>OX438804.1:22734885-25134885 GCA_949316475.1 Hypomecis punctinalis
AAAGTTTTTGTCTTATCAAAGTTATACGAATAAATATCAATACAGTTATAATCAAAATTATGTTTCATTTTCAATACTTATTGTTAAGTAAACTTTGTTTTTGACCTACACCAACTAAACGCCCACGCTGCATACACACTGCTTGTATCAACCTTTTTTAATAGTCCACTGCGGGACGTAGGCCTACTTACGAAGGGTGGATTGGGCCATATCCACCACGCTGGCCCGGTGCGGGTTGGTGGATTCACATACGCCATCGAATTTCTTCTACGCAAATATGCAGGGTGCCTCACGATGTTTTCCTTCACCGAAAAGCCAGTGGTGTGAAATTCCGTACATAAATTCCAAAGAACTCATTAGTACGGGACCGGGATTTGAACCCACGTCCTCACGATTGTAAGGCGGGTGTCACTACCTCTAAACCACCTCGGCTTGTATACACTGCTTAAATATATTAAATACCTATTCATTTGTATTGATTGAGTATCTATTCTAAAAACTGAACAAATTCAACGTAGTCCAAACGATTCTTTATTTGTAACAGACAAACAAGCTTCCCGTAACTCAAATTGATTCATTCGCTGCAACCATTAGCTCCCTAAGGCACGTTATTCACTGCCACTATATTTTACTAAGAGCTTATATAGCTGGACTCCACTATCGGTAATTGCGGCCGAGTGCCGCCAAGTGTTGAGCTTGTATCGGATAATCAAGAAATATTACAGTGGGTACTCGCCTTTATGTCTCTTGTAAAAAAATAGCTGTTCTTTTATGTCCTAGATTTCGTATTAAAATTTGTGTTCTTGGCGTAAGTATGTCGGTTAACCATATTTTCGCAATATAGTACTTATTTTAGTAGTAATAGTTATTATTCGCAAAGACACAATACGATTCAAAATAGAATTTGCCACCAAAATATTCTTTGGTTACTAATTTTGTTTATTTTTTACAAACAATCGTAATAAAATTCTTAGAACATAATTTTGCTTTCATGAGCAATTTAGTCTCGTAGCATGTCTCGTAGCACTTATTTCGTAGCTTGTAGTCTATGAGCTACGAGACTCGTAGACTGTGAACTACGAAACTAGTGTTCTATCGTTACCTCATCAAGCTCTACTATATTACAGAGTTGTCAATCAAACGAAAATGACCATTTTCTCTTAAATTTTGTAGTGTTCTTATCTTCATCAGGCATGTAGGTACGAGTAGGTTTAATCTATGTTTAAAAAACTTACCTTAGCGCCACCGACGACAAAATACAGTAAACTTTCACAGGTAAGATTTTTTTTAATGGGAAAGTTAAATTCAAATTTTTATTATTTTTCTCGCTACTTTTTTAATTTTCTCAGCGATAAAACCTTTCCTTAGCTTCCACGAATATTTCAGGATAAAAATTGGCTGAATCGGTTCTTAAGTGTTAATACGACTTACAACCACGATTCATTTATATCTATGTACCTTTATATATTTATAAAAAGGTATGTCTTAATTATTACTAATACGTACTCGTATGGTTTTTCCTGACCGTAACCTGTTCCTTGCGTTGGTTAAAAATTGGTAGCATAATATAGAGATCTTCAGTTCTTGCTGCAAGTATGGTAAATTTCAATCAATCCATTTCAAAAACTTTAAAAATTTTCAGCCTTATGTACTTGAAACCTCGCTGAATAATTTACAAACTAGCCAAGTTTCCAGCTCATTAATAAAATTCAAAGTGAATTCACGGGTTCTTAGAAATACTGAAAGCAAATATCACGGTACCGCGAACTATGTCAACAAGTGAAACATTTGTAATACAATAGCGACATTGTCTTTGTAACAAAACTTCTTTGTTTCAGGCCTACGGAGTGCCCTCTTGGAAATTTGACCAACAGCAATTAATCTTGAGCAGCTCATAATTTTACTTGTAAGTTGTCAATACGAGGGATTTATGAAAGAATATAATGATGATAAAAAAAATCATTGTTTTTGTGTAACTATACCAATTTTTTGTGAAACTAAATTGCTGTTATGTAACTACAACAAATACTTTTTAATAAAACATAAAATTTTGCCGATATTAGACCAAACGACACGCAACGTCAAAAAATTATCAATTCTCATGTAGGCCAAGTTGTAACTTTCCAATACGAAACTTCAGACAAACAATACCTCACTCTCGCTCAAAATACATATATGAATTAGCCGATATTTATCATTTTTCATGTAATTAAATTGTAACGATGTATCGTTACGTCATTTAAATGACTTCGTATGTGACGGGTTCAACGCGCCCAATATGCCCCATTCTTAGTTCTCACCCCTGCTTCCCCACATCTCTGCAGCCGGCCCTGCACTATGCACTTTTTGCTTGCACGGCCCAGGCGCAGGGTGACAGGGGCTAGAACGTCATTCTGCCGGCGACCTTCAAGTGCGACACTATATTCGCACAGTCGCGATTCAGGCAGTTTTCACTTTTTTTTTATGCACAACATAATTGTGTTTTTAACTTAATAATTAATAAATCACTTTTGTTCTTCATAAAAATCAATATTCAGTGCTTCAATCCCCAATTGGGTAAGTGTTGAACATTTATTCATATTAAATTCTAAATGCAGGTAGATGTTATAACTTTATTTCGAGACTTTATTTTGTGTAATTTTTAACTTCTATTGTGAACTCCGTCTGATTGTGGCATTTCACGCTCACGCCCATAAGGCTGACATTGTACCTGTACGTTCCTACGGGAATACCGCAATCGGACGAGTCACTCACCGGTCCCGCAACTTCAACTGGACGTATTTCCAGGGTCCGAGATTTGGGGGAACAGACGTTTTCCAAGTTTACGG
Organism: Hypomecis punctinalis; assembly: GCA_949316475.1. Taxonomy (NCBI): domain Eukaryota; kingdom Metazoa; phylum Arthropoda; class Insecta; order Lepidoptera; family Geometridae; genus Hypomecis; species Hypomecis punctinalis. The sequence goes on from OX438804.1 coordinate 22,737,714, forward strand.
GGACAGACCGTCTCCGAGATTGAGGACTACACCTCTTGCTTCACGGCACGACCCAGTGAGGACGTTCTCCTCTGTTCCCGCTCCAGGACTCCGACAGCGCCACTACTGCGCGTCCTTCGCTGCGCCGCGTCGGTTCCCGTTAGGAACAAGGGAAGTGCTCGCTTATAACTGCCTAGTGGCCGCGTAACGTCATAAATTGATGATCCGGGCAATTGTAAAAACCCGCAAATAAATTTGTTGTACGTACCTTCTTTTATTTTATTTAAGTAGGTGGCCCCAATACAAAATTTTGCTAGTGGTACCGGCAGCAACATAAATACCGTCATATAAGTCACATTGTGCTAAAAATCTTTAAAATTAAATTTAAATCACTCCTCACAGTGAAACAATTTTGAAAAATATCAAGTGATATCTATTAAAAATAAAAAAAAACGTCCAAGTGCGAGTCAGGCTCGCACACCGAGGGTTCTGTACAAATCCAGAAAGTTTCACAAAATCGAGAAGTAAGTTGTTAAAATCTCTACTATAATCACCGACAATTTTTTTTTCACTTTTTTCGTCATCGAAATTTACACATTGAATAATTAAGGTTCGCGCACATTATGTCGGGCCGCGGCGGGCGGAGCGGGCCGCAGCGCAATATTAGTATGGAAATGCGGAAAATGCGGCCCGCTGCGCCCCGACATATTGTGCGTTAGTTCATATAAAATACATATACCTAAGCTATTTGAGCGGATTTTTGCGCTACGATGCGGCCCGACATAATGTGCGCGAACCATAAAGGCCCTATTTTTTGTGACTTAAGTAGAAATGTACAGTTTTCAGATTTATTGCTATATGTGTACTCTGAGACAATTCTTCTTGCCATATTTCATAGTTCTATGTCTACGGGAAATACCCTGTAGGTTTTGATTTTTGTGAGTGTCAAAATATGCTGTTTTTTACGACATAAACGACTCTAACTTTTTTATACGATAACTGAGAAGTTCTTTTTTTACACAACTGCAAAATATCATGGATATAGTAGTAATAGTATATATAGTATAAATTTCAACTCGATATTTTAACGCGTTCCTGAGATAAAGAGTCTTGACATACGGACAGACGGACCGACGGAAAGACCGACAACAAAGTGATCCTATAAGGGTTCCGTTTTTTCCTTTTGAGGTACGAAACCCTAAAAATGAAACCAAAATATTCTATTCGTATCTTTATACCAACTAGAAAACAAAACAAAGTCTCAAAAACAAACTCAAGGAGATAAAACCTAAAAGAATAGTCACAAAATCCAGGGCTTAAGTTCTTCTGTGCGTGGACAAAGCAGCGAGACATAAGATCTGGCTTTGTGTTTGAACGGGCGAACACGGGCAAAAATTGCAGTAAACCGAACATTATTTGAATAGTGGATTAATTTCTCATCATCATCGTCATTAAAATCAATATAGTCATCATTATCAGCGGTAGGACGTTTACTGTTAGACGTAAACCTCTAATATGGATTTGCAATAAGACTGGTTGAAAGCAACTTGCACCCAGCGCGTTCCAGCCGTCTTCATTATTACGTAGGCCCACCTTGGCAGTGGACACCTTATCTTTCGTTTGTCAGTAAGTGGAGTGTGTAGTATTCTCGAATAATCTCCATTCGAAAATTTTATGCACTGTGACCAGATTGAATTTCAGAAGACCGAAGCACCTTATGAATACTTTTCGGTAAGTAGGTACCAAGGTATATTTCATTAATTTACAACTCCTAAACCGCAAACCCTAGCCTGAGATTACCCTACGCTACCATTTTGCGATTATCGAAATATAACTCAAATCCAAATATACCCAAAAACACCTTTTTGTTACATTTTTTCCAAAATAAAACTTCCTAAAAATATACCTACAAAAAAAATGATGGTTGAAAAGTCACTAAACTATATCGAAGATTTGTTGTGGAGTAAGGAAGTGCACCGTGATGCAATAAAACTCAACTTTCCATGGAGTCCTTCAATGTTGGTCGCTTCTTGAATGGTGGTTAACCGCTGGTACGTCGGAGGAGGAGGTTTCTCTTACGAAGCGTCTTCACTTGCCGCTCACTATATCTACCGAAAAAGTATTGAAATACTGATTCTGGTCACACTGATTTTATGACCCCATCAGCCATCCGTTCTTCAAATAAGTATATGCCTTCGCTATTTCAACATGCTGATTTGCTGGGTTGGGCTGCAGCTGCAGGTTACTTACCTCTAAGATACTTTAGTTTACATTATACTGCTTTCAGCAAAAAAATATCTGTTTATTCCGCTAGAGTCGTCACAAAACAAAAGGCCCGTTTAGACAGTTTATTCTCTATATTTTACCGATCGAAATGTTCAATGTTATTACATTTTTCATTGATGGGTACCGCCCACTCGGCTAAATTCTGTTCAGAACGATTTTTTTCATACTATCTATGGTATGGTTACACCACTAGTTACGTCGCGAAGACAAATGTCAACGGACCTATTATTTTGTGATGACTATAGTATCAAGCGTCACAATTTAACTTTTCATCTAAAAATACATTGTCGCTTAGATATAAATTATAACCGTGGTCAACTATTGTTACTTTAAAAGTGACTATTCGAAAACCATTTTTCATATTTGTTTGGATAGCTTTCTTTTTAATTAAGGTTCCATTTGCGATTTCCCCCTTTGCAGTCTATGTGTTGTTTCTTTTTGCCATGTCCAGTACTACATTTTTGCGTGAAATTAATTATTTTTATTAAAGAAATTCGAGGAAAATAGTTATCCGTAAAGTTAAGTATACGTCCATCGCGTTCAAAGTTCAAAAAACGCACCCCTAAACGTACTTACTTAACTTCGGTGCTTGCTAAAAAAACACTACGCTATGAGCTATCATTATTACTGCTTGTAGCAACAATAGTCCGTATATTTCGCTAGTATTGCGCAGGTGGCTCCGAGGTGATACCGCAATAACACTAAAATAAAACTAAGGTATTGCATTCGCCCAACAGACACTGATTTCTCTTCCGCCTGTTCCGTGTCTTGGAACAAAACCGTTTACCGGCTCCTTATAGCGCCATTGTGTTTGTGTGGCGTCTTTTGTGTACTAAATGCGACTTTATCTTATTTTAGTTCTAGTTTAAAGCAGTAATAGTAGAGAAGTAACGAGATCAGTGGCTATAATGTTTAGGCTTGATAAGTAGGTATGTTCGTATAGTCCTGTCAGTATTCGAATGTATGCAGGTTGCCTTACGATGCTTTTCTTCACTGAAAAGCCGGTGATGTAGTATGTGGCCAGTTGCACGTATGTATGTATGTTAGACGATTATTTCGCCAATTATGAAATAATTTTGAAGTTATTTTGTTTCTTTGTTAGGTCATACTTTATTTTCAATTCGATTTGAATTTTACCAAAATTGGTTTTTGTCAAAATAAAATTAAACCTAAAAATTATGCACTGCACTGTAACAGCCTTTTTAATTGTGCATGACGTAGGCATACCCACAAAGAGTCAGGGCACCTACACCGATTCAAGCTAACTATTCGATTCGACTATCTGTTTATGTATGTACGTAAACAGATAAGGTTAGGTTTAGGTTTAAAGATATTTATTCCAATTATAAGATATATTGTACATCGCTTCTGAATAACAGTTTGTGTCGCTGAGAAAACAATATTTAAAAAACTGCATGACAACATTTTTTAAAATACCTTGGTAGGTACATACAACGGTTAATGTCGGTTGATCCATTTTTGGCATAAAATACATTTTTGGCATAAAATAATTAATATTAGTCTTGGTTTCAGTAGGCAAACAACCAAAAAGCTCAATATTAATATATAAGAAAAGTACTTATAATAGTTTTATGATTGCATTATTTGCTGTTTCGTTTGCGTTAACACAGATTGTCAATGCTCGCTCCTGCCTTTACTCGATGTTATAACCATTGAAGTATATCCTACCTACGTTCTAGGGAATTATCGGTTCAAAAATACTCGTATAAGTAAGTAATCGTACAGGTATACAAATGTCAGTTTGACCAAATTATAGTAAAGTGAAGACTGCAGTAACTTTATCATCATAATAAGCTAGGCACTAAGTAAGTAATTCTGTTATGAGCTAACAGCTTTCAAAAGGCATAGGTACACTACTTACGTACTCTAAGTAATGCTCATAATTATGTGCAAGCCATCTAACACACAATACATATTTAGCTTATACTTTAAAATTTGAATAAATTTTGTTATTATTTCTAGATTGCAAAATATATCATAAACCTACTTAAAATATTACTATGATTCGACCGCTTAACTTAGTCATCGCCTGCGCGGTACAGGGGTGCGGGGTAGACGACGAAGGGGACTGAGATAGGTACGGGCGGCAGGGAGCCGCCGCCTGTACCCGCGCAGGCGAGGATTGAGTTAATCAGTCGGATTATAGTTTTAATTTATTTCAGGTTTCAGGAATTTATTCCTACACCATAGGCATAAATGACATATAGGATGATTATCCAAAGCGCCATCTCTGAAAATTGGTCCGAACTAATACAATTTTGCGTGTGAGAACAATCTCTTATTTCTCATCCAGAATGTTTTCTGACGGGATTACTGTTGAGGAAAAAATTCTAAACTTTTGACAAAGATGGCGTTACTAGGTAGGTACTAAATTTTCAATTTGTCATTTTAGTTCAGGAATATTCCTGATGGTGGCACTAGTCTGTTGTGACAATTTCCATTGGAACTTTTGGTTTTATGGAATATAGGGCCATCTGTTTAGATATCGATGTAACTGATGAGACAACGGGTGCTTGTAAGTTTTAGAAAGTATTCCTAGATGGTAAGGGTAGTACTGTATCAGCTGTACTGTATCAGCCTTTTTTTTAATAGTCCACTGCAGGACGTAGGCCTACCCACGAAGGGTGATTGGGCCATATCCACCACGCTGGCCCAGTGCGGGTTGGTAGATTCGCATACGCCATCGAATTTCTTCTACGGAAGTATGCAGGTTGCCTCACGATGTTTTCCTTCACCGAAAAGCCAGTGGTTAGAAATTCCGTACATACATTCCAAAGAACTCATTGGTATGGGACTGGGATTTGAACCCACGACCTCACGATTGCAAGGCGGGTGTCACTACCTCTAGGCCACCAGGGCTTATTAATACTAACTATTAATTATTTATACGGAAAGTTAAAATTCCTAAAATTTTGTTTTATCATTATTATTTACTAGTTTTTACCCCCGGCTTCGCCAGCATACGCAATATATCATTATAATTTATAGCCTATGTGTTATTCTGATATATAAGCTATATTATTGCAAAGTTTCATCTCAATCCGATCAGTAGTTTTTGCGTGAAAGAGTAACAAACATCCATACATCCATCCATCCTTACAAACTTTCGCATTTATAATATTAGTAGGATATATAGGTATATAATATATATAGTAGGATAATTTTCAGCCATCACTCTCCCACTGCTTAGCAAAGGCCTAAATTATGTTTAATTTTATCTTGCCTAAAGACCTATGCTGAGATAAAATTAATAATTATAGTCTTGTCTTAGCGACAAAAACTACCTATATAACCTTAGAATAAAATAGTTTCGGTGCTTGCGTTAATACCACATACATTTCAGTTCTACCGGCCACTATTCTAAATTAAGAAACCTGTGTCATAAAACAACATTTTCAAATTATTAACATAATAGTTTTCTTCATTCCGTTTATTAACATAATAGTTTTCTTCATTTTTAGGGTTCCATACTCTAAGGGTGAAAACGGGATCCATCTACTAAAACTCCGCTGTTCGTATGTCTGTCTGTCACCAGTCTTTATCTCATGAACCGTTAAAGCTTAAACGTTGAAATTTTTACAAATTACGTATTTCTGTTGCCGCAAATAAAAAACCGGACAAGTGCGAATCAGGCTCGCACATTGAGGGTTCCGTACAAACATATTGTTAAAATAATAATAATTAAAAACCTGTTTTAGCGTGTGCTAATGAAGTTATTTTAAATGATACCTAACATGATACGATTTACTCACTTTGAATGTTTAACCCATATTTTGTGAATTTTGAGGCCCTATTTATATGTGACTGAAATAAAAATTTACAGTTTTCAGATTTATTCCTATATGTGTACTCTAAGGCAATGCTTTTCGCCAAATTTCATAGTTCTATGTCAACGGGAAGTACCCTGTAGGTTTTGATTTTTGTGAGCATTAAGATATGCATTTTTTACGACATAAACGGCTCTAACTATTTTATACGGTAATTGAGAAGCTTTTCTTTTACACAACTGCAAGAATTCATAGGTTTACGTTTATAGTTTAAATTTCAACTCGATATCTTTACGCGTTCCCGAGATAAAGAGTCTTGACATACACACAGACGGACAGACGGAGAGACGGAGAGACGGACAGACGGACAACAAAGTGATTCTATAAGGGTTCCGTTTTTTCCTTTTGAGGTACGGAACCCTAAAAAATACTAAAAACCAAAAAAATATAAATCTAAGGGGGTCTCTCATACAACGAACCTGATTTTTAGTCGTTTTTCGCTCGGCACTAATTATGATGACAGGTAAATACTTGGAATATTCATAAAATATTTTTTTAGTAATGTAAGAATTAAATAATTAAAATAAAATGATTAATTTAATGATCAAATCACTGACTCGAAAAGAAAAAGAAGAAAATAAAATAATTATTTGGGGCTCCCATACGAGATACGTGATTTTTCGCTCGACTTTGATTTTTTTCTCGATTAACGGCAACACTAAAATGCTTGAAATATTCACAAAAGATATAGTGTATATACAAAAATAAAATATATTATGGAAGCTATTGGAAGCCATACGGTACAGGACCCGTCGTGTGCGTGTCCGACTCGCACTTAGGTGATTATTTTGGATTTTTATGTGCGCTACGACGGCAAGAACATGTATTCTATATCTGCCCATAGATGATTGTTGTTTTGGCAAACACATCTCTTAGAAATAATTGTTATTAATTTTGAACTCCGACGAAACCGGCGATCAGCAAGGCCTCAGAGTCAGAGCAAGTATTTTTTATTGACCGAAGAACCACCGGAGGAGGTATACAATTCGACGCGTATATATTTTTTTATGTATAACCACGCATTGCTTTTTTCATAGTAGTCCGATTTCAATAATTATTTTTTTATTAGAAAGAGTATACTTTAAAATTAGTCCCCTTTAAATTTTATCGAAATCGGCTGGGCCATTTTTGATAAATCAACAATAATTTGAAAAATGTTACATCGGTCCGTGCATAATATTTGCGTTCTAGCGATGCGCCTCGACTTCGCACAGGTATTATACATTTCTCTTGAATAACTTTGTCTATTAAAATAAACTGCATCAAAATCTGTTGCGTAGTTTTAAAGATATAAGCTTACATGGGGACAGACAGCGGGAAAGCGACTTTGTTTTATACTTTGTAATGATTCTGTACACGGGTGAAGTCGGTCATGCTGTTTTTTGCAAAAAATAATTATCACAACCACGTATCTTAGAAATAAATTAGTTTTTTCGTACATAATTTCGCCAACGCGCGGCAAAATGTATGGAGAAGCGAATTTTCAAAAATCGTACAAAATCATAGTTTTTTTAATTGGTCTGAGTATACAAAAGTTGTTTTTCTAGTAGATGTACTAGAGCCGCCTTTAAAAGGTTTTGCGTTTAAGACCTATGACCCTATACAGGGTTATTTCTAATCAATTAGCATCCTTTTAGGGGCTTTTTCTGTACCTCAAAACTAACAACTTTTGTTCTGCGACTTTTGTCAAAACTTAAAAAAATATCTGCTGTTTTATACATTGTGTCGCGGGTGAACGATATTTTCCTATGGAACAACAATTTTTTTTTGATGTTTGACAAAAGTCGCTTTGTTTTGATGTACAGAATAAGCCCCTAAAAGGATGCTAATTGATTAGAAATAACCCTGTATAGGGTCATAGGTCTTAAACGCAAAACCTTTTAAAGGCGGCTCTAGTACATCTACTAGAAAAACAACTTTTGTATACTCAGACCAATTAAAAAAACTATGATTTTGTACGATTTTTGAAAATTCGCTTCTCCATACATTTTGCCGCGCGTTGGCGAAATTATGTACGAAAAAACTGATTTTTTCTTCGTGAATTTATAGAAGTCCTAGATCAAAAGTGGTTTCTCTAGATGTACTAGACCCGTCCTTAAAAGGTTTTGCGTTTAACGCTTATGACCCTGTATAGGCATTATACTGCCTAATAGCCCAAAGATGGTATCTCAAATAAAGATTGCATTTCTAATAATTTATCGCTTATCTGATTGTTTGAATGATGAGCTACATGTCCTCATTTTTTTTAATCGCTCATGGGCTTATAATGGGAGTTTATATAATGCAAAATACGAAGTTGATGAAAAACTTACTAAAGAGACATTCCAGGAGAAGTAGACATTTTTTTCATGAAAAAAATATTTTTTTTTCTTTTCCAAAAATACAGTTAAAAAGCTCATAAAATTAAGTAATTAATTAAGTGCTTAAATTATAATAATCTATAATTTTATGACATGGTAATCGGTTTTGAAGTACTGCGTGCCCACCAGTTTGGCAAAATTTCAAAGCCCCTTTATTCCTTAACCATTAATGATATTACAAAAATATTTGGCACACGCATCAAGCATTTTATTGATAGAATATACTTAAATATTACCGAAATCCAAAACAACGTTCTTTTTTACCTGTCCGATTCCTCTAATGTGGTATTAGGGCCCGTGGAATACCTCTAAAACTAATCCACAGTTACTAGCTCGCTATCTTACTATCTTACCCTAGTTTGCTATTCAAGCTTGAAAAACTTGCTTCGTTTATCATGAAAATTACTTATACTCCATAAAATTTAACTTGATCTCTGCGACAGCTGTCAGAAAAATCACGCCTATGAAGTCCTGAATTTATTAAAAGTACAGACAGTACATGTCAATGTCATACTTTGTGGGCATGCCGATTAGTGATGGGCGACAAATGATCGTGACCACAGAGTTTTAGATAGAGTTTTAATTACAATATCGATAGTTTATATTTTCAATAAAACTTGATTTATCATTAATTTTATTGTATATTGTAAAAAATTTTACATGTGTATTTAAAGTAAACCCTATTATATGTTACATTAGCATCGATAATAGTGAAAAACGTCGATAAATACTATCGTTACATTATTATGAGTATAAAATTAATATCATAACATTATTTACATGTGTACATACTTGATCTTAAATAATAGTAAGTAAATGAAATCCAATTTCTCACCTTCACCTACTCATTCGATTTCATTACAACATTGTTTGAAAATCGATTTTTTCCACCACTATCCCAACTCTAAAAATGTCAATCTTCTACTGTCACAGAGATCAAGTTAAATTTTATAAAGTATAAGTTAATATTTCCTACCTAGTAAAACAGTACGTAATTATTCCGAAGTCAACCAGAATATAACGACACTTATCGTCAGGTGTAATGATTGTTCAGCGCGGACGTATACGTAATTAAAAAAAAATTGTAAGAAGACTAAACCATAAATTGGATATGGCACTCCCTTAAGTTATATAGATAAGACACATACCTAATAAAAGATAAAACTATTCTAATGATCAAAGCGATAAACACTCCTTCAAATTCCGTGATGGTTATCACTATTGAAAAACAACTAACTCTATTGTTCAGCACTTTTCTTAAAATTCAGTAGTAGAATAAAAAAACAAAGTAGCCAGAACGGAAATTCTGTTTTTCCATTAGAAGCCGAATGAAAGAGCACCGCAAAAAGGCGAATTCGCTCCACGATTACAGAATACCAAAACGAGAAACAATCTACAATCAGTGTTCCCTTCAACGAATAAATTAAAAGTTGCCAGTACTAAATTAGAGGTTTTCGAATAATTGAGATTGTTCGGGAGGTGCTGTAAATCGTGCTCCGGAAGTGAAATTTTCCGTTTTTGTTTTTTGTTGCGAATTTTTAATAAGAATATTGACGAACTTTCGGAGAACAAGTGTTGCGAGTTGCGAAGTGGAGTGAGTTAGATGCGAGTCGAGTATAATTAGTAAAGGCTGTTGAAAGATTCCGGGAAGAGAGAAAAAATATGGAAATTTTGTTATAAATAATTACTTAACTAGGAAACGTTTGTTAGGAAATTTTTAGGGTTTCATTGAACAGGAAATACCAGGTATCTTTAAAACAGAGTAAATAAAGTAATACTTCGTACTGGGCGGTAGTGGCGGCAAACACTTTCTCTACATTTGTTGACAACAAGTTTGCATAAACTCATGTCATACGCTACCTATATGCTAAGTGTGAGTTTTGTCGTAAACATGACGCGCTCTTCGGCGAGCGCGTAAGCATGAGATTTGTATGAACTTGTTGTGTTTCAAAAACGCGCCGCTAGTGGCGCTGTACATTTCTTCATACAAATTACATGCTTACGCGCTCGCCGAAGAGCGCGTCATGTTTACGAAAAAACTCACACTCAGCATACTGGTAAGTTAGCGTATGACACATTCGTCGAATCGTCTGAGGTTATTTCGTCCACGCGGACGATTCGCCCCCTCCAGTTTGACCAATTTTTAATCGACTTCCAAAAAGGAGGAGGTTCTATGCTCGTCTGTATGTATTATTTTTGTGTTTTATCGAAATTGACTGAGCCGTTTTTAAAAATCAACAATATTGTAAGAATTGTAAACATTAATTTGAGGGAACTATTCGAGTTTTGTACACGATGGAAGTCGGTTTTGCCAAAATAATTATTATTTATTGTGTCTTCAAATCGTCCGCACCTATGAAGTGCAGTCATAAAAAAGTATTTAAAACAAAAAAATAAATAACTAAAAAATGAGTTGTAGATTTTTGTCTGCTGCCATTGATTTAAAGATTTTGTACTGAAAAGTGTGCAAATCAGTGGGCTACAGTTGGAAACGCCTTACGCCTTTAGCTAAACGTGCTAAATTGAAAAATGCTACTTTGCTTAAAATATTATAAATCAAGATGTACTGAAACACGTGTCAAACTTATTAAAATAAAATCACGTTGAAATTGTGAGATTTTGCCCACAGTTATTTTGAAAATAACAAAAGTTATCTCTCTTTTATTTAAATAGGTAGATCTACATTAGTTACGCTCTGCTTTACTGACATAGTTTTCTTAGGATAGACATATTTTATCAAATATTCTATGTAACTTTAAACCTTTTTTTATTAATAACTAGTTTTTACCCGCGGCTTCGCCCGCATGATATTTTGATTTTTATATTAATATTATTATAATTTATAGCCTATGTGTTATTCTGATATATAAGCTATACATCATCCATTCTCACAAACTTTCGCGTTTATAATAGTAGTAGGATTATTTATTGGTAGCCAATAATATTATGCTTAACATAGTATTCAGTAACAAAAGTGACATAAAATAACAATTTATAAGTATTATTAATATGTAAATACTTAAATTATTGAACTTGATTTACATGATCTTCGTATTTTCGAATACTACTTAATACTCTAGTCATCGCTGTAGGATACCCTGTGTTGCTATGGCTAGTCTCTTCCAAGGGATAAATAAATAATGGCTTTGTGAAAATGTAATAAATAAACGTATTTTAAAACATTAATATATAGAAGCATGCGTTGGTTAATAATAATAATACAAGTTTAGTATAAAAGTAATGTATGGGAACCCCGATTGAATATTCATTTTATTTTCATTTATTTATTTATAAGTGTTCTGTGAACATTTCAAGCATCTAATAAATTGTGTCGCCGTTATTAATTTTGAGCAAAAAATGTCTACACATTCAGATTTATTCTATGAAAGCCCTCTTCATAGCCTCGTCATAGCCCTGTGAAATGTACTCTCGTTAGTTCTTGTTTTTAAGTATGTATACAATGCGGCAGTGACGTCACCGCTGGTCCCAACATAATATCAGTGCTGGTTGTTTATAACCAGCAATATGCTGAGTTGGGATCAGTTTTGTGGCAAAGCATTGGGTATTAATTGTTCTATTTTTAGTTGTTCTTCGTGTTTTGTTTCTGTGTACCTAATTGTTTTGTCCCGAATAAAAATTTCTGTATATCTCTTTAATATTTTTTTTCTATTTTTAGTATTTGTTGTTATAGCGGCAATAGAAATACGTTATCTGTGAAAATTTCAACGTTCTAGCTATTACGGTTCATGAGATACAGCCTGTTGACAGACAGACATACAGACGGAGACAGAAGAGTAAGTACCCTTTGGGCACGGAACCCTAAAAAACATGAAGACAGCAACACTCTTATAAAATGTACGAAATACATATTACGATACATATACTCGTAATTTACAATAGTTTTCAGTCTGGTGTAGACAGGTACTTTCTTCAACACTACTACTACTTTGTACTACAGCATAATTTGATGTGCTATACATTTTTTATTTATTCCATGACCTACAATAGCCAAATCTTATCTAGATTTCAGACGATATTTCGGATGAAAACTTAGGAAACGTAATGATAAATCGTTCCAATTCAAATAAAAATACCATGCTCTTAAACGGTCAAATGAACACGCAACTGTATGAAAATCTTTTAAATATTACATATATGTTAAAATAACTTATTGAGTATTGAGTAAAATAATATACATCACAACATTAGTGTAAGTTGGTTCATTACAGTTGACTTTACAGTAAATACCAAGCAAAGTCAATAAACCTATTCTAAAGCAACTTGAGTTCACAGCATCACAAGTCCTCAGAATACTTTCCAAAGGTCGATATGAATTGATGACGTCCAATAAAAGGGCCTGGACAGGGCTTCGAAAAGGTCTACAGATTGTCCCATAAATTTTGTTCACGAGTACATTGTGGATAAGTGGAGTTTATTTCACAAGATTTGGGTGAGGTCCTAACTTTGCTCTGTGCAAGTCGAAAGGTAGGACGGTGGTAAAATAGTGAGGGGTTGGGAGGTTATCGATAAACCATTATCGATCTATAAAGGTTTCTGATGTTAAAAAGTTGGTGCGTATATTTTTTAACAATATTTTTTGTTATTTTTGCAATGATCATATTTTTGTATCTTTATTATTGAAAAACTTACCTGCTTTTGATACTAGCGTGACGTAACCTGAGCTACAAAATCCAGGGTCTAAGAAATTGTAGGCATTTGAATTTGTTATCTATAGGTTTGTATATTTTCATGAATTTTATTCATATTTATATATGTACACTACTTTGTAGTATACTCATTCGGTCTGAAGAAACCAACATTTTCTTAAGCAATTTTGGCCAGAACGATAATGACAAGTGAATTAACGCGAATGCAAATAATTGCAAATTTTTACTGTTCACCTTGAAATAGAAATTATTCTAATTCTAATGGTGTGTAAGTTTCACACCACTGGTTTTTAGAAGAAGGAAAACATCGTGAGGCAACCTATACTGCAGGTTGCCTCACGATGTTGTCCGAAGAAGAAATCGTGGAAAAAATCTTCGTGGGTAGTCTTACGTCCAATTGGACTATTAAAAAGGCTGGTATACTACGTGCCACTAAGGATGAGACTCGAAAAACAACTTTGGTTTGTAATAAATATATAAATTCTGGCTAATTAGTTTGTACACGACTGTACCTGCGCAATATCCCCCACCACTGACGCTCGTCAAGTTTCATCTTTGGTGGCACGCACAATACAGTGTTTAAGTGAATAATTTACTGGAAATGGATAATATCGTCCGGAATAAACACATTTTAGACATGACATACATTAGAATTTTTCCAAAAGTGAATTATGGTGTTTAATAGTTTTCTATTTTATTTAACACAATTACTGTTGAATAAAGACACACGTTTTGTGCTATCATTAATGTTATCGATATCCACCTTCATTATTTAATATCGATATCCACACAACACTATTGAAACTTCAAGTGAAGTTCGACAAGTAACAGTCTTCCACTAAAATATGTAGCGGAGCGATATTGAAAAGTTCTGCTTTGTCGGAAGGATACCGTCTTTATCTAGAGTTACAACGTGCTCAATCTTTTGTTCATTAACCGTTCAAACAGATATTTTTAACTGTTCTTTAATGGGGTTTGTTAGAAAAATTGTTCGTTTTCTTTGACTTTGTTTTTATGACGAGATAAGATGCAATGGAATGATAGACCACGCCATAAGAACTACCATTGTTTTATAAATACAATTATAAATATTTGTATTTAATAAAGAATATTACAAATAAGATCGTGCGAAATTCAGCCCATACTTTGTAAAGTAGCCCAAAAAAGCGTTAAAACGTAGTAAACAAATTTGCAAAAAAACGGATATGTGCGAGTCAGGATCAAGGGTTCCGTACAAATCCAGAAAATTTAACAAAATTGGGAAGTAAGTTAATATCTCTATGCTATAACTATCGACAAAAAAGTTTTTTTTTCACTTTTCTCGTTATACATCGAAAACTTTATTATGCATTGTTAAAATAATTAAAAACTTGTTTTAGTATGTGCTAATGAAGTTCTTTTATATGATACCTTACGTGATACGATTTACTCACTTTGAATTTTGAACCCATATTTTGTAAATTTTGAGGCCCTATTTTTTTGTGATTTAAATAAAAATGTAGTTTTCAGATTTATTCCTAAGTGTCCTTTGAGACAATGCTTCTCGCCAAATTCCATAATTCTATGTCAACGGGAAGTATCCTGTAGGTTTTGATTTTTGTGAGTGTCGAGATATGCGGTTTTTACGACACAAACGGCTCTAACTTTTTTAAACGATAACTGAGAAGTTTTTCTTTTACAAAACTGCAAGAGATCATAGATATACGTATACAGTTTAAATTTCAACTCGATATCTTTACGCGTTCCCGAGATAAAGAGTCTTGACATACACTCAGACGGGCAGACGGACAGACGGACAACAAAGTGATCCTGCACTTTGTTGTCAGGTTTCCATTTTTTTTTCAATTGAGGTACGAAACCCTATAAACAAGTTCTCATAGGCAAGTTGGCTAGCCCTGGGGTAAAGTTTTTAGACTTCTGATATAGAGAAATTGTTAAAACAATTGGGACCCTCAAGCCGAAGTGTTAACCGCGCCACAGCAGCGCTCAGTTGTAAGTGCCATCTAATGTCACTTATCCGAAAAATTACCTTGCCGAGCGGTACTAAACTTCGGTGATTTGGTGATTTAGGTACGCTAAGCTTTCTTTACGAGTTCCCGAGATAAATAGTCTTGAAAGTCTGATAACAAAGTGTAAGGATAAGGGTTCCGTTTTTTCCATTTGAGGTACAGAACCCTAAAAAAAACAACGGGTTGCAGTCCGGGAGTGCCGGCAGAAACGAAAACTTGAACATATAAATACTGTCACTTATGTGGTAAAATGCAATATCACACACGCACACTAGCGCAAGCGCACACTAGGCTTAATTTTTGGAACGGCATAAGTAGTTCAAAAGTCGAAGAGTGACATGGGCTACTTTTTGACCGACAAAATTGAGGAGGTACTCATTAATCAAATCGACGTGTATGTCTATGTATCTGTGGTAGGTTTAAGACATAATTTAGTTACGATTTCATAATAAAAGTTTAAATTATTACTTTGCAAAATATATAACGAAAAGTTAAACTACATTTATTGATAAATGCAAATCAAGGTCATTTTTTCGAAGCTACAACCACAAAAAATATTTCACGGAATACTGAACTCGTCGTATTTAATTTAATATTTCTTTCGAAGTCAGCTTAAAACCGCAAGATAGTGTTGGAAAAAGCGAAAAATGGCGGTCGCAAACCGCTTATATCCGGCTCCATGCAGATATTACGGCCGCCATCTTGTTCCTGCCAGACAAAACACGTATAAATCAAGTCTGTTTCGGTTTTATTAAAAGTAACTGCAGCCTGTGTGATGCGTCATATATTCTTCAAATCTTGCCCGTTTTTAAAAAAGCACGCTCCAGTAGGTAGTTTAAATTTTTGGTAGCGTATTAATATTTGAGCCTTTTTTTGACTATCATTTTACACTATAGTTATGCACACCTACCAATGGTGATGAAAGGAATTTTAACACTTAAAAACCAAAAGAAATATCTTACTACTACTTACTATAACCTATTATAAGTAATACTCACAAAATATGTTCTGGCTTCACCCGTACGTCGCGGCTAGCTCTACGTCCTGCAGTGAACTATTACAAAGGCTGTTACAGTATAGCTCATATTATTTTATGGTTTGTTAAGTGGAAGTAAAGATATCCTAAATGAAACATCGCATGCAGTTCTTAGCAGAAGCTTGCCTAAGCCTAAAACTTAGTAAATACATGTAAGTAAATGAGTTCGTAAAAAAGTTAAACTTTTGAAATCCAAAAGAGCAAAATTTGTGTACAAATTAGCCATGAAGCCAACACAACTGCAGGCTGGTACCTATAGGTAATGCTTTCCAATCTTATAGATTCACAAAGATAACGATTCTCATTCAATCCACCAAAGCATAGACATCAACCCATTCTAGCAGCGATTGAAAGTTCATTTACCGCAGTTTGAGCGCTTCCAAAGGCTTTCGGTAACAAAAGCAGACTGCTCTCAGCTTCCTCACCAAAATGTAGATATGCATCAGCTATTAACACTCCACCGCCATTCCATCCTTTGATGGGTCCTGTACTCTATGGTGTGGTATTTTGATGAAAGAACACAGTTATTTTGGATATAGCCCGTGGGACCTCAGGCAATTTGGTCGTTTGGCTCGATAGGGTACAAAAATGCTTGGTATCCAAGCGAAGTCTTTTGCGAATTTTTCGGCAGTGTAACCTGGATTGCTTTGAAGCGGATTTTTATTTTCTTTGAAGGAATTGAAAGGGATATTGAATTTTACAGTTGGGGACTTTAATGTTAGCCGTATGGAGTTTGCATTTTTGCTGGCTTGGATTTTCTAGGAATGGCAATAGAAAATGTTAGCTTTGATATGTGCGGGAGAATTTTGTTTGTTTTACGTTTACACAAAGGATTGTTATGCTCAAGGTTGAAGCTTTTTAGTAAATCATTTTACAAAATCTCAATCTACATGTAAACTTTCTTAGAAAATTTGCATTTGATCACCGAGGGCACGAAAGAAGGCAGCATGATTTACATATTGAAACATAATAATCATATTTGTCAAAAAGTTATCTTTGTGTTAAGCATTTCAAAACTCTGAAGCGAACGCAGGATTTGACCCTGCCTCTTTGGATCACTATCCCGACGTCTTCGAACTGAGCTAGCCCGCCTCCTACACAGGCGCCATTTTTTTTCTTTTTGAGATAAAACGTAGTCTCTAATAGTAACTAATAGTAAATAGTAACCTAGTCTGTAGTAGTACTAGTAAGGCGGTCTTATCGCTTTTAGCGATAAGACCGCCTTTTGTACCATTCTTCTGTCGTTATTTCTTTTTCTGTAATGTTTTACTACTTGTGGTGTCAATAAAGTGTTTTTGTATTGTATTGTATTGTTGTGTAATACACTTTAAATAAAAATCATAATATATCATATCATGATTGCTATTTGACCGACGAACCACCGGAGGAGGTATACAATTCGACGCGTATTTTTTTTTTTTTTTTTATATATAACCACGCATAACTTTTTTCATAGAAATCTGATTTCAATAATTCTTTTTTTTATGAAAAGAATATTTTTCGGAATTGGTCCCATTAAAATTATATCGAAATTGGCTTAGCCATTTTTGATAAATCAATAATAATGTGAAAAATGTTACATCGATCCGTGCATAATACTCGTATTTGCGTTCTAGCGATGCGCCCCGGCTTCGCACAGGTGTATTATACATATAAACATTTTTCTTGAATTAATCTGTCTATTAAAACAAACTGCATCAAATTCAGTTGCGTAGTTTTAAATATATAAGCATACATGGGGACAGACAGCGGAAAGCGACTTTGTTTTATACTATATAATAAAATGATTCTGTACACGGGTGAAGTGGGTCATGCTATTTTTTGCAAAAAATAATTATTAAACAAGAACTTCTTACGAACTTATTATAGCTAATTCCCTAAATAAAACCGTCGAAGCCTGACACGTTTGCATGTTTTCATATGCCACAGCGGAAGCTCAAAGGATATCTTTTCGCATGACTGGTCCAAAATCGCGGTTTACAGGCCAATGGACGAACCGATTTTTGGACCAGAGCCAGTTTCGGACCTTCTTTATTTTGTTACGCTTGTCCGGTCCCTGTTTTTCGATATTTTATTACAGACTTCACAAACTAGAGCTTTGATTTTTATTTGCTATAGGTTTTATGTCTTTTCAGCTCATAAGGAATAGTGTACACCAGTGAAAGATATAACGAAGTGTTTTAATATTAAACATTTTTTGTACTTTTACATAAATTATGAATTCTTCCTCATGCTTGGTGGACCTAAGTTTAAAGTGTTACTTAACAATACTTTTACCCTTTACTTACCCTTTACTTTACAAGCATGAGGCATGATTTCTAACGTAACATATATAGCCCAATCATGTACCAATGAGTTATTTGTGATTTATGTAGATAGATAGGTAAACTCTTTATTGATTCACATTCACACACACATAAAACAGAAAGTAGAGAAAAATAGATGCTAAAACATGTGAAGCAACCGGCGGCCTTATCACTGAAATTGATTTCTTCCAGGCCATTCCATTTAATATAATTATGTATGGTAAAGGATAATTCCTCGTGGTAAAATTGTGTAGCAACCTGAATGTGTCCTTAGAAGAATATTTATGAATCCATCAACTCATATTGTGCGAGTGCGGCCCTGTAAAAATTGCGTAAAAACGTTTTTTTTTATTTTTTTATTTCGAATAGGTTTGCGTTTGACTACACACTGCCTGATGTTAAGCAGGTGTACGTATGTAACGTATCTACTAATGAAAAAAATCTTTCAGGCCATTTGGTCAAAACAAGAGAAGTAAATATATTTTTATAAGGTACATAAATCTATACATTAACTTTACTTAAATTACTCATTGTTAAAAATAACAGTACCTATTTGAAAGTAAAGTAGTAGGTCTGAGAATAGTTTGTAACTTATGTTGTATACCTATCTATGACAAAGGTGAAAAACAACGTATGCGGGGTCAGCTAGTAGTGTATAAAAATGCATAGCCCTTCAGCTGTCCCAGCGCTTTACGGCAAAAACGCTATCTTGTCCAGCCACGCGCGATATTTTTTTAATTTCCGCCGCTACCTTCTAAAATCACGATTTCTCGTAATTTTTGTATGAATAGTCCCAATAAACTTTACATCATAGGAATTGTCTTGAATTCAGCTATAAGAATCTATTTATAGAATGTGTAAATTTTATTTCACGTTATCTTTAGGAAAGTAGGAAGTTGAAAAAAAAAATCTCCTCTCTCAAAAATTTGAATTTTTTGCAAAATACCTCAATAATCTATTGCCAATGCATTAAAAGTATAAATAACTTACCCTCTCCTTACCCTTCCATCATTTAATTAGAAAAATGGGCACCAAAGCCACTTTCGCACCAACAAATTGACCATTTTCATCACAAACGCAGACGGTTGGAAAACTCCGATGCGCGTCCGAGCACGTGTGACGACTTGTCGGCGAAATTAGACGAGGTCGAAGTAGGAATCGAATAAAAAGTCACGACACTATATTCTTCTCTGTTTTTCCTATTACTAATTGGTATAAGTTAAAACGTGACAGCACAATAGGCAGACGTCCAAAAAATTGCTAAAGAAAAAACGGGCGATTAACCAGATTCTGGCGGCTGGGCGAAATGGGACAAATTGTTCGTCACCAGAATCTGGTGACTGGACAGTTGAAGGGTTATACATATGTAGGTATTTAGCAAATTTCAGAACTAGTACTATGTTGCTCTAGTTTTATACCCATTACTCAACATAGCTAGAGCTGCACCTTACAGTTTACAAGTTTCCTGTATCAGTAGCGCTGACCATCTGGCGCCCAAAGCCGGTACATCTTCACCTTGGTAAATTAGTTGCAGTCTACTATATTGCTTCCAGAATCTTAGTCGTATAATGTTGTTGTAAAGTGTAGTTAGCAACAAAACTAAATTTATTTTCTAAAATTACTTTGAGTACCTACTTTTGTAGCGTCATTTGCTTCATTCGGAGTTATTTCCATCAAGTATACTAAGCAGAAAAAGGATGACTCAGACAATCAATAAGAACCACTTTTACTATGAGGCTAATCATTAAAATTAAAAAACCTAAGGATTAAAAAACCGGACAAATGCGAGTCAGGCTCCCACGTCGAGGGTTTCGTACAAACACGTTATTAAAAGAATTAATAACCTGTTTTAGCATGTGCTAATGAAGTTCTTTTATATATACCTTACATGATACGATTTACTTACTTTGAATTTTGAACCCATATTTAGTGAATTTAGAGGCCCAATTTTTTTGTGATTTAAATAAAAATGTACAGTTTTCAGATTTATTCCTATATGTATACTCTGAGACAATGCTTCTTGCCAAATTTCATAGTTCTATGTCAACGGGAAATACCCTGGAGGTTTTGATTTTTGTGAGTGGGAAATATGCGGTTTTTTACGACATAAACGGCTCTAACTTTTTTAAATGATAACCGAGAAGTTTTTCTTTTACACAACTGCAAGAAACTATAGATATACGTATACAGTTTAAATTTC
Organism: Hypomecis punctinalis; assembly: GCA_949316475.1. Taxonomy (NCBI): domain Eukaryota; kingdom Metazoa; phylum Arthropoda; class Insecta; order Lepidoptera; family Geometridae; genus Hypomecis; species Hypomecis punctinalis. Next base: position 22,758,405 of record OX438804.1, read on the forward strand.
AATTCGATATATTTACGCGTTCCCGAGATAAAGAGTCTTGACATACACACAGACGGACAACAAAGTGATCCTATAAGGGTTCTGTTTTTGCCGTTTGAGGTACGGAACCCTAAAAAAAGATGAATTTGCACATAATATTTTTAGTCAGTCGAAATATAATACACATTTACTTTATTGCATTTGGGTCGCATTTTTTTGCTGACCGTACCAAAGCAGGGCCGTGTTTGTGTACCGACAGCAGCGGGCCGACAACTCTCTGGAAGGCGTCCAACCACAGATCGCGGAATTTATTCGCCTTCAGTCGGCGCACTACGTGGCTCGCGTGCTAAGAGCTCAGCTCTACGCTGTAGCAAGCTTGAAGCTCTAATAAAACAAATAAACAGAATTGCTATCGCACTAAAAACAAACTAAATAAATTAAAGTAGCGCTCATAGCGTAGTTTGAATAGTGAATACTTATGTGTTCCTTACCTATCAACCGAAGTTAGGTAATGTTTGGTCCGGTCAGACTTCGGATGAGTGCGGCGGGTGGCATTTACAACTGAGCGCTACTGTAGCTTGGAAAATAAGCTAAATTGTAGGTCCCAATTGTTGTAACCGTTTAACTCTGTCAGAGGCCTTCAGGCGGCTTATAAACTCTGACACCAGGGCTAGCCAGCCTACGAATATACGTATAATAAATACGACTTATACGAATTTTCTATATCGCACTAAAACAAACTAAACTATACTCTATAAAATTTAACTTGATCGCTGCGACGGCTGTCAGAAAAATCACGCCTATGAAGTCCTGAATTTCTTAATAGTACTGACAGTACCTGTCAATGTCATACTTTATGGGCATGCCGATTAGTGATGGGCGACGAATGATCCTGACCACAGAGTTTTAGATAGAGTTTTATTTAAAATATCGATAGTTTATACTAACGATATTTTTAATAAAACTTAATTTATCATTAATTTTACTGTATATTTTAATATCATAACATTTTTTACACGTGTAACTAAATTAAACCCAATTATATATTACATTAGCATCGATAATAGTGAAAAACGTCGATAATGTAACGATAGTACGTTACATTATTATACGCATTTAATTAATATCATAACATTATTTACATGTGTACATACTTGATCTTAAATAATAGTAAATAAATAAAATCCAATTTCTCACCTTTAACTATACTCATTCGATTTAATTACAATATTGTTTGAAAACCGATTTTTTCCACCACTATCTCAACACTAAAAATGTCAATCTTCTATGTGAATGTCACTGTCGCAGAGATCAAGTTAAATTTTATAGAGTATAGTTGTTTTTAGAACGGTAGGTACACCTCGCGTATACAAATTTGTAGCGTTTTTAAATTAATCTGTGGTCAAAAATTCACACTTTGCACAAATAGTCTTAATGACATTTTGCAGAGCATCTTTTTAACTGAATTTTCATAAACCTATATCTCGACTAGTTGGAGACCGATTTGGTTTTAAATTACTTACTCCATCATAAAATGCGACCCTTAGAGGAGAAGCAATATTTAACCAGCATCCATCGTTTCGGTGCTTAATAAAGCGAAATAAATAAATATGTACACTTTTTATACAAGAAAATAAAACGATAAAAAATTATTACAAAAAAAAAATAAGCTCTAAGAGCCTAAGATCTATCAAAACTGATAAATAATGAATAGTTCCATTCGTATTACTAAATAAAATACAGAGTTTTTTTCTGAATAGCAACGACTCTAAGACTTCACATTATATCGAAGAAAAAATCTCTTTGTACCACACTTTTCCAGATAAAAAAAAATACTTAGAAGATTCAGATAAAATTAATATAAATAATAAATTTACTATAAGTTAATGAATTTACCAACCAAATTAAGCTTGGAGGAGTCGATGTTGTAACAGACATGACAAAGATCGCTTTCATCCATCGACTTGTCATTTTTTCTTTATGCTTTCATCTTATCAAAGTCAAAGTCAAAATTTCTTTATTCCGTAGACACAATACAGGCACTTGGAATCGTCTAGTTACAATTTTTAAAAGTTCAACTTAATTAAATTTTTACTATAAATAAATGAGCACACTTTTTAAATTTTACCAAAACTGTATCATTAGGTACACAAAAAAAAATATATATATTAGAATACAAATCGAAAATAAAATTGTATCAGTATCATGAAAATAACAATGTCATTATCAGTTTAAAAATGTCAAATATCATGAGTGTCTGTCTATTATGCAAAATTTATTTGACACAAATTGTCAAGAAGCGAAATAAATTATGTTTGAATTCTAGAGCAGAATAAAACGATTCCGTACCTCAAACGGAAAAAACGGAACCCTTATAGGATCACTTGGTTGTCCGTCTGTCCGTATGTGTGTATGTCTAGACTCTTTATCTCGGGAACGCGGAATGATATCGAGTTGAAATTTAAACTGTATACTAATATCTACTTTAAAAAAAGTTAGAGCCTGTCGTAAAAAACCGCATATTTTGCACTCACAGATATCAAAACCTACAGGGTACTTCCCGTTAACATATAACTATGAAATTTGGCGAGAAGCATTGCCTCAGAGTACACATATAGGAATAAATCTGAAAACTGTACATTTTTATACAAATCACATAAAAATAGAGCCTCAAAATTCACAAAATATGGGTTCAAAATTCAAAGTGAGTAAATCGTATCATGTAAGTTATCATATAAAATAACTTCATTAGCACATTCAAAAACAGGTTTTTAATTATTTTAACAACGTGTTTGTACGGAACCCTCGACGTGCGAGCCAGACTTGCACTTGTCCGGTTTTTATTATAATTATTTGATAATTATGTTATGTGTTCAAACTCTCTCAATAATACTGAGAAATGTTATGTAATTATGTGCATCCACTAAACTACCTTATATAAATTTATGGGGATATCGAACTAAAATTATCTTACAAAGTATCCACAACATTTTCAAAGATCAACAAAAACCAGCAGCAAAATTAAGCTAAAAGAATCAATATTGTAACAGACCCAGCAAAGATCGCGTCCATTTTATCAAGGGTGTCTATTATGCGAAATAATTATGTGCATCCACTAAACTACCTTATATAAAGGAGATATTGCAAAAATATATAGAAATTGGGCCACCACAGGGTACAGTATATCATAAATTGCTTCGTTTCTTCCAGAAAATGATTTTCCCGTTATTTTTTACAATAACAGTGTCCATTAAAAGTACTTTTTTGTATTCGGATTAAAAATAACATTGACAGTGTTTGAAAATAAGGCGGCCATACTCTTCTTCTTTTATATTTCGGTGTCGCATGGTTTATGCATTTGCTAGTGTTAAGTAAAAGTAATGAACCTTCTTTGGTATTATATCAAAATAGTTACAGTCTAAGTCACGTCATAGTCAAAAAAGTCGCGGTCAAGTTAGTTCTCAGTAATATCACTGATAGAAACATGTTTCTCAAAATAATAAAATGCGGCGACATGATTTTTCTGCGTTCCTTAGTTACTCCTTCTTTTTTTCGCTTTTCCGCCAAAAAGTATTTATCCTTCATTCTCTTTTTTTTATATGTTCTAACTTGTCCCGCGAGTTTGATTACTAAAGAGGTTTCTATGTGCTACGTGATCTTCATACACCATTATAAGAATACAGCACTGTAAATGTGGGGCAAGTTACTTCGAAATAATTAACAGCTGTTTAGATCCATTTATACAGAAAAATTGGTTACTTTTAAAAGAATATAAATAACATTACACTATTAATGTTTGGTTTACAAAATTAATATAACGACAAAATGTTCTTGATTATTTATGATAAACACGAAAATAAAAACAAACCTCTTCAACGTTTGCCTTCGACTTTCTCGGTGACCCGCGACTTCACCAAGTTACAACCTAATCCTCCTGAGGGCCAGCGCGGTGGATATGATTCGTAGGCCTATATTCAGCAGTATATTTTTTAAAATTACAGATACATAAAACATATACAGTGCATCTCTCAGAGGCCTAATAATACTGCAACCATTTATATGTGGTACCTACGTTATTATGAACAACTGAAGATTGCTGTTGGTCCCATGATAAAAAATGTTCATTATCATCAACGTATGCATGTTTGATAGTGCGTGTACTTTGCAGAGTAACAAACAAAAGAAAAACTAAACATTCAGTATTTACATAGGGATTTAAATCAATTTATATGTACACTCATCATTTTGAATTACTCTTACTACGGGTTCAACTTAGATATTGAGAAAAAAATAACAGCTATTGCATATTTATATTGAGTGTCAACAAAAGATGTGGAACCATTGATTTGTTTATTAGCTTAATAATAGTTCTCATAAATCTGAAAACATACTATCGGATGCGGCTTACGGACACGGCTGACGATCGCGACTTAGCAGTGTGAACGTTTTAAAACTTTCACGCACGCCAGATCCCTACGTCACACACGTCCGAACGCTCAAGGTCAGCCCAAGGTGATGTCCGCGACTGATGTCCGATAGTTTGCACGGCTCAGTGTAGATTCATAATATAGATATCTATAGGTCGCGACCGTCAGTCGGGTTCGTCAGCCGCGTCCGATAGTATGTTTCCACCTTAACCCAGCATATGATGTAGCCACAAAGATATTATGACCGCAGATATTGATGTATCTGTTGAAGTCCTATTGCTGACATGTTGATGATGTAGCCAATTTCTCTTCGTTTCTAGCTAAAATTCCATTTTGTGTGGTAGGTACAGATAGTGTAGGCTAAAGTAGGTACAACATTTATAGCATGGACAAAACAACCGACAATGCGTACCTATTTCATAGATACATAGCAACAATTATACCCAGCAATTAAAAAAATCAAATCGTCTGCCATTTACATTGCTGCGTGAAACAAGCACTTATTATAGTAAGCAAGAATGGTTCTCATTCTTTGTCTGTTTTGTCATTAAAGATTCGGTAGAATAATGGGCAACCTTATCGCCTGCAGCGTTTCTTCCAGGCAACCTAAATGGAATAGTTAATAATGTTGCGGTCAGTGATGTACAATAACAATCTTTTAAGTTTTAAACAAAAAAATACAAACCTAACTCAGCGTTGAGACGAGATGACTACTTTCGCCTGTCTATAGTGAATAACACATACTTATTCTATCAAAGGTTTTCAAGACTGGCACGACCTTTAGTAATGAAGAGGAAGAATAAGAAGAAGAATAAAATATATTAATTATAAGCTCTTCATAATGGCTCACAATTTTTGTCAACCATAAGACCATAATTCACTTGTAGAACCTACTCTAGATATAGGTACATATAGTCATAGTTATATCGTTAAAGGGGCTCTCATCTCTCTCTCAATTATTATTAGCTATCTAAAGATACATAGTATAATCATATTATAGGCATACGATCAACATCAACGACATAGATTTAAAGAAAATCTGATTGGAATCGGATTTCAATCAGCGTTTTCTGCGGTTTCCCATCCATCTTTCCAGTCCATGTTAGTCGATGGTGACAGAGTTTTGACATCATTGTCATCTATATTCAACAAGCAACATTTTAAGCTATGCCTCATGGCATGATGCGTTTGCAGAGGATCCTATAAATTAATTATTGTAGGTCATGTTCGCTCAATGAAATCAATTCAAGCGCCGACGCTATAGCGACCCACCTTGAGAAGCTCAGATGTGATTTCATTCAAGTATTTCCCAAAACTTAATATAAAATTATACTTATTCGTGTAGATAAAACTTTCCTGTACTTTAAAAATAAATATGTTTAAATACGAACTAAATCTCAGTTTTCTCAAAAACCCGAAATTAATTATATTCTTCATCTTTTATATTTTGGCGTCACATGGTTTATGCATTTGCCAGTGTCAAGAATAAGTTTTTAATATTTTCCAGACATTGGTGAAATTGTGAAACACCTTCATAGAGGCCACAGACAAGAATTGAAAATGAAATTGAATTGTTATTTTATCAAAATAGTCATACAGTCGTAGTCATAATCCAAAAAAGTCACGGTCAAGTCAAAGTCATACCTCATAATAGCTGTGGACACGTCTCTACTCTCTTACTAGAGGCGTCTATGGAGTTTTGGTAACTTTACGGAACCACACGATACACCATAACAAAGCACTTGTCTATACTCATTCACGTAATTCAGCTCATAATTAACGAAATACCACAATTTACCACTAATTATCACTGATAGAAACACAAGTTGAACAAAATAATACAATGCAGCGACATGATTTTTCCACAACGCCTCTAGGAAGTTTCAAAAATAAATGTTCAAGCCTGCAACATTGAAGTATCATACATAATAATGTGAACTACAAAGAAACGGAAGATTTAATACGAATTGTCAGTTAAACAATCATACATAATACTAGGTGATAATAGCACACAAATATTTACCTAATACATACTATTACATATTCACCTTTGTTCTGTATTTACTTTTATACTAAACTTATATCATTATTAGTAACCAACGCATGCCAATCAAGTTCAATAATATTCAATACCTATAAATTGTTGTTTTATGTCACTTTAGTTACTGAATACTATGTTATGCATAGTATTATTGGAATAATTTGATTTTTCCGCTACTATTTCCGCTCTGTTGTGATATCAGCACAATAAGCTTAAAATTAAGTAAAGTAAAGTTCCTATTCGACTTGGAATTTATTAATTCATAATTATTCAGAGATTCAAGAAGGCATCGCTACATAGTATATAATTATTTTTTTTTGCAAAAAACAGCATTACCGACTTCACCCGTGTACAAAATTCGCGAATATTTTTCACGAATCGATGTAGCATTTTTCACATTATTGTTGATTTATCAAAAATGGCTCAGCTGATTTCGATAAAATTTAAATGGGACCAATTTCAAAGTATACTCTTTCCAATAAAAAAAAAACTATTGAAATCGGACCATTACCAAAAAAATTATGCGTGGTTATATATAAAAAATATATATATACGCATCGAATTGTAAACCTCCTCCGGTGGTTCGTCGGTCAAAAAACAAAGTCGCTTCCCGCTGTCTGTCCCCATGTATTCTTATATCTTTAAAACTACGCAACGGATTTTGATGCGTTTTTTAATAGACAGAGTGATTCAAGGGGCAGGTTTATTATGTATAATACACCTGTACGATGCTAAGGCGGGTCGCTTGTTTTTTTAAAAATACGTAGAGGGCTATGAAAATTGTTTTGACATTTTTTATAACTCTTTGTACCACTAGTTATATTAGATTTTAAATAAATAAATTGTTTTATTACACTCATAATTCATTACTTGGAATCATCGACTTGACATTTTTTCTTTTACACTCTATATTGATGCTTGGAATCTTTGTAATAACCTAGGTGTTTTATGTTTCCGGAACTCTGTATTATGAGACGGATTTTACTTCATCTCTATTATATTAAAAGGCAATATTGCTTACTCGAGCATTGAAAACAAGTGACCTTGTAAATCTTGGCGTAATTTGAAGTCAAAAAATATAAGGCCCATTTTTTCTTTAGAACATTGTGATTTTATCAAGGAAGAACTATTTGTTATGATTGTGACATTAAAAGGGCAATGTTTCCTGCTTATAACAACAAAAGACAATGTGTCTCATCAGTAAAATTATAATGTAAGGGTTACCTTAATATCTCGGTGATTTAGAGATATGAGTTATAGTACAAAACTCTGGCTGTCGCTGGTCAGACATAGACATGAGTGACGCTTAACAACGTTTGTTCGTTTGTTTCAGCTACAGAACATCTACTGGTGAACATTAGACCTCCCCTATAGATCTCTTGTAAGACTGGTTGGAAGCGGCTTGAATCCAGCGCGATTTTGCGGTCTTAGTCGTCAGTCCACCTTGTGGATGAGCATCCTACACTGCGCTAGTAGATACATGGTCTCCACTGGAAAAATTACAACTCCATCGATCAACAATCCTTCTATAAACATTGCTATTTCAACTTGCCGACCCACTGGGAGATTTTGGTTACTTTGGTTTCAGCAAAGATTATAAAGTTTCAGCATCAACATGGGACGCCGCGCACCGTGGATATTTTCTTTCAATTTTGCTACATGTAATTATTTTTGTCCAAAGTACCTACGTTTCCATATTATCTTTCTAGTTTTAAGTTCAACTAACTAATATTTCGACTGACTAGCGTAACTAATCAAGAATATATTAACAAAATAATTTAGTAATACAATCGAGTAAGTGGGTAAATACGTTACATGTCACATTACTAAGTTAATTAGTATTTCTCAGTCGCCTTGGGGATTTAGTTTAGTTCAGTTAAGATTTAAGCCCTAATATAATTATACTACCCTTAGAAACCCTTTCTGAGAACCTAGGGTAATATCCAAACTCCACTAAAGCGGTACGCAGATGTACGAAAATGATCAATGCGTTGTAGACTTATCATATTAATATTAATTATTCCATCCTTCACTATCCTTACAACGTATAAATTATATATTCGAAAGTGCTATGTTGGTTGTTTGTTTTTTAATCTTTCACGCAGCAAGGGAGAAATCGATTTGAATTTATACATGAATATGGTCGGAGAGTGCGATAGACTACTGTTTATCCCGGAAAATAAAATGTTTCCTGTGGGATAGCACAAATGCCGAAAAATGACGCGGGCAAAGCCGCGAGTAAAAGCTAGTATTTAGCAAACATAACACAAACGTGAATAAAGTGATGTTATTGTTTTGTTCTTTGCTAATAAAATAATATATGAAAAAATCGCTGAACGGCGCGGAGATGTGCGGAACGTAGTCTTTAAGACACATTACAGAAATACTCGCTTAGTAAATTTGGCATTTAAGTACACTCACTGTTTACAACGCTCTGCCTCGCTACGTATATTTCCGCACCGCTGAGGTGGAGTCCAAACCTAACCCTAGTAACGTCAGCCTGCCTTAATCTCTCAAGTGTCTGCTAGAAATACTAAGAAACTCTCAAAGAGTTATCTTTGTGATAAGCATTTCAAAAATATGAAGCGAACGCAGGATTCGAACCATGCCCCTTCGGATCACTAGCCCGACGCTCTAACCACTGAGCTAGCTCACCTCCTACGCTAGCTTCAAATTTCCGAAGTGCTTACATTTCCAACTTATAGCGTTGGTGGCGCCACCTGTGATACCCGTATTAGACAGGTTATCACTCAACTAGAAGTTATTAGAACTTCTAAAGATTGACGAGAGATGACACACTGCTTAATCAATGTTATGATGTTTATTTTAAGTGCTTTCCACACTAGATTTTTATCTCAAAGAGTTATCTTTGTGATAAGCATTTCAAAAATATGAAGCGAACGCAGGATTCGAACCATGCCCCTTCGGATCACTAGCCCGACGCTCTAACCACTGAGCTAGCTCGCCTCCTACGCTAGCTTCAAATTTCCGAAGTGCTTACATTTCCAACTTATAGCGTTGGTGGCGCCACCTGTGATACCCGTATTAGACAGGTTATCACTCAACTAGAAGTTATTAGAACTTCTAAAGATTGACGAGAGATGACACACTGCTTAATCAATGTTATGATGTTTATTTTAAGTGCTTTCCACACTAGATTTTTATCTCAAAGAGTTATCTTTGTGATAAGCATTTCAAAAATATGAAGCGAACGCAGGATTCGAACCATGCCCCTTCGGATCACTAGCCCGACGCTCTAACCACTGAGCTAGCTCGCCTCCTACGCTAGCTTCAAATTTCCGAAGAGCTTACATTTCCAACTTATAGCGTTGGTGGCGCCACCTGTGATACCCGTATTAGACAGGTTATCACTCAACTAGAAGTTATTAGAACTTCTAAAGATTGACGAGAGATGACACACTGCTTAATCAATGTTATGATGTTTATTTTAAGTGCTTTCCACACTAGATTTTTATCTCAAAGAGTTATCTTTGTGATAAGCATTTCAAAAATATGAAGCGAACGCAGGATTCGAACCATGCCCCTTCGGATCACTAGCCCGACGCTCTAACCACTGAGCTAGCTCGCCTCCTACGCTAGCTTCAAATTTCCGAAGTGCTTACATTTCCAACTTATAGCGTTGGTGGCGCCACCTGTGATACCCGTATTAGACAGGTTATCACTCAACTAGAAGTTATTAGAACTTCTAAAGATTGACGAGAGATGACACACTGCTTAATCAATGTTATGATGTTTATTTTAAGTGCTTTCCACACTAGATTTTTATCTCAAAGAGTTATCTTTGTGATAAGCATTTCAAAAATATGAAGCGAACGCAGGATTCGAACCATGCCCCTTCGGATCACTAGCCCGACGCTCTAACCACTGAGTTGGACTAAGTTGGAAATGTAAGCACTTCGGAAATTTGAAGCTAGCGTAGGAGGCGAGCTAGCTCAGTGGTTAGAGCGTCGGGCTAGTGATCCGAAGGGGCATGGTTCGAATCCTGCGTTCGCTTCATATTTTTGAAATGCTTATCACAAAGATAACTCTTTGAGATAAAAATCTAGTGTGGAAAGCACTTAAAATAAACATCATAACATTGATTAAGCAGTGTGTCATCTCTCGTCAATCTTTAGAAGTTCTAATAACTTCTAGTTGAGTGATAACCTGTCTAATACGGGTATCACAGGTGGCGCCACCAACGCTATAAGTTGGAAATGTAAGCACTTCGGAAATTTGAAGCTAGCGTAGGAGGCGAGCTAGCTCAGTGGTTAGAGCGTCGGGCTAGTGATCCGAAGGGGCATGGTTCGAATCCTGCGTTCGCTTCATATTTTTGAAATGCTTATCACAAAGATAACTCTTTGAGATAAAAATCTAGTGTGGAAAGCACTTAAAATAAACATCATAACATTGATTAAGCAGTGTGTCATCTCTCGTCAATCTTTAGAAGTTCTAATAACTTCTAGTTGAGTGATAACCTGTCTAATACGGGTATCACAGGTGGCGCCACCAACGCTATAAGTTGGAAATGTAAGCACTTCGGAAATTTGAAGCTAGCGTAGGAGGCGAGCTAGCTCAGTGGTTAGAGCGTCGGGCTAGTGATCCGAAGGGGCATGGTTCGAATCCTGCGTTCGCTTCATATTTTTGAAATGCTTATCACAAAGATAACTCTTTGAGATAAAAATCTAGTGTGGAAAGCACTTAAAATAAACATCATAACATTGATTAAGCAGTGTGTCATCTCTCGTCAATCTTTAGAAGTTCTAATAACTTCTAGTTGAGTGATAACCTGTCTAATACGGGTATCACAGGTGGCGCCACCAACGCTATAAGTTGGAAATGTAAGCACTTCGGAAATTTGAAGCTAGCGTAGGAGGCGAGCTAGCTCAGTGGTTAGAGCGTCGGGCTAGTGATCCGAAGGGGCATGGTTCGAATCCTGCGTTCGCTTCATATTTTTGAAATGCTTATCACAAAGATAACTCTTTGAGATAAAAATCTAGTGTGGAAAGCACTTAAAATAAACATCATAACATTGATTAAGCAGTGTGTCATCTCTCGTCAATCTTTAGAAGTTCTAATAACTTCTAGTTGAGTGATAACCTGTCTAATACGGGTATCACAGGTGGCGCCACTTACGCTATAAGTTGGAAATGTAAGCACTTCGGAAATTTGAAGCTAGAGTAGGAGGCGAGCTAGCTCAGTGGTTAGAGCGTCGGGCTAGTGATCCGAAGGGGCATGGTTTGAATCCTGCGTTCGCTTCATATTTTTGAAATGCTTATCACAAAGATAACTCTTTGAGATAAAAATCTAGTGTGGAAAGCACTTAAAATAAACATCATAACACTAAGAAACTCGTTTGTTATTTCATATAGGATGGTAATTACTTAAAGCACTTATAGCACTTGAGACGGTTTCTGAATTTGAAAGCTCTATTGAAAAGATGATAAAGTTTTTCAAATAATTGTGAAGTGTGACGTCACGCAAAACTTAAACTCTTAAAAAACTTTTTGATTGATTGACAAAAGATAACTTGTTTAAGCTCACTAAGCTAACTGACGCATTTATTTTCATAGTCATCTCGCCTTTTTAATGAGCAGGTAGACAGTTCGCGCCTAGCATTAGCACAGCGTACCTAGCTATTTTGTTTTCCTCATACTGTTACGTAATGGTTTCACAATAAACCAGCTCTTGTATCATTTTGGGATTGCTACCGCCTAAGCTGGAATTTAAGCAGCGTACACACGTACAATAAATTTAAGTACCTACGTACATTATACGCAACAAATTAGTACGTGCATTATATTTGTATTATTACAGGACTTATCGCACAATGTAACATGAGATAAATATATAATTTGATAAATACCTCTTTTTCCCGACGTTTCGAACAAGTTGCATTGGTCGTGGTCACGGGCAGACTAGATGCGAAGCGGTGCCACTCAAATTGACATTGTCACCACGACATACCACACTATCAGTACGTACATGCTGGTACATACAATTAGTTTTCGTACATCTTCAGCGATGATGATGATGATGATGTTCGACGAACAAAACCATCGAACATGTCGTCGAACGGTATATTCTATTAGTCCGTTTTGTATAGGCTGTCTAAATCCATGTACCCAAGTACGACCAATGTTGCGTTACAGGCGACAGGCCAACAGCCACAGCCACCAGTGGCAAGCGCCAAGCAGTTCACACCATTTTTCATACATATTGTTAAAATTCGATACACAAGTGTGGCCGTTGGCGGTCGATCGCTACAGTTGTGTCTGCAATTCGTACAGATATGGCCGTAGCGACGACCACCATAGGTTGCTGTGGTCGGTGGCCCGTCTGCGCCGAGCCTAAGTTGTTGTGTATCATGAAAAAAGCCGTTTTCGGTTCAAAGGTTCGTCAATTATGTTTGCGGCGATCCTATTAATTAGTAGGTAGATACGTTTAGTATGAACAGTGTTATATCTTTATCGTCAATAACGTCGCTTACCATCAAACGAGTCGGTGGTCAATCATGGACTCATGGGATGAAAAGGTAACAAAATCGTTTTTATAAAAATTAGTGAGACAGAGTAGTTATTAAGATGAAGTTCGCGACGGTAGTGCGCAAACCAAAACCAAACTATGTTCGCTGTGCAGCCTTCAAAAATGCTTGCTGTACGTTCGAAGATGGATGATTCGGTTCGATAATTAAGGTTCCGTACCTTAAAAGGGAAAAACGGAACCCTCATAGGATCACTTTGTTGTCCGTCTGTCTGTCTGTGTGTATGTCAAGACTCTTTATCTCGGGAACGCGTAAAGATATCGAGTTGAAATTTAAACCGGATACGTACTTATATCTATAATTTCTTGGAGTTGTGTAAAATAAAAAAGTTCTAAGTAATCGTATAAAAAGTTGGAGACGTTTATGTCGTACAAAACCGCATATTTCGATACCCACAAAATTCAAAATTCAAAGTGAGTAAATCGTATCATGTAAGGTATCATATAAAAGAACTTCATTAGCATTTAGCACATGCTAAAACAGGTTTTTAATTATTTTAACAATGTGTTTGTACGGTACCCTCGATGTGGGAGCCTGACTCACACTTGACCGGTTTTTTTTATTCGTACATGGCTTTTGAATATGCTGTCCATAGGTCGTCTATGACCAAATGTTCAAATTTTGTTTGTGTTTGGTTTTTTTGTTGCGTACGCGTCTTTATCTTATAATATACGGTTACGTTCTCACGTTATCTCATTTTCAGTTAATAATTACGTGAAGAGGCACATTTTCCGAATAAACAAACATTTTCCTTCTACCGTATTTGTTTTCTCGAAGTAAACTTTGCTTGCGTACTCATAAGCTTGGGATCTCAAAGAGCGTATACGTTTATGAGAGTAATGAAAAATGTGACGTTTTTAAAATTATACTTTTTCAGGCATTTTGCTGCTTTTATTGCGTAATTTTCCTGTGTGGTGCATTCGTTGATTTTATTTTCAAATGAAGTTTTAATAATAATTCTTCAATTATAACTCTTCAAATAATAATAAATAAAAATGTATCAATGATGTCTAAAATTATAAGTAGGTAATGCAATTATTATTGTACCTTGTGTAATTGTGTTATGTGCATAAGTTAATTAAGTATGTAATATTGTATGATAAGAATAGTGTTTTAATAATACCTATTTAAGTTTGTACTAGCTATTGCTGCGCCCTCAATACAGGGTATATATACTATAATGTTTAGTTAATCTAGTTTTTAAATGAATTATGTATATATTTGCAATAAATAAATAATTAATTATAATTAAATAGGTAGAAACAAAATGTTTCTGTTTATGTGGCATAACACAAATGTAAACATTGCCATTCACCATAAAATTACTGTCAACATGCTGAAAACGTTCTGAGTAAGGATAAGAAGTAAAAAACTAGTTCTCATAGACAAAGTGGCTAGCCCTGGGGTAAAGTTTTTAGACTTCTGATACAAAAATTGTTAAAACAGTTGGGACCCTCAAGCCGAAGTGTTAACCGCGCCACAGCAACGCTCAGTTGTAAATGCCATCTAATGTCACTTATTCGAAAAATTACCTTGCCGAACGGTACTTAACTTCGGTGATTTGGTGATTTAGGTACGCTAAGCTATAGTAAGTAAGTTTGTATGGTCCGGGTGATTATTCCTGGAGTCAAAGTTTTTAAGCCGTCCGGTGCTATAGCGGCTAAGATAAGCTTTTAAAATATTTAATCTTTATAGATGAACATCACACATAAATCCTTAGCTTTTCAGCTTAACACATCCCTAGTGAAAAACATCCAATTGGTTGAGCATTTCGGACCTAACACTATATTATCTAATACTAGGTGACCCCGTAAGAGCTAATATTGAAACATAAAAAAATAAATCTGAACGGACTACTCTCTTCATAAATATAGTAGTAGGCAAAAAACATACACAAAATATTTCATACTTTAATATTGATCAAAGCCGTTTTGGAGGACTTCAACAACAAACACTAAACACTGTGACACGAGATTATACAGGGAAGAGAGCTGACGCCGACATTAATTAGACCCACAAGTAGTACCAGTAACCAGTAATACTAAAAGCAATCAGAAAAATAAATTAACAAATAACAAATCCCTAGATAGAAATAATATTTTTTTTTTCAAACAAACTAAATAATAAATAAGGGAAATAATTATTATGCATCATACTTTATAAGGAACTAATTCATGCTATTTTGATATTAAATTACACTTATCAAAATAGTTATTTAGATATAAGTATATATCGCAGTTTAGATAAGTACAGGTTGCTCCAAAATATTTTTAGAAAATTTTACATAACTAAATAAATAACTTTGTTTATTAAATTCAAAATATGTCGAAGGCTTTAAAACAGAAGAACTGATAGAGCTTGTGCAAAAAAAGAAGCGTTGTAGGTGAGGTCGCCCGTGTGCCATTTTACTAATTTTGTAACGTTGACAACACTGCTCTGTCATTGCAAGTACAATTAAAAGTGGTGTTTGATACTTGCTTGGTAGACATCAATTCGATTTTCAGCAGTAAGCTCGCGTCTTCCAAGTAGTCGGCACCTTGTCTGCTGATTAAAATCTTATTGTTAGTTCACCGTAACGCCACAACGGTTCTCTTTTTGCACAAACTCTATGTGATTTCATTTAGTCAGCGTCAGCTCTCCACCCTGTATAATAGAAGAAAGTTTGTTATCATTTGAGATTTCATAAAAACAAAGATACAAAAATTACCCACAATCATTTTCCTACCAACGTTATTACCAACTCTTTCCGAGAATTTCTCCCAAACTTTTTCTAACTTAATATAACCCTATAAGATTTACCAAAAGCTGTTCATTGAGAATACTGATGTGTAAGATATTAGATTTTGGATATTACAGTACCTGTTTCGTCCAAGGTCACCCGGTTGGGTAAAACGTTTTTATTAAGCCTTCAATTTCCTTGAAACGGGTCCTATTAACTTAATTTTATGGGAGCAGGTATATTGAAAATGAAAAGATGGCACGAATAATGTGTTATAAAATAAATTTTCGGCGTTAAAAAATATAGAAACGTTCTGCAATTATTTGATTTGCGTACGAATACGCTCATCAAAAAAAAATCTGCTGTTTCATATATTTTGTCGCGGGTGAACCATATTTTTCTATGGAATAACAAACATTTTTTTTGAGTTTTGACGAAAGTCGTAGAACAAAAGTTGTTAGTTTTGATGTACAGAATAAGAAGAAGGATGCTAATTGATAAGAAATAACCCTATCGATATTTTAAATAAAACTTAATTTATCATTAATTTTATTGTATATTTTAATATCATGCCATTATTTACATGTGTAATTAAATTAAACCCAATTATATGTATTAGTATTATTAGTATTGTATCATATTGTAGCTAATAAAATCACTTTAGCCCGTTTAAAAAAAAATATGTTACATTAGCATCGATAATAGTGAAAAACGTCGATAAAATAACATTATTACATTTTATTATAATTTATTTAATTAATATCATAACATTACTTTCATATGTACATACTTGATCTTAAATAATAGTGAGTAAATAAAATCCAATTTCTTACCTACAACTACTCATTCAATTTCATTACAACATTGTTTGATAATCGATTTTTCCACCACTATCCCAATTCTCGGTATGTACGTTATTTAAGAATTGATTTTTTGTTTAAATGACATTTTATTTATGGATTTATGGATATGAATTCGAACTTATGACATTTTATAATATTTTATGACTTTTTGTGACATTTTGTAATTCTCTATTAATTTTATAAGACATACGGCATACACTAACATAATTATAAGAGTGACATACACTATTGCATTAATCTAAGCCTGTAATATTAGTAGTACTCGTAATAAATGAATAAATAAATAAACTCTAAAAATTTCAATCTTCTATGTCATAGTCACTGTCGCAGAGATCAAGCTATATTTTATACAGTATAGTTAGTTTGTAAATATACGTGGTCTGGGTTCACGGTGACGACTATTAGTTACGCTTCATACGAAAGCATTCTGTCTTCTGCCTCTTAAATAAAATCTAGTAATCTGCCCCTTAAATTAGAATCTAATAAATTATTTACTGAGTTATACATGTAATATTTATGTTTCATCTAAGGCTCTTTTAATTCTACATAGGTTCAGGTCTAGCAGAAAATTAACGAAAGATTTTCACTTTAAATATGACCCATCATTTATCGTTTTTATTAATAAGTAATGTCATACTTATGTTCTCTAATATTTATTTATTTATTTATTTATTTCTAATTTATATTGCCCGACTGCTGAGCAGAGGTTTATCGCATCTTATTTCATAAGAAACTACAGCCGCATACTTCAAATGATATTAATAGTTTTATCATAATTAAATATTTTATTGTTCATATTTGACGATAATAATACTCATCACATACTACATACTCAATATGCCTTGTACGTAATAAATATATTATTTGAAATGGATGAACTAATCCAATTTATCGAAAACGTCAACCGAGAACCGAAACTAAACGCCTAATATCGTAATAGTATAATAGTTCAACAAAGTGCTAGCTTGTACAATACTGGCGCAGTTTTTAACAGTAAGTAATCTCAGAACGTTTCTGAGAAAAGTTTTATTTATCTCAGCTGTAGATGTTTTTGTTTTCTGTGGATATATTCTTCATCAATCGATATCTGACTGCGTCAGTGGTGCTCAGTGGTTAGTGAACCTGACTTCTGGATCAAAGAGGCGTGGGTTCGATCTCTACCCAGCAAGCATTTTATGTGATGAACATAGGTGTTTGCTCTGTGTCTGGGTGTTATTTAGGTACTATATGTATTTAAAATATATATACGTAGTATATCAGTCTCTGCCAGCCATATCACAAGCTTTGCTTAGTTTGTTTCAATTTTTTTTTTTATATTTTACTACAATATGATTCAATACTACTTTATATGCTAAAACTACCTACACTACTACTACACAGAAAGAAATTGGATCATCCACAGAACATTGAAGGTCTAAATGTAATCCAAGTGCTCAAGCCCACTGCCAGTTGGCAGCGTACCCAGCATGCTGGCAGCATTGCCACGCTGAATGGCAATGCTTATACGTTGAGCCAAATAAACACCAGCATTTTGGTTACTTTAGACTTTTGAAAACAA
Organism: Hypomecis punctinalis; assembly: GCA_949316475.1. Classification (NCBI taxonomy): domain Eukaryota; kingdom Metazoa; phylum Arthropoda; class Insecta; order Lepidoptera; family Geometridae; genus Hypomecis; species Hypomecis punctinalis. The sequence goes on from OX438804.1 coordinate 22,776,536, forward strand.
GATGAGCTCCCGGCCCCACGGACCCAAAGTCTCAACTCCAAATGGCTCAAATATGTAACCACTACCGAGGTTAGGTTTATTTATTTAATTATCTAAAATGGCATTTTATCTAAAAAAATATCAACCGTACCATCTGAGACTGAAAATGTAAAGACACCGCATCAGTTTCACGTGCGCTATTCTGTATGAAAGTTTTTTTTATCCGAGATATGTACGCATTCCATAATTAATTACAAACACAAATATTAGACAGAAAATTTCAATCGAATTCGTTCTGCGTTCGCTGTTACGTGACTGTATAAAAAACACCGTATAGCGGTATCTTTTTAACCGCAAATAAGTCCTCGCTCGACCATTAAATCGCCTGATGGTAAGTGAAATTGTAGTCTAAGATAAAACACGCAGTCTTAGAAGATACCTATTCACCCTCACCCCTATTTCAAAAGCTTTCATTTATATTTCTTAGGAAACAAGAAACAAGCTGTTCCATTCCCCGGGGGTACGAATCAGAAATGTTGAATCCGTATCAAAATCATCTTTTACAGGTGCTGATTTTTCCGGATTGTTACATACTTTAATTTTGGCGCTTGACTTTGGCGATTTGTGTCGACCCAAACATCTGTGCCTTAGACGCAGCGCTGAGAAATTTAACTTTGTATTCAGCACAATGGCTGAAGTCCAGCAAATTAATTTTAGTAAGTTAGTTTCAGAGGGAAATTCTATAAAGGGCCAATTTCGCGTTTAGGTCTTAATTTAGGTTGACTGGAACTTGGGAATTTTAGGAAAAAATGTTGTCTACAATTTTGTGAATAAAACGTGGTAAAAATATATTGGGTATTAAATTGAAAAATCACCAACTATTGTAATCGCCAATAACTATAAAATATATATAAGGCCTTAAAAAATAAGTGAGAAGTAGAGCAATTTTTCAAACGATTAAATAACAAGAAAGTTAGTCGCTTGTCCACATTAAGTACCTAACCAAAAGGAGTCGACACTGCAAAGCGTACCCCTCTGCCAAAAGTACGCGACCGGCGGTCATGCTCTTTATATAAATATATCGGTCTTGTTGCGCTTGGTTAAGCCGTGGTGGTCAAGAGGTAGTGACACCCGCCTTACAATCGTGAGGTCGTGGGTTCGAACCCCCGGTCCCGTACCAATGAGTTCTTTGGAATTTTTGTACGGAATTTCACACCACAGGCTTTTCGGTGAAGGAAAACATCGTGAGGCAACCTGCATACGTCCGTAGAAGAAATTCGATGGCGTATGTGAATCCACCAACCCGCACTGGGCCCGCGTGGTGGATATGGCCCAATCACCCTTCGTGGGTAGGCCTACGTCCTGCAGTGGACTACTAAAAAGGCTAGTACAGTACAGTACAGTACAGTTGCGCTTGTGTTGCGTTAATTTTCAGCTAGTGTTCGTTAGTTACATTTGTGTGCGTGTAAACTTGCTTACATTTTGGTTTGTGTGCGTTTCTTCACCCCACTGACTTGGCAGACTTCGGTGCTTAGGCGTGTCGACTCCTTTTGGTTAGGTACTTAATGCTTGTCCATAACATAACAGCATCACTCAACATTTTGAACATAAAATTTACTACGCAATGATAGACACTTGATTCTCACATAACTGAGAAAATTAACATTATAATATCTTTTTTTTCATTTGTTAATTTTAAGATAGGTATTAAAAATTCATTTATCTCGTCTGTCTACTGTGGATATTAAGACCATTTGATTGACAAATTGATATGACGCAATATATTTAATTCAATTATCAGTAGGTACCAAGTTTTCAGAGAATGAAACGTATCAAATATCATTCATTTGAGATCTGCCCACGCGTCCCATTTAGCTCTCTGCTAACGTAATAGATACACTTTAATAGCTAAATGTATACCTATTAAATTAATTCTGAGAAGCAATCAAATTTATGTGCCAGCCATAGATTTTAAAAGATAGGCCACGGCACTTTGTTCTAAGCTGGAACAAAATATCTCCCGAATCTGATACATAAAAATCATAATGACATGTCAACTAACTTACGTAATAATGATTCATTACTCACACGGCTTATAATGTAAGTTAATAATAAGCCGTGGTGGTCTAGTGGTAGTGACGCCCGCCTTACAATCGTGAGGTTGTGGGTTCAAATCCCGTACCCGTACCAATAAGTTATTTGGAATTAATGTACGGAATAACACCACTGGCTTTTCGGTGAAGAAATTCGATGACGTATGTAAATGCCAGCGTGGTGGATATGGCCCTTCGTGGGTAGGCCTACGTCCTACAGTGGACTATTAAAAAAAGGCTGATGCTGTACTGTACTCACACGGCTCAATACATCAGCTTAAATCACCTGTTCATAAACGCTTAAATGACAATGCATCCTAAATTGTGTGCATTAGAAATATATGAGTATTTTTCTATGTCGTATGTATCGTTCAGTGCATATATGAACAAAATACTGCGACGCCGCGCCGCGCCGTGCGCCGGTCCGCACGCGTTTTCAGTAGTAAGTATGCCAAAGACCATCGACTTGGCATTTTTTCTGTTCTATTGATGCCAAAGACCCACGGAGCAGAATATTTTTGAATCTCATGTATCAGTTTAATTTCTAGTCTACCTACTTATGTGTCCGTCTCGCCTGGTTGAACAACACTCTCTAAGAATCTCCATGGGTCGAATATGAACATTATCAAATTTAGCGCCAAGGCTAATGGAAGCCATAAAACAATCACTCTATATTACCATAGTTATTACCCTTAAAGCCCTATCAATATCGTCTCGAATTCCATATAATTGAACTTTACACCTAACAAACCGTCTTCAGGGTATATCTCAACGTTGTTAATCACCGGATCTAACCCCAGAGGTTTCATATAACCGTGGATATAATCACTATTGAACAAGGAGTCCATATAATGAATTCCTTACCAGTTTAATTTGACCTTCCAAGTGGCTTGGTCTAAGATTAAAGGTGAAGTCAGACGTGGGATGTCGACTGCAGACTTGCAGACGTCTTGAACGTAGTGAGGTATTTTCATATCAGTTGGCAGGGAGATTTCTTGACTATTGGTATGTAGAAAAATGTTGAAGTGACATTGCTATGGTTTGCCATATGTTATACATATGCAATGACATACTCGTAGCTTGGCTAGAAATGTGCGTAGATAATTTTTTTAGCTATATCACATTTACAATAATTCGTAAATATGACACTGTCAATAATATCATTATGATGTTATTAAGTACTTTATTACCACAAACTTTAAATTCAATTTCAATGGAAGTAAATAGATAAATAAGGCGATTTGTGGTGCCACAATATCATCACTCAAAATTTCAACATGCTATCACTCTCACGTGCAACGTTAATATCATTTTGTCACTACCATGTCGCATAATTATATCTACGTCATACCTATAATGCGCGTCACGACAATATCGGCTTACGCGTTACCATGTTACCGTCACTGTCACATTGCACGACACAGCACGATATCATCACTCCCGCTCTGCGTATCGCTACTCTACGGTTATTACATGACTGTTCACCATAACGGTGTTATCACTTCCACGTTGCGTATTATTCAATTGTCACTCCCACGTTGCGCTTATCGCACTGTCATCACTCTATCATAAGTCTTACGTTGCACATCACCACGTCGTCACGTCCGCTGTTTAACCCCACCTTGAAATATAAACTAGCCAAGCAAGGACTGTATATTGATGTGGGTCAACAATAATTGGGCGGTCGCAGTAACTTCATAATTCAATCGTCACTCCCACGTTTCGAATAATACTATTGTCACTCCCACGTCGTGGTTCATCACTCAATCAAATGCCCTACATAGCACATCACCATACTGTCGTTACCTTTAGTCGTCACGTCCGCTGTTTAACCACACATTGAAATATAGTCATCCGAGGACTGTATATTGATGTGGGGGTAGTCGCGGTAACTTCATAATTCAATCGTCACTCTCATGTTGCGAATCAGACTGTTGTCACTCCCACGTTGCGTGTCATCACTCTGTTGTCGTTCCCACGTTGTGGGTAGCCACTCTACCTTAAGGTACCACGTCCTAAATTGCATATCACCACGCTGTCGTCACGTCCGCTGTTTAACCCCACCTTGAAATATAAACTAGTCGACGAAGGACTGTATATTGATGTGGGTCAACCTTAATTGGGCGGCCGCGGTAACTTCATAATTCAATTTAAATTAATGATAGAATGGTTATAGCGAGATATCAGCGTGACCTGTTGTAATGGCATCGTTAATAATTGTAGCGTTGATGGTGCTTTCAGACCTACAGCGGGTATAATAGACGCTATTACACGATTAGACAAATGCTTCAGTGGTAGTCATTTTCTCGTATCAAGGTCCTGTATTAAAGGTTAGTCTGATTCCGTGTACTAACCTGAAATGAAGTTATGTTTTTTATTCTAAGCTTCTTTAAAAATAATATTGTCTTAATATTGCGTAACAAATCAGTTATTCCAAAAAAAATGTTATTAATATTCGATTATTAATTTAAGATCTTTTTTTGCCGTGCTGACAAAGAACAATAGGTACGAAATTTTTGTGTTAATTGAGTTTTTACAACGCTTTTTTCCAGTGCTTAGCCAGATCTACTCCACAAGAGGTTGCTTGTATAGTTTCTGTAGAGAGCCAGGTAAGTATATGGGTACTAAGAACAAACGTAAAAAAGACCTGTTGTGTATAAACTATTAGGCCAACACGATAAACAAGTCTGCCAAAAAATCAGAACTACCAGATTTGACGCAAGTTGTGATGTATAAAGTTACTGAAACTTTCTTTTTGTGATAAACACTTCAAAAATTGATGCGCTCGCAGGATTTGAACATGCACCCTTCTGGTATTCCGGCCCAGATGCTTTGTCAAATTAAGCTAGAACGCTGTACTGCAAAGCCGCCAAATTAGTGAAGTGTTTTATCATTTTTACTACTAACTACTACAGTGTTGAGTATAAAGTTACTGGATTAAAACGTGACGCTACTGTACAAGATTTCCGAACTTTTCCTTCAATAAACTCTTTTCGACGTGTAACGTTCTGCCTAACCCTGTACAATATTTAGGCTAAAAGCTACGCTTAATATTAAACTGTAGAATTGTTATGATATAGGCACCCGCCTATCGACATTATTATACCTTTTACCCGTATTTCCATCACTCCAACTTAAATGGCTGTTTAATTAATTTCTTATGAAGTTTGAAAGTTGATGAAGTTTAGTAAAACAAAGAGTACACCTGTTGAGATCTCTGTTAAGCCCCCATCACCAAACGGAAACGCTGATTCAATAAGAAACAGAGACTTAACTTAAACAAATCATATTTTTTCATGTTAAACTTTAGAACGATTTGTTTGAATAATAGCTGCCACTGAAGTTGACATTTCTCGTCTGTTAGTAACTATGTATGAAGACTGAGTATGAACAATTGCCTCTGAAATATTAGACGATAAATTAGATTTTACTCTTGTTTCATCTGAAATAATTACGTTAGTATACATTAATTAAGTATTACATAACACATTTTTAGTCAACTTAGTTTTACACCTCATCATTATCATACTAACCGTACGTCCACTACTATATACAGGGTAACTTGTAATCAATTAGCACACTTTTAGGGGCTTATTCTGTACGTCAAAACTACCAACTGTTTGTTCTGCGACTTCTGTCAAAACTAAAAAAGACAGCTGCCATATATTGACTCCATACACTTTATCGAGGGTTAACGATATACACATATTATAAAACAGCCTTTTTTTATACAAATTTAATAAAAGTCGTTGAACAAAAGTTGTTAGTTGAGATGTATAGAATGAGGCCCTAAAAGGATGCTAATTGATTCCCAGTACAGGCCATAGATAAAAAAAAGAAATCCATTAATGTGGATCGTCTCGGTCAGAGCGCGAAATCCAAATGTTTTTGGGTTTTTTGACATTTACAGATAAACTACTGATTTTCAGTTTACGAAAATTCATTTTGCGACCATAAATAGGAAGCATTTACGAGTTACACACCCTTGAAAGCCAAATAAGTGGTCAGTTTATGCACGAAAGTGCATCAACCTTATACTCTATAAAATTTAACTTGATCTCTGCGACAGTGACATTGACATAGAAGATTGACATTTTTAGAGTTGAGATAGTGGTGGAAAAAAATCGATTTTCAAACAATTTTGTAATGAAATCGAATGAGTAGTTGAAGGTGAGAAATTCGATTTAATATACTTACTATTATTTAAGATCAAGTATGTACACATGTAAATAATGTTATGATATTAATTAAATACTCATAATAATGTAACGATAGTATTTATCGACGTTTTTCACTATTATCGATGCTAATGTAACATATAATTGGGTTTAATTTTATTACACGTGTAATAAATGTTATAATTTGATATTATTTAATTATTTATAAATAAAGTTTTATTTAAAATGTCATCAGTATAAACTATAGATATTTTAATTAAAACTCTATCTAAAACTCTGTGGTCACGATCATTCGTCGCCCATCACTAATCGGCATGCCCACAAAGCATGACATTGACAGGTACTGTTAGTACTATTAAGAAATTCAAGACTTCATAGGCGTGATTTTTCTGACAGCTGTCGCAGAGATCAAGTTAAATTTTATAGAGTATAGTTTTTAGTTAATGAGAGAGTTTGGAGCATTTCTGCAACTACATAAGTTTTACTTCTGTCGATATTTATACTCTGTTAGAGCCTTCTAAATAAATTGACGGTTTTACTCTAACAATTGACTTGATACAAGTTAAAGTAACGCGAACCGAACAAAGAGCAGCGCTCCAGGTTTGTTTATGTTTGTTAACTCAAAGGTTCTACCTGAAATCAGATCGTTTATTGTTTTAATTACGAGTAAGTACGTATCTGATGAACGTTGTTTTGGAAAGGTTAAAAGCTGTATTTGTAACTAGTCAAACTTTGTAAACTTGATCGTTTTCCTATTGAACCTACTTTTTGAAAATTGAAAAGGTCACCAGCTATTTGCTTTACTTTTAGTTTAGAAATTTACGGATTTAAGAAAAGAACAATATTGTAATTTGCAAGGTAATAACACTGCACAGTGGTCTTATTGGAATAACAAGATATTATACCAGGTAAAATAAATAGAGTAATTCGATGAAATTATGGGTGGGTAGCGCTAAAAATCCTAAACATTTCTTAACATGGTTGCGTAACCAATAAATACTTTACATATACCTTTTGTAAAATAGAGCATAATAATTAAGAGAAGAGAGCATAAGTGCCGTGGTGGTCTAGTGGTAATGACACTAGCCTTACAATCGTGAGGTCGTTGGTTCAAATCCCGGTCCTGTACCAATGAGTTCTTCGGAATTTACGTACGGGATTTCACACCACAGGCTTTTGAGGCAACCTGCATATGTCCGTAGAAGAAATTCGATGGCGTATGTGAATCTACCAACCCGCACTGGGCCAGCGTGGTGGATATGGCCCAATCTTCCTACGTGGGTAGGCCTACGTCCTGCAGTGGACTGTTAAAGAGGCTAGTACAAGTAAGAGAACAAAGATTTTCAATTTATTTTATTATTTAAAAAAGTGTCCTCAGTATTAAGTTCAAAAGTGATGGTGTAAACGTCGTAATAATAATTGTAACTACCTACCAACCTACCCATTGTAAGAAATCTCCTTTTAAAGGTACATGAACGATAAATTACATAAGTATCCTTATACAATTCGATTGCTTAGTACGATAATACTTAACGATCCCTCAAAATAAAATTAAACAATTCTAGTAGCTGTTAATGGCAGAACAGCTCCATACAATATTAGCACATAAACTGAGCAACATTATCATGGCATCCTACTTTCTGCCCGCGATAAAGGCCTTTGTTTGCTCCAAACAAACGTTTACCACAAACATAATTCTGCGATCTCGCAAGAAATAACTTTTGTTGACACGGATGTAGCAAGGGAGAGGGGCTCTTTGCCCCGAAAAGGGGGCGTCTATAATGTGGGCTTGATGCTAACTACAGATCCTTTAGTGGGCGTAGATACGTGTAAAATATGCAGGGAAATATTTTATGTTCATTTATGTATCAATAAATAAATTCGGCCTTCTTGAGATATTGATTTAGTCAATTAATATCGCAATATGTCACTTTTTAGGGTTCCGTACCTCAAACGGAAAAAACGGAACCCTTATAGAATCACTTTGTTGTCCGTCTGTCCGTCTGTCCGTCTGTGTGTATGTCAAGACTCTTTATCTCGTGAACGCGTAAAGATATCGAGTTGAAATTTAAACTGTATATGTATAGTTTCTTGCAGTTGTGTAAAAGAAAAACTTCTCAATTTTCGTATAAAAAAGTTAGAGCCATTTGAGTCGTAAAAAACCCCATATTTCAACACTTACAAAAATCAAAACCTACAGGGTACTTCCCGTTGACATAGAACTATGAAATTTGGCGAAAAGCATTGTCTTAGAGTACACATGTATAGAAATAAATCTGAAAACTGTAAATTTTTATTTAAATCACAAAAAATAGGGCCTCAAAATTCACAAAATATGGGTTCAAAATTCAAAGTGAGTAAATCGTATCATGTAAGGTATCATATAAAAGAACTTTATTAGCACATGCTAAAACAGGTTTTTAATTATTTTAACAATGTGTTTGTACGGAACCCTCGATGTGCGAGGCTAACTCGCACTTGTCCGGTTTTTTAAGTTATAGTCACTCTCAATAATTGCTATAAAATCAAATCAAAATCAAATCAAATCATTTATTAATATGTCGAGTTACAACCACTTCTTAAATTAATAGTCAGTGTTGAGCATCAGACAATATCTCGTCATATATGATATATATGTATGTATAAAACGATATCATAATTAATGCATTAAACATTTCAGACTAAATTTTATAATCTGAAATGTTTTATTGTTGATTTTATTGAAAACTGACAATATAAATATTGAACTCAGAACGTACTTTCTACTCATGCTAGGGATTTTTCTTTATTTTTTGCTGGAGTTTTGATTAGGGTTGTTGATTTTGCATTAGTTTATTAACCAAAAGCTCAAGTGAAGTTATCCAAAAACTGAATCTGTAAACCTAAACAAAAGCCTATTGATATTTGTACTATTTCTAATTTTCCAATTTTGTACGAAAGTCTATTAATTTATTAATGTGTATTTTCCCCCAAGGTTATCCTAAGTACGCCCTTATTCGTTGACGATGTTGTAACGCGGATGACATGGTAATAACCTGGTTTGGAGGCAAAATAAAAATATATTACACAGCTCAGAAATTATGGACACGCTTTATTCTAAGGTTTTGCGGGAGCAAAGTTTGTAGCTTATTAGATAGTTGGAAGTTTATTTTACGGGCTGTAATACAAAGTTTCTTAGGTTTATACTATAACGAATACGCTGTTAGTGTAAGTTTTGTTCGTAATTTTGTGTTAATTACATAATAATATGTTGAATTATTTTTAAAATGAATCTAGATTTGAAATACACATTCTTAATTAGAAAGGGCGTATTGAGCAGAAAACATTATGAACACAATGTACTATGAGAGAACAACGCTGATTTTGAGAAAAAAATGTTACCCATAGTAAGAAAGCCTTGACTGCCTCGGTGGCTCAGTGGTTAGTGACCCGAACACCTGAGTCAAAGAGGCGTGAGTTCGATTCCCACCCAGAACAAATATTTATGTAATGACCATACTCGTAGGCCTTTGCTCTGTGTCTAGGTGTTATTTAGGTATTATCTATTTAAGTATGTATTTAAAATATGTATATTTAGTATAACGGTCTCTGACAGCCATATCACAAGCATTGCTTAGTTTGGGGTATGAGAACGTGTGTTAGGTAACCCCTAATTAAAAAAAAGAAAATCTCGAGTATCATTAGTTTACCTACAATGATAGCCTGAATCATCATTTCCAGCTAACTACATAATTTTTGCCGTTTTGGCAATAACCCTGCTGTGGTTTAATTTTGTCAAAAAACGCTACGGGTCCCTATTTTATGCTGTGTTTATGATCTTAAGATTGTGCAGATATGTTATGTGATTTTTAACACAAGATTTTTTCTTTTTGTACAAGCTAGGTATAATAATTTTGCATGTGTAAAAGCATACTATTGTTAAATTAATTCTCACAACATTGGTTTTATCTTATTCCTGTTTTCAGAGCTGGCCAGTCCTTCTCACCCGCAGCACCTTGCCACTTTTATTATAACAAGCCCAGACAAAACGTGCAAAATTTCCGTAACTAAGAATGTTGCAAAACAAATAAATGAGCTCAAGATCCGGCTTTGTAACTGCAGTGCTCCGCTTTGCAAACTTTCATCCGAGCAAAGTATTGTTAAACAAATTGTTGGGAGTTCGGCTGTAGACATTGCGGTAATTTCAGTGTTTAACAACATGCTGTACAATTGAACATGCTGTACATCGAATCGCAGTGCTACATTTTGATATAGATCTTAGCTGAAGCCGCTAGTGATATCATTTTTTCTGATATTTCTAACTGGATGTATTACTTTTTACTAGCATTTGCCCGCAGCTTTCCATCCATCCATTAGCCAAAGGACGTCCACTGCTGGACATAGGCCTCCCCTATGGATCTCCAATAAGACCGGTTGGAAGCGGCTTGCATCCAGCGCGATCCCGCGGTCTTAATGAGGTCATCCGTCCACCTTGTGGGTGGACGTCCTACGCTGCGCTTGCGGTACGTGGTCTCCACTCGAGAACTTTTCGACTCCACCGGTCATCAGTCCTCCGCGCTATGTGCCCTGCCTATTGCCATTTCAACTTGCTAATCCGTTGGGCTATGTCGGTAACCTTGGTTCTTCTACGGATCTCCTCATTCCTGTTTCGATCCCGCAGAGAGACTCCGAGCATAGCCCTCTCCATAGCTCGTTGGGCTACTTGGAGCTTACTGATAAGGCCCATAGTGAGAGACTTTGCCTGCAAAATATTTTAACGTATGTGCTATTAAATACATTACATATACAGGGTTATTTTTAATCAATTAAAATCCTTTCAGGGGCTTATTCTGTACATCAAAACTAACAACTTTTTTTCTGCAACTTTTGTCAAAACTCAAAAAAAAATCAGCTGTTCCATACTTTTTGTCGAGGGTGAACGATATTTTTCTATGGAACGACAACTTTTTTTTTGAGAATGTATAAGTCGTAGAACAAAAGTTGTTAGTTTTGATGTACTTATAAGCCCCTGAGAGGATGCTAATTGATTAGAAATAACCCTGTGTAATACTTTAATTACTAAAATAAAAAGCGTTGACGAGAGATTTAAAAATTGAGAATTGTTTTTAAATTGCCCAATAATTTTAATTGAAATTGACAGGTCCAACAAAAAGAGAAGGTAGCGTCAGAAGTTTAAGAAACTACCTACTTTTATAATAATCCGTCGTCGGATGTTGCCAAGTTTCTCGCCGCCGAGTGATTTGAATTCAATAAACGCTATCGAGTCGCCCTCCGGTCATTTTCCATGGAAATGAAAGGACTTTTTACTTTAGAGGATGAAATTAAAAAAATAAAGGACACGTCACGTTGCGAATTGTTTGACGACTTTTAATTTTAAAAGAACAGTTTTCTTCGATTTTTCCTACGAGACAAGTATCATAAATCAGACTAATAAGTTCCATTATAATATGTGTTTGTTCACCATCAACTATTTTACATTAGTTTCTTAAATAATTATCACAACTTGGATTGACTGAATATGTGCTTTCGCCTCGAGGCGCAAATCGAGAATGCTCTCACATAAAGATTAATATTTTTACATCTCTTCAGTTTCTTTTCTCGTTTCCTGATTGCCTGTTTTAAAACTACGCCGGAAGCAGTTCTCATTGGTTAAAATGCAGCTGGTGGTTAAATCGGCCAATCATAAACCAGAGAAATGTTATCCTTACAAGTACTAGAAAATATCATTCGACATATATGTATATTTAAAAACCAAATTAAATTTTTTTGCAACGATTAAAAATCATGACACAAGCAATACGTTTGCCTGATTTTTAGCGTCTTATTTTAATTTTTTTTTCAACAATTGAGCGCTATCGTGGCTCGTATGAGACGTTAAATTGTAGGCCCCGGTTGTTTTAACTGTTTAGCCAGGCTTTAAGGTGGCCTAAAAACTCTGCCACCAGGGCTATATAGCCACTCCGTTTTTTACAACGGGCTACTCGTATACTATTTAAGTACTTACGTTTTAGCGTTATACAGCGGATATACCTACTTACTATGAATTTTAGTTTGGTTAACGTTTTTTGCTAGTAGGTCGTATAGCAAAAGTGTAAATTTCAATTATTTTAACGATATTCCAATTTAATGTCTTCCAGGTGTTTTGAATTATTTTGGCACCATGATATCTCAGGAAAAAAAATTAACTATGCACTAAATTTCCGATCCAATTGCTTTTTTTTGTAAGGTTTAGGATCACTTACTGATCATAAAATCACAATATGCTGACAGATCCAGGTGGAGCTTCAAGCGCCATCTTGAAAAAACGTTTTTGGCCAATTTCTCGGAAACTATGCACTTTAGGGCAAAAGTCACGAAGACGATTATTGTAGATAATAAAATTTAGCATCTTTTGTTTGCAGGAAACTTTTTTGTGAAACTTACTATTTACGATTTATTTACTAGACTCAAAATTTACTAAAACTTATTATAATATCGACGACCTTTAGTCGGGAATAGCATGTTGCATAAAAAATTGTGTGTAGGTTTTGGTATACCTAGGATATTGATTTTATTTTATGTCAATAGAAGCCAAATGAAAATTTGTTACAAAATTTTTGTGTGAAGAAGAAAAACAAACTATTGGTTGGTTTATAAGGTTTCTAAAAAAATTAATATTATTATATTCAAAAGCTAGGGCTTCCAAAATTGAAGTGATTCAAATTGATCCTAAGTTATGACGTCACTTTGTCCCAATGCTCCCATTTGCAGTCAGTAGTGCCAATTCACTTATTAGTTCATGTTCTGAATCACTGAAGCGGAATGAATGGACGTACGCAAGCAGGTGTACGTAATATTCCTGCTGAACCTCAGTCAAATAGTAATTATTCGAGGTATTAGTAAATTTATTTAATAGCTTTAACTTAAAGTGGCTCTAAATTGCCTGAACGCAATATGAAATTTTGAAAGACATGCAGTAGCGGAAGTTCGTGTTTGCCGCCAGTACTGAACTGTACTGTATCAGCCTTTTTAATAGTCCACTGCAGGAGGTAGGCCTACCCACGAAGGGTAATTGCCACCATTGCCGTAATTGATTGGATTATAGCGCTAGTAGGTTGTTGAATTTTCCAACATGCGACTACTCAGTTTGTTTCGTAACATTTTGCACGTATATCGCGCAATGCAAAAATATGGTACCGTGGAGTTGACCTGATGATGGAGTCGGAAGGTGACATAGGAACTCCTGTACTAAACAAGATAGACCCTCCGTGTTTCGGCTCGTTGTACTTGTCTTGGCTAGCACTCTGTTATTATATAGGTACAATGTACATGATATCCAGGTTCTCAAAAGCTTGTATATAAGTAAGTTGTAAGTCTCAGGGATCCGAATGCCATTGCGCTTAGATCCTTTAGACATACAATTCTTTATCAAATTTAGGGGAAAGGAGTATCTAAAGTACCTAAGCGCCAATGGCCCTTAGACCCGTTAGACTTACAACACTTATATTTAATAAATATTCCAAAGCATATGGTTTTTCTGCGAAAGTTATTGCTAATTTTAAAACTTATTATAACTATGTACTAAAAACATTTATGTTAGATCTACAAAATAGAATCTACATACAGGTTTGAATTGCAACTGAAGACAACTTTATTTATGGTACGCCAAATACCTAAATATATCGAGACAGTAATTTATGGCCGCAAACACAACCGATGGCTATCTATTAATTAAAATAAATTAAACAAACTGTCAAGTTCGTTCATTTCATTTGGGAATCGGAATATCGTTGGCAGATAAGGCTTTTGATTGTATTTGATTGGTTTCGGTTTTGGTATTCAGAGGACATTATATTGCGCATATTGCCTCTAGCATACGTACCTATTGATTTGTTTTATTTGCAGTATATCCCACTACAAACCTATATTGGCGATTTGATTTTTTTTTTAATTCATTTGAAATGTAAAGATCACATAGCATATATATTAGTTTCCATACAAAACTATTTTTTTCCAAACCTTTTCCTTTTAACAAAGTTATACTGAAAATGTCTCAATGGTACACTGAGGTGTACCATTTAGTGAGCTAATGTAAAGTGTACTATTGTGACGTCACATGCTCATCCGAGTCAATATATAATGTAGGTAGGATAACTCTGTAATTATAAGGGAAAAACAGAGATTAAAAGAGTTTTGTATGGAAACTGTAGCAGGGTTTCTTCCCTATGAAAGGGTGTGGATAGATATACCTACACTTATCAACTAAGGTAGTTAAATAAAATTAATGTGTTGACAGCAGTATCACTTTTAATGTAATATAATTCTGACGGTGCCAATATGTAACAGCGATCCGAGGAATGGTCAATTTTAAGTTTAAATAGGTACAATAGAAATATAATAAAACGGTGGGTCGCTTGGTTGTTTTACAATGATTACTTAACGAGCAGTGAACTTACCAATCACCAAGTTAATTGGCGATCCAAGGATTGGTAAATTCTAAGTTAAATGGATATAATAAGGAAAGCAGAATGCAGACGGTGAAGCCGTCTGATCCCAAGGTGCTAATATGTAACAGCGATCCGAGGAATGGTCAATTTCAATTAAGTTTAAGTAGGTATAATAGAAATATAATAAAACGGTGGGTCGCTTGGTCGAGTTCTGTCCCTTCACTTAAATTATAAATACAAAATGGGTGGATCCATCCTGTGGTAGGAGTAGGTAGTAGTTGGTTGACGGTAATCAAGGGGAACGAAATACCTTTAGGGAGCACCGCCCCTCCTGCATGCGCCGCCGGTTAAAAATGGAAACTGAAGGTAGACTGCCAATGCCTAGGCAGGGCTCACGTGAAGGTAGGTGGTCGCCCCGTCGACTGGGTGCACCAACAACGCCCAGGCGGCTAATCAATGTAAGCCCGGTTGGGGGTATGCCTCACCTAAGTAGCCTCACCTAAACACTCTGAAATGGATGGAATAAATCCATGTCAACACTGTGTAGGAAGAAAAGTACAAAGATTAAAATTACATTTTCTCAGGTCATAAATGAGAAAAGGGTGTATAATTGGGCCTCACCACGTGCAGGTGCTCGTGGACAAACTATTTAATAAAGGTTTAATAGTCAAGTAGCATTTTAGAAGGAGGTATTTTTATTATATTTAGAATCCCAACAATTTTACATTAAAATCGGGGAAAATTACACCTCGCCACGACCGTAGGGCCGTGGGGAAACAAATGTGAACATCTAAGAACATTCCAGAAGGTTATTTTGCACTAAGTAGGTTTTCCACTAAAAGTCAAGAATCCCAACGATTTTACATTAAAATCGGGGAAAATTACACCTCGCCACGACCGTAGGGTCAAGGGGCAAGTTTTTATCCTATATTCAATAGTCAAATAACAAAATAATTGTATTTTTCAAGACATGTGGCTGGCCCAAATACGCATTGAAATCACATGTTGAAGTGAACATTTTAGGATAATAATTTAGTGAAATCGATAAAAGAAGTAGCTGCGCACGCGCTCAAAGGGAGATAATACGATTTAGTATGTATTTCGTGCATTATTTGACTAACAAAAAGTATGAATTGTGACGCGTCACCACATACCTGGTTAGGGGAGAAAATACAATATAGCGGCGCGAGGCCGCTCCACACCGGTTTCAACAACGGTGCATGGCTCGCGGGACCTCTCGCTGGACTCCTGGGCCGAAGAGACGCCTTTTCTTTGGCGTTTAAAGCCAAAAAGACCGAAGCCCGGGTCCTCTCGTAGTCCTATCGAGTTCTTGCAAATCCGTAATGCAGACGGCGGGGAAACGTTAAAAAAACTAGGAACTGTCTTAGCAAACAATCGGATTAGAATCGACTAAAAATAAGACGATGAGAGGAAATTACTCCCAAAGTAAACGGATAAATACTGAAAAGGTGAGATTAATTATAATATTGCTTAACCAAAGGTTTCACTTTATCGAGTGGCTTTAAATAAGCGTTTTGTTTATCAAAAGAAGACGCTGATATGAATTAATCAAAAAATAATCGAATGAAAAATCGATAGTTTGTATCAAACGAGTATTGATTGGGAAACTGGACATCACTAGACAGGTTGACGTTTCGTTCTGACCAATTAGAAGCGCCCAGACTGCTGACAACTGTCAAATAAACTAATAGTGTTCCGCTTTACACAGAAATTAGATAAATGTAAAATTTAATGCTACAAAACTAACATATGATGATTTAATTTACCACAAAAAATTGAATCAACAGTCTTCTTGATACCCAACGCATTAGTGAGTTAGAGTGGAATATTATAAAGATTTAATCTATCACAAAAAATTGAATCAATAGTCTTCTTGATACCCCAATGCATTAGTAAGTTAGAGTGGCAGCCAGCAAAGCGCAAACTTCGTAAAACGAGTAGGTAATATGGCTGTAAAATTATCGAATGGAGACCACGTCCCCGTAATGGTAGCGTAAGAAAGTACAAATGCTAGACGTACAAATAATTATTATTTGATCAGGACTGTAGGACGTCACTCAGTGTAGGAGTCACCCTTTGTGGGTGGGCCTACGTCCTGCAGTGGACGATTTAAAAAGCTGATACAATACAGAAAAGTTCAGTAGGAACACGTGAGATTTAAGTTTTTAACATTAAAATCAGTAGGAGAAATTTTTGGCAGCGGATGTCTTACAACTGATAAAATAATGATCTTTCTGCAAACTTTCTACTTTTATCATCCTTTTAAACTGGTAAATCTTTATTTTATTCTGTTCGTTCTTTATTGAATTCTGTAATGCGATGGGATATTTGTTGATCTTGATTTTGTTTGTAATTAGGGACATCGCCACGATTTCGCCCTAAAACAAGTTGATGGATAGAATTATTATTTCGAGAACACCATCCGTGTTTAATTTTATTAACATCGTATTCTTATTAAGAACAATATGTCGTGGAAATAATATTTATTAAATATATATACATTAGGAGACATCTTATACATGGTATCTGACTAGAGACTGATATAATACATAAACATATTTTTAAGACATAATTTTATAGATAATTAATAATATTTATTTCCAATAAATTAAATTACATGAACATGTTCTGCAGCACCTAAACTAAGTAATACTTATGTCGTAGGTAACTGCATTCCCTTCAAAGTATCTTTTATCTACAATTCAATTTAAAAGAAAATTAAATTTTATAGATAATACCTAAATGACACCCAAACACAGAGAAAACACCTATGTTCATAACATAAATACTTGCTCTGGGTAAGAATCAAACCCACGCCTCTTTGATCCCATAGTCAGAGTCAATAACCAAGTAACCACTGAGCTACCAAGGCACCCAAAACACATCTACATACTTACTTACTGCATTCAATGCATTTTATTCTATTAGTGTTTAGATTTTAAGTGTTTGCCCAATAGTGTCCATAATTTATAATATACTAGCGGACCCGGCGAACTTCGTACCGCGAAAGTTAATGAATGTAGGTAGCTAACCTTACGGAGATACCTACATTAAGATATTTTAAGTTTAATGGCTGTCATCCAAAATGTAGATCTCATTGAGCTATTTCACTTCTGTGAAGATAATATTGATCAAAAGTTGACATTTGCGGAGATAAACCACTTTTAAGTTCGACAGCTGTCATCCAAAATGAAGATCTGGTTTAGCTATCTCAATTTTGTAAAGACAGTAATGATCTAAAATCGGCAGATACGAAGATAAACCAGTCTTAAATTCGACAACTGTCATCCAAAATGTAGATCTGGTTCAGCTATCTCACTTTCGTGAAGATATCATTGATCAAAAGTTGACAGTTACGGAGATAAACTACTTTTATGTTCGACAGCTGTCATATAAAATGTAGATTTGGTTGAGCTATCTCACTTTTGTAAAGACAGTAATGGTCTAAAATCGGTAGATACGAAGTAAGTAATAGTAAGTGCGCCACAAAATATTAGCCCCAATTCAATGTGAAACGGTACACAAATATTGTAGCAAACAATCATTTCAAACCCGTTTAATTTGTTTCGTTATGGTTATCATCCGCAGCTTTCTTTGTCCCACTGCTGGGTATAGGCCTCTCTCTTTCTGTGACATCTACCTCGGCTCTTTGCTGGTCGTGACCAGGCTCGACCGGCGGTATTGAATTTATAATATATGTACGTCATGTACTTACCAATTTTTCTCCTTAAATAACATTGTGTTTAAAGATGAATTATGGATATTAAGATTACAATTTGTAATAAACCTGTGACAACGAATGAATTCTCAAAGTTCCTTTTCTGGCGTCTCTATTCTGTGAGCTTAAAAGCTTACCCACCGTCAAACTATGTAGGTTTATTAGCACCTATCAAGATAAAGCTACGAGGCGGGGTCAGTCGTTTAATTAAGAAACCGTGAATCTGGCGTGGACTGGACTGATTTATCGTAGCCTGTCGAATGGACGCTTAAAAAGGGTACCAAATATATCAGCACTTGATTAGGGATATGAGTAAACTTGGTAAAAGAAAGAGATATTTCGTTTAATCAGCTTCTTCACTTCAGTCTTATAGTAAGGACTAGAAATATTTAGATCTACCTATGGTTGATCTTCTTTAGGTTTTTGTATACATTGTTTAGCGAATTGATCGGCGTTTCCCAAATCAGTCTGCGTGTTCTTTTGACTAGTGAAGACAAAATCAAATACTTTGGCTAATGATTACAATACATATTTGTCATTCAGAGAGTCGTCAGAGTGGTGAGTATAACGCTTTTATGCAACGCAAGGTTTGCTGGTTTATCTAGTATTTGTAAGCCCTGAGTACCTACCTATATAATAAACATTGCTACTACTATAATACTATTTTTAGGACTTCGTATTTTTTCTTAAAACATGCTAACTATTTGTGGCTATATGTGATGTCTGAAAAAAGTGTATCACGTCCTTAGTTGTACAGGAAACTCACTCATTTAATAGTAAAAGGAAATTGTCAAACTCTCATGCAAATGAGTGAAGCAGCATTTTCGTAACCACGTCAGATGAGATATTTGAGGAGACACATTTGAGGAGTCATATTTGAAAAGACATATTTGAGGAGACATATTTGAGAAGACATATTTGGGAGACGTATTTGAAGAAACAAATTTGAGGAAACATATTTGAGGATACATATTTAGGAGACATATTTGAGGAAACATATTTGGGAGACATATTTGAGGATACATATTTCAGGAAACATATTCGAGGAGATATTCGGATAGACATTTAAGGAGATATTTGAGGTTATTTAACATAACATTTTTTATTCTTTTCAGTCATATTCCTTCTTAAACATTCCAGTATTGTCTTGTCCGAAATGTCACTGCCGAGTTGACGATGTATAAGATGCTTGTATAATGCGACAATGTAGACCGTAGTGGTTTTTTTTAGTTAAGTTAATAAATAAAATAGTTTCAATGACCAAGCTCTATATATTTGTGCAACAATACTTTATCATCTTAAAAAAGGATAATTTGTTGAACGCTCCCGCCATTTTAAGGTTGAATTTTCGATTCGTTCAGTCATTTTCCTTCTAAGCCATTCCAGTATATTGGCTTGTCCGAACCGTCAGTGCCAAGCTGACGAAGTGAGAGCTGCGGTTTCAGTTTAATCAAACCGGTAACTCGCCGCGACAATGTGCCCGGTAATAGTTTTACTGAAGCTGACTCCGCGTGGAATTAGCTGCCGGGCACGAAACAATGTTGGCGAGTTTCAACTTTAATGTCGGAACTTATCGGGTGGAGGTAAAGATTTTTGTTCTGTGAATAGTAAATCTAGAATACCGAGAATAATAGACGCTACAGTACCCACTATCAACTAGTATAAATTAGTTCGTATATGCCAGGTGGCGGGTGGCTAGCCCTGGTGTCAGAGTTTTTAGGCCGCCTGGCTTCTGACATGACTAAACGGTTAAAAAATCAGGGACCTACAATTTAACGTGTCATTCGAGCCACGGTAGCGCTCAATTGGAAATACTGACAGTGTGGAACGTTGCTATTAGTAACTAGTAGTTCTTTGGGCAGTAGTTCTCGCGACACATGTCTCTAACTGCATTTTTGCAATCTTTTCCAAATTTAGATACCATACGATCTTGCCAAATATTAACAAATTCTGCTAATAAATAGCGCGACAGCAAATTTGCCCCTTTTTTGAGGGAAATGCCTAGATGAAAAGTCGCCGACGAAAAAAAGAACTATTAATTATAATATAGGAAATCTGTGTACCAAGTTTCGTCGAGGTTCGTTGAAAACTTCGGCTTGTAGACGAATACTAACATCTAGACCAACGAAAGTAAATCTCCGTGTTATTACGGAGACCTTCGCTTTTGCTCGATCAAAAATCCACACGTTCGAAGGTCAATCAAACCTTATCATGCCGGCCCAGTTAGACATAGGCAACTATAGTATTTTATTGAGAAATCACCGGTCTGGGCATCCCGCGCGCAGAGTACACGATCGCTCCACAAGGAGTAAATATTTTCTTTGCACAATCGTATCATAAAACGCGGGGTAGAATTGGGGAAGACTCAAACGGGTGGGGGGTAGCGAAAATAAAATAAAATGCATTTATTTTAGGCATGTATTGCCCTTATTAACGAGCGACTGTTCTATACGTAATATTGTTATAATATCTTCGTTGCTCATGGTTTAATTTTTGCTTACTCTACCGCCCGGCGTCATACAGAATGCATACGTAAATAACGTCGTTGATCCATTTTAGTGGGCATAGTAAAGCATGTCGTAATGTTTTTTGTGCCTGGTAAGTTCCACCACACACGCTTAACACCACTGGCTTTTCAGTGAAGGAAAACATCGTGAGGCAACCTGCATACGTCAGTAGAAGAAAATCGATGGCGTATGTGAATCCGACAACCCGCACTGGGCCAGCGTGGTGGATATGGCCCAACCACCTTTCATGGATAGAGCTACGTCCTGCAGTGGAATATTAAAAAAGGCTGATACAGTACAATACTGTACGTTTCCAGCACGCTGGTGATACGAGTAATATAATTGTACATTATAGTGTGCTGCTGCTGACACCTTAATAACGCAGACTACATATTCTTGGTCTTAGTTTCTTGCTGCAACTGGCATGAAAAGAGAAATGAATATTTAAAAGCACAAGCATGCGACAAAATACCATACGACAGCGTCATAACAAAAACTAAAAGCCGGAAAGCAAAGTTTCCGTCAAAGATTACCAGTAAAGTTTACACTCAGTCGCGCTGTTTAGTTTCCTTTACTTGCCCGAGCTCTTTGGCGAAAGTTTTCCTGCAGTTCTCTGTTGGCAATTTCACACATTTCAGAGGCTCGATGTCGTACAAAAAAGAGAAAAAAGAGCCGCGAGCTCAGCTGTTTTATTGGGGTTCTTTGACGGTAAAAAGATTTTCTAAACAGCTATCATCATCATTATTTTAACCGACTTCCAAAGAGGAGAAGGTACTATCTGCGTCTGTGTGTATAGTGTTAGATTACCATGTTCCTGATAATTTAATTTTGAACTTTTTTGAAATATTTGCTACGCTATAAATATAAACCTAACAATGTTATGATTTTATTTTGAGTGCTTTCCACACTAGATTTTATCTCAAAGTTATCTTTGTGATAACCATTTCAAAAATCTGAAGCGAACGCAGGATTTGAACCTGCCCCTTCGGATCACTAGCCCGACGCTCTAACCAACTGAGCCTGAGTTTGCTTCAGATTTTTGAAATGCTTATCACAAAGATAACTCTTTGAGATAAAATCTAGTGTGGAAAGCACTCAAAATAAAATCATAACATTGATTTAGCAGTGCGTAATCTCTAGTCAATCTGTAGAAGTTCTAATAACTTCTAGTTGAGTGATAACCTGTCTAATATGGGTATCACAGGTGGCCCCACCAACGCTATAAGTTGGTGTAATATAAGCACTTCAAAGATTTGAAGCTTGCGTGAGAGGCGGACTGGCTCAGTTGGTTAGAGCGTCGGGCTAGTGATCCGAAGGGGCAGGATCAAATCCTGCGTTCGCTTCAGATTTTTGAAATGCTCATCACAATGATAACTCTTTGAGATAAACCTAACAGAGAACAAAGATTTTGATTGATCCAAATAAAATAGTACTGTACTGTATCAGACTTTTTAATAGTCTACTGCAGGACGTAGGTCTACCCACGAAGGGTGATTGGGCCATATCCACTACGCTGGCCCAGTGCGGGTTGATGGATTCACATACGCCATGGAATTTCTTCCTTGGACATACGCAGGTTGCCTCACGATGTTTTCCTTCACCGAAAAGCCAGTGATGTGAAATTCCGTGCATAAATTCCAAGGAATTAATTGGTAAAGGACTGGATTTGAACCCATGACCTCACGATTGTAAGGCTGGTGTCATTACCACTAGACCACCACGGCTTGTGTGTTCACGGCAAATATTTAATAAAATAGTACTTACCTTAAAATTATTTATTAGTATTTCATGAGATACAGCCTGGTGACAAAAGGACGGACAGACGAATAGCGCAGTTTCAATAATAGGGTCCCGTTTTTACCTTTTAGGTACGGAACCCTAAAATGGATAAGTATTAGGCCCCCAGATACGGGTGCTTTATTGTACCCAGTTTGGGGAATAGTGTCTGCATAATACTTGTATAATTTTGTATCTTGCGACATTAATTATTTTTGAGTATACCTATAGGGAGGCGCCTTCGCGCACTCTATCGTAGTAAAAGGTCTTGTAGAAGTGTTTATATTGCAGGTTTCGATCAGGACAATCTCGATAACATAATAGATATCTCAGTAGTAACTAAACAATCTATTATATAAAAGGCTTCCCTGAGTGACTGACTGACAGACAGCCTACAGCCCAAACCGCTTAAGGTATTAGCTTGAAATTTGGAATATAGGTACATTGAACGACGTAATGGAGCACTAAGGACGAAAATTTTGAACTTTCGACCTCTAAGGGGGTAAAACGGGCCCTTTTCGTTTGTATGTAACTTTTTATTCCCTGTACCGATTGACTTGAAACTTTGTATACATGCTTTTCAAACAAAATAAAAGTTACGTCTTTTCCTGTTTTTCCGAATTTTCCTCATCTAAGGGGTCACATAAGGTCCCAAAGTTGGTGAAAAAAGCGTCAATTACATCGAACCAGCTGAACGGTTATGGTTAAAAATTGGTATGAAGGAAGCACTCAGCATGTTTTAATACAGGAACTAATAAAATCCAGGAAAATCTATAAGGTTCCTTAGGGATACGCAAAATTAATAAGTTTAGGCTACAGCCCAAACCGCTAAAGATATGAGCTTGAAATTTGGAATATACGTACATCGTACGACATAATGAAGCACTAAGGATGAAAAACGTAGCCAACTCTAACTTACGGGGTAAAACGGGCCCTTTTTGTTTGCATGTAACTTCTTATTCCCTGTACCGATTGACATGAAACTTTGTATAGATGCTTTTGAGACTAAATAAAAAATATGGCTGTACCTGTTTTCTGAATTTTCCTTAAAAAATTCTTAGGGGTCAGATACGTCCCAAAACTTCAATGCTCTTTTTTAAATAATGTAGTATCTAGAATAGGATTATGATAATGATAGTTTATCTTTAAATAGGGCAAAATGGGTCCCCAAAAGTTTACGAATTTTTTTTTATTTTGTGAGCCAATAGTCTTAATCTTAGCGAACATATGGATCAATATAGGTATTTTACTATGGGATCAACCCTGACAAGCGAAAATTACCTACATTTTCCATACATTTTGTCGCGCGTCGATGAACTTTTTGTGTTGAACAGCTGATTTTATTCACGTACTTTTGGGGTTGGTACCATTGTAAAAGTTAATCAAATTATGAGTATAATAGCATCCTAGAACATGCAGACGACTAGAATTACGACTTGTGTGCCATTTTTTCATTTGCCTGGAAAATTAAATTTCTAATGACTTAATGAAACATGTCGAATACCTGTACCGGCCTTAATTAATAGTGCACTACTGAAAATAGGTACTACGGATAAAAGAAACAGGTGGGTCTTAAGATGAACATGGACAAGACGAAAGTCATGTGTAATTCCCATGTTTTACCTACCCTGTTTTCTGTTCGAAACTCGGTTCTTGAAGTCGTTGACTCGTACGTCTACCTAGGACAAGTAGTCCAGTTAGGTAGGTCCGACTTCAACAAAGAGGCCAATCGACGAATTCAACTCGGCTGGGCAGCGTTCGGAAAAGTGCCTAGTGTCTTCTCGTCCGACATACCTCAGTGCCTCAAGTCGAAAGTTTTCGACCAGTGTGTGTTGCCAGTGATGACTTATGGCACAGAAACGTGGTCTCTCACTATGGGCCTTATTAGTAAGCTCCAAGTAGCCCAACGAGTTATGGAGAGGGCTATGCTTGGAGTCTCTCTGCGAGATCGAATCATTAATGAGGAGATCCGTAGAAGAACCAAAGTATGTCGGTATAGCCCAACGGATTGGCAAGTTGAAATGGCAATGGGCAGGGCACATAGCGCGGAGGGCTGATGACCGTTAGGGTCGAAAAGTTCTCGAGTGAAGACCATGTACCGTCAAGCGCAGCGTAGGACGTCCACCCACAATGTGGACGGATGACCTCATTAAGACCGCAGGATCGCGCTGGATGCAAGCCGCTTCCAACTGGTCTTATTGGAGATCCATAGGGAAGGCCTATGTCCAGCAGTGGACGTCCTGCGGCTGATGGATGACTGAAAATAGGCCTATCCGCGAAAGGTTATTGGGCCATATCCATCACGCCGGCCGAGCACGGGTTGCTGAATTCACATACGACATTGATTTTTACTCATACAATTATTATTATTGGCTCCCTCGGTGGCTCAGTGGTTGACCCTGACTCCTGGGTCAAAGAGACGTGGGTTCGATTCCCAGAGCAAATATTTATGTGATGTTCATATGTGTTTGCTCTGTGTCTGAGTGTTATTAATGTATTTTTATTTATTTTTTTAACACTTTCTTGCACACTATTTGTACAAAAAGAGGACTTAACGCTATAAGTACAGCATTATCTGCCAGTCAACCTATATGTAAAAAAATAAAATAAATAAATAATAAAAAAGTTAGGGTTTAGTTTGGGATCAGAGACCGTGTGTGAGATGTCCCCCAATATTTATTTTATATATTTATTTATTATTGAGTTAATTTCAGAAATTCGGCAATTTATCATCCAAAAATTCACGTATGTACTCCGTAATAAGCTTTAGATACAAGTAAATTAAATAACCAAATACTGAGACAATTCAGACTATACCGTAGGCATTATTTTGCAAGTAATACAATTATAGGCTCAGTTATGAAGACGCCATAGTAAATATAATAACAACATAAAAAGTGTTCTCTCTATCGAATGCTTAAAGTGAAAATGATACAGATATAATTATGATAATTAGCTATTATAATTACGATGGCGCCTTCATAATCGAGCATTAGGCTCGATTATGGGCCTAATGCTCGATTAACCACGAGCTACTATTATTTTAAGTAAGTGCCAAGAAAACGCGGGCCTAACTGTGGGTTTTTATCATTTTAAGCAGTTACGAAAATAACGCGGGCCAGACCGTGGGCTATTATCATTACAAGCAATACAAAAACGCAGGCTAACGGCATGCTATTATAATTTTAAGGATTTATTAAGACAACACGGGCCAGACCGCGAACTATTAGATATTATTATAAGCAAATGCCAAGATAACGAGGGTTGAACCGCGGGCTGTTATTTTAATTAAGTAAGTATTAAAACAACGTGGGCCAAACTGTGGGTTATTATCTTTCTAAGTACCTAATTATTAACACAACGCGAGCTAAACTGCGGGCTTTTATCATTTTGAGCAAGTACTAAGACAATACGGGGCCAGACCATGGGCTATTATCATTGTAAGTAATACAACAATGCAGGCCAAACGGCGAGCTTTTATAATTTTAAGCAAATATTAAGACATCGCAGTCCATGCTGCGTGCTATAAATAACCATCTTAAGCAAGTACTAACAATAAGCGGGCCAAACCGTGACCTATTATCATTATAGGCAAATACTGTTACAATTTTGACCAAACCGTGGGCATTATCCTTGCAAGTAATTTTAAGCAAGTATTAAGACAACGCGGGCCAAATTGCGGACTATTAGATATTATTATAAGCATGTACAAAGACAACGTAGATCAAACCGCGGCCTATTTTCATTTTAAGTAAGTACCTATGTACTAAGACAACGCGGGCGAAGCCGCGGGTTTTAAGCTAGTAAATATTATAACAGAAAAAACAACCCTCGTACACTGCCGTCCGATTTCTTAAAGACCGCTAAGTGTCATTTTTGCGATTTTGACTTTTATACACTACTAAACTCAGAATTTTTTCCTCTATTTTCTAGTCTGGGTCTTATTTTTTTCTTTTTATTAGTTGCTGAGTTACGGACACCATGTGCACAGTTAACTACGTACTTTTTGGTATTTTACAATTCTTAAACACAGTTTTCCCATTTTACAACACTAAAATACAATTAAGTGCGCATACACGTGGTTTGAAGTTTTAAATTTATTCTGTATTGCAATTTTAGAAAACGTCTAAGTATCTTTGCGATACTATTTAACCGTTACCCAACTGAACAGTGTTTTTTTACCATTCTATAAAACAGCTAACTCAACGTAACCGAATAATCGTTGATAAACCATTATGCATATTTATAATTTACAGTTCTAAAAGATGGTGACTGTTCTTCAGCTGCGACTGGCTCCTAATGCAGGCCGGTAAAAACAATGTTAGAAAACAGTTAAGCGACGTTTCCACGCTATAAAGCGTTTAAGTGAGAAGACGTCCGCGCAGCTGCACGGCCCGATTGCGCACCCGTACTTCGTCGCCAGGACGCCGCAAGAGGAAAACGAGCGTGTGTGGAAGTTCCCGCTAAAATAGACGCGGGATCGGAGTAATGTATATTATTCAATAAGGTATACTGCCTATTTTACTAAGGCATAATTATTTCATAATATTGTTAACCACTACATCACACCAATAATAACAATGGCGCCTGTAATTCATTGTGTATACTTACTCGCGTGAATTTCGCAAAAACGTTGCATTACGCGGACTAACGACGTACCCAACTCTACACACAATTGCCACAACCGCGCTTGGCCGTAGAATTTTCTGTCATTGGCACAGAATGCTGAAAAGTATTTGTTAGTCCAGTCTTCTAAAAATGTCATGTATAAATACATTTAAATGTCTCATTATCACCCTAAATGCGAAAGTTTGTGTCGTAAGTATGATCGTTTTATTTCACGCTGGAACGGCTGAATTAGATTTGAAATAAGAAATAATGGTTGATGATACCATTAGTTGATACACATGGTTAAGAAGATGGCACTACAGCGTTGATCGAGATATTAGAGGAGATTAAAAGGTTCTATGGACAGCTATACGTTTCAGTCGCTAAGCTTGGTAGCAGTGCGGCCATAAATCTAAGAGCCAAGTTGACCCGACACTTCACCGAAGACATCCCGGACATCAGTTTGTGCGAGATTAGAATGACCCTGAATCAGTTTAAGAACAACAAGGCGCCGGGCGAAGACGGTGCCACATAAAAGCTTCTGAAAGCGGATGGAACACTGCTACTAAAAGTCTTTCAGAAGCATTTCAACACCATCGTCCTTGAGGGCATAACGTTAGAAGCATGGAACAAAGGTTTGGTGGTGCTGTTCTTAAAAAAAAGTGATAACGCTTAATGGAAGAATTACAAACCCATTTTACTTCTGAGCTATGTTTTTAAGTTGTTTTCAAGGGTCATTACAAACCGTCTCGAGTACAGGTTCGATGTTTCAAAAAGGCTATAGCACCGTCGACCACATTCATACCCTGCGGCAAGTTATACAGAAGACCGAAGTGTATAACTGGCCACTTTGCTTAGCGTCTGTGGACTATGAGAAAGCCATTGATTCGGTCGAGACTTGGGTTGTGCTTGAGTCTCTCCAGCAATGCCGTATTAAATATCGATCTATCGATGTCAGCCCAAGTACACGAAGAGAGCTCCAAGTCGATGCCTTTAAAAAGAAGCAATATCACCAAACCTTTTTACTGTCACTTTGGAAAATGCCTTCAAGCTTCTAGAATGGAAATGATTTGGCATCAATATAATTTCTGAATACATCACTCATCTTCAGTTTGCCGACGATATTGTAATCATAGCAAAATTGACAGTAGAACTCAACACGATGCTCGAAGGCCTCAATCGGTTCTCTAAACAGATGGATATTAAAGTAAACATAGACAATATGAAGGTCAAATTGTGTAGTTCATAATTCCCATACACCCACCCAAATTTCAGTTAAGAATTCTGATCTTGAAGTTCCTGACTCGTCTATCTGAGATACATAAGTAGTCCCGTTAAGTAGGTACAAATTTAAGAAAAAGGTAAATCGCCAAATCCAACTCGGCTGGGCAGCGTCCGGAAAATTACGTAACATCGTCTCGTCTGACATACCTAAGTGCCTCATGTCGAAAGTTCTCGACCAGTGCGTGTAGTCAGTGATGACTTATAGCACAGAACATGGATGCAAACAGCTTCCGATTGGTATTATTGGAGATCCATAGAGGAGGCATATGTACAGCAGTGGACGTCATATGGCTAATGGATAGATGGGTGACACACATGTCAAGATTAATCATTACCATGATCGACATTTTGCTGAGAGGCAAGATGCTGCTAGTAAGAAGAAAAAAATTTGCACTTTGCCGCTAATGTGAAATTATAATAACATCATCCGGACTAATATTAACTACACTAGAAAACAGTTATCGAAAATCCTGTCTCCAAAACTGTGTTTAAGTTCAGACATTATGACAAATCTTAATTTAATGTGTATTTAAATAAGCCGTTAAAAAACTTAACATTTATTGATAGAGTAGTGCATTTTAAATAGCGTAGTATTTACAACATAAAAAAGCGGCTAAGTGACGTAACTGTTATTTAGGTTGGCATTTTTTTAAAACTGTAGCTTCCATCCAAATCATCACTCAGTTACAACGTGTTACAACTCTATAAAACGGTTACACTTCAGCCAACCGTTTTTTAGTGGAGCAAATGTACACAGATTCGATTAGTATAACTCGACTAAAATACAAAAAATGCGATTTCTAAGCAAAAATAATACCTAGAAGCCTTCTGTACTCATACAAAAAAAGTAAATAATAAAAGAAAAATAACGGTCTAGAAAAAATAACGATACGTCTAGTCAATTTCTAGAAATATCATTTCTCACCTTTTTGGCCACATCTCAAAATTTGGTAAAATCACTTAGCCGTTTTTTAGAAATCGGACGGCAGTACATTTTTACCGGGAAACATCTGCTCTGTCAAAATTGACGTTTCTAGTGTTGTGACACTTACATCGCTGTTCGAGTGCTAGTGATGCGATTAACAATCGCTACATACCTACTGTACTTTACCGTAATTTCAAATGTATGTCACAATTCATTTAAAGGATTCTACAAGTTGATCAGTTACAAAACATGGTTTTATGTATATGCAGTCTGCATTTGTATGCTCTTGTCCTTTTGGACAAGAGCAACCATTAACGATGTCTGAAAACTACAAAATATTGTACTATTTTACCTTCAAAAATGATAAATTACTTTATTAGGTACATTAAATAATATTACATAAATATAAAACTCACTGTTTAATTCAGCTTGTAAAACAACTTAAGTGAAACACACACAGCTTGGACAAAAGCTCTTTATTTATAGCTAACATTAATAACTTCGCGCTTGCAGACAGACTAATTATTTTGTTTAAGCATTTTGGACTTGAGGTCGTACTTAAATATTTGCTTGAAATTTCAGGAACAAAATTCACTAGTAAGATACCGTTTTAATTTGTTCGTGAACACCTACCGCTACAAAATATTTTTATGTAAAAGATGCCGTAATAAAACAGAAGTAGGATTATGGTGCGTTGTGCGCTTTGCCAATAAGAACGTATGACGGCATACGTGCGAGCTTTAAATTACACCAGACCTCTTTATAAATAAATAAGTCGATACTTTTATAAAGGCATAAATGCCTCAGCTTGATATAATAATTGGCCAAGTGCGAGTCGGGCTCGCGCATGAAGGGTTCCGCACCGTATGGTAGCCCCCTTAATATATTTTATTTTAAATATTTTTTTTAAATGAATATAGCACTTAATATTTCAAGCATCTTACTGTTGCTGTTACTAATATCGAGCAAAAAGCATGTTACTTGTAGAAAGAAGAAGAAGAAAGAAAGAAAGTTTATTTATTAACAGAGGTACAAATTGTTCGCGTTACAACGTTATCGTTCGATTGTATGGGAGTCCCCCCCTTCCCCTAAAAACTTATTAAATTTATTTATTAAATGCATACTTAGCTAAACATTCTGTGAATATTTCAAGCATCTACCTACCGACATTAATATCAAACGAAAAATGGCTAAAAATGCAGGTTTATTGTATGGGAGCCCCCCTAAAATATATTTTTCTGATTTAAGTATTTGTTGTTATAGCGGCGACAACAATACGTCATCTGTGAAAATTTCAACGTTCTAGCTATTACCGTTCATGAGATACAGCCTGATGACAGACAGACGGATAGACGCACAGGCCCGGCACAGCGGAGTCTTAGTAATAGGGTCCTTTGTTTTTACCCTTTGGGTACGGAACCCTAAATAGTTAACGTATGTAACACCTATCTTGCACACAGTAGGTATTACTAAATTCATTGTAGTTTTCAGAATGTCCTCCTACTGCGTCTCAGTAAACGGAGCCTCCAAAAATACAGCCAATCCTCATGATAAATAACCCCACTCGTTTAAAAGAAGGTTTTGACGTTATGTCCAAAAAAAGATCCCAATATGTTCTTCCCAAATGAGAACCGACCAAACTCCAATCAGTCCTTTCGGAAAGAGGAAAGAACAAATCGGTAGCCCGCATACGATTCCAACTGAAATATTGATGACGGATCGGCCCAAGGGGACGATTATTTGAATCGGATCTCTCTGTATCGGGAACGCTCTCCGCCGATACGCAACTCACAATTGTAGAAGTTTTTATTACCAGCTGTAACAGCACGGCTCTTCCTTCGTCAGTTATTCCTTTGCCGTAGGGTTGGAATTCCAACAGCCTGAATTATATGCGAAGGCGTATGGCATGATTTTCGACTATGTAAATCGAATACTCAACGCCTTTTTATGAGCTCTGACAGATGAGAATACCTATGAACCGAGCAGTTTTACGAGCTTCCAAATTTTTTATAACACCAGTTTGCGATTGAATCCGCTCGAGACAAGTAAATTTTGAAAGCAATAACGCCAAATGAAATGTGGGAAGACAGTAAATTGCAATTTAACTTTGATCGTGACTCGTTAAGTTATAAAACAATTCACCTTTCGGGCGTTCTTCAGTCAAGCTGAAAGGACATAATTTGCAAATCCCGCCCTAAATCTTCAAAGTTAAATTTCCTCTCGTGGATTTTTCTACCTTCGAAATCTCGACGATACTTCATAAAATTGGACACCGGACCGGCGACCACTTGGTCTAATTGGCAGCGTCCCAGATCCCTGTGGCTCTCAAAATTTATGACGAATTTCTGCGCTCGGACCGGCCGCCCTTGTGCCTAACTTTGACTTTGACTATCGCCTGGATACTCGTAGATAGTTTGCCTTATGCTTGTTGCGTTGAATCCTTGAAAGTTAGGTCACGTCTTTGAAGTTTGACAGAATAAAAGTTGCATGTCTGTAATTAGTACTTAAAGGGCTTATTATTTACTAGCGGCCCGTCCCGGCTTCGCACGGATCGACATAAATAGGTACTATAGTAATCTAGTACTAAATATAGCCTGTGTTACTCAGTGATAATGTAGCTTTCTAATGAAAAAATAATTATTAAAATCGGTCCAGTACTTTTTGAGTTTATTCGTTACATACAAAAATACAAATCTTTCCTCTTTATAATATAAAAAAAATATTAGTGTAGACTAAGTAATAGTTAAGTTATCATAAAATATACCTAGTTAGCATTTCGTTTTACAACAACAAGAGTATTGGGCTATTCGTTAACACAGTAATTTTACGTCTATTCCATTTTCAAGGTCATTACCCTCAACTTTTTCTCCTGCCAGTCTTATCTTCAGAGTCGACTTCATTCCAACAATTACTCTTCATTTACCACAATACCCGGCGAAACCGCGGAGGTGAGATATCCCTTTGTCAGCCTTGTGATAAATACACACGTAAGCCAGCGAGATTAATGCTGTTACGGCTATATTCTCCGGACGTGCATGGTCCCTTTATAGCGCAAAGTAACTTAATATTAATCCATGGCTCGGCTGAAATGGCCTCAGGTATTATGTGGGCGAGGTTACGAAAAAATGGTAGCTCATATTTTTACAGGTAGATTGTTTTATTTTACTGGTAAATTTGAAAACCTACACGGAAGGAAACTGCGTAGGGATAAACAATGAATTCGTTTAGAAACATTGGTCCATGCAACAACAAGATACAAGGTTATGAATCAATGATGGGATGTTCAATTTTTGTTATAGTTTTGGATAATTGAAGAACAAGCAAAATAATTTTATTACTGTTACATTTAAGACATTTTTTTTTCTTTGAAAAAAAGCTATCTTGTAATCTTTCATCATTATATCATTAATCATCATTAATATATTAGCCGAAAGACGGTACTTGCTAGACATACATAGGTCCTCTCTAGATTTTCTCATTTTTAATATGTTTTTGTATCTACAATGATTGTATCTACAATCATTGCGGCAGCATGTTATATGTTAGTGACTGCCTCGGTGGCTCAGTGGTTAGTGAACCTGACTTCTGGACCAAAGAGGCGTGGGTAAGATCCCCACCAGGGCAAATATTTATTTGTTTATTTCAAACCTTGCATTAAATTTATAAATATGTAAAAATTTGCTCACTTAGCACTAGTTACATATTCAACCCTGTAAGAACGTCGCAAGTATAATTATTATACAATTAATGAGTTTTATACTTACAGAAACTATAAAACAAAAAGGAACTAATGAGACTTATAACTATAACACTCATCATCTGCTTACTTCTGCGAGTCAGAAACATTTTTGTCTTTCAAGTAATCTTCTATACTGTTTATGTGATGAATATGAGTGTTTTCTCTGTCTGGGTGTTATTTAGTTACTATCTATATAAGTATGTATTTAAAAATAAGTATGTGTAGTATATCAGTCTCTGGCAGCCATATCACAAGCTTTGCTTAGTTTGGGGTCAGAGGCCGTGTGTGAGATGTCCCCTAATATTTATTTATTATTTATTTATAGAAAAAATAAACAATAGTTACAATGTTTTAACAGTAACATAAATGGCTTAAATTGCACGTTCTCGTACATGCTGGTTACTTTAATGCCTGATGGTCTTTGGCATGTCATGTCAAAGACCCTGATGGTCTTAAAAACACTGACATCTGTGCCAGCCCCCGAGCTATACGAACTTACTTAGTAACATAAACGGATTCCCAATTCCGGGCTATAATTCAGCGGCCATCAGTTAGAGGCAGTCTGATTCGTTTCAGGTCACACCGCTTAACCGGCCCATAATGATCTCCAAGAAACCGGCCATCCATCCAAAGCGTCCTGTAAACCTGAGCTCCTGCTAAATTCATCAATGCCTACATTGAATAATCGGGCCGGTCACCTGCCAATTATCCGCCACGGTTCGGACGAAATTTATTGTGAAAGCCCCACGGCGCATCTATTATACGCCTCTTTTTCCAATATGAGGCATTTCACGGTCCGATGAGGGTTCGAAGTTTAATTTTGCTGATGAAAAAGGTGGTTGGGATGACGGGCGCGAAAATTGGTAGGATGGCTGATAAGTTTAGACGGATGTATCGGCGCTCTTTTTAGATATTTTTAGTTGTACGTGGACATAATGGAAGGTCTCCAAATAGCAGGAACGTGTGGAATGCAAACTTATTCTAATCGGTCTCCGTGCAAACCGCTCACTTCTTATTACTATTTTGTGCCTAATCGATTTTTTTACAAGACTATGTTCAGTTTTAATTATCCAATATAAATAATATTATCGTGTAATATCAAAGATTTGTTTGTTAAAATGACCTCTAAAAATGATATTTAAAAATAAATGAATTCGAGAAAATATAAGCACAATTCCTAATTTTTGACTGTCATTTTTCTAAATCAAGGTCAAAAAAGGTTCTAACTACTGAGACGCAGATTTATAAATATTCAAACAGTTATCTACCTACATACAAATAACACAGCAGCGCTATCTGAGTAGGCAAAACTTTATATGATTAGTGCCCTTCACTTTGTGCATCTTTAAATACCGTTAGCTCAGTTTGGTCCACTTCTTGATCAGTCATTTCCGTTTCGGACTAAATAGAAGTCACATCTTTAAACAGTACCTACCTATAACATTTTGTAGTACAGAAATATTCCATTCTCTATTGTATATTTTGAGACATGACTCTAAATCTATTTTCAAGGGGACACCTGAAACTAATCATCGGTCACAATATCCAATCAAAACGGTCCTGTTCAATCATTCCCGAACAGGAGTTGTTGTAATTGACATTAGCATTCTAGCACTGGAACTGTATTAATAATCCTACCGATTACTGCATAGGATTTATCGAGATAGGAGGATCCCTGATCGATATCTGGATTACAAGTCTGATTGAATATTGGTGTTCAAGTACTGCGGTGTGTCCAAGTACTGGATACAAGATACATAAATTATTGCGGCTG
Source organism: Hypomecis punctinalis (assembly GCA_949316475.1). NCBI lineage: Eukaryota > Metazoa > Arthropoda > Insecta > Lepidoptera > Geometridae > Hypomecis > Hypomecis punctinalis. Next base: position 22,811,564 of record OX438804.1, read on the forward strand.
GTACACTTATCCCTACCGAGCTATTCCCCCTGGTAGGGATAAGTGCACTTTTTGTAGATTTAGTTCTACCAGTAGGGATAGGTGCACTGACCATTGCTCGGAACTTTCGTAGCTTAGTGCCATTCGTTAATAAGCACAAAAGTAGATACGGATTTTCATAGTTTCATAATTTCGGGTAGTAACTTATTAGATTTTCATAGTTTCATAATTTGGGGCTTGTTGAAAGAATAAAAAATATAATGTAATCGCCAACATTGGTGAAGTCTATACTTTTTTAATTTCTAGGAATTTAAATGAGCCCATTATGATGGCGACATCGTAAATTTAATATCAACGTATAAAGTGTTCTCTCTATCGAATACCTAAAGTGTAAAAAAAAACAGAAATAGTCTATGTTGTTTTTAAACTTACGCGATTTGAAGACATTATTATCATATACTACGGGACTAATCGCGCACTAAAATTACGAGATAAATAAATACCTCCTCATCCCGACGTTTCGGCCGAGTTACATCGACCGTGGTCACGGGTAGACTGACCCGTGACTGTCTACCCGTGACCACGTTTCCCGTTTATTAGTCCCCTAGTATATAATAATAAGAAATAGCCTAATTAGCTATTATAAGTACGATGGTGCCTTCATAATTGGGCCTATTATCACTTTAAAAATACTAAATATAATAATTTAGCCGACTCGGTGCAGCAACAGCAGACTACAGTGTTGTTGGGCAACAAAACAATAGTCGCTGAGGCAAACTGCTGAGAATAAAGTGTTAGGTACTTAAATCAAATTTAAGGGAGTAAAATCACTACATAGTATTTACATAATGGGTTCCTCAGTTTTATGTAGTGCTCATTTAAGATATTTTTAGTTGTACGTGGATTCTATGAAATAAAAACCGGACAAGTGCGAGTCAGGCTCGCACATCGAGGGTTCCGTACAAACATATTGTTAAAATAATTAAAAACCTGTTTTAGCTTGTGCATTTACTCACTTTGAATTTTGAACCCAGATTTTGTGAATTTTGAGGCCCTATTTTTATGTGATTTAAATAAAAATGTACAGTTTTCAGATTTATTCCAATATGTGTACTCTGAGACAATGCTCTTCGCCAAATTTCATAGTTCTGTGTCAACGGGAAGTACCCTGTAGGTTTTGATTTTTGTGAGCGTTGAAATATGCGTTTTTTTACGACATAAACGGCTCTAACTTTTTTATACGGTAACTAAGAAGCTTTTCTTTTACACAGCTGCAAGAATTCATAGGTTTACGTATACAGTTTAAATTTCAACTCGATATCTTGACGCGTTCCCGAGATAAAGAGTCTTGACATACACACAGACGGACAACAAAGTGATCCTAAAAGGGTTCCCTTTTTTCCCTTTGAGGTACGGAACCCTAAAAATGAAAAATCTAAATTCAGTAATGAGTCACAAGTAGAAGTATAAACGTATTGATTTTTCTACCTACTGCAACACACCCAAAAATTACCAAAATTAACAAATAATGTTTTAGTAGGTACATATACAAGTAAGCATCATTTGGTAATTTTGGGAATATCAAAGCGAATTCTGTTCACATTTCACACAAAACATTCGAATCCGAATTTAAGACACAATGAAAAACAAAAAGAGAGTATAATAAGATTAAATAAGCAACCATTCATTACGACTGTGGACATGCTGGTTTAAATCAACGCCAAAATAAACAAAACCATTATTCTCGGAGACAAAATGCAAATGACTTAGATTATTGTGCTGAGAACGGGGTCTTTTATGACTAAAAAGACCGTCTGCCGATTTAATACCGAGCAATGAAGTTTTTTCTTTGCAGATGGAATAATTTCATTTATTAAACTCCCCGAAGATGGGTATTTGATCTCAAAGCAATTCTTTAATACTGACTTATTAAAAGTTCTAGGAGGAGTCAAAAATTCATTCGCGTTTCAGTACTTGCTGAGAACCATTTTAAGCGTAAGTTTGAGTAACGTTTCTAACATCAATAAAAGTTTTATTGAGGTATTGGAAAAGAATTTAGGATTCAGACTCGATAGATACTATAACTTATAGACTTTGTAAGTCGAAGTATTTTAACTTAAGACTTTGTCTTTGTATAAGTTAAGGAGATAGTTACGAGTTGTTCATAAACGGGTCGTGGCCGTTAGTCAGACGTACTGAATTCTTTTTTTTACTTCAAAGAAGAAAAAGTTTTACTTATTTTTAAGTCTATAACCAAGAAAACCGACAGTCAACAACAGACTTGCTTAACGCTGTCTTTGTAATTAATATAAGTGACTACACATATAGAATATAATAATTCCTTATTTTATACAGGGTTATTTGTAATCAATAAACATCCTTCTAGGGGCTTATTTTGCACATCAAAACTAACAACTTTTGTTCTACGACTTTCGTCAAAACTCAAAAAAAAAAATCAGCTGTTCCATACATTTTGGCGCGGTTGAACGATATTTTTCTATGGAACAACAAAAAATTTTTTTGAGATTTAACAAAAGTACAAAGGTTGTTAGTTTTGATGTACAGAATAAGTCCCTAGAAGGATGCTAATTGATTAGAAATAACCCTGTATGATGATTAATTATATTTTGCTACGCATCGCACATGCAGCAAATTTGGGAGTAAAAAGATTTGTTTGTTTTTTTTTTTTACAAATGCTATTATTTTTTTCAGAACAACGTTTACGTGAGTACTTCAGTATAACCACAGCCCGGACACTCCGCATTTCTTCATACAAAATCTGCTGTCTTACGCAGACAACACTATATTTATTCACAGACACTACACATACGCACGAACGCTACACGGGTATTTGCCGCGGCCTGTGCAGCCCGCGCGCAGAGTAGTAAATCGTGTCCTGACGCGGGGTGGAAGTGAGGAAGACTCAAACGGGTGGGGGGTAACGAGTGGCCGTTCTATACGTAGTATTATTATAATTATCTTCTTTGGTATAACATCAAAAATACCACTTTATGTGATTCAGAGCACAATATTTTCCAGTCACCTCGTCAGGCTTACATACAAATAAAACAACTTGTTTGTATACTGTACTATACCGTATTGACCACAAACTGACTCACGAGCTCTCAATACGGATTGGTAGAATCACATACGTCATTGAATTTATTTTACAGTCATATGCATATTTCCTCACGACGCCGTCTTTCTTCACCGAAAAGTCCGTAGTGTGAAAATCCGTTCTAATTTAAAAAAAACATAATAGAATGGAACCGGGTTTTGAATTCACGATTGCGAGAGTAACTATCACTAGATCACTTTTTTTTTTAAGTTTGCGTTTGACTACACACTTCCTGATGTTAAGCAGATATGCGATCTAGGATGTAGCACGCTTACCTAGATGATACCTCGGATTATTGTTTGAGTTACAAGCCTGATTTTTAGGTAAACCATACTCTAGGTCTTTGACCCGACCGACCAGGCCATCATAAAATTAAATTGGTATTCATACTAAGCAAGCCACATCGAGAGCGCTGTAAATAATTCCTTATTACAACAATAAAACGCCCATTATCAAGTACTGCCTTTCAAATTTATTATGTTTTAATATTCACAAGCTTTTATTACGAGGCCGTGGTCAACACTAGAAGTTTAATGGAGTAATGCCGAGGTAAATACTTGAGTGCACTCAGCGTTGGCACGGCTCGCTTGAAATATTACGCTTTCAGGATTACACGTAAGTCTCGGGTCGACTGATGGGCTAACGGTTCCACGGCTAATGCAGTGGATCTCGGCTAAAACGTAAGTTTTGCCGTAAAAGTGGGAGTTGTAATATGGCGGAGTCTGACCGCGGGCTTTCTAAGTGATCTCGCGTGTTGCTCTGCGCTATATCCTAGTTATGTAACTGTTTGAGTGCCGCTGTTTTACTCACTATGGCTTATATTTGATTTTTCGTATATGATAACGTCTTTTAAATCGATGAACGTCGCCTGCACGCATGAAAAAGTGTCCCGTACCGCCTGATCCGAGCGTGCAAGCAAGACTATGGAACAAGTGGTAGAGAGCCAAAGTTGTTGAATCAAAAATATTTTTATGATGTTATTACGTAAAGTTATCGTCAGTAAACCGATTTTACAGAAAAACATTTTTTTTAGCAATGGGAATTATGTCCATTGGATATGTAAAGACAAAAAAATTGAAATTGATCACAAACCTATGCTTAAGGATCTTGCATACATATTAATGAGTAAAAAATTCGAGATTATTTTAATCCATTGTTAATGTACTATAGCTGAGAAGAAGTGATTGTGTTAGTTTTATTTTGCGTCTGTGCAAAAAATTACCAGAATGACAATAAAATGAGCTGTTCTGTACATCTTGTTATTTGTAATAACATATCATCATCACCCCAGAAGAACAGAAGCGTGGTGGTATTGTTTTTCAAGAAAGGTGGCAATATACTTTATTGAAGAATTACAGACCCATTTTACTTTTGAGCCATTTTTAAAAGCCGAATTCCTACACTGAAAATAAACTGATTCCCTATCATAGGTGCAATTTCGCCCGTTTACATTTTCTTACAATTTTTAATTTACGGCTTATCTTAATAATAAAGCGTATCGTATATCGCGAGAAAATTATGGTACAGATAAAAACTGTTTGCTCGTCTAAGTACAAGAATCAAACGTCACGTGAACTATTTAACCATAAAAAAAACTTAAGTACCTTCTACTTCAGAAGCTATAATAAAACCGAAAGAAAATTTACGAAATACTTAAACGCTATTATGTAACGCACCAAATCCCTTCAAAATTATTACAGGAAATAATCATTCCAAATCCTATAAATACGTTTCTACATGTCTTATTCATTTTCACCCACATTTGAGGGTCTTTAATCGTCGCGATAAATGGTAATTGAGCAGAGAAACTGTTATTAAGGTCGTGAGGGACCTAAAAGACGCCATATCAAAGTTTTGTTCACTGAGAGTTAACTGATAAGAAGCTATTTTCAACTACAACAAATATAGCTAGTAGCCAAATAGTAGTAAGTATAGGTCTTACTACAAATAGAGTCGCTGTAGCCGTTTAGGTTATTTGAACTCTGCGATAGATTGCAATACATTTTTCGGTGTCTTTAAGACTATTTTTAACCGCAAGATCGCGCTGGATGCAAGCCCATACCAACCGGTCTTATTGGAGATCCATAGGGGAGGCCTATGCCCAGCAGTGGACGTTCTTTGGCTGATGGATGGATGGATGAAGACTATTTTTAACTACTTCAAAAAATATAAATAATATAATATATAAATATAGTTTTAAAATAACTAAAAAACACGATTAGGAGTATTTTTTTTAATTCAGCTGTATGTTTTTTTTGTATGTAAATTACGCAAAACGTTTTTTTAAAAATAAAAATTAATGTAATAAACCGGACAAGCGCGAGTCAGGCTCGCACATCGAGAGTTCCGTACAAATCCAGATGTTTTTTCAAAATTGGGAAGTAAGTTGTTAAATTCTCTATACTATAACCATCGACAAAAAAGTATTTTTTTTTCACTTTCCTCGTCATACATCGAAAATTACATTGTTATCAGGTTGTCATCAGGTTTGTGCTAATGAAGTTCTTTTATATGATACCTTACATGATACGATCTACTCACCTTGAATTTTGAACCCATATTTTGTGAATTTTGAGACCCTATTTTTTATGATTTAAATAAAAAGATAGATAGATTCTTTATTAGCTTAACCAAATACAATACAAACAGATGAAAAATAGAAACATTAAAAATTAATTATACTAAATGGCGGCCTTATTGCTTCAAGCGATTTCTTTCAGGCAACCATAAACGGACAGGAAATAGCAGATTAACAAAACAGCGGCCTCCACAAAAAATAATTTAAAAATAAACAATAAACACTTATAACAAACAAAAATAAGCAATACTAAAACCAAAAATGTACAGTTTTCAGATTTATTCCTACTTTACCTTTATACGTGTACTCTCAGACAATGTTTCTCGCCAAATTTCATAGTTCTATGTCAACGGGAAGTACCCTGAAGGTTTTGATTTTTGTGAGTGTCGAAACATGCGGTTGTTTACGACTTGAACGGCTCTAACTTTTATAAACGATAACCGAGAAGTTTTTCCTTTACACAACTGTAAGAGATAATAGATACTCGTAAACGTATACAGTTTAAATTTCAACTCGATATCTTTACGCGTTCCCGAGATAAAGAGTCTTGACATACACACAGACGGACAGACGGACAACAAAGTGATCCTACAAAGGTACCGTCTTTTTCCGTTTGAGGTACGGAACCCTAAAAATATTACATCAATGACAAATTAAACCTTGCCAGCTATTAAAATTCTGTACATGGTTAGAGAAAGTGCTGCCATTTGCGAAAAATAATTATTTTGCGTCCGTTTAGATTCTCTAAGCTTTACAATAGATTGTTATACGGTTTTTTAAGCTATCAGGTATTTCCGGACAGTTTGTAGCTATCTGACAAACAACACTTCAATACAGCAAGACTTCTAAATGACGTATCACAGTAAGAATACAAAACACCACAACAAATCTAATAACAAAGCCCGTGAATAAATCAAGCCACTAATGCCCTCAATTGTCATGCTAATAAGCAGCTATTTTTTCCACTTCTACTGCACTAGAGCTGGTAACTTGCAGACTCGCTTGCCAACGATCGTCACGTCGCGCTACGTGATGGGGAAACCGAATACAAATTATATTGAGATCCGTACCAGATGTATATTTATTGCTATTGCTGAGGTAAGTACGTTAGGAATAAGTTAGGAGTTGGACCTTGTTAGGAGTGTTTTTTCTCACGGTTGATTTCGGTGCAGACGTGAGGGTGATGATATTGGTATGAAGGTATGTTGATTTGACCAAAATAATAAATAAGATAATCTAACTAATAAATATTTTATTTTAAAGTTTATTTTGACCAAACTTAAAAAACATTTCATAAACTATAACTATTAAAATTAACCTACTTAAAATAAAAACTAAATACTAAAACTTATATTACTAAAATAAAACTAATCTAAAAGACCCGGGGCAGAGGGTAACGTGGCCAGAATTCTGGCGCCGTTGCTTCGTTGAATTGATAAAATATACTTATTTTTTGACCAAAATAGATGCCAGCATTTTGGTCACGTGTCACTTCTACCAGTCGCCTAGCCAGATCCTTATATAAAAGGTGAGCGTCCGGCCCCCACGAGCCTAAAGTCTCAACCTCAAACGGCACAAAATGGTACATTCTGTCCAACGACTCATATTTGTGCCGTTTGAGGTTTTCAGCTTTAGCTGCTGCAGCGCCAGCTTTCTCTGTTGTGCAAGGAAGATGGGACAACGCCAGTGTGTCAACACATGTAGCGATAAGATTAATGTAATACGTCAAATAATAGAGCAACACTGAAAATAATAAATTAAAAGAAAAATATATATAACTTTTTAAAGACAAGCTTTTGTTTATTTAGCTCAACGTATAAGCATTGCCATTCAGCGTGACAATGCTGCCAGAATGCTGGGCACGCTGCCAACTGGCAGTGGGCTTGGGTATTTGGATTATCTTTAGACCTTTCAAGGGTCTATGGATGATCCAATTTCTTGTCATGTAGTAGTTTGTGTTGTTATAGACTATGTCTTGTATTTCGTGGTAGTTATATAGATAAAGGCACTTAACCATTAAAAAAATAAAAAATAAATAAAAAGCTTCTGTCATGTAGCAGTAGACTGCTAGTCAAGACAAGTAAAACGAGCGCAAACACGACGTGTATATCTTGTTTAGTACAAAAGTTCGTATGGTCTCTTTCCGACTCCATTATCAGATCAGCTCCATGGTTCCATATTATTACATTATCACGCGATGTACATTGAGATTGAGCTGTTTTGCATGCTTATGTAATACATATGATACATGAAAAATTTCAGCTCAATCGGAAACTGGGTAGTTGGTCAAATTTAACTTGCAAGATTTGACCCGAACTTACATAGGTACATGCTTTGAGAGTTAAATAAGAGCTTCTTAAAAAGAACCAATACTTATCTCTCAGTGTGTCTACGCAGAAATAAATACTATGATATTTTATTTTTCATAAAAAAAAAAAACAAAATCTTATCCATTGCCACGAAAATGATGACGATTATTTTTCATATTACTTTTCTTTTTTACTAAAATCATGTTAACTATATCACATCTCGTATAGTGAAAAACACACAACCTAAGCACACATCTTACACATAGCCTATGTACTCTGAATTTGATAACACAAATTATACCTACTTTTGGTAGAAAAAAAAACAGACTAAAAAATTCAAAAGTCGCTAAAATGAAAATTGTCCAATTTACTACGTCTTATTTAAATAAAAAAGTATAAAGATCACCGTCATTTTGCATCTATTACGGTCCATTACTAAACACAAAATATCTTCCCCTCGAAATTTATTATAATGAAATTTTAATTAATTAAGCAATTTACAATCTTTCCTTTTAGAATTCAACGTGCCCGTCATTTACGCATCTCCTTCCTCAAAATAGCTACACGTGTTCTAGAACACTCTAATTACAAAAGGATCGTGTTATATATTATTTAAATTGAATCATGAAAGGGGCCGTACTTCATATTTGCACAATGTAGGAACTCCATTCATTTCCATTTCAATTTAATATGTATGAGAATACCTACGTCGAAACTTTTGTAAAAGCGGCGAACTACCAAGTTAAAGTATCACTCAGAACTCTGCGTTAAGTATCTAGGTATAACTTTAAGAGCTGTTAAGGGAAGAAAGGAGATGGCTTACTTGCTAAATATTTTAATTTTCACGAAGAAAGTGGGCGAGTAACGATTAAGATGTTAATTTTTGCATTAAACAAGAGAGAGGAGCAGCGGAGGTGCGGGTTTGGGTGAATTGTTTAGAAAGAGTTGTTAGATTATTATTTTTAAATAGCTGACCCCGCAACTGTTGTTCTGTCATATAAATAAAAAATCTAGAACCATTTCTTCTATAGATTACAATTAATTTCGGACCTACCAAACATACACAAAAGATTTCAAAAAAATCGGTCTAGTCCCATTACCGAGGTCAAGTAGTTTCGAAAAAGTTCAATAGCAAACATTGTCACGCGAGATTTTTAAATAGGTATATTAAATTTTATTTCGTTAAAAGATTTTGCAGCTTAAGTAAAATACTCGTATTACATAGAGAGATAGCTGTTGTGCTAAAAATGTACTCGGGTTAAATAAGATGCGCACGCCGCACAGCGTAGAAAAGTAAGTCAATTTTACATCTATAAATTAAAAACCGGACAAGTGCGAGTCAGGCTGGCACACCGATGGTTCCGTACAAATCTATAAAATTTCACACAATTGGTAAGTTTCATCAATCTTAGATATAAGTTGTTAAAATCTCTTTACAACAATCATCGACAAAAACAACTTTGTTTTTCACTTTTCTTGTCATTTAATTACAATTAATTACACATAGTTTAAAATAATTAAAAACCTGTTTTAGCATGTGCCAATAAAGTTCTTTTATATGATACCTTACATGATACGATTTACTCACTTGAACCCATATTTTGTGAATTTTGAGGCCCTATTTTTTTGTGATTTAAATAAAAATATACAGTTTTCAGATTTATTCCTATATGTGTACTCTGAGACAATGTTTCTCGCTAAATTTCATAGTTCTAAGTCAACGGGAAGTACCCTGTAGGTTTTGGTTTTTGTGAGTGTCGAAATATGCGGTTTTTTTACGACATAAACGGCTCTAACTAAATAGAGATAAAGAGTCTTGACATACACACAGACAGACAGACGGACAACAAAGTGATCATATAAGGGTTCCGTTTTTTCTTTTGAGGTACGGAACTCTAAAAATAGTAAAAACCTGTAGTATGAACAATAATGTGCAACAAGTAAATGCCTCTCCTAACCGGGTACCTACCAGAAATCAAATAATAAATATTAACCTTTTATTTTACCGGAATAGAAAATAGTCTGTGACCCTTTCCGGTATATGAACTACATCCATCCAAAAAATCAAGTCGATCTCACTGCGTGAAAGCGTAACCAACAAACTAATCAAACAATAATATTAAGGATAGCAATTACTTCCAAGCTTTACTTAGTAAAGCAAAGAACGGTTGTTTTAACCGTTTAGCCATGTCTGAGGCGTTCAGGTGGACTAAAAACTCCAACACCAGGGCTAACCACTTTTTAGTAGAACAAAATATTTGCAAGATTTCTTCCGTATTCTAAAGTACACTATAGCGCACAAGTAAAGTGCTAGTTGTTTTCAAACTGTAAATAATTGAAAATGAATCCAGGCTCCAACCGCTGAAGATCCGGAGACTGTCGTCAAATACATCGTCGCCTGTATTGTATTGTTAAAACGCGACATTGTTCCCGGGGCCATTGTTGGCGTTCGGTCTTCACTTCTCGCTAATGGAGGGCGCATTGTCTTGAGCAGTGCCTCGACTGCAGTCGACCACAGTGTCGCATTTTGAACACACGCCACAGTGTCGCATTTTGAACACAAGCCACAATGTCGCATTTTAAGAGTTATACGACATTGAAATATTATTAGGTGGTAGAGTATTTTTATTTTGTTTATACTTGTTACTTCTTTAGATAATATTGTATTGATAAAACGCGAACTTGTTCCCGGGGCCATTGTTGGCGTTTGGTCTTCACTCCTCGCTAATGGAGGTCGCATTGTCTTTAGCAGTGCCTCCACTGCAGTCGACCACAGTGTCGCATTTTGAACACAAGCCACAGTGTCGCATTTTATGAGTTATACGACATTGAAATATTATTAGGTGTTAGAGTATTTTTTATTTTGTTTATACTTGTAAAAACTTGTGTTGTGTTTGTTTTCAGATAGTATTGTATTGATAAAACGCGACATTGTACCTGGGGGGATTGTTGGCTTTTGGTCTTCACTCCTCGCTAATGGAGGGCGCATTGTATTGAGCAGTGCCTCGACTGCAGTCGAGCACAGTGTCGCATTTTGTGAGTTATACGATAGTAAATTATTATTACGTGGTAGAATATTTTTTATTTTTACACTTGTTAATGTTTAGACAGCATTATATTGATAAAACACGATGTTGTTTTTGGGGCCATTGTTGGCGTTCTGTCTTCACTCCTCTGTAATGGAGGGCGCATTGTATTGAGTAGTGCCTCGACTGAAGTCGGCCACAGTGTCGCATTTTGTGAGTTATACGACAGTGAATTATTATTTGGTGGTTAAGTATCTTTTTAGTAATTTTGCACACTTGTTACTGTTTAGACATTATTGAATATTTAAAAAGCGACATTGTTCCCGGGGCCATTATTGGCATTTGGACTTCACTCTTTACTAATGGAGGGCGCATTAACTTGGGCAGTGCCTCGACTGCAGTCCACCACAGTGTCGCATTTTAATCACAAGCCGTATTACATGTCGTATTTTGTGAGCTATATGACAGTGAATTATTATTAGGTGGTAGAGTAATATGCAGTTATTTTTCGCAAGAGTTACTATTTAGAAGGTATTGTATTGTGAAAACGTGACATTACCGGGGCCATTGTTAGCGTTCGGTCTTCACTCCTTGCTAATGGAGGACGCATTATTGTCTTGAGCAGTGCCTCGACTGCATTTGGCTACAGTGTCGCATTATCAACACAAATTATAGGGACGTTAAATATTAGATATCAATAAATGGATGGATAATAGCCAAAGTTGCATATCTGGACCACTTATTATGGCAAATAACTAATTCGAACTCCTGCAATTATCAATGATAGAAAAAACCACTGGAAAATGAAAAACTGGCCACAGAAGAAAGTGCTGATTGCGGTATATCCGACAATGGAAAAACAGTGCCACTAAACTCTTTCCATTTGCCAAAGGCGAGACCAAATAAAACTGACTGATGAGTATGGCAGACTGACAACTTTTAGTTATTAAAGAAGCAGCCTATACCCTAGAAGAAGAAATAAATCGATGATTATAGCATCAAATTACATGTGATAGTTAAAAATAAAATTTGAAAAAAATCTGTTTCCATCTTTAAAGTAGGTAAAAGTTTTGTGAAGTTATATTGATGTATTTTACTAACTGTAACTTTTTAATAGCTCAAACTTTTCTCACAACACTTTCACAGTAGCATTATGCCATTGAGCAAGTATTAATAGAGTCACAATCGTGCAAAAAAGTGTCTAAGCCAAAATTTTGCCAAAGCTACATAGTGGGCAGGCTTTGTAGTTACATAGTCGTAAGGCGACCGCAAGCCGGCTACAACGTCGTGCAATGCCGTGCGGAAAAATGGATGGTGTGTCATATTTTAGGTACGTATTGTTACGGATTTGCGAACTGTAGACATTTTTTACTACTTTCACTTAGGGACTGTGGCTCTATAGATATTTGCTTTAAGCATTATACTCGTAGTTTTGACCACAATCACAGCTGCTCTAGTGACGTACCTACCCAGATCGCAGCCTATAATAACGATTAATCAGTTAACCGAGCAGACATCGACTGAAACTGCATAGTTACGCTACTGCGTTGTAATCAACTGTGTTGGTTCTCGTAGACTCACTTAATTGTATTGCAGTTTAAGATGCGATACGATTGTCTCGATGTCTCAGTTTAGCGATTACAGTTATCGTTCTTTCGATTACTATTTCCCGGAATAAGTGAAAGTTTTATCGATTTTGTCGATGGCTTTCTCATGTGAATGTGCGCTATGTCACGTTGGAGCGTAGGCACGAGACTTCAATAATATCTAAGCATGTATATATGATATTGGTAACTATGTGCTGTACTGTGACAGCTTTTGATAATCTGTTGCTGAATATAGACCTATACGAATTTGACTGCCTCGGGGGCTTTATTGGTGCCTCAATGTTTATTAATCCTGACTACGGGATCAAAGCGGCGTGGGTTCGATTCCAACCAAGGGCAAATATTTATGTGATGAACATAGGTGTTTGCTCTGTGCCTGGGTATTTATTAGGTACATAACACACGGCCTCTGACCCCAAACTAAGCAAAGCTTGTGATATGGCTGCCAGAGACTGATATACTACGTACACTTATTTTTACATACATACTTATATCTAAGTAACTAAATAACACCCAGACACAGTGCAAACATTTATGTTCATCACATAAATATTTGCCCTGTAACCCTGTATAAGTATGCATTTAAAAATATTATGTATATATAGTATACTAGCGCCATTCCCCGGCTTTGCACAGGTGTTTTATACATATAAACCTTTCTCTTGAATCACTTTATCTATTTAAATAACCGCACCAAAATTCGTTGCGTAGTCTTGAAGATATAAACAAACATCAGGGACAGACAGACGGGGAAGCGATTTTGTTTTATACTTACTCTGTAGAAAGTCAGTCTCTGGCAGCCATATGACTAACTGCTTAGTTTGGTATAATATACCGTGTGTAAGGTATTTCCTAATATTTATGTATCCACTAGCTTTTACCCGCGGCTTTGCCCGCGATATGATTTAATTTATGTTTATCTTGTCAAAAAAATATGGTAACTAAAACAGTAAGTGCGCCACAAAATATTAGCCCCAATTCAATGTGAAACAGTACACAAATATTGTAGCAAATAATCATTTCAAACCCAAAAAACAGCCAATCTCAACTAATTTGTTTCGTCATCGTTATCATCCGCAGCTTTCTTTGACCCACTGTTGGGTATAGGCCTCTCTCTTGCAGTGCCATCTGCCTCGGCTCTTTGGCGGTATTGATGATATCGTCGAGATAGTCGACCCACTTTGCTGCCGCGCTGCACATAGCTGAGCGCTCTCACCTATTCAAGTACCCTAGTTGACCAGCTTGGTCACCACCGTCTTTCTTGGTCAAGAAGCGCTGGTCGAATTGGTTGCCACGCCATTGTGAACGATGTCATACGCAGGGCTTTTGCGACCGCTAATATCGCAGCCGTACTCGAACCGAATGGGTTTGCGCGTGGTGATGGCAAAAGGCCTGACGGTATGAAGCTGGTCCCATGGAAGTGTAGACGGCCCTTAGTATGGGACGCGACTTGCGTCGATACTTTGGCGCCGTCAGCGGAGCAGCACAAACGGCGCAAATATGCTAACCTCGGCAGTGGTTACATATTTGAGCCGTTTGAAATTGAGACATTGTGCGCGTGTTGGCCGGGAGCTCATCTTGTTTTCAAAAGTCTTTCTGAGCGTCTGGTGTACCCGCCGCGTGACCAAAATGCTGGTGTTTATTTGGCTCAACGTATAAGCAGCATTGCCAAGCTGATTGGCAATGCTGCCAGCATGTTGGGCACGCTGCTAACTGGCAGTGGGCTTGAGCATTTAGAATATCTTTAGACCTTCAAGGGTCTGTGGATGATCCAATTGCTTGTGATGTAGTAGTAGTTTATGAAGTTTTACATTATAAGTCTGTATTTAGTGGTAGTTAATAATGGCACTTGCTCTATAAAAAAATAAAGTACTTTGTACCTTGTTGTCACTGTTCAAACCTAACCCGATATCAAAATACCTTATAGTTATAAATGCTTCTGTTGATTAAGATAAGGAAGATAAGGTTAGAGTGTACCCGCCCATAGGTTCCCGCCTTGTCGTGGCAGGAGAACTTAGTAGCCGAGGCTTATGGGCGGCGCGGGAATCCCAGGTAGAGCTGCTCTCTGGGTTTTTTCTGAGACAGCTGAGAAGGCGGCACTCGAGGTCTCCCGATTCTTTTTGGTCTTTTCCCCCTAGGCATTTTAGAAGTTTGCACTCGAGGTTGGGCCGCTTTTCTGGGGTTTTTAAATATAGCAGCTGAGAGGCTGGCCGGACAGTTGTGTGCCTCATGAGGAATGCCGCAACTGAGCCGGGCTGCACTTTTATCACTGTTCAATCCTAACTAAACCAACAGAAATTTGTGTTCGTGTCACAACTCAGAATCAAGGTTAATAACCTTATTGTCAAGATATTCATACTCATGCCATACTACTTTTAAAAATCAAGTCGATCCGTTTCTTCTTATATTAGCATGGATTCTGTACCATAAAGTAGAATAAAGAAATACGTTGGTGGTAATTAGAAGATTAGAATTATTTAAAAATATTTTTAATGTCAGACGAAATGACGGCCCAGTAATAAACGTCATTGTAATATGTAGCATGGCAAAGGGAAAACTATTTAATCCAATTTTAATGTCAGTTGTCATCTTCGTTGTTGTGTTCTCCTCTTCGAGGAGCTATAATGGTGGAAAGATAATTTGTCCCTTTGCTATGCTAAGCGAGACATTTATAAAAGTCTGCAGTCAATGTATGTCACCTGTCATCTAATTACAATTTGTGAATCTGGTGTTAGGCCCAATCAACCCAATTATGAACGCGCCATCGTAAATTTAATAGCAACTTAAAAAGTGTTCTCTCTATCGAATGCCGAAAGTGAAAAAAAAAACAGAAATAGTCTAATAAACTGTTATAATTACGATGGTGTATTCAAAATTGGGCCTTTTAGCGTCGTTGTGATAGGTGACAGTTTCGCTAACGCAAGATTTTGTCCTATCCTATGGGAATTATGTAATTTTCGGGATAAAATGTAGCTTATGTCCTTTCTCAGGCTCTAGACTATATGTGTACCAAATTTCATTGAGATCGGTTCAGTAGTTTTGGCGTGAAAGCGCGACAGACAGACAGACAGACAGAGTTACTTTCGCATTTATAATATTTGTAAGGATAATATATTATCAGTAGGATGATATCCAAGGACTGCTCATCGATTGATTTGACAGATGTTCGATCGACAGTTGTCTATTTTGACATTCTTGCAGCGCACGCTAGAGTAGCTCGCAGATGGCAGAATTTTCCTACTTACTCAACATTTATCGTTATATTTTGGACAATACACAAAACATCTTTATAAATTGTAGCCTATGTGTTATTCTGATGTATAAGCTATATTATTGCAAAGTTTCATCTCAATCCGTTCAGTAGTTTTTACGTGAAAGAGTAACAAACATCCATACATCCATCCATCCATCCATCCATCCATCCATCCATCCATCCATCCATCCTCACAAACTTTCGCGTTTATAATATTAGTAGGATAAACGATGCTTAATTTCGGTGATTGCTGACAAATATTTAACGTCAAATTATCAAGGCGCTATTGTAAAATTAGTAGCAAAGTAAAAAGTGTTCTCTCTATAGAATGCAAAATAAAAAAGAAACAGAAATATGATAATTAGATATTATAATATAATTACGATGGTGCTTTCATAATTGGGCCTGTAGTCAAACTACGCTACGAACGCTACGTTTCGCTTTGTTGTATGTGTTTGCATAGTAAACGAAAACTAGTAATTCACGCTTTGTTTGGCTCCATACATTTTTGATTAAATTTTGCACGTTTCTGCTAGAAGCTGGTTTACTTTCTTTACAAAATGCAGAAAGCCACACAAAAATATCACCGTTTTTAATCTCATACCAAGGGCAGTGAATGATCTGCATAAAAAATATATAATACGCAAATGTGGTGTCTTAACATACAGAGCGATATAAAAAACGTTTAAATTAATTAAGAGCGCCGCCATCGCTTTCTTAGCATATTTAGCACTATTTTGTTCATAATGACACAGTTTTCTTGTTCATGTCATGATCTACAAAATAAAACTAAAAAAGAAAAATGCAAGTAAATTAACAATGAATGATGACTCAGATAATGATTCCAGCAGGAATGACTTTTTAGTTCCCTAATAATTAATTTCTACTCTTTTATGTCGCACTGTAACCAAAAAAGAATTAGAATAATTTCAAAAATTAATTCAAAATATCAATTTAAGATTTGCTATAGAATATTTGCTATAAAAACGAGTTCTTGACACATTTTATGGTAGCCATATCATATCTCCAATACCACATTTTCCTCAAGTTAACTTTTAAAGTCCATGTTACATAAAATCAGAGACCGTTAACCCTTTTTATAGGACGCTCTATACGGCCCAAGTCTTCATTATTTCGCACTCGACAGTCTATGGTCACCATTCCAGTTTTAATATTTAAAGATTTATAGTCCCAGAGGCGACATTCATTTTAGCCCACTGTACACTACGGGCCACATAATTTTATACAATTACCAATATTGAATTGAATTTTATACTGTACCGTTAAATTTATTACATCATTTTTCATTTTTTACGATTGGATGCTGAAGATAAAAGGTTTTTATTGCTAAGTTGGCAGTGCTAACAGTTGCACTCCAATTGTGAAAAGTATTAAGTTTGCTCGACGATCTAGACTCAAATCTGGTCCGTAGTATGCATTAATTTTAGTGCTATTTTTGTAAATTGCATGGGTTCTCTGGAGTACAAATTTTTTAAACGTTACAGTAAGTAAGTAAGTTCGTAGGCCGGGTGGCTAGCCCTGGTGTCAGTTTTTCGGCCCCCGTTTTTAACCGTTGCTTTGCCTGTACAATTTTTGAAATTAAGTGTTTCTTATGTCATAAAGCATATTATAATGAATTTAATTAAGCTCGATTTTGATTGGCTGTATTTGCGATTTTCAATGCTATCTACTTTGTATAAAAATGAAAACTAGGAGTGCGAGTCAGGCTCGCACACCGAGGGTTCCGTACAAATCCAGAAAATTGTACAAATTTGGGAAGTAAACTTACTTCTAAAATTTCTATACTACACCTAATCATCGACAAAAAAGTTTTTTTTTTACTTTTCTGGTGATACATCGAAAATTACACATTGTTAAAATATTTAAAAACCTGTTTTAGCATGTACTAATTAATGGAACTCTTTTATATGATACCTTACATGATACTATTTAGTCACTTTGAATTTTCAACCCATATTGTGTGAATCAAGGCCCTATTTTTTTGGTATCTAATGTACGGTTTTCAGATTTATTCCTATATGTGTACTCTGAGACAATGCTCCTCGCCAAATTTTACAGTTCTATGTCAACAGGAAGTACTCTGTAAGTTTTGGTTTTTTGAGTGTCGAAATATGCGGTTTTTTACGACATAAACGGCTCTAACTTTTTTATGCGATAACTGATAAATATTTCTTTTACACAATTGCAAGACACCATAGATATACGTATACAGTTTAAATTTCAACTAGATAACTTCACGTGTTCCCGAAATAAAGAGTCTTGACATACACACAGACGGACAGACGGACAACAAAGTGATCCTATAAGTTCCGTTTTTCCTTTTGAGGTACGGAACTCTAAAAATATCATCATATTTATCACAAATATTTTTCCTTTAAAAAATTTCAAGAATTACTCAAGACGACCTTAGTCTGACAATATTTTGCGGTATAAATAAATTCTGCCCTTAAACTTGACACTAAAGGACCCCCATCCCTTTTGCCATAATGCTGCGTCATCGTACTCATAGGATCAGCCAAAAATCACCATCTATTTACCCTTACGTAGAGATTAGGGTCGATATCCTATAATACAACTTTTTTGTTTGTTTTGTTCCAGCGCAAGTTGTACTTACATGCGTTGTTTGAAGTTTTTTTGTCATATTTTGGTACTTTAGGAATAATTGGTACATTACGTTTGGAGTATTTCAAAAAGGAAAATGTTTGTGTGTAATGCCATATTTTACGAGACTCAAGTGGCGCTGGGCAGAACATGTGGCTTGGAGTATTGACGGCTGTTGGAGTAGATTCCTCACCTATTGCATGTCATAAGTGGATAAGATTAGCCCAGGGTACAATGCTGATACAAGAAACAATGGCACATTAGAGAAGAGGCATTTACCCAGCAGTGAGTCGACATAAGCTGATGATGATGATATAATGATAAATGGCATGTGACAGCGAGGTCTACCGTTGGCATAACTACTAGTAAGGTACAAACCAAAAATCTAGTTTGGGTATCAACACTTCATTTTCGTAAGTCTATCAAAAGGTGTTAGTCAATACATTAAACTTTAACTTCAAACTATGAAGTAGGTACTTAATTTTGTCCTTAACTATACAAAACTAGGTGTGCGAAGCTACCTGCGGGCTTCTAGGTATAATAGTACAGCCGGTTGTATCCCACCGAGTGTGATACAACATTTTAGGGGTTTATTAAATATGACCTCACGCTGACCTCTGCTTTGAGCGGGGAACGTCCATGCCAAGCATCCAGCTTATTTACCCCTATACTATGTTTTTGGGGTTCGACTACTTTATGATGCCAATGAGACGTTGTGTTAAATTTCGTATAACCTGTTTTAAAAAAAATTTAATTTTAAAATTGAAAGGGAACGCGTCTGTCCAAGTTGAGTCACATGTGCTGCAGACATCAGTCTGCTGGGTGTGAGTTTTGTCGTAAACATGACGCGTTCGCCGCGAGCGCGTAAGCATGTAATTTGTAATTTGTATGAAGAAATGTACAGCGCCACTAGCGGCGCGTTTTTGAAACACTTTGTGCGAGTACAAGTTCATACAAATTACATGCTTACGCGCTCGCGGCGAGCGCGTCATGTTTACTACAAAACTCACACTCAGCATTCAGAGCGCTTGTACACGTCCATTTTTTTCACCGGACAACAGACCGTCAATAAACGAATACCTACATTTTTCGCCGTACGGATGTCCGGTGCTCCGGTGCATCACACATATTCATTATAAAACATGCACTACCGCAAATCCAATGAGACAATAGTCCGTTGTCCGGTGACAAGGCTACGAGCTCTTTAATGAAATCGTTCGCAATGTCGCGAACCAAGTCGCGCTGCACGACCCGCGTTTCTGATGATAGAGTTTGTGCAAAATGAGAAGCGTCTTAGGTGAGGTCGCCCGTGTGCCATTTTATAAATTTTGTTACATTGACAACATTACACTGCTCTGTCATTGCTAATACAACTAAAAGTGTTTTATACTTGGTAGACACCAATTCGGTTTTCATCAGCACTCCCGTCTACCAAGTAGGTATAGTCGGTAACCTTGTCTGCTGATTACAATCTTATTGTAAGTTCACTGTTACGCCACGACGTTACTCTTTTTGTACATACTCTAGCCTTTGTGTTTGACTTTTCTGCCGCGTATGGCTCTTACGACATAGACATGTGCGTTTTTTTTTACAATGATGATATGGCAGTACTGAAATAAATATGGCTACAATAAAAAATAACAATTAAAAAGCGGCTAAAAGGTCTTGTTACCGAGCCGATATGTATAACTATAAAATAAGACTTGAAATTCTGAAAAAAAAATGAAAATAATATAAAATTAGACCAGAAATTCTAAAAAAGAAAGAAAAACGTAATAGACTATAGCATTGATTTATTTAATTATTTCGACATAAACAACAATGTGCATAATAACAATTCTTTTAAGCCAATTTTAAACAAAGTTCCTGATGTTATTTTAGTTTTTTCACCTTACCTAATCCTTTAAAATCCGTGATCAATTTACAAATCAATAGAAACAAATACGGAACCCCACTCAAGCGTCTCTCGCTGTTGACTGTCTTTTTATTACAATAGGTACATTTTATGGGTTGGGTCGAAGGGTTTCTTTGATTAATTTATTCGTCGACGGGATTTCCCGACAAGCAAGGGACTTTGTTGCGCTAAAGAAATAATCTTTTCTGCGTTTTCTTCAACTTGCTGCGGCTCATTGATTTTATTTTCTTTTGTTGCCCTTTAAGGGTTTATTCGTGAACGGAAGTTTTATGCGTTTAGGATTAATAATAAAATGCGCTTGTACATTTTATTTTATTACTTATATATCATAAAAAATCATAAATGTGAAATAGTATTTTTAGAAACTGTTTTTAAAATATAATAGCTAAGTAAATTGGGTGTTGATTGATTTTTTTGTAACTTGATGATAATCTGATGAATTTTAAATTGTATCTATTTCTGAAATAAGTAACTGAAGGTGAAATTTATAACATTGGAGTGCCAATCTAAAGCTTGGTTTTATTAGCCGATTCATAATTTCAGGGGACTTAATAAATAATAAATAATTCTTTATTGTTTCACATCATAACAGAAAATATAAAAACAACACAATTTTCACTTAACTTAGTTTAATACAAACGGAGGTCTTATCGCTGGAAGCGATTTCTCCTAGGCAACCTCAGTACGGAAAGGATACCGCAAAGAAAAATGGGTGCGAAAGAAGATAGTAAAACAAATTAAGTTAAGAGTTCATTTACTGCAATAGCTACTATCACATGTACTTATATTCGCTGTTTTCTCTCATATTTGCATACCGGAAGGTCGAATATGCCGTTCATTTTTGTTGTATTGTTTTTACCATCCTATTTTTCTGGGTACAGAAATAAATGTTTATGAATAATGAAGTATGAAAATACTAAATACTACAACATAACAAAACTAATAAATATATAATAACATAAACATACATGAAACATACATGGGACTTTAGGCGGCTATTTTTTTAATTCAAACCCTGCCTGTACAATCTTACTTTGTAATATATATAAATGGTAACGATTGGTTTTCAATTCCAATTTAATATTTCTTTACTAAAAATTATCTAAAAAACAGTTCATAAGAAACACTAAATTTAGTAGTTTTCTCATTTTATTTACACTAAAGTTAGCTACTAGGTACGCTTTTAAATCCCACAGGCAGTACCTCTCACTTAAAAGTAAACAATAAGAGCACATGACACGCGTATTACTCCCCACTAATGGTTGCACACAAATGCACTAGAGAACACAATTATCTTGCTTTTACCATCCGCCGAGTGCGTTGCATTGTCTAACAGAGTACAGATTAGAAATATGTGTAAAATCACAACTTTGATTACATTCAAATGCAACGCAAATTCAACAGTAGATTGTATCATATGGGAGCAAAATAATATTTTTACGGCAAGGGCGCTTATTTGAATCCAGAGCGAAGTGAGGGATTCTAGAGTAAACGTATGTCGCCCGAGCCAAAAATATATTTTGCGCCCTAGTGGTACACTCTACTTTTCATCACCTCTATGAGAAAACAAATTGCGCCTCATATCCTACTATCCTACTAATATTATAAATGCGAAAGTTTGTGAGGATGGATGGATGGATGGATGTATGGATGTTTGTTACTCTTTCACGCAAAAACTACTAAACAGATTGAGATGAAACTTTGCAATAATATCCTACTAATATTATAAATGCGAAAGTTTGTGAGGATGGATGGATGGATGGATGTATGGATGTTTGTTACTCTTTCACGCAAAAACTATCCTACTAATATTATAAATGCGAAAGTTTGTGAGGATGGATGGGTGGATGGATGTATGGATGTTTGTTACTCTTTCACGCAAAAACTACTGAACAGATTGAGATGAAACTTTGCAATAATATCCTACTAATATTATAAATGCGAAAGTTTGTGAGGATGGATGGATGGATGGATGTATGGATGTTTGTTACTCTTTCACGCAAAAACTATCCTACTAATATTATAAATGCGAAAGTTTGTGAGGATGGATGGATGGATGGATGTATGGATGTTTGTTACTCTTTCACGCAAAAACTACTGAACAGATTGAGATGAAACTTTGCAATAATATCCTACTATTAATATTATAAATGCGAAAGTTTGTGAGGATGGATGGATGGATGGATGTATGGATGTTTGTTACTCTTTCACGCAAAAACTACTGAACAGATTGAGATGAAACTTTGCAATAATATAGCTTATATATCAGAATAACACATAGGCTATAAATTATAATGATATTGCGTCAAAAATATCATGCGGGCGAAGCCGCGGGTAAAAACTAGTTTTACAATAATATTATTATTTAATAAAACATAGAGTAACAACTAAATTAAAATTAAATGGTATCTAATAATAAAACAAATGAAAACTTATATTTACATTATTTTCATTCATTTTCTTGGCGCTGAACACTAATATTACAAAACTTCCAAATTCAAAAAGTGCACGGCAACGATCATTCCGTCGTACTTATAAAGTTCCTTATAGAAAACACCTCCTTTGGGCGCACTTAAAGGCGAACCAAGTAGTCCTTTTCGAATAGATGTGATGAAAAAGACTTTCCTCGCAATCGCTAAGGTACCCAGCTGACTGATTTTAGGGTTGCTGTACACTGCCATGATATGGTATCACCAAAAATTTAGCTATTACAAAAAATGCTTGAATTTTTTGTCGCTCGCCTCGCGGGCTATCAATTATACCAGTTTCCTCAAAGTATTAAAAACGCCATTTAGGAAACCAGTTTCCTAACCCCGGTTTCCTAAACGGCCGAAGCGTACCAATCAACGGAAACTGATTAGGCCATATTCACCTCATTAGTCCTGTGTACGTTATTGGATTCACATATACCAGCATTATTTTGGTACGGATGTATGCAGGTTTCCTCACTAAGACTTCTTATAATGCCAGTGGTTTAAAAATCCGTACATAATTTGTAAGCTCCAAAAAATTCATCGGCACGAGACCAAGATTAATAGAACGAACATTCATTCAGGTCATGGTTTCATAAATAAATAAAAGTATTACACAAAAACTCACGGTTTCATAATAACGGTAATATAATTTAGCGATGTGATAATTATGAAGCAGAGTGTCTATTAGGGTGGAGTGAATAACACTTTTTTTTAATTTGAAAACTTCTGTATTTTTAATCAATAACCTTTAAGTATGTTTAGGAGTATTTGTGCAAAATTTAAGCTTTCTAATTTAATATCCTAATGTGGCACGTTGCAATTGAAGTTTGAACAAATGTATTTTTTGGCACATTCCCAGAATTTTACTGGTAACATTATCACATAATTACTATAAAGTATGTAACTATTTTCTATAGTTAAGTAACTAAGTTAACAAACATTAAATAATTACAAGAATTATGTTCTAATTAATTAAGTGAGAAATTACTTTACCTTAATTTTGACAGCCTTAAGAAAATTTTATGTTGTATGACAAGATATGATTTCGAAGCTTATATCCTGAAAACGTTATCTTCTATTTAGTCTAAAAATACATATAAACCTATGCTACAAAACTTCTGAATATGTATATATTTTCCAAATTCTCACATTTTTTCAAACTTTAAGTGCAACGCGTCACCTTAGGATATTAACTTAGAAGGCTTAAATTTTGCACAAATACTCCAAAACATATAGGTCAATGATTGGAAATACAGGAGTTTTAAAATTAAAAAAAAAGTGTTTTCACTTCACCCTAGTGTCTATGTTGCATTTCTATGTGCTATGCTTTGACAGTCACCATATAACAATCATCTGATTTAATCCGGAAACATACTATCGGACGCAGCTGACGGACGCGACTGACAACCGCGACTTAGCAATGTGCACAGTCTTAAGACATCCGGTGTCCCAGATCGCTCTCGGACGTCCGAACGCTCTCGGACGTCCGAAGGTGACGTCCGCGACTTACGAGTATGTCCGATAGTGTGCACGGCTCAGTGTACTTTCATAGTCTAGGTCGCGGCTTAGTCATTGTCGCTTAGGACCTAGTTGCACTTTTTTAAAAGTTGAGTATCTGTAACTCATAATCTGCAGAAAAGGTTAGTCGCGGTACATTTGTAAATGCAATTACTGAAGGTACACAGAATGGGTTATGACCGAGGTTGGGTTCTAGAGGGTGCCTTACTATTCCGTTGCTTGGTCTCTAGTTTGCAATTTCGCTCAAATAACGATAATATTCTGTTTTGAACATCAAATGTATTCATGACGAGTGAATATTGAATAGATATTATAATATTATAGACCTTTATTATAATTAAAATCTGTGATAATAATTTAGTGTATAAAATTAAATTATAGAAATTGAAAAAAAACAACACTATAAACCCTTGCGTTGCGGTTATTAATAAATGATGATAGGCCCCACTCTAAATGTACACAATATGTAACAATAAGCAATTAGTAAATTGCTTATTTAAAACATATTAATTTACTATTGTAAATTGCATAAAGCAATTG
Source organism: Hypomecis punctinalis (assembly GCA_949316475.1). Classification (NCBI taxonomy): domain Eukaryota; kingdom Metazoa; phylum Arthropoda; class Insecta; order Lepidoptera; family Geometridae; genus Hypomecis; species Hypomecis punctinalis. The sequence continues at coordinate 22,836,503 of OX438804.1, forward strand.
GCAATTTGCTATTGCTATTGTACGTCTCGTCACGGATTATTTGACTAATAAGGTATTGGACAGGACACACGGAGAACTAATAGTTAATGAAACTGAAAACTTCTTGAATTGAGACCACATATGAAAATCCAGACAAGTGCGAGTCAGGCTCGTACATCGAGGGTTCCGTACAAACATATTGTTAAAATAATTAAAAATCTGTTTTAGCATGTGCTAATGAAGTTATTTTATATGATACCTTATATGATACGATTTACTCACCTTGAATTTTGAACCCATATTTTACGAATTTTGAGGCCCTATTTTTATGTGATTTAAATAAATATGTACAGTTTTTAGATTTATTCCTATATGTGTACTTTGAGATAATGCTTTTCGCCAAATTTCATAGTTCTATGTCAACGGTAAATACCCTGTAGGTTTTGATTTTTGTGAGCGTTGAAATATGCGTTTTTTTACGACATAAACGGCTCTAATTTTTTTTATACGGTAACTGAGAAGCTTTTCTTTTACACAACTACAAGAATTCATGAGTTTACGTATACAGTTTAAATTTCAACTCGATATCTTTACGCGTTCCCGAGTTAAAGAGTCTTGACATACACACAGACGGACAGACGGATAACAAAGTGATCCTATAAGGGTTCCGTTTTTTACTTTTGAGGTACGGAACCCTAAAAAGCGCAATGTAAGATGTTGATTGACTGACTGATAACGCGGACTAATTAACACCATAACATTATTGCTGCTAGCAGTTTCCTACAGATGTAAAATCAATAAGTATTGAAATCTATCAATCTTTATTGCAACATAATATGTGGTATTACATGTAGATCTTAAATAACATGTTTTAAAAGCTATACACTTATGACCCTATAAGGGTGTGGCAACGTTAATTTATATAATATTACATTCTCCTATTTTTATTTAATCAATGTCATAATCATTATAAAATATTATATTTGTTATAGGTACGTTTAATAATAATTTTACGTCATTAGATAGATATGTCATTTTACATTAAAATAAAAAAATAAAATTATAACAATAAATTAGTAAAAAACAAAAATTAATAAGCCCATTCATAAACATGCATGCGGCACGACGCTTTCCTCAAAAATTCGTCAACCTCATAAAATGTCAAACGTAAAATGTCTAGTCCAGCAATAGATTTTCTCGTTGATAATATTATGATGTAGAGACATTTTATAAAGGCAGGCAAGCAAAATTAATAACAATAATTATCCAATCTTGTAAATCAATGCTTGGCTACGCGTTATTGTAAGCGTATTAATACGTCATTCGCTGCACATTTTGCGTAGCATGCGCGATTTCTGTACGCTACTCATTAAGTAATTGCTACGAAATACGCCTACGTATTTTGCTTGCTACGTGCTTTCTGTACTCTTTGTGTTCTGGTAAAGCTACAGATGTTATGCCAGCTATAATTTTTTATGAGTTTCATGTACCTACCTACATGATTTGTTGTAAATCCTCACATTACATAAAATACGGACATTGTATTTATACAGGGTTATTTCTAATCAATTAGCATCTTTTAGGGGCTGCATGCGTCCGTAGAAGAAATTCGATGGCGTATGTGAATCCACCAACCCGCACTAGGCCAGCGTGGTGGATATGGCCCAATCACCCTTCGTGGGTAGGTCTATGTCCTACAGTGGGCTATTAAAAAGGCTGGTACAGGGGCTTATTATGTGCATTAAAAATAACTTTTGTTCTGCGACTTTTGTCAAAACTAAAAAAAAAAAATATTGTTCCATTGAAAAATATTGTTCACCCGCGATAAAATGTATGGAACAGATGATTTTTTTTTGTTTTGACAAAAGTCGTTGACCAAAAGTTCATTTCATTTCGATGTACAGAATAAGCCCCTAAAAGGATGCTAATTGATTAGGATTAACCCTGTATATTAAGTTGCAGTTTTGTGCATAAAAAGTTTTATTTAATTGTGTATAAGAGTTATTTGAAATGGAGTAGCCAGTTATTCGGTGTATCTTATACGCAATATTCAACGCTTAAATATAAACGTGTATCCACCCACGCTAAAGTCACAGAATAATAGCAAAAATACCCCAACAGTGCTCTAATTTACATTCCCTCATGTCACACAAAAATAAAAGTAAACATCTACGCTTATACTCTTGGGTAACTCTCTTTTGTCAATCATTATTCATCTCGTCTAAATAAAAGAAACAAGGCTTCCTTTTAAACCCGGGCCCATATCGGGTATTCCCCCCGAGATCGCTGCCCGGAAAATGCTGCGAACAGGTTTGCGTACTTGTAGGTACTTTATTCGTATTAAAATTGGTATATTTATGGAACAGTAGGTAAGAGGTTTTTAATTATTACCAAAATGATACCAAGTTAATTTTAGCGAGAAGATTTACGAGTACATATAAGTATCATTAAGTAATGTGCCTATGTAATTAGTTACAGTCATGCTGTGCACACTGCTAAGTGGCAGTGAGCTTGAGCATTTGGATTATCTTTAAGAGTTTGTGGATTATCCAATTGTTTTATTAAAACTGGTATATTTATGGAACAGTAGGTAAGAGGTTTTTAATTATTACCAGAATGATACTAAGTTAATTTTAGCGAGAATATTTACGAGTACATATAAGTATCATTGAGTTATGTGCCTATGTAATTATGTAAAGTCATGCTGTGCAGGCTGCCAACTGGTAGTGGGCTTGAGCATTTGGGTTATTTTTAAAGGTCTGTGGATTGTCCAATTGCTTTTTATGTAGAAGTAATTTTAGTCCATAAAAGTAAGCAGTGTTGTATTTTGTTGTAGGCAATGAACAAATATTTCAAATAGTACTTAATTTACTTAGTCAAAGCAATACTTAATTAAGCAGTCTATTTCATAGTTTTCTGTTGAAAGTAGGCTAAGTAGGTAAGTACTTTTGAAACGTTATCTTTTTTATAACGTTGTTTTTTTCATTTTTCTATTTATTATGTACGGAATTTCACACCACTGGCTTTTCGGTGAAGGAAAACATCGTGAGGCAACCTGCATACGCCAGTAGAAGAAATTCGATGGTTTATGTGAATCCACCAACCCGCACTGGGCCAGCGTGGTGGATATGGCCTAATCACCCTTCGTGGGTAGGCCTACTTCCTGCAGTGGACTGTTAAAAAGGCTGATACAGTACAGTACAGTACTACAGAATTATCCAAATCTCCGATTCAAAACATGCAGGAACAAACAGTTTACTTTTTATTACATGCAAAATCTTAGAAATCATTACGTGGGGCCATATATTACAGTGGCTTAATGATAAAAATTATGAATAATCCAACAAAACTTTACTTTTGACAGTCTTAATAACGGTATCATTTTGGAGTTGCCCTTATTTCCTTGTGATACTTTCTCCAAAATCCAAACATTACATAGCTTGAGTAAAGTCATCTCTACAATCTCCATATCCCAAACCCTGTTACCCGTAAGATAATATGACTGTGTACACCGCCTTACAGCGCCGCCCCTTTCATGTTACAAGAGCAGTTTGACTGAGCTACAGCTCAGTTCAGTTCAGGTTAGTGTAGACGAGGCCTTAGAATGGCCATAGCCAACTGCCTTAGCAAACTATATTATAATAGCTAGTCTTTGCCTTAATAGCCAGTTGTCTTCGTTCTTTGGCTTGGACTATTAAAATATGGGATATGACATTAAGGAGATATTTCTAGAATAGAAACTCAAAATTTTTTATTTGTCATAAATGGACGTGTTTGGTTTTTTGGATCTTATACTAAATCGATATCCTATATTATAAAATCAAATTTGAAATTCTAGAATACAAATTCAAAAATGTCGCCATCAATGAACGTACTTGCTTTCTTGCTTCTTATACTAAAACAATATCAAACAAACAAAAACACTTTATTAGACACCACATTACATAATAAACAAATTATAGGGACAAAACAATACAATTTATAAGTTTCTAACTGGCGATCTTATCGCTTTAAGCGATTTCTTCCAGGATTTTTTTTCAATATTCTGTATTATAAGAGCCACAATAAGTTAGACTACAAATTTCGGTACGTGAAATTATAAAAACAGCTACTCGAAAATACATTACTTACTAAATTAACATTGTATTGTAGTATGAAATTAAAAAAATGGCTTTTCAAAAAAAAAACATTACTAAATATTCACAATATATTAACTAAAACGTATATACTGAATGTAATAGAATTCACCTATCTAACTACGACGTTTGAATAGAAACCAGTAAAAATATCATAATTACCTATTATATAGGTTTTACGTAACTATTTACCAACCGAGGTAATAAGGTAATCTACTATGAGATTTCGATGATAACACCTATGTTGTTTTTACTTAACGAATGTTCTAAACAAATGTTCCTACAAATTGTTTTTACCTAACTCACGATATGACGCGTTTAAACTGTAAAATGTTATTGAATATTTTGTAGTAGAGATATGGAGAGCAAAGTCTCAAGTCCTTAAAACCATTAGTCCAAGCACTAAGCCAGTGGTGTCTTTGTAGACGGTTGAATAATTAGATTTTATCGGTAACAGGCTCTATTGCGGACCCGCCTTCGCCAATTATGTTATACGGCTTTTACAGGAGTCTTTTGGTTGGTTGAGTTTACTTTTAACCTTGCAATTACTGTTAAGAATAAGGTTTCTCATATTTGAAAGCTTTTTGGCTACCTCGGTGCAAATGAAAAAGCTCTATAAAGTAGTATTAGTATGGTAACAATATGAAACGTTGATCATTAAGAAGATATTTTCATATCACAGCAATCTTGTACTTGCGCAAAATTATCATTATTTGAGAGGTAAATACGAAATTACAATTAAGTGGTAAAAACAAGTCAAATTTTACATTTCACAAACAATTAATAAGTCAAAAAAGTATCAAAATAATTATAAAATCTAATCAAACAGCCTTCCTCTAGTGCCCTGGGCAAAAGTTTACATTTTTTTTTTTTTATTTCAAATAAGTTTGCGTGTTGCTAGCCGCGTTGCCGCGCTGGATCGCCAGAGATATGTGCTGGACTAAATACGAGCCAGAGCGAGGATCGCGGCCCTTTTCCCTAAGGCGCCGTCCCAGGTCGTTAACAAATCTCCGAGCTTCGGAGCACCATGGACCAGCCGTATCGACAGCAAAAGAGACAAAATCGTACGCCGAATCCCGCTGCTCCCGCTCCAGCTGATTGCTGGGTGGCGGGGAGGTGGCAGGATGCAAAAGTGCTCACACACGTTGCATCCCACACGAGGCCTTTCTGCCATTGAATCAATTCTATGATTTGTAATTATTGTATTACAATTTACAGAATAAAAATTAAGTGGTAACTACAGTAGTTTCCGTGTGGTTACATATTTTTTGACATCTTACACACAGCCTCTGACCCCAAACTAAGCAAAGATTGAGGTGATATGGCTGCCAGAGAGACTGATATACTAGATATACTAAATTTTAAATACATACTTAATTACTTATGTAGATAGAGTCATCAGAAAATAAAAGGCCCGTTTTGACAGTTGATTTTCTATTTTTTACCTATTAAAATGTTTAATGTAATTATATTTTTTATTGATGGGTACTGCCCACTCCTCGGCTAAGTGCTGTTAAGAACGTACTATATTTTTTCATACTATCTATGGTATGCTAACACCACTAGGTATAAGTTACGTCGCGAAGACAAATGTCAACGGGTCTATTATTTTGTGATGACTATAGTAACTAAATAATACCCAGACATAGAGCAAACACTTACGTTCATCACTTAAATATTTGCCCTGGGTGGGGATCGAACCCACGCCTCTTCGACTCAGAAGTTAGGGTTACTAGCCACTGAGCTACCGACGCAGTCGAACATAACATTCTTGTACAGTTCCTTGACGGAAACGAGGAAGATATAACAAAACTTTATGGAGCCACACGTAAAGGATACTAGTTTTCGTTTAATCTCAAAACACATACTAAGATCATCTGTCTGTCTCGCCTGTTTTAAATTGTACAAATTAATTTCTTTTGTCATAGTCGCTGGTCTCATTATCATTATTATCATTTCTGGATTTATTTCAGCTTTGATAGTACCAACTACTAAAAGACAAAGACGTGTTTTTGTATAATCTTAACATAGAATTGACTAAAGGCGTATTTGCAACACTTTATGGAATGACCAATTTGGCTAGTATTGTGACATCCATAATGTATGGATACATGGGTTCTTACACAATATTAGGTAAATTATTATTAAAGTCTAGCTCTAAACATAATTAACGTTTAAATAATAATTTTGCCTAATAATTATGTCAGATGTAATATTCTCAAATGTTTTATTAAGAGCTAAATTAATAAAATAATTTTCATTAAGAATGGCCGGGACTCGTAAATTACTTTTTGCAATTTTTTTATTTTCCCCTAAACCTAATATTTTTCCAATTTCCCGCTTACAAACCAATTATGAAAAGCTGCCTAATTAAAAATCGGATCACTTTGAGACGCTAAAGCTCTATAAATGTATGTATATCTAATGTAGAGTAGCGGAAAGAAGTCTATAAAAAGTTATCCAAAAAAAAAATACTTACCTACCTAGATTTTTTGTGAAGTACGTGTTACTAACAAATTTCAAGTATTGTGTATACTTGTGTATGATGTGTGTATAGTGATATTATGACATTGAAGACTAGGTTTTACCCGAGGCTCAGGCCGCGTGAAATTTTGACTTTTGTGCCATCCCCTTTTATTTTTTTTGGATAAAAAGTAATGTCACATTTCGACCTCAGACAAAAAAAAATCAAGACAGAACGCCGTGAACAAACAATTGAGGCCGACCAAAACTACGCTTCGCCGTGTACATACAATTTACACACACATCAACGTACAAAGAAACTATGCCTTGGCTTGACAGTCATGTATAAAAAACCGGCTTCACTTGACTGTTCAACAACGTTCTCTCTTGATTATTTCATTTGCTCTCAGTTTTAGACTTTTAAACTATATCCATACGAAAAATCAAGTCCTTTCGTTGCTTTGTTACCGCATGTAAGAGGAAAATAACCAACAAACACACTTTCGGATTTATATAATATAAAATATTATAAATCCAATGTATTAGTAAGTATTAGTATAAAGATTGTGATGCCTCCTTGAGCTTAGTAGTCCGAGGTCCGTATGAACCAATCACACACAGTAATCTAGACGGTCTTATTGGCCAGTAAACCTAAATCAAGCCAATCAGAGTAAAGGTTAAATATTGTTATAAAATCTTACTAAAACAACTCGTATTCATGGAGAAATCCTAAATTTTTTCAGAAGTTAGAGAAATATCATAGCCAATGTTAATCAGGCCGGGACTTCACCAAAGTAGAGATGTGTGCGGTGTGCTGTGTGCTGTGCGAGAAGAGATGTTTTTCAGCTCGGGTGCGAAGCGTTGAGTGCTCAGTACGCATTTGGACACTGTCACTGAGATCGCTCACTGCACGCCGCTCACATCTCTCATCTCCACTGCGCTTCGCCCGCACACAGCTCACATCTCCGCTTCCATCGCGCCATACAAATATTACACATCTCCGCACAGCGATCTCCACTGAAGCTGAGCGGAGAGGAGATGTCTCAATAACAAAATTCTATTGGTTGTTTAAAAAACATCTCCTCTCCGCTCATCTCGTGTTTGCTTTGATAGAGTTCCGGCCTTATCCGTGTATTTTGCGAAATTCCGAGGATTTTTGCTAGAAAACAGTTCATCAAATCTTACTACGAGATATGTAACCTTTGAATCTCAGGGTCCCGGTTTTGATTCACAGCTGCGCGTATGTTGGACTAACAATGGTTTTATAACTAGACTATGTGTATTTGTATGGCATCTTCGACATTAGAAATTGTAGTAAGGAGCTATGTGTACAACAGTTTTTTTTATAAGGTTGTAAACTTTTTATTAATAACTACTTTTCATAATTATGTACTAAGTACGGTAAGGTAAGGTACTAAGTGGCATTTGTAAAATGAACTAAGTTTAGCCGAACGAAGCAAATGCTTTATTTATAACTCAGAAAAAGTGTATACGAATAATTGCAAACATATAACGACGGTCCAGCTGCAGGCCGCACTTTATTCGCCTAAGTATCCTTACTCTTCCCTGCATTTATATATTAGAAACTGCAACGTTTGTCCGGAAACACATACACCTTTACAACAAAAGTAATAACCCACGAAGAAATAAGCAATTATTACTTCCCGAACCAAAAATGGAAATTTTCAAAAAAGGCCCTGAATATATTTATATGCCCCATAAAAATTTACAACAAAATTCCTTATACCATAAAAAAAGAAAATTCTGACAAAACCTTTCAAACCCATTTAAGACACCTTTCAAAACAAAAATGCTACTATTCGTTAGATAATTTTTTTGATGATAAATTGTAAAACTGTAATAAATTAAATAACTTAATTATTAAGATAGATATGTAGTAGTGTTTAAGACTACATAAGATAAAAACTATCTGTAGCCATCTCTAGCCAGATAAGTTACTAATACTAAACATAATTTTGTCATTAGAAATTGTGAACTGTTACCAAAATTACTGTTAGTGTTATTTTTGCTAGACTCTATTAAATGTTTTCTTTCTAAGTTTCTATTACACCGTTTAGCATAAATATTTAGCTAAAACTTTGCTATGCCCTATGAAACAGGGTGACATGTACCTAAGTTAATTAGTCTTATATTAAGATTTAATTGTAACTTAATGTATGTGATCTTGCAAATAAATAAATAAATAAATTAGCACCAAGCCATTTAACTTGCTTCAATAAAATTTTCAATAATGCTGCTGTCGTTCATAAATCAGGCTCCGTTGCTTCATTAAACAGACAGCTAACCAACCGTTTAAATTAGCTTTGCATTAACCGATATTGTCATTTCAATTATGCGTGGATTGCGGCAGTTGAATTAATATGTATCTGTAACAATTCAACGTTCAAATCAAGCCAATGCTAAGCTTTATCTGAACAATTAGTCAAATTTACTAATAATCATTTTAATTTTGTGTTTGTCATCTGTTTCACTTGAATATTTAGTATTTGGATTATTGTAAGAGCTTCAAGAGTTTGTGAATAACCAATCGCTTCTTAACACGCTTTTATTAGGTCGACCTGTATGTAACTGTGTAATGGAATCTGAGGTTTCATTTAATTCAACCATCTTCCAAGGGTCGTAGCGTAATGAAAATTGGCAGCTGTATGTAGTTCTCGTGACAATACAATAATATAGTAAAGTCGAACTGATCTGATGATGGAGCCGAAAGATAATTATGAACTGGAACTTCATGATGGAAAATCGTATCATAGTTGTTTGGGATTTCTTAGAAAAGTTTTGTGATTTACTTTGACCACGATTATGAAAGTTTCAAGGTTATAACAAAAACAAACCTATAATATTATATATTGAATAGTGTAAATATTGACATAGGTGCCTGTGTAAAATGTATATAGACATGAATGTACATATAGAGTGTAAATAGAATAGTATAAGCGTGTTTTTCTAGTGTTTTTTAAACTATTTATTATATATAATACTAACTTACTCGTAAGTATGTAGTTTTATGGTATTTAGTTGAAGTCAGTAAATAAAGGCATTTGAATATGATATAGTGTGACAATGCTATTCTTATGAAATTTGTTGCTTTACTCGACTGATAATGCATAAAAGCGGCTAATGCTTTTTTGTGGTATTTAATTGAAGTCAGTAAATAAAGGCATTTGAATATGATATAGTGTGACAATGCTATTCTTATGAAATTTGTTGCTTTACTCGACTGATAATGCATAAAAGTGGCTAATGCTTTTTTGTGGTATTTAGAAGTCAGTAAATAAAGGCATTTGAATATGATATTGTGTGACAATGTCATTCTTATGAAAGTTGTTTCTTTACTCGACTGATTATGCTTGAAAGCGGCTAATGCTTTTTTGTTGTATTTAATTAAAGTCAGTAAATAAAGGGATTTGAATATGATATAGTATGGACAATGCTATGCTTATGAACGTTGTTGCTTTACTCGACTGATAATGCTTGAAAGCGGCTATTGCTTTTTTGTTGTTTTTAGTTGAAGTCAGTAAATAAAGGCATTTGAATATGATATAGTGTGACAATGCTATTCTTATGAAAGTTGTTGCTTTACTCGACTGATAATGCTTGAAAGCGGCTAATGATTTTTTGTTGTATTTAATTGAAGTCAGTAAATAAAGGCATTTCAATATGATATAGTGTGACAATGCTATTCTTATGAAAGTTGTTGCTTTACTCGACTGATAATGCTTGAAAGCGGCTAATGATTTTTTGTTGTATTTAATTGAAGTCAGTAAATAAAGGCATTTGAATATGATATTTGTGTGACAATGCCATTTTTATGAAAGTTATTGCTCTACTCGACTGATAATGCTTGAAAGCGGCTAGTGCTTATTTTGTGGGATTTAGTTGAAGTCAGTAAATAAAGGCATTTGAATATGATATAGTGTGACAATGCTATTCTTATGAAAGTTGTTGCTTTACTCGACTGATAATGCGTCAAAGCGGCTAATGCTTTTTTGGGTATTGATATATTGCTGCTAGGCTCAAATGGTAAAGGAAAATATTGTGAAGACACCAGCATGTCTGAAAAGTCTTGTATTTGATGGTTTTCCTCGAGTACATTAAGATTTGGTAGCGTTCCTAGTATGCTAATAGCATTAAGATGCTGAAAACAAACCAACATTCGATACTTAGATAATCTAATATTTTTTACTTTCTTATGGTTTTTTTTTGTTTTTATTTACTGTTTAAAAATATTGTGAAGGTAAGTATATAAGTACACAATAAAAATGTAGTGTTATAAAGATAAAAACAAAACGAACAATCGAAATAAGTAGCATACAAATCAGTTAAAATATATAAGAAGGTTTTCGTTTTTGAGTTATCATTGACACTGATCTTCAGAAAAAAAATACAGTACGTATTTATTGATGTGTTGTACCGCAAAACTCTTTTTATATCAATTTAATCCGGTTTATACCAGTATGATCCGGTTGGTGGTGCCCGCAAAAGGATTTGTTCAAAAAGCGCTGGCTATTTCAACATTTGTTACAAATTAACATTGACGCTACTGTTCAAAATTTAACGCAATTATTGATGTTGCTAGTAACTTTATTGATAGTCTATTTTGCGATCCCGAATAAATTAATATTAGCTTGTTTAATGATAGAGTGGATTAAATTTTCATAGCGCTATTAGTGAATATTCGAGGTACATACTCGTAATAGGCAAAATTTATTTGGTACTAGATTTAGTTGGTACATTATTTAGACTCGGGGGCATATCACAGCGTCGAACATTTCGATATTAATTTGAGAATACAAAATAACTACGAGTAACTAAATTACGCTCAAACAACGTATAAGGTCCCAAGTTTCTATTTAAATGCTTGGCAAAGCATTTTCTTGTTAGGTTAGTAAAGCATAGGAATAGTTGGTCGCATATTTAGTGAAAGATGTTTGTTTCACGTTATGAACCACTTAAATTAAATCAGCTATTCCTTTTAAATATGTTGTTGAAAATTTGTTGTTGTTTTCTGGGTTGGTTTTTTACCAATGTTTATAATGACGAGTATCTACCTATACCACTACTACTACTACTACTACTGCGTTGGCGCTGTGACCCCAAAGTGGGTCTTGGCCTCCGACACCAAAAGGCGCCAGTCGTCACGGCGCCAAGTATATACCTATGATTATATAATTTTTAAATGTCTGTAGATTGTAAATAAATGCTATATGCTCATCTATTGTGAAGGGGTAAACTAACCACGTCGCCACAAGCGCATAGCCGATCCGTCAAGATTGGTTTCACTCTTAGCCCCGAATCTTATTGTTTTCACTGATAACGTCGTATTGTACCTAATATAAAAATATCGGTGGTAGGTATTTTGTACTAACTGATGCTTTAATGTTCTATTGGTACCAGGGTCTGTTCTGTGTGGCTAACTTGGTGATCCGATGACAAATAGTGAAAACTGGTTTGTTTGCCATCCTTCTGGTATACATAGGTTTTATGTATGTTAGGTAATTAGTTTTATTTACTGATTTTTCTTTTTATTTACTTGACAGTATCTAGATCTACCTTGTAAAACAATCCTTCTTTGGCAGTAGGGTAAAAGAGGCACTTTGTGAATTATGTACTGCCTAATTGAACATTGAATCTTTAGCATTGAAATGTTTTCGGTTTTTTCTAACCATTTATCGTAATGCAACGTGATACGAGAAGACAGTGTTAAGAATGCCAAGGTAGAAACTTATGTTTACCAATGTAACTGAAGAGTGCACTTGAATAAAGATTATTATTATTATAAAAAAAAAACTTGCTATAGGGCCAACCAACAAGCAGCTTTAGGTGAACTTCAGTCAGGATTGGATATAGCGCAATTTGTAGCTAACTTCACATCCGCCGACCTGTATGATTTGGCCTATATATTGTGTCTAAATTTAATTTCAAGCAACTACGCCGTATTACGTCGAAAATTTCTCCATTCTAAACATATTTGCAAAAAGCGTTCACCGACCTCTCCTAACCGACATTTTTATAAGTTTACCCGCGTCCATCCTTTTACCTTCGTTACAAAAAAGTTATCAAAGCCCATGAAGGTTTCGTATCAAATTCTGCCCTATTCCCAGAGGAGATTGGCGGTAAAACGACATCATGCGACCCGAAACATCACTGGATGAAAATTTCTGTCACGTCCAAATCAAGTCCCATATGGGATGGCTTCTCGACCAAGTTTCAATGTCGGTGGCGTTTAAGGAAAAAGGTAGCTTTCTGTATGTTGCGACTGCATGCACTGCGACTGCGATTATATCAGGCGCATGTGATGAATTATGTGTTAGGTATTCGCTACTGCCGTAAAGTCCTCGAATAGAGACACCTTACCAGCCAGTACAGCGTAGCATTTCCATCGTCTAAACTGAACGTGCTACGACGTAAGGCTACAGGAACGCGTTGGGTGCATTTTGCTTCCAATCGGACTTAGTGGAGTAGCCTATGTTCAGCAAAAGACAACCCACGCCTTATGGATTGATGATTCGCTATTGAAAATAACGCTATTTCAACGTCAGTATTTCCATTTGGGTTCGACGTTGGTGTCATCAATTCCCGAGAAAATAAGAATCTTCTAGGCTACACTTTAGACCACACTTCTGCCTAACATCAAGCAGTATAAAGTAAAACCTAGGATAACTTTTACTAATTTTATTTAAGTCATTAACAAGTTCAACGGAAACCAGCGCAACTAATTCCTAATCCAATTTTATAAATTAATTTTTGAGCCGCTACAGAAGTCTGCGATCAGTCGTCGTGCCCGTCGGTAGTGATTCACAATATTTATCTTTAGTGTAGACTTTTAAGATGTTTTGAGTGTCATTTTATCATGTATATTTTCAATTACAGCGGCATAGTGAAATTATTTTCTCTGCAATGAAAAGAAATACATTTTTATTGGCTAAAATAAAAATTGTGATATTGATAACGTTTTACCCGCTACAATATTTAGCTTATGGTCAGGAAATTTAAAACGATACCTAGATTGATGATACTGATCAAAAATCAAAGATCAAGATCGAGTTAGTTTAAAGTACCTGCAAAAATAGATTATGGATAATGTACAAAAGAAACCGAAATCTACTGAGACTACGAACTCCTTGTATCAGATTTTTTCAGTGGATCTCTTCAGAAAACACACAAAGCCTCAACCTCACCGCGACCACTTTGGCTCTTTAATTTCAGACGTGGACCTCTTAAGAGCGTGCGTGACGTACATAAGGTCCCTATTTTGGCACCAATAGATATGTGAGCCGAATTTCGAGACACTCTCCCGAATTTCGAGTGAAAATGCTCTAATAGATACATATTTTGCAGGGTTCTATTGACAAAACGTAGCCAATATATTTGTTATTTTATCCATGTGTTTTTGTAAAACACGAAGCTCTACCAGTTCTGTTGTGTATATTGGGTCTGTTCTGATTGTGTTCATTGAAAAATTTGAACCAAATATATTTTACTCACTTGGTTTTTTCTAGTAGGTTTTGACGAACAATTATGTAGAGATACTAAACCATATAATTAGAACTAAAGTAAGTTCTAATTATATGTACTAAACAAAGGCTTTTGATTTTATGCTGCAGAATAAGGTAGAACAGAGACACAAATCATAGACTTTTGACTCGACAGGACAAAGTTCAATCAATTATATAGTCAATGCGACGTATAGCCGAACATTCACACGTTTTGTTCAACTTTAGCACTTATTTCAAAGAGAATTTTACCGTTCAGAGAAAAGTATATGATATTTTGTAGTCCATGGTTTAAGCTTTACCCCGCAATAAAGATACAACGCAGATTTTACTGATACCTAGCTACACTCATTTTCATAAGGTCATGATTTCATTCCGCTTTACGCGTGAAGAAGGCATAAAATGTTTATTCGCCCATGAACTTTTGGCCGCAAATAAAAGTGTGTTTATATGAAATGTCATCAACTTTTTTCCGTGAATATGGTTAGGGAAAAAGTTATTACGCCTATTCTCATTTAACGCAATTCAAACCTACGCATTTTGCGATGTTTGCATCGTACATAAAAAACGTTATTGCCTGAGCAACATTTTTCGTAAGTGGGAATAAAATATTTTCTGTAATCTTGGAAATGTAGCAGCGAAAGAGTAATATAGATCGGAGTAGCTGTAGCTCTAAATAAACAGGCTTCGAAAGAAAAATCTTTTGCTCTTAGATTGTGGGTTTCAAAACTTTTGTACAATACCTAATCATTATCCTTATAGAGTGTTAAACAGAAGAAAAGCAAAACCAAAATTACATAATAGCACGAATATGTATGTAGTTGGCATGAAAAGTACTGCCACTTTAGCGTGTGTAGGTTTACCTATACACTAGGGTCGATAATTTATACAACCAAAAAAAATAATAGTAGGATGAAACCCATTAGAAAAGGAGGGGAATATTATAAAAATAAAAGGAAAAATAATTTACGGCCGATCTGAGGTCGGGAAGGGGATGGGAGGAGGGGTTTAAGGGGAAAAAACGGTTTTACTCGATTTCCGGCAAAACTAAAAGTCCTATCGAAAAAAGTCATATAGCAAAGTTGTAGGTAATAAAAAGATCTAAAACTTTTGTATTGACACTTTTTTCACATAACCTCAAAATTTATGTGAAAAATCCAAAAAACCAAGATATTGATTTTTTATTTTTATCTTTTACAAAAATCTTTTTTTTTTAACGAAATTTGGTGAAAACTTACCTTTTTATGTCCCAAATACGCTGTAATTTATTTGATTAAAAATATTAATTTTTTTCACCTCATTTTGAATTAATATCGAAAAAACACCCTAATTTTCAATCGAAAATTCAACCGTCAAAATATCAGCTTTTTTCAAAAAGTTGGTATGTTTTCTGTTTGTTGAAATCTCTACTTTCCGATGGTGAAAAAAAATATATATGTTACTATAATAAATCTTCTCAGAAAATGCAAAAAATCGAAAAGAACTCGAATTCGAAAGTTTTTTTAAATTATTATAAACTAGCTGCCCGCCCCGGCTTCGCCCGGATATGATTGGCAAAAGGCAGACATTATAAGTATTGTGCATTTATATACCTACCACGTAATGTACCTAAAGGTCATACACATGAACACCAACCAGATCTTCGATTCACGTGAAGACCTTCTCTATACTTGCAAAGTTGCCAATACATTGTCTACATTCGAGAACTTTAAAGCCCCATCGATCATTCGTTTTACGAACTATGTGTGTAACTACACATACCTATTCACTATCACTACAACATAAATTATAAATCGTCTGTATGTCGGTTCGCCTAACTAAGGTTTTCCAAATCTGTAGGTCCTACTACATAAATCGTCGCTTAAATAGAGGTGGTATATCCGTATATAGCCGTGGTAATCTAGTGGTAGTAACATCTATCTTATAATCCTGAAGTGGTAGTTTTAAATCCTGATCCCATATCAATGAGTTTCTTTGGAACTTATCTACGCAATTTCACACCACTGGCTTTCCCGTGGAGGAACATATCGTGTGGCAATCTGCATCCTTACGTCTGTAGAAGAAACTGGATGACATATAGGAATCCACCAACCCGCACTGGGTCAGCGTGGTGGATATTATTTTGAAAAGGATTAATACCAAGATATAAATTAAGAGCCCTTTATTGCAATGGCATTTCTATGTAATTTTTCAAATAAAAGAATACTTATTGTGGCTTAACTATAACAGTTAGACATAATATGTCACTAATTTTTTTGTACTTAAATGATTCGATAGTTTTCGCAGCGTACGCGATGCAAAGAATATTTTAGGTAATTTTTTACACCTTGGGATACATTATGGGAGTTATAGTAAGGATCCCTATTTTTTTAGGGTTCCGTACCTCAAACGCCAAAAAAAGAACACTTATAGGATCACTTTGTTGTCCGTCTGTACGCCTGTCCGTCTATCTGTCTGTCTGTCTGTCCGTCTGTGTATGTCAAGACTCTTTATCTCGGGAACGTAAAAATATCGAGTTGAAATTTAAACGTATATACGTATATCTATGGTCTGTTGCATTTGTGTAAAAATTAACTTCTCAGTTATCTTTTAAAAAAGTTAGAGCCGTTCATGTCGTAAAAAACCGCATATTTAGCACTCACAAAAATCAAAACCTACAGGGTACTTCCCGTTGACATAGAACTATGAAATTTGGTGAGAAGCATTGTCTCAGAGTACACATAAAGGAATGAGTCTGAAAACTGTACATTTTTAGTTAAATCACTAAAAATAGGGCCTATGCATATAAAACTGTACATTTTAGTTAAATCACTAAAAATAGGGCCTATCACATAAAATATGGGCTTAAAAATTCAAAGTGAGTAAATCGTATCATGTAAGATATCATATATATTAACTTTATTAGCACATCCTAAACAGGTAATTATTTTAATAACGTGTTTGTACGGAACCCTCGATGTGCGAGCCTGACTCGCACTTGTCCAGTTTTTTTTAAATATTATATTATGTATCTTTCTATCAGTGAAAGAATTTTTCAAATCGGTTCAGAATTTTTGAGCCTATTCGATGCAAACAAACAATCAAATATTTCCTCTTTATAATATTGGTATAGATTCGATTCGAGGTATAGGATCCTCCGACGCGTTATTTGCAGGCACGCGCCGCCGCCCGCCGGCCGGCCGGCCGGTAGGTACCTCCGCACCGCTATGTCCCTGCATTTTAAATCTGTAATATCTTCGGAAATATTAATTTAAATTACATGCTGTAAAGGACCATATTGATTTATATTGAATGGACAATGTATTGAAGGTACTTAATTGGATAAGGATTAATGTGGTGTTGCTTAAAATAACCTCCTAAATAATCCATTTTTTTTTCGTAAAATTTAAAGGATAAAAATGGTTATTGTGGGTTATCCTTAAGAGATAGACATATACCATCGCGGACTTTTTGTTGACCTTTTTAAGGTGTACATACAATACTGTAGTACATTATTTTGATTTATCTCGTGGGGTTCAGTCAGCGTTTGCAATGTAAGCGCAAAAAAATGTGTTTATTTACGACATCACATTAGAAACCTGTAAATTCATCAGTGTTTCTCTGCAATATTATGCATGTATTATACATATAAACCATCCTCTTGAATCACTCTATCTACTAAAAAAAAGCGCTTCAAAATCCATTGCGTAGTTTTGAAGATTTAAGGAAACATAGGGACGGACAGACAGCGACAGCGACTTTGTTTTATACTATGTAGTGATAATTTTGAGCTATTTATTAAAATTTACACTTTAATTACTCGAAAAACGTTAAATCACATGTTACACTGATAACAAAAAAATTGCAAATAAAAATAAACTACTATAATTCACAAACAAATAAGTTAATAAAATTAATATTTAATAAGACATCTACAATATTTGGAGAAAGTTGTCGAATCTTCTTTAAATTATATGCGTAGATGCCTATTTATAACTATTTTAAAATAAATTATATATACCTGAGTAGATATACCTGAGTGACCAACGAAAAATTGTAGCCCATCAAAAGGTATTTCGTGGAGAAGTGGGGAAGGGGCTAGGCTGGTCTGGATCTTACTACATACTCGTACAAACCTACTATTATATACTATATATTTCGTAGCAGCTGTTACAACCGTCAGCCTAACCAGTATTCTAAATACAGTACAGTATACAACATCGTTTATAAAAATACACGTGCACGCTGAGTTTCTTGAAGATAACTGTGACAAGTTAACTTAAAAAAAAAACAAAAAAACTTTTCGAATCTGCATAGAAAGGTAAATACTATCTCTATTTATATCTGTATCAATCAACTCAAACTTAAAAATCGTAATATTTTCTTTAAAAAATAGTATGCTTAACGTAACATAACCTAAAGATTGAAATTAAATGATATTTTAGTACAAGATAAAAAAATAATAATCTCCTTAATTTTACACAAACAAATTTAGTTAATCCCATGAAAAAAAAATATTTCAAATTACATAAAAAACATATAAAAAATCTATATAAAATATATATCGTAAACATATTTTTAATAACAAACTTTTGGCCGATTTCCAAATATATTTTATACATTTTTAATAGATTTATAATATATTTTTTGTACATTTTGACATTTATTTCTTAAATATTTTCTTTCGATTTTTTGCATTTTCTGAGAAGATTTACTATAGTAACATATATATTTTTTTTCACCATCGGAAAGTAGAGATTTCAAGAAACAGAAAACATACCAATTTTTTGAAAAAAGCTGATGTTTTGACGGTTGAATTTTCGATTGAAAATTAGGGTGTTTTTTCGATATTAATTCAAAATAAGGTGAAAAAAATTAATATTTTTAATCAAATAAATTACAGCGTATTTGGGACATAAAAAGGTAAGTTTTCACCAAATTTCGTTAAAAAAAAATTATTGTAAAAGATAAAAATAAAAAACCAAAAACTTGGTTTTTTGGATTTTTCACATAAATTTTTAGGTTATGTGAAAAAAGTGTCAAATCAAAAGTTTTAGATCTTTTTATTACCTACAACTTTGCCATGTAATTTTTTTCGATAGGACTTTTAGTTTTGCCGGAAATCGAGTAAAACCGTTTTTTTCCCTTAAACCCCCCCTCCCATCCCCTTCCCGACCTCAGATCGCCCGTAAATTATTTTTCCTTTTATTTTTATAATATTCCCCTCCTTTTCTAATGGGTTTCATCCTACTATTATTTTTTTTCACTCTTTATTATTTTTCAAGGCTTCTACTCTGGCCTACTACGGAACTTCTCTCATCATCTGTAAGTAATATGTCAGTCTCTGACAGCCAATATTAGTCAGTCTCTGATATCACAAGCTTTGCATACGAGTAGTTTTGGGTCAGAGACCGTTTGTAAGATGTCCAAATATTGAATATTTAATTATTTATTGTTTTTGAATTAAAATTTCCGCACAATATTATTTCATGTACTTACCACGTATTCACGCGTAGCTTACATATATAGTAAACTAGTTTTTACCCGCGGCTTCGCCCGCATGACAGTTTGATTTCTGACGCAATATCATTATAATTTATAGCCTATGTGTTACTCTGATATACGAGTATAAGCTATATTATTGCAAAGTTTCATCTCAATCCGATTAGTAGTTTTTGCGTGAAAGAGTAACAAACATCCATACATCCATCCATCCTCAAAAACTTTCGCGTTTATAATATTAGTAGGATATTACAAAAATGATACAAATTAAAAATTTTATACTGAACTTTTGAAAAAAGTTATTTTAATTCGTTATTTATATTTTATTTATTATTCAACTTTCTTTCTGGCTCGTACGCGGTATACTACAGGACCTATTACGGATTATAAATTATTTATAGGTCAATATGCCCGATTACAGAGGCAACATAGTAATTATAATAGCTAAATTGCATAGTTCTGTTTCTTTTTCACTTTAGGCATTCGATAGAGAGAACGCTTTTCATGTTGCTATTATATTTAAGCTGTTGCCTCTATAATCGGGCTTACTATGAATCTAGGCTGGAGATAAAATACTAGTAGAAAGAATAACTAAACAGTAATCGAAAACTTAATCAATGCAATACATTTGTTAAAAAAACACTGCATCAACTTAAGTTCCTCCAATCTAAACTCCCTCAATACGGTGATAAGTTTCCCGTTTAAAGTTCCAACGCGTAACTCAAGGAAACGATAGTACCGACACTAAGAAAGTCAAACTTTCAGTCTTCCATTCCAAAAACCAAGACATACGTCTTACGGCTTAAGAAAGATAAAGAGTTCTCACTCAACTTCGAACCTTATTACGTAACTGTAGAGATGAAGCGACTGTTCCAACTTTCGCGTATCCTTTCATTGAAACTAAGCGAGGTAGTGTATTTATATCAGGATACAATGTTATCTTTATTTAAAATCAGAGGAATGTTTTGCTTCCATTATCTACCTAAATCTTTGGGCCTGGTTCTGATACGGTCGTCGATTCCAAGTAGGTAAAACCTCAGGCTTATCTCTGTATGCTTAACTCTGATATTAACCCTTTTGCTCGGGAAGAGGTGTTCCATTTAGTAGAACTTGTTTTAAGACGTTGTTGATTACCTTTTTAGGTTGTAAGCATTTATCAAATTTCATTACTAAAAATAATTTAAATGTTGAAAATATACAAGAAAAGTTATATATCGTATGTATCGATTTCTTATTTCTTAATATATTTTTCATTGACAAACTCTACCAACAAATTTTATTTAAGTACCTATTGTGTTTTTTGTCAAAAGCCAATTCATCACCAGCTTTCACGGCAGAATTACGAGTCAAAGTTTCAAATCAAGAATTGTAAGAAAAATCTCGTCTAGGTTGGCATTATTTATACCTGACTTAATAGATATATATTTTTTTTATCATCCTACAGATATTTTTTCAAACTTTCACGGCGCTAGAGTCCTTTAAAAAGGACACGAGTTATTTTACAATCTTGTTGCTCGATAAGCACACGCTGCATTTTATGGGTGGCTGGGCCAAGATGCAAATTATATTATTTGTGTACATTTTTTCTGCGTTTTATGTGACTTAGAACGTCGTTGAGACGGCATAACTTTAAAATAATGGTCTTTGTGGGTGTCTAGAGGTCTCCGTTTGAAGTGAAATTGTGATGAGTTTGCTTTTGAATACATATTTGA
This sequence comes from Hypomecis punctinalis, assembly GCA_949316475.1. Classification (NCBI taxonomy): domain Eukaryota; kingdom Metazoa; phylum Arthropoda; class Insecta; order Lepidoptera; family Geometridae; genus Hypomecis; species Hypomecis punctinalis. The sequence goes on from OX438804.1 coordinate 22,857,791, forward strand.
AAAAGGTTAGATTATTTACATTTCTTCGAGCAAAAATATTAAAAAGTATACTTTTTATTACTCTAGAATCTGACTAGAGATTTTATTTTATTTTATTTATTTGGGATAACAAACAATAGCACAATTTACATTACAAGAAAACAATTAACCAAATACATTAATAAATGTGCCACCAACTACATTATCCACCATTTAGATGATGACCATCAGGCCAATTGCGTTAATTTTAAACACCTGCGTTCCATCTGTAATTCAGTTAAAGTTCGGTTGCAGGTAACTTTCGATTCAGCTTCAACGATTCGGTACTGAGCTAAACATCATACACCAACCGTTCGTTTGGCAGCGGTTACGTTCCAACTCTGATTGAATTGTGTTTTCTTTGATTTGCGTTTCAACTTTTCTCAGAATCATTAGTGCGATACGAAAATGGACAAAAAGTCGAAGTTCAACGTGATTGGGCCATATCTACCACGCTGGCCCAGTGCGGGTCGATGAATTCACATACGCCATCAAATTTCTTCTACGGACGTATGCAGGTTGCCTCACGATGTTTTCTTTCACCGAGAAGCCCGTGGTGTGAAATTCCGCTTATAAATTCCAAGGAATTCATTGGTCAGCATTTTGTAAAATTTTCTGGATTTGTACGGAACCCTCGATGTGCGAGCCTGACTCGCACTTGTTCAGTTTTTTTTTCACTATGAAATACTAGCTTCTTCCGCTCTTCTCTCGGTACCATTATAAAATAGTAGTTTTTACCCGCGGTTTCGCCCGCAAACGCAATATATCATTATAATTTATAGCCTATGTGTTATTCTGATATATAAGCTATATTATTGCAAAGTTTCATCTCAATCTGTTCCGTAGTTTTTGCGTGAAAGAGTAACAAACATCCATACATCCATCCATCCTCACAAACTTTCGCGTTTATAATATTAGTAGGAAGGATTTGGTTCTTTTTTGCTAATAGAAGCATGAATCTTAAATAACTTTTTATTGAACTTTTCCGCAGGTACCTACCTACATGAGTAAAATCTACCTGGAAACTTGCTGCGAAGTTTAAATGATTTAAACGTAAATTCGAGAAGCGGTTTTATTTAATACTGCGTACTATGCGCAGGCATGACTGAAACCTATTTGGAAACAGTTTACACGTGTATATTTTACTGTACCCGCAAAATTCACCAAACCACTTTGGCTGAAACCTAGAACATAATTCGATTCATCAAACAGTTAATAATCCTGGTTTCTAATAACTGGTTCGATAAATCAATCCTAGCTTAGCAGTATGCGGAGTTGGAGAGATAGCTATGGCAATATGGAAGACTTGTCCTACATCCAGCATAGCGCAGAATATAGCGTAGTTTTACTAGGTGTTCGTCATCGAAGTTAAGCAACGTTCAGCACGGTATGTCTTTGGCCGGTTTACCGCCGGTGGCAGTTATAAATAAGCGCTACCATGGCTCAAATGACACGTAAAATTGTAATTCCCTGTTGTTTTAACCGTTTATTTTTGTCAAAGGCCTTCGGGCGACTTAAAAACTCTAACACCAGGGCTAGCCACCCGGACTATCCCAACTTACTTTATTAGCACATCGAATATGGCGGAAAACAGAAGAACCCTCTAGCTGGACTAGAATGAAACGCGCTGTATCCAATTGACATCGACCCTTCACATAGCTTTGAAATACAGAAAGAAGCACGTCGAACGTGGTATAAACTTTTTAGGATCGCCAAATTTCATAGTTCTATGTCAACGGGAAGTACCCTGCAGGTTTTGATTTTTGTGAGTGTCGAAATATGCGGTTTTTTACAACATAAACGGCTCTAACTTCTTTCTTTCTTTTACACAACTGTAAGAGATCGTAGATACGTATACAGTTTAACTTTCAACTCGATATCTTTATGCGTTCCCGAGATAAAGAGTCTTGACATACACACAGGCGGACAGACGGACAGACGGACAGACGGACAACAAAGTGATTCTATAAGGGTTCCGTTTTTTCCTTTTGAGGTACGGAACCCTAAAAATGGAACCCTATTACTATGACTCCGCTGTCCGTCTGCCTGTCACTAGGCTGTATCTAATAAACCGTGATAGTCAGAAAGTTGAAATTGTCATAGATTATGTATTTCTATTGCCGCCATAACAACAAACACTAAAAACAAGATTTTTTTTAAGTAAATAAATAAATTATAATAAAATAATATGAATGGGGGTTCCCATACGGTACGGAACCCTTCGTGTAGTGTCCAACTCGCTCTTGGCTGATTATTTATTTTACTTTAGATTTTTTGCAAATTCACTTTTTGAGCACGAACAACCTTCTGGATTTTTCCGTGTAGATAGATTACAAAATTAACTAATAGCCAAAATAAGCAAATTCTGCACCGGTAGCACAGCAAAGGGAGAAAACCATTTTATCCACTTTTAATGTCAGATGTCATTGTCAATTCATACTTTATTTCCCCTTCGAAGGGATATAATGGTGGAAAGACTATTTGTCCCTTTGCCATGCTTCCCGTGCTGAACGGAACTCGGTACAAACTGAGTCAAAATAGAAATAGAAGATCATGCCACTTCACTGGAAAAGAAAATAGTTTAGTTTCTCTATTCGCTCAATGTCGTAAGACTTAGGCGGCACATTAGATAAATGTCTGTTCAGTTTTACTATAACTATCAGACTAGTACTATCGATTGATGTTCAGAAATGTTGTATTCGGGCTAATCTTATGTTGCCAGGACAAAGCTTGGTTGGCAGTTGAATAGTTATAGTCGAAACTATGATTTCAATGGTTTATTAACTGTAAAACTTACTTAGTCCTTTAGATATTTAGGCACGACATTTAGGCTAGCTTATTTGTTTGTAACTTGTTTATACCACCCATCCTTCAATGTAAGCTCAGTTTTTTAGTACCTAAGATAGATAGATAAACACTTTATTGTTAACACTAAAATACAATTAAAAAAAATACACAGAAAGGAAAAAAAAAACAAGCTACATTAAATAGTGCAACAAAGGGTGGTCTTATTGCTTATAGCAATCTCTTCCAGGCAACCTTTAAGGGGTAACCTTTGGCTGCGGAACCCTAAAAACTGCCCTATTACTAGACTCCGCTGGCCGCCTGTGCTTCCGTCTGTCCGTCCTTCTGTCTGTCACCAGGCTGTTCTCATGAACGGTGATAGTCACTATATGAAGAAATATGATGTCACTGTAACAACAAATATTAATATTTGTTGTTACAGTGACATCATATTTGTAAAAAATTAAAAACACAAAAAAATAAAATTAAGCGGACCTCGGGGGTAAAATGTCCTACTATGTGCGCGAGTTTCACTCGCATTTGCTTGGCCGATCTTTATTTTAAACTTTTTATCATGATAAGCAGGTAGAACAAAGACAAAATACTAAGATATTAAATTTCGCGCATTGATCGAGAGATAAAAATGGACGGAACAATTTCATTCTTGTATGGTTTTTAACCGGATTAAAACAACTAACCAAAGTCAATTCTTCAGAGATTAAATTTTTTAAATATTTAATCAAGTAGTCAGTTCACTATGCACTCCGTTTGATAGGTACACATGGAAAAATCTCTACCGCAGAATTGAAACCCCCATTCTTTTTGAAACCCAGTTTGATAAAGCTTGTAAGAAGTTACACACGAGTCTCACACAAGCTTCTTATTTGAATTTCGGAGTAGTTTTCTGTCCCCAGAATGGCAAACATCAGTCATTCTGTCGCTTTCGGAACAACGAGGGGTTGAATTCAATCTGGCGCAGACGGCGCCTCGTCTGAACCGCGAGCGTGTCATTACATGTTATTAAAACGTGTAACGTAGACTTTAACGTGTGAATTTGTGGGAAGAAAGCAAATACTGGGTATATAAGATAGTAAGCTGCTCAGTGATGAGAAAAACATCTAAGCCCACAACAATGTAGGTAAGTGGCGCGATTCTACAGGTAGATCAATAGATACAGACGCCTGTAACGTACTTATAAGTAATCTACTTTGCGTATAAATACTACTTACAACTTGTTTTAACCGCAACCAGGTATAAAAACGTGTACAATGTGAAAATTTGAACGAATGAACTGAAAGCAGAAGAGATAGAATTCCTACTATTAACCCTTAGCTTCCTACCACCTATTTATGACACACACACAACCACCGAACATGCATCTCTGAGATGCGGAAGTAAAATTACTCCGTTTTGAAAATTTCGCAGTATATCATTAATCAATTAAAACCGTTTACGCACATAAATGACCATTTATTACACAATAGGCTGGGTCAAAAAAATTTTTTCTTTATTTTTCAAGAGGCTCAGAAATAAAAAGGTGCCAAATGGTTTAGTAAATTTATACATAAAGTTTGATTTCATTATTCTTTCCAAAATTTGCCTCCAGATTGTAAACGAAATTTCTGAAAAAGTAAATTTTTGATGTCGAGTCTCACATATTTTTTTCAAGTTATTGATATCCGATTATACATGTAATAGCTCTAAATAACGATAAATAAAGACGTTTCTCTGGTTGAGTTTAAGAACAGGAGTGGAATGGGAATAGAGGTGGGATTTTTGAAGAAACAATTGACGCAAAGTTGATCTTAAAAACTTTTAAGTAGCGCGTTGCGTAAATGGAGTGCAGTTATTTGTTTAACTTTATTTTAAAATTGATAAACACGAAAAAGAACACTTACAATGGTTTGGAACCATTGTAAGTGTTCTTTATGATTGATTTATGGGATTTAAAAGGCATTTTGCCAAACTATGAAATCATGATGAATTTTGTGAGTAGTTCTGATAAAAGTTAAAATAAGAATAAAAAAGCCAACATAATCACGAAATCAAAGCCGTTGTCATTGAAAAGTTGTTAATTGAATCCTTTAGTTGTATAATAATACTAAAAATGAATATATTCATAAAAAAATCTTATATAGAGTGAGAGACCTTTTTCAAATCTCACCAAAAACTATCTGGATAAAATGTATTATAGTTTTGACTGAAAGTAAAGTTGTGTTTGATATTTCGATATTGTAGCTTGCAAAAGTCAAAATTTAATCAAATGTGGTTAACTGAAACCCAAAAAAAATACCTGCAAGAGAAGACTTCTTCATAATAGATCAACAAATAGCTTGGCAAATGATGATATTCACGTGTTTTCGACTTTGGCACAACTAAAGATATAACAACAAAACAAATTGAGCTACCAAAGGAAAAAATGAATGTATTAGCGTATTTTCGTTTAAATCAGCGAGAAATCTTCACTGAGTCATCAATTGCAAAATCTGGAACTGAAAAAATCTCTAATAAACATTTGTTGAATAAAAAGGAAAAGGAAATTAATTATGTCTCTTTTATCACATCCAAGCGAAAGAAAGAGTAATAAAAGTAGTTACTCACGGTTTTACTATGTATATTTTTTTTCATATCATAATTTACCAAGAAAACCATGCAAAAAACCTAAATAGATGCGAGAAAATCAATACCAATATTTGACAAGAAAAAGGAATTTGCCACATATTAACTCCTTCACTTCCATTACTATATTTTTTATGTTTTATTACTTATTTGCGATGTTATTCCCTTTAATAAAGTTAATTACTAAAGATTAAAGCTTATATTTCATAAATAATTATGATCAGTGCACTTTTTTGCCATTCAGCTAAGACCTTCCTAACCACATTTTTTGGAAATTTCGGCATGGAACTGGAGGCAGTAGATGGATTCTGATTACTACCAAACTTCACAGTCTGCTTATACTTATGGTTTGGCATCATATTTCCACTGTGCCTGAAGAAAAACTACAACTTTTTTCTCCATACTTCGGTGACCCACCCTATTACACAATGAATGGCACATAAAAATCGGCTATATCTATTACTTATTTAAAAAGTTCCCAACAATGCGTATTTTAGTCTTAAAAACCAATTTAACTGAAAAGTAAGATATAATGTCAATAATTTACTTTACAGAAACTTTTTTATACCTCTTTTTAGTTATATCTACAATAATCGATAGAACATTTTAAATTAATAATTTAACAAAATTGCAAAACTTAAAGTTACGGATTTTCACAACAGTCAATGCACATCTTATTTGGCCATTTAAGGTTATTTGTGTTTTACATTCAAAACACTGTTAGGTGTCTCTTTTTAGGGCCGCATGTCCCACAGTTTTTTCGAGTCGCCAGCCTAACTTCAGTACTTACAGCAGCTGCCACTTGGAAGTGCTGGTGGAGTAGTCTTCGTGACGGTGCAAGATGCGCCGAAGAGCGCTTTTTATATCTCTTTGCACTTTCACGTCGCAAATCCCGATCCGATCGAAGGACTATGAAATTTTTAAACTGAATTTTACATCACTGGCTTTTCAGTAAAGGAAAACATTGTGCAACCTGCATACTTCCGTTTTATCCAACATTTGACTCCACACCACTGCTTTCCTCATTTGGTATGTTATCCAAGTCTGTCGTCATTTTAAACCATAATAATAAAAAAATATTTCTAAAAAAACGTAACCACCTACATCTCTACACAACTTATCTTATCTTATGCGCGGCGACAGTGTTTTGCTCACCAAGGACAAACACACCTCTGACTTTCACGAGCACTTGTGTGGCTCTGAGGGACTCAGGGAAAAGGTATATGAACGATCTAGCTTATCATATGATACTCGTATGCAGGAATACTTGAGAATATCCGCATGCATCCGTGAGATGTTTGATAGGTGGTTTAGGCTTGACGCACTGCTCTTTTCACGCTAGATCGTTGCCTTCATGAATACCATCTAACAGTTATAGGACGTAAATTCCAAATAAAGTATAGATAGGCTACGCCTGAAATTTCTAGTGGAAGTCCTACGACTAAAAAAATTATATTGATGAAAATGAAGAAAGGCCCAGTTTGTTTCTTCTTGTGTCCAAAAGGTTCCTGTTAATTCCTAGTTGGACAATTTCTGTTAGCTTATCCCGATGCATCGGGGTGCTAAAAACGCTGGCAGCAATGTATTATCAGATCATCGGCATCGCGATGCCTATTTTTTATGATGTTTAAAAATGGTGTGTAGGAGTTTGCAGTCTTGCTAGACTTACATTTTCCATTGAATTTCTAAGCTCAGCTCTCTTCTCGGTAGCTCTTATGCATCACATATCTTTTGAAAGTTTTTAGATAAACTGAAATAATCTGAATATATATAAATATTATAAGTTTTTTAGGATAACGTGTGCCGTTCTTGTGTAGCTTGTTCTTTTATAAAAGTCAAATTTCTAACAACTAATTTCTATAAAATAATGAGAAACTGCACTGAAGTTTGAATGAGTAAAATTGACCCGTAAAAATATGATACGTTGGAACATTTTATTTTTTATTTTAATAGTATGATGTTAGAGTTGCATGGATAAATGTGAATCGAACAAAAACATCACAACAAATTCTTCAGGACAAAGAAAAATGTAATCGAATATTTCAGACTTAAAAGTGTTAAAACCTTTTGTAAATCCATTCAAATGACCCTCATAACACTAAAGACAATTCCTCCACAATTTTCCGGTTCAAAAACTTTTTAATCGCTTAATTGAGTGTTGCAAACGATTTTAATCCGGCACGATTTGAGACCGGCCATTTTATCGGATTGATTAACGGGAATGTCGCGAGGTCGAATCAGTCCTATCCATCATTGTCGTCCATCAGCCATATGACGTCCACTACTGGACATAAGCCTCCCCGATAAAACCGGTAGATAGCGGCTTGCATCCGCGCGATCCTGCAGTTTTAATGAGGTCATCTAGCGTGGTCTCCGTTTAAGAGTTTTTCAATCCCATCGGTCGTCAGTCCCCGATTTATGTGCTTTCGTCGTTATAGGCATAGGACGTCCACTGCTGGACATAGGTCTCCCCTGTAGATCTCCAATAAGACTGGTTGAAAGCGGCTCGCATCCAGCGCAATCTTGCGGTCTTGATGAGGTTATCCGTGATCTTGTGGGTGAACGTGCTACGCTGCGCTTGCCAGTACGTAGTCTCTCTTCGAAAAATTTTTAACCCCACAGGCCGTCAGTCCTTCGTGCTACGTGTCCTGCCTACTGGCATTTCAACTTATCCACTGGGCTACGTTGGTAACTTTGTAACAAATCAGTTCGATACGAGTGAAATAGGCTTAAGGGTTCTACTTTTTCTTTCGAACGTCTAGGACGTATACGGAATTTGTTTAGAAACTGTTATGACGCATACAGGACTTTACGGATTCTCCTTAGAATCTGTCCAAGTTCCGTATATGTTCCCAGTCGTTCGGAAGTCAAACATAGAGCGCCAGTACTGGTAAAATCAACCCGGCATTGCGTCCGATGAGCTTCCTAGCGTTGTTGGCTGAGCCGAGTTGCTTTATGGATGCTGAATCGATTCCACTGCACGAGTTTACAAAGAAAATCTGGAGGTATATTAGAAGATAGGTTGTACATAGTATAGATTAAATTTCTGGAAACCGTTTCATGAAAAGATTTGGTGTTGCAATTTCGCAAAGGATTGTTCTACTGTACTGTACATATAATAAAATTCATATTCATATTTTGCCGGAATATTATGGCTTGCCTTGACATAAGTATTTTGAAACACACAAGCAATAAATTATTATAAAAATATAACTTTTTAAATACAAGCTTTTAATCATGTAGCAGCAGAGTGCCAGCCAAGACAAGTAAAACGAGCCCAAACACGACGGGTCTATTTTATTTAGTACAGGAGTTCCTATGGCCACCTTCCGACTCCATCATCAGATTAGCTCCAGGGTACCATAATATTGCATTGTCACGCAATATACATATGCGTGTAAATTTTTCAGCTCAATCGAGAACCGGGAAGTTGGTCAAGTTTAACTTATAAGATTCCACCCGAACTTACATACATACATTGCAAATTAAATAAAAGCTTTAAAAAAAGGGCAGACAAAGTAATAGATCCCATTTCAGTCTTTTAGAAATTTAGTACTCTTATTACTTAAAATCTTTTAGTATTTGTTTAGTTTTACAAGTATCCTAATCTTTAACTTCTAAATCTCATTTAGCTCATTATAAACCTTAGAATATGAAATTTTGCGTTACGAAATACCGTTATAAACAATGTTCAAACATCTGCTGATAATAACAAACAAAACTAATCTATCCTTCAAGGCCTACTCATTCTTTTGAGTACACACAGAATACTAATTAGTTTTGTGCGTAGTAAATACACAAAACAACACACAATTAAGCCCTTAAAAGGACAAAACAAAGTCACACGGGCGTGGGTACACTCTGACACGTTGTGGCGCGACGAGGCGTGTCTAACACGCTTTAATAACGAGTAATGGCACACTTTAAGTACTGAATAGAAAATTTTATAGAAAAACAAGTCAAAATCTGAGAGAAGAGTGAAAGATACCAAATTATTTTGATGAAATGTGACCGGAACGAGGAACCCAGACGCCTGTTATCCGAGATAGTTCCATGAGTTTAAGCGATTCGTATTTTTCTCAAGCTACAGACAAAGAATGAGCCAATGAAAATACTAGCCATGGTGAAAGCTGATCTTGCTAATATGACTAAAGTACTGTAAATATTTAAGATCTAATTGCTTATCTTACAAGTGCGCTATTATTGCTGTGCAAAAACGCACTTTAACAAATCATCATCCTGCCCTTTTCCTACTAAGTGGGGTCGGCACAACACGTTTCCTTTCGTCATTCACTCTATCATACGTCATCTCATGATCAGCTCCTTTCTCTCGCATAATTATCATCTTTCATAAAACTCATCCATACTTGTTTTGGTCGTCCCCTCCCATTCTTGCCGCTTACCATCATGTTTAGGGTTAACTGATATTCCAGTTCTTACTTACCAAATAGTCCGTCTGTCCGTCTGTCCGTCTGTCCGTCTGTCCGTCTGTCCGTCTGTCCGTCTGTCCGTCTGTCCGTCTGTCCGTCTGTCCGTCTGTCCGTCTGTCCGTCTGTCCGTCTGTCCGTCTGTCCGTCTGTCCGTCTGTCCGTCTGTCCGTCTGTCCGTCTGTCCGTCTGTCCGTCTGTCCGTCTGTCCGTCTGTCCGTCTGTCCGTCTGTCCGTCTGTCCGTCTGTGTGTATATCAAGACTCTTTATCTCGGGAACGCGTAAAGATATCGAGTTGAAATACACTAAGTAAACTAAATAAACTAAACGTAAACCTTTGAATTCTTGCAGTTGTGTAAAAGAAAAGCTTCTCAGTTACCGTATAAAAAAGTTAGAGCCATTTATGTCGTACAAAACCGCATATTTTGCAATCACGAAAATCAAAACCTACAGGGTACTTCCCGTTGACATAGAACTATGAAATTTGGCGAGAAGCATTGTCTCCAGAGTAGACATATAGGAATTAATCTGAAAATTGTACATTTTTATTTACATCACAAAAAATAAGGGCTTCAAAATTCACAAAAAATTGGTTCAAAATTCTGTCTAAACTGAAAATAAGTTCAAATATAAATTTATCTGTAAATGTATAATTGTATAAATATAAAACATCAAACTTAATAGCAATCAAATCAAATAAGTCATAAAATCAATTCTTAAAGCAACAGTTTAAATCTCAGTATTTACTCATATCAAAACTAGATGGCGTTAGCGTCAAGTTAGCCCGCGGTATTAACTTTCTCCGTCGATGTACGAGGTATCTATGCGTTCGGTAGACGTTGTTTCAGTGCAAACAGATAAATCCATTTCCTGACTCGAACAAAATCAAAGTGAGTGAAGTGAAGTATCATTTTAAAGAACTTTATTTGCAATGTTAAAACAAGTTTATAATTATATTAACAACGTGTTTATACGGGACCCTCAATGTGCGAGCCTGAGTCGCACTTGTCCGGCTTTTTTTATTTCGAATAGGTTCGCGTTTTATATCTGTTTGACAGACTCATAAGTCTGTAGCATCAAATATCCAAAAAACTTTTACTTTTTTCTTTTATGATTGCTCATGTAATTGATAATATGGTTTTAGCTACAATTCAGTAATATATTTGTTCGGGTTTCATCAAATTTCTTATTTTATTTTTGTGTATTTTTTAGGTATAACTCTACGAAGTATTCCTGCTCAGCGATTTAAGCCCATGCTTTAGCAGTGACACACATTTTATCAGGTCGACTCTTTGTGTTCGTTTTTCTCGTGGAAATTATTCGATCAAAGGCAAACGTTCGTAGCGATGTAAATTGAAAATATGCACTAATGTTGACATCTAAGTTATGGGGAACAGACGCGTCTTTTTCACAAAGCTTTATTACTACCGAGTCAAAATGTGTAAATTATGTTGGTAGGTACTTATTATTATTGTGAACAGTTTTTATTACAAAACCAATCTAGAAACGAGCTAAAAACATAAAAAGCTATTTTGTTCGATACTAGTCTTTTTTAATCGACTTCCAAAAAGGATGACTTACTATGTTCGTCTGTATGTATTTTTTTTGCGTATGTTCATCGATAATTTAGCCAATTGTGAAGCGAATTGAAAAAATATTTTTAGTTCGAAAAGTAATTTTACAGAAATCGGCTGAGCCGTTTTTGAAATTTCAACAATAATGTAAACAATTCGAGCGAAATATTCGAATTTTGTACACGATGGAAGGCGGTTTTACCATTTTTTGTGAAAAATAGACGTGGCAAGACGAGCAATAAGCCCTTTAAATATTTCTTGAAGTTTTAAATTATACTCGATTATAGCTCTACGTGGTAAGTATAAGTCTGTACGTTTGTCACTTTGAAGTATAAACATTCGAAATATCGTTGCCCTTAGTACAAAATAATAAGCTTTTATCGATTTAATGCAGAGAACATAGGTAATGATAATATACAGGGTTATTCCTAATCAATTAGCTTCCTTTTAGGGGCTTATTCTGTACATCAAAATTAACAACTTTTGTTCTACGACTTTTGTCAAAACTCCAAAAAAATTAGCTGTTCCATACATTTTTTCAAAGGTGAATGATATTTTACTATGTAATAACAACGTTCCCTTAGAGATTTGACAGAAGTTGTTAGTTTAGATGTACCTACAGATTAAGCCCCTAAAAGGATGCTAATTGATTAGGAATAACCCTGAATAAACAAAAAAATAGGGGGCATCTTACAACACGGTGTTTGACCCCAACTGAGCAAAACTTGTGATATGGTTGCCAGAGACTGATAAACTAGGTACATATAACTTATTTTTAAATACATACAAATATTAATTTTATATACTACGGGACTAATCGCGCACTAAAATTACGAGATAAATAAATACCTCCTCATCCCGACGTTTCGGCCGAGTTGCGTCGACCGTAGTCACGGTCGATGCAATTCGATTTTAGTGCGCAATTAGTCCCGTAGTATATAGTAATAATGTGTTCAAATCGCGAAGGTTTAAAAACAACATACATACTAATAGAGATAATATCAACAACGCACAGAGCAAAAACCTATGTTCATCACAATAATTCTTGCCTTGGGTGGGAATCGAACTCGCGCATCTTTGACCCAGGAGTCATGATTATTAACCACTAACCACTGAGGGGGTACGATAATGGCAATGAAGAAAATATCATCAGCATAAGCGTGAATCAAACTTTTCTGCTTAGCTCACAAAAAATGTACGGAAAAGTGCACGTTCAACTTATAACGATTCCCAGTCTCATTGGGAGCACTTCTCGGGTCGAAGAGCTGTTTTATTAAAACTTTTATACGGCCGCTATTGTTTCTTTACTCCTTGGGAAATGTTGGATTGCAGCGTAATATTTACATGGAAAGTTTTTCTGTAACTTCTGTTATTTGAGAAATATAATTGGTTTTCAAGCGTCGTAAGTACTCGGTAGGTACAAAAAAGCGTTATTTAGTTTGTGAACATCAATTTTTTGTACTGTTTTGTAAGATTACAGCTTCTTATTATAAGTTTTGTTTATAACAGCACTATTTATATCTGCCCGATGTACTAAGAGTATAACGAAGTACACAACTACTACCCGTTCAGATAAAGAAATTATTCTTAGATAGATCAAACCTTCTCGCTTGCACACTATTGTCATCTATACTCACTCTTTCGAGTGCCGTTAGCAAAAAAAACTCAATACTTGATTCTCCACACCGAATACTGCACAATCAGTCCTGATTTATTTATATTTATTATTAGGTATATAAAAAGATGTATCTCTGAATCAAGTGTGAAGTGTGTATAAAACTCAACTACACCAAAACGTTGTTTTTAAACTTTACGTTCTGGAAACGCAAGTACTAACCGCCATTTTAGAGTTGTTTCATTAAAATTGTGTGCTGTTTGGTTGCCTGGAAGAAATCGCTTAAAGCGATAAGGCCGCCAATTAGAGACCAATTGTTTTGTTTTGTCCTTATAATCTGTTTTTATGTAATGAAGTGTTGTTGTTTGTTTGTGTACTTGGTTAAGTACATCGACTTGGCAATTTTTTTTGTTTTGGTAAGTACATCAGGCAGTTATTTTTGCTATGAAGTTTAAATGTCAGGTCGGACCTAACATATATTATTTGTACTTCTAGAATATAATGTATATTGTGTGCGCAGAGATAAACTAGGATTGAGTAAACAAATCTCACACATACAACATTTTCCAAGCTATTTCAGATAAATCCCTATAGCATAGAAACATTAACAGTAAGCAAAGATAGAATTGATTAAACAGTTGTTTACGCAATCGCAACTGTTTGTTAATTAAAAACAAACAATTGGATTCGCCAAACTCTTTCGTTCTTTTTCGTTTGTTTGTTTTCAAACGGATGATTGTGCATATTTGATGAGAAATTTTACATTTGTGAATTTCAAAGTTACTTACTAATGAGATATAATTTAACAGTTATGAATTTCATTAGACTTAGAAATTCAGATATGTAAAAATTTTAAACTGAAAAAAAAAATGTAAAATAACTCATTTTGAGATATTTTTTGAACACACTTCTTTGGCAGCGTTGTCCACTTTTTGGGATCTCAGAGCAAATAAAAAAATCAAGAGGGAACGTCGTTGAACAGTCAAGTGACGCCGGTTTTTTATAGATGTGTGAGTGCGTCGCTATTGCGCCGCCATAGTTCGAATGACAAGCCAAGGCGTAGTTTCCTTGTACGTTGATGTGTGTGTGAATTGTCTGTACACGACGAGGCGTAGTTTTGGTTGGCTTCACTTGTTTGTTCACAACATTCTCTCTTAATTTTTTTTTGCTCTGAGTTTGGGATGGTTAAAAATGTTAAACTCACGTCAGGACATGTGATTTGATTGAAAATTCGTAAGACAGAGGGAGAGTAGACCGCCGGTGTGGCGTAGAGAGGAAATAATATTTACTTTTAAAAATATACATTCTACCTCTCGGCGAAAATGTGCTGATTCGTTTAAGCGGCGCAGGGCGCTTCCGCGAGTGTGCGTGTGTGATATTATATTTACTACATAAATAATAGTACTTTATTTTGTTCAAGTTTTTACTTCTGCCGGCACTCCCGGAGTGCAACCCATTGTTTTTTTATTTCGTAATAGGTTTGCGTTTATCTACACACTGCCTGATATTAAGCAGATAATTATGTGGTCTTAGGTGTACCCGCTTACCTAGAAAATATCTAATTACTTTGAATTTGAAGACCCATATTGTACTTCAACATTTATATATACATATATTTATACAATTATACATTTACATATAAATTTATATTTGAACATATTTTTCGTTTAGACAGAATTTTGAACCAAATTTTTGTGAATTTTGAGGCCCCATTTTTTGTGATGTAAATAAAAATGTACAGGTACACACAGACGGACAGACGGACAACAAAGTGATCCTATAAGGGTTCCGTTTTTTCCGTTTGAGGTACGGAACCCTAAAAATGAGTACTATGTATAGATGACGATGAAAACCTAAATCTAAAAGCCCACTACCAGCGGGCACAGTTCCCAAAATGCTGGCCCCGTTGCCACGTTGGAAAGCAATACTAATCCTTTGGGCAAAATAGAGGCCAGCATTTTGGTCACGTGTGGCGTCTACCAGTCGTAATAAAAGATCTTTGTAAATGTTTTTTGCTCCCGGTCCCCACGGTCCTAAAGTTTCGACCCCAAAAGGTTCAAATATGTAACCACTGTCAATGTTCGCATATTTGTTCCTTTTGAGGCCTTCTTTTCTTTCAATATTATAAACACACCTGCAAATAAAAAAGCGAAGTAAATTGGCTAATAAAGAATCTGAATCCTTATCCTTTATCTCCATAAGACCATAAAGCCTTGCATGGCTGTCTAATAAATTCACATCAAATTTGTAAATGACGCTATTCCTGTTTTTCATAACCGGGACGCGCCGTGGCTCGGTATTAGTCATGTATTGGTGAAGTAAAATACCAACTATAAAAAAAACAATGTTATCAATTCATCCATCCATCCATCAGCCACAGGACGTTCATTGCTGGACATAGGCCTCTCCTATAGATCTCCGTAGTCTAGTAGCCGCGGGTAAATACTAGTTTACCATAAATGTGTTTTCATTATAGATAGACATAATTGAAATAGGCAGGATTTGATTTTTAAGCCACGGACAAAAAACCTTTTTTGCGCTGATTAAAACTAAAAATATTTCTATGTTCCTATTTATTTTAAGTATGTGCCGCAGCCAAAAAAGGGTGCTCCCAGTTATGCATTCCGTTCATTTACATTGAGCCTGTTAGGTTCAATGTAAATGAACTATTGGCATCATATTTTATCATATTAGTTACCAGGTGAATTGATCGATATGGGAAAATGTCTTGAGAGTAATTAAATAAATAAGTATTACCACATAGCAGCTATTAAGCTGCCAAACGAATAGATCGGTTTTCATATCATGAATTCATAAGTTGGTAATCTTGAAAGTACTTTTTAAAGTACCTAATTCATAGCCAAAATTGTAACACAATTTATTTTCATTTTATTTTCGTAATTATTACATAATAACTAAGTTCTTGGCCGACACTTCGCATAGGCAGAGTGGCTAGCCTTCAGAGTTGTTTACCGCCTGAAGGCCTCTGACATGGCTAAACGGTTAATATAACCGGGGCTTACAATTTAACGTGTCAGCCGAGCAACGGTAGCGCTCAGTTATAAATGCCATGTGCGCAGTCACCCATCCAAGGACTGACCGTACCGAACGTTGCTTCACTTTGGTGATTTCTGACAGACACTTAGTCAAACTACGCTTATAAATGCTACGATATCAACTTGGCATTTTTCCTAAATTAGTAGTAGCAATTAGCTTAGTAAAATACTCGAAGGCTGTTTCTAAGAATTCACAATCTATATTTTGTACAGTAAAAGTATCGTTGTTTGAGCCCAAGAAAATGATTTATTTTGGATATAGTGTTAAAACCCTTCCTTCAATAACAAAGCCTACGCACAAAAATATTATCTGTGACACTTTGATATATTTTTTGTGAAAAGAAGGGAGGGTACCCTTTGAATTATTATCTGGGCTTAGTCAAGGCAGAAAACCACTTTTGCTAAGAATTCTATGAATGATGGAACTGATATTTTGATATAGGTACATACCTACATATCTAGTTACGAGTAATAACTAAACAATTATGACTTCCAATAGGTCTGATGTTGAAACTAAATTTATTTGGCAAAACACATGCCGAAAGGGGCTCATCTCAGCATTAATATAATAATAATTAATTAAGGCGTAACCAAGTAGCCAGGATCTGCAACTTGCCCTTCGATACAGCCTTGTCGAGACTGAGGTGCCGTATAAGCATCGTATAAGTACAGCACCAGCGCAGCGCCAGTTCTCGAAAACGGTTGTGCGTTGTTCTACTGGGACCACCCTATCACGGACAGGACTTTTGCCGCCAATAGTTCTGATATCGTGGTGATCAACCGGTCCCAGCGCGGGGCAGTACTCGTCGACGTTACTATCCCACATGATGAAAACCTCGTGAAGGCCGAGAAGGACAATCTCAGTAAGTACCTTGACTTGGCTCACGAGGCTTGTGGCATGTGGATTGGACAATCATTGATCCGATAGTCGTTTCGGTAAACGGTTGAATAGCGAAGAGTTTCGACTAGCCCCTTAGGAGGCTCTCGCTAGACAGTTGGGTCAGGAGTCAATTACAGAAGGCGATCATCCTGGGCACGCATTGTCAGTAGGTTCCTTTCTTTGTAGCTACAATCATCGGTAGCTTGGGTCCTGCCCCGCTGCCGGCGGCACCCTAGTTTTTTTTAATGATATACCTATGTATATTTTTATATTGTAAAAACTTAGAGATATTCAATAAACACATGTATAACGATTAATAATTATTTATTTATATTATGATTTTATTTTGAGTGCTTTCCTCACTAGATTTTATCTCAAAGAGTTATCTTTGTGATGAGCATTATCACATTATTGAGGTTGGAGCGTCGGGCTAGTGATCCGAAGGGGCAGGTTCAAATCCTGCGTTCGCTTCGGATTTTTGTAATGCTTATCACAAAGATAACTCTTTGAATTATTTATTTGCTGCTAGTGAAACATAAATAAGGGCAGTAACGTTATAATCAGCGCTGGTTTTCAGATCAGGGGCTCATATAGTTTCGTAGCATAAGGTTTCGTAGCATAAGGTTTCGTAGTACAGTTGTTTACGAGACACTGTAATATCTAAGGTTGTTATATTTGTATTTTGATTAACGTTATCTAATGGAGGCTAGTAATTAATACATGTTTGCTATAATCATTAGCTAAGCAACGCCCACCATAATGTGCGGCGTTACTTAGGTTATAATTATTGGGTAAAATGAAATGGGAGCCTTATGTTACCAAAACAAACAGTAATTTCTAATCACACAGACACGTAATTAGAATAACGATAGCTGTTTCATTGGGTGTAAAACAGATATAGAATACGGATAATATCAACGACATTGTCGCATACCAATGTTTGAAGTGAAAATTCCTCTAGCGGCATTGTGCACGTTTTGGGATGTATAAAAAATGTTAAATTCACGTCAGGACATGTGACCTAATCAGTTCGTACCTAAGCCGGAGGGAGAGTAGACCGCGAGCGCTGTATAAAAGAAGAAGTAATATTCCCCTCTCTTTCTACTGCGCTGCGAAAATGTATGCCAGCTTCTCAGAGCAAATAAAAAAATCACGATAGAATGTTGTGAACAAACAAGTGAAGCCAACCAAAACTACGCCTCGCCGTGTACAGACAATTACACACACATCCACGTACAACGAAATTACGCCTCGGCTTGTCAAGCGAACTATAGCGGCGCAACACCGACGCACTCACACATGTTTAAAAAACCGGCCTCACTCGACTGTGTAACGACGTTCTGAGGCCAGCTGCTGCTGTTTCGTTTAAGCGGCGCAGGGCGCTTCTGCGAGTGTGCGTGTGTGATATTGTATTTTACTACATAAATGATAGTACTTTTATACTGAGAATAAAGCAATTTGTACATAATTATTCCTTAACCATTCCAAAATATTCAAACATACACAACGTTATTTTTTTCACTTCAGAAGTTTTTAATTCTGCCGGCACTCCTGGAGTGCAACCTAGTGTTTTTTTTTTCTTACACTATTCTCGCCAAATGAAATGATCATTATCGACATACTGTTATTTGGTTTGTCTACAGGTATTTAGAAATTTCAACAGTTTTAATAAAAGTAGCATGCTTGATTTCTATTAGAATATGTCTTCAAAAATGTAACTCACCATTTTTACAATATATCAAACCAAAACAACGTATGCACGACGCTTGAAAGCAAAATAAACAATAGACTAGGAAACTCTCATGAAAAATGACTATTAGCTTGAAACTTGTTAGCTCCCATCCCTCGAGGCTTGCTTGAAAAAATGACTGTGGCTTGCGACGAAACTCGCGTCTTAACTTGGCTGGATAAACCTGCAAACAATGTTAAGTTTGTATACGCAGAACAAATTCTCGGAGAACACCCTAAAGACGGGCGTTCATATTTCAGCTTGGAACGTAAGAAATGCTGTGTCGAAGTTTAGCGCTGTAGAGCCACGCAGCTAGCGAGTTTTAGAGGCTGGAAGCTCAAATAATAATCGGCCAAGTAGGAGTCGGACTCGCGCACGAAGTGTTCTGTTCCATACGAGAGCTCTCTTTTATCTAATTTATTATATTGAGTTATTTATTTTTGAAGTGAAATATTCTTTGAATATTTCAAACCTTTTCCGATTGCTGTTATTAATATCGAGCGAAAAAATCACATTTCTGGTACGGCAGTAGTGGAAGGAGTTCTCCAAAGAGTAGGCCTTGCGACACACCTCCTTAATTGAATCTTTATAAGCTTATATCTTTGACTTAATGTTGATCGATTTGGTTCATACTCACAAATCTTTTAGGATTTAGATATACTAAACAATTTTTTTTATTCTTGTAGGTTTACGTTTGACTACATAATGCCTGATGTTGAGCAGATATGCGGTCTAGGGTGTAGCACGCTTACCTAGATGATACCCATTTACTTAGGATTTGAAGACACCCACATTGTACTTTACCGGGAAGACAGACCCAGGCAAAGCGTTCCACATTCTGACTGTTCGTATGAGGAATGAGGATTCGAAACGCTTTTTTCTAACGCGCGGAATGTCCACCATAAAAGGGTGGCGCTTTGGTCGCGTGTGCCTAGCCGTACGATAGAAGAAAGGGGCTGGTGGGACCAGATTGTGCAACTCCTGAGCGCACTCTCCGAAGTGAATCCGATAAAAGGCCGACAACACACCACCTTACGTCGATGCTCAAGATTTTGCAGCTGCGACTTAGTCAAGGTGTCGTTGTCAATCAGCCTCCTGGCTCGCCGCTCAATCGACTCCAGGACCTCCAGTTGATATTTGGCAGAGCCATCCCAAAGGTGAGAGCAGTATTCCATGCAAGACCTGACTTGTGCTTTATAAAGGCTAAGTAGTTGCTCAGGTGTGAAATACCGTCTCACCTTAGAGAGAACACCAAGTTTTTTGGAGGCTTATTGGGCTTTTGACTCTATGTAAGAGCCAAAGTTAAGAGTCGATGAGAGCGAAACTCCTAATAGTTCCAAGCTGCCAGTTACAAGAACGGAGACACCGCGGAATGCGGGAGACAATTGGAAGGGTATTTTTTTGGCCGAAAACAAACAGCCTTGATCCTTCGTGGCATTATTTTATTTAAAATAAGAAATCATAAAAATAAATCAGTTTTCCTATACATTATGTCAGATGTCGATATCGAGTTGAAATTTAAATTATATACGTGTATTTATGATTTCTTGCAGTTGTGTAAAAGAAAATCTTCTCAATTACCGTACAAAAAAAGTTAGAGCCGTTTATATCGTAAAAAACCGCGAATTTCGAAACTCACAAAAATAAAAACCTACAGGGTACTTCCCGTTGGCAAAGAATTATGAAATTTGGCAAGAAGCATTGTTTTAGCATACATATAAGAATAAATCTGAAAACTGTATATTTCTCAAAATTTCTTCTAAATCACAAAAAAATTCGGCAAAAAAATTTTCAAAATTTGTACGGAACCCTCGGTGTGCTAGCCTGACTCGCACTTGTCCGGTTTTTTTTCTATGTAATTGCAAATTTCATTCTCATACTAAAAGCTGTTCATTATGATGATAATTATAACCCCTGAAAATTCACACACTGCATAACAACAGCATGTATAATTGTTTATGTAGGTATATAAATAATTACTCGTATTTCTATGCATACGAAATACAACACTTCCTTGAAATGAAATGAAATGAAATAATATTTATTCGACATAAAATACACAAAGATTAAACATTATAAAACCAAAATTGTAAAACAATTAAGGAGTTAAATGACAGAAATGTCGAAAAGGGCTCATCTCAGCATTAATGCTGAGTGCAGGTAGACACCTTACACTCAGCGCTGGTTTTCAGATGAGCCCGTTGTCGAGGGTATAAACAAAATACAAATAATAAATAATCGTCGAAAAGTAGGTATGGACAAAGAGTACAGAAATTACAGAAAAATACCATTTCAAGAAATCAAACAAAGCAACTAGTTCACATTGAAATTAATAGAAATACATAATAAAATACAAAATCATACAAAATCAAATTTACATAAAGGTGATACAATATTTTATATAAAAAATACATTTGAAGGCGATATAATAAAATAAATACATAAAAATATCCACATCATAAAATAAAACTCTGTTAAAGAAAAAACAATATTTAACAGCAAGAAAGTAAGGAACAGTAGATGGCCAAGAAGAAAGAGAAAGCTTGGGGTCAAATAAAGGATTGATCGTACATTAACAATCCATGCTGCAGTTGTTTAGTTAAAAGATAGTGTTTCAGCTTTAAACGAAAGGAGTAGAGATTATTTAGTTCCCTGATAGGGGGAGGCAGATTATTCCAGCATTTGGTTCTTCGAAAGATATGAAATATCAATGAGCTACTAGAAATCAGCATGGATTCTTTACGAAACCGTTTTCAACGAACAAAAAGTCAACATTATATGAACTAAAACAAATAATTTCAATGAAATTATCGGATTCGCGAACATTGATTAAACGAGTCAATTATTTTCTCACTACACCGAATAATAATTGCCTCCTTCACTATTACGTTTCATAAATGTATATTTTTCGGTAAAATTAGTATGAACTTTATTTTCAGAAATGGAGTCTGTAACCGCCGTTATGTATGTATATATACACATAACGTCTGTTCCATGTACTTATGCTATATTTTGACTATACACCTTATAAATTATTAACTAAAATTTTCTGTCTCTCTCAGACTTTGTAAAATTGTTGTATTTGCTGTCATTTTCATGCTAATACGGGTTTTGAAATATTTATTGTCTTTTAAAAAAAAATTGAGTCGTGAGAAGTTCTAGGAGGAATACCACGACAGTTTGCTGCTCAGTATTTTATTGGAGAATCTATAGCACTAAAGAGTAAAGTTCAAAATTGCCATTCTCTGACACAGTTCAACCGCAAATTATTAGAAACCTTACATTTTCAAGTGTTTGAAGTATTGGGCTCTCTAAAAATCTTTAGAACATGTTAGCAGGTCATATTTTTCCCTTTTTATTTCCTGCGTTAACAGAAATATTGTTTTGAGTAAAAATCGAACACTGAAGACAGGGTTGTGACTGACTCATAGGTATTTAATTATATTTAATTTCAATGAGATCTGTTAAATAAGTAAAGAAGTAAATTTTGAATATGAGAAAGGAACGGTTCGGACATCATTGTTTTCTGTTATTTTACATACATTCGATTTTTGATCATTTTACTTATTCCTATACTATTTTTGTATTAAAATAATTAAAAATATTAATATTAATGTCTGAACTTTATATGATAACGATAATCAAAATAGTTTTATTCATTTTATACAATTATAATCTTGGTTATGTTATTTTGTGTAACGTAAAAATCATCGGACACTACAATTACGATCTTACGTATTATTTTAAATACGAGTACGTAAATTATACTTTTTCTAATAGCATTTTTGAAAATTTATAAGAAAGCGAAAGTATGTATAAATTGAGAACCTCTCTTCTTTTGGTAGTTGGGCAAAATTATAAATGTGTTAACCCTAGTTGTCCTTTATGCAATCCATATTGACTGCCATAAAAAAACTTGAGTGGCAACTGTCGCGTAGAGACAGTATAAACTTAGACAGTAAGACAACTTGGTATGTTAATAGGGCATTAAATTTTATGGCGAAAATGACTTTCAATTAATGAAATAATGATAATTTATGGTTACTTATGTGCTGATTGATAGTAGTTTGAAAATAGTTTTACGAAATAAATGAAGTATTTACAGGTATGGCGGCGGACTGTTATGTAAATATAACCTTATAGCTATATAAAATCAAATCACTTAATAATATAGGTACTGAAATACAAATAGAGTACTATGTCTAGATAGTCATTACATATTAGGTTTGTTTCTGTCGAAGACTCTATATTTGTAGCAAGTTGACTTACTGGAAATAGAAATAATTTATAGCGTTAGAAATTTTTACAAAAACTAAAGTGATTTCGAGTGTTTCAATTTTTTCGTCCGTTTTGTACAAACCCATAAATATTTTTATAATTGATTTCTCAAGTATTTGACAGGCGTGGAATTCGTCGAGATTACAATTATTTTGTATGGGAAAAGCTAGGATTTTGGGGACAGTCCGGGTTAGACCGCGGTAAACGATACTCGTTTTGAAAATAGTTCAGGTGTTAAATTATAACGCGTGTGAAAATTTGGAAATTAGAGCTCGCTCGCTTTGCTCATTTCCCAAGTGTATAAGTGAACAGAAAGCCTTCGTCAATTAAGGCGTATAGTGTTTGTGTTGTGAAAGTGATATATCACAAATCTCTTTGAGACCTTTGGCGATGCCTTTCAAGGATTCATCTTTTTGCAGTACCTAATAGCTAGCTTGAACAAATCAGATATTTGCTGTTGTTATATTTCATCTAAATATTGTAATCAATTTATTGCTATTTCTTGCTGTTCTCTCGTACCAAAGATAAAGTTTTGCGTTACCTCAGGTCTCAAAAGGATTTCTTATTAATGAATATTCTTTCAAGGTATTTATTTTCAGGTTTATTTTCCAAAGTGTTTAACTTTCAGATAGCGGTACTTACTATAAGTACGATACTTTAGTCTCCGTTTATTTTTCATCATCTTATCAGATTAATTGATAGATAGATTACAATAGTGGTAGCGTAATGTCCTTTCTTTCAGAAGCAGTGCGCCTACTACGTTGGTCTTGGGCCATCTAAGGGTAGACTATTTATTAGTTTTCCTTACGTTAGAACTCATGTGATGTATGTTTGGAAAGGCTGAGTGAATGAGTGCTACTAAACATTTAATATCAGTTACATGTAGCTAGGTTGTGTTTTTATAGTTCCGGCACAAACAAAATAATAACAAATTTGGATGAAAACTTTTGATAACCTAATGACCTTCTACATCAGCTGATTTATCCTCATGATATTTGTATATGTGAAACACATTGTGCGGCACATAATATATTATTGTACTGTTATAAAAATATAACAGCATGTACATCACTCCATAAGGAGGCCAAACATCTATGCAAGGAGATCAGACATCTACCTAAGGAGTTCCGAGTTGATCTCTATTGAACGAGACTCAACATATTAATGCATTCTCACTGCAAGTTCATGTTTCATGGATGCAGTACGAGATTTGAAACATCATCATCATCATCGTCTTGCCCTTATCCTACTGGGTAGGGTCGGCACAGCGCGTCTCCTTCTCACTATCATATTGTTTCAAATTGTGAAACATACAACATAATATGTGTTGACAAAGGTATCTGGCTATCGAAGGTTTTCATCATAAACTAACACAAAACGGACAAAATCTTATTGGAATTAGGTCTCTTTTCCCCAAATGAAAATGTAATATGAAAAATCATTTTCTTACACACTTGCACACTATTTGACTCTTATGAGGGGCCTGGCATAGTTTTTTGCCGGCGGATCTACGTGACGGGCGCTATGGACTCTCGCCCCTTTCAGCAGGTTAAAGCCGGCCGCACCAGGAGGGGGGGAATTACACAGGACATCCGGCCGAAATAGTGGCCTGCTAGCGGCTGCTATCTCGCAACTGGATGTCCGAACATGCACTAGGTACACACACCACACGACCGTGATATTCCTGTAGGGATCTTTCGAGTCATAAGGAATCTCTTGGTCACAAAAACTAGCTTAGGGAACCATATAATAACAAACTTTGAGAACCTTAGGTTCTAACCTTATTAAAGGAGTGTTTGGATGAATGACTGGATTAAGAGATGAATGAATGATGATCAGTAAGAGATAAGAAGGTTTGAATATTTAGTGTCTTTAGTGGCGTGGTTAGGGCTAAACCTGACGGATTTGTTGGCAACGCTTTGGAGTGGGGTGAAGGCTGGCAGGGAGCCCCACATTCTGATTCGCTTAGGCTTTCAATTTACAGATCTTAAAGATCTAAACTCCATATCCCATACTTGTTTTCCTTCCAGAGGATGGTGTTAGCAGCGATGCAGTTTGGAGCAGATCAGAGGAGCAGATAATATTATTCCTACTGCACTAATGTCATTAATCAGTATTTCTTTTAGCATAAAGTTGGCCACGAAGAGAAAAGAAGGACAGACTGCGGATCACCGATCGCTGTAGCTGTAAGGAGTAGCAGATAGCCGGAATCAAGCTAAGTTGCATGCTTTTATTTAAATCTACTCTTTTTATTTCCTATTATAACATATGTCATCAAAATGTACCGTGTTCAAATTTACTTCATTTTATTATGTGTTTTATGTGCTGAGCGAATGTATTTCTTTTGTTATTCTGAAACTGCATCTTATTTGAATCGTATTGAACTTATTTTTATTTTGTTTTGTTCTCCTTTTTATAATTTTGCTTTCGTATCTATTTATGATACAAAGAACTGGCAACATCTATTATATACTGGTTATTTATAGATTTATATAGGCTAGTGTTGAAACTAATTTAGGTTCACTGTTTATCCTAATTTTATTATCTAAACACAACGTAAACTTTACACAACGTATAAGGGTCCATTTGAGTTAAATATTTTCTAGACGATCACATTATAAAACTAGACAATCACTTTTATCTTGGCCAAATAATTAAATAAATAATTAATAAATAGGAATAGATTTACAAGTCCTTCTCAGAAAATTGTATCAATTATGTAATAAGTGTAAGAATTTCTTAGACCGACGAGCGATTTCTTCGAAACTCCGGAATGTTTATCGCGAATTAATAACGGTTCTGTGTAAAATAATACCGGTATTCCAATTGTTTGAAACGGTAGCTCTTTGAGATGATACTAGATAAAAAAGCGTTAATAAGGGAATTTTACACGCCCGCAGATTTTACATTTCGTTCGCGCAATTTACATTATTTAAAATCCCAATATGTCCCAACACTACTGGTATTTATTTATGGTAATTAGCATCCCATCAAAACTATCAACTTCCGCGACTTTTATCAGATATCAAAAAAATGCTGTTCCCTAGAAAAATATCGTTTACCCTCGACAAAATGTATGGTACAGCTGCTTTTTTAGTGTAAACAAAAGTCGCACAAAAGTTGTTAGTTTTGTTGTACAGAATAAGCCCCTAAAAGGCTACTTATTGATTATCAGTAACCCTATATCACCCTTCGTGGGTAGGCCTACGTCCTGCAGTGGACTATTAAAAAGGCTGGTACAGGTATAGAAACCTGTATATGAAGCATTTATTCATTCATTCGGATTTAAGAGCACTGCTCTTGTCGGTGGAGCAACTTCCACTTCTTGCGGTCTTCCGCCAGTGTCTTCACCTCCCTGTACGACATGACCTCTACCTTCTCTTTGATCTGATCTAGAAACGCTCTCCGTGGTCTTCCTCTCCCTCTCTTTCCTTCTACTTTTCCTTCTATTATGGTTTTCATTAGATTGTCATGTCGTACAAGGTGGCCAAACATCTTTCCCCTTCTATTTTCAACTGTTGTCAATATTTTTCTTTTCTCTTTTACCATGTCGAGCACCTCTTGGTTCATTATTAAGCATATTATTATTATTAAGCATTTATTACAAAATTATAAATAAACGTTTCATAGAAACAGAGTGTTTTTATCAAATCAGAACCGAGTATTATTTATTGATCCCTATCGTGAACCAATCTCATCTATGCATGATTTACAGTAGGTCTAAATATAACGTCAATCCCTCATGTTCTATTGTCAAGAACTGACCTATCTCAGTTAAATCAAGTGCAACAATACATTTGCACAGAAACGTGGTCTCTCACTATGGGCCTTATTAGTAAGCTCCAAGTAGCCCAACGAGCCATGGAGAGGGCTATGCTCGGAGTTTCTCTGCGAGATCGAATCAGGAATGAGGAGATCCGTAGAAGAACCAAGGTTACCGACATAGCCCAGCGGATTGGCAAGTTGAAGTGGCAATGGGCAGGGCACATAGCGCGGAGAACTGATGACCGATGGGGTCGAAAAGTTCTCGAGTGGAGACCACGTACTGGCAAGCACAGCGTAGGACGTCCACCCACAAGGTGGTCGGATGACCTTATTAGGACCGCAGGATCGCGCTGGATGCAAACCGCTATCAACCGGTCTTATTGGAAATCATTAGGGGAGGCCTATGTCCAGCAGTGGACGTCCTATGGCTGAAATGATGATGATGAACAATACATTTTATGACTTTCAGAAGTTTCGAAAATGTAAAACACAATTTCCATATTCCATTCAAGTTCAGTTTTGCGTAGCATCGTCATGCCCCTGACCGTGACTGAACTATTATTGGTGTGGAAACCAGTTGACAGTTATTGCCCACCTCACTCCGAGATCATATCACGACCTGTCTGACCGAATTACAGTCACCTAGTCACACTGTTGACATTCTCGGTCTAATATTAAAAGTCCCATATCAAGTTTGGCTTCGTACGTTATTGCTTTTGTCATCGCAGTAAAGCAGTACGTGAGGTACAGAGAATAAGCATGATGACTGGGCAATAAAATCATTATTATAATTAGTCCGTGAGTTAGATTATCAAAAAATATCGGACACGTATTTTTTCTTATGTCAATCAAACAAAAAATGACAAAGATAAACCTTGTCAAATTTTGGGAGTGGGGGACGTGACATCACTTCTATTACAAAAGTCTATACATTTGTATGGCACTTGTGACGTTACGCGGTTCTTTGACGGGCTATATCTTCATCAATTTTTGTTCATTTGGCAAAAGAATAAATGCATGTCTAATATTTTTTGATGGTGTGTCTGACGGACTAATTATATTTTTTTAGTGCATGAGGCAATGAAATTGGCCGTTCATTAATAAAACAGAAAACTGCGTAAGCAAATGTTCAGCTTGACAATGTCTCCGACTAATGTTGGAGGAAGTACAAGAGGAAATTAAAAAAAAAAAAAATAGTCATCAACTCATCATGTCAATATTGAAAGTAGGGTTATTTATGTATAATCTTTTAATTTTTTACTGTTTTGATTTACATCGTTTTTTGTTTTAATCAGACATACGAGTATATTATTATGTTGAACAATTTTTCTACCGATACCAGTGTTTAATAATAACCAGCGTCAGTAATAGTGTTTATAGTAACTTTCCTAAACTTTTACTTTAGATCAAACCAAATAATTATTTACCGTTGTCCAACAGTAACTAAGAAATCGAATTCACTGAAATATTTTTAGTTCATTTGATGTAGTAATCAATGAGCCAAAAAAAAACATTAAATTTGATTGTTATTCAGCACTTCTTTGAACGTTAATTAGCTTTCTTATTTTAATACAAAAATAAGCCAAAAAGTATTTGGTATTTTATTTACTTTAATTGCGCTTGTTTTAACGATTTTACCATATTAGAAGCAGCCGGTTTATAAAGTCAGACACTAGGTTAGCCTCCCGATTTATACTAACTTTCTTTCTTACTCTCTTCAACACTCGACTCATTGCTACGGAGTGAACTGACCACTATATTCCAAATATTGTAATTGAACTTGAAGTACTGTCTACATCACTGCTCTGCGATCTTGTGGTCGCGTCAGCTGTCCTTCTAAGACCCTTGTTACGTCCCTCCGTAAGTATTTGTACCTCCAAGGTACCATGAAACCCTCGAATCAACAAGTGGCCTCAAATTCAATATATTAAAGTGGAAGGCGTTCTGCTGATTGAGCTAAAATATCAATTCTTTGTTCGAGAGTTTGTTAAACTGGTGTTAATATTAGTATGTATGTGTAGGTTTTTGTTTTGTTGAAATGAAGTGAACTAAACGGCCTACGATATAGCATAAGGACTAAGAATAAATTTGTTCTTAAAATTTGTGGGAATAGTCGAATTTAGCCAAAACCCCATTTTTAAGTTCCATATTTCCAGGTAAAACTTTAAATGACACGAAAAACCAACTTTGTGCAAGCAGCAATATTACATTTACAACTAAGAGCGGTGCCAGCCAGACGGGCGTTGCGCCGCGGCTGCACCGCGGCGCGGCGACACCGCGGCGTCCAGTGTTGCCATTAGTGTTTTAGACATTCGATCTAGGAATAGAATAGAATATCATTTATTGTCATGGTATATCATTTACACATTTTTACTTAGTAAAATAAATTATATAAATGGTTCTACCATGGACTCGTCACAATTACAGTAATTTTATTTGAGTAATCTTATCTACCCTCACAACAAGAAAAAATATAGCTTGGATTAAATCAGAGAACGACAACAGCAATAATCATAAACAAAAATATAAGTTTTAACTTCCATGATTCCCTCATTGGACAATAGGTTTGATCATAATATAATTGCTATTCTTTGAAAATTGTCAGACACTAATAACATATATGTAGGTATTGTAGGTACATGAATTCACTATATACAAATAAAATCAAAATGACTCAGCTCTGTACAGAGGCATCGTTAAATTATAATCCCAATAAAATAATATTTAAGAAATTCAGTCCTATAATTTAAAATAAATATGGGTATACACTTTAATTAATATTGGATTATATGAATAGATAGCGGAAAAAAAAGTTTGAATGGTTTTGTTCACTCTCAAGCCGAAGACGAGTAAAATCCCTCATACACATTCTGATTTTGTTAGAGCCAACCGCGGAATCAGATAGTGTGTAGCGTGGTCGGTCCAGTTTTTTCCTCACTAATCCTACTAAATAATTACGGAGCCGTGGTGCCGGATAAGCCGTGGTGGTCAAGCGGTAGTGACACCCGCCTTACAATCGTGAGGTCGTGGGTTCGTATCCCCGGATAAATGAGTTTCTTTGGAATTTATGTACGGAATTTCACATCACTGGCTTTTACGGTGAAGGAAAACATCGTGAGGCAACCTGCGTACGTCCTGAGAATAAACTCTATGGCGTATGTGAATCCACCAACCCGTACTGGGCCAGCGTGGTGGATATGGCCCAATCACCCTTTGTGGGTAGGCCTACGTCCTGCTATTACTAACTACTATTAAAAAGGCTGGTACAGTACAGTACAATCCTACTATTATAAATACGAAAGTGTATTTGTTGCTTTGTCGTCCTCTTTCACGCAGCAATGGATTGACTTGATTTTTTGCGTGGACATACCTACTTAGTTTGAAAAACAGAAAGTGACATAGGTTACTTTTTTGGCGGAAAATTAAAAGGTTCAAATGGAATAGCACAAAAAAACAAAATATACCGTGGGCGACGCCGCGGAAAAAAGTTAATTCATAAAATCCTATTTTATTGTTATCTTCTTAAAAGCGGTTTATCTCCGTAACTATCAATTCTATACCATTGTTGTCTTCGGTGTTTTCATACTTTTCAACGTGTTTCATAGATAATAAAAGATCATACAAAACAGGTGAGATTTTCCTGCGATTACAGAATTAGTTTCTTATTACAAGATTATTTTTTGCAAAAATTAGCATGACCGACTTCACCCTTGTACAGAATTCGCTAATATATCGCACGGATCGATGTAGCATTTTTCACATTATTGTTGATTTATCAAAAATGGCTCAGCCGATTTCGATAAAATTAAATGGGACCAATTTCGAAGTATACTTCTTCCAATAATTAAAAGAATTATTGCAATCGGACCACTATGAAAAAAGTTATGCGTGGTTATACATAAAAAGAAATATATATATTTACAAGTCGAATTGTATACCTCCTCTGGTGGTTCGTCGGTCAAAAAGAGGTTTAATTCCATCAGTCAATGACTTTTCAACTAGGAGCAAATAAGTTCGTGTAGGCTAGTCCTGTTGTCAAAGTTGTTAAGCCGCCTGAAGGCTTCTGAGATGGTAAAACGGTTAAACAACCAGGACCTATAATTTAACGTGTCATTTGAGCTACGGCAGCCCTTAGGTGTAAATGCCACCCGCGGTCACCCATCCAAAGACTGACCGTGCCTAACGTTGTTTATTTTGAGTCCTGCGTCGTTTCGCCCCGCAAGCGGTTCGGCCCGCGGGGCGAATCGCCCAAGACTCTTTTTGAAGGTCCCCATTCGGCAGGTCCAAACAATGCGGGGCGAATGGGGACCTTCAAAATAGTCTTGGGCGATACGCCCCGCGATTCACTTTTTTATCTGTACATTTAAGTAGAAAAGTAGTCAATGGAAAAAATAAACAATTGCATAAAATTGAGGGCGTCTCGATGATCGTGGAATTTCAACTAAGTGTATAGAATAGTAAATTGTATCATATGGGAGCAAAATAATGTTTTTACGGCGAGGGCGCTTTTTTGAATCCAGAGCGAAGTGAGGAATCCTAGAGTATAATTCTTTAGTAGAATCTTGAACGCAGCGAGGGATTCAAAGTACGTCGCCCGAGTCAAAAATATATTTTGCGCCCGAGTGGTACACTCTACTTTTCATCACTTCTATGAGAAAATAAAAGGCGCCTCATATTTTTATTGTAATATTATTATTCAATAAATTGAAATTAAATAGTATCTTGTAATAAAACAAATGAAAACTTCTATTTACATTTTTTTCATTCATTTTCTTGGCGCTGAACACTAACATTACAAATACTTCCAAATTCAAAAAGTGCGCGGCAAAGATCATTCCGGCGCACTTATTTGATCCAAATTCAAAAAGTACGCGGCAAAGATAATTCCGGCGCACTTATTGTAGCAGGGTTTCTTCCCTATGAAAGGGTGTGGATAGATCTACCTACACTTATCAACTAAGGTAGTTAAATAAAATTCATGTTTTGACCGCAGAATGATTTTTAATGTATTTGACGGTGCCAATATGTAGATAGTGATCTAAGGGTTGGTGAATTTTATGTTAAATGGATACAATAATTCAAGTAGAATGCAGACGGTGAAGCTGTCTGATTCCAAGGTGCTAAAACAGTGAGTCGCTTGGTTGTTTTACAATGATTACTTAACGAATAGTGAACTTACCAATCACCAAGTTAATTGGCGATCCAAGGATTGGTAAGTTCTAAGTTAAATGGCTATAATAAGGAAAGCAGAATGCAGACGGGGAAGCCGTCTGATCCCTAGGTAGGTTTATATGTAACAGCGATCCGAGGAACGGTCAATTTCAATTAAGTTGAATGTAATAAAACGGTGGGTCGCTTGGTCGAGTTCTGTCTTCACTTAAATTTATAAACACAAAATGGGTGGATCCATCCTGTGGTAAGAGTAGGTAGTAGTTGGTCGACGGTAATCAAGGGGAACGAAATACCTCCAGGGAGCACCGTCCCTCCTGCATGCGCCGCCGGTTAAAAATGGAAAAAATGGAAGCTGAATGTAGACTGCCAATACCTAGGCAGGGCTCCCGTGAATAAAGGTGGTCGCCACGTCGACTGGGTGCACCAACGACGCCCAGGCGGCTAATCAATGTGAGCCCGGTTGGGGGTATGCCCAAACATGCCGGCCTCACCTAAACAGCCTCACCCAAACAGCCTCACCCAAACAGCCTCACCCAAACAGCCTCTCCCAAACAGCCTCACCCAAACAGCCTCAACCAAACAGCCTCACCCAAACACCCTGAAATGGATGGAATAAATCCATGTCAACACCGTGTAGGAAGAAAGTACAAAGATTAAAATTACATTTTCTCAGGTCATAAATGAGAAAAGGGGGTATAATTGGGCCTCACCACGTGCAGGTGCTCGTGGACAAACTGTTCAATAAAGGTTTAATAGTCAAGTAGCATTTTAAAAGGAGGTATTATTCGGAGTGGGTTTTCCACAAAAAGTCAAGAATCTCAACGATTTTACATTAAAATCGGGAAAAATTACACCTCGCCACGACCGTAGGGCCGTGGGGAAACTGTTTAGCACAAATGTGAACATCTAAGAACATTCCAGAAGGTTTTTTTGCACTAAGTAGGTTTTCCACTAAAAGTCAAGAATTTCAGCGATTTTACATTAAAATCCGGGAAAATTACACCTCGCCACGACCGTAGGGTCGAGGGGAAGGTTTTTATCCTATATTCAATAGTCAAATAACAAAATAATTGTATTTTTCAAGACATGTGGCTGGCCCAAAAACGCATTGAAACCACATATTGAAATGAACATTTTAGGATAATAATTTAGTGGAATCGATAAAAGAAGTAGCTGCGCACGCGCTCCAATACGATTTAGTATGTATTTCGTGCATTATTTGACTAACAAAAAGTATGAATTGTGACGCGTCACCACGTACCTTGTTAGGGGAGAAATTATAATATAGCGGCGCGATGCCGCTCCACACCGGTTTCAACTGCGGTGCATGGCTCGCGGGGCCTCTCGCTGGACTCCTGGGCCGAAGAGACGCCTTTTCTTTGGCGTTTAAAGCCAAAAAGACCGAAACCCGGGACCTCTCGTAGTCCTATCGAGTTCTTGCAACATCAAATCCGTAATGCAGACGGCGGGGAAACGTTAAAAAAAACTAGCAACTGACTTAGCAAACAATCGAATTAGAATCGACTAAAAATAAGACGATTTTTTTTTTTTTTTTTTTTATTTCGAATAGGTTTGCGTTTGACTACACACTGCCTGATGTTAAGCAGATGTGCGGAAATTACTCCCAAAGTAAACGTATAATTACTGAAAAGGTAAGATTAATAATACTAAGACTTATCCAAAGGTTTTACTTTATTTAGTGGCTTTAAATAAGTGTTTTGTTTATCAAAAGAAGACGCTGATATGAATTAATCGAAAAAATAATCGAATGTAAAATCGATAGTTTGTATCAAACGAGTATTGATTGGGAAACTGGATATCACTAGACAGGTTGACGTTTCATTCTGACCAATTAGAACATTGAGGAAGGAATCAGAAGGAGATGGTGTAATGACATTTAGATACTTTGACATGTAATAGTTTAAAAACCGAAATAATAATCATATAGGCGTCTCTTTCAAATGTACGTAATAAGAATAGACCAACATTATACAGCACAGTTTCGCTATAGTGTCTATATTTTTCGTGACGTGTCGCGCGTGCCTGGTCCGCCATATTGAGTCGAAAAACAATAGCGATGTTCTTATTATATCAAAAAAAAGCTATCGATATTTTGGTTAGTTTTTATTTGTGTTATTGATTAGCTGAAATTTTGAATTTTTATTTCATTTCACTTTTCATGTCAAATTTGACAACTGTCATTCCAGAATTAATACAAGTAAAATGGCATGACAGGTTTGAAAGTAACAGCTGTCAAACTAAGAAGTATTATTATCTCCGTAACTATCGAAGCTAGACCATTACTGTCTTAATAGCAGTAATAACACTCAATGAGATCTATTAGATTGTTCTAATGACTGCTGTCAAAGCTTAAAAGTGAATTATCTCCATAACTATCGAAGTTAGACTACTGCTGACTTCACAAAAGTGACAGAGCGCAATTAGATCTATATTTTAAATGACACCTGTCAAACTTAAAAGTGGATTATCTCCGTAACCATCGAAGTTCGACTATTGCTGTCTACACAAAAGTGATAGAACTCAACGAGATCTAAATTTCGGATTACAGCTGTCAAACTAAAAAGTGGAATAACTTCGTAACTATTAAAGCTAGACTATTGCGGTCTTCACAAAAGTGATAGAGCTCAACGAGACCTACATTTCGGATGACAGCTGTCAAACTTAAAAGTGGAATATCTCCATAACTATTAAAGCTAGACTATTGCTGTCTTGATACAAGTGATAGAGCTCAACGAGACCTACATTACGGATGACAGCTGTCAAACCTAAAAGTGGAATATCTCCGTAACTAATAAAGCTAGACTATTGCTGACGTGACACAAGTGATAGAACTCAACGAGACCTACATTTCAGATGACAGCTTTAAAGTGAAAAATCTGTGTAACTATTGACCCTAGACCATTGCTGTGTTTACAAAAGTGATAGAGCTTAAAAAGATCTACATTTGATGTGACAGCTCAAACTTAAAAGTTGATTATTTCCGTAATATTGATAGCTGTCATCTGAAAGATATCATATTTCTCTTTGAGCTTTATCACTTTTGTGAAGACAGCAATGGTCTAGCATCGACAGTGACGGAGATAATCCACTTTTAAGTTTGACAGCTGTCATCCGAAATGTAGATCTCATATCAGTTTAGTGAAGAAAGCAATGGTCTATAATAGATAGTTATGGAGATATGCCACATTTAAGCTTGACAGCTGTCATCCGATATGTAGTTCTTATTAAGTCCTATCACTTTAATTCTAAGTCATACCTCAGTAAAGCAGTGGAGACTTTTCTAGAGGTGTCTATGGAGTTTTGGTAACAACACGGAACGACATGATACGTCACATTATATCACTTGCCCACACTCATGCACGTAATTCAGCTCATAATCAATGAATTACCACAATTTTTCACTAATTATCACTGATAAAAACACAACTTTAACAAAATAATACAATGAGGCGACATGTCTTTTCCGCGTTCCCGCCAAAAAACTCGTCCTACCATTCTAGTGTGGATTCTTGAATATGACAGCTGCAACCTTGACATCTGTAATTTTTAGGGTTCTGTACCTCAAAAGGAAAAAACGGAACCCTTATAGGATCACTTTGTTGTCCGTCTGTGTGTCTGTCAAGACTCCTTATCTAGAGAACGCGTAAAGATATCGAGTTGAAATTTAAACTGTATACGTATATTAATGAACTCTTGCTGTTGTGTAAAAGAAAAACTTCTCAGTTGTCGTTTAAAAAAGTTAGAGTCGTTTATATCGTAAAAAACAGCATATTTCGACACTCACAAAAATCAAAACCTACCGGGTACTTCCCGTTGACATAGAACTATGAAATTTGACGAAAAGCATTGTCTCAGAATACACATTGTAGGGTTACTATACGAAGGCTACTCTATCTCATTCTAACATGTAATGTTTGCGAGTATGTATTTCTCTTTCCTTCACATTGTTTACATTATGGTACAATACCTCTTTGTTCTATAGCATAATCGCAGGGCTTTGATAATTTGGGCAGCAGAGCTTTCAGAACGACTAGACTGAGTAGACGGCACTCGTGCCTGATATACAAAAGGCATAGAATATTTTAAGTACTAATACAACGGTTTAAATGGTAGAGTTATGTAACTCATAAATATACTCATCATGTGAAAATGGCAAATGTACTTAACTCATTGACTCATGTATAAAATGGAAAATATAGATCATGTATGGAAAACACTGGACGTCGTTTGATTTCCCCGACCTTAGGATAAAAGGTCAGAAGAGGGGATAACAAGAAAATATATCATTTTCTTGCCACGCTCGCTCGCTCGGAAAAACGTAAGTTGCTGTTGCATTTTTTTTGACTAACCCAAACGTATAGACACGCTAGAATTTTCTTTGTGTTTGGTCATTTCTATTAGGTAATGTGATCAGCGAATTTGTTTTTTTTTTTCCTTTTTTTCAACCAACTCACAAAAGGAGGAGGACCTGTCTTTGACTGTGATCGAAATGCACAAAGAAATTACAAGAGTAATTTAGTAAAAAAATCATCCAATTTTACTTTATTCCGAGGGTTACTATACGAAGGCTACTCTATCTCATTCTAACATGTAATGTTTGCGAGTATGTATTTCTCTTTCCTTCACATTGTTTACATTATGGTACAATACCTCTTTGATCTATAGCATAATCGCAGGGCTTTGATAATTTGGGCAGCAGAGCTTTCAGAACGACTAGACTGAGTAGACGGCACTCGTGCCTGATATACAAAAGGCATAGAATATTTTAAGTACTAATACAACGGTTTAAATGGTAGAGTTATGTAACTCATAAATATACTCATCATGTGAAAATGGCAAATGTACTTAACTCATTGACTCATGTATAAAATGGAAAATATAGATCATGTATGGAAAACACTGGACGTCGTTTGATTTCCCCGACCTTAGGATAAAAACATATAGGATTAAATCTGAAAACTGCACATTTTTATTTACATCACAAAAAATAGGGCCTCAAAATTCACAAAATATGGGCTTAAAATTCAAAGTGAGTAAATCGTATCATGAAAGGTGTCATATAAAAGAACTTCATTAGCACATGCTAAAACAGGTTTTTAATTACTTTAACAATGTGTTTGTACGGAACCCTCGATGTGCGAGTCTGACTCGCACTTGTCCGGTTTTTTAAATAAAAGTTTGCCATTATGTTTGATTCGGCTAAAACTAATTTGTGTCGATAGTTTTATCGATAAGTACGGGGAAATCGATAAGTGTAGTGTGGTAGTAACAACACTAATCCGCCGTATTATGTGCGGTGGGTATGCAGGTTTTTCTCGTCGTTAGGGCAACTCCATTCTGATTCCTTCCTCAATGAATTAGAAGCGCCCAGACTGCTGACAACTGTCAAATAAACTAATAGTGTTCCGTTTTACACAGAAATTAGCTAAATGTAAAATTTAATGCTACATTATAAGGTTCCTTATAGAAAACACCTCCTTTGGGCGCACTTAAAGGCGAACCAAGTAGTCCTTTTCGATGTGATGAAAAGTATTAAACCTATTAAGTATGTATCAAATTGCTACTCCATAGATCAAACAAAATTTTCCATTATTTTTGCAAAAATCTTATACTAAACATTGCCAACGCTTAGTTTGTAAATGGATCGCACAGTGCGCCTTTGACGCTGAACATGCATGTAATTGGATG
This sequence comes from Hypomecis punctinalis, assembly GCA_949316475.1. Taxonomy (NCBI): domain Eukaryota; kingdom Metazoa; phylum Arthropoda; class Insecta; order Lepidoptera; family Geometridae; genus Hypomecis; species Hypomecis punctinalis. The sequence goes on from OX438804.1 coordinate 22,895,417, forward strand.
TGCGTTCAAAGTGCTTGTAACTGATGTGAGGCGGAAGTGCCGGGCAAAGAGCGATTTTGTAGATAGAAATAACATACAGATTATTTTGCAATTTGTTCAGTACGTTACAAGACTTAACGTAAAACCGCTAGTTATATTAGGGGTATACAGATAGATGGATAGAAATATTCTCTAAATAAAAATTGTCACACGAAGGTTAAAACTATAAAAACTATAATGTCACAATTGGCGCTTTTATCGGTAAAAGCAATCTTTACCAAGCGAGGTATTTCTATGACGGACACATTCTAAAACATTATTATTATTGTCATTATGACCAACTTTTACTGTTTACATTGCGAAAATCATCAGAAAACGATACAAAATGCCTATAGAATCTCGAAAAAATGCAAAACTCGAAAACACAAAAATCCAGCACATTTTAAACTCTCAACTAAAGTTATGCAATAGCTTTTTTAGGGATCCATACCTAAAGGGTAAAAATGGGACCCTATTACTAAGACTCCGCTGTCCGTCCGTCTATGTCTGTCGGTCCGTCACCAGGCAGTATCTCATGAACCGTGATAACAATAACTGATTTTTTTACAGATGATGTATTTCTGTTGCCGTTATAACATAAAATACTAAAAACAGAATAAAAAAGTTATTTAAGCCCCTTTAATACAACACAATAAAAATGAATTTTTAGCCCCTCGATTTCAATAACGGTGACAAGTCGATATCTTCACACAATGTTTAGTTATTTATTTTTCAAACAACTAAACATTGTATGAATTTATCTACCTGTCATTATTATTGATATCGAGGGGCTAAAATTCATTTTTATTGTAGTGTATATATACAGGGTTACAGGGTAAGTCTACCTATTCCCGTTAAGGGTGTGTAGTTAACTTTGTTTCTGACTAATTTGATTATGAAATACACTATCCTAAATTTAAAAAAAAAGACAGCTATTTGTAATTGGTATTTATAAATTTCCCAATATTCGGCTATCAGCTCAGATATTTTGAAACGTGTAAGTCGTATTATTATTTTTATTTAATTTTTACATGTAAAATAGTGTTTTATGACCTCACTACCCAATATTGTCCGTAAAATTAACCTTTTATTAAAAGAATTTGAATTCATATATCTCGAAAACTGTGAGATTTAGGATATGGTATTTCATAGTCAAATCAGTCAGAAACGTAGTAAACTACACACGCTTAACGAGAACAGGTCGACTTAGCCTGTAACCCTGTATATATGTGTATGTATTATTTATTATTATTAAGGGGGGCTCCCATACAGGACGAAACCATTCGTGCGCGAGTCTGACTCACACTTGGCCGATTATTTTATCACTATTCGGGATCGGGGAAGGTCCTTATGAAGAATACGTACAAAGATTCGTAGCATATGTGTCGTCTAGAGTAACACTCTGCTTGACAGCTTTAAGTTTATGCGACTGTTCAATAATCGGTATTTAGGACTATAATCTTATGATCAGACGTTGAAATTATCAAAATGTTTCATTATCAAGGCAAGGCGGCTTTTAATCAAAATGCTTAAAACCTTAATAATGATTCATCTTACAGGAGGATAACCGCATATCGTTGACATTATCTTTGTTATAAGTAAGTAAGTTCGTATAGGCCGGGTGGCTAGCCCTGGTGTCAGAGTTTTTAGGCCGCCTGAAGGCCTCTGACATGGCTAAACGGTTAAAACAACCGGGACCTACAATTTAACGTGTCATCCGAGCCACGGTAGCGCTTTGTTATAAGCACTTGTACTAAAATAAATATCTAGTTTCTTTCAAGAAAATAAAAGATTAGTCTACGCCAATTTACCGTAGAAATTACAGGACAAAATCTCAGTTAGGTAACCTAACTATTGCCAATTTTGATTGACTTCTATTACAAAGCTGCAAGGTTCAAAATTACCTAGTATATATTCTTATTGGTTAGGAAAGCAAGGCTTCGTCCGACCTGATTCGTGTATACCAGGAAATTCAATTTCAAACTTTCTCGGGGTATTTTTGATGAAGCAAAGGGGATCATTTCGCTGGTCATTGTTTGGTGTCCTTATACGAGATTAGATCGGACTTTCTTGGAATATTCGCCATTATAACGAACCTTTTTTTATTAGGACAGCTATAATGTCGGGTTTCAAGGTATGATTTGGGAATTGGGTCCCTAATCTATTCAAGGTAAATATTAAATTCGGCTGTCATTTACGTTTTCGACGAATTTATTAGTGTCGATGTCGGATTCGAATAATTTGCGACGTAGGTATTATTGGTTTTTATTTTGTGAAAGTTTTGCGAATCATTTAAAGAAAGTCGTTTTTTTTCTTCAAGCAAATGTCTATAGAATCACAATCGTGAAAAAAAAGTGTCCGAGCCAAAACTCTGCCCAAGCTACGTAGTGGGGAGACTTTTTAGTTAGTCGTAAGGCGATTGCAAGCCAACTACATTGCCGCGCCAAAGTGCTCGATTACAAGCACTAATTATGTGGCATAAAATCGAGATTCGATAAAACTGGTCATTGTGAATTATTTAATGTAGGTAAATATCTAAGTCTGTATGTATGACGGCTCTCGGACATTTTTTACTATTTTCACTTAGGGACTGTAGCTCTATAGATATTTGTTCGAAGTTTTTTTCACATAATAGGCTTAATTTGGACACTAACTTGCCTGAGGAAAAATTTATGGAAAGCGATGTTGTAGCTGAAAATGGAGTATGTATACCTGGAAGATACTTATCCATTCTTGCCTTAAATATATCCAGATTGTAATTATCAGGGAACAATGGTTAAGCGGAAAATTATAATGAATTATCTAATATATCCTTTCGTTTTTACTGAATGAAGACCTCCAACAACGATATAAGTACTTAAAATACTTTCAAACTACCATGGAATAGTCTATTAATTTTGATGATTATTTGTATGGACAAAGTAATATTACGATATACGATACTAGCTTTTGAGCATACAGATCAAGAGACGGACCTGTACTTTACCCAACGCGCGAGACATTTTTATACCTTCATACAGATCAAAAGACGGACCTTTACTTTACCCAACACGCGAGATATTTTTTATACCTGCATACAGATCAAGAGACGGATCTTTACTTTACCCAACGCGCGAGACATTTTTTATACCTGCATACAGATCAAGGGACGGACCTTTACTTTACCCAACGCCCGAGACATTTTTATACCTGCATACAGATCGAGAGACGGACCTTTACTTTACCCAATGCGTGAGACATTTTTTATACCTGCATACAGATCAAGAGACGGACCTTTACTTTACCCAACGTGCGAGACATTTATACCTAGGTACCAAATATTAATACATCACTGTTTACGAATCATACATAGCAGAATTTAGTGTTTTGTGAATAGGTTATTACACATCTGAATAAGTTGTTTGTTGTTCTCCGTGAGTAACAATTATTGTATGGTTATTGGAGTTACGCGTAATTGTGATTTTAAGCTGATAATTTCGTGCGAAATGAGGTCTCTTCTAGGTCAAGACCTGTGAAAATTTAGTGACAGTGCACACATGGCGTAGACGTTGCTAGTTTTCAATTCAATAAAGTTTGATCAGCATTTTTACCGGCAATAGTTTTACCAACCAGCAGTCGCGACTTTAGTATAGTTCAACAATATTTTACAACTAAAGTAGGTACTCTAGGAATTTACAGTACCCAGTCGCTTTTGCAGTTGACAATACTTAGTGCCTTCAAACTACTGAACAGACAATCTGCAACTTTAGATATTATCTCTTATGACAGCATTTTTTAATATTGTCAGAATCGGCTGATAATATTTTTTTACAACTGAAATTTACTGATATTATAATAAAAATAGCACTTCATTAAATATCCCTTTTTTAGGAAAATACCCCCCAATCTAAAATCGCCGACTTTTACAAAAATCAAATCATAAATAAATATATGAAAATAAATTATAAAAAAAATAATATTTCACATCATAAAAATGCAATAAAACTAAAATTGAAAATCCGCTTGTTTTAACTTAAACGTGTGATCACTGTATTAAATCAACGGTTTTTGCTTGCTGAACAGCAACATTTCGTTAAAAAGCTGTTTAATATTTAACCAACGGTTGATAAATTAAACATCTGTTGGTGAACCAGGGACTAAAACCGAGTTTGATCGTTGTTTAAATACAGAAATCACACGTTTAACTTAATCAAGCGTTAGTAAACTTGGGTCTAAATTGACATCTTGACTAAAATCAAGGCAGGTAAGCTAAGTGTAGCTAAGTAAGCAAACAAACTAACATCCGGGCAGATGAAAAAAAATATTAGCACACGAAGCAGACACTGTTTGTCCGCTTGCTCAACTAAGTTTGTACTAAGTCATGGCGCTGAAAGAATTACTACCACGAAGCAGTATCTTTCCCAGTACGACACAATCGCACAAATTCTTCAATAATTTAATTACTAAGTTTCATTTGGCACTTATCGTTAACACGTTAACAAGGTTATTTTCGGGAGGAGTTTGTACGGTAACTTCGATAGTAATAATGTATGTTTCGAAACTTTGCCGCCAAATGTGGTTATCACACCTTCTGAGTCTGTAGAGTTACCTGACAACTTTATAGATGGATGTACGTTTTAATAATTGAAATAGTTATTTTGTTGCGAGTTTGAGATTTTAGGGGAGGAAAGCATCGTCGCGTAGTAGTGAAACTGTAATATAGTGGTGACACTGTTGAACTTTGATATTATTTATTTTTCGAAAGCTCTAAGTATTTAAATTAATCATATGAACGAATGATATTACTTAAGCGTTAACTTCAAGTAGATTTTGTGCAAAAGCGTTGTAGGTGAGGTCACCCGTGTGCCATTTTACTAATTTTGTTACGTTGACAACACTGTTCTGCCACTGCTAGTACAACTAAAAGTGTTGGATACTTGATAGATACCAATTCGGTTTTGATCAGTAGACTCGTGTCTACCAAGTAGTCGGTACCTTGGCTGCTGTATAAAATGTTATTGATAGTTCACCGTAACTCCACGACGCGACGGTTTTCTTTTTGTACAAACTCTACCTAACTGTTACAATGATTCATAAATGTGTTAATATTTTTGTTGAAAAAACGATTTTGTAACATTCCTACATAAAACAAACCGTATAGCTCAAAATTAACAATACGTCAACCATCACTACATAGTATAAAACAAAGTCGCTTCCCGCTGTCTGTCCCCATGTATGCTTATCTGCTTATATCTTTAAAACTACGGAACGGATTTTGATGTAATTATTTTAATAAATAGAGTGATTCAAGGGGAAGGTTTATATGTATAATACACCTATGCGAAGCCAGGGTGGGTCGCTAGTTGATATTAAAATTGTAAACAAAATTTAGTTTTAGTCAAGTCAAGTAGTCGGTGTCTTGGCTGCTGTATAAAATGTTATTGATAGTTCACCGTAACTCCACGACGCGACGGTTTTCTTTTTGTACAAACTCTACCTAACTGTTACAATGATTCATAAATGTGTTAATATTTTTGATGAAAAAACGATTTTGTAACATTCCTACATAAAACAAACCGTATAGCTCAAAATTAACAATACGTCAACCATCACTACATAGTATAAAACAAAGTCGCTTCCCGCTGTCTGTCCCCATGTATGCTTATCTGCTTATATCTTTAAAACTACGGAACGGATTTTGATGTAATTATTTTAATAAATAGAGTGATTCAAGGGGAAGGTTTATAATTATGTATAATACACCTATGCGAAGCCGGGGTGGGTCGCTAGTTGATATTAAAATTGTAAACAAAATTTAGTTTAAATGAAATGTACTGTATAACATATATCGTATATCTCATCCCATTGTACTACAAAATGCACGTTATTGTTATTTCCTTTTTCCAGTGATACAATGTTCACGCCATTCAACGCTGTTACCGCCAGCTTTAGCAACCCAACGCTGCTATTTATTTAGCTAGAAACAAGCTCAAAACGTCAGAAAACTGCGCAATAAACAAGCCAGTTTCCCCACTCGTCATAAACTTCTATATCTCGCCGCACCATGCATCACCGTCAAAAATTCCAACCACAGCAAACGATAACGCAAACCGGGACAGATGAAAAATCTCCAAAGCCGATTAGGCTTGTCCGACACCCTCCGAAGCTTTATGATTAATTCAAGCCACGGTAAATGCGTTTGTTTCGTCACCGGCGGCGTTGACAAAGCGGGCGACGTACGTGATGAAATTGGACGCACGTCCGCCCGCGACGGCTGCTGCGGAATAAATGGCTTACGTGAAAATTTAACGGGTTTTAACCAAGCTTTAACCGATGTTTAACTCTACGATCGATGTCGCTCGTGCTGTCGCACTCGTGAATTGTAGATGATGGTGAATTAATGATGAGAGTGAATTGAGTTTTCAATTCTTTCCGTTTGGTGAATGTAATCTATAATGCGGAACGAGTGATTTAGCTTCATGACGTGAATTTTTAGGCTTTGATATTATTTGTAGCAAAATTTAGTCGATCCTCTAAATATACAAGTTGATGTGCCAGGTTAACATCGATCTGTCTCTATGTATTATGTTTCTTTCTGTTCCTTTCACTGCTGGTGTCGTGATAATCCCGATCTTTCTAATGAATCACGATATAACCGAATTAACGATAATTATTTTTTGCAAAAAATAGCATGACCAACTTCACCCATGTACAGAATCATTACATAGTATAAAACAAAGTCGCTTCCCGCTGTCTGTCTCCATGTATGCTTTTATCTTTAAAATTACGCAACGTATTTTGATGCAGTTTGTTTTAATAGATAGAGTCATTCAAGAGAAATGTTTATATGTATAATACACCTGTGCGAAGCCGGGGCGCATCGCTAGAACACAAATATTATGCACAGATCGATGTAACATTTTTCGTTCACATTATTGTTGATTTAGCCCAGCCAATTTTGATAAAATTTAAATGAAACCAATTTCGAAGTATACTTTTTCCATTAAAAAAATAATTATTGAAATCGGACAACTATGAAAAAAGTTATGCGTGGTTATACATAAAAAAAATAATTATTGAAATCGGACTACTATGAAAAAAGTTATGCGTGGTTATAGATAAAAAAATATATACGCGTCGAATTGTATACCTCCTCCGGTGGTTCGTCGGTCAAAAACTCTGTTCATCGATTTGACATTTTTTTTGTTCCGTTTTGTAACGTCCGTCAGTTGGAAAATTTCAATAAATTCGACTAAAAAAATTGAGAAACAGCAACTATTTCTTCAAAAGTTAAAAAAGAAACTTGTATAACTGTATTTATATTGGCTCTACCGCTAATCCAACATTGAATAAGTATCCAAAAGTCAACGCAAATTCCAAAGTCAAAACGAACCGATACCACAATGACGATAGTACAAACATAGAAAATTCAATTCTAAAACGAACGAGACGCAAGTGGAAACCTGTTCAAATACAGTCCAACGTAACAGCGGATCTGTTGAAACTCCCACAGGAATTCGCTATTCATAACTGAGTTAAAACTTAAAACTGAATTCGAAAGTTTCTGATCCAGTGAAATTTTCACACCGTCCACTTTCAGCGTGCCTCGCTCGTCAGGGAACTTGTAAAATGTTACTGATACGGCAGTTTTGTTAGGGAAGGAAAATATGCGGGACTGAAGCGCATGATTTATTAGCATTTGATCTTATTATTGTTTTACTGGATACGATTAGCACAGGACCGAGACAAATAGCACCGTAAGAGAGAGGCTTATACCTAGCAGTGGGATAGAGAAGGCTGTTACTTGTTAACGCCAAGAGTTAGAGTGCCGTGGTGGTCTAGGCGTAATGACACCTGTCTTACAACCGTGAGATTGTGGTTTTAAATCCCGGACCTGCACTAATGAATTCATTGGAATTTTCGTTGAAGGAAAACATCGTGAGTCAACCTAAATATGTTCTTAGAAGAAATTGGCTGCCATATGTAAATTCACCAAACCGCACTGAGCCAACGCGGTGGATATCCACCGCGTTGGCCCAATCACCCTTCATGTATAGACTTATGTACTGAAGTGGATTTTAAAAATGCTTCAACAGTACAGTATGGCCAGACAAAAATTTAAATTTGAGTGTGTTAAAATTGTCCGAAAATTTGATTTCAAATTTAAATGTAAATCAAATAAAGGGCTTATTGAGGTGTAACAACAACAACAAAGCAATAAAACACTTGATGTTTGCTAAATTATTTGTAAATCTGCCTTTGATTTCTGGCTGGGTAGGACAAAAAGGTACTTATTTAAATTCATCGCCCAAATAATTCATTATTTGAACTTACTATGAAAAGTTATTAATTAAAATATTCTATCTATATCAGCGGATTTTAAATTGTGCATAGGTTGTTTTTTAAGTTTGTAGAGTTCAATTATATTTACCTGATGCTAAATCTTCAATACTTGACAAAGAAAAGATATTTAATTTTATCGTTTGAATAATGGAAAAAGTGAGCCCGATTCTTTAATTGTTCTTACTTTTCCTGTTAAATAATGTTATCACAGCTCTTAAAAAACAAAATAATTCAAACGTTGAAATGTTACAAATCAAGAACGTAACAAACCCAAAATAATGCTCTTGATAAGTAGCTACAGAAATAAATAGGCCAACATCTTATCAACAGTCGAAAATTGGTAACAACGTGTATTATTTATGGCGGAGTTCACGATAAGAAGGCCTAATTAGGGCCATTTTCCCGAGATTACGACTTAACATTAACATAAAAGAACATGGCCGCATTTAAAAATTAAATCACCAAAGGAACACAAAAGACGTTTTTTCTCGGAGCATACTAAAGCAAAGAAAGGAAAAAAACGTTGGCTGAAAGTTTTATCACTTACCGTTGAGTCTAAAAGGTGTATAAGTTTTACTTTTTGGTTCTGCTTATATTCTATTTTATAAAAATATATATTTTACATAATTATGTAGTGTATCAGTCTCTGGCAGCCATATCACAAGCTTTGCTTAGTTTGGGGTTAGAGACAGTATGTAAGATGTCTCCTAATATTTATTATTGACTTGATTAATTATGGTAAGAACTATACTAGTAGTCCTGCGTATAGTTCTGCGAGCAGTAGACCTCGCGGCACATCTCTTTGACTGAATCTTCATTTATGAAGATCAACAAATTACCTATAGCTATATAGGCTTACTTTTAGCTTAACTCGCTCTGGAAGTAAATAAATCATTAATATATGAAGAAAAAAAATCATTAATGTAAGAACTCATTGGTCGGGGATTTGAACCTACGACCTCATGATTCTAAGGCAGATGTTACTACCACTAGATCACCACTGCTTCTGTCATAGGCCGTTGGATACATTTTATGTGCCTAGTATTCTGAGACTAATTTTAGTATTTACATGTTGCTAATTCACCCGTATATGGTAACCTATAACGCTTTAACCATAGACTTTAACTAAATTTTGAATGGCTCATTACCATGGAAATTCAGTGAACTATGTAAGTGTGGTAGTATACCTACCTAACTGTTTAGAAATTAATCTGTGTTTCCAAAACAAACCTGGTTCAGTTGTTCACATAAATTAGGTTCAATTTCCTGTTCTCGTTATTGTTCAGAACTTACTTCACAGGGAAATGCAGATTTCGTGCTTCAATTTCTTAGTTTACGTCAGTAGGTTTAAATGAGAAATCAGTATCAGTGTGTTGTTACTTTCAATTACAAGACGTTAAAACTTTTCATCCTGTTGAATTTAATTTGAATGAAAACAGAAAAGAAGGAAAGAGAGGAAGAAAATATTTTTAGATTAGATTAACCAGAAGGTAGATGTCATGTCGTAAAGGGATGTTAAGTTAAAAACTGGCCGAGGACTGCAAAACCTGGAATTAGCTCTACCTACAAGAACCGCGCTCTTAAATGCTGAATAAAAATGAATTTATTTGCTGTAAAAATTACATTTTTTCACATAAAATATCAGGCTATAACGTTACGTCTCATAATTATCTGCCAATTGTCAACAACCAGACAATTTTTTTAAGTGAAACAATGTTCGGTTTCATCAGTAAAAATAAGAAGTTAAGTACTACTGCAAAATCTAAAACAATAAACATATTTAGCTATTTTATAAACCATTTCGATTGCATCAGCTTTTCAGCAAAAGTATATAGGATCAATTTCAATTCAAGAAAAATTGTATCTACATGTGAACAAGACACCAGACATTTCATTTCACAATTTTAGACTAAAGTGTCTAAGCAATGAAAATGGATGAATGGAAATGAATGGAAATGAATTATCAGCAACTGGGCTGCATTGTTCTCGCTCGCATAAACCCGCCACCCGTTAACATAATATTTTGACTTTCTATAAGTTTCGGAACTAATACATATACCTATATAGGTATTAGTTAGAAACATCAGTAAACACCTCTTCCCCGCGCCTCACGTCGCAAATGCGAATCGTAGTGCGATTCTAGTCCGGAGAAAAAACGTCCCTGGGAAAAAAGATCTCATTTTGCATTCAGATTTTCTGACTCCCACTTTTTAAAAGTGTTGCGTAATTTTGGTACATCTCAAACCTTAAAAAGGAAAAAGTAAAATAGATAAGTTAAGGAGGCATTAAAAACAGACTGCGAACTCTTGATTACGCTCTCTCCTAAATTAAGTCAGAGAGTTGCAGGTGCTGAATATTTAAGAGCAACGTTAAAAAATCTCACTCTCTATGGCGTACCTATATAAGAGAGCTTGCTTAATGTTCCAGCATAAATTTACGTGATTTGTTCTTATTTATTTCAGTTAAAATATTTTTAGCAACTCATATTTTTTATTATAATGAAAATTAATTTAAATCTTAAAATTGTGAAAGCATAAAGCTGTGTTTACATTAGAGATGTGCAAAGATGTGCAGCGATGAATTTATTTCTAAATAAACAATAAAATTGCTTCATTGATTTAGCCTCGCTCCTCTAAGCCGTTTCAACAAGAGCTGCGTTGAACACGGTTAGGTAAATGAAGCGATTCTATTGTTTCTTACAAACACATTCTACTCTACGTGTCTTCTCACGCAGCCTAATTGGACATAGCTTTAAGTGTATTGATTACATGAGTAGTGTCACTATAAAATAAAAATAAAAACTAATATCTTTGTATTGAAGTTACAGAAACACTTAAATAATTTTACAAATTTGAATATCAACATGATTAAAAGTACTGTATTGTACCAGCCTTTTTAATATTACACTGCAGGACGTAAGCATATCCACGAAGGGCGATGGCCTACCCACAAAAAGCGGTGAGCACTAACACGGTAACGGTAACACGGTCCAGTGGTATATAACCGGTAACTGGTCCTACAGACCAGTTATTAGTACTCGTATTAAGAATTAAAAGTAACATTTTTGCAATGTTTTTTTAAATCTAAAAACTGAATCGTTCATAGCATTAAAGAAAACTTCCGAAAATACGTGTTGTTTCAAATATTAACTTAATTACATCTGAACATGAAGTTCAAAGTGTGGTTAGTCAGTCTATTATTAAACCAAACTTCAAGCATCTGGCATAGCCGCACCAGTCCTACCCGACAACGGCACCTAGTTTCACCGACAACGAAGCTAATCGGAAAAGTTGAAACCACAGTCTCAAACGAGAAAGCACCCTAAAAAGCACCGTAACAAGCGCCCTTAAAACTTCAAATCACGTTGCAGTATTCGGGATTTTAACTAATTCCCGTTTTTAGCGTATTGCTTTGGAAAATTAAGTGTTCGTCTTGAGAACGTGTAAGATTTAAAAGATTATTTCATCTATATTTCGAGAAAACAACGTTATTACTACACTTTTTATATTTTCTATCACACTATACTGTATCATATTATTGTCTCTCTCAGTGGTTTTTAGTAACACAATAAGGCTACATTAGCCACCAACTTGCTTAATGGAGTACAATCTTGTCACCGAGGATGAAATACGTAGACCTAGAAGATACATATTCCACTCTTGCCTAGGAGATATCCAGATTGTAACGGTCAGGAAATAATGACGGAGGTAAAGCATTCTATACCGTTGCAGTTCTAAACTTTACTTGATAATTTTCAAATCAATACAAAAAATAACGAACAAGAAAATTAAACAACACAATTTTAGAACAAGTTGCAACATTGGCTGAGCTGCGTTTAAGTATGATAATATTATGTTATTAATATAATGAAAAATTATATCTTTTCAACTGAAATAAATTTTACTACAATCTCATTTCAAATATTAAACTTAATATTTCGAGACAGATTAATACCTACCTTAGTTCGTAAAACTCTTTGCAAGTTTAATGATCAATTTCAAAGTGACTGAATGCGATTAGCTCTCACTTAAACAAAGTTCTAATAACTTCAAACTTACTTTAAGTTAGTAGCTTGATTATAATATATTTCGAGTTCACAGTTGCAACTTATTCTCGTACATATTCGAAGATATTGAAGTTGATACACATAATACCACACGAGAATGGAAATATAATGATTTGTAAAGACAAACATTCATGTGAAAGTTTGTAATTAAATGTAAACAACAAAAATGATTAATGTTTACTCTACATCGAGATAAAAGCCTGGTATGAGTATATTTCAAAATTATAAATACGTATACGTACAAGAATACGTCAGCGCTTCTGTAAATTTAAATTACGCCTAAATCTAGGTCAAACGTAGATTAGATAATAACTAACAAATCCTAATCAATTACCATAATGATTTAATTGTACGAGTTTTTTTATATTTAGTTATCAAACAATGAGAAAAACTTTCTTTTTGTGATAAACATTTCAAAAATGGACGCGTTCGCAGGATTTGAACCTGCATCTCTCTGGGATTCCGGCCCAGATGCTTTGTCCAAATTAAGCAAGAACGCTATCTGCGAAAACGTCGACTCATTGAAAGTGGTTTATCATTTCACCAACTTACTAAATTGTTGGAAGCGCCATCTTGTGAGAACTGCTCAAACCAATTAGTTGTTTTTGAAATGTTTATCACAAAAAGAAAGTTTCTATACACCTAGTGTGTTAAGCACGATAAAAATCATTTCATTGAATGAGAAAAACTACTTATTGGTTTTGTTTTTAAAAATGTTTTGGTTGTTGATCCCATTTTGTGATTAGTAAGTATTTCTCTTTTTCACAATTCTCAATTTTCATCGTCTTTTGTGACTAATTTTACATTTTCCTTATAGGAATAAGAATTGCTTTTATAAAAAGCTGTAGCGCTTGATATCACAGTGAAAAAGACTAAATTTCAAAATTGAATCTTTTATCACGTTAAATTTTACCATAAAACTAAAACTTTAGCATTGAAATACAGCCCAATCATTTTATCGAATTTTCGATCAGTCATTAAATATTCCTAGCACCATTACAAATAATTAACAAACGTACATTAATCCTAATTAACGAACACAAACAATGTAGTAACAGTGTTTGTGCCGTTTAATTAACAAAGTTCTAGCTCTTAACCTAGATATTTAATCCCAAAGCTAGTTGGTAGGTCAAAGAGGGTCATAATAAATGCAAACTGTACTAGTACATTCAGCTTGAGAAGTGTTAAGACGTTTCTTAAGCTTCATTAATGCGCGATTGAGCTCAGTTGTTGTAATAAGAATCTTTATTCACACACGTTTCAATTTGGTTGAGGCAACCAAATCAGGGTCCACATCCAACATTATTACAGTCTCGACAATGTCCCGGCTTAAGTTGGCATGTTGGACTATTCACATCACACACCATCTAATTTGATTACACAATTGGATCCACCCAATTTGGGACTTGTATACGGGATTTGAGAGATTTTTACGAATGAAAATATTTATTGATCTTATTGCTTCGTACCTAAGTGACATTAGGTACCTATGTCAAATTGACCACCAGAAGAAAATCCTAAATATTATTATTAATCATAGCATTCTGACATATGAGTCATATAAAAGCAAAGGTAGCAACATCCAAGTCTGATTAATGTGCAGTAGACGTTTTTTTTACATTTATTATTATTTTATTATTATTATTTATTTTGTAGGGTTACATTGCTACAATTACTTTCATATAAAATTAAATACTGGTGCAAATTGAAAATTATGTTTTGAACACAAATTGTGAAAAGAAATTTCGCTATCAATTACACATTACTTAAAAACAGCTAATGAAATTTGGATAATGCTGTTTATGCGTCTAACTTGTGGATATTGCAAGTTATGCACGGTTCCTAACTGGATGTTTCTAGTTTTGAAACGATCAGGTATGACGGCGATAGGATGGCGTAAATAGTCTTGATCCTAAGTTTAGAAAAAAAATATCGTCGTAAATACTCGAAAAAGATCATCATTCCTACTCAGTTTAATTATCATACAAATAATAGCTTCGATTTTTTTCCATTCCAAAAAATTATCAAAATTATGTAGTCGTATTAGCTTATCTTCCTTTTTTTGCTTGATTTCTCTTCCATTTTTCGGGTTTGGCATTTCTTTTCCTGCTTTGTTTATTGTCACAGAGAGTAGGAAAACATTCCATTATTAGATTTTTTTGTAGTTTTTATACAATTTTGCACTATTTCCCTTTTAATTTTATAATTTTCGAGAGCAAAACAACACTCAACAGACACAAAAATACAAGTAAATGGCAGATAAATAACGCCTCCTGATTGGTCGAAAAGGATGTTGCTGTCCTTGTCAGGAACTATGTCGGATAATGCTGCTTTTGTTGCAAACCTAATTTTTAAAAGCTTGTTTTGTATGGGATATTGCTAGTTTTAACGCGAAATAAGTATGAAATGAAGTTAATTCAACACAGGTCTATCAAACTACATTTAAAGTTGTCAAAGTGAAAAAACTGGATGTTGCTGCATTTGCTTTTATATGACTCATATGTAATCTAAATTAATAATCAATCGTTCTTCTATTTAACTTTGTATGCATTTTCTTATAATTATTTATTATAAGTACTCAGTATATATTAAGTATTACCGGGTCAGTATTAATAACCGGTATTGCATCGACCGTGGTCACGGGTAGACTGTCTACCCATGACCGTAACTCGGCCAAAACGTCGGGATGAGGATGTATTTATTTATCTCGTAATTTTAGTGTGCGATCAGTCGCGTAGTACATAATAATAAAGTTGTATTTTCGAATAATTACGTTTGAAAATCTCTTTTCAATTCCGAACAAAACTGTACTGAGATTAAACTCATAATTTTAATTGAAAAGGCGCAATTTCGGGGAATTATACTGAAGTAGGGTATGAGCGTAGGAGTGAAAAAATAGGCAAAAAGTAATTTACTTACTGAGATTTCACGGTATACTGCGAAATGATAAATGTACGAACAATTAAAAAAAAAATTGGCTTGAGCATTATGAATCTATTACAATAGTAAATCAAGTTTTGAACGGAGTTTTGAAGAAAACCTAAGATGCCAATTCTTTCCAATTTAAGGTGTATCTGTTATGAAGGTCCTATTAAATGATATCGCTTTCCACGTAATTATAACAAAATTTTACTACCCATGTAACTAACCTCATGGTCGTGGTGGCCTAGAGGTATTGACACTCGCCTTGCAATCGTGAGGTCGTGGGTTCAAATCCCGGTTCCGTAACAATGAGTTCTTTGGAATTTATGTACGGAATTTCACACCACTGGCTTGTCGGTAAAGAAAAACATCGTGAGGCAACCTGCATGCGTCCGTAGAAGAAATTCGATGGCGTAATGTGAATCCACCAACCCGCACTGCGCCAGCGTGGTGGATATGGCCCAATCACCCCTGCGTGGGTAGGCCTACGTCCTGCAGTGGACTATTAAAAAGGCTAGTACAGTACAGTACAGTACAACCAACCTCAAAATTGCAAAATTGAAGCAGTCGTTCTATTGGTTAATTCGTCCATCTGCCCATCAGCCATGGGACGTCCACTGCTAGATATAGGCCTCCCTTAAAGATCTCCAATAAGACCTGTTAGTAGCGGTAACATGTACCGGTTGGTAGCTTGCATCGAGCGCAATCGCACCGTGCTGAGCTCTTCCATTGACTTTGCCTTGACTACGATATCGTCGGCAAACCGAAGGTGAGTGATATATTCGCCATAGATATTGATGCTATATCCTTGTAATTAAATCCTAGATTCGGTTATTAAAATCCTAGAAATCACTTTTTGCCGTTCATCGGTACAAAGAGAATATTTTTAACCGAAACCTTTTCCTACATATTGTAAACGTATTTTTTTATTTACTTGCAACAAAACTTAACTTGCTAAATACGTTGTAATTATTACGTTCCTGAAAGAGAATCAGCCCATTAATTATCAATAACCTTGTACATATTTACGTAAGCTAATTACAATGTTTATCTGATCAAATTACATGCTCACGAGCGCAATCCCCGGATTTGTTGTTATATGCAAAACGGTTCAGGGCTTTCGTAGAGATAATAAATAGCTCTGTCCGTCTGTTTGTTGTGATATCAACTGACCCGGTTGTTATGATTTCTGGTTGAAGTTAGGTGAAGTTAGGGAGCAACAGTACTTAGAATATATTATGTATAATATGATATTGATGGTCTATATTGTAAGCGGATATCTTATATTAAATTGTTGAATGAAGTACATGTTATATGACATCATGCGATTTCTCATCAACCTGCAATAACTGCATACTACCAAGAAGCCGCTGTGGTGTCGCAACAAAAGACGCAACAGCACCGGGATATGCCCAGAAATCAAACAATCGTTTATTATATTCAGTCCGGAAAATTTAGTCCATTGAAACGTTACATGAGCTTTACATTTTAAGAGAACGCAATTTTATTTGTTAACTTAACCCCAAGTTTGTGGGGTTGCAGCTCTTGTCCCCCGGCTGCCATCTTGGAAAAAGTGGTGCAAACAACTTTTTCATGATATCTCGGAAACTATGCGTCCTACAAAAAATTCATGGAGACATAATTTGTAGCAAACTTATTTGTCTACTAATATGTTCATATTACTTTTTGCCCTAAATACAAAATAAAATTGCGTCCTCCAATAAATGCAATATTAGGTCCTTAAATTGTAACATTTCAAAGGACTAATTCATCACTCGTTCTTTCTGACATCGAGAGATCAGTCCTTGGAAGGTAATTTATGTATTTTGTTTTAATTAAAATTAATTGCACTATATTTCGGCTTTCCTTTTGCATTCTTCGACTGCGGTCAAACGTAATTTATACTTAGCTTACACAACCATAACCTTGTGTGGGAATTAAATGGAACAACTCTCAAAGTGTAAAAATTGCTTACGAAATAGTATTTATGCTAACTTATAATATCTATCTATATAAATAGGTAATACTTGATTATCTCATACTAGATTTACTGTTTATCAGTAAACATACCAAAAAAAAATCAATACCCTCTTTTGACCGACGAACCACGCATAACTTTTTTCATAGTAGTCCGATTACAATAATTCATTTTATTGGAAAGAGTATATTTACTTCAAAGTTGGTCCCATTTAAATTTTATCGAAATCGCCCGAGCCATTTTTGATAAATCAATGATAATGTGAAAAATGCTACATCGATCCGTGCGAAATATTCGCGAATTCTGTACACGAAAAAAGTCGGTCATGCTATTTTTTGCATAAATAATTATCATCACTTGATCTCCTCATTTCTGATTCGATCTTGCAGAGAGACTCTAAATATAGCGATCTCTACAGCACGTTGGCCACTTGTGAGTTTTTTAATAAGGCACACAGTAAAATACAATATATTAGTTTTAATGTCATCTCTGGTAACACACACTGGTCGAAAACTCTCGTCGTGAAGCATTATTGATGTAAGTAAGTTCGATAAAAATAACAACTCACACCGTCTTACCACAAAAGTTTTACGCACGCTCGCACATTGTTTAACAGTACAAATTGCACGGTTAAGTGTTTAAAGCGTGTTTAAATGTTTTGTGGTGAGACGGATAGTGTTTATTAAGTTTCTTACAGTCATAAACTATAACCTTTCAACGTAAACTTTCAGTACCATATGTCAGCGCGTGTAGCACAGTCGAAATCTCTCGACTTGAGGCACTGAGGTATGTCGGGTGAACCAAATCCCTGTAAGCTAAAGAAATAGTCTGCCTACAACGATCTCAAAGTATTTTAATCCCTAACAAAAAGCACATAATCCGAACATTCGCCGGATTGAATATCCAGATTTAAGTAGGTGAAGATTCATGAGAAAAACTCCCGGAGCGAGTGAAATTCCATCGATCATTCCATAAGTTCCAGCATTTGCATGATAAATGATGGTAAAGGCTTGTCCGTAACTTTAGCAGTTTAGTTAGCTTTTCGACGGCCCTCGTTTTTTGTTTTTTCGATGAGATCAGAGCTGGAGTCATGATTAGATTTCAGATGTTTTGTTTTCAATTGATTGAAGTACCCATTAAATTTAAAAGCCTTCAAACTCAGTTGTCTCTTTCGCACATTTTCAAGTTTGTGTAAATAGACATAAAATTTCTAAATTAATCAGTAAAACGTAAAAAAATATTTTTAACACCCTTCGATGTTGCAGAAATGATTGAGATAGGTAATTGTTATTATTTTTCGATTTAAGACACGTGTGTAACTTTAAGATAAGGAAAAAATACATAGATTTTTGAATTTTGCGTGTTGTAATTTTTCATAGTTATTAAACTGCGATTATATGAGAATGAAGGAAATAAAATCGTCGTGAATTCAAGCATATCCATAATATTATATGATAAAAGCTTGACCGTAACTTTGGCAGTTTAACAAACTTTTGTTTTCAACTGATTTTCAACGATATTTTGGGTCCAGACTCGTGGTTACACCGCTTTGTTACACCAGTGTGACTACGAGGAAACTTTTTTCCTCGTGGTTACACCGACTGGTGTAACCACGAGTAAACTAATAAAACGTAGGACTCGTGGTCACACTGCTAGTGTAGGAAAATAAAATAATATCTGTAGGTACTATATAAGATGACCTTGTTAACCAAAAAATGGAGAATCAGGTTTGTACCGTTTTAATTCTGGTTAATATTCAATCGGTTTCAAGCCTTGGATGTAGGATTCGGCTTATACTTACATGTAGGTAAGTCTACCCTTTAAGTAAGTAAGTTCGTATAAGCCGGGTGGATAGCCCTGGTGTCGGAGTTTTTAGGCCGCCTGAAGGCCTCTGACTTGGCTAAACGGTTAAAACAACCGGGACTTACAATTTAACGTGTCATCCGAGCCACGGTAGCGCTCAGTTGGAAAATGCCACCCGCGGTCACCCATCCAAATTCTGACCGAGCGGAACGTTGCTTAGTTACAGTCTACCCTTTATACTACGGACATAGCAGTAAAATATTTTTAAATAACAATATGCAACATTTTATCGATTCGTTCAATGGCGTTTCGTTTATATAGCTGTCATTTGAAATGTGTATATTTATGAAATAGATCTTGTTGAGCTCTATCACTTTTGTGAAGACAGCAATGGTCAAAAATCCATAGTTACGGAGATAAACAACTTTAAAGTTTGACAGCTGTCATCCGAAATGTAGATCTTGTTGAGCTCTATCACTTTTGTGAAGACAGCAATGGTCTAAAAACGATAGTTACAGAGATAAACAACTTTAAAGTTTGACAGCTGTCATCCAAAATGTTGGTCTTGTTGAGCTCTATCACTTTTGTGAAGACAGCGCTGGTCTAAAATCGATAGTTACTGAGATAAACAACTTTAAAGTTTGACAGCTGTCATGCTACTTTAGTATGAATCCTAGAATATGACAGCTGTCACTTTGACACATGTCATTTTTGAAACGTAAAATTATAATTATTTTTACCATTTGTTGTTTCACTTGGTTTTCTTTGAGAAGGAGCTAAAACACTAAAAATTACTTTACGACTTTGTTATACATAGTGGATATATTTTATTTTCCATGACATTACTAAACAGTTTGCAACAACATATCTTGACCTCAATCATATTTTCAACTATCCCGCACATCACTACTTACCTAATATTTAGTCAAGCACGATCCTTTTAGAGTAGTGTAACCACGAGGAAAAAATTTTCCTCGTAGTCACACTGGTGTAACAAAGCGGTGTAACCACGAGTCTGGACCCGATATTTTGAGGTGGAAATGTTATTTTAGGAATGTGTTAAGAAAACCGAGAACTTCCATGCAGTAGAAACATCAAAATTATTACAATCAAACTTTGCAGATTTATTTCTTCCATCATAGTGTTATTTAAGCTCTAAAAATAAGTAATCTAGACTTGTTCTTCGCTCCGACGGATCGACCAAAACGCACTCCAAAAACCGTGCCTTTCTCTGACCACGATGTTATAAAAATATCCGCCCACTTCCTCTATATTTAACTAACCACAGCCAGTTTCTTGCTGCATTTACTTTTTTTAAAGTCTGTGGTTGACTACCGCCTTCGAACAGTAGTTTTCGTCCAAAAACCACACATTTAGAATATGCCATTTTTGAACAAAACCCAACAAATGGTAAGTTTTAGTTTAAAATGATTTGATAAGTTTTTCGATTCAATCTGTCCATTATTGTAGTAAGTATGCATTTACTATTGTAGTAAGTTTTTCAACCGACTTATGAAAAACTAGTTTTTACCCACGGCTTCGCCCGCATACGCAATAAATCATTATATTTTATAAGCTATGTGTTATTCTGATATATAAGCTATATTATTGCAAAGTTTCATCTCAATCTGTTCAGTAGTTTGTGCGTGAAAGAGTAACAAACATCCATACATCCATCCCCACAAACTTTCGCGTTTATAATATTAGTAGGATAGCATAGGATATTAGGTACTCAGTTTGTATGTATTAAGTTTTTTGAATTTTTATTACTTGCAGCTGACCAATACCTAAACTCAACAAGAATCAGTATAATATAAGGCTTTAAATATATATACTATGAGGCTTTTCTTAATACTTGTAGAACAATTGGGACAGAGATACTTAGTAGTGAAGATTTCTAGTTTCCCCTGGAAGTTATGAATCAAAGTAGTTAAAAACTGCTTGATAACAATGAATCAGTAAAAAACGGTAGCAATCGTTTTTACCCGCATTTTTAAAATACGAAACTTAAAATTTAAAAGATTATTTTATTCCTTCCCCCACATATCTCTAAAATATCCATGGATATGGGATTCTTATTTGACTAAATTCTTAAGTACTTTTAGAGTTTGAGCAATAAGAGAAGCGTCGTAAGTGGGGTCGCCCGTGTGCTATTTTACTAATTTGGTTTCATTGACAACACTGCTCTGTCTTTGCTAGTACAACTAAAAGTAATTGATACTCGGTAGACACCAATTTGGTTTTCATCAGTATCCGCGTCTACCAAGTAGTCGGTATCTTGGCTGCTAATTAAAATTTTATTGTTAGTTCACCGTAACGCCACGACGGTTCTCTTTTTGCACAAACTCTAGTACTAGGTGTACTAAAAAAAGTAGTATTGTTAATAGTATATAAGTTGAGCAAATCGATTCAGTTATGTTAAAGGAACGACACGAGAAACTGATTTTATTGAGAGAGTGGAAAGCGATTGGATTCCAACGTCACATTGACAGGTTTGCCTTTTGATGTACGAAAACCATTGAGGAAGGAATCAGAAGGAGATGGTGTAATGACATTTAGATACTTTGACATGTAATAGTTTAAAAACCGAAATAATAATCATATAGGCGTCTCTTTCAAATGTACGTTATAAGAATAGACCAACATTATACAGCACAGTTTCGCTATAGTGTCTATATTTTTCGTGACGTGTCGCGCGTGCCTGGTCCGCCATATTGAGTCGAAAAACAATAGCGATGTTCTTATTATATCAAAAAAAACTATCGATATTTTGGTTAGTTTTTATTTGTGTTATTGATCAGCTGAAATTTTGAATTTTTATTTCATTTCACTTTTCATGTCAAATTTGACAACTGTCATTCCAGAATTAATACAAGTAAAATGGCATGACAGGTGTGAAAGTAACAGCTGTCAAACTAAGAAGTATTATTATCTCCGTAACTATCGAAGCTAGACCATTAATGTCTTAATAGCAGTAATCACACTCAATGAGATCTATTAGATTGTCCTAATGACTGCTGTCAAAGCTTAAAAGTGAATTATCTCCGTAACTATCGAAGTTAGACTACTGCTGACTTCACAAAAGTGACAGAGCGCAATTAGATCTATATTTTAAATGACACCTGTCAAACTTAAAAGTGGATTGTCTCCGTAACCATCGAAGTTCGACTATTGCTGTCTTCACAAAAGTGATAGAACTCAACGAGATCTAAATTTCGGATGACAGCTGTCAAACTAAAAAGTGGAATACCTTTGTAACTATTAAAGCTAGACTATTGCTGTCTTCACAAAAGTGATAGAGCTCAACGAGACCTACATTTCGGATGACAGCTGTCAAACTTAAAAGTGGAATATCTCCATAACTATTAAAGCTAGACTATTGCTGTCTTGATACAAGTGATAGAGCTCAACGAGACCTACATTACGGATGACAGCTGTCAAACTTAAAAGTGGAATATCTCCGTAACTAATAAAGTTAGACTATTGCTGACGTGACACAAGTGATAGAACTCAACGAGACCTACATTTCAAATGACAGCTTTAAAGTGAAAAATCTGTGTAACTATTGACCCTAGAACATTGCTGTGTTTACAAAAGTGATAGAGCTTAAAAAGATCTACATTTGATGTGACAACTCAAACTTAAAAGTTGATTATTTCCGTAATATTGATAGCTGTCATCTGAAAGATATCATATCTCTCCTTGAGCTTTATCACTTTTGTGAAGACAGCAATGGTCTAGCATCGACAGTGACGGAGATAATCCACTTTTAAGTTTGACAGCTGTCATCCGAAATGTAGATCTCATATCAGTTTAGTGAAGAAAGCAATGGTCTATAGTTATGGAGATATTCCACATTTAAGCTTGACAGCTGTCATCCGATTATGTAGCTCTTATTAAGTCCTATCACTTTAATTCTAAGTCATAACTCAGTAAAGCAGTGGAGACTTTTCTAGAGGTGTCTATGGAGTTTTGGTAACAACACGGAACGACATGATACGTCACATTATATCACTTGCCCACACTTATGCACGTAATTCAGCTCATAATCAATGAAATACCACAATTTTTCACTAATTATCACTGATAAAAACACAACTTTAACAAAATAATACAATGAGGCGACATGTCTTTTCCGCGTTCCCGCCAAAAAACTCGTCCTACCATTCTAGTGTGGATTCTTGAATATGACAGCTGCAACCTTGACATCTGTAATTTTTAGGGTTCTGTACCTCAAAAGGAAAAAACGGAACCCTTATAGGATCACTTTGTTGTCCGTCTGTCCGTCTGTGTGTCTGTCAAGACTCCTTATCTAGAGAACGCGTAAAGATATCTGAAATTTAAACTGTATACGTATATTAATGAACTCTTGCTGTTGTGTAAAAGAAAAACTTCTCAGTTGTCGTTTAAAAAAGTTAGAGTCGTTTATATCGTAAAAAACAGCATATTTCGACACTCACAAAAATCAAAACCTACCGGTTACTTCCCGTTGACATAGAACTATGAAATTTGGCGAAAAGCATTGTCTCAGAATACACATATAGGATTAAATCTGAAAACTGCACATTTTTATTTACATCACAAAAAATAGGGCCTCAAAATTCACAAAATATGGGCTTAAAATTCAAAGTGAGTAAATCGTATCATGAAAGGTGTCATATAAAAGAACTTCATTAGCACATGCTAAAACAAGTTTTTAATTACTTTAACAATGTGTTTGTACGGAACCCTCGATGTGCGAGTCTGACTCGCACTTGTCCGGTTTTTTAAATAAAAGTTTGCCATTATGTTTGATTCGGCTAAAATTAATTTGTGTCGATAGTTTTATCGATAAGTACGGGGAAATCGATAAGTGTAGTGTGGTAGTAACAACACTAATCCGCCGTATTATGTGCGGTGGGTATGCACGTTTTTCTCGTCGTTAGGGCAACTCCTTCTGATTCCTTCCTCAATGACGAAAACACATTTTCAAGCTCTACGCTATATTTAAGAACTACACTATGAGATTTTGTTTTGATACGTCGTAAATTTCAACAGCAGAAAATGAGATTTTACATTCAAATTCGTAGGATTGTTTTTATTTTCGCAAAACTAACAAATTTTCAAAAAGGGGTCATACATAGACAATAACAGTTTTTTTCATCTCGCAAATAAGCAATCTAAATCTCATGACTCAAATGTAACATTTTGTAGGAGTCCTTTCTGTTAAACTACGTCCAATTGCTAGAATAAAAAAGCTTTTGTTTTTTTCTTACTCTTTTAAAATGGTATATTTTGTTAGATTTACTAAATTGTTTGTTAGTAATTGGGTCATAAGAAAAACTGTATAGGCATAGTTTTTTAATATTTTAGTTTAAATATATTAACAAGAAAAAAATTGTAGTACTTATTTGCTGTCAATATATAGGTACAACTATAGTTTCAACTACATTAGGCGATTTTATCAATTTTAGTATTAGCGGACTCATGTCGCAAATATGCTAGCAAAATGTGCCAAAATCACTTTAATATTTCAGAAATTTCTGTTTTCAGATATATTTCAGATTTACTTTGATTTTTATGTAGAAAAAGACTAACTTTATAATAGGAGCGTCCTAACTGGCAGTAGGGCTGAACTGTCGGAAAATCAGCAGATCCCTATCTGATTACAGGTAATCCAATCGCCTTTAATGTAGATTAGGTAGTTAGGCCTAGAATTGGATAAGTTCCACCGTTCATTTAGGTATATTACTGTTCTTAAAATAAAAAGTAGAGGATGTATGAATTTAAAATAATATCTATTAAAAACTGCCCTCCTCCACGCCTATTTTATATGTATAAGCTGTGCCCGACGAGTCTGTAATATAGAGGTCGACGCTTATTTTATATTCGTATGTGTAAGCAGTGCCCGATGAGTCTGTAATATAGAGGTCGACGTCTATTTTATACTCGTATGTGTAAGCAGTGTCCGTTGAGTCTGTAATATAGAAGTTTACGCCTATTTTATACTCGTATTTCAAGCAGTACCCGTCGAGTCTGTAATATAGAAGTTGACGCCTATTTTATACTCGTGTGTGTAAGCAGTGCCCGACGAGTCTGTAATATCGTGCCAATTATTTTAAATTTGCTACCAACTCGTGTTATCAAATTTCTTTAGTTACTAAATATAAATAAAGACCATGAGATTTCAAAGCATTGATAATATAATAATGTTACCAGCTCATTATAAAAATATCGATCTGACCTCAGGCCGTCACACAATTTTCCAACAATACCTGGATCGAGACAAGGCTTTCAAATAGGTACACATTTTCTTAACAACAAAAGTTGCTATTCTTGTCTTAAGAAGCGTAAGAGCGTACACAATTTGAGATCGCGTCTACCTTAGCTTCAACTAAGTGGACTTTTCAATTTTGTCAAGTGCTAAGAATTTGTGCTGCGAACATTGCAGTGTTTTCTTTTCATTTCGAAAAGAGCATTCGTCCCGTTTGTAGTGAGGTGCGCTATTAAAAAAAAGCTCTGCTATCGTTTGAGAGCTCTTTGACTTTGAAGACTAGTGATTGGAGCAGTGCTTTTTGCTGTTTTATTCTGAGCATTTCTTGATTATTGGTTTTGTAATTTCGATTGGAATACTTTTTACACAACTTCTTATTGAGATAATTCTACAGCAATTACAAAAAAATACTAAATTATATTTCCTTTAAATCTGATTCATCCAAAGAAGAAATTGCTGTATGCTACAAGGCCGTCCGGACTACTACCGGACTGTTAAATAATATTTTTTTGAGTTTTTTCATGTACATTTGGTGTAATTGTAAAAATGTATTGTAGGTACCTATTCTGTACTGTACTGTATCAGTCTTTGAATAGTCCACTGCAGGACGTAGGCCTACCTACAAAAAGTGATTGGACCATATCCACCACGCTGGCCCAGTGCGGGTTGGTGGATTCACAGACGCCATCGAATTTCTTCTACAGACATATGCAGGTTGCCTCACGATGTTTTCCTTCACCGAAAAGCCAGTGGTGTGAAATTCCGTACATAAATTCCAAAGAACTCATTGGTACGGGACCGAGATTTGAACCCACGACCTCACGATTGTAAGGCGGTTGTCACTACCTCTAGGCCACCACTGCTTATACAACTATACCTACTAATAACTTATACCTACTCTATTTTGACAATATTTATAAAGATAAAGTAAAATATGTAACTACTAGCTGACCCGGCGAACTTCGTTTCACGCAATATCTTTATGAATCATAATTCTATGTTGTTTTTAAACTATCGCAATTTAAACACATTATTATAATATACTACGGGACTAATCGCGCACTAAAATTACGAGATAAATAAATACCTCATCATCCCGACGTTTCGGCCGAGTTGCATCGACCGTAGTCACAGGTAGATTGGAGTATGGAACAGCTGGTACCGCCAATTCAACTTGAAAAATGTTCACCACGACACACAACACTGACGGTATCTAATAATGTCCTTCTACCTACACTACGCGATTTACATTTGTTGACGACAGGATTCCACGACGACAGGATTTAAATTATCAGCGTCGTGGAATCCTGTCGTCAACAAATGTAAATCGCGTAGTGTAGGTAGAAGGACATTATTTTTTCTCTTAATTTTAGTGCGCGATTAGTCCCGTAGTATATTATAATAATAATCCGATGTGTTATTCTGATGTACAAGCATAACTATTGCAAAATTTCATCTCAATCCGTTTAGTATTTATTGCGTGAAAGAGGAACAAACATGCGAACATAAAAGTGAAAGTTTGTATGTATGGATACATACAAACTTTCGCGTTTATAAAATTTGTAGGAAACATTAAAATTTAAAAAAGAATTACGAATGTAAAATAGTAAACCGACTTAACATTATTTATACGTTTGCAGTTGGAAATATGATCGAAAAGAAAGTCACGAATATAAAATCAATGCAAAAATTGTACTATATTTGTCTTGTAATTCAGATACCACCAACGGTGTAGGTACAACTTGTTATCATCATGGAAGCAATTTCAAATGAAAATTCTTAAGCGAAAATCTGCGCTTCAGCCAGGCTCTGAATGATCCGCAAATCTACAATTCGCATTCGCAACGTAAAAGCAAAAAGTAAGATTGCTCCCGATTATAAGAACGATGCAAGAAAAGCGAGAGCTGAGTAGACGTACTCAGGATGAAATGCAGAGGGCCACATGCCCCAATTTTTTCAATGAGTGTTTAACAATAGAATACGTTTTAATTGCATGCTGTTTTGTTGACCAGTATTAATTTCTGTTAGTGTAACTTTTTGTTAAATGTGTAGCTGTTAAATATTTTTCCTCACAACAAAAAAATAAATGAACCTGAATTTTAGAGTTGTGAAACGAAGTTTAGTTCAAAGAAGTCTACTTACATAAAATTAAAATGGCTTATATTTGAAAATTATTATATAAGCTTAATAATGATATATTTTGTACACACAAATTCTAATAATTATTCTGAGAATTATTATTTTTCATTATGTCAAATAGATATGTTTCATTATGTCATTAAACAGTAAAATTGTTAAAAAATACTCAGAAAGATATCTAAGTATTTTAACTATTTGTCTGTTGCTTATATACCTTACAAGTGTTTGCCCGCGGCTTCGCCCTCGCATTATTTTATTTTTGAGCTATCTATGCCATGGTAACATTTCATTTTATTGGGATAAAAAATAGTTTATTATTATGTCACTTTCTATCAAAATTTGTTTATGCCGAAAATCAAATCAATGTGTTGCTCCGTTGCTGCGTGAAAGAGTAACAAACCAATGAACCTACAATCACATTTTCGGATTTTTAATATAAGTAAGGATATTTCGTTGCATTACTAATTTAACGTAGCTAACATAATTAAATATTTACTAACACATATTTCTATCAACAATGACCCTGAAATAGGGTCCTAGATCCGTCCCAGCACCAGCTAAGTGGAGTGTACAACTTGAATGAGTGCGTCTCGCGATGTTTGCCGCCGACGCAATGTACACCCCATTTCGACTTGATATGAACGTTCCTTCCCCTTGAAAGAGTCTTTCGAGATCTTCAGACGTTTTTTTACTCTGAAAGCACCGGGATTGAGTAACAAAGTGTGCTTTTTGATTGGCTTTTCAGCCCGCTTTTGATACTCTTTTTTACACAGATGCGGGTAGGTTGTTTCAGCGTTATGTTGATTTTGTGAAAAACGTGGGTATTTTGTGTGCGTATTTCTAAGCACTGCTTAAAGTTTTAGTCAAATGACATTTTAACAATTTTCATCATTGGGCAAAAAAAAATACCGCGCGGCAAAAATGTATGCCTACTCCGTTACGGCGAAAATGTACGTTTAAGCGGCGCAGGGCGCTTGCGCAAGTCTGCGTGTGTATTGAATTTTACCACATAAATGAGAGTATTTTATTTATAGTTAGTTAAGTTTTTACCACTGCCGGCCGTTTTCTATGGAATTCGTACAGTACCATAATGCGAGCATAAGTTTTATTTAAACGTAGATTTAGTTTCATATTGAGACACAGTTTCATTTTTATATAAATTTTTTGTTCTTGTTAACACTTTCAAGATTGTAAAAGGCTCTACAAACTCATACTCATACTAGTCGTAAAATTATATAAGATACATCTGTGAATGGCACTGACCACAGATTTCTCCGTACTGATACACTGCTATAGCTACCTACATAAAAACGTAGCGTTTAACTACTGTCAACATGTTGACATAAGAGCCGTATAACTATAGCAATCCCGAGCGTCCGTTGAATCCAAACCGCGGCCGTGATCAGTCCGCCCACATCCCGCGCTTGTTATATGGCTAAATGAATTTACTCTGGGCGGGCGTCGCCTTTCATGCTTTCCGTTCAAATTGAGCCGGCCGCTGAATCCGAATCATAGTTGAACCAGAGCCTTTAGTACAGGTTTTGCATAGTTTACCTTAATTTGCGCGTTGGCGTATGGCTCCATACATTTTTGTCAGTTCTTTCTCGTTTTCACCAGGGGCGCTGTACAAAAATATATGGAGCCATACTGAAACTACTGCAGCTTTAATTTACGTGTAAACTTGTACTAACCCCTCAGTGATGTTCCCGATACTGGTTTTGCCGTATTATACGGCTTTCAGGCTTTCTAGGAATCCTAGGAACGGCTGCCTTTTTAAAACCGTATTTTCATACAAATACATATTATGTATGAAAATTACGTTATATATTTGCCCTACGTCCTATTTTAGGGCCTTTTTATCAAAAATTTTCCATACATATTTGCTAAAATACGGCTTTTTGTGGTTGACATACGGCCACTCTAAAATTGATTTGGAACAGCACTGCCTGAAACGGATCATAGTTTGCACAGCAACGCAGTGGTAAATGTACGGCAAATTCTATTTGTTGGTCACTGCAACGTGGTTTTTCTTTTGTGTTTTGGGTGTCCAATTAATTCAGATGTATTTTATTTCCGATTGAAAATTAAGCGAGCTCGCGCGATATTGTGCAGTTATCATTGATGTATAACAATCTTTAAGGTATCGACATAGACAAACCTACTTGATTGAATTATTTTTGAACCTTTAGTAGAGAGTAGATAGATAATTATAGAATGAAGATCTATATGCTAATGTTAATTAGATGACACGTAATTTCAACCGCTAAGCTAAATAATGTCAGAAGTCTTCAAACCACTCTGGGAAACTCGGACATCAAGTCTTGTGGCACTTTCTACCTGAGTTTTGTCTTAAATATAGTAAGAGGTGTTTTAGGTAAGCTTGCTAAATCCAAGCTATTTCAACCTAATTTCAAAAAGAAGGAGACCTGCAGTCAAATAAAATTTGCCAATTTTCGAACCCTATTTACTATCCTACTTCCTACTAATATTATAAACGCGAAAGTTTGTGAGGATGGATGGATGGATGGATGGATGGATGGATGGATGGATGTATGGATGTTTGTTACTCTTTCACGCAAAAACTACTGAACGGATTGAGATGAAACTTTGCAATAATATAGCTTATATATCAGAATAACACATAGGCTATAAATTATAATAATATTGGGTAAATTGTTCATAATATAACGATAAGTGTTAAGTAAGATCTGAGAACCCTGAGAACTATTCTAGAGTGCGCTTCAAGAAATGTCAAAAAAAATCAACTGTCGAATCGAACAACCGTCAAATCGTTTTTTGTTTAATTTTTTGGATCGGGTTTGAAAGACGGAACGTGACATAGTCTACTTTTTAACCCGGATAAATAAAGGGTTCCCATGGGATAGCACAAAAATCAAAATATTATGCGGGCGAAGCCGCGGGTAAAAACTAGTATATAATACGTACCATATTGGTAAAAATTGTGACTTAGCTTTGACTCAACAAAAGTGTTAGAGAAAGAGCTATATCTATATATATATATGAGAGAGGGGGATATTACTTCTCTCCTACGACGCCGGTCTATTCCCTCTCCGTCTTATAAATTTTTGGTCAGGTCACGTGTCCTGACGCGAGTTTAACATTTTTTTACGCATCCCAAAACCCAAAAAGTGCACAATGCCGCTTAAGAAGTTTTCACTTCCAAAATTGATAAACCACATTAAAGATACCCTGAAAGAGGTAGGTATATGCGGCAGGTGAAAAATAAAAGAGAACCTTATCGTAGTGAACACAAGGCAAGTTATTGCGCAGTAGCAAATTCGTTATGTCAGCTGTGCCAGAAACTATTTTTTTTTTTTATTTATTTAACTAATTTATTATATTTATCACAATTACAACTACCATTACAGAAATTCCAATGCGATAGTGTAAGTATAGGTACAAATGTTGTGTCAAATCTTGCTTCATGCATTACAAAATTTATATAATTTCAACACACTTAATCAAAAATGTCAAAATTTGATATAATAATATTCTAAAGTATACACGAAATTCAAAAATAAATTATAACACACTTTTACAATAATCTTTCATACTAATAATGTTACATTTAATATGGTTAATGTCGCCACTTCAACGTTGACAGAATTTCTTACTCTCTTCTGTGCTTGCTATAACTATAGCAAGCACAGAAGAGAGTAAGAAATTCTGTTCTGGGATAGTAGGCGTCAATTTGTTTGTTTGTTACCAACATATACAATATATAACATTATGGTAAAAACCAAGACATTATATCTTAAAAAACTAAATATTATTTACATTTTATATGTCTAACTGCATAAACCTAATTATTTGCATTTAATAGGAAAATAGAATCAAAATATTAAAGAAACGGGGATGAGCCATCGACCTGGCATTTTTTCTGTGCAGCTTGACGCTGACTTCACAGACATCAAGATGCTTTATTTTTAGTCCTAAGTGGACAAAATATCTACAAACAAATATTTTGATACACAGAGGCTCGCAGTAGCCTTATAACATCTGTAAATATTTGACAACATTGCTTGCATAAATTAAGAATTATTACTATTGTGCGGGAGCAACGGCTGACCGATAAAAAACTCTGGTTTGTTATACGTCGTCCATAGATTTTATTTATAAATCTTTTATCTATACATTTTTGATTTTCCGCCGTGTAACCGGGCGCGTCGATCCCGTTCGTCAACACTGTTTATTTGATCCAATGAAAATGAGTACATCGTTTACACAGCTGATACACCGCGTTCTCGTTAACTGATTCAATTTTATTTTGCTGTACCACCCCTGATTGTTTTACCTACCGGGATTTTTCTTTAGATTTGTTCATAGAGATTTAGATTTTTAGACCAACGTTTCTTCGTACAAAATAACACATCTAAGAGATATGTATATATAACGGGACTGAACTCACGTGTAGGGATAGTCGTAACGACTATAGTTTCGGTTTCCCGTTATATATAGTATAAAATGTGTGATGTAAAACATCTAAGAGCATTAATAGTTTACAATGGTGAACAATAATTATGTTTCGCAAATAATGGCATGACTGATTTGAACCGTGTACAGAATTCGCGAATATATCGCACATACGAATATATTGTTGATTTATCAAAAATGACTGAACCGATTTCGATAAAATTTTAATTCGACCAATTTCAAAGTATACTATATCCAATAAAAAAAGAATTATCGAAATCGGACAACTATATGAAAAACGTTATGCGTGGTACATAAAAGAAAATATATACGCGTTGAATTGAGTACCTCCTCCGGTTCGTCGGTTAAAAACGAAAATTCAATTCTGGAAAAGCACTATCTATATAAATCATTCATCCATCCAACAAATCAGTCATAGGACGTCAACTGCCAGACATAGGCCTCCCGTCTGGATCTCCACTAAGAACACTTCGTGCGCGAGTCCCAATCGCACTTGGCGGATTGTTATTTAACTAAAAAGACTTATTATTATTTCCCTTAACACTGTCAATTTGCAGGTCAAAAGGGAAGGCCTACGCTTAGCAGTTGTATAGAAATATTACTCAATCAAACACACGATCGTTTAAATACAAAAAAGGTATCGCCAACGCCTATGGAGGTGGTAAAATAATGACTCATCACATTTTCAATCTTTACCCTTCAACCGAATTTACATCTACCACCTACATCATTACGTTCACATTTGAAAATGACATTTAACGTTAAATAATCCCGCTTATATACAAACTGAAAATTATGAAGAGGAAATTGCCAATATAACTGAATACGTATGCTGAATGAAACCGTTCGCAAATTGATTTTATCGCTTAATTTCGAGCGGGAAAATGTCCCGATATTCATAACGGACAGAAACGTTATTAACTCGACTATGAAATCATTTAAGTGTTGCCATTTAGGAGTACTGTTCATCATATTTTTACGGTTTTGTTTACTTCGGCGATGGATAATTTAGAGCGTTTTCGTAAAGAGCTTTAATTTTATGTGAGAATTTATAGCTGTTTTTATTAGGTTCTCATCATTCATTTTGTTTGAGAAAACCTGCACGTCTGAGAGGTTTTCAACGATCAATGCGCAATTTGATCAGCGGGAAAGACTATGGTGGTCTCACCATTTTCTTGACAGGTTTACTACATATTTTAATTAAGTAAAGCACAGGTGTCTCACTCGCGCTTTATTTTATTACATATTATGTTGTAAGCATATCGAGTAATCTGATAAGCCCCAAATAAGAACAAATAGTCCGCGTTCAGCAATAGGACAGATATGTTACTCAAAGAAATAACTGTAACGATTATAATTGACATTTGTCAGAGTGATTACATAAAGAAACAATCATATATGGCCGTAAATATAATATCTAATTCTACGATATCTCTGCTTTTTAGGGTTCCGTACTCAAAAGGTAAAAAACGGGACGCTATTACTAAGACTCCGCTTTTTCATTTCATTTCATTTATTCAACAAATGGGTGTCAGAGACACACTTTTGAGAAGTCAATAAAAATCTACACAATGGTAAACGCTTCACAAAAAAAATCAATTGCTTACATTAATAAATCATCCATTTACACTTAAACCACATTAATTAATTAAATTACATTACAATTAGGTACCTACATCATACATTAAAAACAAGTAAACACAACACAGTGCCAGTAGTATGAATGACGAAAACCTACCAAATCTATCCAATTTGTTAGATTTTCGTCAGTCTGTCAGTATAAACGCAATAAAATGTCAAATTGTAAAAGTAAAAAAAAAAGTAAAAATGTCAAAAATTGATAAAAAATAATTACAATGTAAATAATTTAAAAATAATCAATCTTGTGAAATAAAATAAAAGTAATGTCAAATAAAGATGCGAGAAGAAAAAAATAAATGTATATACAACAAAACATTTGCATTGATGTTAATTAGCTGCCAACTGTCCGTTTGTTTGTCACCAGGCTGTATCTCATGAACCGTGATAGCTAGAAAGTTAAAACTTTTACTGATGATGTATTTCTGATGCCATTGTAACAACTAATACCAAAAACAG
Organism: Hypomecis punctinalis; assembly: GCA_949316475.1. Classification (NCBI taxonomy): domain Eukaryota; kingdom Metazoa; phylum Arthropoda; class Insecta; order Lepidoptera; family Geometridae; genus Hypomecis; species Hypomecis punctinalis. Next base: position 22,929,470 of record OX438804.1, read on the forward strand.
AAAAAGATATTGAAGGGAAGCTTCCATACCAAAAACTAATCAGGTTTTTGGTATGGAAGCTTCCCTTCAATATTGCCGTTTTTCGCTTGATATTATAAAAGAGATAAAGGAAACAAGTATATGCTTAAAATATTTACAGAATATTTAGTTGTGTATTATGCACTTGAAAAATGAATAATTATTATTATTTTTAATTTATTTGTCCTGAATATAACTTACATTTAAAAGTACTGCCAAACAGCGAAGCGGTTTGTAGGCAGGATAGCTCTCACATTAGGTACATATGTAACTTAGTATCTATGTACAAGCTGAAAGAAATACGTTCCCGTGTTATTATAGGGACATGTGGGCAATGTAATGTCATTATCAATTATATAATATTAACATATTTTGTTTTTATAATCTAAGGTTTGATAAAAATGTTTGTTTTCTAATGTGTTAATCTTCATCGCTTAATTTATCCAACATCAGTTTCTTTAACATTTTTTTAAAGCCAAATTTTGTTTGGATTGATTTCTCGATTTTTTTTAAAATAAATATTTAATGGGAGTCACACACGAGTAACGTGATTTTTGGCTCGATATTAATAACGACAATAGGTAGAAGCTTGAAAAGTTCACAGAATATTCAGTTGTATATTAACTTCAAAAATAAATAGTTAAAATAAAATATTTTAAGGTTGGTATAAATCTCATATGGTACGGGACCCTTCCTGCGTGAAGCCGACTCCAACTTGGCAGAATATTTTTTAACCCGACAAAACATTTATTCCGACTGACTAAATGAACCTTCTAGAAAATTCAACACAGAATATAATAAACGTTCCAAAATGTTAGTACCACTAAGCTGACACAAATCGCTTCATCTTATAAAATTCCCGTCACAATTCCCAAGACAAGCGCGAACCAACATTATGATAAATATTTCTCACTTTATTGCCATCCTCATTCGGCGATGAGGGGGGTCTAATGACCAATTTTAAGGCTTATGAACAGCAAATTCAGTGTCGTGAAGCGGAATGAGACATTATAATACCCAATTTCGTCTTCAGAAAGAATATAAATGACGCACGCACCTGGATCCTCCTTCGCGCCTAACGTCATTTTGAAAGTATTATCCTTTGTATAGATCAAAGTCGTGTTTGATAAAAAAATGTTTTTGTGACGAGTTTTTTTTAAATATTTTTAATGAGGCCGCATGGGAATTATTATTGGCACGACAATCGTTGAACGTCGTAGAATGGACACAGGCCTGTCAATATAATTGTTTTTCGCATAAAATGGTATGACTGACTTCAACCTTGTACAGAATTCGCAATTATTTCGCACGGATCGATGTGGCATTTATCATATTATTGTTGATTTATCAAAACAGCTCATCTGATTTCAATAAAATTTAACTTCAAAGTATGCTCTTTCCAATAAAAAAGAACGATCGAAATCGAACCACTCTCTAAAAAGTTATGCGTGGTTAACTAAATAAAAAAAAACAAATATGCGCGTCGTATTGAGTATCTCCTCCGTTTTTTCGGTCAAAAAATTCCAATAATAGCGTGTCTATATCTTGATCTCTATAATATTCTTGAATATGAATAGAATATTAAAAAAAAAAACAAGAACTTTAATTTTGACTTCTATTTTTAATTCAACTGGTTTATGAATTCAAAGTTGAGTGGGTACGTAACGTCATTTCCTTCGGAGGTCCGACATGAGTCCGACGGAAATGAGATCCTTCCACCCTTTTATCAGGGACTAATCGCGATGGAACTTAGCCGGCTTGAATCTGACTGGAGGCCCGAATACCGCTATTACGAGAAACATACTAGTAACCGCTTTGCGAAAAGATTTGAAAATAATTCGGTCAAATATTTAGTTTGTACTCTAGTCAAATCAATCAAATCAAATTGTTTATTTGCTGAGAATATATGTACAATACAAGTCAGAATTGGTTAGTCTTATATTCACATTGTGTTCAGTCTGCAAGCAGACGTGCAAATATTTATTTATTACATTAATTTCTTGTATAGGTGCGTCAGTATAATCTATAAGTTATTAACATTATTATATTCCTTAATACTATAGAAGCAATTCGATACAAGCCAGTCGGTTAGTGTTTTCTTAAATTTATTCCCGTTCAATATTTTAATTTCATTAGGTACATTATTATATATCGTTATACACATGTTATAAACATTTCTTTTGTAAATGTCTTTTCTGGCAGGAGGTTGATATAATAGGTTTGTGAACTTAGCTCTTTTTTGACGTGTTATGATGTCATTACGTTTATTGAAATATTCGGGGTGTTCTTTGGTGAAAATACACATGGCTTTAATATACATGCACGGTAAAGGGAGTAAGTTGCATTTTTTGAAGAGCGGCCTACAGCTATCCAAAAACCATGTTTTATTTATTACTCTAATGCAGCGCTTCTGAAGCTTGAACACTCTGTCTGCGTCAACTGAGTTTCCCCACATGATTAGGCCGTAGTTCAAGAGAGACGCCACGTGCCCGTGATAAGCTGCCAACGCCGCCTCCAAAGACACAGTATGCCTAATTTTCTTCAATGCAAATACAAATCGATCAAGTTTCCTACACAGAACATCAACATGGGTTTTCCAATTCAGATGATTGTCGAGGGTTAGTCCCAAAAATGTATATGTGTTTACATTCTGAACAGTTTCATTATTATAATTCTCTATGTGCTAGTCTTTTTGTCCATTGTTCAGTCAAGATCTCGAGTACAATAAAATGACTATGCTATATCACCATAGAATAACTAGTAATTATTTGTAGAATTAAGTGGGTATGTTCTTCATAGTACCGATGAAAATGTGATCCTTTCACCCTTTTATCAGAGACGATCGCGATGAAAGTTAGCCGTCTCGGATCTCGCTGAAGGCCTGAATACCGCTATCATGAGGAAACTAAATAGTAAGTAACCGCTTTTGTTAGACATAAACCTATTTGAACATTTTAAATCATATATTTCTCAAATAGTGTCAAATATTAACCGTGAATTTTATGTGCTACTGTTATACTCGTAACCCATGTCAGTTTGTCATTCGTAAAAATATTTCCTACGAATGCTGAATGATTTTAATAATAGATCTATTTATGAAAGTTATACCTAGTGTTATGAACAACTCATAATTATGAACTGTATTGTATTGTGGCCGATAGTATACTATGTTCTTTAATTTTACGGTTACTCGGTCTTAGACAGCTTGTTTCAGCAATAAGATTTCGTTGTCCGCAAAATAAGCCAAATGTTTGCCAGACTGAAACCTTTTTAAACATTTGTTTGAGTCCGTTTTATGTAGCCTCTGTGCATTTGCGCGGCATATTTTTGTAACAGCTGTTCTTTATAGAGCCTTTATTTTCGTCATGGTTGAGATTGAGTCTTGGATTCGTAGGGTCACGTAAATGTATAAATATTTTTAAACAACAAAACACGTAGATATTGTCAAAACCCAAATTTTTGCTAGCCGCGGTGGCCTAGAGGTAGTGACACCCGCCTTACAATCGTGAGGTCGTGGGTTCAAATCCTCGGTCCCGTACCAATGAGTTCTTTGGAATTTATGTACGGAATTTCACACCACTAGCTTTTCGATAAAGGAAAACATCGTAAGGCAACCTGCATACGCCAGTAGAAGAAATTCGATGGCTTATGTGAATCCATCAACCCGCACTGGGCCAGCGTGGTGGATATAGCCTAATCACCCTTCGTGGGTAGGCCTACGTTCTGCAGTGGACTGTTGAAAAGGCTGATACAGTACAGTACAGTTACAAGTAGTAGTAAAGAAAAAAATCGGCCAAGTACAAGTCGGACTCGCACACTAAGGGTTCCGTAGGTGCTGTATGGGAGCCCCCTAAATATTTTTTTAAAATTTACATATTTATTCAATATTCTGTGAATTTTTCAAACTTCTACCTGTTACTAATATTATTATCGCGCGAAAAACGGCTAAAATCAAGTCTGTTATATGGAATCCCCTCTTAGATATATGACGAATTCATAAAAGGATCAGCATCAGTTATGGTGCTTCAATGTGGTAATGATTTTGTACTATCTGACCCAACAATGCTTCAGTGTGGCGTGGGTTTGGCGGGCGAGAAGAAATTGCAAAGTCACGAACAACCAGTTTATTTCACAGAGGATTACACTTATGACAATTATAGAGAAAACTTTAAGCGAAGGACATGGCATTCCGCAGCGTAACGCACGCTACCACCATTTTATTAAGAATCACAACTCGAGCCGTTCTAATCACAATCAACCGCGAACAAACTCTTCACAACTAACAAGTGACATCTGCCATGTCTTCATCGCATTTTCCCGCCCATCGGCCAGCGTTTGTTACAAGCGTTACCCCAGGAATGTTGCCACTTCTATTCCTAGTCCTTCGAAATTATACTAAGTGGCACTATTTAAAAATAAACTTAAAGATATTGTCCCGTTATATATATTTTATTCTGTTTTTATAGCGCCAACAGAAATACATCATCTGTGAAAATTTCAGCTTTCTAGCTATAACGGTTCATGAGATACAGCCTGGTGACAGACAGACAGAGGGACAGCGGAGTCTCAGAAATAAGGTCCCGTTTTTACCCTTTGGGTACGGAACCCTAAAAATAATTTTTGAATGTACCAATTCAGTTTAAAATTATCATATAAATTAACATTTTGCTCACTAAAGAATACGATTACAATCTCACACAAACTGACGAATTTGTTCGCACGCTATGAAACCCTTAAAAAGATTAATACATTCACAATATATGTAGTTTATCAAAATAGCACTGTATCAGCTAAAAACTATCTTAAACGAAACATCAGCTTCCAAATAAAAATAACCAAAACCAGTATATTCGTTCTGGCGATACAAATGATTTTTCAAAGGGAAAGAGATAGATTGAGTTCTAGGTATGTTAAATTATGTATTGCATACAAACTAATACAAAAATATTTTTAACAACCTTTCAAATAAATCACCCGAAATAAATTGTCATAGATATCTCTACAAAAGCTCATCATTTCCCAAACGCAATAGAATATTTTACGGCCTAGTTTGTCTGAGAGTGGGAGCCAATCAATAGCCAATAAACACGGGATAGACACTTCGTTTCAATGGTCCACACATAAATCCCGCACTCCAATTAATGATCGCTAAACCGCAAGCTGGAGCTATACCGTGCTGCCTCTAGGCATAGCAGAGCCACAGCGTAAGCAAACGCGTTTTAGGCGACCACAGAAATATTAATCGTATTCCATCCAATTTTTAAGGTTCTGTACCTCAAACGGAAAAAACGGAACCCTTATAGGATCACTTTGTTGTCCGTCTGTCCGTCTGTTCGTCTGTGTGTATGTCAAGACTCTTTATCTCGGGATCGCGTAAAGATATCGAGTTGAAATTTAAACTGTATACGTATATCAATAAACTCTTGCTGTTGTGTAAAAGAAAAACTTCTCAGTTATCGTATTCAAAAGTTAGAGCCGTTTATGTCGTAAAAAACACATATTTTGACACTCACAAAAATCAAAACCTACAGGGTACTTTCCGTTGACATAGAACTATGAAATTTGACGAGAAGCATTGTCTCAGAGTACACATATAGAAATAAATCTGAAAACTGCACATTTTTATTTAAATCACAAAAAAATAGGGACTCTAAATTCACAAAATATGGGTTCAAAATTCAAAGTGAGTAAATCGTATCATGTAAAGTATAGAGATTTTAACGTTAAAGTAAGTTTACTTCCCAATTTTGTGAAATTTTCTGGAATTGTACGGAATCCTCGATGTGCGAGCCTGACTCGCACTTCTCCGGTTTTTTGTTGTTCTTAGCCTATTGCGTCTCAGAGCTGGGCAAAGGTTTCCCTCGATCTTTCCACTTTTGTCAATTTTTTGCTGCAGTTGGAATACCAGTTCCTATCAAAGGCGTCAAGTTTGTTATGCCATCTCGTTAGGTGCTTGCCAAGTACCCGGATGTTCCTAGGAAAATGCGGGCTTATTTATTACATTAAAAACATCTCATAAAAGTTTGCAGCCAAAAATAAAACACTGAAGTCATAAAATAGATTGTTTTTTTCCCACTGAGTCGATATAACTAAAAATAATTAAGTAGACCCTAACATAAATAAACGTTCATTGGTAAAAACTGAACCTATTTTTTCATTATTTGGAACAGATAAAAAAGCTCTTTAAAAAGTTGAGTAAGCAAAAATCCACATTTTTAGTGACTTTGATCGACAAAAGTCATAAAACCGAGTATATGTCCTCCGATCTTCGTCGATTACTGAATGTTACACAAAAATATGAAAAAAGCTTTTAAAAATGTAGTATTGTAGTCAATATGGATGAAAATATCAGATAAAAAAAGTTCACAAGCAAAAATAATACAGTCTAGCTTTTCTACCAGCATTTTATGTATCCGAGGTCAACTAGAGTCATAAAACCGTGTATTTGTCCACTAAATCGATAACTGCAAGTAAAACGTACTGACCGTTATACAGTAAAAATTCATTGATAAAACTTCAAAAAAATAATTTTATCTATTCAAAACCGTTAACAAAACCAGTTTCAAAAATTTCGCTAGCAAAAATAATACAGTCTAGATTTTCTACCAGTATTTTCTGTAGCTGAGGTCGACTAAGGTCGTAAAACCGGATATTTGTCCAATAAATCGATTATTATTCTGTTATCGCACGGAAAATAACATCAGAAAATTCATTGATAATACTTAAAAACTGTAGTTTTACTTATTTAAAACCAGCTTTAAAAAGTTCGCAAGCAAAAATAATACAATCCAGATTTTCTACCAGTATTTTCTGTGGCCGAGGTCGACTAAGGTCGTAAAATTGGGTATTTGTTCAATAAATCGATTATTATTGTTATCGGACGGCAAATAGCATCAGAAAATTCATTGATAAAACTTAGAAACTGTAGTTTTACTTATTTAAAACCAACTTTAAAAAGTTCGCAAGCAAAAATAATACAGTCTAGATTTTCTACCAGTATTTTCTGTGGCCGAGGTCGACTAAGGTCGTAAAACCGGGTATTTGCCCACTAAGCCGATTACTGCATGTAATCTGGGCTGGGCGTGAAACAGGAGCGAGCTCCAACGTCTTCAATTAGCTTTTACTGTGTCACTACCCTGCTGGTTATGTGAGCTAGTATTAGACGACTTTTGTGGGCAACACTTTTTGTGGCTGTATTAGGTACTTGACTTTCTTTTAGGACCTTTTCTTTTGTTCGACCTTGCGCTTGATTAAATCTCTTTCCATGAGTGCGTTGCTAGTTTTAGCATAGTTTAAATGCAGTTTGATATTGTTTCTGCTTTTATTTAATCATTACGATGGGAATTTTTGGTTTTTAGTATTAGCGCTACTTTTAGGGTTTCGTACCCAAAGGGTAAAAACGGAACCCTGTTACTAAGACTCCGCTGTCCGTCAGTCTGTCCACCTGTCTGTCTGTCACCAGGCAGCATCTGATGAACCGCTTGAGATTTTCACAGATTATGTATTTCTTTGGCAGCTATAACAACAAATAATAAAAACAGAAAAAAAATATTTAAGGGGGTCCTTATACAACAAATCTGAATATTTAGCCGTTTTTTAATTTCGATATTAATAACGACAACAGGAAGAAGCTTGAAATATTCACAAAATATTATGTTGTATATTCTCTTTAAAAATAAATAGTTAAAATAACATATATTCAGAGGGGGCTTCCATACGCAACGGAAACCTTCATGCGCGGGTCGGATTCGCACTTGGCCGATTATTTTAATCTCTTTAATTTTGCAGTTCATTTAAAAGTTTTATTTGTCGTAGAAATAAATGTACACTATCTATATGATATGATAATCATCAAAAAAGAAAACGAAATAATTTTCTTTTCTTCTTCTTAGTCGTATACACTCTTGACAGAGTGGTCGTGGTCATCAGTTCCGGTGGTGGCTCGCTTTACAATACGTCGCCATTCCTCTCGTATGGACGCTTTTCTCGTGCACGTATTGACGGGACCGTTTAGTGCAGCCTTTATTTGGTCGGTCCAACGTAATGGAGATCTACCTCGCGGTCTTGTACCATCCATCCTTCCCTGTACCACAAGGCGCTCCACAGAGGTGTTATCGCGTCGCGATACGTGCCCGAAGTAGGTGAGAATGCGATTTTGGACAATTGAAGATAGAAGCTGCTTGATGCCGAGTTCTTGTAGAATAGACTGGTTCGTTCTAAATTCGGTCCACGATATCTTCAGCATTCTTCTCCAGCACCACATTTCGAGAGCATCTATCCTCTTTTTCTCACTCTCTCTCAAGGTCCACGTCTCAGCAGCGTAAAGCGTAAAAAAGCGTAAACGCGTAAGCGTTTTCTTTTAAGAACTGTAAAATATGCGTTTATAAACCGCTTGTACACAGCAAGGTCTCGTAGTTGTGATCAAGTACCTAGTCGATTAACCTTGTAAAAAGCTGGCATTAATATGTATGTACTTTTAAAAATTTCATGGTTGTACAAATGACAATTTACATAAAAATATATGTTGGCGTTTGCGTCTAAAACTGAATTCGCTTTTTTTGTTTTTGCTAACAAGAAAGGACGGCAGATGGCCACCTGATGGAAAGGGTTCCTTTGTTCAGATCTAATACAATACCCGAAGGTTTATCTAAATGGATGAATATAAATATAAATTGCTTGGTAATCTTGAACATTTTGAGTATCACAAGGATTTCCTATGTTGGCTAATAAGATTATGGGAACAAAGCGTTCTTAGCTTAAACTGAGGATGTTGGTAGAAAGGCTAAGTCACAAGATGTTATTATATTTGAAATTTATTTTTATTAGTAGAGGTAAATAAACTTAAGTGACTAACATTTTTTTCTTCTAGTGGTTAAATGTACCTACAACAAAAATAACATTAAAAAAACTCTATTATTTAAATTTATTTAAAACTCTATTATTTATTAAAATACACCGAGTGTTACTGGGTGTATTTTTAAATTCTAATAAATAATAAAATACTAGTTGATCCACCAAACGTTGTTTTGGTATAATAATATTAAAATGTTACCAGTACAAAAAATGCGATTATAAATTGAGATATAAACTATATATACAGGGTTATTTCTAATCAATTAGCGTCCTCTTAGGGGCTTATTCTGTACATCAAAACTAACAACATTTGTTCTGCGTTTTTTGTCAAAACTCGCAAAAAATGTTTGTTGTTCTCTATAAAAATATCGTTCACCCGCGACATACATTTGTATGGAACGGCTGAATTTGTTTTTTAGTTTTGACAAAAGTTGCAGAACTAAAGTTGTCAGTTTTGATGTACAGAATAAGCCCCTAAAGGGATGCTAATTGATTAGAAATAACCCTGTATAAGAAATAACTCTCAAATTGGATCAAACTGCAAACAGTGTACAAAAAGTACTTGAGAAATTTATCGCGGACAAACAACGTGACACGTAATTTATGTATACGAGTATTTAGAAGATTAAATGGATAAAATTACAAAAAATTTACTGTAAGTAACTTTTACTATTTTGTGACACTACCTGCTGTAGTATGATTTCTAAAACAATCTTTACGAGGGCTTGCAGCCGAAGCCACCTAGAATACTATCAGTCAAAAATTGAATTGATCAAGAATAAAAAAAAATATTAGGTTTAGTTTCATTCGATGAATAGAACTTAGCTGAATAGTAGTTTCATCTAGGGCAATATAGTTTTCGAATATTTTGTTCTAAGCACGTATCTACCTTAACCTTCTTATACTCGCGCTTTAGTCTGTGAGACCGGCGAAATATTATTTCGCAATTATTTTATATTCAAACAATGCACCGACTTTGAGCTTTTTGCTAGCTGCCTCATTTGTTAATAGTTTTACTTCAGTTATCTGAACAAGCTTGTGCAAGTACGGCGTGTGGCGTATTTGGCGCCAATCGATCCGTGAGACTGACGCGAGTATACGTGCAAAAAAAATGTGTATGAAATGTTTGTATTGATAATACATTCATTGGCATTTTTATAGTCTAAAATCTTGATAGCTACATCTCGACTGTCAACTGATAAGGTACTAAACTGATTTTTACTGAGTATAGATTTTAGTCAGTTTTTTCTACACTTGAACAAAAATTTGATATTTTTAAAGGCGAAGTCTGATAGACAGTAAAATAATAAATTATTTGTACTACTAATTAAGTTATATGGCTACGGGAAAAAATATACCTATGTAGCTTTTACTGCTAGTATTAAAAAAAAATAGAAACCTGAAGTTACGGTCTGTGACACCCTGCGCGGGTATAGGTGTTTCAAAATTTGACGCAAGTATAGGAAGGTTAACGAAAGACAATGCGCCTAACCATAATTTATTCTACGATGACATGAACAATGTTCCAAATCACGACGATGATCAAAAAGGAATAATTTCTTAGCTTTGCCGGGGCAAGGAACCGGAAGTTCGTTATCATAATTAAAGGCCACGAACAACACCCTAGGGCCGCTCTGGCTATACCCAACAAGAGATGCCCGATGCCCACTCCCAGCACTGGGATTACACCGGTCCACATAATTTTACCATTCCATTACTTATTCATTACCTGAAACTGTTCAATTAACATACCTCGCCGCCTTTACCCTCGTCATTCAGCGTCAATTTCACGTGTCTGAGCTATTTCCTGTGTATTACTGGAATCTGTAGTATGAACATAGTACCATATATTATGAACACCAAATGCGGGATGTGTTCTAGAGTTGGGCAATGAGCGTGGTAATTGCGGCGATAACTATCGATAGTTGAAGATATATCTATCATAAAATGACAATCAAGCATAAACAGAGACAAACAGTCGAAATAAAAGAAATACACTGTATAAAACCATCCATCTTCTTATAGTATGAATTTGTGTGCAATTTCAAACTTCTAAGTGCTATATTTTGATGATGAAATATTCACTAACATACAATGACGTAAGGATTCATGGATTACCTATTCTTCACGTGTGATTTGAAGATGGCGGCGATTGGTTTTTGAGAACGTCTAGAAATAATTACCCGCATTCTGTTTCAGTTGTGTATTCAGTGAAATGTCCGTCGTCATCTAATTATATATCTTTTGAAATGAATTTGTGTCTGTATATCATTTATAGAATCGTAACTATGCATTTGATCATGTGATGATCTTAAGCAAAGTTGTTGTGCATGAACTAAAGAAAGTTTTTGAAATGTAACTTATAAAGATAATGCGAGAAACGAAGTTCGCGGGGTCAGCTAGTTCTAATTAAGAACGTGTGTGACCGAAAAGAATAGTTTATAGGTAACATCATGTTTATTTTAAATGTTAACCATATAATACCAATCTGATGCCCATTAAATTGATAGAAAGAGAAATTATTTATTTATAACTACAATTGAATAAAGGCTAATTAAGTTGCACATATAGCAACGAATATAAAATAGCAAAGGTGATTACTAATAACAGAGATGTAATATTACTTGTGATTTGTAATTTTGTTGTACTGTTGCTAATTTGGGCCCTACATGCCTAAAACAAATGTTTTTTTATTTATATTAAATATATTATAAAATATCACACTGTCGACACTTACAAAATATAACTATCGATACGTTCATCTCTATCGTGCGTTATCCAACCCTATCTACAGAGTACGTGTACCTTGTTCGGATAATCAGGAGCAGAGTAGTTTTGCGAATTAATTTTGCTTGGGTTACGACGGATTGACGCTTTCTTTATGGACCCTACGGTGCGTTAGATGAGATTTGTACGGAGCTTAGATGGTATAACGGGAGATATAGCGAATTTACTTATTAACCTTCAGCGCAGTATCATTTTTGTCAGTATATCTAGTTGTTTTTAAGGTTCCGTACCTCAAAAACAAAAAACGGAACCCTTATAGGATCACTTTGTTGTCCGTCTGTTCGTCTGTGTGTATGTCAAGACTCTTTATCTCGGGATCGCGTACAGATATCGAGTTGAAATTTAAACCGTATACGCATATCTATGGTCTCTTGCAGTTGTGTAAAAGAAACGCTTCACAGTTATCGTATAAAAAAGTTAGAGCCGTTTATGTCGTAAATAACCGCATACTTCGACACTCACAAAAATCAAAACCTACAGGGTATTTCCCGTTGACATAGAACTATGAAATTTTGCGAGAAGCATTGTATCAGAGTACACATATAGGAATAAATCTGAAAACTGTACATTTTTATTTAATCACTAAAATAGGGCCCCAAAATTCACAAAATATGGGTTCGAAATTCAAAGCGAGTAAATCGCATCATGTTTGCTAATAAAAAAAAAAAACTATCGAAATAGGACTACTATGTAAAAAGTTATGCGTTGACTACGTATAACTTTTTACATAGTACTACTTAAAAAAAATATAACTACTCGTCAAATACTCTAGTACTTCATCCATTTCGTCGGTCAAAAATAATAACATTTTTACTATTTCTATTTTATATTTAGTTATTTTTTGCGATACGTCGATTAAAGCTTTCTTGATGGACCCTACAATGCCTTAGATGTAATATGTACGGGTGATATAGCAAATATATAGGTACTTAGTAACCTTCAGCGTGGTATCAATTATGTCAGTATATTCAGTTATAATTATTTATTCATCTTCGAGTCACTTTTATTAGTTAATAAATTAACTAATAACTATATACATTAAATAACTAAATAATATGCATTTAGTGCATATTATTAAATCTACAGGGTTATCCACAGATCCAATAAACGTTTATCACTACACAGTATAAAACAAAGTCGCCTGTCTGTCTGTCCCTATGTATGCTTATATCTTTAAAACAACGCTACAGATTTTGATGCGGTTTTTTAATAGATAGTGTGATTCAATAGAAACATTTATATTATGTATATGTCGCAGGCAATTTGTATGATTCCGCCGTTTACATACGGCGTCGTCAGTTTAAAAACGCTCGCAGTTATGTATAATGCCGAAGGCAAAATGTATATTGCCTTAGCATTTTATATTATGCCGAAACATTTGATTGACAATTTAAACGCCGTATACATAATGCCGAGGCAAATTGAAGTATTTAGTTCTGTTTCTTACCACGCGCGTCGCTGTTGATCAAAACGATTGATCAAAACGAACAAAATGGCGTCAAGTAGTGGTTTTGTGACCCAAGAAAATATTGAAAATACTACGTGTACAAAAGGCTTTTCGCAAAATACTTGTGAATTTAAAGACATTTATTATAGTAAATTAAAAAAAAGTTACGATTCTTAAACGAAAGCAATAAACACGCCGTGGACGACTTTCAAGGTTTTTCGGTACCTAAAAAGTGCTAAGGTGTCCATAGAATCTGGTGTTCCCAGGACTCCTGAAATATGCAGGAGTCTTCCGATTGTTGCATATCGACCATAGTTAAAAAATGGTCAGAAAATATCAAAGGAGGCTAACCTGACCAATTGAAGTCGAAATACCTTAGATAAGTGCTTAGATATGTTGGTTAGTTAATGTTAGAGTATTTAACGGAAGGTCCTGAACTCGTAATAAGGACATATTGTTTCTGGCGCTTCGCCGGCCGCTACCGCGGCACGCTCGCTTCGCTCGCTCGGATCGCGCGTTGTTGTCACTGTTCAAACCTAACCTAACCCACAAACTTTATATAAGTTTGACCTAAGGTCACTAAGTTTGGTTCACTTATCCTGGCGTAAAAGTCAATGTCAGTATTTCCCCACCCATATACTCCCACATCCCATTCCCACATCGCATTCCGAAGATCGCGGTTTAGGCTCGGTGCCCCACACACGTTTTTGTTTCGTACACTCCAACCGTTAAACGAACTATATCTCGAGATTATAATCGATCTGATTGATTTGAATTGTCCAAAATTTTTAACTGTCAATCTGATTTTTCTGAAGTGGGATTTTGTCATGGTCACCCTAAAACTACAACCGACGTTGAAATTATTACAATTGAATGAGTTGTCATTTTGCCTTCGGCATTTTACATAACGGCGAGCGTTTTTAAACTGACGACGCCGTATGTAAACGGCGGAATCATACAAATTGCCTGCGACATATATAATACACCTGTGCGAAGCCGAGGCGAGTCGCTGGTAGATAATAATTTAAACGCTCAATAGGCTCAATTATGAAGACATAGTCTAAACAGAAACATTCCAAATTGCTATTAAAACTACGATGACGCCTTCATAATTGGGCCTATTAAGTACCTATGTTAAGAATGACATAATCATCATCATCACATAGAAACGACACGAATCAGAGATGCTACAATAATATTTTAGGAATACATTTTATACCATTTTTATGGATATTATACAATAATTATATAAATGTACAATTAATCAGGTTATGAAACAAAATGTTTACTGTACCTGTACCAGCCTTTTTAATAGTCCACTGCAGGACGTAGGCCTACCCACGAAGGGTGTTTTGGGCCATATCCACCACGCTGGCCCAGTGCGGGTTGGAGGATTCACATACGCCATCGAATTTCTTCTACGGACATATGCAGGTTGCCTCACGATGTTTTCCTTCACCGAAAAGCCAGTGGTGTGAAATTCCGTACATAAATTCCAAAGAACTCATTGGTACGGGACCGGGGATTTGAACCCACGACCTCACGATTGTAAGGCGGGTGTCACTACCTCTAGACCACCACGGCTTTACTTAAAATGTTTAGTATTTTTTAATATATTTTTCCTAAGGTTACGATGGACGGACGCTTTGTTTACGAACTTTACGGTGCGTTCAATTAGATTTTTATATGGCGTAACATGAGATATACATAATATATGTAGAACATTTACTTAGTACAGTATAATATTATGATTTTTGTCAGTAAGGAAAAACGAATAATAAAAAATTGAACAATTCATTTGAAGTATTAATTTGTGAACTAACTATCACCGATTAACAACCATAAACGAGACAAATCTGCTAACTTGCAGTGTGCCAGCTTCTCCGGTAGTCGCTGGGTTCAAATGAAACTATCATGGTGTCACCACGAGACTGCAAAGACTTAGTCAAGTTTAAATTCACAGTACAAAAAGCCTATGCAATATATCTTTCATAAAATTTAGAAAAAAAAGTCCTATCTTATTTACGCAATTGTATCAAAAATCAGGGCCTTCCAATCTATCAAGAGGAATTTGCTTACGGGCGTAATTCCATTAAGACCCTTTCGCATACAGGCCTTTTGCTAAGTCCATCATGAAAAAAGCCCGTCAGGCACATCGTAAAGCCTCATACTCGATTTCATTTGCCACAAATGACCTGTCAAAGAGAAAAAACCTCAAAGCTATTGTGAGCGTAAATAACCCTGCGCTCAGAAAGTACGCAACGTAAATGTTTCTCAACCGTGAACTATTTGATTATCCTTTGAATTGAACTGAAGGTCTTTTGTCCCATTTCCACTTGAATGGACATCGCAAAAAGAAACTTGGAATATTTGGGGAGGTCAGGATTTGGGTAAACAATAGCTGCTGTTTTATATGTATCAAAGGGTAAGGTCCTGACTCATAATTTTCGCGGAGTCAAATTCCAACAATGAGATCGCGTTATTTTTGCTGACTTCACGACCTTTTCAGGGTTGAAATTTACATAAGGTAATACCGTATAATTTAACCGTATTAAAATGTATTATTCGCATACATTATTATTAGAATACCTTTCGTATAAATTTTGTTGTGAAACAATTCAATTTGAAACAATTTTCGGAAGCTTAATAATATTCTCTTAATTTATGTATGACGTAATGTAACTTTATGTCGGAGGTAATTGTTTCAGTTTATTCAAAGTAGAAAACTGATCAAAGTGAAGCAAAGAACTTTGCTTCAACTCGATGATTTTGCTTTCTGGATGTTGATTTTTGGTCTACAGGCCACATTTTTCAACATTAGCATTCTTGAAATACGTAATTTTGTTTCTAAAGAGCTTAGTAAGGTACTCTAAAAATCTGTACCGCTAATGCATCAAATATGTATCGATATGTAAATAAACAAACGCTTATTTTATAAGTTGATATTTATATAGCTTTAACGAAATTTCAAAATCGAAATCATATCAACTAATAACAATCGTCCTTGACAGCCCAATTTGATATTCTTATTCAAATCTGGCCCGGAAAGTTCCTCGAAGAATATGGGGAGCCGGGGAAAGAAATTTCATCTCGAGTAAGTTAGAAAAAGTTGTAATCTCCCCTGACTCCCTACGAGATTTGATCCATTAATACCTCAATGACGTAAAAGGATAAAGCTCTTAATGCCCATCTAGAAAATGAAATCAGCTATCAGCTTTTGCGATGACATAATCTTTGAATTTTTCTTTGAAGGAATTCAAAACGTTGGTAATTTTCTCCAACTCATTTCAGATTCAAGATCATTTTTATTTGTAAAAACAGTTCAGTCTTAGAATATCCATTATTACATTTATACTTATATGCTGTTGCTTTACAAAGTACGAATATTCAAAGATGTATTTTTCAGATATTAATCATTATAAATTTATAAACCACTTATCTATAACAAACCCCAAAAAATCAGATTTTCTATCCTGCCAAGAGGTAATAAACTTTTTATACAGAACAGTCGATTTATTGTTGGCAATTTTGGGGTTGGTCCTTTATTAATAATTATTTATAAGTATGATGATATACATTTTTTTCATATTTCCGCACTTTTCCAAGCTATACCTTGATATTTAGTAATATTGTAAAGCCAAACTACAATAAAATAAATAAATGTATAGATATTTGGGAACATCTTACTTATCGGTCTCTGACCCCAAACTAAACTAAACTTGTGATATGGCTGCCAGAGAATGATATACTACATATACATATTTTTAAATACATACTTAGATAGATAGTACCTAAATAACACCCAGATACAGAGCAATCACCAATGTTCATCACATAAATGGTTGCCCTGGGTGGGGATCGAACCCACGTCTCTTTGACCCAGGAGTCAGAGCTACTAACCACTGAGCCACCGAGGCAGTCAAATTACTACTTAATTACTCTAGATGTTAAAAAATATTAAAAATGTGAATCAGAGAGCGGTCGGCACAGTTTTTGTAAAGGTAACGTGTAAAACATTTTGGAATACATTTTTTTTTGATAATAAAAATACGCGAGTATTTAAAAATGTATCTCCAAAACCAATTGTGCTTTACAATCGTCAGTAGAGGGCACTGAAAGTTTTTCATATCGACAATAATTCTCTTTCACTTTAAATTACTAACACGCTAGGCTATTAATATATTTAATTTAGTTCAAGGTAACATGATTGAATCTAACAAAATTGTGTTAAGCTGCAAAATTTTCTATCTGATAAAGCTTTAGAAAATAGATTTCAGAAAATTTGCCGATATTTTTTAGCAAACTAATGTGATTGTCACGGAAGAAAAATTTTCTAGGGAACTGAGTTTAATGACTTTTAAAATTTTATTCAAAGTAAATTAGAATTCGCAGCTCTTTGTAGGTGAAATTGAAAAGCAGGGCTAAGTTTATTCAGTTTATTTACCTTAAAATAATAACGCTGTAAAGCGGGATATGTATGGAACGATCCCGTTCCGAGCTCATCATTTTAAATTGGAAACATAATATTGTAGACACTCCATCGGATGTTATATTTATGAGTGCCAAAGTCGTAAAAGGGAACAACATTTTCAAGATCCTTTAGAGTAATTACTTTTAGCCGTTCGGCTCGATATTACGCCGGCAATTTTGATACGTGATGCTATGAAAAAAATTCGACGGGTTTTTTGATCTTTGATGAGGATTTTTTAATCTACTTACTGGATTGATTCTGTGTGTATTAAATTATATGTGTGTGCGTAGTTTGATTTAGATATTTATTTGAGGATGTTTTTACTAACTGCATCAAAATCATCGACCTGGTTTTTTATTTTCTTCTGAAGGAAAGAAGTTAAAATTCCTTACTGAAGAATACTGAAACAGAAAAATAGTGCGTGCAGTCCGTCCGCGCGGAAGAAGTGAAACTTCGACGCAACAGTGCTTTCATACACTCTCCATGGTAGCGTTAAACAACCTTGTTGGAAGTCGCATGAGAAGTTTCACTTCACTAATGTCTTGGAGTTCAAAAATGAATAGTTGGATTATGAAATTTGAAGTTCCTAAGTTTCAATCACATTTATTAAGAAAATGTCAACTCAGTTCTATTTTAATCCGTACTTATGAGTATAAATAAACTCCTACTACATTCAAGCAATGAAGGAAAATGTTGTCTTGTAATTTGCTCGTATGACATAATTATCTTCACGTCTTCTACGATAATGTGAAGTCTGCTAACATTTGGTTAGCAGATCGACGCATAGCTTACAGCTCTACGCTTAATAATGTATAGCCTAAAAGTAATAAATATTTTAGTAGAGGTTTTTGACTCATAGCGTTGGCCCCAAACAATAAATTAATATGTACCTAATTGACCAAACGAACGAAATGAGAAACAGTCTCAGTTTTGACTCAAAAATATTGCTTTTATCTGTCCGGATGTTGACTCTCTTCTAAAGTTCATATTTTTCAATCAGTATTGACTAAACTTGGTTTACGAGTTCTTATTACATATTTGAATGTTTTCGTCGTCAGCGATTTTTGATTAGAGGGGTATTTTCCTTAAGAAAGGGGGAAATTTTCCAAAGCGTTATTTTTCAATCGATCTTGATAATATTCGGCAAGATTTTTTAAAATCTAAATGATAATAAGGTTTACAAGTATGAACGAAATCGGTCAAGAGCGAGACAGACGAGAGGTTTAGTTAAACAGATGCGAGGTCGACTGTTCGGAGAGAAGTAAATGGATAAGTTATGTGTTACGTATTCAACAAGTGAGGCAGTGTAACAATAAGCAGTAAATAGACAGGCTCGTTAGAGTGAAGCACTTGTGCCGTCGGTGTTCCATCTTGTTTGCCACTAGTTGCGAAACTGTTGGATGCTGTGGTCAGTGGATAAATAGCGGTTGGAAACGATCCGCAGATTGATTGGACTGTATTGAACTATTATAGCATTTCTCTGACTGCTTAGTTGCAGCCACAGCCTTAATGTTTATCTGCGAATATCTTTTTTGTGAGAAACAATTACAGTGCTCTACCACACAAAGTTTGATTAACCTGCTGTTTGTGACGTCAAATGAATAGTAACCCCGGTCTAACGCAAAAGGTTTTTAAGCACAATATTTTTTTTAAGAAGTACTTCAGCATTGGCGGCTTCCGTAGTCACTGACGGAGAACGGATGGTCCAACTCAAGTTTGTGGCTGCGACAGTGCTTATGCAAGTGGCATCCGAAACTAAGCCCTTGGCGTTTTTCCACGGCACCAGAGTTAAACCATTAGGCCTCTTCCCGTCAGACCTGCTAAGGCCTGGCGTTTATTCATTTAATCACAAGTCTAAGGTAAAGTCATAGTCCAGACGTAGACATAATACTTATCTAATAATAGAGACTTAATACGTCATAATAATGACATTTATATTACCCGGGTAGCGCTACGCCACATGTTTGTGCATGAATGACCAGAGGGTGATTTGTGTAGTCAGTCGAATGGGTAACCTTTAGTATGGCTTACATTGTACGTCTACATTGTACTTGCAATATTTTACAACCTAGTGTATGTAGTCTCCAAGTTATTTTTAGAAAATATACAGAGCGCTAAGAGCGTGGCTTGTATTTTGAACTTCATCAGTTTTTACTACTAAAATACCACTTAAATGCATTGCAAGCTTTTTTAGAGTTATTCTATCAGTTGAACAAATGCAAGACTGCGTTATGACTTATGATGCATCAAAGTCAAAGTCTAGAACGTTGACTTGACTTATCATAATATTGCCCAGATATGGCTAGCTAGATTACGCTACGTTACACGCACGACCTGCGGCGAGCTTGATTTGAACAGTCCATCGCTTGGGTAGCCTTTAGTTCGGTCTAGTGCTTTCCACTTTGGCCTGGCTACATTGTACCTGCAATATTTTACGAGCAGGTTTTTACGGTATTTTCATGGTTGAAGCTATTATTTACAGCATGTTGAAAAAACAAAAAATTGGAAGTTTATACTAGACTTTGGACATTAGTAAATATAATTATCGTTTTCAAAAACAATGACTTTCATTTTTGTTACTTAAAAAAAAATATAAGATATCAGTTGCGTATAAAGATGTCTAGATATTTATTTACTTAAGACGCTCCATCAGTAAACTTTTAGGTATTTTACAATAATGTCTTTCAGTATACAAATAGAGTTTAAAATCGCGTGTCGTTAGTTTTTAGATGAAACTCGAGATAAGAATTCGATAATTTTTCGCACTTTTAGTTCGTTTAAACAGAAATAAAGCCGTTTTGCAATAAAATATTTAGATATGTCTTTAGTTTGGTAAATTTTCTATTTTATGATTACAAAAAATATAGTAGTTATCGATCTAAATATTGAGAAATGCGAAACGAAAGATTTTTTTCTAAAGCTTTTTTTGTGAATTTTTTTTCAAGATACCAGATATATTTTTTCCAATATTATTGAAAAAGTCTTTTTTGTAAACTATTATTGTGTGTTTTGTATTTTTTCCAAGTTTGTATCAGTAACAGTTAAGCCTAACTGTGCGACGAAAAACATGACGTTTTTACGGATTTTTGTCTTTGTGCAGCGCCTTAAGCTTAAATAATAATTTCGTTTGATGTCCTAATTGAATGTAAAACCTGTTTTTTATTTAAAGCTTCTATACAAAATAAATTGTTAATATCAGGTACAAAATTTTGCATGGACTCTATCAAGCACCAAATGTTCGGTTGAGAGTGGTTCTCACATAATAATATATTTTGAATCAGTAATCGACATTATTGAAAAATTTTGAACAGCTATGATGATAAAAGAAAACATTTGTAAATTGTGTTTAGTAATATTGACACATAATTTTATAAGCTTTTGATACACTTTGATTCCTAGTCTTTGCACGCTTACACGAGTTTATGTACAGCGACCACAACAATATGTCCGGTTTGTATTACCATCTCTAGTAGTACTTGAACGGACGTAATTTTCCAGAACCGGCTACCATTACAAGTAGTTTACCTTAATTCCTCCTTTTTTTAGGATTGAAATGTTACAAAGTTACTCAAATTATTTGATACATTTTGATTTCTAGTCTTCATACGCATGCAAGGTTGTGCTGCAGCCGCAACAATTTGTTCGTCTCGTATTACCATATTTTTTAGTCCGGCGCGGGCGTAATTTACTGGTTCCGGCTATTCTAGCATGAAATTTGTTATTTTATAAATTCAATTGTATTTTTTTGCCTTGGAATATTACAAAGTTATTTAAATTATTTGATGCATTTTGATTTCTAGTCTTCATATACAAGAGTTTGTAGCGGACACATTAATTTATACGCCTCGTATTACCAGCTTTATTTGAACGGCGTCAACATCATTTGCACGGATCCTATTAGGCTATTATTGCATAAAATGTGTAATTTTTCCCTTGGAATGTAACAAAGTTACTCAAATTATTGAATACATTTTGATTTCTAGTATTCACACGCATCACTATTTTGCAGCGGCTACTACAATTTGTCTGCCTCGTATTACCATCGTTTTTAGTCCGACACGGTCGTATTTTTTCCGGATTCGACTATCGTTACATGAAATGTGTAACTTTATTCATTGAAATGTTACAAAGTCACTCAAATTATTTTATGTATTTTGATTTCTAGTCTTCACATGCATGTTTGAGTTTGCAGCGGCAGCAACAATTTGTCCGCCTCGTATTACCATCTTTATTAGTCCAGCGCGAGCGTAATTAGTCCGGATCCGGCTATTGGAAATGTGTAACATTATTCACTGAAATGTTACAATGTTACTTAATTATTTGATGCATTTTGATTTCTAGTATTCACACGCATGCACGAGTTTGCAGCGGCCACAACAATTTGTCCGCCTTGTATTACCATCTTTATTAGTCCAGCGCGAGCGTAATTAGTCCGGATCCGGCTATTGGAAATGTGTAACTTTATTCACTGAAATGTTACAAAGTTACTCAAATTATTTGATCAATTTTGATTACTTGTATTCACAGGCCTGCACGAGTTTGCAGCGGCCACAACAATTTGTCCGCCTTGTATTACCATCTTTATTAGTCCAGCGCGAGCGTAATTAATCCGGATCCGACTATTGGAAATGTGTAACTTTATTCACTGAAATGTAACAAAGTTACTCAAATTATTTGATGCATTTTGATTTTTAGTATTCCCACGCATGCACGAGTTTGCAGCGGCCACAATAATTTGTCCGCCTCGTATTACCATCTTTATTAGTCCGGCGCGGGCGTAATTTGTCCGGAGCCGGCTACCCGGCTCATATTCCGGACGCGGTTTATTTAGGCGCCATTAGCATAACACTGCATTAGTGCTCCGTATTCGCTGTGCTGCTGGACAGTGTTTTCGAGCGTTTTACTTTTTATTTTTTTTTTGCTGGAATTTTGTTATGAAAGGACTGGCTGATGTTTACTTTTTTACAGCGCATTTGCAGTAGCATTTTTTTTTCGGTCTGAACAGTTCATAATTTTGCTTCATCATAATAATATGGTTGAATATACATTTATATTTATCGCAAATATGTACGTCCACGCTTGACTTTACCTGATTGGAAAGCAAAATATCTTAGAGAAGAAGAAAAACCATCTCACAAAATTACACTCATAGAAAAATGTTATATAAGTAAAAAAATGGTCTCAGACCTTGTATTAAGGATAAAATAGAAAATATCTGGGATTTTGCGTCAATGTTACCTATGTATGATATCTATCTATGTAATGTTGCCTGCAATAAATCGCGTTGAGCGAGACGGCTGCTATTTAAAAACCTATTTTTATCCTTGTAATTTGTTATTTATGTAATATGGTTTTCTAATTAAAGTGTCATTATTGTTATGTACCTACATGAAATTTTTTTCGTACATATTGAATTATTCTTAATAGCTACACTAAGAGTATGCAAAACACATAATTTAACAAAATTATCAATTAATTAGGTTTTAATGGCACCTGTACTATGGTTATTTTGTATGAAATCTGCACGTTTTTCTTTTTCCAATCCATTTACTGCAGAAAAGTTTAGCAACATTTTTAGCAGTTTCGTCTGTCCCTTGAGGAAATAACTGAAACAGGTGGAACCTGATCTCTTTCGTATATCACAGATACAAGATCAATATCCTCTGATTCCGAGCAACATCCGATTGAGCCGGAAGCCGGAAATGGTCTCACTATTACTTACAGTCCGTATTACTAGCAGGGCGAGTAATTAGATCGATGGTTTCGAAATACAGTTGTATTTGTTACAATGGCAATGATGGCAGGTGATGTTTTGCGAGTGACAAGACACGTAAAGCGTCTGTTTATAGTAATACGGCGGTAAGCAAATTTTATTATTATAGTAACAGTTTATATGAAAGGCTATCAAAAATCTACATACTCGTATCTTGCCTAAAAAAGGAATCATAATTGATAAGGTAACCAAAGTCCAGTGACTCTACCGAACAATCTCACCACTATAATAAATGTCCTTCTCACTGGCTTTTCGAAATAGTTGTTGTTCTCGGAATAGTTTGTTGAAAGTTATAGAATATTTGATAAGAAAACTGTTGTGGATTAAATAATTCTGTAAATCTTATTTTTTTGAGTTTGAAAATTTGAAAGAGTTCGAAAACAAATCGCTTCAGACTCGATGTCTGTTCAAACATTTTTCCCCGGAAAAGTATGTTTATGGAAATTGCTAAATAAGTTTCATTCCGGAAAACCAAATTATTGTTAGTGTACCTACCAATCTGTGGAGCGTCCATTTTATCAATACAAGTAGCGTAATATAACCTCTTTCAATATTTGGTTACGCAATTATATTCCACGAATATTAATAATCCCCAAATCGATTCCCGAAACACCGATTCACCTTGATAATGACTTTGAATTATGAAATCCAATTTGTACTCGACTTTGTTCGGATTCGACCATTACCAAGAAGGTTTCGGAGGGTGGCCACAAAGGCTTGCGGTCGGCAGGACACTTCGCGAACAATTCGCGGGCTTACCAGCTTCCCTTTGTGAATTGATTCAATGGATTAATGGTATTTTAAAGGGCTATTTACGAAGGAATTTTGAGGTAAAAATGCAATGACAGTAATTAAAATTGAAAAATGGGACGATGATGACTTATTACGATAAAATGTCTTTGTTTAAGAAGAAGAAATGTTTTTGTATAAAATTTTGTTTTTAACCCACGGAACGGAGGAGGTTTACAAGTCAACGCGTATATAATATAAATCTTTTTATGTTTGACCACGCATAACTTTGTACAGAATGGTCCAATAAGCCATTTTTGATAAATTAACATTAATGTGAAAATTACTGGGAACATCGATCCGTGCGGACTATTTGAATTCTGTACACGGTTGAAGTCAACTACTTATTTTATTATAGCTAGACAAAAGAAATGATGTAGTTTAATATGATTTACATTTGTATACAAAATAACAGTTACAACATTTCATACCAATGAACGCAAATTCTAGTAGAAAATTCTGTAATACGCAGGGGGCGCATAAATTCATATACTTAATTTTTGTTTCAGGCATAAAATATGATCTAACAAGCATCTATGAATAGACTTATTTTATATTGGTATATATATATCTCTAAGTACACACCCTCATGAACTAAAACGTGATATATGGCAAGCCCGGCACCCACCCTGTTCAGACTTCACACCACCATCTGAAAGTCTCCCATCTGGACATGAACTCCCGTGGCCAGTCTGGAAGTCTCTTAATCGGCTACGTGTCGGGGTTGGCCGCTGCAAAGAGAACATGGTCAGATGGGGCTTTGAAGACCAGGAACAATGTGAATGTGGTGCTGCCGTCCAAACCATGGCACACTTTTTAGTTTGCCCGCTTTGCCCAAAACAATGCACACAGAAAGGCCTAAACCTGGCCACCGAAGACGCGGTAGAGGTCGCCATATACTGGTCCCAAAACATCTAAACCATGTTAATATTTTTTTTAAATTGTATACAATTAAAAAAAATGTATAAAGAAAAATATATATATGTAAAAAAAATGTCTAGCCACGACACGAGATGAATGAATGAACATTGGTAAAGTTCAGGTCCTTTGTTTATGAAATAACTAACTAACTAACTTGTCTATGAATAATAGGCTATTTGACAACATAGAAAATATACTATTGATTATGGTAATCCTTAAAGATAATAGCCTGAAAAAGACATATGTCACTTTATTTAAACTAAAATATGTCTAAATTTCGCTAATAGCACGAAATAAAATACGATATTATTTTGATATTTTATCTGTGACGTAAACGCTCTAAGAAGGGCGGCAACTCTGGTGACGTCACATGATAGTAAACAAAAAATTATCGATTGACTGTTATTTGTGTAATTTGTGTTTTGTGATGTCGGAGTCATATTACAGGATCTCTAAGTTACTTTTAAAGTATTTATTGTCAATTTTAGATGTGAACTAGCGTATTTACTGGTATTTATTAAAGTAATTTACTAGTGTGTGACGTCAAATACCAGCGCCATTACAGAATGTCGTTTTTGGTGGGGTCTTGAATATCTATTCTTTAACACTGATTTTCATTGTCAATACAGTAGATCTCTCGGAAATATAAATGTAGTGTGCTTATTATGTACTAACGAATAATTTGAAATTATTTCCAAAAAACTAGTCAAATACCCTATTATAATTATCGTATTGCTTTATTCTCATATTGTAGTAATATGCAATCAATCCCAGTCCCGCACCAGGTTTTAAAACTGCAATTGTCTCTCTTCAAATTTTATCTTGAAAAAGAGTTTCTTGGAATTGGTTTAATAATAAATGATAAGTTCAAAGAAAATTATATCAGACAGTATCGAATAGCCGCAAAGTTAACGTGGAAAGTTTGAGTCCGCTTCTGGGATCCCAGCGGGACGTTACAACTGACAACAAACCTATAACTCGGAGGGATCGAATCAAATAATGTATAGTTTCAGATTTCTTCCCCGACAGAACTTTCTGTTTCAATTTGAGGAGGTCGATGACCAGTGTACCTACCTTTTGCTGGTAGTTATACAAAATTTATTTAAGTTTTATTATTTTATACTACGGGACTAATCGCGCACTAAAATTACGAGATAAATAAATACCTCCTCATCCCGACGTTTCGGCCGAGTTGCATCGACCGTGGTCACGGGTAGACTGACCTGACTGTCTACCCGTGACCACGGTCGATGCAACTCGGCCGAAACTTCGGGATGAGGAGGTATTTAATGAAATGGTTTTTATCGTGCTTCACACACTAGGTGTATAGAAACTTTCTTTTTGTGATAAACATTTCAAAAATTGACGCGTTCGCAGGATTTGAACCTGAATCCTCTGGGATTCCGGCCCAGATGCTTTGTCCAAGTTAAGCTAAAACGCTATCTGCGAAAACGTCTAATCATTGAAAGTGGTTTATCATATTTTGCCAACTATATTACATTGTTGGAAGCGCCATCTTGTGAAAAACTATGTTTCAATGATTAGACGTTTTCGCAGATAGCGTTTTAGCTTAACTTGGACAAAGCATCTGGGCCGGAATCCCAGAGGATGCAGGTTCAAATCATGCGAACGCGTCAATTTTTGAAATGTTTATCACAAAAAGAAAGTTTCTATACACCTAGTGTGTGAAGCACGATAAAAATCATTTCATTGATTAAGCAATGCGTCATTTTCTCGTTAATGGTAAGAAGTTCTAATAATTTCACATTAAGTGACTATGAGGAGGTATTTATTTATCTCGTAATTTTAGTGCGCGATTAGTCCCGTAGTATAAAATAATAATGTGTTCAAATCGCGAAAGTTTAAAAATAACATTATTTAAGTTTTATAAAGTTCAAAAGTATATTTAAAAATATCCATCATTTGATAATGAACAACTTTTTATAAATGGAACTGACTGCAAAATTGCAAAAAGCATATCAGACTAGCTGACGTGGTGAACTTCGTTTCACGCAATATCTTTATAAATTATAGCCAATGTGTTATTCTGATGTATAAGTATTATTATTGCAAAGTTTCATCTCAATACGTTTAGTAGTTTTTGCGTGAAAAAGTAACAAACATACACACATACTCACAAACTTTCGCCTTTATAATATTACTAGTTTTTGCCCGTGGCTCCACCCGCCTGGTGTTTTGACTTTTATGCTATCCCACAGAAAACTTTTATCAGGATAAAAAGTAGCCTGTATCACTTTCTGGCCTTTGAATTATATCCATGCCAAAAATCAAGTCAATCCGTTGCTCCGTTGTTGCGTGAAAGAGGAACAAACCAACAAACTTTTCGTATTTATAATATTAGTATGATATTAGTAGGAATCAATTGCGTAGCGTCTTCCCGTCCGACATACCTCAGTGTCTCAAGTCGAAAGTTTTCGACCAGTTTTAGGGCACAGAAACGTGGTCTCTCATTACGGGCCTTTTTAGTAAGCTCCAAGTAGCCCAACGAGCCATGGAGAGGGCTATGCTCGGAGTCTCTCTGCGGGATCGAATCAGGAATGAGGAGATCCGTAGAAGAACCAAGGTTACCGACATAGCCTAACGGATTAGCAAGTTGAAATGGCAATGGGCAGGGCATCCACAAGGTGGACGGATGACCTCATTAAGACCGCAGGATCGCGCTGGATGCAAGCTGCTTCCAACCGGTCTTATTAGAGATCTATAGGGGAGGCCTATGTCCAGCAGTGGACGTCCTTTGACTGATGTATGGATGGATTAGTAGGATAACCTATGCAAAATGTTCAATGACTCTCGGGAAAATTCATGGATAATCTGAAATTATTATTTCGAGATTTAGCTCCCATATTAAAAGTTGCTAACTTGTGTAAACGATATTGCCCAACGTGTATTGCGTAATCAGATCTTTAGTGTCTACCAACAGTATAACTATCACACGTAACAATTGCCTAATGACCTACAAGTGGGAAGTGGGCCCGATCCCGTAGTCTATTTTACTATCAACGATTCGATAGCCAGCAATAAAATGCTAAATAAATGTAAAGAAAAGAAAATATAACATACGACTAGTTTTAGATCGCTTTTACTTATTTTCTTTGAAGTTAATGGGTTTCAATTCAACCAAATTGTGGATTATTATGATTTAACAGTTAATCAAACATTAATTCAATTATTTGATCAATAAATCAATAAACCACTACCTGAAACAATCCGAAATTTAACACTTCAGATTTATTAATATAGGTGCATGACCTACATGATGAAGTGGTGCTGCGCTCATAATGTGGAGTATTGCTTATCGGTAAAGCTATGTTATCGATTTGTGATGTGAAAAAACATATCAATGCAACAAAATCCGATGTTATCTACAGTGATTTAAGATTTCATAAACTTTTTTACAGAACAGCTGATATATTTTTCAAAGTAAATGTTGATCATATAACAAATAGAACGAGTTTTAGAGTATTGCGAGTGACTGGTCAAAAAACCGTAGGATTACGCTAAATAAAAGTGTTTGTTAAACTTTCGCGATTTAAGCACATTACATTATTATTTTTATACCACAAGAGTTATCGCGCGCTCGTTATGTTTCATTGCGCGATAAGTCCGGTAGTATAAGGATAAAATGAAAGTTACTTTTGAGCTGTGGAATGTATCTAATATTAATGAAGCTTTTCTAAACTTTTAAGGTTAGTCGTGTCGTACCTCATAGTCGCTGATTGTAAACCAAACAGCCAAAACTGGCGCAAACTAGGCCCACTGATCACGTCTCGTTCACATCTCTATTTAGCTCCCGGGTCTAATTACCATAATGCAACATTGCGACGCTGGCGACGATTTTGATTACATTGCCGCCTGACGCGGGGAATGCTAATACGCTGAACACACAGACGCGGTGTGCTATTGCGAATAATACGAGCTGTCGGAGCTATTTCCTCGGATGGCTGAGCTCCTGGTATTAATTTAGGTAATGGCAAGGAAGATGTTGTAAGTAAGCAGTTTGGAACATAAGGCTGGCTTGCTCGAGAACTGTTGTGCAGCGAATGAGTTATGTAATCAAAATGTGGGTCGGAAATTTGCAACGCCAACTGAATGCTACGTTTGAACGTAAAAGAGCATTCGAAGTTCTGTCAAAGAAGATATAATAATACTACGTATAGAACGGTCACTCGTTACCCCCACCCGTTTGAGTCTTCCTCACTTCCACCCCGCGTTTCACGTACCGATCGTGTACTCTGCGTGCGGGCTGCACTGGCTGGTAGATCTTGTAATAAAAAATACCTAGACTATGACTATAGGGAAGACTTGTGCTGTGAAAATGGTTGAATATCAATAAAACGTTAAAAAAGAAGAAATTTTAATGTTCATCTAAGGATAAGTAAATGGAACTTATTTTACATTATTTGGTAACTTCCTCGTGATATTTTCTTTCAAATAAAGTATAGATCCGTTACTTTTATTAAAATGCTTCCAAATAAAAAAATAAAATTGTTATACTTTTTAAGCATTATATTATTCATTTTTGCTAATTGAATACGCAACTGTCTCACTCACGCGGCATGTCGTCACGTTGCTGACAGCCATAGACGTTCCGCACACATATGCACGTGTAGCGACCGTGCGTATGTGTGTTGCCGGTGAGTAAGTACTGTGTCGTGTGCGTAAGACAGCAGATTTTGTATGGAAAATCGCGGAGTGTCCGGGCTGAGGTTCTGTGTGAATGGAAATTATACAATTTGAGGCAAGGATACATCATTATAAAATTATGAATATTTTTTTTATTAAAAACAAGTAGAGCTAGTATGAGTAGTAGACTTAAACGGAAACTGCTATGTGATTCAATATGATTTTGTACAGTGCCCTTGCTGGAAACAAGGAAAAAATAAAGAAAAACGTTTTGAGCCACACAATAACGATATTAGTTTCCATTCACTAAACCACACCTTAAAAACTTTACATTAATATTGACATTTAGTGTAACTCATCTACTACAACGAATTTGCAATATTTACAATATTACAACTTGCATTTATATTTACATATCCATCTCCAGAAAACGATATCAGTCCAGTAAGCCAACCCAAATTTGTCCAATCAAATATCAAAGTACAACATCTAGTGGTTTCATTTAAGACCTACCACAGCGCCACAAATCAACAATATCCCTTTATCAAATATCGCCGTATGATAAAATCAATAAGGATGGTAAATAATCCGCCGGCAACTTTAGCAATATCGGCTCTTAGGGGATTAACTCTGATACCTACCAACTTGCAGATGGTATGGGAGTTACATCTGCTTCGTTAATGGGCTAGTTAGTTGACTTATACCCTGTTCTTCCTCATAGATACTTGTTTAGTTCGCGGTAATAGCGGTTAATATAATATTGAGTCGTTTCATATATTGCAACTTAAAATTCTGCGTGGTAATGCTACCAGCATGATGCATGCAGAAACTTCATATTTTTAAGGGTATGTGATTTCCAAAATTGCTTTTTATGTTACTACTACATTTTTTATTTATAAGGTTTAGTTAAGATTTCTAAAACACAATAGATTTCACGAATAAATGATCTTGAATACTAAATTCAAGATCATTCATTGTATTTAGTTGTAGTTTGTAGTTCATTAAGAAATCTGTCCTATTTTAAAATTAGTTTATACTGGATCACATATTTGTCCACCATACTGTAACAGATCTTTAATATACCACTGTTAGTCGTTTATTAAATTGACAACCCTTATCAATGATGGTAAACTTACTAGTAAGCCTGTCGATAGTACCATTATTAATTATTAGTAACTATACAACTACCAATTTACCTCAGTCTTGCATTTTAATTTTTACATGAAATTTTCGGTAATTTATATAAAAAAATAACACTAGCACTTACAAGTATTTCACAGAGAAGGTATTTCATTTTGCGGTCCCAATATTTCCGCACTGTTGCATGCGCCATGTTCTAAAAGGATAATCATATTTTAAGGAAGTCAATTGGCGTAGCATGAAGTTTATATAAGTTAAGCAAATTTAAAAAGTCTACAAAAATAGCACAATACATCGAAATATCTACAAGATTAGCATTATGCGTGTACGAGTGTAGGACATTTAAGATGTCGACGAGCACAGCACAAGAAAATACATACAAGTGTAGTATAATACATCTACAAGTGTAGCATACCACGTCTACGAGCTTAGCATAACATGTTTACGAGCCGCGTAGCATACTTCGTCTACGAGCGTAGCATAACATGTCTACGAGTTTAGCATACTTCGTCTACGAGCGTAGCATAACTTGTCTACGAGCTTAGCATAATATGTCTACGAGCGTAACATAACATGTCTACGAGTGCAGCATGTACTAACATAATTATAATCATTATCATTAGTGTCAAGACATCCTCAGCTGGACATAGACCTCCCCTATGGATTTCCATAAGGCTAATTGGAAGCGGCCAGCACCCAGCTCGTTCCTGTGATCTTTATTGTATCGTCAGTCTCACCAGTCGGTGGACATCCTACGCTGCGCTTGCTGGTTTATGGTCTCTATTCGAGAAATTTACGGCCGCTTGGGCTCCGTTCTACCAACTGCCTGCCCTGCCCACTATCATTTTAACTTGCTAATCCGCCGGGCTATGTCGGTAACTTTGGTTCGTCTGCAGATCTTTTCATTTCTGATTCGATCTCGCAGAGAGACACCGAGTATAGCCCTCTCCATAGCACGTTCGGGCTATCTTGAGTTTATTCATAAGGTCCACAGTAAGTGACTACGTTTCAGTACCCTGAGTCATCACTGGCAACATACAACTATTGAAAACTCTCGTCTTAAGTCACTGAGGTATTGCGTACGGAAAAAAAGTTACGCACTTTTCCGTACGCTGTCCAGCCGAGATGGATTCGGCGATCGACCTCTTTCTTGAAGTTAGACTTACCTAGATAGAAAACTAAAACAATACCAACTAATATTCAAATTTTCCTTCAGTGAAAATTTCATTAAAACAAAACGCATCAACTTCAAATGAAACATTTATGAAAAGCCTAGGCCCTAAGCGACGGCCTCATTAGGGTAAAATTTCATTAAGCAATATTACTGTACAGGTGCCTTTAAGGCGACAATAGTGCAAAATGGGGTCAAAAGTTGGCGTTGACGTGTCCACAACGAAGCTGCGCTGAACTGTTGCTCTTCGAGATCTAGAGTTCTGCTGGAATAACCATGAACACTAAAAAAAATAATGAGTCTGTCAGATAGATTATCAAAAAATATTAGACATATATTTTTTCTTTTGTCAATTAAACAAAAAATTATGAAGATTTTTTAGTGACTTGGCGAGTGATAGTCAAAACAGACTTTTATTAGAGTCCCTGAAGTGACGTCACGACTCCCACTCCCAAACTTTGACAAGGTTTAGTTTTGTCAATTATTGTTTCATTGACAGTAGATAAAATATGTGTTTAGTCTCCGACAAAAAAGAAAGATCTTAGACTCGAATGCTTGAGCCGTGTACTTGATTTTTCCCGATTCTGGAGCTGATTTTTCGTTTGACAGTAATGTAATAGATCTTTGCTACTCTTAAAAAGTATTAAGAAATTTCTTATTTTTGTACTTGCTTTTACTTTAATAATTTATTTTGCAAAAAATGGTATGATCAACTTCAACCGTGTACAGAATTCGTGAATAGTTCGCACGGATCGATGTAGCAGTTTTCACATTATTATTGATTTATCAAAAATGGCTCAACTGATTTCATTAAAATTAAAATAAGACTAATTTCAATGTATATTCTTTACAATTTAAAAATAATTATCGAAATCAGATTACTATGTAAAAAGTTATGCGTGGTTATACATAAAAAAATACACGTCGAATTGAGTACCTCCTTCGTATCGTCGGTCAAAAAATCAGGTTCACTTTTGTGAAGTGGTGCTACTACTCTAACTTTTATTTGCGGACGCATTAGTTGGCAAAATAATTTAAATAAGCTCGGAAACGAATTCACCCCAAATTTTCAGGTTTTAACCGACAAAATGGAGGAGGTCAATCGACACGTATATATTTTTAATGTACCTATGATCACGCATAACTTTCTACAAACTAGTCCAATTTAAATAATTATTTTTTTACTGGAAGGAGTTCTATATGAATTTTACTATGATCGCAAAGTATTTTTTTGTAAAATTGACAATAGTTAAAAAATGGAACACATCGATTCAAGTAAACTACTTTTTCTAATTTCGTAGGTCCGTAGATTGAAATGTTGTAGTGGGTTGTGCTATTTTTGGCGAAAAATAAATATTTTTTGCCTTATCTAGTAGCTATATCATCTCAGTCGCCAGTACGTCACCAGTGTAATTAAATGACTTGGTTGGATAACTCCTGGCGCGAGTTCCAGCACTGCACTGGATGCGTACTGTACTAGATGTGTTTCGGGTTCTGTGTGAACTGTGTCAAATGTTGGGCTAAGCGTTGGATTTGTGTTCGCTGTTGGAATTATAGACTTTAAAGCGCTTTGTCTAGAAACTACTCTACTAATTTGACGTTAAAAGTAAGTAAGTTTGTATATAACGGAAGGCCAGCCCTAGTGTCACAGTTTAAAGTTGCTTAAAGGCTTTCGACATAATAGAACGGTTAAAAAAACCGAGGCTTACAATTTAACGTGTCATCCGAGCCACAGTAGATTATATGTGTTTGATTCTGGTTTTTAGTTACTGAAGTAACATTTACGTGGTATGCCATTGAAGGTTTTATAATGTAAGCCTTTATTCGGTCAACTTTTACAATATTTAGCAATTATTTTAAACACTATCACTCTCTTCCGGTGAGTCCTCATCGACAAATATGTCTGTTTGCCCACTTTTGGCAAAGGCCTCCTCCATTCCTTTCCATTCTACCCTGTTTAGCGCTGCTCGGGTCCATGGTTTTCATGATGTTGCTTTTATCTTGTCTTCGCACCTTCTAATCTGTCTGCCGCGTTTTCTTTTTGCATTTTTTGGATGCCAAAATACAATTCATTTGTTCCATTTTTCAATGCCTCGTATTATATGGCCTGTCCATTTCCACTTTAATTTCTGTATTCTCAATGTTACATCGTCTACTTTCGTGCGCTTTTGGATGATTTTATTTCTTTTTCTATTGCTTTTCCTGATATTCAACATGCTCCTCTCCATTGCTGTTTGACAGGTTTTGATTTTAGCAATTTGCGCTCTTGTGAGAGACAAAGTTTGGCAGCCATAAGTAAGAACTGGCAGCACACACGTGTTGTATAGTTGTTGTGTTGTTGTTAATCATAACTTCTTTGAGTCTCCAGAAACTTTTCCATACGTTGCCAGTCCTTATATCTATTTCTTTTGAAATTAGATCAGTTGTTGAGGTTAACTGGCCTAGATAGGTGTTCTCTTTTACAAATTCGATGGGCTCACCATTCAGCATAATAGGGTCTTCAGACTGGTTTGTCATGGCTTTGGTCTTGGAGGTATTAATTGTGAGACCAATGACTCGGCTTTCTCTTTCTAGGTTTGTAAGCATATTTTGGAGCTCCACTTTTGTTTTTTAAAATATTATTATGTCGTTGGCGAACCCTAAGTGCGTTAGTTGTTCACCATTAATGTTTAGCCTGTATTGATCCCATTTTGATTTACGAAATATTTCTTCTAATACGGCAGAAAATATTTTAGGCGATAGCGGATCACCTTGATGGACACAGCTGTTAATATTATTTTTTTCCCTTGTTTCTTCAGCTTTACCTTGGCAGTGCTATTTGTGTAAATGTTTTTTAAGATTCTGATTTACTTAATTTCAACGCTTTAATTTTTCAAACTTTTCCAAATACTTTCATGTTCTATTGAATCGAATGCCTTGTTGAAACAATTGCCTTGGTCCTGGGGCCTTGTCCGTTATCTGTGTATCTATTGCCTTGATAAATTCTTCTGTTAAGATTTATGGTACAGTCTTACAACTTTTAAAATCTGTTTCATCAGTGTTATTTTTTTTGGAATACATGTCTTTATAAAATTTAGTAGCTATTGATAATATATCTGGTCTTTTGGTTTTCTTCTGATTAAATAGATATTTTATATTAGGTATCCAGTTTTTCTTATAATTTATTACCTTGACTGCTTTTTTAATGCCTCCGGTTTTGAGCTATATATTTTTCGAAAGTTTCAAACCTCACACGTTCTCGGTTTTTTCTCTTTTGTGTTTTTATTTATTTACTCAATTTTCCTATTTCTTTTCTGACATTTTTTGTTTTGTTTGTAATGTTTATCAAACTAGACCTTTTAACCAGGAGCTCTTTTGTTTCTTCAGAAATAATTTTATTTTCGTTTGATTAAGTTTTGTTCTTGATATCATTTAGTGATTCCGTGGTTAATATTTCGTGTAGTAATTCATGTTTTTGTTGAGTGCTCAGATTTTTCATATTATGTGTTTCTGCCAAGGAATTAAGCTTTTCTTCGATTATGGCTGTTGAAGTTGTATTGTTTGACGTTAGGTGTTAGCCCAAACTGCTAAAAAGGGCTATGTTTATAGTCTCTCTGCAAAATCAAATCAGGAATGAGGAGATTCTTAGACGAATCAAAAATATCATCCTAGCTCAATGGATGAGCAAGTTGAAATAAGAGGAACAGAGCATAGGAGAGGCCTTTTTTTCGATAAACGTCTTACGTCTGATGGGTGATGTATAATAAAGATACAGCCTTGAGACAAAGATGTTTGACTATGTTTCAGTGATAACCAAAGTTAAGCAACGTTCAGCACGGACAGTTATCAGCTAATAACATGCTAATGGTTTAAATATTTTTTTTTTCTTGTTAAATAACATGATTATCACAAATAAAGTTTAATAAGTACTACAGACAAAATATATCAAGTAAAAATCTTACCTGCAATTACGTAACCGCGTAACTAACTTATTTATTCCACCACCTAATGAAAATTGATAGAAAAGTTTCGAAATCAGAATCCCCCACACAGAAAACTTTTTATTCACGTCAACCCTTTTAACTAAATTAATTATTAATTGAGCCGCACATGTACATCGCGAGAACGTCACAGCTAGTTACTTGTAACTGAGTAAGGGAAGCACAGATGTGTACAGATGTTGTAAATCTTTAATAGTTTTGTCTAGACTATGATTCATAATTCAAAATGAAGTCATAACACCAAAACAAAAACAAGTAAGAAGATCTAAAAACTACCACAACAAACACAGCAAATATAAGTAACTCTACAACTATGTCAGAATAATGATTACCATTATTACAAAATATTTTAAACTCACCAAAGCAGGAAAGTTGGTAGACGTGAATTATTCTAACAAACTATCCGATGACATAAGAGATGCGGCTTCTACTTCATTTTCAAAAACAAACTTAAAATGTTTCTGATCGGTAAAGCCTACTATTCCTATACTATAATATTATTAAGGAGTATGTTATTGTTTGAATTTAAGTAGTAGTCCGCGCCGGACTTGGACCTCGCGTTATTCCTATTTTATATCATAAATACCTACTGGGATTTTAAAAAAATGTAACAATATTTGTATGAAAGTTATCAACTTATTTTAAACAAATGTTGAAAGACATAGATACCATTCGGTGAAATGTTTAAAATAGTCATCCGTAACTGCCACAGAAAGTGGCGCCGTTTTGCCTCTCTTTACTACGGCCCTCGTATCTTTGCAACCACTGAACAGGAGATGCTCATATTCGAATTTAAAAATTCTGTAAATATAAACTACGTTCAAGCTAAATTTCATGGAGATCGATTGAGTGTTATTTGAGTTATCGTCGAACAAATATACATACATACAAACATACACCCAATTGCTGGCTCGTCCCAGGAGACTCTGAGATCTCACTTACGCTCGGTTATATTTAGAAAAAGTCTTTACAAAACCTTATCGTTAACATGTCTTTACGTATTACTTCATATTTAAAGAGTTGTAGTATCTTCGTCTCAATGATCCGATAAATTCATTCGTACAAATCAATTATATTGATTGGTATTCCGCCATTTCGGTGAGTGGTAGTTAACTATAACAAATAGTTTTTTAATCCAGCAAATTGAATTTACTTTTTGCGCATGACGACATATTTGGGATGTGTGGCAAATAACACAGAATACCTATTTAGGTATCTACCTAGATATGAATTTTGTACATCTGAATGTTGCAATCTCAGATCAAGGTTGCAATAGTATTAGACTATTTTTAAGATATTAAGGTTCTGATTAAGAGACCAAATCCAACATTTAAAATCTCAGATAGTGTAATGTTACGGCTACCCCGTTTGCAGCACCACAAGTTAAGAGAGGATTGGAGAATAACCTGTAATGTGGCAAGCGGGGGAGCCGGTTGCAGCACCACAGGTTAAGAGTATCAGAGTAAGAACCGGTAATGTTGCAAGCGGGGAAGCCGGTTGCAACACCACAAGTTACGAGACTTCAGAGAACCAACCCAAAGAGTCCTGCCTAGTGGTTAGGATCCCTAACGGTTCGGAGAAAGGAGATTAATATAGAAAACTAACTATACTGTTTACACATTTATTAATTTCACCATAGAAATAACACTGCACTTATAGTCTATATGTTTTTCTTGAAACGAATAGAGAGAGAATTTTGAAAAGAAAGGAGTCCGTGGAATGTTAGCCTAACAGTGGAGGGGTAGCACATAAAGAACCACACTAGAGGCTGGCCGAGGTTGGAGCGTAGACAAGTTGAACCCGCCGATAGTCGTAGCGCCAGCAGGGCGCTGGAGATAGAGGCGCCTGTAGCGCCAGCTGGGCGTTAGCGTGAATACGCCCGTGGTCTTGTGGCGCTTGAGGTGGAGGCGCTTGTGCGCTAGCTGGGCGCTAGCGTGAAGACGCCCGTGGTGTTGTTCTGGCGCTTGAGGTGGATGCGCCTGTAGCGCTAGTTCGGTACTCCAAGGTAAGTGGCAAGGTCAGTGGCCCCAAAAGATGAGGTCCTCCTGAAACAAAGTCAAAGAGACCGAAGCCTCGCGAAGAAAAGTTACCAGACGCTCATGTTGTCTTCACTGCAGGACCCGTCACCACGTTCAAAGATTACACGTTAACATGTACTAACACCACATACTTTCTTAAAAATACCACAAGACATGCACCATCTTTCGTGTCTACTTGATGACTTCTCTCACCAAACTGCTAGAATTTTCAGAACAAGGATAGCTGATCCTGTCAAAAGTATTTTAAAATTTTCATACATAGAACTGTTAATGGGCAGTGTTATCGTCGAAAGAGTTTGAATGTAGAGAAGCTAACAAAAAGGTTAGTTTCTCTACAATAGTTAAGTAGAACATTTTATTGTTTAAACTTAAACTAATAACAAACAATGTGATATCATGTCTAATTTATACTCTATGATATTTATGTTACATTTTTCGATTCTCTTTTGACCTGCCCGATATAGTTTAACTAAACCGTCAAAAAAATCTGAGTTCACCAGTTTTAGACTCATAAAGGGTTTGCTGCACTGGATACGTTCTACGGTCTTCGGTCAGGTCAAATTGAACGAAGCCCGCATTATGTATGAACGACATTGTCGGTATCTATATATTTTGTATAGATATACAATCTGCCCGTACGATCACGCGGAAGGAACGTCAGGACGCGTACGGGCAGTAGGCTGGCAGCGGGTGGCGGGCAGGATAACGGCCACGCGGTCACTTTGACGCTCGTAATCCAAAGGGTTTGCCCTGCCTCCATAGCCCTTACAGCTGACCAATAAGGAAGTTTCCCGTTTTCTAGTTTTATTTTTATTAAATTACACCAAGTCTGCAATAAATTATGGTGTTTTTATGTTTCAATTATCTTCAAAAATGACGGAGTTATTGATATCTAAACATGACCGAACGAAATCAAAAAACCTCGCGACGGATTTACGCGTGTGAGGTCATCCGGCTCTAGAGCCGCGCCGTGGGTTAGGCGGGAGTAAAGAAAAAAGGAAATAAAGTGCTTCATTCCATACCAGATATTTTTCTAAGCCACGAATACGTTCTAGGATATCATTGTACTTATCTTTATGTTATGATCAACATTAACTATGGGACTAACCCGCCAATATAACGAATAAAAAGTGAGCATTCCCATAATTTTGTCGTGAGTCAATGAACTTTATATCTAAATGGAACAAGACTTGGTGTATGTGTCTAGGTACTGCGGTTTTTACATGTGTAACTATTCACTAGTAGCTCTCCAAACAGCAGACCTCGCAAGTATACATTTTCTTGTAATAAGTTCTCAAAATGCACAACTTTCACATATTCTTAATCATTATAAATGGTAAGGTTCTTTACTAAGATATTATTGTATTTTATGGCCAAATTTTACTATGGGACTAAGTAAGTAAGTTAGGCAGGGTGGCTAGCCCTTGTGTCAGAGTTTGGGACTGATCCTCTATACAGGGTTAGCTAGCTAGAACTGGTGAAGCATAATATATTTTGTTCTAATAAAATACTTTAGATAATTTTTTCAAGGCTTTTATTTTCTAGTTCCAATAAGTTGTCAAGTGCGTGTCGAGATATGCGTATGATAGGCTTTCGTAGACGTGACGATGATTATGATGATGATAAAAACAATTTTTAAGATGGTTGATTACTAGGAAAACGTAATTTAGTATGAATTCTTGGTTGCCTGGAAGAAATCGCTTAAAGCGATAAGGTCACCAGTTAGAAATCTATAAATTATATTGTTTTGTCCCTGTAGTTTTTTTTTTTTATGTAATGTGGTTGTCTAATAAAGTGTTATTGTTTGTTTGTTTGTATGAAATATACTTAAGAGGTCGATGACCCCTACTGATTAAAAATTTCACTTTTCCTTTATAGCTCGTAAATTTATGATTTCACAGTGCTCAAAATAATTTTCAGGGAAATTTTTAAATATGGTCTATAAACGGCGTCCGTTCGTTACACGGACATAACAAAGTTTTAAGGGTTCCTCGTTTTACTACAAAACCCTAAAAATGACTGAGCAAAGTGACAGCTGTCATATTCTAGAATCCATACTAGGATGACATGTCAGGTCTAAAAGTGACAGCTGTCAAACTTAAATGCGGTTTATTTCTGTAACTAAGAATTTTAGACCATTGCTGTCTTCACAAAAGTGATAGAACAAGATCTATATTTCGGATGACAGTTCTTCAAAGTTCAAAAGCGACAACAAGCCTCGGTGGCTCAGTTGTTAGTGACCCTGACTTCTGGATCAAAGAGGCGTGGGTTTGATTCCCACCAGGGCAAGCATTTTTGTGATGAACATAGGTGTTTGCTCTGTGTCTAGGTGTTATTTAGGTACTATCTATATAAGTATGTATTTAAAATATGTATATGTAGTATATCAGTCTCTGGCAGTCATACCACAAGCTTTGCTTAGTTTGGGGTCAGAGATCGTGTGTGAGATGTCCCCCAACATTTATTTATTTATTATTTAAAGTAATTTATCTCCGTAACTATCGTTTCTAGACCGTTACTTTAGGCACAAAATTGATAGAGCTCAACGAGATCTACATTTTGGATGATATCTGTCATGCTACTCTAGTATGAATTCTATAATAATATGCCATATAATGGCAGCTGTCACTTTGACATCTGTCATTTTCGGAACTGAAAAATAAGTCCTGTAAAAACTTATAACCTAACCTACAAGTACTTTACTACATAAGAACAAATATTAGGCTGAGAAGTTTTGGATAACCCTGTACAGAAGGTTAGTCCCATAGTAAAAGTTGGTCATAATATACAATGATATTTTAGGACAGAATATTGTAATTAAGAATATATTTGCCTCTGCAAGTTGTGCATTTTTGAAAACTGATTACCAATCAATTTTCACCAAAATGTATACTTGTGAGGTCTACTATTTGGAAAATAACTAGTCAATATATACAGATGTAATAACTGCAGTACACTAGGTACACACGCCAAGTCTTGTTCCATTTAGAAATTAAGTTCATTTACTCACGACAAAATTTATGGGAATGCTGACTTTTTATTCGTAATATTGGCGGGTTAGTCCCATAGTAAACGTAGATCATAACATAAAGATGAGTACAATGATGTCCTAGAACGTATTCGTGGCTTAGAAAAATACCCGGTGTAGAATGAAGCACTTTATTTCCTTTTTTCCTTTCTCCCGCCTAACCCACGGCGCGGCTCTAGAGCCGGATGACGTCACACGCGTAAATCCGTCCCGAGGTTTTTTGATTTCGTGCAGTCATGTTTAGACATCCATATTAAGATCCGTCATTTATTAAGATATTCGAGTATTTTTTTCACTGTATCTAATATATTTCTAACGTCTTTAAATGTATATAATTATTTTTAGTTTTTATGATGAAGGAAACTTCCTTATTGCCCTAACCGATAATGTCTGATATTATAAATTATTTAATTTCCAATAAGTTTTTATATGATATTATAATAATTTACTAGAAATTATAAATAACTGATAACGTTTGACCTGACTGCAGACCGCAAATCTCATCCAGTGTGACAAATCTTTAAGGCTGCCTTAGATAATATCGTTGACAAGTCAAACAATCAGAAAAGCTTGACGCGGATAATTATCTGCCTATAATAAAATATACACCTTGGTTGTCATAACAAAATACTTCCTTATTTACCATCAATATGACCTGTCTGAAAAAAAACAACAACAACTTACACATAAAATAACGCCAACGTACTTGTATTTAGGACTAAAATGTGTTTGACACGGGCACGTACTAAAGTGTATTTGGCGCAAACGGCTGACTGGGCGCACTCGTAAAATACATAGTGACTGCTACATAATCTGCACTCGTAAGCTTTCTGTCTGCGCTCTCCGTGAAAACATGAATTTAGAGAGCCAAAAGCGGTAAAAGACCATTGGGCGCTGGATACAAATTACGTAGCGTAGATTATTGAGGGGGAAATAGCTGTAGTTACGAGTAACTTTAATATTATATTTTCGAGACAATGTTCCAAAAATATGTTGGAACCATAGGACTCAGACTCGTTCGTTTCAGCCAAAACCAGGTAAAAGACCATTGGGCGCTGGATACAAATTACGTAGCGTAGATTATTGAGGGGGAAATAGCTGTAGTTACGAGTAACTTTAATATTATATTTTCGAGACAATGT
The DNA here is from genome assembly GCA_949316475.1 of Hypomecis punctinalis. NCBI lineage: Eukaryota > Metazoa > Arthropoda > Insecta > Lepidoptera > Geometridae > Hypomecis > Hypomecis punctinalis. The sequence goes on from OX438804.1 coordinate 22,971,673, forward strand.
TCCAAAAATATGTTGGAACCGTAGGACTCAGACTCGTTCGTTTCAGCCATAGGACGTCCACTGCTGGATATAGGCCTCCCCTAAAGATCTCCAGTAGGACCGGTTCGTAGCGACTTGCATCCTGGGGTCTGACGTCATTCGTCCACCTTTTGGATCCTACGCTGCGCTTGCCGTTACGTGGTCTCCACTCGAGAACTTTTCGACGTCATCGGTCATCAGTCCTCCGAGCTATGTGCCCTGCGCCCCTGCACATTGCCATTGCAATTTGCCAATCCGCTCGGCTATGTCGGTAACTTTGGTTCTTCTACGGATCTCCTCATTCCTGATTCGATCTCGCAGAGAGACTCCGATCATAGCCATCTCCAAAGCTCGTTAGGCTACTTGGAGCTTACTAATAAGGCCCATAGTGAGAGACCAATTGAGAGAATAATTCAATTAAAATAAAATAAATATTTAAGAGGGCTCCCATAAAAGAGCCGTGATTTTTTGCTCGATATTAATAACAAGGAAGATGCTTAAAATATTCAACGAATATTCAAAATATATTTCTTTCAAAAATAAATAGTAATATTAAAATATATGAACTTACGGAACGCGCTTACTTACTTACTATGACCACACGATACGGAACACTTCGTGCACGAGTCCGACTCGCACTTGACCGATTTTTTTTTCAACTAAGTAATATCAAGTCTGCCTCGATGGCTCAGTGGTTAATGACCCTGACTTCTGAGTCAAGCGGCGTGGGTTCGATTCCCACCAAATCGATCAGATGGGCTTCTAACAAAATTGCTTCACTATAGTTTACGAAAATATTACCATTGATGAAAATCTTTGGCTAGGCTTGTTTTTATTTTCAAGTTTAATGGCGTCTTTAAGTCTGGAGTAAACAGCTAAGTAGGTACGAAAAAATAAATATAATCCTCATTTTACCAAATAAACAAATAAAGTATTGTGATACAAACTATCGAAATTTAGTCAAAAATGTACTGAAATAATTTACGTCAATAAAGCTCGCTACATACTATCGGACGCGGCTTACGGACGCGATTGACAGCCGCGACCTAGACTATGAAAGTACACTGAGCCGTGCACACTAGCGGACATAAGTCGCGGACGTCAACTTCGGACGACCTTGAGCGTTCGGACGTCTGAGAGCAATCTGGCACACCGGATGTTTTAAGTCTGTGCACATTGCTAACTCGCGGCTGTCAGTCGCGAGTAGTATGTTTCGAGCTTTAACGTTCTTTTTTCAGTACACCTCAATTTAATATAAATAAATATCGATTACTCTATGCTTCTTAGTTAGCAATCTACATCCTTGATTGTATCTCTCACTTAAACGCAAACCTAACCCCAGGAAAAAATAACATAAAATAACCCATTAAAACGAACTATAAACCCACATACATTTAGTTCCACTTAGGACCCAACATGTGAGTCAGCTCGTCTCATAATTACAACCCTCATATCCCCACCTCTGGAACTCTTATAACGATAACCAGACTCGCAACATCTGGCCCGAGCAGTAAAACGCTGAGATAGTAATATTACGGGTATAAATCCGCCTCGGAACATGGAGTGGCGGCTTACCGAAATGCATTAAGCGCAGTGCGCATAGCCGCTAAGGAAATCACTTACTAGGTCCGATTTAGACTTGTGACTTAGACGTGTGAACTTTTGTCGTTGTTAGAATTTTTTTTTTTTAACATTATTACTAAAAATTATTTCATAAAGAGTATGTCTCAACTGGTTATCAGGTGGGTGTAGGTTGTTTTCCACGTCTCTTCCCTATATTCGATTTTATTATTGTGTAAGTATTTTTATTCATTTCTATTAATTAGTTACTTTAGATTTTTTAAATAAGCAACATGAGTAGTAAAACGCTGTAATGTAATATTACGGGTATAAATCCGCCTCGGAACATGGAGTGGCGGCTTACCGAAATGCTTTAAGCGCAGTGCGCATATCCGCCAAGGTGCTCACTTACTAGGTCCGATTTAGACTTGTGACGTGTGAACTTTTGTCGTTGTTAGCTTGTCATGTCCCACTGCTGAGCAAAAACCGCCCTAAAATATAGTGGTAACAATCATGTTGATTTTAACCTTCGAGCAAATATCCAGAGAGCCACAGTCCATAAGTGAATGTAGTAAAAAAATGTCCGAGCGCCGTCATACATACCAACTTAGATATTCACATTAAATAATTTACAATGACCCGTTTTCTCGAATCTCGACGTTATGTCACCTAATTTAGTGCTTGTAACTGAGCACATTGGCACCGTGCGGCGTTGTAGTCGGCTTGCAATCGCCTTGTGACTAACTAAAAAGCCTGCTCACTACGTAGCTTGGGCACGACCACGTTTTTGCACGATTGTGTCTCTATAGATATTTGCTCGAAGATTTAAACACAATTAATATACCCAAGTATGCAATAAAACTGTTCTGAAAGATTTTTAATTTCTTTTTCTTGTACTTAGTCTCCACAAAAAATTACTTAACTGAGTGACTGTTACTCACCATTGTTTTTGTACTTATCCGGTTCACAACTAATGTAAACAGTAGACACACAATATTTTTAACGGCATCTTTATACGCATATATCTTAGGGTGTCAATATCAATAAATTTCAATGTCAATATATTTTTACGCATACCTTCTAAAAACTTTTGTATTGACCTAATATAGTACAGAAATAAATATTAGCCCGATTTATAAACGATAACCCGTGCCGACTTGAGTTTTTAATTTGTCCATACAAGTTGCGCGGGTGCAGCGCTGCGACCTGTTACTGCGAGTTTCAATTGTTATTTCATACGTGATTTCTAACATTATTAGTGCGTTGTTGTTTATTGTGTGAAGATGTCTGTTGAATCACGAAGTGATAAACAAAATATTTACCTTATCAAAGTGCCAAGCCACCAGATAAATGGTGCAAAATTACCATCTAATCGACAAGTTCTCACCGTTTTATTTTACAATATACGTGAAGTCAAGCTGACTGTTAGTGAAAGTGCGAATCTTATTATATGAGAGTGCATTATATTTTGGGAAAAAGCCAGAATTCCTACGAAGGCATTTCCTAACTGCATGAAGAAACTTGTCGATTTATATCATGTTTGGAGGGAGCTGCAAAAAAACTGTAAGAAAACTTAGATGACGTTCAAGAACCGTGAAAATAATTTTGTAAAAAACCTTGATAACTTATTCGAAATTGCACATGCCTTTGACAGAATGAAGATAGAGGAAGACAAAGATTTTTTTAAGGAAACAGAGAGAGGCAGGTCGACCGGGATGCTTAGGTGGAATTGACAAAAAATTAGCGGAGAAAAAAGAACGAGTTAGGCAAAGACGATTAGAAAAAGAGGAAAGAAAGGTAAAACAAAGAGAGTTATTGGCTGTTGCATCTACTTCTTCGATAGATAGCTTGAAATGTCTGGAAAATTCGGATGAGGAACAGATTTCGAACTCTAAACTTGACTCTGAACTCTGAACGCTTGCCAATTCTTGCTTTATTTGATGATGGAGAACAGCTTCTTGCAGTGCGAAAATTAGAGAGTTCTTCTGGAAAACATCAAGCTAAAGCCATTTCAACTGCACTCTTTGACTGGAACCTCCATGATAAAGTACAGATAATGTGCTGCGATACAACAGCTTCAAATACTGGCCGTTTAAATAGAGCTTGTGCTATTTTGCAGCAGACTTTAGAAAAGGAATAACTGCTTTTTGCTTGTCGTCATCATATTTATGAGTTGGTCCTTAAAGCTGTTTTTGAAACCCCGGTAAAGCAAATTACAAGTAGCCCAGATATTTCAATTTTCAAAAAGTTAAGAGATAATTGGAAAAATATTAACACCGATAATATTGAGCCACCTCTGAATTTCGTTAAAGCACATATTGCTGAGACAAAAATTACATCTTTGTTAACTTTTTATAAGACTAAACTGGAAAAACCTTTAATTAGAGATGATTACCGCGAATTGGTGGAACTATGCGTTGTGTTCTTAGGAGGAGATACAGAGAATAAACTAAAATTTAGGCCCCCTGGAGCATTGCATCAAGCGCGATGGATGGCGAGAGCAATCTATTGAAAATATGTTTGCTTCAGTCGCAACTTAAAATTACTGCAAAGAACAAAAATGCTCAACAAGATGTTTGCTTATTTATCGTCCTTCTATACTAAACCTTGGCTCGAATGCTCAGTGGCAATTAAAGCACCTAACCAAGACTTATGCTTTTTGAAAGCTCTAAAAGAATATGAAAAAGTAGACGCGACAAGTTCCAAGGCATCCTTAAGCAAGTTTGTTCATCATTTATGGTATTTGTGTGAAGAAACAGTCATGTTATCACTCTTTGATGAAGAAGTTGATTTCAAAACCAAGACAAAAATGATTAATAATTTATATAGAGATGAAAGTTCAGATTCCACCAAATGCTATATCCCATCGAAGGAAGAAATTACGGAACATTTTTTTAGTAAGCTTAATATTTTCTTGTTTCTTTTTTCAAAGTTTCGTGGCTTAGTAACTTAGCATGATCGTAAATGACACTGCTGAAAGAGCTGTTAAATTGATGCAAGATTTTAATTGACTTATCACGGCTGAAGAAAAGCAAACACAGTTTTTGTTGCGTTGTCTTCAGGAACATAGAAATGATAGAAATCTGTATCCAGACTGTAAAAAAACTACACTTAAGGGAAGTTACCCTAATTAATTATTATTATAATTTGTATTTAAATAAAAGTTGATGATCTTATTTTATTCTTACTCATATTAACTTTAATTGTTGCATTTTAATTAGTTTTGGATCAAACCAAAATGTCAGGCCAAAACACCATTCTTTACTAAACTTTAGAGCTCGGTCGGCACGGGTTGCAATCATGCTATAAATATGAAATTTCATAATTAAGTACATTTTAGCATTTATAAAAAAAGTAGAGGGTAAACGTTTCAAAATTCTAAAAAATATTTTTTTTTGCCATATAAGGGACACCCTAATATATCTCCACTCGGCTTTGACCGATTTGGTTCAAATTTGCAAATCTCCAATCAAAAATCTCCGATGATAAAAAAAAACTCTATTAATATAAAGAACCTGTGTACTATGTTTCGTTGTGATTCGTTGAAAAATGGAACCGCTGGAGAAAAATCAACAGCTGGATGACGGAAGCATTTTTTTACTTATTTATTTATTTAATTTATTTCATGTAATCTACAGCGTTATCTGATATATAAATACAACTATAGTAATTAAAAATAAGGCCAAAACAGATTACAGTTATATAGTAATAGGTATACGAGTGAGTTTACGACTAATAATATGACTTAAAAGTATTCATGTATTTACATTTTACACGCATATGTGTGTGTGTGTGTGTGTGTGTGTGTGTGTGTGTGTGTGTGTGTGTGTGTGTGTGTGTGTGTGTGTGTGTGTGTGTGTGTGTGTGAGACATTGCATATGCATTTTTTGGTTTCAACTGAATCGTCTCCGCGATACACAAGTCTTAAAATGGAGACCTTTCTTACTCCGTTCCCTCGGTCAATTATTTTCGGAATATCGTATCCAGTGGATAGACCATAAGTGATGCTCAGATCTGCAGGCAGGTAATGCGCGACGTATATTCGACGATTCGATTTAGATGCTAACTGGGGTTTGATGAGCGTTTTGCGATTGAACGCTACATGCCTAAACTTTATTGCATATTTTGCTCCCGATTTTATCGACCTGTTGTTTTGTACGCTTTATCAATTCATTTGCTGTATATTAGACTAGTTTTAACCCGCGGCTTCGCCCGCATACGCAATATATCATTTATAGCCTATGTGTTATTCTGATATATAAGCTATATTATTGCAAAGTTTCATCTCAATTTGTTTAGTAGTTTTTGCGTGAAAGAGTAACAAACATCCATACATCCATCCATCCATCCATCCATCCATCCATCCATCCTCACAAACTTTCGCGTTTATAATATTAGTAGGATACTTTTTAGATTCTGAACAAGCTATAATTATTTTTGGCTACTGTACGACAGCCGTGGTGGTCTAGTGGTTATGTCTGTCTTGCAATCGTGAGGTCAAGGGTTCAAAACCAATGAGTTTTTAAAAATATGTACAAAATTTAAATTTAAATGGGATTTTCGGTGAAGGAAAACATCGTGAGGCAACCTGCATATTTTAGTAGAAGAAATTCGATGGCGTATGATAAATCCATCAACCTACACTGGGCCAGCATGGTGGATATGACCCAATCACCCGTCATAGGTAGGCCTACGGTGGTCCTGCAGTGGACTATTATAAAAGGCTGCTACAGTACTGCAGGTCTAAAACGGCCGCTTTGGCCAATTCATAATATGATCATCTGGTGATTCATTTACTGAATCGTAAAATGGTCACATACTGACAATTCACCATAAGAACTGCGTATGATTCATTTATCGCAATTCATCCTTTTGACAGTATTCTATGGAAATTCGTAAAATGGTCCTCTGTAGCAGAATTGCTTTTGTATCAATCAGCAGAATTGTTAGAAGTTGCTCGAGGCCAACATCTTGCAATTCATGTTTCATTAACAATATTCTAACGCTCAGTTTCAATTAATTAACATCGACAACCTACGATGTCAATAAATTTTATTCACAATATGTGATGTTTAGATGAAGCGATTGTTGTAGAGCGCATCTCTACCTACCTACTTACTTATTTATTAGAGTCGGTCATTTGTACGTATTGATTTGTCAGTCTTCCTAAACTAGTTTAAAACAGCATTTATTGATTTAGAAATCTTGTAATTACTATCCAAGAATGAAATTTTTCTAACATATTTTAACATTAAGCCGTATTATTTCCTAATAAAAATCCAACAAAATATACAAAACTAATAATCCGTAAGAATGAAAAGTTTTCAAATAGAACCTAGAACATACCAATGGCGCGAGCGGAAAATGGAGAAACCGGACTTTAGAATCACAGCATTGTTTCTATTATCCAGCTCCATGTCTACGTAACTACACCAAATTATATGAACGACTACCCTAAAATATTTACAACTAATAATATCAGATATCTAACTTTTAAGCTTTGGAACTTTCATTACATAGTACGGTAGAACTTATTACATTTTTTATAAATCAACTTCGCGTTTACGTTTACAACCTTAAAGTCACGTATTTGATAAAAAAAAATATACGTAAGAATAATGTTACGCCAAGTCAGTTTCTTCGAAACTAATTTAAACTAGGAAACAGATACACGGTGAGCCACAGAACATCCCAAGTTGTTCTTAGCTTGAAATAACTAGACAGTAAATTAATTTAGATCCACAATCTCCGAGCTTAGATCCTAACATCCACAACCAACCACAAAGTGCTATAAATGTTGGGCACTGAATCACACCACGTCATAATTTCAACTAAACTCACAACTTTCCGTCGTCTTGTGCGATTTATAGTTCAATATAGCGTCCTGGAACACCGCAGATAATGTATTAATACGATATTAAAGTCGGTTAGAAGTTTTAATAATCCTAGATATCTTGTCTTACACTGCAGAAAAGCAAAGTAAGCGAGGGCCAAAACATGAAACGTAATCTTTTGAAATATTTTTATTGACGTCAAGAAGGGAGGCCTCCAAATGCGACTTCAAGTTTTTTAGGGTTCCGTACCTCAAATGGAAAAAATAGAACTCTTATAGTATCACTTTGTTGTCCGTTTGTCCGTCTGTGTGTATGTCAAGACTCTTTATCTCGGAAACGAGTAAAGATATTGAGTTGAAATTTAAACTGTATACGTATATCTATAGTCTGTTGCAGTTGTGTAAAAGAAAAAACTTTTCAGTTATCTTTTAAAAAAGTTAGAGCCGTTTATGTCGTAAAAACCGCATATTTCTACACTCACGAAAATCAAAACCTACAGAGTACTTCCCGTTGACATAGAACTATGAAATTTGGCAAGTAGCATTGTCTCAGAGTACACATATAAGAATAAATCTGAAAACTGTACATTTTTATTTAAAACACAAAAAATAGGGCCTCAAAATTCACAAAATATGGGTTCAAAATTCAAAGTGAGTAAATCGTATCATGTAAGGTATCATATAAAGAGCTTCATTAGCACATGCTAAAACAGGTTTTTAATTATTTTAACAATGTGTAATTTTCTATGTAGTACGAAAAAAGTGAAAAAAAAAACTGTTTTGTCGATGATTATATTACCTATAGAGATTTTAACAAGTTACTTCCCAATTTTGTGAAATTTTCTGGATTTGTTCGGAACCCTCGGTGTGCGAGCCTGACTCGCACTTGTCTGGTTTTTTATTTTTGTATGTATGGTACGTGATTACTCTGCCACTTATAAATCAATTTTGATAATTCTTTTTTTGTTTGGTAGATCTTACTTTAGAATGGCCCTACTAAAACTTTAGCGAAACCAGTTGGGACGTTTTTGAAAGTCAAGAATAATGTGAAAATTACTACATTGATGATACGTCCATTCGTAAGAACTGTTCGGATATTGTATAAGATTGAAACTGGTTATGCCATTTTTGGGGAAAATAATTATTCTTGTCTGTTGTCTGTTATTTGAGTTAAAAAAGCTAACAGAACTTATAATAGTTATCAATAAAGATCACCTGCGCATAATCTTAGGTATACATTAGGGCAAGTTCCTTTATTAACCACCACTAAATACAAGATTTACATAATCTAAAACTACATAAACAAATACTACATAATAAGCCGTGGTGGCTTAGAGGTAGTGACACCCGCCTTGCAATCGTGAGGTCGTGGGTTCAAATCCCGGTCCCGTACCAATGACTTCTTTGGAATTTATGTACGGAATTTCACACCACTGGCTTTTCGCTGAAGTAAAACACCGTGATGCAACCGTAGAAGGAATTCGATGGCGTATACGAATCCACCAACCCGCACTGGGCCAGCGTGGTGGATATGGCTCAATCACCCTTCGTGGGTAGGCCTACGTCCTGCAGTGGACTATTATATAGGTTGATACAGTACAGTACAGTACATAACAAGCAATTGGATCATCCACAGACCCTTGAAGGTCTAAGAAAATCCAAATGCTCAAGCCCACTGCCAGTTGGCACCGTGCCCAGCATGCTGGCGGTATTGCCACGCTGAATGGCAATGTTTATACGTTGAGCCAAATAAACACCAGCATTTTGGTCACGCGTCGCGTCCACCAGACGCTCAGAAAGACTTTTGATAAGCAATATCAGATTGGTTATCTCAAAACAAAAAAAAAACTATAAGACGCCCTAAAGTTCTAAATGTTGCCTACTCTTTAGGGTTAATAATTCTGTATACACGATTCAATATTGAAAAGACTAACGACTTGTCCAAATTTCGCCGAACAACAAATTAACGTCTTTGTTTTCGATTTAGAACAAAATAATATAAGTGGTATGTATTGATCATGATTAATTACTCTAATGGAAATTTCATAGGCAAACAGGCAACTAACTTTAACTATTACTGACTTTTAACAAAAACAAATTAGAGTAAGCCATAAAGTCTGCAATACAAATAAGAGGTCTGGTTAGTATCAAATCAAGGTATACAAACCGACTGATTAAAATGTTTTAATCAGTGGCCAGCTGACGTATTGTTTAATTAACTGTTGACTAAACTCTAAATTAGTGACGTGTTCGTTTTAATTGACTTTTGTTCATACGATTCTGTTTGAATTAAAATTATACTCAGATGAATCATCATTACCAATTCAGCGGTTATTTTTTCTCGGTATACGTTTTAGATCCAGCATAATTTCAAAACAAATTTTGTCATCATTACTTAAGTTACAGATGGAGTAGTTGTTTATAAAAAGTATATTGATTTAAGATCTGGAAATATAAAAAATAGCTATACAAATCGGTTTCTAATATATACAAATTACAATAAGCGAATAAATTAAAGTAAACAAATATGTGTCCTAATTTTCATAGCACTAGATTTCTGGTAATTCAAAATATCATAAAGAAACCTTTACAGATAGAGAAAAAACATCTATGCATTTATAAATCCACCAACCAGCACTACCTAGTATAGTAGATGTAATAATGGAGGTGTAATTATGATCAAAGGCCCTCTTTGTAGGTACATAATTCAATAGTTCAATAAATATTTTTTGGGACATCTTACACACGGCCTCTGACCCCAAACTAAGCAAAGCTTGTGATATGGCTGCCAGAGACTGATATACTACATATACTTATTTTTAAATACATACTTATATAGATAGTAACTAAATAACACCCAGACACAGAGCAAACACTTATGTTCATCACATAAATATTTGCCCTGGGTGGGGATCGAACCCACGCTTCTTTGATCCAGAAGTTAGGGTCACTAACCACTGAGCCACCGAAGCAGTCAACTGAGCCACCGAAGCAGTCAATGTTCAGCAATGGTCTGTATATACTCTGTTCGTGTAGTACTGTACAGTACCTACTGTACAGTGTACACGTACAGAGTATATCAGATAGTAGTGTAATAGTAGATTGTATCATATGGGAGCAAAATAATATTTTTAAGGCGAGGGCGCTTTTTTAAAAACAAAGCAAAGCGAATTCAATGTACGTCGCCTGAGCCAGAAATATATTTTTCATTACATCTATTCGAAAAGGACGACTTGGTTTGCCTTAAAGTGGATTCTTTTCTTTAGTAGATTCCTGAACGTAGCCAGGGATTCAAAGTATGTCGCCCGAGCCAAAAGTATGTTTTTCATCATATCTATCCGAAAAGGACTACTTGGTTCGCCTTTAACTGCGCCCAAAGGTGGTGTTTTCTATAAGGAACTTTATAAGTGCGACGGAATTATCTTTGCCGCGCAATTTTTGAATTTGGAACAAATAAGTGCGAAGGAATGATCTTTGCCGTGTACTTTTTGAATTTCGAAGTATTTGTAATGTTAGTGTTCAGCGCCAAGAAAATAAATGAAAAGAATGAAGTATAAGTTTTCATTTGTTTTATTATTAGATACCATTTAATTTCAATTTAGTTGTTACTCTACGTTGTATTAATTAATAATAAATATGAGGCGCCTTTTATTTTCTCATAGAGGTGATGAAAAGTAGAGTGTATCACTTGGGCACAAAATATATTTTTGGCTCGGGCGACGTACTTTGAATCCCTCGCTACGTTCAGGATTCTACTAAAAAATCCCTCGCTACGCTCGTGATTCTACTCTAGAATCCCTCACTTCGCTCTGAATTAAAAAAAGTGCCCTCGCTGTAAAAATATTATTTTACTCCCATATGATACAATCTACTATTTCATCACATCTATTCGAAAAGGACGACTTGGTTCGCCTTTAAGTGGATTCTTAAGTAGAATCCTGAACGTAGCCAGAGATTCAAAGTACGTCGCCCGAGCCGAAAATATATTTTTCTTCACATCTATTCGAAAAGGACGACTTGGTTCGCCTTTAAGTGGATTCTTTAGTAGAATCCTGAACGTAGCCAGGGATTCAAAGTACGTCGCCCGAACCAAAAATATATTTTTCTCCCGAGTGGTACACTCTACTTTTCATCACCCTATATGAGAAAAAAGACGCCGCATATTTTATTGTAATATTATTATTTAATAAAACATAGAGTAACAAATATATTGAAATTAAATGGTTTCTAATAATAAAACTACTGAAAACTTAAATTTACATTAATTTCATTCATTTTCTTGGCGCTAAACACTAACAATACAAATACTTCCAAAATAAAAAAGTGCGCGGAAAAGATAATTCCGGCGCACAATCTTATGAACATTAACACGTTCCAAATTCAAAAAGTGCGGGGCAAAGTAATTCCGGCGCACTTAAAAGGAGGATTAAAAGATTTCATTTTTCATTTATTTTCTTGGTGCTGTACACTTACATAACAAATACTTCCAAAATCAAAAAGTGCGCGGCAAAAATAATTCGGCGCACTTATTAACATTAACATGTTCCAAATTCAAAAAGTGCGTAGCAAAGTAATTCCGGAGCACTTATAATGAGGATTAAAAGGATTAGTAGCCAAGGGCGGTCAGGCATCAATTGCAGCCCGAGATATTTAGGCGCACGAGCGCAGCGAGGGTGCCTATTATTTATAGTTCGAGGGTGCAATTGGTGCTCACACCCGAACTAACTATTCTGCTTTACATCGCGATTGTGAGGTAAGTAGAAAAAAACCGACATTACAAAAATAAAACATTTTATTGAAATTGAGCTTCGCCGTACGATATTTAAAATTGAAGACTATTATACTCACACGAAGACAAGGCTGAATAGGAAAGCGACCTCTTTGGTCATTGGGCTGAATGCATGATGTCTATTGCCAGTATGATGGTTACATGTATGCAAACTTTTTGAAAGAAAGAAGTGTTTTTTTTTAAATACTTACCGTCCTAGGGCTTTTCTAGCTATATTATTACCCTAGAGCGCTAATTAGTCACCTAAAAGCCCTATTTGGAGGTAAGAAGATCCTACTTACCGAACATGAAAGATGTAATAGTAGATTACTTACTGCCCTAGGGCTTTTCTAGCTACATTATTACCCTAGAGCGCTAATTAGTCACCTACAAGCCCCATTTGGAGGTAATTAGAACCTACTTACCGAACATGAGTGATGTGAAAACTCATTTCTGACCGCTAAAAGTTCCATATAGAAAACACGTCTTTGGGTGCACTTAAAGGCGAACCAAGTCGTCCTTTTCGAATAGATGGGATGAAAAGAAATGATCAAACCCGAAATTTGCTATGTTACATTACAAACAAATTGCCGCAGAAAATAAATCATATATATTCGAAATAAAATCAATACGCCATACCAGCTTAGTAACCAACAAATTGAGTTACCCATGCTCTTAATGGCGTACAGGATAATCCGCCAAATGGTTATAATTGTTTGTGTTTATTTGGGTTTGTATTTCCGCAGCACTTCCTAATTTTACGCGTTAGCTTTTAATGGATTTCGTACGTTTTGGAACATATTTTTTGCTTAGCGAGTGCTATTTTTCATTTTAATGTAACAGTGTTTTTTACTTATCTTATTAGTAGAAAAAAACAAACACAATATGTAATTTTGTCAATAAACAAAGTTTAAGCCAGTACCTATAAGTATAAGTTTGTATGAATAGATATATTAGATACATTTTGTTATTTTTAGAAATGGTAGGTAAGTAATTTTATCTATTTTATGTGTATGAATTTATTAGTATGTATGTATAATATTTGTTATATGAGTACGATTTTAATTTTGTTAAAGCACACCCCCGTCTTTACTTTTCCTATATTCCTATTCCGTCCAAAGGTTGCCTGGCAGAGATCGCTTGTAACGATAAGACCGCCTCTTGTTACATGCTATAGTTATATTTTTTATTATCTGTGTTATTTGTGCTGTTTGTGTTAACAATAAAGAATATCTATCTATATTACCCATGTAGAAAATTCATCAAAAAACAGTACTTCATGATTGCATTTTTTACATCTGAACCTGCCTTTTTTTTACGTATGTATGATAAAATAAAATTAATTAAGTTATTAAAATTGTAAAGTTGCATAGAAATCCACATACGAGTATACGTTCAATAATATTTTGCGTCTACCATAACTGGTGGCTTTACTGCTAAAAACTATCTCTTGCAGTAAACTATTGTAAGGCCCGACAATTATATTCGAATAACAGTTATTGGAGCCACAGTGTAAGGAAAAGTAAACTTTTTCACATAGGTGCTTCACTAAACAAAGTAGAGTCTAAATGAGTATTATTAACTCCGTACCTTTCGTCCATGAATGCCGAAACAGGTCACTTAAAAGAACGTGAAAGAGGTGTTCAAAGAAATAAAAATAAAATCAGCTCGTAACTTTTCATTGTAACTAAAATCGACTTTTAGCTTAAGAAAGTAGACACTAGACTGAAAAAAGCACTATAAAAATACTTTACTGAGCCACGCTAGGAAGAACACTTGTTACGGACATCGTTGTCTTTTTACTGAACCCGATATTCAAGAGGTTCTCTACTTTGAAGTTAAAATTGAACGTTGCAAGTTTATCCCTTAGAGGTTGTATTATTAACGGGAAAAATGCAACGACTAAGTGTGATTTCAATTCATAGGAGATTTGTAGGATTGTGCGCTTTGCACATGGATAAACTTTTGTTGACTGAATCTGTTGACCAGTTTCCAGTCGTTGCAATCGCTGACTAAGTTAGTTGCTAAGTAAAGCTTTCATATCACAGTACCGAAAACCTAAATTGCAGATTGTACGGGGAGTAGTTTGTTGGAACTTAGATACAATGCATACACACGTACTCACACACCACACATACATACACTCACACACACACACACACACACACACACACACACACACACACACACACACACACACACACACACACACACATGTAACACTGCAAACCTTGACTCCCATGAGATCTCGTGTATCGCAGTGTTACACACACACACACACACAGACACACACACACACACACACCCCCACACATGCACATGCACACACAGGCAACGTATAATAAGTCATGTTTTTAACATTGTAATTTCGTTTAAAAGTCAACCAAATTTAATGGTTTTTAATTTTGTTTAGTTTACTTTTTTTTCAGTGTCCTTTTAATTCTCTTTTAATTTTGGTTATAACGCACTCGGGCCCCAAGATACAAGTCTAGAGCTTAGTTTGAGGTCCGCTGTCCAACATGCTTTGGAAATAATGTTTATACACTTAATTTAGTCAAATTAGTAATGAACTATTGTAATTATATTTCTCTTTTTGGTAATAATAGTAGATTAGTAGCCAAGGGCTGTAAGACATCAATTGCAGCCCGAGATATTTCGAGTTCGAGGATGCACTTGGTGCTTACACCCGAGCTAACTATTCTGCTTTACACCTCGATTGTGAGGTAAGTAGAAAAAACCGGTATTACAAGAATAAAACATTTTATTGAAATTGAGAGATATATAGGACAAGATCAATTTATACATCGTCATATCTCACCTTTTATTCACTTGCACTTCCACTACGAGTTCTCTCACTCTACAAAATGCTGACGATAACTTTTCATCGTCTTTTAATATGTAGTAGATTACTTACCGCCGTACATACCTACTACAGCTACATTATTACCCTAGAGCGCTAATTAGTCACCTACAAGCCCCATTTGGAGGTAATAAGAACCTACTTACCGAAAATAAGAGATGTAAAGATATTTTATGTTTATGTTTAATTGCTGCAAAGTTGATAGTTGGGTCAACTTCAGTTGCTCCATGTGCAAAGCGGAATCTAGAAAGATAAGCGTTTTAAGTTTAACGTCTAGCTCTCGGAAGCATAGACACGATTTAATTGGTTGGAGATTACAAATACAAAATGAAATAAGCAGAGTTACGTTGCCATTTTGACCGACGAAACGGAGGAGGTACTCAATTCAACGCGTATGTATAATATATATATATATAGTATATATATACGCGACACGTATATATAGTATATATATATTGTTCTTTATGTAGAATCACGCATAACTTTTTACATAGAGATCCGCTTACGATATTTTTTTTTTATTGGACAGAGTATACTTTAAAATTGGTTCCATTTATTTTTCATTGAAATCGGCTGAGCCATTTTTAATAAATCAACAATAATGTGAAGAATGCTACATCGATCCGTGCGAAATATTTGCAAATTCTGTACACGATTAAAGTCGGTCGTGCTATTTAATGCAAAAAATAATTCCTGAAAATTTACCAACCATAGACACCAGGGTCTGTGCTGTTTGTCAGCAAAATTAATAATTGATTGAGTACAAGGACAGAGGTTAGTTTAGATTTTAGTCTAAGTTAGTAACCATAGTTTTAGTGCACCGCGTAAACCATCATATTACAAGCTTTACTCCACCGATATGCATATTATGATACTGTAACTTGAAGTACCAGGCAGGTAGTTCACTTTAAGCACAATTAGTCGTAGTCATCGTATTATAAATCAAACTAATAAGTCCATAATGATGTGTATTTGGTCACCATAAACTATTTTACATTAGTTTCTTAAATAATTATCACAATTTGGATTGACTGAATATGTGCTTTCGCCTTGAACATCTCTTCAGTTTCTTTTCTCATCAGTCAAAATGTCGACTACCCGACGTAGGCCTACTCTTTCTTTTTTCAATAAGAGCTATTGAAAGCAGCTTTCATCAAGCGCGTTTATGAGTAGATGTCGACATACAAGGTAAAAAAGGTACTCATAACTAAATAACATTGACATTTGAGCGACACCCTAAATAGGTGGTATTTATGTAAAATAATAGAAACCAAAGCAACTAGAATCCACGATTTGTCAACGATAGAACAACCCTTGTTTTAGTGACGCAACTACAGCAGACAATTCAATCAGAATTTGGCAATACAATTCCTGTTTCGGAGCCGGCGGCTTTGTGTACAGTTGATTGTAAGTTTACGTGCCGACCAAAAGGTTGAGCTTATCGCTCACTAGTCGGTTCAATATAATTATACAGAATCTGTTAATATTAACATATTGCATATATTGAACGTTGTAAAAATTTATATCAAGCACGTATATATTTTTTATTTAAATTTTAACAATGTATTTTATATAAGTTATAGTTCTTCTTGCATATTTTTTTTTCATTATAGTTTAGTTCTAATTCATGATTTTCCTTGTACACAGTTTATATTACTGAAAAATTCAATTGATTTATAACCGCGATGAATGATAGTGTGTCTTTAAACTACAAATTTAATTCTCAACAAAATAATCTTGGTTAGTCAGATGCATGTATAGGTACCACTTTGTGGGTATTTTTATGCTTCGATTATTATGTGTGGTATCGTCGTTTTACGAAAACAAATTGTTATTAGTCATCATCATCATCCTGCCCTTATTCCACTAGGTGGAGTCGGCACAGCACATTTCTTTTCGCCACTTCACTCTATCATACGTCTTCTCATCATCAACTCCTTTCTCTCGCATATCATCTTTCACACAATTCATCCACACTTTTTTTGATCGTCCCTTCTCATTTCCATGTTATTAGTAAGTAGATATAATGGACACTAGAATGTTATTGCTCAGCTTCATCTATCATTCCTAGGACATGCACTGCGAGACCTAGGTCTTCATTACATTTGTTTAGACGCGTTAATTTCTGATAAGATCGTTTGGAGATGGCTCAGGTTCAAAGCGTTTTTACGGTCTTAATCAGGTCGTCTATGGGGATTTAAAGCTACGTTTCAATTATACACAAAAATCAACACTTTTGTGTTGATACTAACAGTTAAAACAAAAATTATTTTATTCAAACGTTATAATAAAATCCAAGATACTGTTATGGGTTGGCTATAGCTATATTATAACTAAACTAGTATATCTTTATACAAATAAACCGATTTGGGATAGAGGAAAAGCGTAAAGTTTACTCGCATTTCCGGTTGCGTTAACATTCTTAAAAGGAAAGTTTCCCGCGCAAGTAGTTCCTACATAACGCTTTGACCCATCTGTTCCCAATTCTACCTCTTTGGGCCTTCGCGTGTCATTTCAGTTGGACGCCTGCCTGACCCGTTCGACTATCTACTCTCTTGATTTTATTGTATCTAGTGAATTCTAGTTTCCGATTCATGGTTCTGATGCAAATTTCTTTTACTTTTGCAAGGCTTTTATTTCTGTATTAATGATTTTCGATCGGTAAAAAGTAAGGTATTTTGATAAAGCGTGAACAAATTTTGAAAGTGTCTAAAGACAAGAATATGTAACCTATAAGTGTCCCGAGGATTTGTGGTTTTATTTTACTTTTGTTTGTCATTTTAAGTTGGACGCCTGCCTGACCCTTTCGACTATCTACTCTCTTGATTTTATTGTATCTAGTGGATTCTAGTTTCCGATTCATGGTTCTGATGGAAGATTTTTTTCACTTATGCAAAGATTTTATTTCTGTATAGATGATTTTTGATCGGTGAAAGAGTAAGGTCTTTTGATATAGAGTAAACAAATCTTGAAAGTGTCCATAGATAAAAATATATATGGAATACTCGTATGTATCCGGAGGTTTATATTTTTTTTACCTTTGCGTGTCATTTGAGTTGGACGCCTGCCTGACCCGTTCGACTATCTACTCTCTTGATTTTATTGTATCTAGTGAATTCTAGTTTCAGATTTATGGTTTTGATGGAAGATTTTTTTTTTTACTTTTGCAAAGCTTTCATTTCTGTATTAATGATTTTCGATCGGTGAAAAAGTAAAGTCATCTGATAAAGCGTGAACAAATTTTGAAAGTGTCCATAGATAAAATTATGTATGCAATATGTATTCAGAGGTTTTATGCTTTTTTTACCTTTGCGTGTCATTTCAGTTGGACGCCTGCCTGACCCGAACGACTATCTGGTCTCTTGATTTTATTTTATCTAGGGGAGTCTTGTTTCCAATTCATGGCTATGATTGTTTTTTTTTTCATTTTGAAAGATCTTTTGAATTTTCAATCCCAATCTTTAGATTGTTTAACTTTTTGTAGCTCGGAATATGTATGCGATATTTAAAGGCTTGTAAATAATATTCTTATTTACTCGACCTTTGCGCTTTTAATTATAGTTGAACTAGGTGCTTATCTGTTCTCTAGATTTTATTGTATTTAGTGGAAACTATTTTCCAATTCCATAGTTTCAAAGGATTTTTTTTCACTTTTGGACGTCTTTTTAGGGATCCGTACCTCAAAAGGAAAAAAGGGAACCCTTATAGGATCACTTTGTTGTCCGTCTGTCCGTCTGTGTGTATGTCAAGACTCTTTATCTCGGGAACGCGTAAAGATATCGAGTCGACATTTAAACTGTAAGCGTATATCTATGGTTTCTTGCAGTTGTGTAAAATAAAATCTTCTCAGTTATCGTTTAAAAAAGTTATGTCGAAAAAAACCGCATACAATACAATACAACAACACTTTATTGACACCAACAAGAAAACATAACAAAAGAAACAAAGACAGAAAAGGCACAAAAAACGCTCTTATCGCTAAAAGCGATTTCTTCCAGACAACCTTTCTTGGATGCGAGGAAACGTAAAAACGACAAGGATGGTGTAAACGTAAAAACAATGTTATTTTTAATGTATGACGAGAAAAATTCAAAAAAATACTTTTTTGTCGATGAAATAGTATAGAGATTTTAACTTACCTACTTTCCAATTTTATGAAATTTTCTGGATTTGTACGGAATCCTCGGTGTGCGAGCCTGACTCGCACTTGTCCGGTTTTTTTATTTCTGTATTGATGATTTATGATATTTTTTGATATGTACATATTTTCACTTGTGTGATTTAGTCGGAAAATTTGATGGATAGTTGTAGAACAGCTAAAGATTAAACAATTTTGCAAACTCTGCAATCGGATAAAAATAAAATTACCTGCCACTAAGTCTTAACCTTTTTATTATTCAAATTAATTTTCTTGCAAATATACCATTCGAAGATCAAGCTTTCTTGAGCGAAAGGTCTTGAATTCTAAATAGAATAAAATGAACGAAATGAATGAAATCGCACAGATGAATGAACACCGTCACAATAGATCAGACTTGACAAATCGACGTTCATAAATTGAGTACCTTTATTCTGACCAATACGAATCGGTGATTTTTAAATTAGCATAGTCAGTTTACACAGACAACATATTTTCGTGATTACGTCACAAGCCGATCGCTTAAGCCGATCGTGCCTTTTTGTTGCTTGTTCAGCGCTCTCGCTTACACGCTCGGCTCAGGCGAAACGTGACAATGAGTCATGTTTTTTTCGTGCGTGAAGGCTGCCTTCAACGATTTATAAGACATTAACGTGACAATGAGTCATGCTTTTTCGTGCATGCAGCCGGCCTTTATCAATTTACAAGACATTATCACGTCATAAAATTTATAATATCAAAAAATATAACTAAACCCGTAGAGTTTCATCGACCAAAGTTTTTAAAAATAAAGCAAATTGGTATTCTAAGTAGATTTTAAATTGCGAATAGAATGAACGAATGAAATTGCACAGATGAACGAACACATCACAATAGCTCAGGCTCGACAAATCGGCGTCCATAAATTAAGTACCGTCATTCTGGCCGCGTCCGTACTGTCACGTGATTTATATTCATCTGGCGGACCAGAAATAATGTTACATACCATTACGGTACCATATCGGTAACGTATCCAATTTAAATAAAGCGTCCAAAAATAAGAAGTTGGAAATCATTTTTATCAAAAGAATTTATTGAAACAAATAAACTCAATATACTCTTTTAAACTTTGTTCTTCCAGCTCGCATCAACTTTTTAATATAATTTCAATTTTGCTCTACAAACAGTAAGGACTAATTCTTTAACCTCTAAAATTTTGATTTTTTTAAGAATTTGACCAGAAAGCCATCAATAAAGCAGTGTAAATTATTGGGTAAAAACAACAGCAACACAATAACGAATAGAGATGGCGAGACATCGTGAAGCAGAGTCATCTGTCTCTCTCGATTATTGTGATAAGTTCCCAAAAGAAATATGTTTCTGCTCGTAATTTGTACTAATTGCTTCATAACACTCACGCCCCCAGATTTACAGATTTCAAGCTAATAAAATACCTTATATTGATGGACGTAATAAGTAGTAATAGTTACAGTATACATAATTAATAATGTCTATGCGTATATTCGTTATAACGCATCATCTGTAAAGCTCAAATTTTAAAAGCGCCAAATATCTATTCACGATGTAGTTAAGAACTTGTCAAAAATAACGACTAGGCAATTTAAATTTGACGTTGATGACAAAAAATCTCTCAAGAGCGTAGCAACCGGAAATTTGTCTATAGCCTAGCAACCAAAGATCTGCCAAAAGTGTAACAACTTAGGATTCAAAAGCGTAGCGACCAAGGATCTTTTAAAGGCGTAGCAACCAAGAATCGATCAAAAGCTTAGCACTAAGAAACCGTCAACCACGTAGCAACCGTGGATCTATCACAAGCGTAGCACTCAGAAACCCATGAAAAGCGTAGCGACCAAGGATCTTTCAAAGGCGTAACAACCAAGAATCTATCAAAAGTTTAGCACTAAGAAACCTGTTAACTACACAACAACCGTGGATCTATCAAAAGCATAGCACTCAGAAATCCATCAAAAGCGTAGCAACCAGGAACCTACTAAAAGCGTAGGAACCAAGAATTTTTCAAAATCATAGCGACCAAGCAACACTCCTTACTCTCTATCGTCTGTAGAGACCTGATCTCGTTAAGGCCCCAGATTGAGAGTCGCCTCGCTGAATTATTGATGGTTGCTCAAAGCACCTCCATAATGACTGGTGCAATTTTCACGTGTCACACGATGGCTCTCGGCCTCATTAGACGGCTGCCATTGGGAAAAATAAAACGGGATTGGTGACATCTTCAACGTAAAACACAATATTTTTATTTTGCCATGTTTGCATTTGTATTGGTTTTTACCATTAAACTAAGTTTGACATTTCTAAGTTTTTCTTCATTTTGACTCAATTGTTGTTTGCCTTTGAAACATCTTTCACGTACTACAGTTGCCTTGGAAGGCAAATCGTCTAAACTAAAACGCTGATACAACTCTGAATGAAACTCGTAATGAAACTCTATTACTGATGTGAAACGTATCCAGTTTTATTGCCTCGCAAAATTTTAAAACAGCAAACCTTTTCCCATCATCAAAAATAGTTTGTATGATTCGTGCCAATTTTCGCGTAGAAAAAAATTAGATAGTTTGGAATTTCATATTCGTTACAGTTGAGATTAATCTTTGATTGGCCGGATTGGGCTGCTAGTCGTTTAACCTATAAGCTGAATCATACTTCTTGGCGTCAGTGAAGTGCTCATCCCCACTTCTCGCGCAGATGGCAAATGCCTGGCTTATATACACAATAATTATGTGAGAAAACAGCGCTGATATAAACGCCTTGATTATTAAACAAAAAAATAAATACCCTCGAGCAATCGAGTTATTATAAATATTCAGAGACGCCATAGTTGCGAACCTCATTTTCGAAAACATAAAATACTAACCCTACCGTGCATACATAATTATATTGTGTAATAAAAGCCTTTTTAACAAATAACGCGGCTTTTACTTACAATCACATCCCGGCGAAAGAATCAATAAGCAGCAACCAGAACCACTAATGGAAATTGTAAAACAAGGACCGGAATATATAGGTACAATAACCACATTCAAAACAAAAATGACAAAACTACTTTTATCAAAATGGTATTACAGAATTCAAGAATATCTCGAAGGCAACGAGCATTGATATCACGTAATTTGACACATAAATACAATTATTGTTGGATAAGCTTCATACTATATAATCTAGTTTTAAGCTTAGCTATAATTCTGTAATTAAATTATATAAATACGCAAGTAAAATTAGATATTAAGCATGTGTTGTGTATGTAAATATAGGTATAGTATTCTAAGACTTGTTGGTGCACAATAAATATATCTTGAATATTTAACAAATTTTTTACTGCAGAAGTGCACTAAGAACGTTTTTCGGCTTATAACAGTTGATATAGTGTTTGTGACACCAAATTTTATGATCTAACTAATAAAAATGCATCTATACTTTAAAATCCACTTTCAAATTGCTGCTTCCTTTTATCTTACAGACGCGAACACACGAACTAAAATCCGTTTCCATTAAAATGACCGGACGTGGGGTTTCATTCAATAATTCAGTTCTCCCGGTGTGCTGCTGCCTTTACACCATCCGTCTTGTCCAGTAAATCGGGTTAGGAGTCTAGACACTAAAATAAAATGCTAAGAGATTAAAACCAGGTATTGTTACCAGTGAAAAATACCTCGATAAGACTTCTTTTGAGTTACTTTTGTCTTGTCTCCTGACTTTGTAGGTTTGAGAAAAGTTGATTAACTTCCGTCGCATACAAAAAACGTTACTTATTGTAAGCTGATTTTTTTGTTATTGAAGTGAAACTTGTAATGTGACTTCCAACAAGGTTGCGTTAAACGTTTAACGCTACCATGGAGGGGGTATTAAAGCACTGTAACGTCGAAGTTTCACTTCTTTCGCGCGGAGGGACTTCACGCACTAATTTTTTTTAGTTAGCATTATAATAATTTAGGTCATTTCATCACAGTTCACAATGTTTCTTATTGGACTAGTTTTGGTGATAGTGTTTAATTCATAATCTTTATTTGCGTATATGGGTCTTTACAGTGTAATACAGATGTTAAATACATTTATGGTCGCCATATTCCACCTTTCGGCGTGCAAATTTGGTTCAATTATTCTAGGTATTTATTTACATTTTACTTAAGTTTGTGCGTTTTTGTTACAAAACGTGTAATCAGCAGTTAATATAGTTACGAAAAATAAGAACAAAATCCATGCTAATAATAATCCGTTACAGTTATACCGCGGTATTTTTTAAATCTGTTGATAATGAGGTTCAAAAAATTTTTGATTATTAAATCTGATCAATTCAGGTAGCTTGGATCCTATACAAAAAAACATTTTTTTATTCATTATAAGCCATATAATACTGCTGAACATACTTCTATAGCTAGATGTTTTTTTCTGCTCTAACATATCATCAATCATCATCTAAGTTTTTATACCGTCCTAAGACAAAATGTGTAATATTTTCTAAAAATAACATCTTGATCACACAGAAAATAAAAATGAAATTTCGTATTCAAATACCTACGTTGGCTTCAAACCCCAAAAGTGCTGCGTTCCAAAAGCATCTGCCAAATTTGATACTCATAGCTCAGTGTAACGGCAAACGACTTTGCCAAAATAAAGCCCTGAAACTGAATGGTCGTTCAGGAGATTGGACGAACATGTTTGAAGATTGGCTCCGTAAAGTTTTTGTGTTGTGGGATTGGAGTGGATCACAATATCAATTGGACATGATAATAGTTTTAACGAGCGGGCTGCTGCTTGTGTTTTTGTATTCCTCTTCAGGTTGTAATTTTATCCTTTTGTTATAAAAGGCACTTTTTATATTATCAAAGTTCAATGAGCGATTGGTGGGACTGAGTAAAGCCGTGCGACTAGACCGAGGGCAGACTTTTCGTAGTAGGCGCAGTCTTTAAGATCATCATCATAATTATCAGTCATTTTATATCTACCACCGACATATATGATGATGACTAGCAAAGCCAAGTGAAGCCAGTTTTATTATACAAGTGGTGAATGCGTCTGTGCTGCGCTGCCATAGTTTGGCTTACGAGGCGTAGTTTTATTGTACGTGTTTGTGTGTGTGATTGTGTCTGTATACGTCGAGGCGTAGTTATGCCGGCCTTCGTTGTTTGTTTCTCAATATTCTGTCTTGATTTTTTTATTTGGTCTGAGATTCCAACATGCAAACCGATACCACCGACATACATACATAATTGCCGATATCTGTATCTACAAGTTTATTCCTAAGTCGTTGAGATTCCCCTTGAAGGTTATTCACCCCCTTTCTAAATATTGAAATTCATCTATCCATCCATCCACCAGCCATAGGACGACCACAGCTGAACATAGGCCTATGCATCGCGAATTAGGTCAGTTGGAAGCGGCTTGCATCCAGCGCGATCCTGCGGTTTAAATGAGGTCAACCGAGTACGTGGGTGGACGTAATACGCAGCGCTTGCCGGTACCCACGTACGTACGTCTTCATTCAAGAACTTTTCAACCCCATCGGTCATCAGTCCTCCGCGCTATGTGCCACGCCTACTGCCATTTCAACTTGCCAATCCGTAGGGCTATGAACAACTCAACATACGTGAAATTACATTGAAAGAAATTAATTAATTTACTAAATTATGTGCTGTGTCAACTACAATTACATTGTACTTATGTAGGTGAGTTTATTTTGCATGACGCTGCATCATAAAAAATGAACATAATAATTTTGACTCCACTTTGACTTCTGATTATAATTTCTGTCATCATTTGTGAGAGAGTAAGAATTATTTCACTAGATCTATAGGTATTTTTTTACTCCCTACAAGTTCATAAAAATATTGTTTGATAAGGAATATAGTTACGAAAAATGCCTTTTATGTACATTAAATTTTTCAAACGAGCCATAAATAGAAAATAAGTTTACTGACCATAAACTTCATAATATATTTGCACAGGCAAGTTGAAAAATGTCCCTTTTTATGAGAGGAGTAAAATTGAAAACCCTTTACAGTCATAAAGTGAAGTGCAATCAACGTTTACTACACTGCATGACTAGTAAGTTTATAGGCTCGTAAACAGTAGAATCTATGCTTCTAATAGTATCAAACAGTACTTGAATATAAAAAAAATAGTTTTGAGCTGATATTTACTTTTCGCCAAAAAAGGCACAAACCGTCTTCAACCGTGTACCGATATTGAGTAGATCGCACATATTAAGTACCTAACCAAAAGGAATCGACACTCCTGAGCACCGAAGTCTGCCAAGTCAGTAAAGAAACGCACATAAACCAAAATATAAGCAAGTTTACACGCACACAAATGTAATTAACTAACACTAGCTGAAAATTAACACAACACAAACACAACTAGACCGATATATTTACGAGTATTTAAAGAGCATGACCGCCGGTCGCGTACTTTTGGCAGAGGGGTACGCTTTACAATGGCGACTCCTTTTGGTTAGGTACTTAATGGTCCCACATATTATATCATCGATGTCGTTTTCTGATGGTGTAATTTTCAGATTATAGTTGATTTTTCAGAAACGTCTCAGTCAATTCCGATGAAATTTAAACCTTTAAAATATGCTCTACCAAACAAAAAAATATCATCAATCTCTTTTTTCGAAGTTGGTTAAGAATAGTGACTTAATAATATTGTTTAAAATATATATTAATGCTTCACTTTCATGTTAGGACTTCTTGTGTTGGGGTGCGATAAGAGCAATTAACGACCAAACCCAAAAAACACATTTAAATTCATCACTTTAATACTAGTCTGGCCAGGATTCGAACTCAGGATCTAAAAAATACTGATTTTTTAAACTTTAAACTGGCGTAGGATCATTAAAATGTGAATTGTACCTAAAGGTACCTAAAATATTCTTAGTCTAGCTAAATAAAAAAAAATTCATCGACAATCGCGGTAATATCACATCTATTTTTTTTTCTATATAGAAAAATATTAAGTAGAATACCAAATAGGAAATATTAACCTTGGTCAATTATTCGTGCACTTTGTACCTGACTTTAAGCAGAAATGGGGTATTGCTGTAGCCAACTTATGAAAATAACGACTATTTACATTACTTCTATTATTTATTGTATGAACAAAGCCGCATTTACTAAGGTCATATAACTATTATCATTATTATGATGACTTAATTCTTCAATATTCTAATATACACGTTACTTTGTTATTAAAAACTAGGTACCATTAAGTAACAGTATTTCTCTGCTTAGGTATTTCAAATTTCATTAGTACGGATAATAAACTAAACGAAATTCATAGAATGAATTCGCGCATTCTCATTTAACTTCAAGTTGAAGTACAAAAGTTAGCACGTCCGTTGTTAAATGTTCTCTGAATAACTGAACAAGTTTTTGATAAAAGTTGATGTAGAAATCAGAAGTTATTTTAGCAATTATCTTATTTATATTCATATATAAATAAGAGCATATTTTTATTTTGAAAAGTGTAGGCAACGTAACCAATATAAAAATAATATGTGAAAGTAATTTCATCACCGTTGCTTAAGTCGCACGTCAATTATGTTCATATTATTTAAAAAGTAAGTAGAATAATAAAATGAGTGCATTGAGAAGCCTCAACTTGAGAAAGATCGCCGAATGCGGTCGAAACTATAGTCGTGCTACGTAGACTATGAAAATAAGTGTATTCCCTTTATATAAAGTATTAAAATAAGTATAATAAAATGACAAAAACGTATTGTATTGAGACTTAAGACATAAACAGTAGATCTGTTTCTTTTCACACGTATATATTACCAGCTAAACCATGAAAAATATTACAGATAATTACGTCGTTTTAATTGTCGGAAAAAAGATAAATCTATCAAAAGGACAGCATTGATTAAACGTGAAGAATGAGTAGTTCTTACCATAATATGTGGCATTGTGTTAACCGTTTAACTAAGACCTTTTTACAGGTGCAGGCATACGGGTGACTCAAAAACTTTGTACTTTGAAGAGTCAGTTGATGACAAGATACTCGTAACGTTCTTTTAAGTCTTATTATCCAAATGTGAAATTCAAAGTATAGATGGAACTAGTAATCAAAGGGAAACCCGTTTTCCTAATAATAACACACCGAAAAACCCGATGCACCGTAACTGCGATATTAGGTACTGTTTTCATTACTACACAGTGTCATAAAGCCTAGGTTTCCACGAAGTGTACGAGTATGAGCGACGGGGACCGCGAGCCGCATGGAATTATGATTGTGTTGGTTCTAATTACTGATGCTAATCGCCCTCTAACTGGAACTACACTTTTGTCTAGCGCTTAATCGTGAACTATGATGGCCGGTTCAGACGGTGTAGTGAGCACTGCAGCGCAATGAGTTTGTACGGTTGACTGCGGTGTGGCACCGCAATAGTCTGCTTTGCAACCGCTCTGTCAAAATGCAGATCGCATCCCTTGCTAGGTCCAACTCCCATCGGTTTCGGTATCACCCTGACTGTTGTAAGAGCCAATTAAAAGGGGCCCTCGGAGCTCGAAGATGGTCGTATTTAGGAATTTAATCATCCATCGCAACAAGCTCTGGGAAGACACCAGCGCTGTGTGGCCAGCACCGTGGTACACAGGAAGTTGTTTCAAAGTTTTCGGAGAGTAAAAATACATGCTACAGGGCACTGGTGCGTTCCTACGGAAATCCCAATGCCCTCTGACAAGCAAAAAGGATGGCCACCGAGAGAGTTTTAGTAGTAAAGTCCACCTATCCTGATTGCACTCCGGTGCAACAGGATAACTGTTAAAGATTTCCCCCCCGCAAATAAAAAAATGCCGCGCTTTACCGCACCGCTCCGTGTGAGCCGGCTTTACCTGTATCTATAACTGCCTGTTTGCGGTAGTTCTGTGTAATGTCAGCCTTAATTAGTTAGGTAAGTTTCAGCGTGTAAAGCTATTTCGGTCTGAAGTACTAGCTTTTTTACTGTGATGTAGTACTAGCAACTCTGTGTACTTATAATTTGAAGAAAATAGGTAGATATAGTGTAAGTAAGTTTATTCATGTAGGCCCGGTGAATAACCCAGGTATCAGAGATTTTTAGACTTCTCTCATCAACATCTTCATTTTCTTGGCGCTAAACACTAACATTACAAATACTTCCAAATTCATAAAGTGCGCGGCAAAGATCATTCCGTCGCACTTATTTGTTCCAAATTCAAAAAGTGCGTGGCAAAGAAAATTCCTTCGCACATATAAGTTCCTTATAGAAAACACCTCCTTTAGGCGCACTTCAAGGCGAACCAAGTAGTCATTTTCGAATAGATGTGATGAAAAAATGTATGGCCCACAGTTAATACTGTGAACGAAATTGGTGCTCATGGTTCAAACACAGAATATACATATAATTAGTACCTTATGGTAGTTCAGACTAAATTTTATTAGGTACTTCAGATACGTTTCAGTTGCCCAGTACAATACAATTTAACTAATAGGTACAACTTTGTTAAACCAAAATGTCCAATGACAAACTGAGCTTCAGTTTGTCATAGTTCTGTGAGTAGTGGCAGCATTATGATTGCAGCTCTAATTACTGATGGTAATCTGCTTTTAGCCCGGAACCACGCCGCAGTTTTGTCTGCCGCTTAGACGTCAAAGGAGCTCCGTCAAAGGAGTGTCGTGGAAAGTTCGCGAAAGGACCTGAGTAATTAAAGCGAGTATGTAATGGATACGAACCTGTATGAGCTGAAAGCCTCGAGTAAGTAAGAGCTGCGAAATGTACATCTCATAATTTTAGTAGCGCTGATATACTAGACTAGAACACTTAGGTATTTCTTGATAGGAATGTTTGACGTGAAAACTTCTTCACCATTGTGCACTTATTGAGATGGATAAAAAAAATTCAACTGGCGTCAAGGCACGTTACTTGATCGAAAATTCGTAAGACGGAAGGAGAGTAGCCTGCCACGTCCGGGGCGGCGCAGGACAGGAAGTAACATCCTCCCTCTTTCTACCGCGCGGCGAAACTGTATCCCTGCTGGGCTCTTGCGCGAGTGTCCTTGTGTTAATATTGTATTTACCACAAAATTGATAGTAGGTAGGTACTTTTGTACTGATAAATAAAGCAATGCGTGCAAAATTATTCGCCAACCATTCAAAATGATTCAAACATGCACAACGTTAATGTTCAAATTTTCACTTCTGCCGGTACTCTCGGAATGCAATCAGTTGTTTTATTTTGCTCATGGATTTGATTTGTAGCGATAAATGTTGCAATGCCAAAAAACAGCTCTTTTGACTTAAATTGATACGGTTTTATAAATCGATAATCGCCGGCTGCTCGCAGGAAAAGGTCTCGCGTTCCACCTGAGCCGAGAGTGCAAGCGAGAGCGCGGAACAAGCTATACAGGGTTATTTCTAATCAATTAGCATCCTTCTAGGGGCTTATTCTGTACATCAAAATTAACAACTTTTGTTCTACGACTTTCGTCAAAACTCGAAAAAAAAATCAGTTGTTATATACATTTTGTCGCGGATGAGCTAAATTTTTCTATGGAACAACAACATTTTTTTTTAGTTTTGACGAATGTCTTAGAACATAAGTTGTTAATTTTGATGTACAGAATAAGCCCCTAGAAGGACGCTAATTGATTAGAAATAACCCTGTGAGACGTGCGTATCTATCACTTGGTCCGCTTTATAGAAAGTTTTTTTAATTTAATTCTTTATTAACTTTTTAAATGCTTTATTTAAAAGTCCAGTACCTACAGTAAAACTTTAGTTTAATGCAGTATCTAAATTTACTCATACATCACTATATAGGTAATAAATTAAATAACCGTAATGTAATAGTGTAAGTATTTTATCAGTAGTATGATACTTTGTGCTTTTAATTCGTATTATTTCAGCGATTGAAATACTGATTTTCCTCGATTATTCTGTTTTCCGTTTCACACAAAAGTCTTACTTCAGGTTTAAATACGATTTTAAAATATAAATTTTAATGTTATTTCTATAAGCTTATTACTGTCCAGTTTTAAAATAACAGTAAATAAATGTTACTCATTAAACATTTAAGTCACTGAAAAACGGAATCCGATTTTACTTTATAATTTTAGCAGAAATTATTGCCATTTCTCATTTAATTTATTACTACTGACAATATAATAGTACGGACTGCGTCAAAATGGCCTAGTATCAGTTTTCAAACTGCCTGTAGAAGAAAAAATTAAAGAAGAGAGTATCTAATAAAATGATTTAGTATGTTAAGTTTACAGCAAAATAGTCGAATAAGGAAACATTTACTCGACTAAACATCGAATAGTTGTTGAATAGTAGCTACATAAGTACAAAATTGTGCAGTAAAAGTGTTTATGTGATGTCTTTTAGTGCAAATCGTATAGACGTGCCCGTATCTGGCTTATGTCACAAATAAATGCTATACGAGGGCTATAATAGTGTTTGATTTACTATTTAATGTGTAAAAAAAGCTTATATACGACAATTACCTGACATACTTTTTATTCAGCAAATTTGTCGAATACTAGCTACCTGGTGATTAAATAGCCACGTAGTTTCTTTTATAACGCAGTAAAAACACAAGTCGAATTATAGTTTTC
This sequence comes from Hypomecis punctinalis, assembly GCA_949316475.1. Lineage (NCBI taxonomy): Eukaryota > Metazoa > Arthropoda > Insecta > Lepidoptera > Geometridae > Hypomecis > Hypomecis punctinalis. The sequence continues at coordinate 23,002,441 of OX438804.1, forward strand.
CAGATACAGTCACAGAACCTCAAGTGTAACAAATTTTTATTATAGCACCTTTATTCGATAAAATATTGAGTAAAAGAGTTTTTGGTACTTTAATTGCTCATTAGAGCAATAACAGTCGCTAAAACTCTTGAAAATCCGTCAAAAAAGTTATAACCGTAATAACATATGGTGGTTCTGCTCATATTTTTCTTTCATATTTTTCCGTATTAGATAAAAAAGATCTAATCATATAACCCAGTATCAGTTTTATACACGAAACTGACAATCTGTTTGAATAGGATAGTGATGAATCTAAGGAAAAATCTGAAATATATATTAAAACTTCAGAAAATAAATAATGTGCAATCTGACACTGAACAAAATCAATCATTTAATAATAATTGTTGGTTTAAAATAAAAGACCGGTTTTGCAGTTTAGCACATCAGCCTTTTAATAATATATTAACTACCTATTTATTAATGTGTTTTCATGTGGATTTTATAAAGAACTATCTATTCTATTTTATAAAGCTTTGAAAAAATAACTAGTGTTTCAAATAAAACCATTAAAAACCATTGAATAAATTATATGTTTTTTAAGAAAGAACCCTAAAATAAAAAAAGAACCCAAAACATGGCTGCATATGAATGCAACGCAGTCACATTTATTCGGCGAATAGTCGAGTTAGTATGATATAACAGCAACAGATTTACTAGTGTTCGCGTAATGGCTCCCTAGTAGCATATTAATAAAATTAAATGGAATTTATAACATATATCTACAAAATTATTGCAAAAGACGCGTGGCCCACACATATATGTTAAATAATGCATAACAGTTTATCGACAAAGTTAAATTGCCAGTAATTTTTCCTATATAATTATGCTTAAATAGAAGCATTTAGATATAGAAACTGTATTCTTTTTAATAATTACTAAATGGATGACCTCTGTCTTTTATAATATTTTAAGTGTCAAACACACAAAGACTGGTGCATTTCCATAACGGCACAGAATACGCAATCGTTCTAATTTTAAAAAGGAATAACAGTGCAAATTTGGCGTTTAACAAACAAAAATGTCGAATTGTAGCAAATTTGCAGCGTTTACTTCACTTTATTGCTGATTAGTGGCAACGTAAACACTTCAACTCTATCAATAAGCGGTACAGTTGCAGCTATATTGCTTTTACTGCACTAAACTGAGATCGTTTTGCTTTTATTCGATGTTTATTCCACAAATCATTCGTCCTATTTAGACAGTTACTGCACTTCTACAGCACTTTTTAGTGCTATGATCTGCGCCTTTTTCGCGTTGTATAAACGTTGACTCGATGTTTATAGCACTAATTATGGGATTTTTATAGAACTAAACAGTAAAACCAAAACGTCGCCGCGACTGTTATAGCACAACTTTTTGCTAGTAGTTACGCTCCAAGTCGTATTTTAAGTTTGGTGCCTATTTTATACACAATAGCAGTTTTAAATTCTCAGTAAAATACTAGGAATTTTGCATACAAAAAAACCGGACAAGTGCAAGTCAGGCTCGCACACCGAGGGTTCCGTACAAATTCAGAAAATTTCACAAAATTGGGAAGTACGTTATTAAAATCTCTATACTCATCATCATCGACAAAAGTGTTTTTTTCGACTTTTTCTCGTCATTCATCGAATATTGTTAAAATAATTAAAAACCTGTTTTAGCATGCGCTAATGAAGCTCTTTTATATGATACCTTACATGATACGATTTACGCACTTTGAATTTTAAATCCATATTTTGTGAATTTTGAAGCCCTACTTTTTTATGATTTAAATAAAAATGTGCAGTTTTCAGATTTATTCCTATATGTGTACTCTGAGACAATGCTTTTCGCCAAATTTCATAGTTCTATGTCAACAGAAAGTACCCTGTAGGTTTTGATTTTTGTGAATGTCGAAATTTGCGGTTTTTACGACATAAACGGCTCTAACTTCTTTATATGATAACTGAGAAGTTTTTCCTTTACACAACTGTAAGAAATCGTAGATATACGTATACAGTACTAATTTCAACTCGATATCTTTACGCGTTTCCGAGATAAAGAGTCTTGACATACACACAGACGGACAGACGGACAACAAAGTGATCCTATAAGGGTTCCGTTTTTTCCTTTTGAGTACGGAACCCTAAAAATACTACCATTGGCTAAAGACGCTCTTGTTTTATAGTCTAGGTATTCAACGTTATAGATTGTGCCACTAACATCGTCAAAGATCATTAATTTATATCAGCAATCAAGATTTTTGTCAAGACTGTTTTTAACGTCTTTGCTGCGATGTTTGTTTCTCCTAAAACTTGTCTACACGGTTTATTACCAGTACACAAACAAAATATCACAAAAAGATTGTCAAATTTTATTTTAAATGTGACATATAATATCATTTAACCAGTTCAAAGCAGTTTTAGCTAGTTTTGTCCGGCTACTAGTTTAGGTCCGCGTTCCGTCCGAGTGCTTTTGCATGTTGCATGGAGTAGGTTTTAACAAAATGGATGGCTAACCTCGTAAATCTTGGAACGGTGACGTGTGTTCCCTGGACGGTTCCACGTGTCGCTGAATAGTAGAGTTATATCCTGACTAATACGGGAAGTGAAAACGTGTTTTAGGAGTAGCAGGATTAATGGTTAGGTGTGTAGTGATTTGTCCGTAAGTACCTAGTATACAGTTGGGTTGATTTATGACTTTTTTTGTAGACTTATAAAAAAGAGGAGGTTCTGTGTTCGTCTTTATATGTTCCTTCATTGTTATCATAAAATAATTGTTATCTTGGCTCAGCGAACAATTATAAGCGAACATTTATATCAATCAATTTTTAAAATTAACCAGTATTATTATAAATTATTTTGCTTCTAGAATTATTCTTAATTATTACAATTGATTATTTAGATATTTAGATTATATTGATTATTATTATATTAAAAGAACAAATTATACTTTTGTAATGACTTAACTTATAATATGTTATCAATAAATGATTTTTTGTATTTGTATTTTTTTGTGTATATGAACATACGATATTTTCGCGAACCGAATCAAAAAAATCTTATTTAGTTTAAACGGGCGTATACTTACTCCTGAGGTGGTCACATTTATTTTTTACCGAAATCGGCTGAGCGGTTTGTAAAAAATCAACAATAATGGAAAAATTGTATACATTATTTTGAGCGAACTAGTCGAATTTTAAACACGATGGTTTTGCCTTTTTTGAGAATAATAATTATCAGTTTTAATTTTATGAGAAATAATCTGTCTATGCCTAAATCTTCTCAGGGGAAGTTGTCTTACTTTGGAATCAGTTATCGATGGAGATTTAATGTACTATTTTCTAGAACGCTTTAAAGCAATTTCAACGCTTACTAGATTTCGTTGTAGATACTTTTTGGATTCACATATTACTATGTACGTATGTAGTATTTGAAAAAAAAAAAAGATTTGAAATATTAGTTTGTTATAATTTTTTTTATCAGTTTTTTTAATGGGCCTTTAATAAAGTGCCTTTATTAACTACAACTAAATACAAGACATAATATAAAACTATCACAAACTACTACATGACAAGCAATTGGATCATCCACAGACCCTTGAAGGTCTAAAGATAATCCAAATACTCAAGCCCACTGCTAAATGTTATATTATATATGTTATCAAAATCTAGATAAGTTTTGTTCAGGTATAGTTTCTATTTCTCATAGATTTAATTCAATGGAATGGTCATTCCATCGTAATTTCATATTTTTAGGGTTCCGTACCTCAAACGGAAAAAACGGAACCCTTATAGGATCACTTTGTTGTCCGTCTGTCCGTCTGTCCGTTTGTCCGTCTGTCCGTCTGTCCGTCTGTCCGTCTGTCCGTCTGTCCGTCTGTCCGTCTGTCCGTCTGTCCGTCTGTCCGTCTGTCCGTCTGTCCGTCTGTCCGTCTGTCCGTCTGTCCGTCTGTCCGTCTGTCCGTCTGTCCGTCTGTCCGTCTGTCCGTCTGTCCGTCTGTCCGTCTGTCCGTCTGTCCGTCTGTCCGTCTGTCCGTCTGTGTGTATGTCAAGACTCTATATCTCGGGAACGCGTAAAGATATCGAGTTGAAATTTGAACTATATACGTAAACCTAAGAATTCTTGCAGTTGTGTAAAAGAAAAGCTTCTCAGTTGGCGTATAAAAAAGTTAGAGCCGTTTATGTCGTAAAAAACCGCATATTTTGCACTCACGAAAATCAAAACCTACAGGCAAAGATTATTGTACTTTTTAGTCTATGCTACAGGGTACTTCCCGTTGACATAGAACTATGAAATTTGGCGAGAAGCATTGTCTTAGAGTACACCATATAGCCGTGGTGGTCTAGTGGTAGTAACGCCCGACCTGCAATCGTGAGGTCGTGGGTTCAAATCCCGATCCCGTACCAATGAGTTTCTTTAGAACTTATGTACGGAATTTCACATCATTGGCTTTTCGGTGAAGGAAAACATCGTGAGGCAACCTGCATACGTCCGTAGAAGAAATTCGATGGCGTATGTAAATCCACCAACCCGCACTGGGCCAGCGTGGTGGATATGGCCCAATCACCCTTCGTGGGTAGGCCTACGTCCTGCAGTGGACTATTAAAAAAAAATAAGGCTGGTACAGTACAGTACACCATATAGGAATAAATCTAAAAACTGTACATTTTTATTTACATCACAAAAAATAGGGCCTCAAAATTCACAAAAAATTGGTTTCAAATTCTGTCTAAACTAAAAATATGTTCAAATATAAATTTATATGTAAATGTATAAATAATTGTATAAATATAAAAAACATCAAACTTAATAGCAATCAAATCAAATAAGTTATAAAATCAATTCTTAAATCAACAGTTTAAATCTCAGTATTTACTCATATCGAAACAGATGGCGTTGGCGTCAAGTTAGCCAGCAGTATTAACTTTCTCCGTCGATGTACGAGGTGTTCCGGAGATGTTGATATATCGCAAACATACAAATTCATTTCCTGATTCGAACAAATTCAAAGTGAGTGAAGTATCATTATAAAGAAATTCATTATAAAGAAATTCATTTGCCGTGCTAAAACAAGTTTATAATTACGTTAACAACGTGTATGTACGGAACCCTCGATGTGTGAGCCTGACTCGCACTTGTCCGGTTTTTTTATCTATTATATAAAAGGCTTCCCTGAGTGACTGACTGACAGACAGCCTACAGCCCAAACCGCTTAAGATATGAGCTTGAAATTTGGAACATAGGTACATTGAACGACGTAATGGAGCACTAAGGACGAAAATTTTGAACTTTCGACCTCTAAGGGGGTAAAACGGGCCCTTTTCGTTTGTATGTAACTTTTTATTCCCTGTACCGATTGACTTGAAACTTTGTATACGTGCTTTTCAAACAAAATAAAAGTTACGTTTTTTCCTGTTTTTCCGAATTTTCTTCATCTAAGGGGTCAAATAAGGTCCCAAAGTTGGTGAAAAAAGCGTTAATTACATCGAACCAGCTGAACGGTTATGGTTGAAAATTGGTATGAAGGAAGCACACAGCATGTTTTAATACAGGAACTAAGAAAATCCAGGAAAATCTATAAGGTTCCTTAGGGATACGCAAAATTAATAAGTTTAGACTATAGCCCAAACCGCTGGTGATATGAGCTTGAAATTTGGAATATACGTACACCGTACTACATAATGAAGCACTAAGGATGAAAAACGTACCCAACTCTAACTTACGGGGTAAAACGGGCCCTTTTTGTTTGCATGTAACTTCTTTTTCCCTGTACCGATTGACATGAAACTTTGTATAGATGCTTTTGAGACTAAATAAAAAATATGGCTGTACCTGTTTTTCTTGATTTTCCTTAAAAAAAATCCTTAGGGGTCAGATACGTCCCAAAACTTCAATGCGCTTTTTTAAATAATGTAGTATCTAGAATAGGATTATGATAATGATAGTTTATCTTTAAATGGGGCAAAATGGGTCCCCAAAACTTTACGATTTTTTTTATTTTGTGAGCCAAAGGTCTTAAACTTAGCGCACATATGGATCAATATAGGTATTTTACTATGGGATCAACCCTGACAAGCGAAAATTACCTACATTTCCTATACATTTTGTCGCGGGTCGATGAACTTTTTGTGTTGAACAGCTGATTTTATTCACGTGTTTGGGGTTGGTACCATTGTAAAAGTTAATCAAATTATGAGTATAATAGCATCCTAGAACATGCCTGCATGCCACTTTTTCATTTGCCTGGAAAATTAAATTTCTAATGACTTAATGAAACATGTCGAATACCTGTACCGGCCTTAATTAATAGTGCACTACTGAAAATAAGTACTACGGATAATAGAAACAGGTGGCTCTTAAGATGAACATGAACAAGACGAAAGTCATGTGTAATTCCCATGTTTTACCTACCCCGATTTCTGTTGGAAACTCGGTTCTTGAAGTCGTTGACTCATAAGTTTACCTAGGACAAGTAGTCCAGTTAGGTAGGTCCGACTTCAACAAAGAGGCCAATTACCGAATTCAACTCGGCTGGGCAGCGTTTGGAAAAGTGCGTAGTGTCTTTTCGTCCGACATACCTCAGTGCCTCAAGTCGAAAGTTTTCGACCAGTGTGTGTTGCCAGTGATGACTTATGGCACAGAAACGTGGTCTCTTACTATGGGCCTTATTAGTAAGCTCCAAGTAGCCCAACGCGCTATGAAGAGGGCTATGCTCGGAGTCTCTCTGCGAGATCGAATCATTAATGAGGAGATCCGTAGAAGAACCAAAGTTGCCGACATAGCCCAATGGATTGGCAAGTTGAAATAGCAAAGGGCAGGGCACATAGCGCGGAGGGCTGATGACCGTTGGGGTCAAAAAGTTTTGGAGTGGAGACCATGTACCAGCAAGCGAAGCGTAGGACATCCACCCACAAGGTGGACGGATGACCTCATTAAAACCGCAGGATCGCGCTGGATGCAAGCCGCTTCCAACCGGTCTTATTGGAGATCCATAGGGGAGGCCTATGTCGAGCAGTGGACGTCCTTCGGCTGATGGAAGACTGAAAATAGGCCTATCCGCGAAGGGTAATTGGGCAATATCCATCACGCACGCCGAGCATGGGTTGCTGAATTCACATAGGACATTGATTTTTTCTACGTACGTACAGGTTGTCTCAATGTTTTCCAGCAATGAAAAGTGAAATTTCTTACATAGTTACTCATACAATTATTATTATTGGCTCCCTCGGTGGCTCAGTGGTTTGTGAGCCTGACTCCTGAGTCAAAGAGGCGTGGGTTCGATTCCCAGGGCAAATATTTATGCGATGTTCATATGTGTTTGCTCTGTTTCTGGGTGTTATTAATGTATTTTTATTTATTTGTTTAACACTTTCTTGCACACCATTTGTATAAAAGGAGGACTTACTGCTAAACAGCATTATCTGCCAGTCAACCTACAGGTACATGAATATTTAGTATGTATATCAGTCTCTGCCAGCTAAACAAACTTTGCTTAGTTTGTGATCACAGGCCGTGTGTGAGATGTCCCCCAATATTTATTTTACATATTTATTTATTATTGAGTTAATTTCAGAAATTCGGCAATTTATCATCCAAAAATTTACGTACTCCGTAATAAGCTTTAGATACAAGTAAATTAAATAACCAAATACTGAGTTAATTCAGGCTTAACCGTGGGCATTATTTTGCAAGTAATACGATAATAGGGTCAGTTATAAAGATGCCATGGTATATATATAATAACAACATAAAAAGTGTTCTCTCTATCTATAAGTGAAAAAGAAACAGATTTAATTATGATAATTAGCTATTATAATTACGATGGCGCCTTCATAATCGAGCCTAATGCGGGCTTAACCACGAGCTACTATTATTTTAAGTAAGTGCCAAGAAAACGCGGGCCTAACTGTGGGTTTTTATCGTTTTAAGCAGTTACGAAAATAACGCGGGCCAGACCGTGGGCTATTATCATTACAAGTAATACAAAAACGCAGGCTAACGGCATGCTATTATAATTTTAAGGATTTATTAAGACAACACGGGCCAGACCGCGAACTATTAGATATTATTATAAGCAAATGCCAAGATAACGCGGGTTGAACCGCGGGCTGTTATTTTAATCAAGTAAGTATTAAAACATCGTGGGCCAAACTGTGGGTTATTATCATTTTAAGTACCTAATTATTAACACAACGCGAGCTAAACCGCGGGCTATTATCATTTTGAGCAAGTACTAAGACAATACGGGCCAGACCATGGGCTATTATCATTGTAAGTCATACGACAATGCGGGCCAAACGGCAAGCTTTTATAATTTTAAGCAAGTATTAAGACATCGCAGTCCATGCTACGTGCTATAAATAACCATCTTAAGCAAGTACTAACAATACGCGGGCCAACCGTGACCTATTATCATTATAGGCAAATACTGTTACAATTTTGACCAAACCGTGGGCATTATCCTTGCAAGTAATTTTAAGCAAGTATTAAGACAACGCGGGCCAAATTGCGGACTATTAGATATTATTATAAGTATGTACAAAGACAACGTAGATCAAACCGCGTGCTATTTTAAGTAAGTACCTATGTACTAAGACAATGCGGGTGAAGCCGCGGGTTTTAAGCTAGTTCTATATATAACGGGAATGAACCCACGTGTGACCTTTCTCAAGTTGGCGAGTGCTAGCACGCGGAGCCGTCTCGCAATGCACTCTATCATTATCATATTATTATCATATCATTTCATATTGTTTATTTTCATTTCAAATATGAATCAAAAACCTACATCTGAATCCAAAGAAGATTAATAAAAAATATTATATTCTATCAGAGTAGAACTATAGGAGTATTAGTATTTCCTAAGCTATATTTAATCAACATAATATAAAATTACTACTTATCGAAAATTTGATGCTGCGCTCGAAAATGTGGGTCGAAACTTTTATATAAAAGCCCAATGGCAGGTGCTATTATCGCAATTTATTTTTCGATTACGCCATATTGCTAAGTAAATTTGTATGTTGGTGAAATTGAAAAAAAAAAGATAATTCTGATGCTAGTTTTGAACGAAGGTATTAAAACAGTTAAAAAGAGAGATAAACAAACTTTTACATTAGAAAATGCGGCGAGAGATTAGTAAAATAGACACAGACATATAGACAGACAAAACTCTTTATTGTGTGCACGCACGAATATAAATAATTATAACAAGAGGTACAAAGTATACCTATATCTTGAATTAGTGCCATATATGGCGGCCTTATTGCTGATATGATCTATTTCAGACAACCACTATAGGTTCTATTTTACAAAAGATAAAATTAAACAATTTGTAAATTTATGACTTCCAATATTATAAAAATTTGTAGTCATAAAATCGCAAATTGCTGGATCGCCAGTTTTAACACTAATTTTAAGTTACTGTGTATTAGATATGTTTATTATCGGTATGAAGATTAGAGTTTTAATCTATAAAGGTGCAACAATAAGAAAAAAACTTACCACAATAATATTAAATTTTAAAAAAACACATCAGATTCGTTCTATTACTTCGGCTCTATCACCACCGACATTGACAATCTTAAACACACATTGTATAAGTATCAGTAGACATTAGTTCCACGCGGCAACAACAGATGGCGTTGTACAGTGCTAAAACGCGATATTATAATTTGTTGGATACGCTGATTCGCCGTTATTCGGCTTCTGAAGGACCATGTTCGATCTCCTGGTCCCGCACGCCTCGCCCGGGCTGCGCTGTAGTAGAATCAAGCGCAGCCCGGGTGAGGCGTGCGGGACCAGGAGATCGAACATGGTCCTTCAGAAGCAGAATAACGGCATAATAATAGTATTTTTGAGCGACATCGAGGGGTCGCTAGACCGGTACGGCGGAAGACGCAGTTCCGGTTGGATAGTTTGCCGGGCGAGCAACTATCCCCCTTTTGTTCGGTTGTCGGGTGAAAAACCAGTCGGGAAATTTCCCCGACTTGTGGGAGTCTTAGAGGTATAACTCCCCAGTGTTAGGTAGTGAAGTGCAAATTCCCCTAAAGTGAGTGAACAAGGACAAACTGTAAGTACATTGAAATTATTTGTGAAGTGTTAGCTAGTTAGTTTGAATTTGTGTGATAGTTTAGCTTAGGGACATAGACTTATTCGAGAAAAACGGGGGAACGTGGTCTCTATGCCCGATTTTGCTATGAAGTGTTTTGCGCCAAACACTTAGAAAATTTTCGTCGAAAAATTTTAGGACTTGTAATTTTTTACTTATTTAACACGTATTAAAATTCAGGTAGTAATTTCAAAAACTTAGTTTGTTCTATCGATCAATTGTTTGTTTAATATTTCCCGTTAAAATGGCGAACATAGATCAATTGATCTACTTTCAAGAAGATTTGTACGGGAGAATTGTAAAGGCTCGTACTAACTTTAGGAAAACTGGTAAAGATAAGCTTACAAAAGAATACATCGAGAGCAGATTAGAGGCAGTTGAGCACCTGTGGTTCGAGTTTCTGGCTGGACACAAGGAACTTATGAGAAGTCAGAAAAGAGACGAATTGAAGGCTTCGTCATATGTTAAAAATGAAATCTATGATAACTGTGACGAAGTTTTCTTTGAATATAAAATCGAACTAAAAACATTATTGTCTAAGTTCAGTGTGTCCTGTGAGAGTTCGAACAGAATACCAACTGTAGGTGCCAACATACAATTGCCAAAAATCAACCTTAATACTTTTTCTGGCAAAAGTTACTCGGAATGGAATTCATTTCGTGACTTGTACTGCTCATTAATTCACTATAACAAAGATTTAGGCGATGTTCAAAAACTGTTATATTTAAAGGGATATTTAACGGGAGAAGCTGAACAGTTGCTGAGTAATATTCCAATCACTCACGAGAATTATTAAAGAGCCTGGGAGTTGCTCGAAACTCGATATAATAATAAAAAATACATACATATCGCATCAAATTCTCGAACGGCTACTGGGTCAACGGAATCTTGCTCAAGAATCAGCTAGCGGTTTAATGGAATTGTTAAACACTGCGGACGATTGTTTAGCTTCATTGTCTAATGTAGGGATCAACACTGAAAACTGGGATGTTTTAGTGATCTACATTGTTGTAAAGAAGCTGGACCCAGAATCCAAGAGACAATGGGAATTTAGTGTTGCCAATGCTCAGGACTCGGAGGAATTACCCACTTACGAACAATTCCGAGAATTTCTAACAAAACGTTATCGAGCATTGGAATATCTGGATTCTGGATCCACTACTAAACCCAAATATCAGGGTCGGCCTAATAGGTCCGTAAATAAAACGCATTCTATGCATGTTGCTCACATTCAATGTCTTTATTGTTCGGGGGAACACATGCTTACTCACTGCACGGCGTTCAAGAAAATTCATGTGGATGCCAGACGTAACTTTGTTGAATCCAATAAAGTTTGCTTTTGCTGCATGGAAAGCAATCACACTGCTATTAACTGCAGTAGAAATATAAAATGTAAATTTTGTATGAAACGGCATCATACTCTTTTGCACTGGGTGAGTGTAGATGATGCCAACCAGTCTCGTGAAACTTCCTCTTCGAATAATGGAAAATTGAAGGAGTCACTACACACAGAATCGGTTCCTGTTGTATCCTGTTTTACACGGAAACTGGACCCCATATTATTAGCAACGGCGTTAGTGAAAACTGAAACGCGAAATGGCCAGCGAATGAATATTCGAGCATTGTTGGATCAAGGGTCACAATCTTCATTTATAACGGAAGCGACGGTCCAACAACTGGGTTTGAAGAAGACTTCTGCAAATGTCCACATAACAGGAATCGGCGGAGCCAACGCTTCAGTATCCAGAGCAACAGTAATTGTTAATATAACATCGCGAATTGACCCTCAAGTGATTATAAAGGTAAAAGCACATGTGCTCACGTCTATTACTACCCTTTTACTTTTGAACGACGTAAAGAATGTCGAGTGGCCAGAACTTCGAGAGATAGCATTAGCAGATCCAGGTTACTGCACACCTAATCATATCGACATGTTGTTGGGTGCAGAAGTATATGGACAAATTCTTCAGGAAGGAGTTAAAAAACATCCTAATGGCACTCTCATTGCACAATGTACTTCTTTGGGTTGGATATTATCTGGAATCATAAGTACTCCAAGCGAATCATCTGAAATCAAAGAGAAAAAAGAAGATACAGCTGTTGATAGTTCTTTGAAGATTTCTGCTGCTTTGCAGAGAAGACCATCTGGATACCTGAAAGAAAAACATAAAAAGGTTAATAAAAACACAGAAAAAAATAATATAGAACATATAAAGAAGAAAGAAGTAAACTTACCAAAGAGAAAATAATTGCGTTCGTTGAATCCGTATTTTAACGAAGACGAAATATATGGAGATCCACGGTTATAAGATAGACCGATTGCTACTCAGCCGGGTTGAAATTAATTGGTGCTATGCGGCCGGTGAGTAAGCAATGTCTTTTGCCAATCATCATCGTGTATGTTAACAAGTGTAAGCAAACATGAGATTTTTATTGTACAACATAACATATTATGTTTGTATGTAATTAATTCTAATAAGTGTTTAATTACTGTCAAGTTTTATTATCACTTTTGTTTTTTAACCTGTGGCTTCACCACATAACTCACCCCACATCGTGTGTATGTAAAATTTGTCATTGTAATGAACAAAGCTACGCTTGTTCATGGTGGGTGATATGTATAAGTATCAGTGGACATTAGTTCCACGCGGCAACTACAGATGGCGTTGTACAGTGCTAAAACGCGATATTATAATTTGTTGGATATGTACGGCGCCTGTTTAGTGTTACGATTAAAATGTCTTTTGGTTCTGTAGTGAACTGGTCGTTTCATTACACCTACTTCTACTCAAGCGCAGCCCGGGTGAGGCGTGCGGGACCAGGAGATCGAACACACATATACAATCCAGATTTTTTTCCAAACAAGCCACCTTTTTTTAAAAAAAGGGCTAAATACAGACATTTCTGCTATTAACTTATTAAGTTGTTGATGATAAACATTCTAGCAAAAAAGCCTTATCGATCGCTTCCACTGAGAGCCTTCCTTTATCACTGCAGTGAGCTTGTTGTTTTTTCTGCGGCGAAGTTGTATTTACTGCTTCCAATTTGGCGTCGTTTTGTTGAAACAACAAACCAGCAAATACCAAGATTTTAAGCCTTATTGGCAAAGTTTTTAAAAGATTGTACTGTACTGGCTTAAAATAGTACTGAATCACGTGGAAGAAATTGGAAGATACTTTGTGAAGTAGCAAAAGTTTTAAGGACAGACTGTTAAGATAAAAGTTGAAGATTTTGACCTTTAGTACTAATTTAAAAGTACTTGGCGTAGGTGTAGTTATTATTGTTATTCATTAAATGTTCCGAATTCGAAGACAGATGCTACAATTCAACAGATTGAGCATTTAATTTGCGCCTGTTATGTACCTCTTAATGATAATTTTGTAAAGTTTCTGTAGGTAACAAGATTTAGTCTTAAGCCAACATTTTAAAAAGTAGAATTGGATTGAGGTCTACCTTGTGCCTATCTATTTGGATTTTTTCGCCAGAACTTTGGCCAGTCTAGTAGGTGAATATACGTTACTACGCTGATTGGTGAAAACTATAGCGTCTCATACGCTTATCTAGGCATACGGCAGCGTGTCCAGCTAACACAAAGTATAAGGCGATGCAGCAGCCGTGTGTAATATTACACTAACCATTTCAAGCCAGTTTTGACCCCTTCGTAACTCGAAAACCATTTAGCCGAAATATAAAAAACTGAGCATATTTATTTAAATTCTTCTGTTTGTCTAAAATACAAAATTTTATTTATTTTTGCTCTATCAGTTAATGAAAATATTAACGTTTAAGACCGGGGTTTCATTGACTGGTTCACTCACTCACTGTTTGCACACAGTTTTCACTATCAAAAATTTGTTAGATCTCGAGTAGAGCCAAGCTTTTAACTCTACACGCCTTAACTCTACAAGTCATTATTTCACAAATTTTACACCTTAGTCAATATTATGTGGCTTGGCTGTTTCACTAACTGCACATAATCATAAAGATTAATTATTATCTAACTGTCAATTCTACATAATTATTTTTTGCAAAAATAGCATGACCGACTTCACCCGTATACAGAATCATTACATACTTGTAGTATAACACAAAGTCGCTTTCTGCTGTCTGTCCCCATGTATGGTTATATATTTAAAACTACGCAACGGATTTTAATACAGTTTGTTTTAAAATCCGTTGCGTATTTTCATTTCATAGATAAAGTAATTCAAGAGAAATGTTTACATGTATAATACAGCGCCCCCCGCTCCGCCCGAGCGCATCTAGCGATGCGCCCCGGCTTGGCACAGCCGGGGCGCATTGCTAGAACGCAAATGTTATGCACGGATCGATGTAACATTTTTCACATTATTGTTGATTTATCAAAATTAGCTCAGCCGATTTCAATAAAATTGAAATGGGACCAATTTCGAAGTATATTTTTTTCAATAAAAAAAAGTTATTGAAATTGGGCTGCTATGAAAAAAGTTATGCGTGGTTATACATAAAAATATATATATATACGCGACGAATTGTATACCTCCTCCGGTGGTTTGTCGGTCAAAAATAGCTGTTTTTGTTGTAACGAAATGGCCAAATCACATATATTGATTAAGCTGTAGATTTTGTGGAGTAAGGACTTGTAACTCTACGTAAGGCGTGTAGAGTTAAAAGCTTAGCTGTACATGAGATCTGACAACTTTTTGATAGTGCAAACTGTGTTCTTGTCTTGGCTACATTTGACATGAAACTTTTTTTGTTGGATAATAGTTTGGAGAAACTAGACTCATTCAAAAATTAAAAGCATTCTTTATTTTAATACTTTGTATTTTCAAGTTGATGTGCAAAATAGCAAACCACTGGCTTTACACTAAAAAAAATACTGAAAAGCAACTGCATACGTCCGTCGATAGAAATTCGATATTTTATTGGAATTCACCAACTTACGCTGGGTCGGCGTGGAAAATAATATGATCCTTATGTTCCGCAGTGAAATATGAAAATGGCTGGAACAGTATATTTTAGACTCGGTATCTAGCAATCTCTGATTTTATCCTTGGTTAAAATTGTAGCACTTTTCTGCATCGGCTGTAAAAGGCTAGAAAGGCTTACAAACGTACGTGAAAATACGAGGGAGTGAACCGGAGTATACGTGAGTCCATTAAAGTTGCGTTTCCAATATGTTCTGTATACTTTATACAGTACTTTATACCACTACCATCTGTTGCCTAGAACAGGAGTAGGTATTATTAATAGTCATCATTTTTTCACAAAGATCCAAAATGTTAAGTGATAAACTACCACGAAGTGGAATCAACAAACACACTCATTCCCTGAAAATAATTCAGAAACTGGAAAAAGAAACACTTGGCTCACATTTTTGAGTATTTTTTAAACTGCTATTTTATTCAGGGTCTGATTACATTTCTAATTAAGAAACTTCCAAAGTGTAATTTCAACGTGAGATCTTTCCTCGGGAGATAAAAACTTGGTTGATTATTTAAAACTGTAAATACTCTTAGGGGTACAGCAGACGTGCCACTTTACATTATTGAAAATAAAAATGGCACTGCATCAATTTATTGCAAAAATCATAATTTGATGGATAACTAGGACTTATCTAGTTGTAAATAACTTTGGGATTTTTCATACACTTGATGCTTTAAATTCTCAAATTTGTGTCTAGCCACTTCATAATACCTACGTTACTATTCTTCGAAACTGCAAATTGTACGCTGCATTCTACAAATAGTCTACACATGGTATTCTCATGGTATCAAAGTATATTAAAAAAATCGATTTTTCGAAATATGTACCTACACTGTAAATCAGCTATCTAATTTGCATATTCATACATTTTAGGTGATTAGAAAATAGGTACGTACTCGAAAGAATGCCAAGTCGATGGTAGGTACCTAGAAATTTTATACTATATATAACGGGAATGAACTCACGTGTGGGGATAGTCGTAACGACTATAGTTTCGGTCGCATTCGGCGACCTTTCTCAAGTTGGCGAGTGCTAGCACGCGGAGCCGTCTCGCAATGCACTGCGGGCTGCGGCGCGTAGCGCTCGCGATGACAGCGGTTGCGGTGGTGGGGCGGGGGCGGGTAGAGAGGATTGTTGTGTCGGCGCGCACTGAATATCCTCTTCGTCGGTATCCTGGTATACGTCGGGGATACTCCAGCACACTGAACTCACTATGTCTCCACCAGTTCCACGGTTAAGTCCTTTGGATCCCTGAAGACACGGTTTCCACGTCGGTGGCAGAATCCATCCCCCGTCTCTATTGAAGTTAGGGCGTCTGCTAATCTCAATAGCCTCCCTAACTTTACGGGGCACGAAAAACTTCTCTCGCGCTAGCACCTTCGCTCTATCAAATCTGATGAAGTGCTGTGCATCGGAATCGAGAGTGTGTTCTACCACCGCGGAACCATTCCTATCCAAGTTTTTCATTGAACGTATATGCTCCGTGAGCCTGGTAGAAACATTTCTTCTTGTCTCTCCGACGTAACACTTCCCGCAATCGCACGGGATCATGTAGACACCGGGGACGCCCAAAGGGTCTCTATCTTTAGGAGAACGTAGCAACTGTCTTAGTTGTCCCGGAGGACGGAAGATGGTCTTAATGCTATACCTTCGGCGTAATAAATTACCAATTCTGTCCGTCACTCCTTTAATATATGGCAAATACGTTGCTACTCTCTCAACCGATGCCGGACGTGTCCTTGGAGATGCGTTTGCCAGCCGCCAGCTCTGTTTCCACTTGTAACCATTACTGCTCAGCACACTTTTAATATGTTCGAGCTCAGTATCCAGGTATTCAAAATTACACAATTTTAGTGCTCTATTTATCAGTGTCCGTGGTACCGAGGTCAAGTGCGCTGGATGGTGGTGCGAATCTGCGCACAAGTATCTATCCGTGTGTGTTGGTTTACGGTATACCGTGTGGGAAAGTCGGCTGTTAGAGTCTCGTTTCACCAACACATCTAGAAATGGTAGAGCTCCGTTGCGTTCGCGTTCTACCGTTACAGTAATGTTCGCATGTACACTGTTTAAATGCGACAGCAGTGGATCTATTCCATCTTTCTGTACTATGGCAAACACATCGTCCACATAACGCCACCAGTGTCTCGGTTTATATGAAGTGGTTAACAAGTCCCGTTATATATAGTATAAAATGTGTGAAAACCACGTTAATTTCCATAGTAAAAAAGTACCTAGAAATGTTTGAAAAATAAAAAAACGTTTAAAGTTATTGATTTTTTTTTTTACTTTGTTTATAAATAATTTATTTATTAAATACGGTTTTTGTGGTCAGCGTTTTGTTGACTAGCCACAAAAGTCGCTCGTTTGCAACTTTGACAAGGAACCAAACTCGACAAAAGTTTGTGATTTATTCGCGCTATTAATTATTTGCTCGCCCGGAGACATAATGTAATTATTTTGTGGAGGCGAAGTGAAATCCTACACAGGAGGAGGGGAACTAAGGCGTTATTTATATTATAAAAGGCGATTACAAATTTTGTTTACGGCGAAACGGTTAAATTCATAATAAATTTCGTTTGCGCTACGAATTTTGCAAAAGGCCATCTACGCTGCTGAGTTTCAAGTTTGTGTAAATATTTAGTTGGTATTTGGGGAATATCTAGTCGACGGTGAAATAAATATATTTAAGGCTGCGATTATTACGAATCGCTGCACGCGGCGGATGGCGGCTCGTCTTGCGCAACGTTAAGGTCGGAGCACATTTGAACAGTACTGCTTGGCATTACATTAAATTTCAAATCAATGTTCTCTGTAGAAAAACGCTTACTGCTGAGTGCACATATAATTATCACGAAAATAAAAACAAACACACGAAGTGATTAATACATACAATAATTTGACGCTAGGCGGCGCACTGCACTGTGCAATAGTAGTTCAATTGCAGTGCGGCTTTAACTACTGTGCCTAATCGGCCTAAAACCTGTTTTTAATGAAGCCACCACGCAATGAAAAAAACTCATACTTAAACATAAAAAAATTAAGAATAAGTTACCTAAAGACGCCCAGAGTAACGCATCGTTACGCTGTCCGCAGCGGGTGGCGGGTAAAAAGAACTGCAATCTAAGTAAAACAATTTGTAATTGGGAATATCTAGCAGACTGAGCAATTGTGTTAGACTGTAAATCTAAGTAAAGGCTAGTAAGTTCTGAGGATCAATATAAATAATATTAAGCTTAGCGAGTCAGAATTGTTGATGAAGCTTATTATTATTTAATCCGTTTAAATAAAGAATCAATTCCTTAAAACATTTAAAACTTTAGTTATTTATGACTAACTTACGCCTATGGACAAATTTAGTTGTTACTATATCATAATTTTATTATTATAGTTTGTGTATTATTTTTTCCTTGATTTCCTTGATCTACGGATTGATATCCTCTGTGGTGCTAATTTTTAGAATTTATTTATGAGCCACATTTTTTCGTTTATTTTTTTTAAATTTTTGATAATTAATTTTATGTATCATTTACCTTCAGGTGTTGCCGCAAAACTTTTGGATGTCATCACGCCACCGTTGTAAGGGTCTACCGGGACTATGCTTCCCGTCACGGGGCCACCATTCAGTCAGAGACCTGCTCCACCTGTCATCATCACATCTGGCTAAATGTCCTGCCCAACGCCACTTGAGATTGATTATACTGCCACCTTTCATTTACTACAACTGAAAATAAACTTTTCTCAGTTGTTTCTATAAAAATAATTACACAGGATTATTCCTAATAAAGTTTTAGGCGCTTATTCTATACATCAAAACTAACAACTTTAGTTTTGCGACTTTTGTCAAAACTAAGCCCTTAAAAGGATGCTAATTGATTAGAAATAACCCTGTATATGTGAACAATATAAGCACTCTCAACGCTTAAAACTCTTAAGTACCGTACACCTTGTTTATATTTTAGAACTTTGCTGTCATTTTATCCTAGAATATTTTGCAGTAGAACAAGCGTAATGCTTCAACCTCAATTAAATTTATCCCAACTAATTCAAAGTTCTACCTCCAACATTTTGCTCGTGTGCTCAAACATATTATAGCAAGTACGAGTACACGTACGTATTACTATGTTCTATACCTACAAATTAGACTTGAAGAATCTAGAATCTTGCAGTCTTATAGATGATCGTGAATCGACCAGTGTTTTCGAGTTTTCTGTAGAACATCGAGAGAATTTTTGGTACATTTTCTCTCGTTTCACCTATTAAATTGTAACAAAATGTTATGTTTATTGACGTCAATCGCTTGACTAAACGCTCGTATTCTTTTCTCGTTCGTCTTATTTTTTTAAATAATATTTTTTTTTGAAAAGTTTTAAGCTAATGTTTGTTTATAAATCGTAAAAATCTTACTTTTTAGAGGGTTATAACTTTTAAGTCATATAAAAACCTGAAATACTAAGACGTAATAATCCTAGCGATTGAAGTGCTGATTACATATTGCTCACTCAAATCGGATAATATTTAGAGTTAGTAACAGCTTATTGTTTTTTTATGGTCAACTTGGTACGATTGCTTTAATGAAGTCATCTGATTCTGTCTAACTTGTGGTGGACAGTCTACACTGGGCCTGCCGATGGGCGTAAATAATAAAAGTTGTATAACTGAAGGAAAGAAAAAAATGGCCTGAAATTTGTAATTGTTCGTCATTTTCCACCATCATCAATCGTGGACTTATTCGCGATAAAAAATGTCCTTGACTAAATACTCTAAATGAACACCTTTG
Organism: Hypomecis punctinalis; assembly: GCA_949316475.1. Lineage (NCBI taxonomy): Eukaryota > Metazoa > Arthropoda > Insecta > Lepidoptera > Geometridae > Hypomecis > Hypomecis punctinalis. Next base: position 23,022,296 of record OX438804.1, read on the forward strand.
ATAGTAATGTTTTGTAATTGATCTAATAATATTTAAACACTAAGTATTCCACAGAGAGAGATATGTAATAAAATAAATAAATAAATAAATATTTTGGGACATCTTACACACGGCCTCTGACCCCAAAATAAGCAAAGCTTGTGATATGGCTGCCAGAGACTAATATACTACATATACTTATTTTTAAATACATACCTATAAAGATAGTAACTAAATAACACCCAGACACAGAGCAAACACTTATGTTCATCACATAAATATTTGCCCTGGGTGGGGATCGAACCCACGCCTCTTTGATCCAGAAGTTAGGGTCACTAACCACTGAGCCATCAAAGCTGTCGGTAATAAATAGGTTTTAAGCGAATATAAATAAATTTCCTACTATACAACGTATGATTACATTGTAATAGTCATTGACTCGAGGTTTTTGAATAGAAAACGCTTACTTAGCGAAAGACATTTATCCATAAAGTTGACAACCGACCTGATAAAACCTAAACGAATATGCTGGAATACAGCCAATTCCAATTTCTCCCATATGAAAATATGAGGCTTAGTTCAAAACTAAACGTTTCAAAGAGCATAATGCTTATTCGATGATGATAATCCTTATCATCAATTATAGTATACGCATTGGTATTAAAAGTTTACAGCATTGGCTATGTACGTACCTACTCGAACTTACTGCAAACAATTTCATATCTCCAACATAATCTGACAAGTGACGAAACAAAGAACTAGCAAATCCTTTCGAAATCAAACATGAAACTGCAATAGTGGCTCTCCCGCCCAGATCGCAATTAAGTTGGTGTTGTATTGTGCAGTTGCGGTCGCACCCTCGCTGCACCCGCACAGAGGCTTAACGAACCGCGTTGTCGAGACAAAAACACAATGCAGTTTGTCAAAACAGTATGATATATCGCTTATTGCGCAGATTCGGGCCAACTCGCCCGTGCCGTTCGGAAGCGGGATATAAAACACAATTTTACGGTGTACGATTTTGTTTAGTTACGGTTTTTGCTGTGAGTCGCTGTCCGCATAAATATGGAGCTGGTTTACTGTAGGTTTTAGACTAACAGAACTTTCTGTGTATTAGGTAGCTGAAGTACGTGACCAATTGTACCAAAATTCGTGTATTAATGTGTGTTGGTTACATAGTAGGTAGATAAAGCGATTTGTTCCGAAGTAGGTAAAATTGTTTTTGGCGCTTGTTATCATTATAATGTCACTGTACGTTGCTCACACCGGTGGGAAGTGACTTACAACTAGCACGTTTCTACGGTTTTATTCCAGTCACAAGTTTTTGTGTCATTGTGTTGTTCTCGCATGTTAGAGAATATTTTATAATATATCTCTGCTCTAAAATATATAAAAATATCTACTACGATTTTGGAGTGATAAAAAAAACTTGTTTATTGTATTCTTTTTCCAGATAAAAAGTTTAAAAGAAGTAAAACATAGCAATAAAATCCGGGCATGTGCGAGTTAGGCTCGCACACCGAGGGTTCCGTACAAATCCAGAAAATTTCACGAAATTGAGAAGTAAGTTGTTAAAATTTCTGTATTGACAAAAAAGTTTTTTTTCACTTTTCTCTTGTCATACATCGAAAATTACACATTGTTAAAATAATTTCAAATCTGTTTTAGCATGTGCTGATGAAACTCTTTTATGTGATACCTTACTTGATACACTTTGAATTTTGAACCAATATTTTCTTAATTTAGGCACAATTTTTTTGTGATTTAAATAAAAATGTACAGTTTTCAGATTTATTCCTATATGTGTACTCTGAGACAATGCTTCTCGCCAAATTTCATAGTTCTTTGTCAACGGAAAGTACCCTGTAGGTTTTGATTTTTGTGAGTATCGAAATATGTGGTTTTTACAACATAAACGGCTCTAACTTTTTTATACGATAACTGAAAAGTTTTTCTTTTACACAACTGCAAAAGACTATATACGTATATAGTTTAATTTTTAACTCGATATCTTTACGCGTTCCCGATATAAAGAGTCTTGACATACGGACAGACGGACAACAAAGTGATCCTATAAGGGTTCCAATTTTTACGTTTGAGGTACGGAACCCTAAAAATAACACTTCTTTTACTAGATTTTTTGATTATTTTGTAAAGTAAACAGATATTTCACAAAGTTCATTTCCATAAATTTAACAGAATAAAATCAATCAAACACAACAGAATATAAAATAAGGATACAATTTTCTTCCCCAAAGAACAATATTTCGCAGTAAAAAATGTACAAAGCCGAAATCAAGATAACAAGACCGATGATCTTAAAAAGTAAACACGTATCGGGGAGAGAAGTGAGAGAGAAACAGCTCGCAAATAATTTTGTCAATATCCGGACCCTTACATTCCAACCCTTGTAAGGAAAATCAATCAATCACTTAAAAATTTGTCCATCACGGCAACTTGTTAACTTCGACGACCTTTTTCGTCGTACGTCCTTTTTCAGCACAATTCGTACAAAAAAAAGTTTGAAAATTGTTAAGTATTATGACTTGATTATTGTGCTTAGTACTGTACTGTACTGTATCAGCCTTTTTAATAGTCCACTGCAGGACGTAGGCCTACCCACGAAGGGTGATTGGCCCATATCTACCACGCTCACCCAGTGCGGGTTGGTGGATTCACATACGACATCGAATTTCTTCTACGGACGTATGCAGGTTGTCTCACGATGTTTTTCCTTCACCGAAAAGCCAGTGGTGTGAGACTTTGATGCAGTTTGTTTTAATCCTGTGCGAAGCCGAGGCGCATCGCTAGAACGCAAATATTATGCACGGATCCATGTAACATTTTTCACATTATTGTTGATTTATCAAAAATGGCTCGGTCGATTTCGATAAAATTTAAATAAGACCAATTTCAAAGTATATTCTTTCCAATAAAAAAATAATTATTGAAATCAGACTACTATGAAAAAAGTTATGCGTGGGTATACATAAAAAAATATATAAATATACGCGTCAAATTGTATACCTCCTCCGGTGGTTCGTCGGTCAACAAATCAAAGCACTGCTGCAAACAATTAACGAGTGATATGTGATTTGTACAAATGTTTCATCATCTTAGCAGACGTAGAAAGTCTACTGACGGAAAGAGGTCTCCTCAACAGATTACCAATAGGACCAGTTGAAAGCGGCTTAAATGCAGCATGTCGTTGTAGATTAGGCTACCCAGTCGGTAGACGTCTTACACTGCGTTTTCCGGTACGTGGTTTCTATTGCAACACGGGACCTGTATTTTTCCTCTTCCTCCTCAAATACTGATGATGGAGATAGAACTAGAATGATAATACAGAAGCCGCTTAGTAGCGGTTTTATTTCCGTTATAATTAATTCTACCTTAAACTACTAATCGATACCATTGTTCAAGGGTATACTATTGAAAACTGATACAGTGTAACACAGTAAGCAATAATAATATAATTATACATGCATGTCATATTTATGCTTACACAAAACTGCATGAGGCACTCAAATTGGCCGTTCATTAATAAAACAGAAAACTGCGTAAGCAAATGTTTAGCTTGACAATGTCTCCGACTTATGTTGGAGGAAGTACAAGAGGAAAAACAAAAAAAAAACACAGTAAGCAGATACTTTTGTGTAAAAATAATGAAGTTGGGATCATCTCTCCAGCTTGAAGCTGGACGTCTATCTAGACCTGAACCAAAGAAAAACATGTCTTGAAATAAGTAAACGCCTTAAAGTAGAGATAGGTATTTTATCTTAGCTTGAAAGCGCCAATAGATTTGCATTTGAACTAATATTATCTGAACACAAATTACACATACATACTTTTCATGGTAAAGTTTTTCCATAGAATTATGGAAATAAATAGCTTCGTACGCAAATACAAATAAACTTAGTACATTAGGAATTGCAATGACACATAAAACAAATAAAATACCTATATTACCCATTTTATAGAACAAAGCTCGAAACAGTTTCAACGATTTTCAACCTCAAGGTTTTTAGGTACAGCATAGCTCTAATAACTGTCACCAGTCAACCGTTTATAAACAAGTACACCCACTTCAACCTGTACATTCTTTTGAACCTTAAACCGACGCGTAAAGCGTACACCCGAGTACTATCGTGCATATCACCATTTCCCTCACGACTCCATTACCGATTCAGCCGAGGTGCCGACTTAAGTACCTCACAGTAAGACTGCCACTTGATCCCCAGTTAGAGTTCACCGTGACATGGGACGCCGGCGGTTTTATTTGGAGGTCTCTGTTTAGTGCAGGTATGGCCGGAATGTGGAATGACAAGTTTTGGAACTGCAAATGAGAAATGAATTTTTGTTTGTGTTTGTTTTGTTTTCTTTGTTGTTGCTCTTTAGTTATTTTGCACTGCGGGCAGTTCTAAACGCGGTGTAAATCGCCCACGTCCTCGGTTCGAATAGGGTCCTATTCGAACCGAGCGCTGCCACTGTAGAGCCTAAGACGTTAGTATATATTAGTATTATATAGGTACCAAGTACTTACCATCCTCAAGATAAGATATTTCTGTACTTACTGTACCAGCCTTTTTTAATAGTGCGCTGCAGGACTTAGCGTGGTGGATATGGCCCAATCACCCACGAAGGATGATTAGTCCATAGCCACCACGCTGGCCCAATGATGGATTCACATACGCCATTTAATTTCTTTTACGGACGTATGAAGGTTGCCTAAAGATGTTTTCCTTCACCGAAAAGCCATTGGTGTGAAGTCATTGGTACCGGGATTGTAAGGCGGATGTCATTACCACTAGACTACCACGGCTCAATGCGTTTGAATTATAAATTCATCATCGTCATCATATTACTCGAAGGACATTTACTCTCCCAGAGATTTCCTAAGGATAAATCGGTAGCAACTTGTGGTCAAACTCTCTTACTACAGTGACATTGCGGATTTGTAAAAACTTGTACTAATGGAGTCAAAATCGTAAGGTGAACTCATGCTTTAAGCTGTTTTGAGGCATTTTGAGAAATATTGCAATTATTGTAAACCATCACCGGCTTCACGTGTGCGCCGCGCTTTAACAAATTGTATCAAAAATAGTGTTAACTGTTTGTCGCTACAAGCTACGTCCGCCGATGGCTGTCGGTCGCCCGTCTGCGCTAAGCCTTAGCAGTTACACAAAACTTATGAATAATAATTATTTTTTTCATAAAATAGCATGACCGACTTCACCCATGTACAAAATTCGCGAATATTTCGCACGGATCGATCTAGCATTTTTCACATTATTGTTGATTAATCAAAAACGGCTTAGTAGATTTCGATTTAAATGGGACCAAGTATAACTCTTTCCAATAAAAAAGAATTATTGAAATCAGACTACTATGAAAAAAGTTATGTGTGGTTATACATAAAAAATATATACGCGTCGAATTGTATAGGTACCTTAGTAGGTAGGTTGTATAGGTGGTTCGTCGGTCAAAAATGATTAAAACTACATATATATTTCTACAACATTAATAATAATATAATACAATCGTTAGATCTTTTTGGTAAAACATACAAAAAACAAATTTATTAGTCCAAGTCCATTTTCAGAATGTAATCATCCCTCGTTAGCGTAGATAATGGTTATTTAATAGTTGTGAGCTAGTAAAACATAGCTTTGCTATCTAATTTTTTATTCTATTAATGTAAATAAAGATAGTTGTTACATGTTAGTGGCTATTATGATACATACCAGAAGGAAAGTAACGAAAAAACAAAAAGTAAAAACAAAGTTGACACCAGGGCAAGCCACTTATTATATTTACGAACTAATTATAAAACTAGTAATTAGATGATTTTTATCGTGCTTCACACACTAGGTTTATGAAAAGTAATTTTTGTAATAAGCAGTTCAAAAATTGACGCGCTCGCCGGATTTGAACCTGTACCATACATTATTTATACGCTTTCTATCCTCTCCTTCCTAAGGTTGCCTGGCAGAGATCGCTATCAGCGATAAGACTGCCCATTGTTACACTGTTTATGTATCTTTGTTTCTTCTTTTTGTTTATTTCTTGTTGTGCAATAAAGAGTTTATCTATCTATCTATCTGGGATTCCGACCCAGATGCTATTTCCAAATTAAGCTATAACGCTGTACTACAAACCCGCCAAATTAAGTGCAAGTATAAATAGTAAGTCCAAAATATAGTAGATTATTAAAATGCCTGTTGAGATAGTACAAGCCAAGCACATTGTATCAATTTAACAGAAACAAAGCAAAAGCCAAAAACGCACTCCCTTGGGAATAATTTATTGTTCTCTTTATCGCTATCTTTGACAGCCAGCATAAAGTTCTTGTTCTCAAATGTTGCCATTACTAAATTGGCTCGAATTCTCTTGCGCATTGAAATTCAAAACTTTAGAGCCAGTCATTGGAAGTCAATATGGCCTCGCCTCAGCACTCATACAGATTGGAGGCATTCTCAAGATCTATGCGTCGGGAGATCATGGTCTATTTTATTAAGATGTATACAACAAATATCATAAACCAGCTTTTGCTCGCGGCTTTGCCCGCGAAATATTTTGATGTTTGTGCTTTCTGGGACACTATTTTTTCAACTTTTGCGGCCTATATATCAATCCTATAAAATGCCTATACAAATGGTACATGTGACTAAAATGGTTTTAAAAATTTCCAATTATTCAAAACTCTTAAACAAAATTTTCATCCCTACTTTTCATGTAAGGGAGCCAACCCGAAAATGAATAATTTTGAAAATTTTAACTATATAAAATTGAGACCTAAATACTAAAACATATTTTATATAGTAGCTTTTGTAACATTATGACAGACGGACGGACACAATGAAGTAATTTGGGTTCCTCGTTATACTACGGAACCCTAAAAACAAATAAAGCAAAACACTATTTTGGATTTATAATTTTAGTAACGAGTAAAGATAAGTAAGGAAGTAAGTATTTTAATCAGCCTATGCGTTTATTCTATTTATGATGGGATTGGTAGAAAATGTACTCTTCTTGCTTTTCTTCACCTTCTTCATTTTATAATTCGTCATAATGATGATCAAAATTTACTCCCTTACTTACTTAGCTTACTCCTGTCATCTTTCAACAGTTTATTAAATTTTTTTTCGCCAGTACTTAAAAATAGTAAATTAAAATTACCTACGTACCCTATTACCTAAAGAAGTAGGTTTCATTTCATCTTATCAATTCATCAAAAAAAAACTGATCTTTTTAATTACCTATATGGTATCTGATGTATACTTGAATTATTATGTAATTTTCTTGGTAAACATATTTAATACCATAATATAACATTCAATACATTATAATGTGACAAGTATACTTTAAGAGTATTCTTATAAGCCGTAATAAGTATTTAAGTACAGTAAAAGTTGTTAATGACCATCTATTTTATATCTAATTCTTTTCACCAAAACTCAAAAATAAGCTCTTAAAGCCACAAGACAGATGGCTCTCAGACTAAAAGCTTCCATGTTCCGATAGGAAGCTCTCAAGATATCCCACATTTTCTCTAACGCTCTATCGGTTCTGTTCCGAGTGTTTTCTTTATATTCTGAAAGGGAAATAACAGGTGCGTCGCGATCAGAAGTAGAAAAAAAATCTTGGTTATAGTTTACGAACACTTCACTGATTTACCTCCAGTTGCCTGGTGTGATTATCGCTTTTAGAGTATTTTGACTTAGTAGTTCTTACCGGTCACTAAAATTAAGCAACGTTCAGCACGGTCAGTTTTTAGATGGGTAACCGCGGTCATAGGTTTATAACTTGACATGATTTTTTTAAACATAAATAGAACCCTGATTTACCGATATTCTATAACGTAACTTGCTAAGTAAATTTTAAGAATTTTGTTTTGGTCAACGCTTTTTCTGCTGATTATAACGTTAAAATTATATTGATACCGAGTTTATGTTACAATTATACAAACAAAAACATATAGTTATATTTTATGTAAAATCCTTGAAAATAACATTTAAGTTGGTGTACGTAATGCTTGTATTTTTTTTCATGGAAAATCACTGAACCACACGTTTATAACACGACAGCACCAAGTAAACTTTGACGCTGTACAAAGTTTACTCAGTGAAAATATCAGTAAATTAAATATAGTTTAAAAAAACTAAGAGACACGCTTAGGATTTTTTTTTGTAAATGCATTGTCATCGTTATTTGATAAGTGTGCAAAGTTTTAAGAAAATCTGATCGCTCAAAGTAGGTCAAAATCGAACTCAAAGGGGTTGGTTACAAGCAAGCAAACATACAGGTGAAACTAAAAATCGTGTTAATTAAAATAAGTGCACAACTGAAATGAAATCAAAACAAAACAAAAGCACTCGTGTGAAAAACGCTTTAACCACATACTTTGCGCGTCTCGCATTCATATTATCTCGAAACGTCGGTTAACAATTACTGCATCGCAATTATCGTTTTAACCAAACGCACTCAACGCTGAAAAGTCGCTATTTATGAAATTTGTCCATTTAATCGGACGATACATGAATTTAAATTTCATAAAGCTTTATTATACCCGGCCTTAATAAAGTAGGAACGAGTATAATTTTACAGTCGGTTGGCTTTTGAAATTTTATTCAAATTTTATTACGCGGACTTCAATTTCGTTCTTATAATGTTGAAATTAGGGTCGAATTCAAACTCAGGTTTTTTTAAAGTCTGTTATCAGTTTGTGGGTTTTATTGGGTCAAGTTACGTCCATTACAGGGTGCCTTAACATGGAATGGGCGTGTGCCGTGGAGTTATAGAGGTGGGTTACGATTCCGATAAGTTGAATTAAATTACCTCGGAATTATCGACTTTTTACCTAATGTCCTGGGATTTTTGGAACGGCGTTGGAGTTTGGAATATTGAAATTGATTTTGTATTGGTTTTTGAAAATTCAATGCTTGATTGGCAATGGCAATGCTTATACGTTGAGTCAAATTAACACCAGCATTTTAGTCAAGCGCCACATCCACCAGACGCTCCAAAAGAATTTTGAAAACAAGATGAGCGTCCGAAACAGATATATATATTTACTGAAATTGATCTATTTGATTGATTGATTTGATTAAATTGGCAAAAATAGAATACAGATAAAAAAGCGAAAGAACTGTACCTATCATGGTAAATTAAATTACAATTTATCTAAAGTAATCCAGCATTTTGTATATCTAATTAAGCATAGAGCAGCTGGTTCGACTGGTAATTAGGTAGCAATTATCTTATCATCACAAATTAAGTACCTACAATCTCAAATGATATTCAGGGCAATTTTCTTGAGAAGTCGTAAATTTTCGTCAGCTTACATTAACTTTGTAGGTAATTGTTTCCAGTTTTACATCCAAAATGAGGATTAAATGTTATTTTAACTTATCGTGTTTTAACACGCGACTCTTGAATTACTTATTAATTGCGTATTTGAATTAGATCAAGTAAGAAAACTTAAGCTTGTTGGAATTAACATGGTGTCTGAAATATTGTACAAAATCTTTTTTTATTATGGCATAAACTAAGGAATATTTAGTGAATAATCACAGGCTGATGATAATACTGCTAGAAGATGGGTGTTTTTGCGATTGGAGAAATTATTGCATTTGATTTTTAAATCAGATTTACACTTGTTATTGTTGTTTTTAAACTTTCGCGATTTGAACACATTATTATTGTGTCTACCCGTGACCACGGTAGATGCAACTCGGCCGAAACATCGGGATGAGGAGGTATTTATTTATCTTGTAATTTTAGTGCGTGATTAGTCCCGTAGCATATAATAATAACTTGTTATTGTATTGTATTGTATTGTAGTTTGTAATTGTAATTACATTTTTTAACACGCTTTTATTAGGTCAACCTGTATGTAACTATGTAATGGAATCTAAGGTAACTAATTTAACCATCGTCCAAGGGTCGTAGCGTAATGAATCCATACATCCATCCATCCATCTATCCATCCATCCATCCATCCTCACAAACTTTCGCGTTTATAATATTAGTAGGAAGGAAGTAGGATTACACATTGCACTTTTACAAGAAAATTTTACACGAAAACATAAAATAATGAAAATTACATGAAATCTTTAGAATATGAATATAATTTACTAAAGTAATTCTTACTAGGTGGTCGTTTACAGTTTGCACTGCGCGTTAAGGCCGGCCTCCAGCAAAGCAAAACGGAGACGGGTAGGTTATTGTAGTCAGTAAACCCATTGCAGAAATGCCATAACTATTTGTGTACTGGAACTGTAACCCTGTAATTTGTTTTTGATATAATTTGGTTGTCTAGTAAAGTGTTATTGTTTGTTTTTGTATTTGCTTAGCATAGGACAGAACACGACTCCGTTCTGCCAACGATTGTTTCTTGTCTCTCATAGAATAAAAACTTTCATAGAGCGAATTTGTAAATCACAGCGTACTACCACCTCGCTTCGCTCTAGATTAAAATAGATTAGAGTCTGAGCCTCGCCCCGCACTCGCAACTCCATACAATATTGATTTACTCAATTTCATGTCGCTGGATAAATCTAACTGTAAATGATAATTATTTAACCTCTGAGTAATCTTGGAGAGTTTTAGTTTTATTCATAAACTTTTATTTCCATGGTCACAATTTGAATACACTTGGACACGATAATAATTAACGTAACAATGCAAAAATGTAATCAGCAATAGGTACTGTGTTATAAAAATAAAATCAATCATATTTGCTCTAAATTGTGTACTTATTAATATTTTAGTTCGCGTTAACTAGCTTTAAAAAGGATTCGAACATCATAAACTCTAACCTAACTTAGGTAAGTTACTTACCTATAAAAACAAAATATTCGCACACCTATTTGTTTCTTTTGTAGTCAAATTAGTGTGAATTTAATGAAAAAATTACGCAAGCACAATGGATTCTGAGCCTCGGGTGAAAGTAAAATTCCCCCGAAATCTGAAAAAAGATGTCTTATTGGATTTAGGAACGAAATATGGTATTTTAATTTAGTACGATAAGCGTGCCCTCGAAGGAATTTAAATAATATAACCAATTTACCTTTTTCAGGATTTATTACGAACTGGAACATAATAAGATGATTCGGGAATGGAGGTTTAATATTTAGATATAAATAGATATAGGGGATAACAATTTGACTGTCTCGGTGGACCAGGGGTTAGTGATACTGACTCCTGGGCCAAAGAGGCATGAGTTCGATTCCCACCAAGATATTTATGGTAAGATAAGCATTTATGTGATTAACTTAAATGTTTACTCTGTGTCTAAAGGTGGTCATTATCCATACTTACCGATTTAGTATTTGGAAATATTAAATGTAAATGGCAACCACAAGACAAGCTCTGTTCAGGGTCAAAGACCGTTTGCAAGATGGATCAACCAAACGGAGGTGGCACTCAATTCAACGCGTATAGTGTTTTTATGTATACTGAGCACGAACTTCCAGCGGTTTCGTATCGTCAACGTATCGACGGCTCGATACGATAACGATAGGAGGCAGCACGAAGCAGTATCGTCGGACATTCGAATGCTCGATACGATTCCGTAAGTGACGTCATACTATCGTAAGCAAGGAGGTGCGTGTTTAGTTCAGAAACAAAGTCGGGAATTACCGGTTTTATTATATTGGACATAGAAATGTATTTATCATGAATTAGAAATCATCTTTTATACGAATATAATCCATAAAACTAACACAAATAAAGAAATGCTTACTCTACTCCTAGAAAGTCGAATTTATTTTGACCAAGTCTTTCTAACAACGTAAGCTTTCACGGTTTTCGAACGAAATTATTTCATTGACACTTGCTTCAAACAAAATATTGAGGTCAAGTTTGTTTACAATACGACGTACGAAGACTTAAAATTAAATGTTTTAAATGATTCCTGTCGCATTCAACAATAAATAATATTATAATTGAGAAACTAGCCATATTAAGTACATGATGATAGTGAAAGCACTTTGGAAAGTAAGTTTTATTTAAGTGTTTTGTTATGTGTAGTTTTGTGTTTTCGTGATGTGAAATGGAAACTAATTAGATCCATTCTTGCAGAAATTGATATTTTTCGAAGCCGTGGTGGCCCACTAAGTCGACGTTTCAAATGGAAAAAGCTTGCTAATAAATAGTGATGTCACAGGAGACCATAGTCGGAGGAGAAATGGTGCAAGGTATGTTGTCTCAATTGCATTTTTTACATTTTTTGCTGTTTGGGGCACTTGACATACCGCCTCTACCTTCTCGGTACTTCATACTTTTAATATTTGCTTAGCTAAGGTCCTTGAAAATAGGGTTATACAGATAATTGGAGTGCAAGCAGCAATGGGTATGGTGATAGAAGAAGCTTGGTTTGAACAGGTTAGAATGGTGTGCATTTTGTATACACGTAACAGCTAGTTTAATAACTTATTTTTATTATTATTCCAGGGCATGATGTCTTTGGTAGAGGAAGAGCCTGTCAGAGCAACCTGAAGCTCGCAAGAACTTGTACCATATGAGCCAGTTAGTAGTTACATCCAGCCAGTAGGTAGTTACGAGTAAGTACATCAAATTTTTATGTAAAAGGTACCTATCACAGTTGATTTCTTAAGTATTCTTACTATGATATATCACACTGTTCAAATAATGAAAAATAATAAACAAGACTCAGCAAAGGATTTGTCATTTCAATCTAAATGGTGATTATCATTCATAAATTATGCAAAATAAACTTAAGATAATTAATTAATGACAGATTATTTTTTACTGCCTCGATGGCCCAGTAGTTAGCAACTTTGGCTAATGTGATAAGTGATGGGTTCGAGTCCCTCCTAGGGCAAGCATTTGGGATTAATATAGGTGTTTGCCCTGTGTCTGGACGTTATTATCTATAGGGACAGGTATGTATTTCAAAATATAATGATTATAATTATTTACCTACCATATAAATTTCTAGGAGGCTTTGTTCATATTACAAGTTGAGGTTACACAGAGGCCATGTGAATGATGTCTCTAATATATTAATTAATCTTATTCATTTGGGCCTTTTTCAGATTGGAATATTCCAGGAACGAGCAGTCAGCCCACTTGCTCCGCCTCCACCACCGGTCACCTCTAAAGAGGAGGTTCCTCTTTTATCCCTAGTAGCTACAAGAAAAGAGTATGACGGAGTGATATAGACCTGCAATTGCAGCTGCATGGATGGATTAATGAAACAAGCTATGAATGTTTGTGTATGGTTTATGGAAAAAGTCTTATTTTTATCTATATTTTCGTATGGTTTACTTCTACTTGTTGAATTTAAATAAAAACATATTATTTATGTGTCTAGTCTGTTATTTCTGTCCACTAATATATTTTTCAAAGCTCTTTCTCTAATCTAATCCCATAAAAACATCTTCAGAATATAATGACTGTTGAGGTACCACACATGAGGTAAACATAATGACCATGAACCTAGAAAAAACAACTGTTTTTTCTAGGTTCATGATAATGAACAACTTTCATTTTGAGACCAATCCGGAATTTGAGGAAATATCAGGTTCTAGACAAAAACAATCTGGAATTCCATGTTGGTCCCATAATGAAAGTTGCTCATTATGATTCACCTCATGTGTGATCACAACTTATTACACCTTTCTTAAACACGTATAATAAATAATTATGTGAAAATACTAGTGGTATTTGCATTTTCTGGCTTTGCATTAATTGTAATAATATTCGAAAGCAACAAAAACTACTTAATATTGTAAAAAAAGACCGCAAAATAACAATTTTATCCAACTCGATACTTTTCTCACCGACAAATTCTAAGTGAGACAAGTCTCGATAGCCAGCCTTCGAAATCCTCGATACGATACGTCAAAATGCGGTTCGTGCTCGCAATTTTGTTTATAAAGTGTTACGTTTCACGGACTTCTCGATACCAACTCGATACCTACTCGATACGATACCGATACGATTCCGATATTTATAGTTTGTGCTTCGAAATTTAGTTCCTTTTCCGCACGATAGGAGCGTTGTGCTATTTTCCATACATTTCTTTCTCGATGACGATACGAATATTTTTTCGCAAGGAGTTCGTGCTCGAGCTAGTGAACTGTATTTTACCACCACTGCAGGACGTAGGCTTACCGACGTCGGGTGATTGGGCTATATCCACCACGCTGGCCCAGTGCAGATTGGTGGATTCACATATGCCATCGTATTTTTTCTACGGACATATGCAGGTTGCTTTACGATGTTTTCCTCCACCGAAAAGCCAGTGGTGTGAAATTCCGTACATAAAGTCCAAAGAACTCATTGGTACAGGGCCGGGATTTGAACCCTCGATCTCACGATTGTAAGGCGGGTGTCACTACCTCTAGACCTCCACGGCCTTTTTATGTATAACCACGCATAACTTTTTAATTGGCTGAGCTATTTTTGATAAATCAACTAAAAATGCTACGAATCGATCCGTGCGAACTATTCGCAAATTCTGTACACGGTTGAAGTTGGTTAGACAGCTAATAACAAACAAATAATCAGCCAAGTGCCAGTTGGACTCGCGCACGTAGGGTTCCGTGCTGTATGGAAGCCCCTTAATATATTTTATTGCAATACTTATTTTTGAAGCGAATTTACAATTAAATATTCTGTAAATATTTCAAGCATCTACATAAAGATAAGATAAACGGCTAAAATTCAGGTTTGTTATATGTATAACCCTTCAATATTTATTTTATTCTGTTTTAGTTGTTTGTTTGTTGTTATACCGGCAACAGAAATACATCTGAAATTTCAGCTTTCTAGCAATCACGGTTCATGATGGCTCTATCAGCCTGGTGTCAGACGGATATACAGACAGACAGCGGAGTCTTAGTAATAGGGTCACGTTTTTATGCTTTGGCCACGGAACCCTAAAAAACAAGCAATTAAAAAACATGAGAAACGTAGGTGTTATGAACCAATGACCCCACGACATGAATCAAAAACCGGTCCCAACTCAGCCTGAAATGCTGACTGTGGACAATCAGCGCTCGCTGGCATTCTGCTAAGACCGGTACGTGACGTCACGAAGTTTGATTCGCTCTATAATAGAGACTAATTTCAAGGCTTCATAAATCTTAGGAACCTCGTCATTCTCCTAAGGCTCTAACTCTGCCAGAACAAAACTATACACGATAGGCGACATTATTAATCCCTGTAGAACACGAGTTGGGTTTCGGTGCAGTAAATTTACCTTCGAGCCCATGGTAAATGAACAGCTATTAGCGCTACATCCCACTTGATGGATTATACCGTATCAACGCAAGCAGCCTGGAGTTTGCTTCTCAAGTAACTTCATAGTGCGGAATAATAATGTGTTAGAGCTTGGGAGGTTTACTTTTTTGCGTATTTGTTTTTAATTCATACATGCTGGTCCGTGTGAGATATTATTTTAATTGACTATGTTTAGTCAATTAAAATAATATCTCACACGCACCAGCATACTGTTGTAAGAGCAAAGCATAGTTATAGTAATAATAATAATAAATCTTTATTTCAGACAGTACTTAGTCCATATTACAGCAGTAATTTATATTAGATATTATTATCTTAAGCCTAGTAAAACATTATTCCAATGTCCCTGTATAGGGCAATCTGGTTTACTAATAATTATGTGTAGGATACTGTTACTGCTGCCACGCATTCTTGTCAGCAGGGAGTATACTTTTTTCCTCATGATGGCATGAAAACCATCGGTTCGAGCTTGTGTGAACATCCCTGATGCGCTACAATAACGTGGCAGCCCCAACAGTATCCTAAAACCATTATTGTACTGTACTCTAAGTGAATTTAATGTTTTTTTGGTGTACGATACCCACAGGCTGCTCGAATAAAAAGACTGGCAGAAGGCCTTAAATAAAGTTATTTTAACGTCATTTGTACATCGAGCAAACCTGCGGGCAATCATATTACATCTCACTGCTAATGCTCTGCGTTCTCTTTCTATATCTTGATCATCTTTGAGATCATCTGTCACGATATGACCAAGATATTTAAAGCTGGTAACAATACTTAATTGATTGCCATTTAACGAGATGGGAGGAACGTAAGTAGGAAACTTATTCTTTGCTTTAAAAATCATGACTTCGCTTTTTTTGGAATTATAGACTAAGCCATGATCTACAGCATATTTTTCACACACTCCCAATAATTTTCTAAGGCCACTGATCGACGGACTCAGCAACACCATATCGTCAGCGTAACTGATATTGTTGACGCTTGTTCCATCTATGTGACATCCGACATGTGTGTTGCTGAGCTCGGCGATCAGCTGGTTCATATACAAATTAAATAATTTAGGCGATGTTAGCCCCCCCTGCCGGACACCGCATTCCAAACCATACACTTCAGAAACCTCACCTGCCCACCGCACAACATTTGTTTGATTGGAATACCACATTTTAAATATTTTAATTAATTCTACAGGTAATTCAATTTCGGTCAACTTTTTCCACAATATTTCATATGAAACGAGATCAAAAGCTTTTGATAAATCTAAAAAACAGGCATAAATCGGAGTTTTTCTATCTGTGTAGTATTTGACAGTGTGCTTGAGAGCCATGATAGCACTTTCTGTTGACAATCCGGCTTTGAAACCAAATTGGGCGTCATGTAGATTTAAGTGACTATCAAGATAGTTCTCTAGCACACTATCAAACACCTTTGAAATAATTGTAGCAAGTGAGATGGGTCTGTAGTTAGACTTGTTGGAGATATCACCGGTCTTATTTTTTACTATGGGAACAACTATGGTTTTCATGAGATCGTTAGGAAGGTAGCTATGGCTGAGGCAAAACGATAAGAACATGGACAGTACTCTTGGTAAGTGGAGGCCAGCACATGTTAGGTGCTCGATGCTGAGCCCATCGTGACCTGGAGACTTACCTCTTTTCATATTAAAGATGATTCGACTTATCTTTTTAGGAGTGAGCTTGACGGTAAGTTCCCTGTCTCCGGGCTCAGGACCCACCACCTCACTTACAGGAGGAAGAGTCGATTTGACCCTAAAATGCTCCATAAAAGAATTAGCAATAGCTTTACTATCACTAAGACCATCTACGCTGACAGAAAGACCAGGTTTTGTGTTTAACTTATTTGTAGATTTCCAAAAATTTTTGAAATCTTTATCTTTGTGATGAGCAGCAAATTTATCCATTTTAATTTGCTCTTTTTGGTTTTGGCACCACTTTAATTTTGCTTTAAAAGTTTTTCTACTGTAACACATGTCATCATAAAAAGGGCCAGATTTAGGCTTACCTGCGTTCAACCAAGCTCGATACATAAGCCTTGCCTTCCTGTGAGAAGCAGATACATGCATATTCCAACCTAATACTTGTTTCTTCTTAGTTGGCTTGGTTTTTCTTGATGTATAAATTGCAGCGTTACTAAGTATGGATACTATGTCATGGTACATTTTATCTAAAATCAAATTATGTTCTGTATTATTGCAAAAAGTATCACTACAATTTCTTAACTTATCTGGGAAATCAATATCTCTGAGCTTCTCATGACAAAGTAAATAATATTCCTGAACTTGTTCCTTTGACCGTTCCCCCCATATTACTTTATTTGAACTCGATTGTTGTTTGACTGTTTTTGGTAGAATTTCATCTATTTTACAGCGCACTAGCAGGGGAAAATGATCAGACCAGAAAGTGTCATGGTTAACATTTACAGATTCTACTAGTTGGAAAGCAGCTTTTGTAACCAAACAAACAGTGATCCAACCAGCGCTGTGAACCATCAATATCGCTAATATATGTGTGGGTGTTTGAATCTAATCCTAAATGTATAAAGTCAGCACACAACCATTCTTGTTCGGAACAAAAATGTAACATTTCTTTGCAAAACAATACGTTAGGATGTGCGTTAAAATCTCCCATAATGAATGCGCATTCTGTATCACTATTTTCTATAATTGCACTTACAACCCCTAAGCAATCTGTAAATTCGGGCAAATTCTTTTCCGCATTTACAGGCATATAGACACTAAAAACTAAAATATTTTTACCACTCAACGTTATTTTAATAGCACATACTCGTGAATTATTGCACTCAATCACTGAAACACATTGAAAAGAAGATTTTTTCCAAAGTAAAGCCACTCCTCCAAACGGCCTTCCTTGTAAAATCCCATTCGAAGTATCTACAGCTGATTTCCCTGTACAGCCGAAATCATCATCGATGCCATTAAGCCGAGGTAAATCGTGAGGAAGTAGCCACGTTTCTTGTAATGCTATGATATCAGCGAGCTTACAAAGTTTCCTAACGCCATCTATTGACCGTTTCAATGACTTGCAGTTAAATGTTGCAATATTGCATTTGTACTTTTCAGTAATATCCATAAACAAAACGCAAATCAATTCAAATTTGGCCCATCCGAGCTCCTTTCTTCATCGTTTCTTTTCTTAAAGTTTATAAAGCGACGAAAGGAAATCCCAGAGGGCCACAGTTTATCATCTAGAAACAGTGGCATTTTTTCTTGAGACACGTACAGCTTAAAAGCATTATAGTTTCTCTCTACTTTCATAGTTATTTTGCTCAGTGCCACTTTTTCTTTGGTTTTTTCATATATGTAATCTGTAATATCTTCATCCAAAACGTCCTTGTGAACATTTGTTATAAAAAGCGGTATTTTTGTTATAGCAGCTTTGAACTTACTCTCTGGCTGAATTTCCGCTTTACCTATTTGGCCGGTGAATCTGTTTTTGATTCTTCTCCTTTGAACTAAAATCCAATCCTGATCGGTTTCTTCAGTCTTCCACTCTCCTTTTTCTTGAACAACTAGCGCCATTGATTTAATACTCTGTGTACGTTCTCTAGTACTATTGATGACGTCATTGGACGTTTCGATAGATTTCGTTGATGAAACCAAAACATTTTTATCAGTATTCGTATTTTGTGAACAAAAGTTCATTTTGTACGTGTTTTCTGTTGGCATATTTTTATTTGATATTTTTGAACGCAACTGTGACTGTACACTTTGGCAATTTTGACTAAACGGCAAATCCAAAGCGCCAAAACTAGATGGCGATCCGCTCGCAGATTCAAATACTGAAGACGCGGGAGTCGTGATCTCGCGATCCCGCGACGTTGTCAAAATTCTAGGAATTGGCTCGCCCTTGACGCGCTTTGGGGTCAACGTACTATTTATGACCGTGCTCGCGCTCGATTCGTCGCCAAAATTTGAAGAATAACCGTTTGGATTTTTGAGCTGCATGACTTGTTCTTTGGTGGCATAGTTATCTTTAATATTTTGAATTTCATTTTGTAATATTAAGATATCTTTGAGTAGCTTACTCACGTCAACATGATCCCATGTTATTGGGGGCAATTTATTAAGGTCTTTTGCCACAAAAATAGGTATTAATTCTGGATCGGTATTTTTAAACAATGCGATAATGTCTTCCAAGTCTCTCTGTTCCTTATTTTTGCGATAGCACTTGCGTTTACTCGTAGGGATGGAGTCAAATAACAGTGTTTTTGCCGTATTTATATCATTTTCGGTATAAGCAGTTACACAAATACGAATCATGCTTTCATTATCCATAACATCGAGTTTATTTTGAATGAAGGCCAAGACTTCATCTATTACAATATTACAATTTGAACACTTTAGTATTTTAGAATGTGGCGCCACCATTTTCACTATTTTGAAATACGCGCGTAGCGCGTCACGTCTGTTTGCAACGGTCTCCGCGACCAGACTGATGTGACCAGTTATGACGAGTCAACTAAATTAGTCATCATTTTATTTATTATTGTTATGTATTCATTGCTAAATCACAATCACACATTAGAAGACGAGAGTTTTCGATAGTTGTGCGTTGCCAATGATGACATATGGAACTGAAACGTGGTATTTTACTGTAGGCCTTATGAATAAGCTCAGGACGAGGAAGACGCCATCAGCCGCTTCGTGCGGCGTGCGACGACTGCGTCACCGAAGGTCATCGTAGACTATAATTTAAAGATGGCCATTAAATACCGAAACGCGGCGGTGATGGAGGCTCTGCGCGGTATAACTAGTCATTTGGAAAATGATATTTAAAATCAACGTTGTAAAAATCGTATTAAATGTTTACTAGATTTAGAGTCCTCTTTTAAAGCTTTTAGTTATAAGCAATAGTAATCAAATCTTTTTTAAAATGTATATCTTAAAAAGCACAGACCCTGGAGTCTGTGGAGTGTAATAGATAAATAAAAAAAAAAAAAATAATAAGCTGAGGATAGCCCAACGTGCTATGGAGAGGGCTATGCTCGGCGTCTCTCTGCGAGATCGAATCAGAAATGAGGAGATCCGCAGACGAACCAAGGTTACTGACATAGTCCAGCGGATTAGCAAATTAAAGTGGCAATGGGCAGGGCACATAGTTCGGAGAACGGATGGCCGATGGGGCAGTAAAGTTCTCGAATGGAGACCACGGACCAGCAAGTGCAGCGTAGTACGTCTATCGACTAGGTCGACTGACGATATAATAAAGATCGCAGGAACGCGCTGGATGCAGGCCGCTTCCAACCGGCCTTATTGGAAATCCATAGGGGAGGCCTATGTCCAGCAGTGGACGTCTTATGGCTGATGGATGATTCTCACATTAGATACACAGTTTTAATTGGTAAAGCACCGAGCGGAAAATCCAAGAATCATAATGCAGGTTCAAATTCATGACAATTTTATGAACTTTTTACGGCAAAAATATACCTGCCTATTGGAAGAAGCACTAAATAAAAATTTTCACAAAATTAGCATTAATTCACAAAAAATAGGACTAGGACTTCCCCAACAACCCTTAAAACTGCATGCCATGGTTCTTTTACTATGTCAAGCTTTCTGTGATTTAAAAACTTTATCAATGCTTGTTAAGCCACAAGGTCTATAAAATCTTACATACCTAAATAACGCACTTCTTAAATAATCTCTTTTCATTTCTCATCAGATTCAGCACGCTTAAACATGCTTACTCATCCATCACTAGAACCGATGCTTTCCATTTTTGCATTACTTCGAAATAGATTGATTTCCTTGAAAATGTTTCTCAATACGGTGCTGACGCCGGAACCATTAATCTTGTTGAACAAGCAATGCTCGCACGTCAATCCTTTAAGTCTCATGAAGGTAAGCGAAATATTAATAAACTGTTACCTAAGCCATTTTGCCGACGTTAAAAAGGATAGAGGGTCTTACTTTGACTGTGTTTTTGACATGATAACGACTAATAATTTGATCAAAGCTGCACGCACGAAAAAGTGTCACTGATCGTAATGAAACGAGAACGTAGAACAAGCGATAGGCTTGATCGAACTAAGCGCTTGTCTTGTTTCAGTTTTTAATTCAACAATGGTTTCCTATGACGTAATCATATAAAATAATTAACCGTTAACCAACTTACAAGACAACCAATTTTATTGTTTTCACTTTAAATGTGTTTTGTGTAGGTATGTAATGACAAGACAAGACAGAGACAAGATTAGCACAGGACCGGGAGAAGTGGTGGAAACCTATGCTCAGTATGCTGAGTGTGAGATTGCATGTAATTTGTATGAAGAAATGTACAGCGCCACTAGCGGCGCGTTTTTGAAACACTTTGTGCGAGTGCAAGTTCATACAAATTACATGCTTACGCGCTCGCGGCGAGCGCGTCATGTTTACGACCAAACTCACACTCAGCATACAGCAGTGGGCGATTGTGGACTGTCGATGATGATGATGTAACGCGAATCTTCGGCCGATGGTGTACTGATTTCGGTTTCTTTATAAACCATTTCAAAAACAACGATTCTCAATTCGACTGTACGAGTATGTTTTTGAAACTGCCTCTGTCTGCCTCGGTGGCTCAGTGGTTAGTGACCCTAACTTCTGAATCAAAGAGGCGTGGGTTCGATCCCCACCCAGGGCAAATATTTATGTGATGAACATAAGTGTTTGCTTTGTGTCTGGGTGTTATTTAGTTACTATCTATTTAAGTATGTATTTAAAAATAAGTATATGTAGTATATCAGTCTCTGGCAGCCATATCACAAGCTTTGCTTAGTTTGGGGTCAGAGGCCGTATGTAAGATGTCCCAAAATATTTATTATTATTATTACTAACCAATTTTGTTGTTCTCACTTTAAATGTGTTTTGTGTAGGTATGTAATGCAGAGACATCAAGATTAGCACAGGACCGGGAGGAGTGGTGGAGACCTATGCTCAGCAGGTGGACGATTGTGGACTGTCGATGATGATGATGTAACGTGAATCTTCGGACGATGGTGTACTGATTTCGGTTTCTTTATAAACCATTTCAAAAAAAGAGGTTCTCAATTCGACTGACGAGTATAGCTGGAAACATACTATCGGACGCGGCTAACGAACGCGACTGACAGCCGTGACTTATCAATCTGCACAGTCTTAAAACATCCGGTGTGCCTGATCGCTCTCGGACGTCCGAACGCTTAAGGTCTTCCGAAGGTGACGTCCACTACTTACGTCCGATAGTGTGCACGGCTCAGTGTACTTTCATAGTCTAGATACCTATCAGTCGCGGCTGTCAGTCGCGTCCGTAAGCCGCGTCCGATAGTAAGTTTCCAGCTTATGTTTTTGAAAATGAAAAATTCTTTAGCGGCGTTGTACATTTTTTGGGACGGGCAAAAATGGTATACTCGCGTCAGAACACGCGTAAATGATCGAAAATTCGTCAGACGGGAGGAAAGTAGGCCGAGAGTAGAGAGAATAGCAGAGTGTAATATTGTATTATACCACATTAACGATAGGTAGTACCTTTATGCTGATAAATAAAGCAATTCGTCCGAAATTACCTAACCATTCCAAAATATTCAAAAATGCACAAGGATAATGTTCAAGTTTTCTGTTCTGCCGGCACTCCCAGGGTGCAACCCGTTGTTTTTTTTTTGTATGTATGTAACGTGATTTTGATAATTCGTTTTTAATTGGTTGATCATACATTTATTAAAAGCGGAGAAACTATTTTTGAAAAAAAAAAACAACAATAATGTGAAAATTACATTTTGATTCGTGTGAACAATTCAAATTAGTAGTGTGTAATTTTATTTAACTCAAATAAAATTGTAAAATTATAAATTGTTTAGGCGACCATGCAAGTATAATCGATTGCCCAGTTAAACAAAAAAAAAAACAAAACGATTTCTCATTAATTTAAGCAGTGTTATTATTAATTTATTACTTAAAATATTTTCTAAGTAAACCTTTGACCGTGACATTTTTCTCAAGTTTCAAGAATGCCATAATTGAAACGGTCAGCATTAAAATCAGGTTCAAGCAACGAAAATATGTGTATTTTATACAGAAAAAATATTATAATTTCTGGGAGAAAATTCTGAAAAACTGGTATAAATTGCTTTTCGACAATATTTAAAACAATAGACTTACAATTGGTAGTCTTTGCTCGTCGTTTCAGCTATTAGACATCCACTGCTAAAATATATAAGTTATCTCTATAGATTTTAAATCTTACCGGTTGGAAGCGGCTTACATCCAGTGCGATCTTTCGGTCTATCATCTGTCCACCTTGTTGGAAGTCTTAAACTGCGCTTAGTATTAAGTGGTTTCGACCCCATCAGTCATTAGTCTTCCGATTTTTATGCACTGCCCACTGCCATTAGTCAGTCTACTTATTCATCCAAGCTTATTTCAATAAAGCGTTCCTTAATAAGGAATATATTTATAGTTTATGTCACGAGTTGTATATCAAAATAAATGAATAGCAAGCCATTTCAATACAACCCTTCTAAAATAATATGAGTCTCCTTTGCTAAAAAAGGAGATTAAGTATCTGTAAGCGACCTTTGCCATTTCTTCTAGGAAATGTCGGGTGATGTTAATAACTTGACCTTTAGGTATTATAACCGTCTTAGAATTTTGCCTAGGTAGTGAATTTTCTATTTTCTTTATTATAGGGTTCAATGGGTAGCCAATGGGTAAAAGCGACACCCTATTAAAAAGTTTTTTGCTCGATATAATAATTTTATTCCGGCAACAGGTTGTGTATTGTAATTTAGTTGAATATTCACTACAAAAATAATTAAATAAACTGAGGAGCGCTTCCACAAAACGTACAATAAATGGCACGGAACCCGTCGTTTTCGATACTTACTCATACTCGATATTATTTTATTTCTGGTACACATTTTCTTAACACTCTTTTATTAGTTTCATCTGCTGCCAGTATGTTTGTTTGCTTGCTTGTAACAAACCCCCTTGAGCTCTATTTTGACCTACTTTGAGCGATCAGATTTTTTTAAAACTTTGCACACTTATCAAAGACTGATGACAATGTATAATATATAAAATAATAAAAACAAGTACGAGTCAGGCTCGCACATCGCGGGTTCCGTACAACTCCAGAAAATTTCACTAAATTGGGAAGTAAGTTGTTAAAATCTCTATACTATAACCTTCGACAACAATTTTTTTTTTCACTTTTCTCGTAACACTCAATTACACATTGTTAAAATAATTAAAAACCTGTTTTAGCATGTGCTAATGAAGTTTTTTTATATGATACCTTACATGATACGATTTACTCACTTTGAATTTTGAACCCATGTTTTGTGAATTTTGAGGCCCTATTTTTTTGTGATTTAATAAAAAATGTACAGTTTTCAGATTTATTCCTTTATGTGTATTCTGAGACAATGCTTCTCGCCAAATTTAATAGTTATATGTCAACGGGAAGTACCCTGTAGATTTTGATTTTTGTGAGTGTCGAAAATTTCGACACACAAAAATCAAAATCTACATCTTAATATGCTGCTTTTTACGACATAAACGGCTCTAACTTTTTTAAACGATAACTGAGAAGTTTTTCTTTTACACAACTGCAAGAAACTATAGATATACGTTTACAGTTTAAATTTCAACTCGATATCTTTACGCGTTCTCGAGATAAAGAGTCTTGACATACACACAGACGGACAGATGGACAGACGGACAACAAAGGTTCCGTTTTTTCCGTTTAAGGTAACCCTAAAAATGAATCCTTAGCGTGATTTTTTTGTTTTTTTCTACTATATTTATTTTAACAAGGAATAACGTTAAAAAAGAAGTTGGGGTGTCAGCGGGCCCCAAATCCATTCTCTTAGCAGCTTCTACAAGTTGATAGCAATGCATTAAAAATTACTTGAAAAACTAAGCATTATCATTATTACTCAAAAGTCTGAAACTGTAAAACTTACGGCAGTTAAAAACATCGAGCCCGTTCAAACATTGCCAATAGAACGGTTGATAACGCACTCTCCGAACAAGAAAATTAAACCAACCCAAAAGTAATACGCGAACTCACTGAACCGATTGCTTTCTAACTTCTGTACCTTCGAGAAAGTCGAAGTTTGTTACAAGTTACGGGAACCATTCGGGACAAGACATTGTCTCCATTAAAGATTACAGTGCTCTCTTACGAAATATTTGACAAAATTAAAAGGGATTCGAAGGGCTCTCAATTTGTGATACTGATTTGACTTTGATCGTTAATTTCTTTTAGGTATTGGTGTTTGATGGAATTTGAGTGCTTCTATTTCAATTTATGGCGTGGGTTTGTACGCAGTCTGCTGAGAGGGATAAGTGAAATTGCTCTGTCTGGAGTTATTTAATTTTTAATTAACTTTACTACTAAGTACGTTCGCTTAGGCTGGGTGACTAGCCCTGCCCCGCAACCGCCTAAGCAATAGCAATCGTTTATGACTTCATTTGGCACCGCCTATGTGACATTAGCCATCAATTGCTTTGCGCGGATTGCGAAAGCAATCGTTGAATGAACAATTTTGATGGCTAACGTCTCATAGGCGGTGCCAAATGACTAAAGTGAAGTCATAAACGATTGCTATTACAATTGCTATTGCTTAGGCGGTCGGAGGGCTGGTGTCAGAGTTTATAAGCCGCCTGAAGGCCTGCTGACCTTCTGCCTCAAATGATAGATATGAATGTTAGAAGAGTCTTAAATATACCTGGAGGTATAGGCCGAATCATGAAAGTCGGCAGATGTGAAGTAAGCTTCATACTGCGCAATCCTACTAATATTATAAACGCGAAAGTTTGTGAGGATGGATGGATGTATGGATGTTTGTTACTCTTTCACGCAAAAACTACTGAACGGATTGAGATGAAACTGTGCAATAATATAGCTTATATATCAGAATAACACATAGACTATAAATTATAATGATATAGCGTATTTTTTTCATAATATAACGATAAGTGTTAAGTAAGATCTGAGAACTCTGAGAAGCTATTCTAGAGTGCGCTTCAAGAAATGTCAAAAAAAAATCAACGGTCGAATCGAACAACCGTCAAATCGTTTTTTGTTTTATTTTTTGGATTTTCCACTTTCTTTACTAAGGGTGGTCAGGGAGGGCCTCGGGTTTGAAAGACGGAACGTGACATAGTCTACTTTTTATCCCGGATAAATAAAGGGTTCCCATGGGATAGCACAAAACTCAAAATATCATGCGGGTTGAAGCCGCGGGTAAAAACTAGTATCCAATAAATGCGCGGCTTAATTTGAGTTTCAATCAGGATTGGATATTGCGCAGCTTGTAGCTAACTTCACATCCGCGGACTTGTATGGTTAGGCCTTATCATACATATGAACTTTTCTATCCTATAACAGCTAATGTCTATTATTAGTCCTGCACTCTATGAGCCCTGCTTACTGATATTTCAATCTGGTCATTTGATAAAGCAGTATTTTTTTGTCTACCAGCTTTTGCCCGCGGCTTTACCCGCAAGATATTTTGATTTTAGCGCTTTGTGTAACCTATGTCACTTTCCAACCTTTGAATATCTCCGTGCTAAAAATTTGGTATATTCGTTGCTTTGTTAAATCGTGCGTAAAAAAGTAACAATCTAGCAAACAAACAATCACTCTTTCGGGTTGTATAAGCAAATTTGTTTGCTGAATCAAATCGGGGAATGTAGTTGCACACAAAATTAAAAATACGTAAGCAACATCTTTTGTTCTGTAATTTAACTTTGTGGATTACATTGTGTGTGTTGCCAGTGATGACTTATGGCACAGAAACGTGGTCTCTCACTATGGGCCTTATTAGTAAGCTCTAAGTAGCCCAACGAGCCATGGAGAGGGCTATGTTCGGAGTTTCTCTGCGAGATCGAATCAGGAATGAGAAGGTCCGTAGAAGAACCAAGGTTACCAAAATAGCGGATTGGCAGGTTGAAGTGCAAGGGCAGGGCATATAGCGCGAAAGGCTGATAACCGATGGGGTCGAAAAGTTCTCGAGTGGAGACAACGTACCGGCAAGCGCAGCGTAGCATCTTGTGGGTGGACCTCATCAGGACCGCAGGATCGCGCTGGATGAACCGGTCTTATTGGACATCGTTATGGGAGGCCTAAGTCCAGCAGTGGCTGAAATGATTATGATGATGATGATATTATGCGGGCCAATCAGCGAACTACGTTTAAAATAAAGCTTTTCTCTATTTAATCTTATGCTACGTTCAAGTTCTCATTTCAAAATAAGAGATTTTGCTCCAACGTACATTCACGTCATAAACTCGGGTCTAGCTCTATCGGAGCTCTTTCATTAAATATGTAAAGGGGAAAAGTATGAATAGCACTGAAGCTTGCTTGGTCCATTTGCTCCGTAACTATGTTTTATGTTCACAAGCATGTTTTATATTACGAACTGATAGGTACTTATTTTCCGTACTCTTGCGTCTTTCATTCTGAGAAAACTTGTGCCTTTTATTTCATTTTGTATTCATGTTTTTTCTATGAACTTTGATAGTGTATAATCCAGCTAGAAAGAGTTTTAGATTTTCCGACTTGTGTTGATTGTAAGTGTATGAGTTACTAGACATCATTATGAAGTTCAGTTAGCATTACAACTAGTAGTTCTACGAACTGTAGAGCTCAGGGCACATCTCTTTCGCTGAATCGTTCTTGACTTAGTTCATACTCGAAAATATTGTTCATCAAAATCGGATATAAATTAAATGACCCCACGTATAATAAGTAATTAAGTAATAAGTATAATAAGTAATAATTAGTATAATAAGTCATTTGTGATGGGACAGACTGTCCCCTCCTAAATCACAAATGACTAACGACAAAAAAAATGTATAACATTTGTGTAAGTACGAAGTTTTGTGAAGATTCGTTGAAAAATGCGACCTTTAGAGAAAAATCAACATCCGCACAGACAAAAGATACATCGTGGAGTAACACTAAGCCAGCTAGCCCTAGTATTAGAGTTTCACCCTGCCCGAAGCCTTGTACGTAACTTATCTAATACTTCTACGTGACCACTCGCGATTTCCTATCCAAACAATGACCGTGTTGAACGTACTAAGAAATAATATAAAGCAGTAATAAGTAATAGCATAGAATAACCTCGTCAAGTAGCTTAGTTTATGTTAAATAGTCAAGTTACTATAAATGTACCTAATACCATTGAGAAACGAACGAGTAAGGTCAGTATTCCAAAACATTATAAATCTGGTATAAGGGAATATACAGAGTTATTTGCTTACCTATACTAAGCCGAAAGTGGGTGTTTAAGACCATTATTATGAACAACTTTTAGTATGGGGCCAACCCAAAATTCGAGAAAAATAAATCATCTATTTCATACAAAACAGCTGATTTACTTTTCTCGAACTTTGAATTGGCTTCATAGTGAAAGTTGAATCACCCCCTTTCGTCTTAGTACAGGGTAAGCAAATAACCCTGTATTTAAGTAAGCCGCACTTTGAGGTGAATTTTACTGAGGAAATGCTCATGTAAAACAGGGCAGCTAACATTTTATTCGCAGATATTATCCTCATAGATGTTTCGATGCAGCTTCAATAGTTACATCATATTGCACTCCGACCCAGCGCTGTAACGTTACTTGAAGGATAGATGAAACATGACCAGGTTTGACTTTCCATTCTCGTTGCTGAAAAATTCTGAACCATTCAATTTTTTAAGTCAGTAATGGAGCATACTTAAAATTTAATTATAAATCATATTTCAGAGAAGGTCAAGACAGTTATTATGCACTGATTCGGCGTGGAAAGGGAATGTACAATTGTACATGGAAACTTAATGAGTAGTTTCTTATTGACTATTTCAGCTAACAATATAATTTCACAAAAATCTCACTAAAATAAACAAACCCCAATAAATGTTATAGTCTGGAACATTTCATTTACATATTTTTTGTATTAGGAACGTCTTCTCTACATACGGTCTCTACATATTATATATGCAAGAGAAAGACTTAAGTATAAGTTTGCATAAAAAATAATTTTAATATTTTTTTTTTATTTACATAAATTAAATAACTAAGAGTGAAGAGTCGCACACAAACCAAAATACATATAAGCAAATTTACATGCACACAATTGTAATTTACTAGCACTAGCTGTAAATTATCGCAACACAAGCGCAACTAGACCGATATCTATATTAATAATTTCGTCAAGGGGTACGGTAGACTCGATCGAAACTTTATCTGAATGATAAAACATAAAAAAATAATGATTTCGAGTCGACAACATATATCCGGAAAATTCGGATTATCGAGTATTTTAATAAATTATAACGGTGTTGACAAAGAAAAACACAAAATTATGGAGATAATGACACCGGATGACATATCTTGAGCAGTGTTGCCAATAGCACAAATAAAGACTATGCTAAAATGGTGTTAAAATTGTGGCAAAATAAATATACTAAAAATTGTGATACCATTTTTCTATATCAAATGAAACGGAACAAAAAAAGTAAAATTATTGTTAATTAACAAAATATGTGTTTTAATCGATTATGAACTAATTATATGCTATCGAATAAAATGTAAGTATCTTGGTCTTCATCGACAATTAAAGTGCTTGAAGACGAGCTAGCGTCACTGCTCATACTGTATAGATCTCCTTGGTACCTACAGAACGCAGTGCATTATCTGGAACTGCGTAAAGCTGGAAACATACTATCGGACGCGGTTCACGGACGCGACTGACAGCCGCGACTGATAGGTATATAGACTATGAAAGTACACTGAGCCGTGTACACTATCGGACATAAGTCGCAGACGTCACCTTCGGACGACCTTGAGCGTTCGGATGTCCTAGAGTGATCTGGCGAGCCGGATGTTTTAAGACTGTGCACATTGCTAAGTCTCGGCTGTCAGTCGCGTCCGTCAGCCGCGTCCGATAGTATAGTTTCCGGCTTAAGAGTAGCAGTTTTTCGTTGCCCTTTTTAAATCGAATCTTATAAGTATAAAATAACATTTTAAATTTTTTACCGACAAATAATCGCGTAGCTTAGTTTTTAATACATTCATTTGACTAAAAGAAACCCGTTCAATTTCGGCATTTGAATGTGGTAGCGTTAAAAACGATATTGCTGAAATAAATTTTCATGGTAATAAACTTTTATTGTATAATTATTTTACATGCCAAAAATATGGTGTATGCTAAATTGCAAATAAATATGCTAAGCAAGATCAAAATGTACTAAATTGGCATCACTGATCTTGATACTCAAATGACATGATAATTGACTACTGTCAAATATCTTATTTTATGTTTTGGCGTCGCATTGTTGTGCATTTGCCAGTGTCAAGTATTAAGTTATAATAATTTTTGATAATATTTTATCAACATAGTCACTGTCGTAGTCACGTTAAAGTCCATAAAAGTCACGGTCAAGTCCAAACATAGTTCAAGTCATACCTCAGTAAAGCAGCGGAGACTTTACTAGAGACGTCTATGGAGTTTTTTTTCCTCAATGGCTTTTTTACGTGCATAAGTGTCATTGAGGAAGGAAATAAGTGTAGGCAAATGATATAATGTGACGTATCATGTGTTGTAACAAAAAAGCTCATAATCAACGAAATATCAAAGTATTTCACTAATCATTACTAATAAAAACACAAGATTAACAAAATAGTAGTACAATGAGGCGACATGATTTTTCCGCGTTCCCGCCAAAAATTAGTTTTGTGCAATTTTAATTTTGAGCAATTACCTACTTTGGGATGTTGTTTACACCCATCATGCCGAAAGTACCTATTTCTTAAAATGAATGTCTTTCATCGGTCTTTCATCATTGTTTTGCTTTATGATACCTACATCATTTTGTTATCAGCTTAAACTCCTTGCTTTGCTTCGCTCGGAGCGAAGACCTAACCTTCATCTATGCTCCTTGCATTTGGTAATCATTGTCATAATTGTGAAAAATTGATGCAGCGAAGGGCTTTTCGTAAAGGTGGTGATCGAGTAACAGTAAAATTATGATGTGTGTGTGTATTATGAGTCACATTTCACCCGAGCGAAGCCGGGTTCTCATCTAGTATTTATATAAAGAGCATGACCGCCGGTTGCGTACTCTTGGCAGAGGGGTACGCTTTGCAGTGTCGACTCCTTTTGGTTAGGTACTTAATGATAGTACCTCTTATTTTTGTTGAAAATACGAGTAAATTTCTGTATTTCTGCATCTCTACATTTTATTGATTCATCAATATTGATTTTATTGATTTTCTTCTGGTTCCTAAAATACTACATCTGGCCCGTTGTATTGTATGGATGTGAAGCATGGACCATGACGGCAGAGCTTCGGAAAAAAAAATGAAACTTTTGAGATGTGGTCTTACTTTCGCATGCTCCGCATCAGCTGGACGGATAAAGTTACAAACGTAGAAGTTTTGAACTGTATGGGGAAGAAACTAGAACTTGCCCGACCGATAAAACAGCGGAAAGTCGCCTACCTCGGTCACGTACTGCGGCATGAACGGTATTCCCTCCTGCAGACCATTATGATGGGCAAAATACCGGGCTAGCCCAAGAGTGGAAGGCGGAAGATGTCATGGCTTCGGAACATCCGGGAATGGACAAGCATTAAGACTGTCGAACAACTGTTTAGGCTTGCCCTAGACAAGGAAAATTTCAAAAATCTGACTGCCAACCTTCAGTAATGGAGATGCACTAGAAGAAAAAGAGGAAGACATTCTATTGATACAACATGATACAACATAAAATACTTGTTACTGTAGCGATACCCTCCTCGTAAGTGTAAATTTTGTTGGATAGCAATAAATTTATTTTCTCACTAAATAAAATAATAAAAAATATGAATTACTTGGTGATCTACTATATAACTATGTACATATATTAGTTTTAGTGATATTTGTATAAGTTTATTTTTAATTATGAAGATAGCTGTAAATAGTACGTTCTCCAATGTTATTTAAGTTTGTTGCAATAAAGTAACATACTATGCACTGCAGTGGATTATTAAAAAGGGTAGTACAGCTACATGACAAAAAAAGTAATTACAAATAAAATCATTTAAATACAACTAAAGGTACGTAGTGAAAAGATAAAATGAACTGCTCGTCAAGGTGTACGACACTACCATATAATCTGCCACCCGCTCCGCACACACACACACACACACACATACACACACACACACACTTGCACACACCCACACACACACACACACACGTGACGCAGCAAACCTTGGCTCTCATGATATCTCGTGTATTGCAGTGTCACACATACACACCCACCCAATAACACACATAATCACTCCAAATTGTATGATTGTGCTGTTGATAGTAAATATGTTAACACTAAAATCAATTCAGCTAGTATAATTTTCTTTTCGCCTTCATTTAAAGCAAAGCAATGTCTTAATGAACTATGTAAGTGTATTATAATTTTGTTTAGTAATATGCTTGGTCTTTGTTATACCTACTATGTTTTGTTTAATGTTTCTAAATTTAATTTATCAAAAAATTGTATGTCAATTATATGTAGATCAGGTTTTGATATGGTACGATAATAGTCTCTAATTGCGCCAATTCAGCTCTTGGCAATTAATTTGGAATGGGCCACCAAGAGACCGGCTTAGCCGAGTTTGGGGGCCCGCTGTTAATCCAACTGATGTGAACGAATCAAACGATAATATTGTTGCGTGGACAATTTGTACCGATTTCTTACTCAGTTAATAAATATACTTTCTTCTTTCTTTCTATAACTTGATTTAAAACATTCTGAAACAATAACTCAAATCGCTAAATAGCTATTAATTCAACATCGACACTTAGCCAAGCGACTTTACATTTTGACTTGTTCAGTATCAAGATGTTAAATATATCTAGAAGTTATAAAAATAACCAACCAATTTCTTAGAATTGAAATCACGCGTAATTGGCAAAGTTATTCTCAGTGACTTCGAGAAGAAATCTTGAAAATATAACTTTTGTAACAATAAATTCTCCAAAATTGACTAATCAAAACATTGCTATGGTTTATTGGCAGAAACTTTTATATTTGTAAGGTTTCATTTCGAACGGTACAGCATAATTATATTTTGCTTATCCAGTTGAAATACTGTTACTTAGTCCGTATGAAATTGCCAAGAAGTTATTTTAAAGAGAAAAAAATTGTATTTTTATCTTCGCAAATATTAAAACTCCCAACATTACCAAACATAACTCTTACAAACCATTTATATTAATCAAAGGTTTCGCTGAGTGACTGACAGATAGACAATATACAGCCTAAGCCGCTAAAGATAGAAACTGGAATAGAAAATTTGGAATACAGATACATTGTACGGCGCAATGGAGCGTTATAATAATACGAGTAAATAACTATTAGGGGAAATCTTACACATAATAGATCGTCAAAAACGAAAATTTTGAACTTTCGACCTCTAACGGGAAAAAGAGGCCATATAATTATTATTTATTTAAAAAAAATATTTTCATGTCAATTTCTTTCTCCATTTAGAACATTGAAAAGGAATCAAAATAATTACATATTTTTGTAATCTTATTATTACTCACTAGTTTTTACCCACGGCTTCACCCGCATGATATTTTGATTTTTGACGCAATATCATTTTAAATTATTCCCATGTGTTATTTTGATATATAAGCTATGGTTTGCAAAGTTTCATCTCAAGCTTTTTCCGTAGTTTTTGCGTGAAAGAGTAACAAACATCCATCCATCTTCACTAACTTTCGCGTTGATAATATTAGTAGCTTGTATATGACGGCTGACGGAAAATCAAATTGGAAAAAATAATTATGAAGATACAAAATAATTAAGCATTCATACTGTTTTTTCTTCCTGCGAATTTTTTTACCGTATTTTAATTTTTACGCTTTTTTTGGACTGATATACCTATACAAAGTCTAGGTTGACTTTGCAAGTTCTTTTTACCATCATTTTTGAGGAAAATGGGTGTATTTTCAATCAAAAATTAGTGACGACAAAGTAAGCAATAATAGTATAATTATAGAACCTGTGTACGAAGTTTTATCGAGATTCATTGAAAAATGCGAACTGTAGACATCAAGCAAGTATTTATATGTATAGTCATAATAGCGTGCAAAAAGTGTCCAAACCAAAGACTTGCCCAAGCTACGTAGTGGGCAGGCTTTTTAGTTAGTCGTAAGGTGATTGCAAGCCGACTACAACGCCACGCTATGCCAAAGTGTTCGGTTACAAGTGCTACTTTTAACATAACTTTGAGATTTGAGATAATATTTTTTTGCAAAAAATAGCATGACCGACTTCAACAGTGTACAGAATTCGCGAATATTTCGCAGGGATCTATGAAGCATATATACAGTTACAGGCTAAGTCGACCTATTCCCGTTAAGCGTGTGTAGTTTACTACGGTTCTGACTGATTTGACTATTAAACACCATATCCTAATTCTCACCGTTTTCGTGATATTTGAATTCAAATCCTTTTTATAAAAGTTAATTTTATGGACAATATTGGGTAGTGAGGTATAAAACATTATTTTACATGTAAAAATCAAATTAAAATAATAGTACAACTTACACGTTTCAAAATATCTGAGCTGATAGCCGAAAATTGGGAATTTTATACATACCAATTTCTAATATCTGTTTTTTTTTTTTAATTTAGGTGGGATTGTGTATTTCATAGTCAAATTAGTCAGAAACAAAGTAAACTACACACCCTTAACGGGAATAGGTCGACTTACCCTGTAACCCTGTATATACGTGTGTGTATGTGTATATACGCGTCCAATTGGGTCAGTAAATTATTATTTGCTTATAACTAAGTAGGCATGTATGATGGCACTCGGACATTTTTTTACTACTTTCACTTAGGGACTTTGGCTCTGTAGATATTTGCTCTAAGCCTGTAGAGGAAATCAACACCTGCAGGCTTAGCATGCGACCCGAAGCAATTATTTCGCCCGAAATACCAATTCGTGTGAAGTAAATTCGTGTCATAGAATCGTGATCTATGGTCACGAAAAACTAGTGTCGCCCTGTGATTACATAATTTGGATATTTAATTTTGCAATGAAGCAACACTGATATAGTTCATTCAAAACACAGGGGTGCGTTTACGCACTCCAGTTTATGATAAAAAAAACAGGCTAAGTCTATGTCACCCGTTTAGGGCATCCGTCAGGTGGAGTGCGTAAATGCACCCCAGTGATTCCAAAGGGATAATATTGTAGTCTGTGGTCTATCGAGATAATCTAAAAGAGATCCATTGATTTAATTTTAATACAACATGAGTTAAAAAGATATATGAAAAATATGAACTCTTGTCAGATTTTCCATTGAAGAACGTTACATTTTATTAAAAATTTGACAACAGAAATACAACAGATAACAATAAAGAAGGAAAACCATTCCTCACAGAGATACCTCTGTGATTATCACAAAGGTACTTATACGATTATCAATGATCATCATAGTTTATATTATGACTGAAACCTTGAAATGAACTGCTACAAAACCACAAATTAATTTGTGTTTTATGCGTTGGAGTTCATACATTGGTCTTTGAGTGTATTTTTGCATCCTGTAAAATATTGTATCGTACCTACTACAACTGCAAGCGAAGCATAATTAGGATACAACATATTCCATAATAGTTAAATCGGACTCAAGTGTGTGTCTACTGTCAATAATAACTGTGCAAAACTGAAAAACCTTATTTTACGAAAGTGAACCTAAAAATGTCCAAAGAAATTGATGTCAATGATAAATAAACATGAAGAAGTATGTTTAGTTTTATTTATAAATTAACTTCTATATATCTATATAAATAAATGTATAGTAAAATAATATATAAACTTATTGAAGGATTGAATATTATGCATAGGTACAGGAATTAATAAATATTTATGGAGCCAAAAAAGAAATGTCGCCATTTTGGTAGCCATGTTTTAAAAAATAAATAAATGTCAAACTCTAAAATATCAGCCCGCTATTGGTTGTTCGAAGATTCCTGTCTGATACGAAGTACCTTTAGTAGTCTGTGAGAGTATCACCCAAGAGCTCGGTGCGCTGTTGTAAGTTTGATATTTACAGCGTTACCAATACCAATTTTCCTAATTACCGAAAACCCAAAGTAAAATTCTCTCTACTGGGGAGAAAAAATATCCCGATTTCAAATCTAAACTGATACCTCGCCAAATTGCAATCTAGAAGGAGTCTCAGCTCGGAACCTATTTTAAAAAAACTACCTCGCTAAGGGATGATTTATATTAGGACGGGGCAGGCACGGGACGGGCCGGTGATAGGCCGGACGGGGCCCGTACGAAGCCCGTATAACGCACATACGACGCTTGTTCCATACATTTTTGTTGTGGCACGTACGACGCCCGGACGGGGCCCGTCCGAGCTTTTACACAAAATGTATGGAACATGCGTCGTACGGGCGTCGTACCGGCCCCGTCCAGCCCGTCCCCGGCCCGTCCGGCACCCGCCCCGTCCTAATATAAATCATCCCTAAATCGATACAATAAAATATCTATCCCCACAACAATCTCCAATGGATAATACCCCGTAATTTGACAAATCCTTCACAATTCAGCATCGCTGGTTGTTTATTTAGTTAGTTTTGCCTATCTCGTAGTATTTCGTCCTCAAAAAGTTTGACGAAAAGATATTCGCGGTGAAATGTCAAAATACGGCTAAATTCGCGTGCACATGTTAGAGTTTGTCGACGAAAGTGCCACAAGTTCGCGAGAATTCTACACCACAGAGTAAAAACTGACGAAATAAGTGTGTTGTCATGTTAGGGGAGGTAGAAGTATCGGAATATTTCTATTTTACTCGAAATAAGATCGTTCTCGTGGGTCGCATCCTAGAGGGCCTGGACAGACAAAAGCATAATAGTCGACTTAGTATTAATGTTAGGGACATTTTAATCACGGACTCTGACCCCAAATTCGATTCTCTGGGCGGGACTTTATTTATTTATTCATACACAAACAAATCATAATCGTTACAAAAGTTTAACTTAAATATATATATAAAGATCTGGATTGTTATTCAAATGCATGTGTACACAGAAAAAGTAATTTAATGAGAAGACATAAAAAGACATTTTGGTTTCTCTAAAAATATTAACTGCAAATAAGTCAATGAAAAAGAAAGTAAAAACTGGATAAAAAGGAAGAATAACTAACAAATATGAAGTGCGCACTCGGCAAGCGGATGTGCGTACTCTTTGCAAAGTATCAGACATGTTTTTAGTAGCCAGGCACAACCCAGAATCGAACGTTTTTTTGGACTAGGACTCAAGGTCACTAACTCCTGGGTCACCGAGGAAGGCGTGGGCTTGTTTCACATCCAGGATAAGCATTTTTGTAATGAACATAGGTTTTTGCTCTGTATTTGGGTGTTATTATTTATTTATATAAGTATACATTTCTAATATATATATATATATATATATACTAGTTTTTACCCGCGGCTTCGCCCGCATGATATTTTGATTTTTGAAGCAATATCATTTAATAGCCTATGTGTTATTCTGATATATAAGATATATTATTGCAAAGTTTTATCTCAATCTGTTCAGTACTTTTTGCGTGAAAGAGTAACAAACATCCATCCATCCATCCACCCTCACAAACTTTCGCGTTTACAATATTAGTAGGATATATATAAATACGTAGTATGATTATCAGTATCTGGCGGTCATATCACAAGCTTTGCTTAGTTAGTGGTTAGAGACCGTGTGTAAAATGTAATAAAATAAAGACCTCTTTCACTTCGTTTACTTGGTCAATAATACTAACATTGTCAGCACATTCATTACACAAAAAAACTGTGACAGTTTCCTCCTGCCCTAAATACACCAATACATCCAAAGTTACCTGGAATTCTCCCTCGCTTATTCGCTATATTAAGACAGAACACCCTACCTACAAGTTAGAGAAGTATTCCAACTTCACCAACAAAATAAAATAAGCATAAACGAGACTTAAATTTTCCGAAAGTGCCACACATAATGCCCGACGCTCGTAAACAAAAAGATAAAACAGTCGCAGAGAGAGCTCTTTGCAGCATTGAAAAGAATTCTTTCTTCTGTGTGAGTGAGGCATTTAGGGAGAGCCTTTTATGTTAGTATAATTTTCAGCCTCTGTAGAAGTTACTCTAGTAGTGGAGAAATTTGGTGAAAATATGCTTATTATAAAAAGGCAGCAGATGCGTTACATCCTGCGTCTCTGTTCCTTTTAGTGAAAAAAAACAGCTCGAGTTTTTCCTAACTGTTTTCAAGCAACAAAGTTGTGTGTTCAACAACAAACTGTTCGGTGTAATTATTTATATATAGATGTTAAATTAAAAACAAAATAAAGATTTTGTATTCTGTAATATCTCAATACAGACATCTGAAAATATAAAATATGGAATTGTCTTTAATAGTCAATTGATTCTTTTCCGCAATTTTGTTGATAAATAAGCTACTATCAATTTCAATGCTCAGAGAGACTGTTTTGAACAAACAAGTGAAGCCAACCAAAACTATGCTTAGCCGTGTACAGACAATTACACACTTGTTTTATTGCTGATAGGCAACGAAACTTTGACTGAGTCGAAGCTGCAAAAGTCTCGAGCATCGACGTAGGATGGCGTGTCTGTCAGCCTACTATCGGATACACTCCGGTGAGTGCGCCCAGGAGTTGCACGATCTGGTCCCACCTGCCCCTTTCTTTTATCGTACGGCTAGACAGACGCGACCAAAGCGCCACCCTTTTATGGAGAACATCCCACGCATTAGAACCAAGCGTTTTGAGTCCACATTCCTCATACGAACTGCCAAAATGTGGAACGCTTTGCCTGAGTCTGTCTTTCCGTTAAAATACAATGTAGGTGTCTTCAAATTTCGAGTAAAAAGGTATCTTCTAGGTAAGCGTGCTACATCCTAGACCGCATATCTGCTTAACATCAGGCAGTGTGTAGTCAAACGCAAACCTATTTGAAATAAAAAAAAAAAAAAACACACACACGCATCCACGTACAACGAAACTACGCCATGGCTCGTCAGTCGAACTATGGCGGCGCAACACCGACGCACTCACACATGTTTAAAAAACCGGCCTCACTTGACTCTTCAACGACGTTCTCTCTTGATTTTTTTAATTGCTCTGAGTTTCAATGCTAGTCAATAATTGTAAGCCACTGAATTTATTTAATGAATGGCGTTTTTAAGGGAAGCCTGTATCCAGCAGTAAATAGCTGAAACAATGGTGATACATAATGGAGTAAAACAAGTGGCATATTTTACAGTAATAACATATTTTTTAACACATGAATCAGTGTATTTTCAATAAAGGAAAATTGATGTTATGATGGAAAACGAGACTTAATATGTAGTTAATGTTGCTCATCTATAAATAATCTCCGAGTGTCTAACTATTCACGGCCGTTCCTTAAATATGTTTTGGTAAGTTTGCGAAAGATATAATCCAATTCTGCTACCAATATTACTTGTATAAAAATCCCTTTATATGAGTTTCCATTGAACGTTATTGGCAAAGTTTGAAATACATTATTACATTTAGCGCCGATGTTAGGAATTTTTTGAAATATTTTTCTTTTGAAAGTATGCGGGAGTGAACTGTGCGGCTGTGCGCGTTGAACGAAAAAATGCTTAGGGGTGAAATGTAATTTTATTCTGACTAAATTTAGTGATACGAATATTACCTATATAAATAGTTTTTAAGTTTTTAAACGATAACGTATTGCGTTAAAAGTAGTAGAAATGCCACGCATATGTCTATCAAATATCTGATGCCTATCTACTATTTTTGAACTTATGACTGCGTGCTGCTCTATGAAACAAAATATTAGTTTACTTTGTAATATACACATTAAGTACCTCAATGCATATTTTTGTTCGTATCACATTGAAGATTCAGAGAGAAAAGAGCATGATTTAAACTTTAATTCGAATTCTATATGCGCGCGCGCGCGTGCGTGCGTGCGTGCGTGTGTGCGTGCGTGCGTGCGTGCGTGCGTGCGTGCGTGTGTGTGTGTGTGTGTGTGTATGCTACTTTTTAATGATTTTTTAAGTTTCTCAGCATCGTCGTAATCCATGTCGACATGCTATAAGTTTTTTAATTTGATGATTATTAATATTTTTACAATTATAATTTTTATCTCTAAAAATATTGTACAGTAGTGGAGCTATATGTAGATATTGCCTTGAAACAACTGTAGAT
The DNA here is from genome assembly GCA_949316475.1 of Hypomecis punctinalis. Lineage (NCBI taxonomy): Eukaryota > Metazoa > Arthropoda > Insecta > Lepidoptera > Geometridae > Hypomecis > Hypomecis punctinalis. The sequence continues at coordinate 23,062,798 of OX438804.1, forward strand.
GATAATAAGTTTTATGTGATAAATTGATACATAAATTTTCATTTCTTTCATATTTACCACAATGAATTCGAAATTCGTATGGATGTGGTCTACCTATCTGATACCGCTCGAGTGAAATTGAACGCAAATGATAACAATAATATTGAGTATTTCAAAATGCAGGAATATTACCTAGATATTTGAAAATGAAATTTAAATAAATCATAATAATAATTTAAATTACGCGTTCATAAAATGAATGAAAAAGAAAAAAGATAACATATTATGCAAAATTTGTTATCATAATACTATACTAATACTAATATAATACCATACTAATACTACTAATACTATTTGTTATACAAGAGTGCAAACTTGATTTTCAACCGTGTGCTCAATTTCGATGATTGAGCAAGCGAAGGATTCTAAAATTCAACAATTATAATCCTGAGCGTTAGCGAGGGAATCAAAAGAGCACAAGGTAAAAAATCTTTGCACTCGAGTGTGACACGTAACTTTTTATTCCACCTCAGCGAGCAAATGACTAAAGTTGTCTACATACCGCACTATTTCAAATACTTCTCGCGTGATTGTTAAAGGGCAAAAGCTCATTGTCAATTCTGTTGGCATCAAATAAACTTCCTCGTCGCTAGAATCACTCATTTTAGGCTTTTGACTTGTTTTCAATTTTCTTAATATAAAAACTTTTAACATTACGACATGCGTGATAAAAAATGGCGCGCGCAAAACCAATTAAAAAAAGTACAGCAAGAAGGTTCCGTGTCTGAATTTTGAACAAATTAAAAGGTTGTATGATAAATTTGGCACCATGGACGTAGAAGTAAATAGGTTTAATAATGTTTTGTATTCACAAACTTAGTGCACACGATGTTCTAAATTCAATTTTACTTTACTCTCTATAGCGGATATAAACGGCTTTAGCACTCAGATTTCGAAGAGCAAAAATACTCTTTCGGAGATGGGGGGATGAAAATAATATTATCATGCCTCTACAGCAATATCATATTACTAATTGTCATTGTATCGTGGGTAAAACGGGAACAAAAATCAATCTATAGAATTAGCCTACAGCATATGGTTCAAATAAAGGAATAAAAACTAGGGCTATTAGCTGGCTTTGGTGTCAGAATGTTTAAACCTCTTGTTGGTTTTTGATATATTAAACGGCTAAAACAACCTGTTCTTAGATAGCATGTTGAAAAGACAGGGGAGCGCTCCGTGGTCACCCATCCCAAAACTTACCGTACCAAACGTTGCTTAAGATTGGTCATAGCTAAACATGTATTCAAGCCACGTTATGAGCGCTACTTTGACAATACTCGCTCATATGGTTTCGACGAAATTGCAAACTACAAGATTATTTTTGCATAAATTAGCATGACCGACTTCACCCGTGTACAGTTAATATTTCGCACGGATCGATCAAGCATTTTTCACATTATTGTTGATTTATCAAAAATGGCTCAGCCAATTTCGATAAAATTTAAATGAAACCAATTTAGAAGTATACCCTTTCCAATAAAAAAAATAATTTATACATAAAAATTAAAAAAATATATACGCGTCCAACATTTTAAGTACCACCGGAGGAGGTATTTGTATACCTCCTCCGGTGGTTCGTCGGTCAAAAATACTTAAAATGTAGGCTTAATTCAACTTTCCAATTTAACATCTCAAATTATTAACTCCATTTAAATTTCGCCGTAGTGTCAGTAGTACCATAGATTTGTTCCGTTGTACAAGTAACACAACATTGTATCCTTCGTACTATTAACGAAAAATGAGGATATTCCCCCGTAATTGTTACGAGTAACCTATGGAACTAGTGATACAACTTATTATCTCTAGTAGATACTATTAAAGAAGAGTAAAGATTATCTACGTAATTTCATTAGAATGTGTGTATCAACCTTAAATTTTACACAGCATCGACGAAATAAGGCTAAATTCACATGCACAATGTAACCAAGCATTGTACAGGTAACGCAATCTGCGCGCGTCAGAGGCAATGCATTTTGTATGAGAACGACGCGGTGAACGAACCCCTATGCTATGTCGCAAATATCTGGTTAGCTGTTTATGCATTGCACTTGACGGTTCGAATAAGGTATTGTTTAATAAATGAGTTCGGCGTTTCAGCCCTGGTAATTGTGGTTAAACTGAAATATGCTTTGTTTTAGGTTAACGCCGAAAAAATATGTAAAAGATAACAAAATAAAGAAGTCGAATGTGTACAAGGGTAAATGTTGAGATGATATATTATTATTTTATAATGAGGAGAAAAAAAAATGAAAAAAGGATTGCGTCATTTATAATGATTTAAAAATGACCAAGTTTTCGTGCCAGTTAAATCAAATCGCATCTTACGACAAAAGTATGCCGTAAATCATTTAGACTGCAAGTGAAAACCGCTACTTATATTATAAACGCGAAAGTTTGTAAGTATTTATGGATGTTTGTTACTATTTCTGAAAAAAAAAAGAAAAAAAAAAACAAAACATTCATCCACCAACCCGCACTGGGCCAGCGTAGTGGATATGGTCCAATCACCCTTCGTGGGTAGGCCTACGTCCTGCAGTGGACTATTAAAAAGACTGGTATAGTACAGTTACTATTTCACGTAAAAACTACTGAACGGATTGGGATGAAACTTTGCAATAATAATCCTTATACATCGTAATAACTCATAGGCTATAATATATTAAGATATTGCGGGAAACGAAGTTCGCCGGGTCAGCTAGTAGGTAAATAAATTATGGTTCCTACTTGCAATATACTACACAGATTTGACTCTATTATAGCCTTGAGCTACATATCGCGAGCTAGCCAACTAAGTTACATTTTTTTAAAGTATTTTTCGATAGTTTTGCTATCTTTTGTAATAAATAATTTATGTCAGTAGTTATACTATTATAATAATGTTGCTGGTAAGCTAACCTAAATGAATACTAATTTTTAGAATATCGTTTAGTTTTAAATAAATTTGCGCTAAAAGTGACGTCCATTGGAATAAAATTAAATTGTTTTTTTCCACTTCTGATAATATTTCCTCTCAGATTTCGCTTACTATTGAGCATAGATTACCCAAAAATAGATAAGTACCTATATTGTCCAAAACCATAAAAAATTTAATCCTCCTTCGGCATCCGTCTGAAGTCCAGAACATTCCACCGCATTACCCGAGCATAGAGTATCGGAGTCAGGTAGGGGGTTACAGGTTAAACTCTTTGGGGTACTTTGAATTAAGCTTTTAGGAAAACCCTAGTTATTTAATTTGTATAGATTACAAAAAATAAAAAGCGAATATTCTTCTACGGTATGGATTATTATCCATTGACATCCACATTATTATCTATTTGTGGTAATAAGTAGATCAGGTGACATTTCACTTGATAATTTTAATTTAGCAATATTTTTCATTATTGTGTCTCATTTTTTGAGTCGTTTAATATAAGAATAACAATAAATTAACCAAAAAAAACAAACATTGGTTCATAAGAATCTTTCAAATCGATGCGCAGTAGTTCTTTAGCAAAAGCTCATGTAACACTAAATACCTGTAGCCTGTACACATTATTACTATGTACTACGGGACTAATCGCGCACTAAAATTACGAGATAAATAAATACCTCCTCATTCCGACGTTTCGGCCGAGTTGTATCGACCGTGGTCACGGGTAGCCTGTACACCTGTAACACTGACAAAGATATTAAAACAAGCGCTTGTATTTGTATTGACAACGATGCGCTGGGTATACCACGCGACGCTCAAAGCTCTAAGGCCTCATTCACGGAGAATCCCCGCAACTTGGGAACTTTCGTCTGCCAAATCGCACAATGCAGAAACAGTCAACGTCGCAATGGAGTGAGTTGATTAGTTGATAGCTCACTCAGTTGTCGCGTGATTCGCTGCATGTTTGAGGGTTCGCCGCGGGCTCAACGGCGGGCAACGCTACGCTTCCTGTATCGCATCTCTATGAATGATATCGTATATTGCCATATAATTTTGTGTTTGCGCTTGCGATGACGTGGGCCGCTGTATGCACCGCCTGTCTATAAACGGAAAAAAACGTCCCACGCGGTGAGTGAAGCCACGCCGCACGCGACGCGCGACGCCCCGCGTCTCCGTAAATGAGGCCTAAAGGTGTTACTGCACCGTTTGGTCGTCTGTCGAATAGTAATTGCCATCCATTTGCAGTAGTAGTTTTGGTGAGTGATGCACAGCAATCGATCGTTTAATGCGTTGACATTCAGTGAGTCATCGATAGTCCAATTAGCGTCTATTGACTATCTAAAGGTGATATCGATCTATGGTTTATGACAGGTGTCCATCATCGGTGCAACGGGAGGTCCAGATGAACGAAAGAAACGATCAAACTAAGCAACAACTGATTGTTTAAAAAGAACTTGCGTACCTACTTTACTTTTCGATCAATCGATATAATCAATCGACTCATGATCTATTTTATTGATATTATCAGTTATTAATACGTTAGCAAAGCAATATAGCTGTTATAATTTTCCTAAAAAATTGACCAAAAATATGAAATCTTTTTGATTTTAAACTCTAAAAAGATGATTTGTATACACATTTAAGTATCACCTAATCTTAAAATATTTATGGAAAAGTGTATAATCAATTTATTGTTCGATATGGACAATAAGGTCCTCAAGGTTGCTTTTGCGTAGTATCGTTGCTTTAATCCCTCAAAATACAATCAAAAACCTTTGCTCATGTTTCACCTTTTACATGGCACAATTTGTAATCATAGATTATAGATAGCAGTATACAACTGTTACCAAGTTATTACTTCTCTTATTTGGATTCTGATTTGCGGCTACTTGTAATAAATACATTTTTAATTTTTTTAACACTTTTTATACAATCTTATACCCTAATATTAAACCCAAACTACGTCCACGATAGTGGATATTACAAAACTTCAGTGAATTTCGCGCTAGAACGATTTTATATAGGCTGTTACATACACTCGGCTTGCCGGCTTAGTGCTTTTATGGGTAGCTCATAAAAATGATAGATCACTGGTGAGGCCTACGCCTTATATTGCGTCTATAGAGTTTCGTTTTTCCCGCTTCCCCTGATGTCATTTGGTGTGTTTGCTCTTTTATTTTCCGTGACGTATGTTTGTCTTTTCATCGCAGTTTAGTTTCAATTGCTGTAATATTTTTTGTTTCTTTTTTGTATTGTGTAGGTAGGTAGTGTTCAATGATAATTAATGTATTTTTTTTTAACGCGAATTAGTCCGCGCTTTACCACCAACTCGCCTGTTGATAAGAGACGTAGTGGTCAAAGATGAAGCACGCAGACTTAGAAAATACCAATTCACTCTGATCCTGAAAAGTTTTAGATTATATCTCTTAGGAAACAGGAAAGCTGGAAAACTGTTCCATTCCCTCAGATCAGAATTAGACATGTTGAGTAAACCTTTATTATTTTATACTACAGGACACCAATCGCGCACTAAAATTACGAGATAAATAAATACCTCCTCATCCCAATGCAACTGTCGATGCAACTCGGCCGAAACGTCGGGATGAGGAGGTATTTATTTATCTCGTAATTTTATATATCAATACGACCAAATCCATTTAATTTATCCGCAAAAATAATAAAATGTAACCGAAGGCCTTAGAGCCTTTGTTCACGGCCGTTTTTTTTTTAAAAAGACCATCAGTACACAAATGCCTACATTTTTTGCCGGATAAAAGCACGGTTAGTCAACGCACGCTCATTGTAAACCAATCTCCACCGCGAATCCAGTGACAAAAACGGTCCGTTGTCCGGTGCAACAAATTTTCTTATCTGTCAACATTCACCGTAAAACGTCGGCTGCTGGACATAAGATTGCCATTTTAGATAGTGAAATAATTTAGTACCCAATGGCGAGGTAGAGTATTAATCATTATTCGCAGCCTGCCCCACTAATGACTATATGCCTCACTTACGGTACCTATTGCCTCGGTTCTGTACCAATCCCGTTCAAGTTCGATCAACGATTTTTGAAATATCGTCCACCCATATTGCTGCCGAACGTTCCACACCACCTAGATAAATTTACTAACATTTAAATAAAAACCATTTCAAACATTGTTTGCTCTCAAATAAAGTCAGGCTTTCCTAAACGGAACTAAATAAATATTTAACCATGCTATCGACCGTAACCTAGCAAATTCAGATCGTTGCACAAGCAGTCCATTCCAGTCATTTGCAATGGCCAACACTATCAGTTCAAAAGCTCAATCAATCATGTGAAAAGAATTCTCGATGTCAAACGAAGGAATCAAATTTCCGCTGTCGGCGCTACGAAGGCAAAAGTTACTGGTCAATCGTAGTTGCAACGTATTGAGGGAGACAGTGAATGGTGTTGCGCTTTGCGCTAACTAAATTTTAAATAAGCCTAATTTATTGACAGAGGTTAGACGAACTAGAACTACAAGTTACTAAGAAGAACTACTAGGTTGGCTACTAGCTATATACAGTGGGTCTTATACATTAAAATCTATTAAAGAGGCCAGTCTATCAGATGAAGGTATGATCACATTATTTTTTTAGGTTGCAAAAAATTTTACACGGCAATAAAACTAAGTATTGGAAGATTTGGTCTTCTTTCTTTGTTCTGTGAATGTCGATGTGTGAAGAAAAACAAATTCTGTTATTTTCTACAATTTTATCAAATCGCTTTGTTGAAAATTCTTCGAATTAACTAAGTTTACGGCAATTTTATTTTTATAGCTGTTTTCGTTTTGTACACTCGAGTTTATTGCTGTCAAAAGTTGTAAAGTATTACAACTTACAATCTAGTAAAATATCAAAATTTTATTGGGTACCTACTTAAGCAATTAGTGATAATGAAATATCTTTATTCGGCAGTTAAATAATGGGTAGGTTACAAAGAACTTATAAAATAATGAAAAACAAAAAGTGTCGTACTAAAAAAAAGACTCGTAAAAAGTGTGGGTATTCATTTCAGCTATAAATATTGGGTGCTGGGAGGACCCAACAATCAACGCTGGTATTCTGCTGATACAATGTAGTCTAAATGGCGTTAAATAGTATAAAGTTTGTGAGGTGACCGAAGACTTGAGCGAAATTATACACCAATTTGACAATTGCGTTAACTTTATTCTTCATTCTTCAACTACAATATTTCTTCCATTTTCAGTATTCTACAGCTAGGCGCAGGTACAATTACTTGTTCTCAGCTTGACGTCTGGTTCCAGAATAATTCCAAAAATCCCTCGTGAAGCCGACCATGAGCTTATTTTTATTTTTCTCCATATCCCCCGCAATAGCCAACCACAGCTCGTTTCCGGTAGCATTTATTCTTTTAAAAGTCTGTAGTTGACTACCGCTTTCGTTAACTTGTGAAACTATCGTATCCGTTCAAAAACGGCACATTATTTAAAATATGCAGTTTTTGTCTCAAACCCAACAAGTTAGTCTAACTTAATTTACTGGCCTATTTTATATTTTGATCATGAAATTAACTTAAAAATTATCTCACTCCGTTATCATTTTTTTTTCAAGAAATTAAAGATCTGTGGCTCAATTGACCAGTTAGAGTTGGTGCGAAAAGAGTATCGTCGTGGGGTTGCGTTGAACTAACACTAAGATTTTCGAATCAAACACTTTTAATAGTAGCAATGACAGAGCAGTGTTGTCTTCGTAACAAAATTAGTAAAATGGCACACGGGCTCACCTCTAAGACGCTTCTATAATCTGTAGCGGCAAGTTAGTGAAAGGTCGAACACTGCTTTACACCGCACAATCGTAGTGCCAGTGAATGCGATGCGGAAATCGATTCCGATATCACTGGTGATATTGCAATGCTATAAGAATACTGGCCTTTCTGTGACTGGAAGAAAAATAGCCCTTTTCGCAGTTTTTGTTGATAATCAGCTGAAGTCGATTTAAAAGCCATTAGGCTTATTTCTCGCAATTTTACGCTGTAATGTGTTTTCAATAATAGATCAAATAGCATTAAAGAGATAAATAAATAAATATTCGAAGACATCTAACAAACGGTCTCTGACCTCGAACTAAGCAACGTTTGGGATATGGGTGATAGAAACTGATATAATACATACACACATATCTAAATACATACATACCTAAATAGATACTAAGTCACGTATTAGTAACACACAGACACAGAGAAAGTACCTATGTTGAATCGAACCCAGGAGTCTGGGTCACTAACTACTGGTCCACTGAGACAGTCAAAATAATTCAGGAATGCTGCAGGGTATTTAGCAGTGCAGATACTAAGCAATAGCGCTGATTGCGCATTCTTTGTGCGATAAATGCCAGTATTTCATCGAAATTTCAAAGAAAAATTAGTGTCATTCATAAAATGTTTTTTGACCGACGAACCACCGGAGGAGGTAAACAATTCGACGCGTATATTTTTTTTTATTTATAACCACGCATAACTTTTTTCGTAGTAGTCCGATTTCAATAATTCTTTTTTATTGGAAAGAGTATACTTCGAAATTGGTCCCATTTAAATTGTATCGAAATTGGCTGAGCCATTTTTGATAAATAAACAATAATGTGAAAAGTGCTACATCGATCCGTGCGAAATATTCGCGAATTCTGTAAACGGGTGAAGTCGGTCATCCTAATTTTTGCAAAAAATAATCTTGTATGGGTTGAAAACAAAACAACAGTAACTAACTTATCAATTTTCCTTTTGGTTAGGAAAAATATAATTCAGTAAGCGACACTAAATACATGTGTATTACAGAAAAGACGATTTAACACGATTTACTGTACTGTACTGTATTAGCCTTTTAATAGTCCACTGCAGTACCTATGCCTACCCACGAAGGGTGATTGGGCAATATCCACCACGCTGGCCCAGTGCGGGTTGGTGGATTCGCATACGCCATCGATTTTCTTCTACGGAATTATGCAGGTTGCCTCACGATGTTTTCCTTCACCGAAAAGCCAGTGGTGTGAAGTTCCGTACATAAATTCCAAAGAACTCATTAGTACGGGACCGGGATTTGAACGCACGACCTCACGATTGAAAGGCGGGTGTCACTACCTCTAGGCCACCACGGCTTCACACGATTTAAGATGGGCAAATTTTCGTTTGTGTGAAAATCTTTGATATTGTCGCACAAGAAATAATTTTTCATCAATCGGTGCTGCGATAACTGTATACCTAATTATATACCTAAATAAACTATATACCTACCTAATTTACAGCTTTTTTCTGCTAATTTTTTTTTGGTTGTTGATTTCTATAGGTATACGTCTTATAGTAATATTTTTCATAATACTTTATTCTCTAAAGTAGACACTAATGCACTGAGAAAGAAATGCGAGGTAAAGTTGAAACAGAGTAAACAGTGTTTCATTTTAAAGCAGCTTAAATTATGCGCTGGATGCGGTGAAAAGCTTGTTTCTTTTTTGCATTTTGCACGTTCTTTGCAGTGAAAAGATTGTATTAATTTTTTCACAAAAGCATAAATTCAGACGCTAAGCAAAGCTGCTCTCAAACTGCTTACAAACTGCGGTTTTGTACTTACTTTCAACTTTTTGATACGATGATGGCTAGTAGTTTTAACGTCAGTAGACCTCGAGACACATCTCTTTAACTGAATCTTCATAAATCTATCAATTTACTCGCTCCTAATCAATTTGATCCATATCTACGAACAAATTTTGTTAGGAATTATATGCTAAATAATCTTGCCAAATATTATCAAAATTGGTTTATGAATAGCGCAAAAGTTCCCCCATTTCTAATGGAAATAACTACACAATCGAAAATCACTGATTGCAAAATAAAATCAATAATATATAAAACCCGTGTACCAAGTTTCGTCAAGATTTGTTGAGAAATGTGAAATGTACAGAAACAGATTTCGCTGTCATTTACTAGGTTGAATATGATTAATTGATAAATAAACATAGTTTATTTTATTTATTTAATCAAGTTTCATACTCATTCGTGGTTCTACAACGCTCCGTTGAAGTACGTAGATTATTATATTGGATAGTTCGATTTGCGCTAGCACTGTGATTTATCAGTTTTTGAGTCCTGAATTTATTTATTTATTCACATAAGAAACATCAATAGTATATACATTAAATATTACCCCTTATAGGTGTTTACAGCATTCTTTAAGTATAGTGAATTCTTCTATTTCAAGTGTATTTTTATAAACTACAATAATAACTTTGGATTATCTCAAATGTTTGATGTGATTTTCTGTAGAACTGCTTTACAAGAGTATATTCAAACAGGATATTCTGAGCCAAAAGGAGCCATAATTATTGTGAAAAAACCGAGGACTCGAAGCAGAAGAAACACCAATATTACAACTTTCTATAACAATCTGCAACTTGTGACAACTGTTGCAACAGTTAACATCTTTTTCATAAATAACCAGTTAGCTTCATACTAAAAATGTTCATAATAATGGTCCAATTCACCCTATGTCGGCTTAGTACATATATCCATTATCTATTATATAAAAGGCTTCCCTGAGTGACTGACTGACAGACAGCCTACAGCCCAAACCGCTTAAGATATGAGCTTGAAATTTGGAATATAGGTACATTGAACGACGTAATGGAGCACTAAGGACGAAAATTTTGAACTTTCGACATCTAAGGGGGTAAAACGGGCCCTTTTCGTTTGTATGTAACTTTTTATTCCCTGTACCGATTGACTTGAAACTTTGTATACATGCTTTTCAAACAAAATAAAAGTTACGTTTTTTCCTGTTTTTCCGAATTTTCCTCATCTAAGGGGTCAAATAAGGTCCCAAAGTTGATGAAAAAAGCGTCAATTACATCGAACCAGCTGAACGGTTATGGTTGAAAATTGGTATGAAGGAAGCACTCAGCATGTTTTAATACAGGAACTAATAAAATCCAGGAAAATCTATAAGGTTCCTTAGAGATACGCAAAATTAATAAGTTTAGGCTACAGCCCAAACCGCTAAAGATATGAGCTTGAAATTTGGAATATAGTTACATTGAACGACGTAATGGAGCACTAAGGACGAAAATTTTGAACTTTCGACATCTAAGGGGGTAAAACGGGCCCTTTTCGTTTGTATGTAACTTTTTATTCCCTGTACCGATTGACTTGAAACTTTGTATACATGCTTTTCAAACAAAATAAAAGTTATGTCTTTTCCTGTTTTTCGAATTTTTCTCATCTAAGGGGTCAAATAAGGTCCCAAAGTTGGTATAAAAAGCGTCTATTACATCGAACCAGCTGAATGGTTATGGTTGAAAATTGGTATGAAGAAAGCACTCAGCATGTTTTAATACAGGAACTAATAAAATCCAGGAAAATCTATTAGGTTCCTTAGGGATACGCAAAATTAATAAGTTTAGGCTACAGCCCAAACCGCTTAAGATATGAGCTTGAAATTTGGAATATAGTTACATTGAACAACGTAATGGAGCACTAAGGACGAAAATTTTAAACTTTCGACCTCTAAGGGGGTAAAACGGGCCCTTTTCGTTTGTATGTAACTTTTTATTCCCTATACCAACTGAATTGAAACTTTGTATACATGCTTTTCAAACAAAATATAAGTTACGTTTTTTCCTGTTTTTCCGAATTTTCCTCATCTAAGGGGTCAAATAAGGTCCCAAAATTGGTGAAAAAAGCGACAATTACATCGAACCAGCTGAACGGTTATGGTTGAAAATTGGTATGAAGGAAGCACACAGCATGTTTTAATACAGAAACTAATAAAATCCAGGAAAATCTATAAGGTTCCTTAGGGATACGCAAAATTAATAAGTTTAGGCTACAGCCCAAACCGCTAAAGATATGAGCTTGAAATTTGGAATATACGTACATCGTACGACATAATGAAAAAATGAAAAACGTAGCCAACTCTAACTTACGGGGTAAAACGGGCCTTTTTGTTTGCATGTAACTTCTTATTCCCTGTACCGATTGACATGAAACTTTATATAGGTGCTTTTGAGACTAAATAAAAATACCTGTTTTCTGAATTTTCCTTAAAAAAAATCCTTAGGGGTCAGATACGTCGCTCTTTTTTAAATAATGTAGTATCTAGAATAGGATTATGATAATGATAGTTTATCTTTAAATAGGGCAAAATGGGTCCCCAAAAGTTTACAACTTTTTTTATTTTGTGAGCCAATAGTCTTAAGCTTAGCGCACATATGGATCAATATAGGTATTTTACTATGGGATCAACCCTGACAAGCGAAAATTACCTACATTTTCCATACATTTTGTCGCGGGTCGATGAACTTTTTGTGTTGAACAGCTGATTTTATTCACGTGCTTTTGAGGTTGGTACCATTGTAAAAGTTAATCAAATTATGAGTATAATAGTATCTTAGAACATGCCTGACTAGAATTACGACTTGTGTGCCATTTTTTCATTTGCCTGGAAAATTAAATTTCTAATGACTTAATGAAACATGCCGAATACCTGTACCGGCCTTAATTAATAGTGCACTACCGAAAATAGGTACTACGGATAGCACTACGGATAAAAGAAACAGGTGGGTCTTAAGATGAACATGGACAAGACGAAAGTCATGTGTAATTCCCATGTTTTACCCAACCCGTTTTCTGTTGGAAACTCGGTTCTTGAAGTCGTTGACTCGTACGTCTACCTAGGACAAGTAGTCCAGTTAGGTAGGTCCGACTTCAACAAAGAGGCCAATCGACGAATTCAACTCGGCTGGGCAGCGTTCGGAAAAGTGCGTAGTGTCTTCTCGTCCGACATACCTCAGTGCCTCAAGTTTTCGACCAGTGTGTTTTGCCAGTGATGACTTATGGCACAAAAACGTGGTCTCTCACTATGGGCCTTATTAGTAAGCTCCAAGTAGCCCAACGAGTTATGGAGAGGGCTATGCTTGGAGTCTCTCTGCGAGATCGAATCAGGAATGAGGAGATCCGTAGAAGAACCAAGGTTACCGACATAGCCCAACGGATTGGCAAGTTGAAATGGCAATGGTCAGGGCACATAGCGCGGAGGGCTGATGACCGTTAGGGTCGAAAAGTTCTCGAGTGGAGACCATGTGCCGGCAAGCGCAGCGTAGGACGTCCACCCACAAGGTAGACGGATGACCTCATTAAGACCGCAGGATCGCGCTGGATGCATGCCGCTTCCAACTGGTCTTATTGGAGATCTATAGGGAAGGCCTATGTCCAGCAGTGGACGTCCTGCGGCTGATGGATGACTGAAAATAGGCCTATCCGCGAAGGGTAATTGGGCCATATCCATCACGCCGGCCGAGCACGGGTTGCTGAATTCACATACGACATTGATTTTTACTCATACAATTATTATTATTGGCTCCCTCGGTGGCTCAGTGGTTGACCCTGACTCCTGGGTCAAAGAGGCGTGGGTTCGATTCCCAGAGCAAATATTTAGGTGATGTTCATATGTGTTTGCTCTGTGTCTGAGTGTTATTAATGTATTTTTATTTATTTATTTAACACTTTCTTGCACACTATTTGTACAAAAAGAGGACTTAACGCTATACAGCATTATCTGCCAGTCAACCTATATGTAAAAAAATAAAATAAATAAATAATAAAAAAGTTAGGGTTTACTTTGGGACCAGAGACCGTGTGTGAGATGTCCCCCAATATTTATTTTATATATATTTTATTATTGAGTTAATTTCAGAAATTCGGCAATATATCAACCAAAAATTCACGTATGTACTCCGTAATAAGCTTTAGATACAAGTTAATTAAATAACCAAATACTGAGACAATTCAGGCTAAACCGTAGGCATTATTTTGCAAGTAATACAATAATAGGCTCAGTTATGAAGACGCCATAGTAAATATAATAACAATATAAAAGTGTTCTCTCTATCGAATGCTTAAAGTGAAAATTAAACAGATATAATTATGATAATTAGCTATTATAATTACGATGGCGCCTTCATAATCGAGCCTAATGCGGGCTTAACCACGAGTTACTATTATTTTAAGTAAGTGCCAAGAAAACGCGGGCCTAACTGTGGGTTTTTATCATTTTAAGCAGTTACCAAAATAACGCGGGCCAGACCGTGGGCTATTATCATTACAAGCAATACAAAAACGCAGGCTAATGGTATGCTATTATAATTTTAAGGATTTATTAAGACAACACGGGCCAGACCGCGAACTATTAGATATTATTATAAGCAAATGCCAAGATAACGCGGGTTGAACCGCGGGCTGTTATTTTAATTAAGTAAGTATTAAAACAACGTGGGCCAAACTGTGGGTTATTATCTTTGTAAGTACCTAATTACTAACATAACGCAAGCTAAACCGCGGGCTTTTATCATTTTGAGCAAGTACTAAGACAATACGGGCCAGACCATGGGCTATTATCATTGTAAGTAATACAACAATGCAGGCCAAACGGCGAGCTTTTATAATTTTAAGCAAGTATTAAGACATCGCAGTCCATGCTGCGTGCTATAAATAACCATCTTAAGCAAGTACTAACAATACGCGGGCCAAACCGTGACCTATTATCATTATAGGCAAATACTGTTACAATTTTGACCAAACCGTGGGCATTATCCTTGCAAGTAATTTTAAGCAAGTATTAAGACAACGCGGGCCAAATTGCGGACTATTAGATATTATTATAAGCATGTACAAAAACAACGTAGATCAAACCGCGGGCTATTTTCATTTTAAGTAAGTACCTATGTACTAAGACAACGCGGGCGAAGCCGCGGGTTTTAAGCTAGTATAAATAAATTAAACAATGTTGTATACTGCATAACGATAAAGAACTTTAGTAAATATTAATCTAAATAAATACGACTATGCTTATTACATTAGAGTGAGCAGCTGAACACAAAATAAACAAATGAAATACAAATAGAACCGATACAAAGTCCCAATTTCATGCACCTCACTACGCGAACAAATATTTCATCCAAACGTACGCAAAGAGCGCACCAATTTTTCCAACACGTAAAATCGTATTTTACCCTTGAATATGAATATATTTCAAAATGGAAAATTGGGCGCAGTTCTGTGTCAATATATTAAATACACTGCGAGTCTGTATGACACTGTGTAAACTTTATTATATTCGATATTTCCTTTATTCCGATACGCCGATGTAATTGACGAGTTGCAACTGTGAATTTTTGAAGAACGACATGAATTGACAATGAAACAAAACTCAAATGTAGTTACACGGATAAAAAGCGTGCAATTCAAATATTCCGATCATTGGGTATTGAAGCAAGCTGTTGTGAAAATATAAATATAAACCCTGTGTTATATGTTAAAATACATAACACAAAGTAGGTAGCTAAGTATCCCAATAAATAAGATAAAAATAAAATAAATAGGGTAACTATGACTTGCATTATTTTTACTAAAGTTCATTAAAATGGCGACGCTTATAGCTATTTTTTTTAGAAATACATAATATATATACCCACCTTATTTATACTCGTACATAATAGGGCTATATTTGGGTTGGGGGCCAAATGATGAAAGCAAAGTTGTAGCCGAAGATGGAGTATGTAGACCTTGAAGATATTTATTCACTCTTGACTTAAAGATATCCAGATTGTATTTGTCAGGAAATAATGGCGGATACCTATTTCTTTACAAAAACAAATCAGCATAGAGCGACTGTATTTTCAAAGAGACTCTATGTTATGCCGAGTTATAAAAGTGAGCGTCTTGAATAAGCCCTTCCTTGTCACCATGGTTTGCAAAATAAAATGCATTAACTTCCTACTTTTCACCTTACCTTACATTTTTACATACCTACCTCAAATTGTACATTATTGTTGCACTATTGTGGTTAGAATTCAAAACTACTTAGCTCATTTGCTGTCGGCATCAGTATTCGTATGTTGATAGGAGGTACATTATTTTGGTTTCCAATAAGCAAGATAAAACATGTTGTTATATAGCGCTCGTACATAAATATGTACAGTAAATGTTTCCTTACCAGAAACATAATCAGTATAGAGCGACTGTATTTCCAAAGAGACTATGTTATGCCAAGTCTTAAAGAAAAGTGAGCGTCTTGAATAAGCCATTCCTTGTCACCGTGGCTTGTTTATCTCGATTATCCGGCACGTTTACCCGCGATCGTGTACGGGTAACGTTAAAACATACGAGTTTAGCCTCGCACTACTATTTATTCTGTGGTTTTGCGGGGATATAACGCCTTTACGACACCTCGTGGTTTGTTTATGAACAGGTTTGGAGGGGAAGGTTTTTTAGGTAAGGCCGTGTTTTATGGTTTGTAGGTCGAATTTAGACGTAATCGTTATCTTGCTTGTAGAAGTTCTACGTAATTTTAAAAGCTCGAAGGTTGTATCATGACTGACTCGGTGGCTTAGTGGATAGTAACCCTGACTACGGGATCAAAAAGGCGTGGTTTTATTTCCAACCAGGGCAAGTATTTATGTGCTGAACATAGGTGTTTGCTCTGCGTCGGGATTTTATTTAAGTATTATCTATAATTATAAGTAAATTATGTATGTAATTAAAATATGTATACGTAGTATTCGAGTATCAATCTCTAGCAGCCATATGAAAAGCTTTGCTTAGTTTGGTGTCAGAGACAGAGAAATATTAAAAAAAAGAAAAAAACCTTGCTCTGCCTACCGTGCCTTGTATTTAGTACAGCGATTGCGTGGCTTGTCGCAAGACTGAATACTACGGGCAAAAGGCACAGTCATCTACCTGAACATTTATCGTACTGGGGCTCTATTTTTGAACTGAAAGCCTTAAGACGTATGTGTACTTAGTTGGCCACTATACCGAGGAAGAGCAAGAACAAGAATCGAAAATCTATGTTCAAGTGAACGGGATAGCGTAGCGCAAGATATAATATTTTAAACGGTTCAAAAAATGAGCTCCTCGTCATTTCTTAATTTCGGTGTCCACTAAGAAATATTTTTGCCTTTACCGTTGTTTTTTCCGGTTCGAATAAACCTACGTCATATTGTCAAATAATCACCTATAGCTATGTTACTAGCGTCCCGGCGGATAAAAAACATACCAGAATTAACCATTTATATACGTCTGAACTATTTCTTACACGTTTTAATGTAGAGCAAGCGACCGAGTTAGTGTTTATATTGGCTCTATACGCAAGAGGAAATCAGATTTTAGCGACGCTTTAAGTTGATTTAGTTTGACTTTTTCTTGTTTTCTCAACTGTAGGAAGCTAGACCATTGGGGTAAGGAACGTTGCATCACAGTGAATTTGCATTTAGATATCCTTTGTTATCTCATATTTAAAAAAGATACTGAAGCATGTTCTTATAATGTAGGGCTTCGTATCTAGTATGACAAATATAACAACTATAATGAGAAAATATAACCGAAAATGGTACTTAAAGTACAGTCTCAGACAAAAGCATAGCTATCTCAGTGATTATAAAAATAGAACAATTAATCAAGAAACAGTAGTCATATGGATGCCACTTGCAATGATTCATTAAATTTAATTTTTAAGAGCTGTAAAACCTGATTAAAAAAATGATTATCTGTAAACTCGGTTTACGGACGCAATTTTACATAATAACGTCATTAGAAAAAAATATTGATTCATAATTCATAAACGTTTATTTGCGCATATGGGTACAGAAAAATAGGATGGTAAAAACAATACAACAAAAATGAACGCCATATTCGACCTTTCGGTATGCAAATATGAGACAAAACAAGGGTATATAAGTACATGTGATTTGATGTGATTGAATCCACACCTGAACGCTTACACCGATCATGCCTCACTATAGCTTATTCCGCAGGCGGAACGTGACAATTTTTCTCGTGTCCAGCCGGCGTTTATCGATTATAATATGTCATCACGTCAAAAAATATAGCGATCGATTAAAAATAAAATCACGAAGCCGTATTTGACAACGATTTCTTAAAAAATGTCGTCTATAGATTTAAACTCTCAAAAGAGAAATTTAAACTGTAATTTGGTAGACGTAAAAGCAAGGCGGGTTGATTGTATATTAGGTATAAGTAGGTTTTGAGCTTACAGATGTAGGGTAAAGTTTAGATTCAAGTCACGTTTGAGGCGGTTCCGTATTTTGAAAGTCTGGCTTTACCTACCTAAGAGTTGAAGTGATCTGACTTACAATTTGATACCGAGTTTATGAACTTTACATACGTAATTCATTGGGTATTTATTTTTGAATGAGGTGCTTATGTTAAGTATACATGAAAAGATATATTTTATCGAAGAATCGTTTCTTATAAAAAGAATATGTGTAGGTAATGACAAGTAATAGAAACCGTACTATGATAGCAAGAGAATACTTTGTCCCATTTTAATTATGAAATTTTAACGGTGTTAGATAAAGATGCACATACACTGAAACTTTCGTAATTTCGAAGGCTATCGTCAACTAGGATTGAGCTATCTCGGCTGGCCAAATTCAAAAAGGTTAAAAGTAGGAAGGTAAAATAATCAGAGATTTTAAACTTCAAGAACATAGGGTTCAAAACTCCGATCATATCACAAAAGATAAAATAAGCCAAATTTCAATCATTATGACATTCCAACTTGTGACTTTGACGTTTAACGACAGATAAAGCGTTTTTTTGTTCTAATTACTCTCGCGTATGCTGTATAACCATAATGTAATATATGAATAAGACAGCTGTAACGTAGTTTTATTTAAGTAACATTTAGCAAGGTTTCTATTACTCGTTATAATTAATTTCTTTTTTTTTCAATTTTAACTTTTAAAAGATTACGTTTTATTTTTATAAATTAGTTTTTTTCTACTTTTTATTTACATTTTGGCATGCTTTTTATGTTAATATGGAGAAGCCACTGGCGCCTGAGACACAGTCTTAGACTAGTTCAGGAGCCTATGGATCATGTATCGCTGTAACACATTTACTATGTCAAAATAAATGATTTGTTTGTTTGTTTGTTATTATTCTGAGGTGCATATAATATATGGGGCATTCCACGCGAAGCGGACAGGTAAAAATAGATGGATGTTTTGGATTTCGGTAATATTTAAGTAAATTCTACTTATACATGTTTTTGACGCGTGTGCCATATATTTTTGAAATGGTTAAAGAATGAAGGGGCTTTGAAATTTTGCCAAACCGGTGGGCACGCAGTACTTCAAAACCGATTACCATATCATAACATTATAGATTAAATGTCATGACGAAACGAAAAAAAAAATAGGTTCTATTCGGTTCTTATAACATTAAATCAAAAGATTTAAACACATTTTTCTGTCATTCAATGCTTAGTACTAAAACTTGCAAATTTGCATGTGAAGATAACTGTGGCCGGATTAACGCCAGTGTATTATAAGTTTATAAGCTAAACTCAAGGTATCTATTCTAAAGTCTGCAATAACTCCTTTAAAAGCGATTGCATCATCATCAAATATACTGCAGCCTATAAACCGGCATAGTTGTAAAACATTAAATTACCAAAGTTGTAGGTTGATGACCTACAGCTTTCCTCGGCGGTCGTTATGGCTGTACTATGGGGAAAGTTTTCGTATTACATCACGTAAGGTATGTCGGTTGGTTTCTATATTGTGGTTGGCGTAATTTAATTTATGGTGTGAAAATTGAGCGTAAAATTTGGAACTATTACGTGCCGGCTGCGATCCTCCTTTGAGTTTTCATCATCATCATCTTCGCAGTCAAAAAACGTCTACTGTTGCACTGTAGCAATCTCAATAAAATTTAATTAAAATGATGGCCAAGCGGTGTGATGATAGATGGAGTGGGACGGTGACAGAGTGGAGGCCGGAGCAAGGCAAGCCGAGCGTTGGTCGTCCGGCTGCAAGGTAGGTCGACGATATTGTGAAAATAGCTGGTCGCACTTGAACACGATTAGCACAGAACCGAGACAAATGGCACCGCAAGTGAGAGGCCTATACCCAGAAGCGAGATAGAGAAAGCTTTAGATGATGATAATGATATATTTATTCGTTTAAAAAAATTAGGCTATTTGACAACATTGAAAATATACTATTGATTGTGGTTATCCATACAGATACTAGCCTGAAAAAGACATATTTCACTTTATTTAAACTAAAATACGTTTAATTTTAGCAAACCCCACGAAATTAATTAAATTATATTTTTTTGATATTTTATCTGTGACGTGAACGCTCTAAGAAGGGCGGCAACTCTGGTAACGTTACATGCTAGTAAACAAGAATTTCTCAATTGACTGTTGTTTGTGTAATTTGTGTTTTGTGTTTAAGGAGTAATATTACTAGATCTGTAAGTTACTTTTAAAGTATTTTTGTCAATTTTTAGATGTGAACTAGCTTTACTACTAGTATTAACTAACGTTATTTACTAGTGTGTGACGTCACAAACCAGCGCCATTACAGAATGTCGTTTTGGCGGGATCTTGAATATCTATTCTTTGACACTTGATTTTCATTGTTAATATATCAGATCTCTCGGAAATATAAATGTAGGGTGCTTATTATGTACTAACAAATAATTTAAAACGATTGCCTAAAACTAGTCAAATAGCCTATTGGACACCAACTGAGTCGTGGTTTAAAAATGTGAAAAGAGAACATCCTAAAAACAAATCATCTGCTATCATGTTTTACAATTACACTGTTGGTGCTCTCACGTGTTTCTGTGTTTGTACTTTCACCACTAAAATTGAATACTTCAGTTATGCAAAGACTCAAGAGATTTTACGAGAAACGGAGCAGTTACTGTGGCTGAAAACGACCTGGGCTGCATCACCATGATAGATTTCAAATTTTTAAGAAGGCTACTTGTATTTAGTGGATGTTATTGAGCTTTGAGGCTATGTTAATTAAGCATTATTCCTTCATATATTGCATCTTATGGCTAATAATGATGACGGTAATGCCAATCATTAATTTATCTTTTCACAAGAGAATTTAACAAAAGGTTTGACGCCAATATGGCGCCTTGCCTGTAAAACCGTCTGATGCACGAAATCGCCAAACCAAGTTCGCCTCACGGAATCCCGATAGAGATCGAACAAACGAACGAAAAAAGTCCACCGCTGAATTTCGGAATTCACTCACGGAAAAAGTGAAATAGACAATATACGACATTGGACGTCGGAGCCTTCGATGAAAGAGAAATGAGGACGGAGCTCAGTAAGTATTTCCATCTCATTTCTTAGCCTGTCAGATAAGACTTATTATTTAAAGTTTCTTTATAATTTATTTATTATTTTATTCTTGTTGCACTGTTTTACTTTTAAAATAATGTTGTAAATTGTTATTATATAAATTATAAGATTTCTAAGTCTGCGTTGTTCATCTGCGGCCACGACATTGCTTAGTCGCTTACAACCGGTGTTAATATTATATACTACGGTACTAATCGCGTACTAAAATTGCGAGATAAACTACCCGTGACCACGATCGATGCAACTCAGTAGGAACGTCGGGATGATAATGTATTTATTTATCTCGTAATTTTAGTGCACGATTAGTCCCGTAGTATATAATTATAATGTGCTCAAATCGCGAAAGCTTAAGAACAACAACCGGTGTTAAATTTGTTTTAGAGCAGTTCCTATAAACCAAACTTGATGGCGTTAGTATCGCCTTACAACGCACAAGCATTGTATGTGCAAGATTTATGCGAACTAATAGTATGGCAAATAAATTCAGATTCCTACTCAACACATAATGTGCCTCATTTAGACAAAGGAATTATCACCTTCCATTCTACATCCAGTCTAATTGGAGAGCTATAGAGAAGGCATATGTTTAGAAATTGACGTCCTATGGATGATGAATGGACAGATGGCACAACAAGAACCAGTGGGAATGGCTTTAAAATCTATTTTTAATATTAATATTGTGACTACTTCTTCTTCTTAAAGTTCCACTCCTATCGGAGGTTGGACAACATAAGGGCAATTCTAATTTTAGAAGCTGCTGCTTTAAATAATGAGGTGATACTGCAGCCGAACCAGTCCCGCAAGTTCTTTAACCATGAGTGCCGCCTTGTGCCAGCACTTCTCTTTCCGGCAATCTTTCCCTGGATGATGAGCTGGAGTAGTCTGTATTTGTCGTTTCTCATGATGTGACCAAAGTACAACATCTTCCGTTCATTGTGACTACTAACGTCTTTAAATATTTTTTGCATGTTACATCTATCTATACTATTATTCATCTGTGGTCGGACGTTGGAGCGGTACGGTTCGTTGGCTCTTTGAACGTGACGTCACATGCCCACTTCAAACACGACCGTTGCCGCACAAGTGGCCGTGTCCCAAGTATTTTATCCACGTAGAGTTCACTTCAGTGTCTTATTTTCACAATATTAGAGGCCAGATGAGACTTAAGCCGTGGTGGTCTAGAAGACGTGGTGATCTCGGTCTAAGCCGTGGTAGCCTAGAAGCCGTGGAGGTCTAGCTTTTAAGCCGTGGTGGTCTAGTGGTAGTGACACCCGCCTTACAATCGTGAGGTAGTGGGTTCAAATCCCGGTCCCGTACCAATGAGTTCTTTGGAATTTATGTACGGAATTTAACACCGCTGGCTTTTCGGTGAAGGAAAACATCGTGAGGCAACCTGCAAATGTGAGTAGAAGAAATTTGATGGCGTATGTGAATCCACCAAACCGCACTGGGCCAGCGTGGTGGATATGACCTAAACACCCTTCGTGGGTAGGCCTATGTCCTGTGGACTATTAAAAAAAATAGGCTGATACAGTACAGTACAGAGGCCAGAATAGAAATACTTATTATTATCAACCTGGTGGATAAAAGAATTAATATTTTAATTAGTCCGTCAAATAAATTGCAAAAAATTACAACACTTACTTTTTATTTTGGCATTAAAAAAACCGAAGAAGTGCGAGTCAGGCTCTCTTGGTGTGCGAGGTTCCGTACAAATCCAGAAAATTTCACAAATAGGGAAGTAAGTACACTATAATCATCGACAAAAAAGTGTTTTTATTTTTTTCACTTTTCTCGTCATACATCGAAAATCACACATTGTTAAAATAATTATAAACCTATTTTGGTATGTGCTAATGAACCTCTTTTATATGATACCTTACTTGATACGATTTACTCACTTTGAATTTTGAACCCATATTTTGTGATTTTTTTGTGATTTAAATAAAAATGTACAGTTTTCAGATTTATTCCAATATGTGTACTTTGAGACAATGCTTCTCTCCAAATTTCGTAGTTCTATGTCAACGGGAAGTAAGTTTTGATTTTTGTGAGTGTCGAAATATGCGTTATTTTACGACATAAACGGCTCTAACTTTTTTATACGATGAAATTTAGAAGTTTCCTTTTCTTTACTGTAACAGAGTATAGATGTATACGTACATAGTTTAAATTTCAACCAGATATATCTCTACACGTTCCCAGGATAAAAGCTCGTGACACGCTGACGGACAGACGGACAACAGAGTGATCCTATGAGGGTGCCGTTTTTTTTCCGTTTGAGGAACGGAACCCTAAAAACTGTTAATAATTGATGATATTAATCATCAATTATTAACAATTTTTAGATGATTAATGATTGATGATTTTAATCATCAATTTTTAACAATTGGAGCCTAAAAATTTGTACAAACGTACAATACGTAAAAATTTGTACGTTCCTCAAAAGGAAAAAAAAACGGCACCCTTATAGGATCACTCTTTTGCCCGTCTGCCCGTCCGCGTGTCACGAGCTTTTATCTTGGGAACGTGTAGAGACGTGTGAGAACGTGTAAAAATATAAAAATTGTTAATGATTGATGATTAAAATCATCTTATTTAATTTTTAGGGTATATGATAGGAATAAATCTGTAAAGTGTACTGTAAATTTTAATTAAGTCACATAAAATAGGGCTTCAATGCAAAAATATGGGTTCAGATTTCAACGTGAGTGAATTAATATGGGTGTCATATGAAAGAGCTTCATTAGCACAAACTAAGACAGTTTGAAAAGAAAGGTAAATACAAAACTCTTATACATCGATGATTATTTATAGTTACGCCCTAAGGTTTTAACAACTTAGTTTTATACAATTTTCTGCCATTTTCAGAATTTGTACGGAACCTTCGTGAGCGAGCGTCAGGCTGGCACTTGTCCGGTTTTTTTAATAAAAGAAACAATCCTGATATCAAGTCAAATACTACCTGTTCTATATATTAACAAGTTTTTGGATTATTTTTATAGATAAAATTAATTTGGTATCTGATGTTTTTCGCTATTATTCAATGGTCAGATTGTAAAGCTATTCGTCTTGATTAATTAAAATTCCATTTAAAAGGTTGCGGGTAAGTTACGAGAAACTCCTCATAATTAACCGAGCGTAAGTGAGGGCTCAGTGTCTACTGGGACGAGCCGGCACTTGGGTGTATGTTTGTATGTATATTTGTTCGACGATAACTCGAGTATTGCTCAACCGATCTCCATGAAATTTATCATGAACGTAGTTTATATTTATAGATTTTTTTAAGTTTGAATATGATCATCTTCTATTCAGTGGTTGTGAAGATACGAGGGCCGTGGTAAAAAGAGGCAAAACAGCGACACTCCCTGCGGGAGTTGCGGATGACTATTTTAAACATTTCACCGAATGTTATCTATGTCTTTCAACATTTGTTTAAAATAAATCGCTGACTGTCACACTAATATTGTTACATTTTTTTTTTAATCCCAGTAGGTATTTATGATATAAAATAGGAATAGCGCGATGTCCAAGTCCGGGGCGGACTACTAGTTAAATTAAATTTAAAATCAAAGGAATAAAATACTTCAAGTCAAAGTAAATTTTAGTCTTTGGAATTGAAATCGATCATAACTCAATTTTATGCAGCTTTCATGGTTTTATGCAGTTTGAATGGACACTATAGCATTTTGAGTTTAGAGGAACTATTTGTTTAGGTTTGTTTTTCATAACTTTAATCGGTTTATGCTGATTGGTCGTTTTAAACTAACATATTTGATTTAATTTTCATGCATAAAATAATAGGTAGGTACTTATCCAAAGTTTTATGACGCCGTAACTTATATTGTGCTTCGTGGTTAATTAACTATACCTAAAGTCTTTAATACCGAATTATTTATTGGTCAAATAAAAAAAAAACATAGATTTAACTTTGATTGCCACAATACATGCATAATAAAAAAAATCCCTATGTGTAATAAGTATAGCAAAATTTGCACACTTCTTGTTCACTGTTTTCCACTGTGCATACGTCCTAAGTATTTTAGTCCACGGAAAAATGGTCCAGCAATTCCTCTGCAGCTCAAAAAATAGGTACAACAAAGAGTGCAGCTCGATACTTGTATCTTTATACACCTAGGTATCATAGGTAGCTATTTACCTAGGTTCAATGGAAGATTGCTGCGATATTCTGAAGTGGACGGTGAACTGCTCTGATATTGAAAAAGAGCCTTAAAATAGAAATGTACAATCAATGTATCAATACAATTTAAAAGTTATCCATTAAAATACAGATGTTTTTCATACCTACTTTGGTGGTTATAGCTATGTTTTTATAAATTTAGTAAAAACATTGTTTTAATAGTCTCTAACAAGAATTAAGTATCACATCATTTATAATAGCATCATCCAGTAAATCAAAATCCTGTTAACATATTACATTTCAAACTATTACATAAAAGACAAAAAAAAACCAAAATTTATTTTCGACTTTTTTAGTAGGTAAATACAATATGTGTCGTTATATTGTGATAACAAAACTTAAATAAATTATCCTATCTAAACTAAAATACCCTATCTAAAGAAAACTAGTTAAAAATTAGAGAATGTTTAAACCTATAAAACGTTTAAACAGTCTCTAATCACAGGCAACGTGCCCAAAATGCTGGCTGCATTGCCTCGCTGAATTGCGAGGCTGACTTTCTGCCCAAAATACAGGCAAGCATTCTGGTCACGAGTACTTGAAAAAAAAATTGAAAATTATACCTATTGCAGGCTTTAGTCGCAAAATGACAAAAGCGCGATTGCAGCAGTCCAAAATATATTCAATTGAAAAAGAATCTATTTATTACGATGCTTTCTTTATAAATTTGCAAACTTTTAAATCTATCACATAATGTATTTAGTTAATTTAACTTCTGAAGTCATAGAAGAGTAATTAATCTGCTATGAATAAACTAAATAATTTATTAACAATTTCGTTTTTTTTTTAGGGTTCCGTACCTCAAAAAGAAAAAAACTGAACCCTTATAGGATCACTTTGTTGTCCGTCTGTCCGTCTGTCCGTCTGTGTGTATGTCAAGACTCTCTATCTCGGGAACGCGTAAAGATATCGAGTTGAAATTTAAACTGTATACGTAAACCCATGAATTCTTGCAGTTGTGTAAAAGAAAAGCTTCTCAGTTACCGTATAAACAAGTTAGAGCCGTTTATGTCGTAAAAAAACGCATATTTCAACGCTCACAAAAATCAAAACCTACAGGGTACTTCCCGTTGACATAGAACTATGAAATTTGGCGAAGAGCAGTGTCTCAGAGTACACATAAAGGAATAAATCTGAAAACTGTACATTTTTATTTAAATGACATAAAAATAGGGCCTAAAAATTCGCAAACTATGGGTTCAAAATTCAAAGTGAGTAAATCGTATCATGTAAGGTATCATAAAATAACTTCATTAGCACATGCTAAAACAGATTTTTAATAATTTTAACTATATGTTTGTACGGAACCCTCGATGTGCGAGCCTGACTCGCACTTGTCTGGTTTTTTATTTCGTAAAATTCTTCTTAACATAACGAGTATACTCGTTAAATAATAAACTGTAAAGATTTTGTCATCAAAGTATTCCTCAAAATATAATATGTTCACATATTGTCCCAATGTAAATACATTCCCGCCTATCCGGTCCATCCAACCGGTAATCTATACACAAACTTGATCAACACATCTGTCAAAAACCCACTAATGAAAGGTCACTGCGTAAAGTTCAATTTCGAGCTTCAACTCCCCGCAATAAACATAGACCCCTGATTCTAATTGCAAAATTCGCTTCTAGGAAGGAGCCCGGTTTTAATTTCTTGCGCCACCCGTGCAAAGCTATTAGAAACAAAACCGCATTAGATAACGCGTGACCAGCAACCAATTAAAAGTTATCGGTCCAGTATTAGCAAAAACTACAGTCGCAGTAGGTAAAATGTATCAACAGTATGATTATTTTCGTGACTTTACTATAGCAAAGCTTTAATAATAATGAATTGCTCAAATAATTCATTTCCATTTCATAGGATACTACTTAAAACAATTATAATATAGTAGATTGTATCATATGGGAGCAAAATAGTATTTTTACGGCGAGGGCGCTTTTTTGAATCCAGAGCGAAGTGAGGGATTCTTCTTTTGATTCTTTAGTAGAATCATGAACGTAGCCAGGGATTCAAAGTACGTCGCCCGAGCCAAAAATATATTTTACGCCCGAGTGATACACTCTACTTTTCAGCACCTCTATGAGAAAACAAAAGGCGCCTCATATTTTACTATGATATTATTGTTTAATAAAACGTAGAGTAACAACTAAATTGAAATTAAAAGGTATCTAATAATAAAACAAAAAAAACTTATATTGACATTCTTTTCATTCATTTTCTTGGCGCTGAACACTAACATTACAAATAATTCCAAATTCAAAAAGTGCGCGGCAAAGATCATTCCGTCGCACTTATTTGTTCCAAATTCAAAAGTTGCACGGCAAAGATAATTCCGTCGCACTTATAAAACTTATAAAAACTATTTCTTCTACGGACGTATGCAGGTTGCCTCACGATGTTTTCCTTCACCGAAAAGCCAGTGGTGTGAAATTCCGTACATAAATTCCAAAGAACTCAATGGTACGGGACCGGGATTTGAACCCACGACCTTACGATTGAAAGGCGGGTGTCACTACCCCTAGAGCATACGTAGTATTATTATATCTTCTTTGCCACGGCTTCCGAACAATCAATACAATTATATGAAAATGACTACATTGATCCGCGCGAAATATACAATGTTGTTGGTGGTCAACTGGTCACCGTCTAACTTTGAACGAATAACAAAATATCAAATAATAATTAACAAATAAATAATAATCCATCCCAAATATTAAATTTATCCGTTGCTCTGTTACTGCTTCATAGAGTAACTAACCAATAGACAAAGTTTCAGATTTATAATCTTCTTCTTAATCGTGCACTCTTGTCAGAGTGGTCGTGGTTGCGTGGATGGTTCACGGAGGCTCCTCGCCGTTGTCATCTCTTCCCAGGGCTGCTGCACGTCTCGCTATGTTCCTCCATCTGTGCCGATCATTCGCATCACGAGCACACTGCACCAGGGTTGACAGATTTATAATATCAGTAATGATTTTCCGACTAGTTTCGACGTAGAAACGGATAAAAATATATTGCAGACGTGTATGTAGACGTGTTTATATTAACACGCTCTTTTTGTAGAGCATTGTGTCACTGTGGTAGTTCTGTACTGTGATAATTGTCTACAAACAAATTGTATCGACAGCGCACGGAGATAAATGAGAATAAGTTTTAATTACTTTCGAAAGGTCGGTTTTCCGGTTTTGGCTCGTATTAGCCGCACATGGCTACACGAGATATTTTAACAATGTTTAGGGCGATACCTACTGAAATGTACCTACGATATAACCATGCGAAGTGGAGCTATTTTTAGATTGCAGATTTTTACACCTTTCTAAGTCAGAGTGAATAAGTCTTCTAAGTCTGTGCAAAGAAGATAATATAATAATGGTACTGGTCTGAGGTCTTAAACTTTGACTATAACGTCGCTTACCATCAGGCAATCTGGTGGTCAAGCAAAAATTGTTTCGCTATAAATAAAACTTATTTTTGACCAACGAACCACCGGAGGAGGTATACAATTCGATGCATATATTTTTTTATGTATAACCACGGATAACTTTTTTATAGTAGTCCGATTTACATAATTCTTTTTTTTATTGGAAAGATTATACTTCGAAATTGGTCCCATTAAAATTTTATCAAAATCTGCTGAGCCATTTTTACAAATCAACAATAATGTGAGAAATGCTACATCGATCCGTGCATAATATTTGCGTTCTAGCGATGCGCCCCGGCTTCTGTACAGGTGTATTATACATATAAACATTTCTCTTGAATTACTCTATCTATTAAGCAAAACTGCATCAAAATCCGTTGCGTATAGTTTTAAAGATATAAGCATACAAGGGACAGACAGCGGGAAGCGACTTTGTTTTATACTATGTAATGAATCTGTACACGGGTGAAATCGGTCATGCTATTTTTTGCAAAAATAAATGCTGTTCCATAGAAAAATATCGTTCACCCTCGACAAATTGTATGGAACAGCTGTTTTTTTAGCTTTGATAAAAGTCGTAGAATAAAAGTTGTTAGTTTTGATGTACAGAATAAGCCCCTATTAGGATGCTAATTGATTAACAATAACCCTGAATAAATTGATTGGTACGTGCAGAAGTAAACATTTTTTTTTTACTTCTCCGTGCAGCAGTAGCTAGGTACCTCAGAAAAAAAAAACTCAAAATGTATTCCTTACTGTAAACATCCGATTCATATTGACATACATACATAACATTGACTGACTCGGTGGCTCAGTGGTTAGTGACCCTAACTTCTGGATCAAAGAGGCGTGGGTTCGATCCCCACCCAGGGCAAATATTTATGTGATGAACTTGAACTATATACAGTATTTGCTCTGTGTCTAGGTGTTATTCAGTTACTATCTAAATAAATATGTATTTAAAAATAAGTATATGTAGTATATCAGTCTCTGGCAGCCATATCACAAGCTTTGCTTAGTTTGGGGTCAGAGGCCGTGTGTAAGATGTCCCAAAAATATTTATTTATTTATTTTACATTATGTATCTGTGCCCTTAGAGGATAAACGTCTTAAACTACGCTATATAGTGTGTGATCTCCTTGCGAGAACCAAAATACTCTAGGTTCAATATTTTGACTACGTATTAATTTTCCTTATTATAAAGACGGGATAAGTACAACATCACAGTTATTTAAAACTCAATTTTTCCTCGAATTTCACCATGTTTACCTCTGGTATGCCTAATGAAGTATACTTATTTTGCGGCTTAGTGCGAATTTAGACGGAAAATGGGAAATACAAGTTTCAATTACGCGGCGGACTCTTTCGGAGTAATGTATTTTAATAATACTTAAGCTGTGGTTAGCTTTTATCTTTAACGCAGGATAATGCGAGCAGTAAATCTGAAGTTAGTGGTATTTCTGTAATTAAAATTTATGTGAGACGGAAAAAAATGTCGGATACAGAAGTTTTCCGTAGCTGTGCATTTGCTTGTAGCATCCATTGTGATTGCTTGCTACTATTTGATGTTAAAAAACCGGACAAGTGCGAGTCAGGCTCACACACCGAGGGTTTTGTACTAATCCAAAAATTTTACGAAATTGGGAAGTAAGTTGTTAAAATCTCTATACTATACAGGGTTACAGGGTAAGTCGACCCATTCCCGGGTGTGTAGTTTACTTTGTTTCTGACTAATTTGACTATGAAATACACTATCCTTAATTAAAAAAAAAAACAGATATTTGAAATTAAAGTATTTATAAAATTCCCAATATTCGGCTATCAGCTCAGATATTTTGAAACGTATAAGTCGTATTATTATTTTTATTTGATTTTTACATTTAAAATAGTGTTTTATGACCTCACTCCTCGATATTGTCCGTAAAATTAACATTTTATAAAAAGTATTTGAATTCAATTATCTCGAAAGCTGTGAGATTTGGGTGTTTCATAGTCAAATCAGTCAGAAACGTAGTAAACTACAAACGCTTAACGGGAATAGGTCGACTTAGCCTGTAACCCTGTATAATCATCGACGAAAAAGTTATTTTTTTCCTTTTTCTCGTCATACATCAAACATTGTTACAATAATTAATAACCTGTTTTAGCATATGCTAATGAAGCTTTTTTATATAATACCTTACCTTACATGATACAATATACTCACTTTGAATTTTCAACCCATATTTAGTGAATTTAGGCCTTATTTTTGTGATTTAAATAAAAATGTACAGTTTTCAGATTTATTCTCATAGTTCTATGTCAACGAGAAGTACCCTGTAGGTTTTGATGTTTGAGAGTGTAGAAATATGCGGTTTTTTACGACATAAAAGGCTCTAAATTTTTATACGATTTCTGAAAAGTTTTTTCTTTACACAACAGCATAAAACCATAGATATACGTATATAGTTTAAATTTCAACTCGATATCTTAACGCGTTCCCGAGACAAAGAGTCTTGACATACGGACAGACTGTCCGTCTGTCCGTCTGTGTGTATGTCAAGACTCTTTTATTTTTATTTAAATCACAAAATATGGGTTCAAAATTTAAAGTGAATAAATCGATGGTTATAGTATAGAGATTTTAACAACTTACTTCCCAATTTTGTAATTTTTTCTGAATTTATACGGAACCCTCAATGTTCGAGCCTGACTCGCACTTTTCCGGTTTTTTCCTTTTGAGGTACGGTACCTTAAAAATAAAATAAATAGAGCTAAAATAACTTAGCATACTTATTACCAACTTCTATCCTAAAAAGAAAACATCTGGATTACAAGCGGAGCAAACGTAGAGCCAAGTCCAAATCTCTCAAGTCTTGAATTATTCTTTGCGAAGCAGCGACGTCTTCGTCTCGGGGGACGCCAGATTTTTGCTGGCGACAACCTTCCATTATCAAAGCTTTTATTTTTCTGTTTACTTTGCTTTTATTTCACTCTGTTATTAATTAGAACAGGTAGTATTCATTTGAATAGGTTATTATGTAGTATTATGTAGTTGAAGTACCGCTTCTTAATCAGGCGTAGCGCTCATAGCGTAGTTTGATTACCACAGGTTTACTGCTAATCAATTAGCATCCTTATAGGGGCTTATTCTGTACATCAAAACTAACAACTTTTGTTCCGTGACTTTTGTCTAAAAAAAGCTGTTCTACACTGTTTTGTTGACGCTGAACGATATTTTTTCAATAGAACAGCATGTTATTTTGAGATTTGATAAAACCGGAAACATACTATCGGACGCGGCTTACGGACGCAACTGACAGCCGCGACCTAGACTATGAAAGTACACTGAGCCGTGCACACTACCGGACATAAGTCGCGGACGTCACCTTCGGACGTCCATGAGCGTTCGGACGTCCGAGAGCGATCTGGCACACCGGCTGTTTTAAGACCGTGCACATTGCTATGTCGCGGCTGTCAGTCGCGTCTGTCAGCCGCGTCCGATAGTATGTTTCCGGCTTAAAGGTTGTTAAACAAAAGTTGTTAGTTTTAATTACAAAATAAGCCTCTAAAAGGATTCTATTTAATTACCAGAAACCCTGTATAAGTAGGTGTTTTTAGCGATCACCACAAAGCAACGTTTGGCAAAGACAGTTATTGGATGGGTGACCACGGGTGGCATTTTATACTGAACGCTGCCGCGGTTCCAATCACACGTTACATTGTGGGTCTCGATTTTTTATGCCGTTTAGCTATGTCAGAGGATTTCAGCCGGCTTAGAAATAATAATACCAGGTCAAAACAAACTTATTTACATTAACTAAATAAATTATTTATTACTAAATTGAAAACTTTTATTCTGCTTATATTGAGTTAGTAGTCTTGATTACCGGTCAAACTAATTATTTAAAATACGAGACTTGAATTTATCACAATCAAATCACGGGTATAGTTTGTGCAAAAACAAAACCGTCGTGGTGTTACGTGCAGTCAAGGTACCGGCTACTTGGTAGAACCGAGTCTACTGATGAAAACCGAATTGATGTCTCCAAGTGTACCAAGTCACTTATTATTGTACCTATTAGCAATGACAGAGCAGTGTTGTCAACGTAACAAAATTAGTAAAATGGCACACGGGCGACCCCGCCTACGACGCTTCTCTTTTTGCACAAACTATAACGCATCCGTACATACATACATAATCGGCTATCGTTCTCGTCTTAATTATTTAGTACATGATATCTAAAATGTATACAATAAAATTTGTTTTTCTTTTTAGATATAATATACATACTCGTAGGTACCGTAAACTAAAATCCTTTAACTGCCACAAAATGGGCCCTATTATCAACACACTAAAGTAGCATAGGAACTAGCACACGAGAAATTTAGCCAATTTTCAATCTACTATGTGCTCAGTATCGCTCCCAAACCAAGAGTTAGGTAATTAACTTCGATTTTCGTTCGAGCCAACAGGTCGAATTAACTTAAATTTGAAATTGATAATAATCCGGCTTTTTGGAAGTTCCGGAAACTTTTTAAACGCGTTTCTACCTGCTCTCGACTTTCATAGTAGGGTCAACTTAATCGGTATGACTGTCATGATTTTTAATTGTTGCATAAAATTTTAATCTGGTTTTTAAATATTATATGTCGAATGATATTTTCTAGTACTTGTAAGGGTAACATTTCT
This sequence comes from Hypomecis punctinalis, assembly GCA_949316475.1. Taxonomy (NCBI): domain Eukaryota; kingdom Metazoa; phylum Arthropoda; class Insecta; order Lepidoptera; family Geometridae; genus Hypomecis; species Hypomecis punctinalis. The sequence goes on from OX438804.1 coordinate 23,096,260, forward strand.
CTGGTTTATGATTGGCCGATTTAACAACCAGCCGCATTTTAACCAATAAGAACTGCTTCCGGCGTAGTTTTAAAACAGCCAATCAGGAAACAAGAAAAGAAACTGAAGAGATGTAAAAATATGAATCTTTAGGTGCGATCATTCTCGATTTGCGCTTCGAGGCGAAAGCACATCAGTCAATCCAAGTTGTGATAATTATTTAAGAAACTAATGTAAACTAGTTTATGGTGATCAAATACACATCATAATGGACTTATTAGTTTGATTTACAATATGACTATCTAATGTTCTGATTTTAAAACATTGATGGTCTAGTAGTAGTGGCACCCGCCTTATAATCCTGAGATTGTGGGTTTTTATCCTGGTCCCGTACCAATGAATTTTCTGGAATTTATGTACGGACACACACTGTTTCACACCACTGGCTTTCCGGTGACAAAAAAAAAACGTGAGGGAACCTGTATTATATACGTAGAAGAAATTTGATGGCGTATGTAAAGCCACCAACCTGCACTGGGCTAGCATGGTGGATATGGCCCAGTCACCATCTTTATGGGCAGGCTTACTTCCTGTAGTGGACTATTAAAAAGGCTGGTAGAGTTCTGACTATCGAAAAATATGTCTGCAGATATCTTAAACAATTGCAATAGCTTGTTCAAAACTCATGGGGACACCGATGCCGTATTCTGTTGCCCTGGTATCAGTGTCGAGAAATAGATCTCCTATAGCTGAAATAATGACGATGACTCCGCCAATTTCTTCCGGCCAAATTTTATCCGACTAAACAAGACGTTTCTATTTTAGACCCTGCCAAAGTTTAAAATTCAATCAATTTCGCGCTTCGCAGCCTCACCAGTTCGGCTTTTTGTTCCTGTACTTTTCCCTACACTTCGCTGGTATGGTGCCTCCAAATGTTGTTTTATGTAGATTATGGACCTTATTTAACGTGGCATGAATAATTTTGCTTTGTAACGCTTTTAACTGCGAATAATATACATTAAATACAAAAAAAAACGAGGAAGTGTTAAGTTGACCTATATTTTCAAAAGGGAATGAATAGCTTGTGGTACTTGAAATATTGCTTAGATCGAGTAAAATTTAGTTTTTTATCCCGATTACTCGAGCGTGTTCCGATTGCTACAAATATTTTTGATGATTTCATCATCACCAATTTACAACAGCACTTGTACACTAACTGGACTTACCTTTGATTATCATCATCATTTTCATCAACTAAGCCATACCTTGTGAGTACCTCATAAGAACAGCCGGAATGTGGAACGCTTTGCCAGGGTCTGTCCTCCCGTTAAGTACAACGTGGGTGTCTTCAAATCCCGAGTAAATAGGGATCTTCCAGGTAAGCAAGCCGTGGTGGCTTAGAGGTAGTTATATCCGCCTTACAATCGTGAGGTCGTGGGTTCAAATCCCTGTCCCGTACCAATGAGTTCTTTGGAATTTATGTACGGAATTTCACACCACTAGATTTTCGATGAAGAAAAACATCGTGAGGCAACCTGCATATGTCCGTAGAAGAAATTCGATGGCGTATGTGAATCCACCAACGCGCGCCGGGCCAGCGTGGTGGATATGGCCCAGTCACCCTTCGTGGGGAGGCCTATGTCCTGCAGTGGACTATTAATAAAAAGGCCGATACAGTACAGTACAGGTAAGCATGCTACACCCTAGACCGCACATCTGCTCAACATCAGGCAGTGTGTAGTAAAACGCAAACCTATTAAAAAAAAGATTAATTACATTAACTCTACGATTTTATTTGTATACTTTTTAATTTTCCTCTTTCCACGGCTTTAGCTACATAGGTTACATATTCTTGAGCGCAGACCTTCTCTGTCCTACTAATCCTACTTCCTACTAATATTATAAACGCGAAAGTTGGTGAGGATGGATGGATGGATGTATGGATGTTTGTTACTCTTTCACGCAAAAACTACTGTACGGATTGAGATGAAACTTTGCAATAATATAGCTTATATATTAGAATAGCACATAAGCTATAAATTATAATGATATTGCGTCAAGAATCAAAATATCATGCGGGCGAAGCCGCGGGTAAAAACTAGTTAGTAATAAAGTTCTCAGTCGTTTTGTACTTGGTCGAAATATTGAAATAGCATTTCAGATAAAAGAAAATTAAGTATATATCGACTCCAGCAAAACATACAAAATCACGTATCTTAGTCCGTAACACAACGGATTTATAAACACTAGCATTTTAAACTGAAAGTAGCCTATTTGAGTAAGAACGTATCAAACAGCGGGTCTTATTTTCCAACGGAAGTAATTTTCGTACAAAGTGCATAATAATAATTACGTACAATGACTCTACACGCATAACCATTTAAGGCTAGCAATATCAAGCATTGTATAGACGTTAACGCCCCCTTAACCTCCAAACCTCGAACATTCAACCATTAACCAAAACCAAAACAACCTAAAATAACATCACCCTCAAGTTAAAAGACTTTTAGCATAATATTCATAATGTTAACAATCCTATCTCTACTAATATTTGATGTAGAGAGATGTGCGTGTTTGTTTGCACATGTATTTTGATTACACATCGCAACGGCTTCTGCAGACATTTTACTGAGAAATTTTATGAGCAGACATTGTATTGTTATATTTACTAATTTACTGATTGCAATACAATGTCTTATTTTTACAGAAGAACATAAAACATATTCATAGCTTTTTGAAACAATAAGGATTGATATTTCTTGTAGTAGATAAACACAGTAGATTTTAATAATGAAAAAAAAAACATTTAGTTTGTTATTACACGTACACTTGCTTAAAGAAGTTTTTGTATTGGTACTTAAATGAGTATAGGTGAACATGGATTATATTTGTATAAATATGTATACTACCTAATGTATAATGGGTATACGTTGAATTATTGCATTATATTAAGAGGATCGTGAATCGACCAGTGTTTCCACGTGATCGATATTCTAACAGAAAACACGAAAACACAGGTCAATTCACTATCCTCTTAATCGATATTTATTGTTTTTAGGGTTTCGTAACTCAAACGGAAAAAACGGAAACCTTATAGGATCACTTTGTTGTCCTTCTGTCCGTCTGTGCGTGTGTCAAGACTCTTTATCTCGGGAACGCGTAAAGATTTCGAGTTGAAATTCAAACTGCATACGTATATTTGTGTATATGGTCTCTTGCTGTTTTTTAAAAGAAAAACTTCTCAGTTATCGTTTAAAAAAGTTAGAGCCGTTTATGTTGTTTAAACCGCATATTTCGACACTTACAAAAATCAAAACCTACAGTAAACCTACTTCCCGTTGACATATAATTATCAAATTTGGCGAGAAGCATTTTCTCAGAGTACACATATAGGAATAAATCTGAAAACTGTACATTTTTTATTTAAATCACAATAAAATAGGGCCACAAAATTCACAAAATATGGGTTCAAAATTCAAAGTGAGTAAATCGTATCATGGTAGGTATCATATAAAAGAACTTCATTAGCACATGCTAAAAACAGGTTTTTGATTATTTTAACAATGTGTAATTGTCGATGAATGACGAGAAAAGTGAAAAAAAAAAACTTTTTTGTCGATGGTTATAGTATAGAGATTTTAACAACTTACTTCCCAATTTTGTGAAATTTTCTGGATTTGTACAGAACCCTCGATGTCCGAACCTGACTCGCGCTTGTCCGGTTTTTTATATAGCCCTGTATCGAGAGATGAGCAGTGTAAGACGTCCACATAAACGCTATCAGTAGACGTTTCATGGCTAAATAATAATGGTATGTTTTAAGCGGTCTTTTATGCATAATTACTAGTGTAAGCTACTTACATGTCTCTAGTAAGTTCAGTGTTTTATTCAAAATTTATTTTTAACATTAACTTTCTGCTTAAAAATGTGTCCTCTGTCATCTCAGAAAACGAGAACAAATTGGGAACGCGCGGGTAAAACCAAAAAGCGCAGCGACTAACTTCTAAAACGATAATCGCGTAGACGTGACACCGTTTATCGTCACGTAGAATATAACGTAACCGTAAACGTTAACGTTGTGTCGCTAATGGTCTTCTAACTGATGTATACGTACAAATGCTCAGGAAAAATGTAAGAAAACAATGCCAGAGGAATGTTGGTTACGTGAAATGTTGTGTAATGTATTCGTAACTCTTTTGTTATTACTGAGGCCCATTTCATTACAAGTGTTCATTTTGTTTTCGTTTTATTTTCCGGATGAATATGTGGAACCTAAACAAGGTACTTTAAATTAAAGCGTGAAGCTGCTAAAAAGCAATACAAAATTTTGAAATGAAGATAGGTTATGAATATAACCTATATTCATTTCAAAATTTTGTTTTTGCCACAGTCCTCAAAGTCGGCGCAAAATCAGGGGGAGGTCATAACTTCTTAATTGTCAAAACAAAATAGGTACCTAAAGAGTAAATTTATTAATGATTTTAATCAAAAATGTGTTAAATACAGGTGTTTTTATATGGTATCCAAATTAACATAGCTCTATGAATAAATGACTATACATTAAAAAGGACGCGATTTTCGATTTCCTTTTTCGCATAATAACTTGAAGCTGTAAAAATACAACTCAGAATGCATAATGCAATTAAAGTTATGTTCGACTAATTGTATTTTCATTTGCAGGTTTATTCAATAGAAATTGTGTTTCTGTAATTGCATGGAAATAAAATAGATACGCCCATTTCATTCAATTAGAATAACTGCGGTATACTAAATTATTTTGTGGAAAGTTTGTTTAGCAATAATTTCAGTGTTTATGTAACTAATTAATGTGGATTCTATAAATAGTTAGTAAGTAAATAGTATTTATTGATAGGCTTGTAATTGATCGCATGACACAGCGCTTTATATTCACATGATTTTTTTTTTACCGACTAACCACCGGAGGAGGTATTCAATTCGACGCGTATATTTTTTTTTTATGTATAACCACGCATAACTTTTTTCATAGTAATTCGATTTCAATAATTATTTTTTTATTGGAAAGAGTATACTTCGAAATTAATTCCATTTAAATTTTATTGAAATCGGCTAAGTCATTTTTGATAAATCAATAATAATGTGAAAAATGCTACATCGATCCGTGCGAAATATTCGCGAATTCTGTACACGGGTGAAGTCGGTCTTACTATTTTTTGCAAAAAAAAAATATTTTAATATATAATACTTGCCTTTCATTATTTTTATCATCATTTCAGTCATAGAATGTCTGCTGATGGAGCGCGATTCTTATTTCATCATATTTTTTTACTCATTATTTGATATATTTTGATGTGTTTTACTGCCTCGGTGGTGGCTTCTTAGTGATTATAGTGACCCTTACTACAGGATCAAAGAGGCGTAGGTTTGATTCCCACCCAGGGCAAGTATTTATGTGATGAAACTTGGTACTTGCTCTGTGTCTGGCTGTTATTTCTACTCTATAAAATTTAACTTGATCTCTGCGACAGTGACATTGACATTTTTAAAGTTGAGATAGTGGTGGAAAAAATCGATTTTCAAACAATGTAATGAAATCTAATGTATGACTAGTTGAAGGTGAGAAATTGGATTTGTTACAGACGTTTTTCACTATTATCGACGTTAATGTAACATATAATTGGGTTTAATTTAATTACACATGCAAAAAATGTTATGATATTAAAATATATAATAAAATCAATGATAAATTAAGTTTTATTTAATCTAAAACTCTGTGGTCACGATCATTCGTCGCCCATCACTAATCGGCATGCCCATAAAGTAGACATTGACAGGTACTGTCTGTACTATTAAGAAATTCAGGACTTCATAGGCGTGATTTTTCTGACAGGTGTCGCAGAGATCAAGTTAAATTTTATAGAGTATAGGTAGGTATTATCTTTACATGTAGCGCTCGCAGCGTAGTTTGACTAGGTGTTTGTCAGCGATCATCGAAATGAAGCAATATTTCGCACGGTCAGTATTTGGATGGGTGATCACGGGTGGCATTTTCTAACTGAGTGCTACCGGGGTTCAGATGATACGTTAAATTGTAGGTATCGGTTGTTTTAACCGTTTAGCCTTGTCAGAGGCCTTCAGGCGGCCTAATACTCTGACTCCAGGGCTAGCCACCCGGCCTATACGAATTTACATACTTTATAAGTACTGTACTGTACTAGCCTTTTTTTAATAGTCCACTGCAGGACGTAGGCCTACCCACGAAGGGTGATTGGGCCATATCCACCACGCTGGCCTAGCGGCGGGTTGGTGGATTCACATACGCCATCGAATTTCTTCTACGGATGTATGCAGGTTGCCTCACGATGTTTTCCTCCACCGAAAAGCCAGTGGTGTTAAATTCTGTACATAAATTCCAAAGAGCTCAGTACTTGCTTGGTACGGGACCGGGGATTTGAACCCACGACCTCACGATTGTAAGGCTGGTGTCACTATTTCAAGACCACCACGGCTCAGTACCTTAGTACTTGATGAGTATACAGGGTTATTTCTAATCAATTAGCATCCTTTTAAGGGCTTATTCTGTACATCAAAACTAAAAATTTTTGTCTTGCGACTATAGTCAAAACTCAAGAAAAATTGTTGTTCCATTGAAAAATATCGTTTACCCGCGATAAAATGTATGGAACAGCTGATTTTTTTATTAAGTTTTGACAAAAGTAGCAGAACAAAACTTGTTAGTTTTGATGTCAGAATAAGCAAGGATGCTAATTGATTAGGAATAACCCCTGTATAATAAAAAAATGTGTAAATGTAGTATATCAGTCTCTGGCAACCATATCACAAGCTTTGCTTAGTTTGGAGTCAGAGACCGTGTGTAAGATGTCCCCTAATATTTATTTTTTATTTAATTTGTAAATATTTCATAATTAATGATTTTATTTGCAATCTCACGCTCTTTTCTACCGTAAAAATGTATGGTACTGAAGTATGAATAATCAGCCATAATATTTTGGCGCAACAATTCTACTAATAATATAATTATTCAACCTATACTCTATAAAATTTAACTTGATCTCTGCTACAGCTGTCAGAAAAAAAACGCCTATGAAGTCCTGAATTTCTTAATAGTACAGACAGTACCTGTCAATGTCATACTTTATGGGCATGCCGAATAGTGATGGGCGACGAATGATCGTGACCACAGAGTTTTAGATAGAGTTTTAATTAAAATATCGATAGTTTATACTGACGATATTTTAAATAACATTTAATTTATCATTAATTTTATTGTATATTTGAATATCATAACATTTTTTACATGTGTAATTAAATTAAACCCAATTATATGTTACATTAGCATCGATATTAATCGTGAAAAACGTCGATAAATACTATCTTTACATTATTATGAGTATTTAATTAATATCATAACATTATTTACATGTGTCCATAAATAAAATAAAATAAATAAAATAAAATAGCCTTTATTTACTGAAACCCACAACCAGATTACAACTACCTAACTTAATTTATTCTCTTAACTAAATCTATTTATATTATAATAAACATTTACAATTACACACACACCCTTTTTGATATTTGTACTTAGCTCTATTTACAATATGATAATTATTAGATATTTACACACACACATTTTGATTTTATTTTTATAACTAAATGTAAATGTTTGCATTCTGTATATTACAATACATTTACAAGAAAGATGTTATTCCCGTAGTATATAATAATAATAATTTGCAATGTTTGTTTAGATAATGTCTCTGGTTTCAGTATGCCTCGTGGCAAAGGCCTCCTCCAACTCTCTCCAGTGGGAACGGTCGTTTGTTGCTCTCCTCCAGTATGGCCCGGCTGCCTTCTTTATTTCATCTTCCCACCTGCAGGCTGGTCTACCTCTACTTCTTGTAGAGTCCCTTGGATACCAATTTGTGACTTCTTTACTCCATTTGGCTTCCCTGCTACGCATCATATGGCCAGTCCATTTCCATTTTAGTTGGTCGATTCTAAGTAAGATATCGGTGAACTTGGTTTGTACTCTTATGTCAACATTCCTGACCTTATCCCTTTTCCTGAGGGCGAGAACGCTTCTCTCCATTGCATGTTGACATGATGCAAGTTTTGCTCTATGTGTTGCTGTTAGGGACCATGTCTCGCAGCCATAGGTCAGACAAGGGAGAATACATGAGTTGAATATCTTACTCTTTATATTCATGTTGAAATCATTACTCTTCATGATGAACTTTAATGACCAATACTTTCGCCATCCGTTAGCTATTCTTTTATTAACTTCTTTTGTCATTTGATCTTCAAAAGATATAATTTGGCCTAAATAAATATATTCTTTGACATAATCTAATGGTACATCATTTACTGCTATTATCTCTTGCTTGCTATTGGTTAGAAGTTTGGTTTTACTACTGTTCATAACAAGGCCAAATTTTTGACTCTCTTGGGAGAGTTCCCTTATCATTTGTTCTAGTACTCTGGGAGATTCTTCCATCAGTACTAGGTCATCGGCGAATCTTAGGTGATTGAGTCTTTTACCGTGAATGCAGATGCCAAAGTTATCCCATGCCAAGTTCCTGAAGATGCTTTCTAGAACTCCTGAAAAGACCTTCGGTGAGGTGGGGTCTCCTTGTCTTACCCCTCGGTCTATTGGGAACTCTTTTCCAAGTGCTTCTAACTGGATTCTCGCTGTACTGTTTGCATATATGTTTTTTAAAATGTTTATGTATAACAATGGTATACCTTGTTGGTGCAAGCTGTCCCATACTCTATCGTGAAATAAACTGTCGAAAGCTTTATTGTAGTCTATGAACGCTATATATATGTGTTTGTTATATTCTGAGTATTTTTCTAGTACTTGCTTGACAGTATGAATGTGGTCTAGAGTTGAGTAGTTTTTCCTGAAACCTGCTTGCTCTACTGGTTGCTGTTCGTCCAACTTTTTGTCAATTCTGCCTAGTAATACCTTGGCAAAAACTTTGTATATGTTAGACATCAAGCTAATAGGCCTGTAGTTTCCGATGTCGTCTCTCGAGCCCTTTTTATGTAATAAAATGATATGCGACTTGGTCCATTGTTGTGGAATTTTGCCAGTACTTAGGATCTCATTAAAAACTTTTGTTAGAATAGGACTCAGTTCATCAATCGTGCCCCGGAGTAGTTCATTCGGGATTTTGTCTGGTCCGGGAGCTTTTTCAAGTTTTTGGCTGAGTATAGCTCTCTCCACTTCTTCTAAAAGAATTTCTGGCTCTTGCTCTACTACATGTGGGAGTGGAAGTTGAGAAGATATCTCAAATGTGTTAAATTCTTTAGCATATAGTTGGGTAAAGAAAGTTGTAGCATGTTCCATAATGTTTTTTCTTGCTGTGACATTCTTACCACTTTTATTCAGTTTAGGAATCCACTCTTTGTTCATTTCTTTGAGTTCTTTTAGTGATTTTTTGATCCCTCCTGTCCGGGTAATATGTTTTTCTAAAATGTTAACTTTTCTGCGTCTTCTGTCAGTTCTAAGGTTTTTGGTTATTAATTTACTTAGTTTTGCTATTTCGGTTCTTTTCTTTTTCTTTCCAGGGTCAGAAAGAAGACATTTTCTTTCTTGCAGAAGCTGTTTTGTAGTATCGCTCAAATCGCCCATGTGGTTAGCTTTCTTTTTGATTTTTATTCCAGCTATAAGTCTCTGTTCCAAATTTTGGTAGGATTTTAGTATATTTGTCTTCAATTCTTTGAGTATATTGGGATCCGATAGCATTGTTGAGGTTTTTGTGATAATTTCTTCACTTACTTGCCCTGTACCACTATTGACAATCTGTTTCCTAGATTTTTTAGGCGAGATTAATCTCATATTGCTTCTTACCATCCGATGATTTGTATTAAAGTTTAAATTTTGAATAACTTCTGTGTTTGTGAAAGCTTTTGGATTATTCGAAATCATAAAGTCAATTTCATTTCTATATCTTTGACCTGGGGACTCCCATGTCCATTTTTTGCTGGGTTTCTTTTTGAAGATAGTATTTAGTATAGTGAGATTGTGTTCCAGCAGCATATCTATAAGCATTTGTCCATGGGGGCTCCTTTATGTGTCCATACTTGATCTTAAATAATAGTAAGTAAATAAAATCCAATTTCTCACCTTCAACTACTCATTCGATTTCATTACAACATTGTTTTAAAATCGTTTTTTTCCACCACTATCTCAATTCTAAATATGTCAATCTTCTATGTCAATGTCACTGTCGCAGAGATCAAGTTAAATTTTATAGAGTATAGTTATCTTATTAATACGTGATCGGATAAAAAATAACTCTATAAATACAACTAAAACAACATGTTAGTTAAATAAAGAAAATTCTTGTAGAATAAAAGAGTGCATTTTTCTCATCAACTCTACAACATGTACCTAGTCAACTAAAAACGTAGTTTAGAAATTTGAAAATTTATAAACACGAAGTTGAAAATATAGAAGCTTATTTTCCGGAAGCGAGTTCATTTTAGCGAACACCGCGGCCGTGATTCGAGCTCGGTAACGAACCGAGGGCGCGCGGTATTTGTACTACATTGTCTGCGGAAAACTCCCGCGTGACGTCGACTAAACGACTACTACTAACAAGGAAAAGTGTTAACTGGTGTTCCATAATTTTGTTGTCATATTGTTGTGGCGAAAGTGTACATATTTTGCATTGTTGTGGCGAGGTTCACTTACTTCTTGATACGTTTCGATTTTACTGTCCATATTTTTTTTTATTTTAACATGTGGTTTTGTGGGAACTTGTATCATACCTTTGTTTTTAATATAATTGAATCAAGTACCCACACAGCTCACTACAAATTGTTACTATTATAAATGTGAACAATTGCAAACAATGTGTTTTTATATATCAAATGTTCTATGAAATTATTTTTATCGTGCTTCACACTAGGTGTATAGAAACTTTCTTTTTGTGATAAACATTTCAAATAATTTCATTGATTAAGCAATGCGTCGTTTCTCGTTAATGGTAAGAAGTTCTAATAATTTCACATTAAGTGACTGACTGGTTTAAAGCAGTTCTCACAAATGGCGCTTCCAACAACGTAGTAGTTGGTAAAAATGATAAACATTCACTAATTCGGCGCCTTCGCAAACTGCGTTTTAGCTTAATTGCCCAAAGCATCTGGGCCGGAGACCCAGAGGATGCAGGTTCAAATCCTGCGAACGCGACAATTTTTGACATGTTTATCACAAAATGAAAGTTTCTATACACCTAGTGTGTGAAGCACGATAAAAATAATTTCATTGATTAAGCAATGCGTCATTTCTCGTTAATGGTAAGAAGTTCTTATAATTTCATATTAAGTGACTGACTGGTTTAAAGCAGTTCTCACAAATGGCGCTTCCAACAACGTAGTAGTTGGTAAAAATGATAAACATTCACTAATTCGGCGCCTTCGCAGAGTGCGTTTTAGCTTAATTGGCCAAAGCATCTGGGCCGGAGTCCCAGAGAGGTTCAAATCCTGCGAACGCGACAATTTTTGAAATGTTTATCACAAAAAGAAAGTATCAAATGTTCTATTTCAACTCCAGCTAAGCAACTTAAAAAAGTGGTTTTGAAATTAAAAAAATTCATACTGTTGTGGCGAAAGTGTACATATTTTAGCTGATTGGGAAAAATAAAATATAAAATAAGTACCTAACGATAGTAAATAACTTACTATTTTAAGTAACCTTACATACTCACTATCGTAAGCGACAAACAAACTAGGTACGTTGATATATTTATTTTGTGTAGTTTCGTCAAATACCCATCTCTTTTAATACCTACTATGACTACCATACTGTACTGTAGCGACTGTAATCGATTCGATTTTTTGCACGAGTATACTATCAAAGTCAGGGGATAACATAAACTTCTCAGTTTAAAAAAATAATTGTTCCTGTGAAATACTAAAAGTCGAAACGTGCGGATAAATCTAGTTTCTAATAATCCCATCGCAAACAGCTTGGATCCAGTGTACATTTTATTGTAGTGGCTTCTTTAAAAAAATGTTGCCTTTAAAGACGGTCTACGGACGATGATATCACGTGATAACGTCATAAGAATTCAGCAATTGAAAAAACCGAAAGCTTTATGAAAAAAAAAAAAACTTGGACGCTTATGCGGACCTTGCCTCTCTATTCGCTTGCTACGCGCTCTCGCTTGCACGCTCGAACTCGACACTTTTTTCGTGCGTGCAGCCGGCGTTCATCAATTTATAAGACGTTATCACGTCAATATACGTAGCATATGAAAACAAGAACAAACAATGTTTTACAGATTCAATACAGATAACCAATATGATAAACCAGTTACACACGATGAGACCGTAACCCGATACTTTGTTTCAATATAGTAACACAGCGTTGGACCCCATCCAAATGTATCGACCATGATCGTATTTCTGACGTCACACTAGTTTAGTGAACATCATGGGTGTTGTGTTAACAATGCAGCGGATTGGCTGGTATTTTGTTGGCCAGGTCCGGTTGTTAGTGGTCGTTTTACTGGCTGTAGGCTGGTATGGTATTATTGTTTGTGATATTGTTTTCACTGGAAGAACCGATTAAACAATACTGTGGGGCCTATTTTACTCATGAAAAGTAATTGGGACATATCCTCAAGCCCAGTGTGGATTGCTGATTTTACCTGCATCCTAGACTATGAAATTCATACTTGAAATGAAATGAAATGAAATATGTTTATTTGACAAAAATTGTTACATAGCTGTTGGATGATATGCCATAAGGGAAATTACAGACAAGAGTTTTTGGACTTAACTGCGGGTTCCAAACTCGGCTAGGCATGTTTTTTGGTAACCCAAGTGAACCTCTTGTTTACAGTAGGTATATAGTATAATTATAGTGAAACATTTTTGATACAATCTTAATATATATAAATCTCGTGTCACAATGTTTGTCCTCAATGGACTCCTAAACCGCTTAACCGATTATAATAAAATTCGCACACCATGTGCAGTTCGATCCAATTTGAGAGATAGGATAGTTTAAATCTCAAATTATAGTCGGAATTTTAATTTATTTAGCCACAGCAACGCGTGGCCGGGCAGCTAGTAATAATATAAATTAGACAAAATAACATTATATTAATATGATATGCGGATTGACAACTATAAAAGGATGCTTCATCAATTGAAAACCTACTAAGTTATAATTCTTCACTGAACTCGAGTAGAATTTTAATAAACAGTGAGTTAATGATGTAGCACGTACAATTTGCAAAGCATTGTCTTCAAGGTACTTTAGTCATATTCAAATCATCAAATATTAAGGTCACTTATTGTTGGTTATAGCCTCCTCGATAGACTTGAAATAGAGCCGATTCTAAAAGGCTTGCACCCAGCTCGATTTCTCGGCAGTTTCAATAAGAATGTCAGTTCTAATTTTAGGTAGACATCCTTTGCTACATTTTTACCGATGCGTAGTCGTCATTCGAAGTATATTTGTCTCCATTTGTTTCCAAACAAGATTTTTCAAGATTTGTTATTGAACATCAAACTTAGTACAGAATAAGCTAGAGCTTCTGGGAATACAGTTCCATTAGTTTAAAAGTATGAGTGCCAAGAAATTGGTCGCAAAACAATAAGCAAAGAAACAACTCCTCAAGAAAAGCCTTTGATTGCTTCTGGCACTGGTTGGGGCAACTTTTTCTAGAATGGCTTAAGGCAAAAGAGCTGCAAACAAATGCTTGGACATATAATGCGCCGTAAAGATACCTTGTTAAAATTGCATTAAAAATGGACACAAGCAAACAACCACGATACCGCCACAAAGCCACTGATAGAGAAATGACGTTATTATCTTAATATATATAAATCTCGTGTCACAATGTTTATCCTCAATGGACTCCTAAACCACTTAACCGATTATAATAAAATTCGCCAACATGTGCAGTTCGATCCAACTTGAGAGATAGGATAGTTTAAATCTTAAATTATATTCGTAATTTAATTTATTTAGCCACAGCAACGCGTGGGCGGGTCAGCTAGTTATCCATATGGTAAGACGCCCGGAGAGAGAAAAGAAGAGCAACTAGTGATTAATACAAATTATACGCTTGATTATATCGTGAGTATATATTTTGATAAATACTTATTCAATTTTATTTAGTAAAGATTGCAAAAACCTGCCCGGATGCAAGCTGCACTTAATCAGTTTCTTCCAGTTATTAATTGGAAATCTGTAGATAAAACTGATTATCTTAAGAAATAGTCCTGAGCATATGTGTAAGCAGCGCACTAGTGACGCCTCCGCTGTTGCAGCTGTTCATATGTGATGGAGCCTTTTACAATCGAAAATACCCTCAGCCTACTTGCCACTTTTTTATTTATTAATGGAGTATTCCTTTAATTTAATTTTCAAATTCATAGTTTACCTATCGCTTATAACTTAGCTCTTCCCTTTTCAAGCGTGGACCTACACAACGTCTAAGTTGACAACACGCTACAAATAATATGTCGGTACAAGATACCAACTTTTTAAAACTTTGTCTTACAACTAGCAACTTTTTAATTGGCCTTTGTTAACATTTTTTCCTCGTTTTTCGCTAGCAGAAAATTGTATTTAGTTTTATTTTTAATTAGGTTCAGTAAACGCTATAGAAAAGAAAGTAGAAGGAAAGAGAGGAAGGGGAAGACCACGGAAGGCATTTTTAGATCAAAGAGAAGGTAGATGTCATGTCGTGAAGACACTGGCGGAAGACCTTGAAACATGGACGTTGCTCCACCGACAACAGTCGCGTTCTTAAATTCTGAATGAATGAAGTGCCATAGATTACAACATGGATTGAAAATATTCATTTGGTCTACATTTTTATATAAACATAATTTGCACTAGGTACCTTTCACTAATATTACAAAAAGAGTTATTACGATATTTGGTCCAAGAAGTATTAATTGCTAATGTAAAAATTACTATCAAGATAAAATGAATTATCAAATATTTTTTGTTTTAAGAAGTTTTTGGGATTTATAGATATAATTATACCTATACTTATCCGTATTCGTTCTTTTGAGACGTAACCTCATCTAATAATTCTTAGAAAGAACAGTGTGTCTCGCTTAATTTAGTTTTATAGTTTTAAAAACGATTTATAAGTCTATTTTCATAAGTCAGTCTTAGCTCGCGAAACCTTTTTAAACAGAATCGAAGCAACAGAAGTGTGAAATTCTTGGCTTCTTGAACACTAGCGTCGGATGAACGATTTTTTAACGCTCAAAGAGTTTTGCTCTACCCCGTTCAACCGGTGATGTATGCGGGTCAGTGAATTCCAGTTTTGATATCAGTCACGTAAGACTGTTGAAGTCCGACTCAGTGAGTATCATGAAGCATATTTACAGATTTTTAGAGAGAAAGTGTTAGGTTATGTAAAACTGCTCAAGATTTTATGAAGTGAAATAATGTGACCTTTTTGTAAAATACATTAGTTATAAAACACGTGTACAAATACTAAAGAAATTTAAATAAAATGTCGCAGGTCTCCACTAAGATTCCCCGTTTCAGAAGTGCGACCGAACACACACGGATACACGGGTTTTATAATTGTATCATTAGGACGGCTAAACGTGTGCGTTACGTGACCGAATAAGAGCAGGAGCGAGTATTTAAAATTTATGCTAATGTGAACGCATAGCATTTGATCCTTTTCGAACGTAAGAAATTATTCTAACATTCAAAAATTGGGCTCTAGACCAGAAATGGATATTTATCACACAAATCAATTCAAAGATTATGTGACAGCTCTAAGTATAATTTTAAAGTGTTGCTCTCCTAGTCTTGTCGACAGCAACCAAAGATACAGCTATATTTTTAGGTAGTATAACTCTGTCAAGTGTTCAAAATTGAGCGCAATTCCTACTGGGAATTGAACCGCCAACACTTTTATAAGGCGTACGAGTATATAATACCAACCGGACCACAAAGATCTTAATTTTTAGGGTTCCGTACCTCAAACGGAAACAGAACCCTTATCACTTTATTGTCCATCTGTCCATCAGTGTGTATGTCAAGACTCTTTATCTCGGGAACGCGTAAAGAAATCGAAAAAAAATCGAAATCGAAAAAATAAAAAACCGCATATTTCGACATTCACAAAAACCAAAACCTACAGGGTACTTCCCTTGAACTTCACTTGACATATAACTGTGAAATTTTGACAAAAGCATTGTCTCAGAGTACACATATAGGAATAAATCTGAAAACCGAACATTTTTATAGGCATCACAAAAAAATAGGGCCTAGATTCACACAATATTGGGTTGAAAATTCAAAGTGAGTAAATCGTATCATGTAAGGTATCATATAAAAGAACTTCATTAGTACATGCTAAAACAGGTTTTGAATTATTTTGACATGTGTAATTTTCGATTTATGGCGAGAAAAGTAAAAAAATAATCGATGATTATAGTATAGAGATTTTAACAATTTACTTCCCAATTTTGTGAAATTATCTGGATTTGTACGGAACCCTCGGTGTGCGAGCCTGACTCGCACTTGTCTGATTTTTTTGTTATTCATTTATTCTGCTTCCATGCAGAATAGGAAGTAGTAATTATAATTTTGGATACGGAATGGCACATGGACACCGTCAGGCGCAGTAAAATCAAAAGGTTTACATTATTATTTTTTTGTTACCAAAAACAATTCAAACATCGATTTAAATGTAACCAAGTTCTCAAATATCACCATCAAAGAAAACCGATACCAAAACACACGATATCAAGTTCTCAGACTCGAAAGAAAATATATTCCATGAATAATTCACGTGTCATACTCGTACATCGGAACTGAATCGCGCTTCCAGGGAGTGCGGATGAGCGCGCGCATTTAATTCTTCGTCCAGTTCTGAATGAGACTCAATACTGTGGAAAAATAGCTAATACACTATATTTTTAAACAACTTAAAAAAAATAAGGTTCTCAATTCAGCTGTGTGTTTTTTTTATTTTTTGTGCGTGTCTTACGCGATTACTCCCCCATTTATCAACCGAATTTGATGATCTTTTTTCGTTTAAGTAGTACTTATTGCATATGTACTTTAGAGGTCGCACTTAAAATTGATTAAGTAAGTAAGTTCGTATAGGCTGGGTGGCTTGCCCTGGTGTCACAGTTTTTAGGATGTCTAAAGGCCTCTGACATGGCTATACGGTTAAAATGACCTACAATTTAAAGTGTCATCCGAGCCACGGTAGCACTCAGTTGGAAAATGCCACCCGCGGTTACCCATACAAATACTGACCGTGCAGACCGTTGCTTAATTTCGGTGATCGCTGACAAACACCTAGTTAAACTACGCTATGAGCGCTACACTTGATTAAAATCAGAGAAATCGTTTTTTAAAAAACATTGATAAACTAATAATGACATACATCGAATCGGATACTTGAATTATGTAGATACTAGATTTTACCCGCGGCTTCGCCCGCATGATATTTTGATTTTTGTGCTATCCCATGAAAACCCTTTATTTATCTGGGATAAAAGTAGACTATGTCACGTTCCCTCTTTTAAACCCGAGGACTTACCTTACCACCCTTAATAAAGGAGTTGGAAAATCGAAAAAATAAAACAAAAAACGTTTTGACGGCTGTTCGATTCGGCAGTTGATTTTTTTTGACATTTCTTTAAGCGCACTCTAGAATAGCTTCTCAGAGTTCTCAGATCTTACTTAGCACTTATCGTTATATTATGAAAAATTTACGCAATATCATTATAATTTATGGCCTATATGTTATTCTGATATATAAGCTATATTATTGCAAAGTTTAATCTCAATCCGTTCAGTAGTTTTTGCGTGAAAGAGTAACAAACAGCCATATATCCATCCATCCATCCGTCCATCCATCCATCCATCCTCACAAACTTTCGCGTTTACAATATTAGTAGGATGTAGATTGCAACAGTTGAAGTTAGTTATGCCGTTTTTGGCAAAAAATAATTATTATCTGTAACAAAAACATCAGTCCAATATGTTTAACAAAGAATAGGTATCTACAATTAATCAAAATAAATAGGCGGGTTAACACAGCTAGCGGCACATAAGGTTAGCGCTGAGAGTAGTGTGGAGGGGATGGCTGCACATAGTAACCGTTATACTAAACCCATGCGCAGTCATCCCCTCCACACTTCGCTCAGCGCTAAACTTCGATCACCAATACACTCATCGAAGGCGCTACACTCACGTGTCGCTACCTATAAACGCATCCAAACGCCAGGAAAAAGCAACAACAATATAACCTTTAATGACAAAAAAATGTTAGACGGGAAATTCGAGATACCAAACAGAAAGAACGTAAGGCCTCATTACCTCAAACTTGTATAAATACGGCTGCACCCAAAAGAAAAAGCAGCAAACTGTCACCAACAAAAGACGTACCTTGGAACCTTTTTAAATTACTGCAATTTTATTTGACGATTACAATAAAAAAGCGGTAATGCCTCCCCGGCCGCGAAGCGAGCGAAACATTTTTGATGAAATTCAGCGTTCGCCATTCGAGTCACGATTCTGTTAAATTTCCCTAAAGATAATAAACATTTCCTGGGTAAATTAAACAGTTGTTTCGTACCGTGGTACTTTTTTGCGTTTCCGTTGTAGCTCGTCTGAGGATTTCAGTCGCTGCGTACCCAATTTTCCCACGGATCTGGGGAGAATTTGCAACGTGAACCCGCGTTTGTTTTTCGAACATGGTGAAATTTTGAATTTTCTGCGTTTTGGTAGGTTGTGAAAATAGACCAAGCTGTAAAATGTTTTTTCGGGTTTAAATTTAAACAGTGTTATGTTGATATGAGATTGATGTATACGTACCGCGTAGTAATGGACACGTTTTTCCTGAATGTCAAATTGTCTATAGGACTCCAATTAAACATATTATTATTTACAATTTAAATTCTTCAAGTAACGGCGAATTAAAATTGACAACTGGCTAACTTGACTTACTATTTGGAGTGCTACTATTCATGTAGTCATATGGCTACATATCTAGTAGTTTTCCAAATAGAAGACATTGTGTCACGTGCCCTTAACTGAATCTTTTTAAGCCTAATCTTCATAAACCTAATAAAAAATCATCGACGACCAAAAATGTCATTCTTACTTCCTTAATATTCCTTGTCCATACTAATATTATAAATCCGAGAGTGTGTTTGTTGGTCAGAAAAATACAATGTTCTCATGGGATAGCACAAAAATTAAAACACCATGCGGGCGAAGCCGTGGGCAAAAGTTTATTTACAAAAACCTGTATTTATATTTTTCATCACATCTATTCGAAAAGGACTACTTGGTTTGCCTTTAAGGGCGCCCATAGGTGGTGTTTTCTATGAGGAACTTTATAAATGCGCCAAAATTATCTTTGCCGCGCACTTTTTGAATTTGGAACAAATAAGTGCGCCGGAATCATCTTTGCCGCGCACTTCTTGAATTTGGAAGTATTTATAATGTTAGTGTTCAGCGCCAAGAAAATATACAAAAATAATGTAACTATAAGTTCTACTATAGTATCCCTCTTATGTTCTAGCATATAAAAGTTTGAATCTGAATTGCATCTGTCCAATTTGTAAATGGGTGACCAACACGCTTGAGCAAAGTTATCACACTTTCCAGAAAACATAGTCAATTGACCAAATATATTAAAACAGGTTAAATTTTATCTCGAGCGCAAGGACGTGCGTCTCATTCCTCAAACAAGATTCCCCTAATATTTTAAACCGAGTAGAACTCTACGTTTTGCGGTACAGCCAGCGTAATACCACGAACAGTAATTGCTTACGGAGGCACCTACAATAATTACATTTGTAATTAAGGTAAGTGCTAAAGGTGTATTTGCCGAACCGTTTTGGTTAAAACTGGTTCCAACTGGAGCTTTGGAAGCCGCAAGCAGTTTTGGATGTAAATTACTTATTTTAATTTGTGTTTTGGTGCTGCGTTATGGATGATCTCGTGTTTTGGTATTGTTTATGGTCGGTTGGTACTGCACATTTTGAAGAAATGTATTTTCCTAATATCTCGTACCAGTTTGTGCTAGATATATCATAACACCCTTCCTGTCAGACGAGAAAAGGGATGTTTCAGCAATATTTAGCAACTTGAACCTATATCTAACTCTCTCATATTATCAATTAGGCGAAAATTATTACTATTTAATAAATTTCCTATTATCATTTAGGTGAGCCGGTGAACTTCATTTCACCATTTGTCAACTGTCAATGACAACTTTTACATGCAAAAACGTTTTGTATGGGAAATTAAATCTATGTTTTATTATTTGACTCACTACATTTTTATATTAGCTAATCGGTTCAGCCGTTCTCGAGTTTTAGCGAGACTGACAACCACGATTCATTTTTATATGTTGTATATAATTATAGATTATAGATCATATGATCAACAACTACATGCATGAATGATTTAAAAATTAAATTAGTGTACAGGGCTATTTCTAATCAATTAGCATCCTTTTAGGGGCTTATTCTGTACATCAAAACTGACAACGTTTGTTCTGCAAAGTTTGTCAAAACTAAAAAAATATAAAACTTGCATAAAAAATATCGTTCACTCGCGACCAAATGTATGGAACAGCTGATTTTTTTTTGAGTTTTGACAAAATGCGCAGAACAAACGTTGTTGGTTTTGATGTACAGAATAAGCCCTTAAAAGGATGCTAATTAATTAGAAATAACCCTGTATAGAAAATACTATTTATTGCTCAACTTCAATACAGTACACAACAAAGTAAACCTTGTTTAGTTAGAGCAAGAAAACTATTAGTAACTATGGTATGTACTCCCATTTATAAACAATATATAAAACTTATTACATACTCGTACATAATAATTTGTCACAATCACAATAGAAAAACAGAATTAATAACATTATTACACGTCGTAACAGGAACAAAACAAAATGTCTTTTCTATGAGTCACAATGCTGCCTGTCACGAGCCATCCCACACCCAAATGTCCCCATCAAACTGGCTGCATTACCTCTTTGGATAGCTAGGGATATTTGTTGTACGAGGAAATAACCCGATCTGGGGTCACGTCCTTTTTCTTTCAAGCGGCGCCCCAACTCGGAGATAAATTTGATAGCGTCAGAACCCCAGGAACCCGCTGTCTCGACAGCAAACGGGACAAACTCGTATATGGATTCTAGGTTACCATACTTAAGACGCTTGCCCCTGGCAGCCGCTTCCGCTCCCGCGCCGGCCAACTGCTGGGTACCGGCAAGGTGACAGGAAGCGAAAGTACTAACACAGGTAGCGTCCCAAATTAGGCACCGTCCTCTGCTATAAGGTATAAGAGTGAGCCCGTCGGGGCGTTTACCGTCGGAGCGCGACAGGCCGGGGGGCTCCAACGTGCACGGAATTTCTGCTGCCATTAGGGCACGTCGAATGATTTCGTTTATTGCGTGGTGCCTGGGTCGACGTCCCGCGCACTTCAAACAACTTAGACCATGGTGGCCGTCCGCTTCGACCCATGCGCCACACACACAGAAATGAGGGCAACAGACGTCGCAACCGAGGCGAAGACCTACTGCCGCGCGGAGGGCGTCATTATCCAGAAGTGTGCCTATTTGAGGAGACGGAATAGCACACAACCAGGCTCCCGACTCCGGCCTGGCGGCGGCACGAAGTCTTGCCAAGTTAGACCCCGAACAATCATCTTGGAGTTCGGTGAAAATTTTCTGTGACATAATGTCATCCCACCCTCTCTGCGTCTGCGGTCTCTCTGGAGGCTCGGTGCCGGGGCACAGAGTCGACCACTCGCTGATGGCCTCTGCTGCAAACGGGATGCGGATCATGTCACCATTAGAGGGTATGATGTGAGCGACAAGCTCCGCAACACCGTGAGATGAGGACAGAAATGCTATCGGGCCAGACTCCCGCAACCGCCGCACACCCAAGCCACCATAGCGAACTGGTAAGCTTGCCTGAAGCCACTGCAGATCGTTTAAACGGATGTTTAGAGTCACTTCCAAGATCTTTTTCAGCGACTCGTCGAACATTTTTACTTCGTCGGGGTACTTCCACGTCGGTGCCGTTCTGATTAAATAAACCATTTTTGGCATGGCGAAGCAGTTCCTGAGGAGTGTTAACGAGACGTGAGCTGGGAGATGCTCAAAATGTACTGCGAGCGATGCCAACACCTCCGTCTTAGACTGCAGGCTACCGGGTACACCTTCGGGGAAAATGGGGGCTCCCAGAAGGCACAACGAATCCCTGTCCATGACTCTCAATCCGGGTATGAGGGACTTGAAAGTTTCTTCTGATTCTGCACCAGCTGAACTACTAGCAAAAAACTCGCACTTCTCCGTGTTGACCACAAGGCCGAGTTCTTTGAGGGCTGGAAAGAGAATCCTGATATCGTTTTCCACGGCAGCTGGGCACCCACCTATAGTTCCGTCATCCAGATACCAAATGTTAAGTGGAGCTTTCAGGGATAAGACGACTTTATGGATCGCCAAACTGAAAATTAATGGCCCTAATGGGTCTCCCTGTTGGGCCCCTTCATGTGACGCAATCCATTCACCATTGTAGGACAGATTGCTAGGTGACGAATAACATTGGTGGAGAAAAGGAACCACAGATGGGATCAGCTCGCGGACTTCCGACAGCATCGTGCACCTGTCGATGCTATTGAATGCATTTCTTATGTCGAGCTTCAATAAAACATCTGCGCTGTCCTCTCGCATCAAAAACGCTCTTGTAGCGTGGATTGCCGCTTCACAGCCACGTGGAGTGCCGAAACCTACTTGATGAGGCTGCAAATAGGCTGCCACACTGTGTCTGACGGCCTGGCAACAGAGCTTGGCGACGAGGCGACGAATGACGTTCCCCACCGCGATAGGTCTAATCCCGCCATCTTTCTTTTGGAGGGCGCACAGGGAACCCCCGTAGAGAAAGGGACAGATCTCCGAATTCAAGTGACCCTCCATCAAAAAGTTGCATAATTTCGTCAACGAATCCAGTAGTTTAAGACCATTGTCACCGGCTGATGGAGAAGTGAGTTCCCTTAGGTGTTCAGGACGCAAGCCATCGAGGCCGGGTGCCGAACCACGGTGAAACGAATCAAGCGCGTTGACTACGTCTTCAGGTTTGACGGAGAGGCGAGGTGCTGAAGGGTCCGGAGCCGGAGGTATACGGAGAGGAAAGGAGGGGGCAGGATGTTTTTCTTTAAGTGCAGTCAGAGTATCCTGGTTAGGAGGCGCAAAGGAGCAATCTGAAGTGAGCAGACGCGCTGCTCCTCTGATATCCCCGTCGAAGACTTTTGACTGAACAGATTTGTAAATAGAATGGGGTTTCCTCGTTATATTTTCGCCTAGTCCCAGTGTGTTTGGCTGAGCGTCATTCGCTATATTGGCCTTAACCTTAGCTGTTAGTGATCTATTAGCTCCCTGATCAGGTATCCTCAAAGCTGGAAAAGCGAAGGTAAGTAATGTTCTCCCATTTGTTTATAGGGTTCCGTACCCAAAGGGTAAAAACGGGACCCTATTACTAAGACCCCGCTGTCCGTCCGTCTGTCTGTCTGTCACCAGACTGTGTCTCTTGACGATAACTTTGTGGCTTATTTTGATATTTTACTCTATGTAATACAAAATACAATATCACAATAGCAGAATAGTATGTTATATGTATGCACTGTTATTGTGATATTATACCTACTGTTATAATTCATAAAGCAAGTTTTTATCAATACAGCCAAAAACCGATGTGTAATAAAATAAGTAAAAATATTGGTGCCAACAAAAACTGAAAAAAATAATGACTACTGCATATAAAGCGCAAACATTTGCGTCCGAGAATTCGTATCGAACTCCACTGAATTTCGGAATTAAAAGTATTGAAATTTATATTCATTTACGCACGTAAATATTCACATTTTGTCTGCTGGGAATCGATGCTGAGTAATGACTGTCCAATCAACGAAAATTGGCGAATTTCGTAAACTAGCCGGGCTGAAAAACTAACGAAGCTAATTATGCGTTTTTAATAAAAAAAACAACAACATCGTTTTGAGTGTGTATTATAAAACTACACTTATTTTTGTCAGCGATTTTGCCCGAGTGATATTTTGATTTTTGTACTATTCCATAGAAACTATTTACTTTTCCGGAATAATAAATTATCATAAAGTATAACTTTTTAAAAATATAAGCTTTTGAGATCCTTGATATCATATAGCAGCAGTTTGCTAACGAAGACAAGTAAAACGAGCCCTAACACGGCCAAATTGGTCAAATACTACAAAAAAAAACATATATAAAAATTGTTTCGAGTAGAAATAATTTATGTAAATGATGTGGTAAATTGGTTTTGTATTTCTTGTATACAAATCTTAAGTATACTAAGCGTCACACAAATCGGCGGATGGGAAGTCATGCGCAGAACGCTGCGCAAAAGCCGAAATATAGGTAAAAGCGGGAGCCAGATGACGAGACGCCGGGGCACACCCGCCCGCCAACCTCATGCCTCCCGCGCGCTTCCTATGCACTACGACACGCGGCTTCGTAATTGTGCACACATGCGCAATAATGAGCCAATCACGGCGAAGTGTCATCTGCGGCTAACATCTCATCCGCCGATTTGAGTGGCGCTTAGTATAAATAAGTAAAGCTTAAAACAAGCTATTAAAATTCTCTACCAAAGAATTAGGGACAATATTATTATTATATCTTTATTACATGAGTTCTTATAATCCTGTTTTACATTTTATCGCGACTTTGTACAGGATAATGAAATGTCCAAGTAGGACGTTTCATTATCACCCTGTTTTGAGTACTTTCTAATATAAGTATCTAGTCAGTTAAACTGATCACAATTAACTGCGATAGATCTTTAAATTTTGAGTCTCAGTATCTCGTTACTGAGATATTCAATTTCTACCTTCACACCTTCCATTCGAATCTACTCAGGCGTAGCTGATATGACTGACCAAAAATCTCACGGCGTTTATTGAAAACTAGCTATTGTCCGTGGTTTCCCCCGCGAGATATTTTGGTTTTTGTGCTGTAGGATATATTCCATAGGAACCTTTTATTTTTCCGAGATAAAAAGTAGTTTATGACATTCTCCAACCTTAAGAGAGCTTGTATACGGCCGTTTTTTACCGGACGCCGGACCGTCAATAAACGGACGCCTACTTAAATTTTTCGCCAGACGGATGTCTGTTGCATCTATACATATTCATTATATACCATACACCGCCGCGAATCCAGTGAAAAACACGGTCCCTTGTCCAGTGAGAAAAACGGACGTTCACAAGCGCATTAAGAGCGTTCTAAGAACGCTTGTATACGTCCGTTTTTTGTGGAGCGGTGCATAGTTTATAATCAATGTATGTAGACGCACCGGACATACATCCGGCGAACAAATCAAACAACAACAATATTGACGGTCCGTTGTCCGATAAAAAAACAGCCGTGTACAAGCGCTCTTAAACTACACCCATGCAAAAAATGATCGATCCTTTTCTCTGTTGAGAGTAACAAATAAATCAACTATTTACGTAATATATTTTCAGAATGAAAATATTTAAAATGATAATTTAGTATCTCTTTGCGGCTTTGCTAGCATAGATATAATCTAGACGATTTAAAAAGTACATATCACATGAAACTATTGGGTGATGATGTCAGTTCTCTAACCACGTCACAATCACAGCATGCTGATGTATCAAATGAATAAAAGCACACTAAAGGTTTCTTATGTGCGAAACAAAATCAGCTGTTATTGGACCGAGCGAAGCGAGGTCTCAGAGTCTACTGGGATAAATCGGCACCTGTATGTATGTTTGTATATTTGTATCTATGTTTGTTCGACGATAACTCGAGTACCGCTTTACCGATCTTCATGAAATTTTGCATAATTTATTATTAGTTTATGTATTTAGAATTTTTAAGTTTGAATTTATGAGCTTCTTCTGTTCATTAGTTGCGAAGATTTACAATCATTTTATTCATAATGTTCATCCATTCACACTGTTAAGGGCTAACAGCCCTTAACAGTGTGAATGGACTCTCTTTTCAGCGTATGAAACTGACAAACATACACATACTTTCACATGTAATTAAGCCTCAAGTAAGTTAATGCAGTAATCTAATAGCTATCTGATCTGATTCGTATCATTGTTAGTCTTTGACAGTTTGGTCACATCAGTTGACTTCGTTTTCTCAAAGACTCATCTCGTCTCCCAACGCGCGAATTAAAATCAATTATTATCAAGAAATATCAACAACAAAATCTACTCCCTGTGCTATCTTTATTTTTCTCTCTATTTACAGTGCACTAGTGGTTGTGCAGTTTTGTATCAATACTCGTGATATATCAAAGAAATTAAAAACAAATAATCTCAATGCCAAAGCGTGTTTAATATAAGTGTGACATTGGAAGTTAAAAGTGATAAAGGAATATCGTCTTTCAGCTGTTTGGGTAAGTCTTATAATTGTTTGCAACGTTTTTCAGTGATCAATTAACAATGTCTGAGTGGTTATAGCGAGCAAGTTTGCACATGAGAAAAGCGTACGATATTTTATTTTATTACGCTCTTTTATTTCTATCTCAGTGCATGGTTCAAGTAAGAAAGTGGACTTATTTAATTCAGTGTAGAAATTGTGAAAGTTTGCGGTTAAAATTTTATTTTTTCATTTGCTATTGAATCTGTTATAACTCAATTGAAATCTGGTTGACACGGCGCAGTGAAGGCTCTTATGCCTATTACAAGATTCACCTACTTATAACTAATTTTAAAAGTACCTACGGTTGACTGCTGGTAATTCTTTGAATACAAACTGTATTTATTTACACTTTATTGCACACCATTTGTACCAAATGAGGACTTAACGCTAAATAGCATTATCTGCCAGCCAACCTACAGTTAGAAGACATTGCGAAGTAGGCATGAATAAATAGACAAAGAGATAAATTAACTAGAATCAAAATAGTTCAAAATTATAAAAAAAAATACACTAAATAATAATACAATTTCAAAATAAATAAAATACATAGACTATTATATTAAATAATAAGGTGATAACTAGTAAAAGATAAAAATAGCTTATCCTAAGTGTTCGAGATTAATGCTCCCGCACAAGGCGCTTAAAGACAGCCTTCGAAGGCGCTTGACGAACAGTGGATGGAAGCTTGTTCCAAAGGCGCACGGCTTCAACGCGGAAAGAGTCAAACAAATAACTCTTTATTGTACACACAAAATAAACTAACAATAAATACATTAGTGAAATTCTTAGGATAGTGCAACACTAGGCGGCCTTATCGCTGGAAGCGATCTCTTCCAGGCAACCCATGTACGGAAAGGAATGTGCTAAAAATAATTGACGGGGAGTACAATAAATACTAAAAAAAAATACATTATAGACCTAAATACTAATACTACATACAATACCTAACACATAATAATACTACTACATAAATAGACAATACATAGATAGACATACATAAAATATATAAAGTACATATCGACGCTTGAAAGGCAAAAATTACCAAGCGACAGTTTGGGCGATATTGAGTTATATATATCACTGAAATCAGAAAAAAAAACTGCGTCGATTGGTCTTACTCTCACGGCGCTAGGGCGAAGTTTGTTGTCGTTTGGTAACTTAAAAAAGGACACATTTTCACAGTTTTCGGCGTCCAAGCGACTCAAATTTTAATGATTTATGAATATTTTTCACATGGTAAGGATTAGACTTTTATAATTTACACTAAGTAATTTTTGCCTTGACTCTAAATAATGCATCTAAACATAAAGTATTTTCTGCCTTGCGAGTACCCAGGAATTAGCATTACTTAAGAATTTTTACCTGATTGTTGTTTTTCTCTCTCGTAATTTAAGACTTTTTAACACACCTTCAATAGACTTTCTTTGTCATTTAGTACTTTTTAATTAAATATAATTTATTCAAAAATGTGAAGTAGTGAATATCTACCTGCCTAAAACAGGATATATTTTGTCGTTAAGTAATTTTCTACCCGCCCATTTTTTTAAAGTTTATGTTACTTAGATAACTATTTCTGATATGAGATTTCTCTAAAAGTGACCTTATCCATGCAGCACCTTTTTTGTTTTGTCACTTATCCGCACTGTAAATCAGATTCTAAGTGGCTGTTGGTAACAAAATAACGATTAAGTCTTCACCGAACTGTCGCTTAGACAACACGCATGCGTGCGCGCATGGTGCAAAGTGCTTAATCTCGTAGCTTGTTTGTGTACTCGGTAAGTGCATTATTAAGATTTTATGACTTTATATTTATAGATTTTCAGATATGACTTTATGTTAGATTATTAAATTTATATTTTACATTAATTTAAATCTATTGTTAAAAGTACATAAAAATCGAAAAAAGCGAGTAGATTGAAGCGAGATAGAAGCTTGGTAATTTGGTGTGTTTCAGTGTGTTTAGCATATGTGGACTTTGAGATAGCCATTGATTCGGTCAAGACATGGGCTGTGCTTGAGTCTATCCAGCGATGCCGCAAGTAGTCCAGCCGGTCTGGAGACAGGTCAGTTCCTAAATTTACGGAAGACGGATAGGTTAGTCCTTCTGAAGAAAGATGGGCGCCTCCGCGTACCGCCCTATAGAACTGCTGAATGAGGTGGACAAGCTGTTCGGATGCGTTATAGCTGCTTGTCTCATCCAGTATCTTGATAGCAAGTGTGGACCAATGTCCACACTTGTCCGACGAGCAATTTGGTTTTCGGGTGGGCCGGTCTACAAACGACGCTGTTAAACGTGTCAAAGCCCTCTTGGACGAGGTGGTGGCTCATGGTCAAGTGTTGGTGGCGTGTCTCTAGACATCGCCAACGCATTTAAAACACTGCCATGGGTTTGTGTAGAGAACCTACGAAGAGTCTGCCAGTCTTGCGATGGCAACGGTGCAGGTGGTGGCGAGAAGGATAGTGAAACTGGGACTCCAAGTAGCGCTGAACAACTCAGAGGCCCTGGTATTTCATGGCCCTCGACGAGCGCTGGAATCACTAGGGAGTGAATCGATTAAGGTGAAGCCTACGATGAAGTATCTAGGGCTACACCTCGATGAAAAGTGGAACTTTTGGGAGCATTTCGCCCAGTTAGTTCCTCGAATAATGGGTGCGGCTGGGTCACTTAAACGCCTTTTTTCCTAATCTTGGGGAACTAATTGCCGCTAGTCGTCTTTTTTATCTTGGAGTGGTGTGGTCGATGGCCTTGTGCGGGGTGCTTATATGGACCGACGCCCTAAACCGAGAAACGGTCGCTTTTATAAAGTGACCACAACGCGCAATGGCCATCGGGGTAGTCAGAGGTTATCGCACTATTTCGTGTGACGCGACATGCCTTTTGGCTGGGTCACCTCAATGGGATTTAGAAGTGGAGGTAAATAAATAAATAATTTTATTTTCAGACAACACAGTAAATCGTTAAAATCAGTAAACACAAGGTACATGCGAACATACTCGTGGCGCACGGAGCTCCGCCAACGCGGACAGAATCCGGCACTTGCATGCATGCTCGAGGAGTGGAAGGAAGAGCTGGCCAAGCATACAGCTGGCAGCTGGACCGTCGAAGCTATACAGCACCGTCCTCGTTGACTGGCTGGACAGGGCGCATAGGTCACTTATCTTCCGGCTCGTGCAACATTCGCAGGTGCTTTCTGGGCATGGATGCTTCGAAAAGTACTTGTGCCGCATAGCTGGAAGAGAACCGACAACAGAGTGCCTCTACTGCGGCTGCGACGAGGATTTGGCGCAACACACTTTGGAGGAGTGTTCAGCATGGGCAAATGAGCGCCGAAACCTCGTCGCAAGTGTAGGAACTGATCTCTCGCTTCCACCATTGATTCAGTCAATGCTTGGTTGTGAGAGATCGTGGGAGACGGTCGTTTCCTTTTGCGAACAAGTTATGTTGCGCTTGTGTCGAAAGAAAACGGTGGAGCGCGAAAGGGAGAACTTTTCGGAACTCCCGATGCGCCGCCAAAGAACTGGGCGTCGGAGGAGGATTTTCCACGCTCTCCTTCGACCCCGTAACAGGTGGCTTGGGCAACAAATTTGAGGGAGTTCGTTGCATGAAAAGCGTAGCCCGAGGGCTACGCTAGGAAGAGCGTGCGATGTTTCCCCGTGCCACTTAAGGAAAGAAGGGTGAAAATCCACCCTTAAATAGGGCAAGGTCCTAGGAGCCGCGAACGAGTGCGAACGCGTCCCCGCAGCTCCAGCACATAGGCAGCAACATCCCCGGGGTTTGTAGTAGGTACACCGATCAGTGGAACTCCCACATAACCACCCTGCTCCCTCGGCGGGGTGGTATCCATAAAATATTTCTTTGGAAAAAAGAAGGACATGTAGTCCAGCTAGGTAAATCCAACTTCAAGAAGGAGGTCAATCGCTGAATCCAACTCGGCTAGGCAGCGTTCGGAAAACCACATGACGTCTTTTCATCCGATAAACCTCAGTGCCTCAAGACGAGAGTTGCAACAGTTGTGTGTTCCCGAAACGTGATCGTTTACTGTGGGCCTAATCGCAGCGTAGTCTTGATATCTAGATTATGGGTCCACCTCCGAGATGAACGGAAGATCTCATCAAGACCGCAGCATCGTGCTGGAAGCAAGCCGTTTCCAGCCGGTCTTATTGGAAATCTATAGGGGAGGCCTTAGTCCAGCTGTGCAATGTCTGCAAAGACAACGACGACGACAAATTAATAGAAACAATAATTAACAATAAAATAGGTAATGATTTGACATGGTTGATTTTTATTATAAATATTTAGATAGGTTTCCCAGAAACCGATGTCAACATTATAGTTTTAATTTTAAGTAGTTTTTATTGTGACAATATTTTTGATAGCATTTTTTTTCATTCATCATCAGATGAGGTTCATACTCAGTAGAGAGTGATTGTAGATAACTACAAGGGCTGTTTAAAAATTGGTGATGACGATATCCGTTGAAAACTTTTGCAAAAGTTTCTAATGTAGTGTACAAACCTGAATTTTTGTTAGGTTGTTCCTTTTTGGAAGGTAAGTGTAGGACTTTTTGTCCTACACTTACCTTATTTAAATAGGACTATGGTTGAAATTGCCTGGCAGTAAAGTGGTTTATCTTTTTATTTCGATCATTTTACCTATCTGTTAAACATCTGTTTATTCTGGATGCATCATTTTGCTTCAAATATAATCATAAAATATTGGGGTTTAGTTAATTTTACATGTTTTACGATAAAAATTTGTTTTTGGTTAGTAATTTTTACCTGTTTGTGATTTTGATCAAAATTTTACTAACCGACACTATCTCTTAAATTATTGAGAAAAATCATATTTTTAAAATGACAGTTCATAAAGCTTTTAAATTTCATTTATAATCTATTAGAACCGAGTAGAAATGAGTAATAGAAAATTTTATATGATTTTTTTTCCAAAAAATAAAACTTTAAAACGCTCTGGTGTAAAGTTGCCAATATGTCGCTTGGTAATTATTGCCTTTCAACCGTCGATATGTAATAACAGAAAGAAATAAATGATACAGTACCAAATTATTTACAGAGATAATGAGTTTTTACAAGACGTTTGAATGCATCCAGTGAACGTGCACGCTTAATATCTAGAGGCAATTCGTTCCAAAGGTTCACAGCCTTCACCGCAAACGAAGAACTGTAGAAAGAGGTTCTGTGGGAAGGAATATCCAGAGTCAAATTATCTGCAGATTTCAATGTACGAGAGTTAACTGTGCTCCTAAACTTGAAGAGACTAGAAAGATAAAAAGGGGAAGTAGGACAGAAAAGAGTGCTGTAAAGAAGCGATAGAATATGAGCATCCCGGCGACGACGGATAGAGAGCCACTCGAGCTTAGTGCGAAATTCAGAAATATGGTCATATTTACGCAAGCCAAATATGAACCGAATGCTGTAATTTTGAAGGCGCTCGAGTTTATTCAGTAACTCTTCGGTGAGATCAAGATAGCATACATCTGCATAATCAAGGATAGGAAGTAAGAGCGGCTGAGCAAGCGCAATCTTAGTAGTAATGGGCAAAAAGTTTTGTAATCGACGCAACGAGCCCCCGGAGGCAAACACTCTACGGCTAGTCTCAGCGAGCTGCGGAACCCAAGACATACCCCGGTCAAAGATTATTCCGAGATTTTTCACAGTTTCACTGAAAGGTATGGTGACTCCATAAAAAACCACCCGTGGAAGAGTGCTCCATTCGACTTGGCTGATAGTCCAAGAACTACCAATTATAATTACTTGCGTCTTTGACGGATTCACTTTGAGGCCATACGATCTGCTCCATTGAGATATACGACATAAGTCGCCATTGATTGTTTCTACTGCTTCAGATAGCCATTCCAGCGGCGCTTGACAGTATAGCTGCAGATCATCCGCATAGAGGTGGTAGAGAGAAGTAAGGTTGTAAGAGATAGAATTAATAAAGATTGCGAAAAGAAGAGGGGATAAGACGCCACCCTGAGGCACACCGGCAGACGTGTTGCACCACGAAGAAAGAAGATCGTTAAGGCGAATTCTCTGCCGACGGCCAAACAGGTAACTACGAAACCAGTCCACTACCGTTGGAGATATGTTAAGAGAGCGAAGAATAGCAAGAAGGATATCAAAATCAACGGAATTAAAAGCATTGCTAAAGTCCAGAAGCGACAACACGGTAAAATGGCCATTCTCCATCCCTAGACGTATATCGTCTGTGATTTTGACTAGCGCCGTAACCGTGCTGTGCCCGGAACGAAAGCCAGACTGAAAAGGATTAGGCAGCCCATTACTGGTAAGGAGTCGTGCACAAATGACGTTTAAAGCATGACATACCTACTACAGCCTTATCAGTTGTATCTATATTCCGTACAAATAGAATTATTCAATTATTAACTTAACCCCTTTGGGACAGGGGCGCAGAAATAAGTACTGCAAATAGGACGTTATTTGAAGTCGAGGATCGTGTATCGACCAGTATTTTCGTGTTTTCTGTAGAACATCGAGAAATTTTACGGTACATTTTTGATAAAAATTTACGTTGCGGGAGAAAACTCTTTTTACCCTATAAATCAATCTTGTCAATTGCTTGAGTAAAAAATATTGCACGCTCGTAGGTCTTTTTTTTAGAAAAGTTTTTTTTTAATTTTGTTATATACACGTTTCAATCATGTTTTTGCGTCAGGATATGACTTTTCAGAGGCTGATAACTTAAAGGTTCTATAAAAAACTTTAAAAAATGAGACGTACTCGTCTAATCCTAGTGTAGAATATTTAGAGAAAGATAACAACTTATTGTTTTTGTCTGGTGATGTTGGCGCCTCGCGATTGCCACAAGTCTTATAGTTGACAAAAAAAGAAGAATTTAAATAGCACATTCACCTTTGTTGCCAAGTATTAACGGCCTTGCTCCAATCCGATGCGATTTATGGTACAAAAGCTCTAATTAACACAAGCCGAAAAAGGGCTAAGCCTCTAACCAATGTCATTAAACAGGCAGTCCAGTGTAACTAGTCGTTGAGTACGTAATCTTTAGTTTCTATAGTTGTGTGTATAAGAACAGTTCGACCAATTATTTTTTCCGGCAACATTTGGACTCGTAGTTTCCGAAATTTGAGTAACACTATCTCGTAAAATTATATTTGTGTACTCGAAACTCAAACATACAACGTTTTCATATTGTAAGATGTTGATCAAACGAATGCAAGGTGCAAGGACTTTCAGAGGGACTCTTTTACGATGGACATTCCGCGCGTTAGAACAAAGCGTTTCGAATGCTCATTCCTCATACGAACATCCAGAATGTGGAACGCTTTGCCTGGGTCTGTCTTCCCGCTAAAGTGCAACGTGGGTGTCTTCAAATCCCGAGTAAATAGGTATCTTCTAGGCAAGCGTGCTACATCCTAGACCGCATATCTGCTCAACATCAGGCAGTATGTAGTCAAAAGCAAACCTACAAGGAATAAGAAAAAAAAAGGTTTAAATTTATGTTTATCAGTCCCGCATTTGATACACTTTATCTTTGTTATATTTTATTTGATTCACGAAAAAAAACATGCGTGTTCATGATTATTTGGTAGTCTAACTGTTGCTGTTATTATAATTTAAGGCAGCGAATTCACTGACGCATTAATTACAATGATATTTTTACTCAAGCATCAAGCCTGAGTAAAAATATATATTTTATATGTTTATTTACATTTGTTCCTAACGAATAACACCCTCAACTGTCACACTGTTACTCGATGGTAAATTTTAAAGAAAAAAATCTCATCCAGTTAATTAGTATGTGTACTTTATTACTCAATTCAAATTTTTAAATTTAAATTATTTAAATTAGTTAAGACAATTCTAGTTTTCTTTATTATTTTATCTTTGGTTTGAAATGTATATACGAGTATATATATTTTTTTGTTAATGTTTATATATTTTTTTTTTTACTATTTATTATATAGTTATATATTTTTATTTATTGGAGATTTCAATATACATCTACATGTTTATATTAGTATTTATAATTTATATCAGAATTATTTTTTTTTTTTTTCAATTTTAACTTTGAAAGATTACGTTTTATTTTTCTAAATTAGTTTTTTTTTCTACTCTTTATTTACATTTTGGCATGCTTTTTATGTTAATATAGAGAAGCCACTGGCGCCTGAGACACAGTCTTAGACTAGTTCAGGAGCCTATGGAGCATGTATCGCTGTAACACATTTACTAAGTCAAAATAAATGATTTGTTTGTTTGTTAGTTACACTTGTGTAAACGCTAGTTTGAGAAGCAAATATTCAGTTTTTAATTAATTTTCTTTTGTAGTTGGTAAGGTAAAGCTTAAGGTCACTGTCTTGTCGTCCACGTCTCCCGTCCGCGTGTAGCTAATCGAGCTTGTTAACTCTGAAGGGCTATGCAGCCCTTGAGAGCGCTAAATACGATCCGATGCCTCCTAGTCCTAACTATTAATCTTTTTAACAACCGACTTCGGAATTACGCCCGCCATTATTTCTTTGCCCTAATTAAAATAGCTCAATTTGTTTGCAGACTTTAGGACGGTTTTAGTGACTATTTGGGAGGTTTTATACTTTTTTTACTTCAGGGGAAAATATGCACGATACGGTACAAATAAATTATTTTAGTTTTTTTTTAATTAAAAATAATTAACCACAGACTCAAGGGTCTGTGCCCTTTGTTAACTAAGATTTACAATTATTTTATTATAGTTACTGTACAAAGAGTAGGTACTAGAAATATTAGCCTAAGTTAGTCAATGCACTGCGTGAATGCCACGAGCAGACCGGCGACCCGCAAGCAGCACCCGATCACGAGTGTGACACATGTGCCAGCCAGCCTCTCCTCGACCATATTTGAGGGAGGAGTACGACCCGACACATGATGCCGCCGCAAGAAATGCCGCCTTCGATGGCGAGCATGAATGCTTGGGGCATGCACACATGCACACGTCCTATGCCAATTTAGTTGCCTTCTCCCGGCCCAAAGCTTCCATCACCGCCTCGTTCCGATCTCTGACAGCCATTTGCAGATTGTACTCCTTGATGGTCTCCGATGACACAGACGATGCGCGCCGCACGAATCGACTGATGGCATCATTTTCGATGTCGTCGTCGTAATAGATGAAGGTCCCAGTGTGCCGCGATAGTGCAACGACTGCGTGTGAGACGCTCTCGTGTAGTCTCATTTTCGGCATTGTTTTAATAACGATTACCGACACGTACGTTAGTCCCTGAGCTTCGTGAATGGTAAGGGTGCGTGATCCTGAGCCTCCCCCATGACCTTGACTTAATTATTTTAGTTTGAAAATCTATCTGAATTAAAAAAAAACTTATTATACAAGGCTATTCCTACACAATTAACTTCCTATTAGAGACTTATTCTGTAGGTACATCAAAACTAACAACTTTTTGTTCTGCGAATTTTGTCAAAACTCAGAAACAAAACAGTTATCCCATACATTTTGTAGAGGGTGAACGATATTTTTCTATGAAAAAACATTTTTTTTTAGTTTTGACAAAAGTCGCATGACAAAATATGTTAGTTTTGATGTACAGAATAACCCCTAAGAGGATGCTAGTTGATTAGAAATAACCCAGTATGTATGATTTAATGGGAAACTAGTATTTTAAAACCAATGTTTTCTTGAGCTTTATTGTTGAATGAAAACTAACTTACAAATAACTTTTATGGTTATGCTTTATACAAAGGTATATAAAGGTATTATTAGCACAGTGAAAAATATGGCTTAAATTTTCCTTTGGAAAATTTTGTACTGTAATATTGAAACTATTCTAAAATAAACTATAAACCTATAATCACAGCGAAAAACCATCTTACACTTAATAAATTTGGTTAACAAGATTATTTTTTGCAAAAATTAGCATGACCGACTTCACCTGTGTACAGAATTCGCGAATATTTCGCACGGATCGATGTAACATTTTTCACATTATTGTTGATTTATCAAAAATGGCTCAGCCGATTTCAATAAAATTCAAATGGAACTAATTTCGAAATATACTCTTTCCAATAAAAAAATAATTATTGAAATCGAACTGCTATGAAAAAAGTTATGCGTGGTTATAATAAAAAAAAAAATGGCGAAAAATAATATAAAAATATAATTATATACGCGACGAATTGTATACCTCCTCTGGTTCGTCGGTCAAAAAAAAGTTCATATTAGACATTTTACTATACAAAGATAAATGTGCATATAAGTAGGTACATGATGTAGCGATGACACAGCTATAGAAAGCTTTAAAGATATTAACTTTCTGATTTTACACTCTTTAACGATATTTATTAGATTATTATCACTGAGCCCTTTAGAGGCTTGGCAGAGGAAAGCAAAAAAGCGGCGCCTCCAAGAAAAGCCCACTGTTATCTTGGTAAACATTTAAACGACCTTTTCCAAGCCTCTAGGATATTTTGTCGGTTCATAATTTACTGTAAAATATCGGTTAAAATAATATTACTTTACCCGTATTAATTTACCTTAGCTTTGAAATTTGAAAAGAAAATACATTTTGTAAAAAAATATTTTTACTCTCACGCGGTGGCGTGTGATCTTTCAACAATCCCACATTTGCTTGTAATTTGATGATGTATCTTTTGTCAGACACAGGTTTGTATTTTTACCGACATAGCTTTGCACGTGTCTTCTAATTTTTAACCAACTTTCAAAACGGAGATCAACTCGACTGCTTTTTTTTTAACACGCTTTTATTAGTTTCACCTGTATGTTTGCTTGCTTGCTAGTAACCTACCCCATTGAGCTCGATTTTGACCTACTTTGACCGATCAGATTTTCTATAAACTTTGCACACCTATCAAAGACCGATAACAATGCATTTATAAAAAAAATGTGAATTCTAAGTGAGTTTTTTTTAAACTCTCTTTATATTGTTTGCATGTATGTTACGCGGTTACGGAGGTAGTCCCATCTAATATGTATTTTAAAGAAATATACGGAGTCGTTTTTAAAAAATCAGCAATAATATTATAGAAATATTCGGCCAAGTGCGAGGCGCACTCGCGCACGAAAGGTTCCGTTCCGTATGGAAGCCCCCTTAGTAAATTATATTTTTATTTCACTATTTATTTTTGAAAGGAATATACAACTTAATATTCTGTGAATATTTTAAGCATCGTTCTATTGCCTTTATCTTTATCAATATCGAGCAAAACAATTACGTTTCTTTATAGGAGCCTCCCGTGAATATTTATTTTAATTTAATTATTTATTTTACAAATTAATTTTTCTCTTAACATTCTATGAATATTTCTAGCATCTACTTGTCACCGTTATTATTATCGAAAAACGTATTGCTGTTTGGGTGTTTCCCTTATTTTTTTTCTGTTTTTAGTAGGTATAATTATCTTATTATAGCGGCAACAGAAATACGTTATCTGAGAAAATTTCAACGTTCTAGCCATCACTGTTCCTGCGATAAAGCCTGGTGACAGACAGACAGACTGACGGACAGCGAAGTCTTAGTAATAGGGTCCCGTTTTTACCCTTTGGGTACGGAAACCTAATTACTACATCGATTCGTGCGAATTATGTATTTGAATTCTGTAGAGTGGTGTCATTTTTGGCAAAAAATATTAATCATTAAATAGGTATATCAGTTTTAAACTGTGGTTGTTTTAACCGCTAAGCCTTGTTAGGTATTCAAGCAGCATAGAAACTCTGACATTCTAAACTAACTAAATCACCAACTATGACACCCGGGTTATACGAACTTAATTACTAAAGGATATGGAAAAGATGCGGTTTTTGAAATTTTGCAGAAACAAAATATATACCAATAGAAAGCTTATATAATTATCTTTTCAAACACATATTTTTTAGAAATTTTTTCATCGCCATTTAATTTTCAAACGGGTTCTAAAAACATTAGAAAAATGAACTATGTGCTACACCAAATAACTGAGTTAAGCCAAAATTAAAAAAAAAACCTGACAGTGACATTACGAAACAGCAAAAGGAAATGACTTTGTCAATATTGAACAACCAATGCTGGTCGCCATGTTTTAAAAAATAAATAAATGTCAAACTCTAAAATATCAGCCCGCTATTGGTTGTTTGAAGATTCCTGTCTGATACGTAGATTACGTAGACCTCCTCTTAGTATTACCAGTTCAGTCTAAATATTTTCTACTTAGTGAAATAAAAAAGAGATATTATAATAAAACGGCGATACACAAAAATATATTTTTGCGTGAAATAATATTCTTAAATATGGCACTAAACATTAATACAGCTCGCATCGCTGCCGGTTTTCAAGGACCGCCTCCCATATAAAAAGTTTACCAACTCCTTTGTACAAAACTTGATATTTTATTGTCGTTTTTTTATTTCATTGGTTATTTTTATTTCTTTGGTAAAACTGGTCTGAACTAAAAAAATCTAATAAGTTTCATACAACTTGCTGAACTATTTTTTATCAAAAATGAAATAGGTCTAGGTCAATCTCAACTCATTCGTTGTGGATCTAAGCATATACATACAGGGTTACTGGTAATCAATTAGCATCCTTATAGGGGCTTATTCTGTACAACTTTAGTTCAACGACTTTTATCAAATCTCATAAAAAAATGCTGTTCAATAGAAAAATATTGTTCACCTTCGACAAAATATATGGAACAGCTGTTATTTTTTTCAAGTTTTGACAAAAGTCGCAGAACAAATGTTGTTTGTTTTGATGTACAGAATAAGCCCTTAAATAGGTGCTAATTGATTACCAGTAACGCTGTATAGTATTATTTATTTAGATATGTTTTATATACTTATAATATTTTGACATACGATAAAAAGTATTTTACTGTAAATTATTTATTGTAGGTCTAGGTACCTGTTATATATTTGTGGTATATTTTGTTGAAACTCAAAAAAAGATTACTAGGGCCTTTAAAAAAAAAACTCTAGATGCCTATATATGTACTAGGTACTGGAAACTATCATAAAACGTGTAGCTTAAAAATATATCTTGTATTACCCAAAATCGTCTAATTATCTAATTGTGGGGTTTAATAAATAATTTAAATAGAACCCAAGGTGTTTGTGTCTTCTCGGAAATTATAGTTAAAAGCCAGTATTTATTGAAATAATACCTTACACGGCGTTACTTTCATAATATATTTTCACCTTGGATAACAACTCACAAGTCAAAACGAAAGTTGGTATTTTGAACTAAAATAAAACTAACTCTAAAAAATATGCATGGCAACTTTTCACGCCTTGATGAATATTGTGGTGCTATTTAGTTATACTCTATATAATTTAACTTCTGCGACAGCTGTCAGAAAAATAACGCCTATGAAGTCCTGAGTTTCTTAATAGTACAGACAGCACCTGTCAATGTCATACTTTATGGGCATGCCAATTAGTGATGGGCGACGAATGATCATGACCACAGAGTTTAAGATAGAGTTTTATTTAGAATATCGATAGTTTAATACTACCAATATTTTGAAAAAAACTTAATTTATCATTAATTTTATTGTATATTTTAATATCATAACATTTTTTTACACGTGTAATTAAATTAAACCCAATTTTATGTTACATTAGCATCGATTACAGTGAAAAACGTCGATAAATACTATCGTTACATTATTATGAGTATTTAATTAATATCATAACATTACTTACAAGTGTACATAGTCAAAATTGAGGGCCGCGGGTTTTTGTTTTTAAAAAGACAAAAATGAATTTTCAATTATTTAATTATGTCCGATTACAATGGGAGTTGAATTATAACTAACTTAAAGCTAAACTAAAAGCTAACGGGAGCGGTCTTATCTATCGACTCCCACGCTAATGCATACCGGACCACCGTAGAGCCAGACGCGTACTCAGCGGTTTTGCCGTCCGGCTATTCTGGGTAGAGCTGCTAATGAACAACTGTTATTGTTGCTGACGGTGTTCCAGCATGCATGACTCCTCCCTCCTTAAGATCGAAATTATCGCGCAGATTTTCTTTGCCACGATAATTTCGTCGATAAAAGTAAAATGAAACACAAAATGTAAAAACTATAACTAAAATTACGTATAAAATTAGTGTTCCTATGCTTATTCTCTTCATGTTAATCGCACTATCACGCTCACTATATTGACCCATTTCGCTTTCACTTTTCACTAAAATGCTGGCTAGTTGCTGTAGGTTGGTGAGGTCTATGCCCTTCACGTTCAAGGGCTCCACGAAGCGCGTCCTCTCCAGCGGCTCCAATGCAGGCAGGTTTATAATGGGTAATGCAGGTAGAGACAATCTTCTTGAGTACTCTCGATGTTTTCTCATGACTAAGCCTTCGACTTCGGCTTCGCAATCGTCGTCTGTAGTCACGATGTAGGTCCCTCGCAGGTGGTGATGGGTTATCTCGTTACCACAATTTTGAGTGAGGAGGACGTCCGTCCTGGCAAAC
This sequence comes from Hypomecis punctinalis, assembly GCA_949316475.1. Lineage (NCBI taxonomy): Eukaryota > Metazoa > Arthropoda > Insecta > Lepidoptera > Geometridae > Hypomecis > Hypomecis punctinalis. The sequence goes on from OX438804.1 coordinate 23,137,172, forward strand.
ACCATCCATCGGTTGTCCTGTATTTTCTGCACTTTTACCTCTTCTACGTCAACTGGTATCTGGTGGCACTGCGTTGTATCCGTTGCGAATCGGAGCAGGTTGGCAATGCAGGTATCCTTGACCAAGGAGGATGAGTTATCTTCTTCACAGAGAAATAAGGACTCTTCTATTTCCTTACATGAGCGTGCTAGTGACACCGTTTTCAACCTTTTCGTCAGTAAATAGGGAAATTTTGGCAGGATAACGTGAGTTTGGCTACGGGAATTTGAGACAGGTAGGGGGAGGACCTTGTAGTATGTATATGTGTCGTTTTCTACAAGGGGTATGTCCATAATGAAAGTTATTTGATTTTCCTTCGCGTAAGCTTTTAACTCTATACATTGCTCTAATTTCAGTAGATTTTCGAAGTTTGCCGTGAACATAAGTTTACCTTTTCGTTCTACATCCTTAAGTATTGACAACAATTCGTTAGAGTCTAAAATAGCTTGGTGTAACATACCTAACTTACTGAAAGCTACAGTAGTTTCAATTTCGTCCAATATGGTATAGAAAGTTTGGAAATTATGGAAAAATAAGTGATACGTATTAATGATCTTGAGAGTATCCTTAGTTGCGTTATCGCTAATTAACTGTTGCTTAACTTCCCAAATTGCCTTATCCAATTGAATGAAATTGTTTCTAGTATCGTTTGTAATGTTCACCAATGATTTCAGCATTTCTACGACCACTGTTACTCTTTTATTTTCCGTGATTTGCTTAGATTTTATATTTTGTATTAACGTGTCATATTTCATGGCGTCGTCATTGTCTAAATTTCCGGAAATTAATTTGATTATCGATCCCAAGGGATTTAGGAGGCCGCGTTTAACTCTTTTAACTGGCATTAGTTGGTTTAATTTCTGCATAGTAATATTTTTGATAAAATCTGTCTGAGTCTTTATGTCGTTGATGCCTGCGTTAATAGGTTTGTTTCCGAAATGGTTCTCTACATGCTTATTCAAATCTAAATATCTATCAAAATTAAAATCTAAATCGTCTCTGATTAAACTTAAATCTAGAGTCTTAATAATAGACCACTTATCACTACTTATAAGAGCTTGACCTTCTTTGATCGGGAGGATTCCGGGGTTATCCCTGATCTGCTGAAGTAGAAGGGCCAGGGCAGCTGACGTCTGCAGCAGGACCAGGGCGCACCTGTGAAGGACGTTTTAAATCCTTAATTGGTGCTTTAGTCTCACGACCTTTCATTTTAATCGGTACTATGTTCCTGTCTATTTCTCCTACGACTTCCGCCTTTTCGTACCGCGGTTTATCCTTTCCTCTTCTAACGTTTACGCCTTTTACGAAAATAGTGTCTCCCTCCTTTACTTTGAACTCTTTTTCCCCTCCAAGTTTCTCCTTGATTTTCTTTTTAATATTTATAGCTTTATCTGTTAAATACTTGTATAGGAATTTAATGCGGTTTTTGTGGTCTTGCACTAATTTTTGTGTATATTCCCTGTTAAATTCGACATTAAATGGGTTCTTAGAGTCGGTGTGACCGAATACTACTTCGAAAGGCGTTAGTCCTGTGGTGGAATGGATTGTATGATTATATGACATGAGCGAGTAGGTCATTACTGACGCTGCATCTGTGAGTTTGTGTTCATATTTGGCTAGCCTATAAATTTCGATAAGGGTTGAATGAAACCTTTCGACCACCCCCATTGAGTTCGAATTGTGTGGGGTACCAATATGCAGGTCTACCTTATAGAGGCTTAAAGTTTCCTTCAGCAGGGCATTATTGAATTCTGACCCGGAGTCAGCACTGATTCTGTGTGGTACTCCATAGATAGAAAAATACCTAATAAGAGCCCTAATTATTTCAGGTGTGGTTTTGTTCTCAATCGCCATGGCTTGTCCGAGTTTACTGAAAGCGTCGACTAAAGTTAGATATGATTTTCCTTCTATGGTGAAAACGTCGATGAAAATCTCTTGGAATGGTTTTGTTTGTGTCTGCGTGAGTTGTAGTTCCGGTTTCAGTGGTTTCCTGTCGTACTTCATGGTTTTACAACCGTCGCACGAATTTATTATGGTGGCTACTGTAACCTCCATGTTATTCCAATAGTATGTTCGTTTCAGATGCGTAGTCGTCTCTTTTATTCCTCGGTGGCAGGTTTTTCCAATATGGTACTTTTTCGCAATTTCTACCTGCTCATTTTCATCTTCAATATATATGACCCTCTGCGTACATTCGATAATCTTTACGGTATCCTTTTTGAATAATGTGGTAATTACTTCGGCGAATTGTTTTCGGTGTTCTTTATCTTCAAAATAGATGAAATATTTCACTTTTGGTTTAATGTATTCTTTTAAGAACTGTTTTACTAAATCAAGTCTTTCCAATGGTAAGTGGACTTCCAAAATTTTTTGTTTTGGCCTTGATAAGTTCTTTACTGCCAGCTCTCCTCTGAACCACGTGTGTATTAATATTTGGTTCGGCTTAGTATCGATGGCTTCGTTCATAATGGGGATTCCGGAAGAATCCGTTTCGTAAACTGAATGTTCCGTTTCCGAGTGTTCCGATGCTGTCAGCGTGTCGCTTGTTGCGGATGGAATAGAAAAAGGCGACCTTGGTTCATATAGAGGGGTAAGCGGGGCGTATTCCGATTCGGATGACAAGATGATTGTGTCCTCGCTTTTATCTTCTTCTGATTCTGACGGTATTATCTGGTAGACGGTTATATTGTCGTCGTCTGGAGTGTCTCTATCTGTTTCCTTTTCTTGGTTTCGCTTCTGTTTCTTTTCTACATTGACCTTCATAGAGTCGACGTCTTTCTCTATCGCGTTGACTTTGATACGCGATAAGGCATCCGCTACACAATTTTGTTTTCCTTTTTTATAGATGATGTCATAGTCAAATTCTGCCAAACGGAGCTTCCACCTGGTGAGTTTGCTGTTATGTTCCTTCATATTATTGAGCCAGGCAAGGGGTCTATGGTCGGTATAGATGGTGAACCGCCTACCGTATAGGTATGGCCTGAAATGCTTCACGGCCCAAACAATGGCTAATAGCTCCTTTTCTACGGTACTATACCTGGTTTCAGCGTCGTTCAGGGTGCGACTGGCATAGGCTATTGGTTTGTCAGAGCCTATAGGGCCCTGGGATATTACTGAACCGACCGCGAAATCCGACGCATCAGTTGTGAGTATAAATGGTTTTGTGAAGTCCGGGAATTGCAGGATAGGCGCATTTACTAACAGCTCTTTACATTTTTCAAAAGCGCCTACAAATTCTTCTGTAAGTTCTATTTTGTTTCGCTTTTTTAAACAGGATGTTAAGGGCCGGGTGATTTTGGCAAAGTCCTTAATGAATTTACGGTAATATCCCACTAGTCCCAAAAAGCTTTTAATTTGGGTAGTCGTTGTTGGAATTGGGAAATTCAGAACGGCCTGTATCTTATCATCATTAGGTTTAAGTCCATCCTTAGTTATCATATGGCCAAGGTAAAGTACCTCTTTGCGGAAGAATTCACACTTGTCCAATGTCACTTTTAGGTTTGTCTCCCTCAATCGGTCGAAAACTATACGCAATTTCTCGATGTGTTCTTGCAGGCTAGATGAATACACAATTATATCATCTAAGTACACGAGGCAATGCAGTCCTTGTAATCCTCTGAGCACGTTGTCCATTGCGCGCTGAAACGTAGCTGGTCCCGTTTTCAGACCGAATGGCATTCGGGTAAACTCGTAGTGACCCGCTTGCGTGGAGAACGCTGTCTTGTGTCGGTCTTCTTCCCTCACTTCAATTTGGTGGAATCCGCTCGCTAAATCGATGGTACTGAAATACACTGATTTCCCTAATTTATCAAAGAGATCGGCGATATTAGGCAGCGGGTATTTATCATCCGTGGTCACTTCGTTGAGACGGCGATAATCTATGACCATTCGGTATTTTCTTTCGCCTGAAGCGTCCGTCTTTTTGGGTACCAGGTGTACTGGTGCGCTCCAAGGTGAGTGCGATTCTCTTATGACGTCATTTTCTAAGAGTTTGGTCACTTGGTTCCGGATTTCTTCATTATAAAGGGGTGGATGTCTGTACGGTCGAATGAATATGGGGTCCTCGTTTTTGGTTCTAATTTCGTGTTTGACCTTGTTTGAGAAAGAAAGTGGTATACCTTCGCAGTGGAAAATGTCTCGATATTCAGAACATAATTTTTCTATAGCTTCTCGTTCTTCTTTATTGGTGTGGTCTAGCCGTAACTTTTTTAGATTTTCTTTTAAGAGTTGGTCAACCTCGTAACTACTCGAGGTTACGTTTATGTTACATTCGTCGCCTTCGTGTTTGGTTACTTTAAGCGGCTTAGCAAATGCCATTGAAATAGTGTCTTCGGAAGTATTTTGAATCACCGTGTACGCGAATGAATTTTCGCACGTGACAAGGGCACTTGGCATTCTTACTCCTTGTCCAAAATCGACAAAATCTATGATGGCCTCACCATTTTGTAGGTCGGTGGGGACTTTGACTCTTGATTCCGTTCGGGGCTCTAGTAGTATTTCGTACGGCGGGTTGTATATAATTGGTATGGTTGTGTAGGGTGTTTGTAGGATCTGATTTTTCATATCGATTGTAGCTTCTAGTTGTTTCAATAGATCGCTTCCTATTAGGCCGTCGTAACGACTGTCGACGTCATACACGTAGAACTTGTGCTTGCCTACGCATCGGAAAGTTTTTAGTAGCGGTATGCAAATGGCCTCACTGTGTTGGCTACGGGCGTGGGTACTTATCACCTCGAACGGCTCGTAGTATTTGAAAGCAGCAAAATATTCGTCCGCTTTTGCAGGACTAATGAAGGACCTTGTACTTCCGGTATCAATCATGAAGCGTGCTTTGATTTCAGGTATTACTATGTGCGGTAATTTTAGAACAGAACTGCAATTTAACTCTATTATTTCGGGTGAAAACTGGAGGCCGTTAACTGAAAATTTTCAGTACTCGTCATATCTGCGTAATCGTACGCCTCCGCGGGCATGTCATGGACTTCTGGGACCTCCGTATTGTACATGTAGTTTTCGTCGTAATATGCGGCATCGACATTTTGCTCGGTTGTTTCCTCTACAATTTCGTTATTATAGAATACGTTTTCTGTGTCAGCTGAGGCATTCAACATGTTTTGCCTCAATGGTCGGGCTGTCCTCATCGAGACGTCCGGTTCTTCTAACGGTTTAGGGCGGTTTGCGTTTGGCGGGATGCCGAATTTAAATCCGTGGCCAAAAGGTTGCTGTGGCATAGGTGGTCTTGCAAAATTTGAATTAAATGGTGGTCTAGGACCTTGTCCGAAATTGAAATTTGGTCGTGGAGCGCCGAATCTAAAGTTCTGGGGTCCTGCATTTTGATTAAATCTGAAACCTGTTGGTGGGGTGCTCGTTTGAAAATTGGGTCTAAAACCAATCTGTGGGGGTGTGTTTTGGGGCTGAAGGCCGAATCTGAAACCTTGGGGTTGTTGCGGAATACCGAACTTAAAGCCTGGGTTAGGCGCAACGAATTTGTTTTGGGTGTTGGTTGGTAATCCGAACTTATAGTTATTATTTGGGATGGTGCTTATTGGTTTACTGGGTGCGGCCGAGGCCTGTCGCTGTTTTTGTTTGGCGTTAAACTGAGTCATAAAGTTGACCTCCTCCGTGACTATACTTAGCGCGGCCTCTAAATTGGGGCACCCTTTCAGGCGTACGATGCGGATTAAGTCCTCAGTCAGATTGTATAAAAATACATTTAATGCCATATTATTATACACTATCATTTTAGCCGCTTTTACTCCTTCGTCAGTTAAAAGATTAACCTTGGCAAAGAGTGTGCTACGGGTCTGCTGTATCCTGTGACAAAAATCTATGTAACTTTCCCCGTTGTTAATACGCATTTGTTCTAATTCAATCGCGATACACTCCTCGGAGCGTGGGTCGCCGAAATGCTGAATTAATACATCTCTGAGCGCGGGCCATGAATTTATGTCTTCGCGCTCACTTAGTAGAGCAGCGGCTCTACCATGCAATCTACTGGTAATTGCGTGGAATACATATTGCTGCTGTACTGCATTAGTTGTTGAGCCATACCCGTTATATATATAGTGTGCTTTTCTTATAAAAAGATTTAGCAGATTTTCTTCCCCCTCATATTTAGGTATTATACATAATAAATCTTTGGGTACAATTCTGATTGTTTGGTCCACCATTTTGTTATATTTATCTTAATTAAAATCTTAACACAATTTATAAAACTAGTTTAACTAAGTAAATGAAATTATAGCGACGATGTCAGTACGCAAATAGAAAATCAAATAACGATTATTTGGTCTAACCAACGGAAATAAATGAAAACAGGGAATGGAATGCGAAAAGGTTTACTCACATAACGCCCGTCTTCATCCTTCTGCTGTAGTTAGTAATGCCTTGTAAAAACTGCCGCGTCCAATGAAGACAAATTTATTTGTTGGTTCGGATTGCTGCGAGCCCGGTCACTGAATTTAAGAAACCGTAACTACGTGTACGCGCGAATAGCACTTTACGACTTTACGCGACGTATCCCAGCAATCCTACCGGCTGCGCCAGTCAAAATTGAGGGCCGCGGGTTTTTGTTTTTAAAAAGACAAAAATGAATTTTCAATTATTTAATTATGTCCGATTACAATGGGAGTTGAATTATAACTAACTTAAAGCTAAACTAAAAGCTAACGGGAGCGGTCTTATCTATCGACTCCCACGCTAATGCATACCGGACCACCGTAGAGCCAGACGCGTACTCAGCGGTTTTGCCGTCCGGCTATTCTGGGTAGAGCTGCTAATGAACAACTGTTATTGTTGCTGACGGTGTTCCAGCATGCATGACTTCTTAAATAATAGTAACTAAATAAAATCCAATTTCTCACTTTCAACTACTCATTCGATTTCATTACAACATTGTTTGAAAATCGATTTTTTCCACCACTATCTCAACTCTAAAAATGTCAATCTTCTATGTCAATGTCACTGTCTCAGAGATCAAGTTAAATTTTATAGAGTATAGTAAAGTGTCTCTTGATTCTATTCATTTATATTAGAGCGCTGTCATAGCTCGAATGACGTGTTAAATTGTAAGTACCATTTAGCTGTGTCAGAGAGGCCTTCAGACGCATTAAAACTATGAACAAGTCTAAACTACTCGATCTGTACTGTACTGTACCAGCCATTTTAATAGTCCACTGCAAGACATAGGCGAAGGGTGGTTGGGCCATATCCAGCACGCTGGCTCAGTGCGTGTTGTTGGATTCACATACTCGTATGCCATCGAATTTATTCTACGGACGCATGCAGGTTGCCTTACGATGTTTTACTTCACCGAAAAGCCAGTGGTGTCAAATTCCGTACATAAATTCCAAAGAACTCATTGGTACGGGACCGGGATTTGAACCCACGACCTCGCGATTACAAGGCGGGTGTCACTACCTCTAGGCCACCACGGCTTAATACTACCCGGTCTATACGAACTTATTCACAAAGCCAAAAATGGCTTTTATAATCGCATGCTGTCCCGTTCGCACTAACTTTGATTTTCAATGTTCGCTCTATACGTCCTAGCGGGCTATCGGTTCAAAAATATACAGCCATAGACTAGTGCAAGTCGATCTAAGATTGTTTTAGGGTTCCGTACCTCAAACGGAAAAAAAACGGAACCCTTATAGGATCACTTTGTTGTCCGTCTGTCAGTCTGTGTGTATGTCAAGACTCTTTATCTCGGGAACGCGTAAAGTTATCGAGTTGAAATTTAAACTGTATACGTATATCTGTGGTTTCTTGCAGTTGTGTAAAAGTGAAACTTCTCAGTTATCTATTAAAAAGTTAGAGCCGTTTATGTCGTAAAAAGCCGCATATTTCTACACTCACAAAAATCAAAACTTACAGGGTACTTTCCGTTGACATAGAACTATGAAATTTGGCGAGAAGCATTGTCTCAGAGTACACATATAGGAATAAATCTGAAAACTGTACATTTTTATTTAAATCACAAAAAATAGGGCCTCAAAATTCACAAAATATGGGTTCAAAATTCAAAGTGAATAAATCGTATCATGTAAGGTATCATATAAAATAACTTCATAAGTACATTCTAAAACATGTTTTTAATTATTTTAACAATATGTTTGTACAGAAACCTCGATGTGCGAGCCTGACTCGCACTTGTCCGGTTTTTTTATCACACAAATGCCACATAATATACATTTATAACATTTCATAAAAATACGCTACATTTGTAGTAATGAGATAAACATATTCCGTCGAAATTCCCTAGATTTTTCGTCATCTTCAAAGTTGGAGCCACCCACCAGTCATAATAATTTTTTCTCCGCAGATGTTCAGGCCCGTTATTGGATCCCTTACAATATAATACGGGGTTTCATTTTCACATATTGTTGGTACAATATTCGCATAGAATGATGACTGCTTATTACTTCCTTGTAGCTTCTGCTGCGTAAGCGATTCTGATATTAAGCCAAGTGCTTCGCTCTCCGGAACTCAAATTTGCTCGGAAAAATTGCCAAAAGAAAATAATATTGAAAACGGGGCCCAATTTCGTGTGATGCCTTTGCTGGTAATTTTTGAAGGATAACAAGTACAGTGTGTTGTTGTAATAAGTTATGTGAGCAACCGGCTTGTGGCAACTTTGAGAGGAAGGGTAATACGATTGATTGGTTTTGTGAGTGCGAAAGCTATCGCACAATACCATGCGATAGCTTCCGCAATTGTATTCCAGTGAATTTTCTAGATTACTCGAGCGATGTTTTGTCATTTTAATATATTTATTTCACGGAATTGCTTTATAACTATGCTGATGATGTGGTTTTAAAAGTCATTCTAGAGTCTAATGATAAGATACAAACTTTTTCATTGAATCATGCAGGTAAGTACAAAATTGCCCCTAAAAGTAAGTTACTCAGTTACTACCTATGACTAAAAATAGATAACTAGGAGACTTTATTCAAAATACCTAAGTACTGTACTGTACCAGCCTTTTTTATAGTCCACTGCAGGACGTAGGCCTACCCACGAAGGGTGATTGGGCCAAATCCACCACGCTGGCCCAGTACGGGTAGTGGATTCACTATTATTATTATCATATATTCATTTATTTTCTTAAATCTAAGTTTTTTTACAATATTTATATAAAAGAACAAAATACTATAAAAAAAACCTAAGCCTAGAGTGCCGCCGGCAGCGGGGCGGGGCTCAAGCTACCGGTGGTTGGGCCTACAGAGAGAGAAACCTTCTGACAATTCGCGCCGTGTCCAGAACGACCGCCTTCTGTATCTGACCCTTGACCCAACCGTCTAGCGAGAGCCTCTTAAGATGGTGGTCGAGACTCTTCGCTATTAAGCCGTTTACCGAAACGACTATCGGGACAATGATCGTAGAGTCCACATCCCACATGGCGGTAACCTCGTGAGCCAAGTCAAGGTACTTGCTGAGCTTGTCCTTCTCGGCCTTCACGAGGTTCTCGTCATGTGGGATGGTGACGTCGACGAGCACTGCCCGGCGCTGGGACCGGTCGACCACCACGATATCAGGCCTTTTGGCGACAATAGTCCTGTCCGTGATGATAGAGCGGTCCCAGTAAAGCAACGCACGACCATTTTCGAGAACTGGCGCCGGTGCGTACTTATAGTACGGCACCTCAGACTCGACAAGGCCGTATCGAAGAGCAAGTTGCTGATGGATATTCCTGGCTACTTGGTTATGCCTGTGCAAATACTCGCCGTTGGCAAGATGAGAACAACCGGAAGTAATATGTCTGAGTGACTCTCCGGGACGGTGGCATGCCCGACAAATGTCGACCGTACCGTCCTTCAGGATATACTTCCGGTAGTTGTTCGTCAAGACAACTTCGTCCGCAATTGCACAGGCAAAACCTTCGGTTTCCCCAAAGAGGTCACCGAAGCGCAGCCAGGCCACCGACGCGAGCAGGTCCACATCGGGTCCTGTTAGGGCCCGATAGAACCGCCCGTGCAGCTCTTTGCTCCTCCATACCGCCTTGCGATCATCGGTGCTGAGCACCGATGGCCTGCGCCAGTTCTCCTTCGCCAGGGAAAGCGGGGTGAGGCCTCTGTCAACTGCCACCACATCGCAATGCATTCCACGCCCGCTGTTTCGGAAATAGTCCCGGAGACTGTATACTTCGCGGTTGTGGAGGTCTTTGGCATTTAAAAAGCCTCGGCCACCACATTTCCGCGGAATTTACAGTCTCATGACAGACGAGCGCGGGTGTAGCATGCGATGCAAAGTGAGCAGTCGACGGACCCTCCTATCCAGGGCGTCCAGCTCAGTCTAAGTCCACCTCAGTATGCCAAAGGAGTACATCAGCAGCGGCATCACCCAACCATTGAAGGCGCGCACCTTGTTGCCGCCGGACAAAAGACTATTAAGTACTTTTGTCAGGCGACAAAAAAAGCGCTCCTTCACCGATTTCTTGATGTCCACTGCCGATATACCCAACGACTCTGACATACCGAGGTACTTGTAGGTCTCGGCTTCGGAGAGAGACCTGATAGTCATCGTCTCAGAAAGTTGTAGATTCGGAGAATCCACAACTTTCCCTCGCTGTACATGCATGACCGCACACTTATCTACACCGAATTCCATCCTGATGGCCCTGCTAAAAACTTCAGTGGTTTTTAGCAGCTCCACCAGGTGTTGGTATTTCGGTGCAAACAGCTTGAGATCATCCATGTACAGCAGGTGAGAGATAACTTCACCCTGTCTGCGAAGCCGATAGCCTAGCTCTGAATTCCTCAGCAAAGTGCTGAGAGGATTCAGGGCCAGGCAGAACCACAATGGACTCAGACTGTCACCCTGGAATATTCCCCGCTCAATCCTTATCAAGTCTTGCGGGCCAACGGAGCCGTCTCCACCACCTGGTTGACGAAGGACTGTGGCCCATTGCCCCATGCATGACACTAAGAATGATTTTAGAGTTGTATCGATTTTATACAACTCTTTAATCCTCTCGAGCCACGAATGAGGCACTGAGTCATAGGCCTTCTTATAGTCAATCCAGGCGGCAGAGAGGGCTCCCTTGTTCCGCCGGACTTGCTGGCTTATGGTCATGTCTATGAGGAGGAGCTCCTTAGTACCACGGGACCCAACCCTACATCCATTCTGAGCGAAAGCCAAAACGTTTTGCGCAACGACGTGCGCGTTAATTTTGATGCTCAGAATGGATGTGAGGAGCTTGTAGATGGTAGGCAAGCACGTAATGGGTCGATAGTTCTTTGCTTCCGTGGTACTACCGGACTTATGGAGCAGGAAGGTGACACCAGTGGTGAAAAAGCTAGGTAGAGAACCAACCTCAAGGGCTTCCTGGAATTGTGTGGCTAAGCGGTCATGCGAGCATCGAAACCATTTTATCCAAAAGTTGTGCAGCCCGTCCGGCCCAGGACTTTTCCAGTTCTGAGCCGTACGGATCGCACAACTAACGTCTACGGGATCTATTACAACAGATCCCATAGATTCGATAGTCTGGCATTCCCGCTCAACCACACGCATCCAGTCACCCTCCGTGTGTTCGACGGGCACCGACCAGATGCCGCGCCAGACGTCATTCATGGCGCTAGCATCCGGCAACTGCCCATCGCTCACACGTTGGTCGGTTCTCTCCCAGCCTCGGTACACCTTCCTTTGGTCACTTTGGAAGAGGCGATTTAGCCAATATCGGTCCACACGCTCTCTGTAGCGACGAATGCGGTTTGCCCACGCATAGATTTTCTGTTTCAGATAGTCTATGCGTTCCGTGACACTGGCCAAATAGTGCTGGGGTCTGATACCAGTCCCGGCAAATGCCTGTGTCACGAAACGCATGACTCGGGGCGGTTATTCCCCCGGCTGAAACAGATTAGCTTTGCTATGAGAGTCCTGAACGAGTCGATACGCCGCTGGATCCGCATTTGCCACGCGGGCACACCCCCGGCGGGTCGCGGTGCACGGTTAGTGTCCGGAAACTTAACACGTGCAACGCGACACGCCGCGATGGCGCCGCAGTACAAGATCGAGTGGGTATCGACTAAGCCTTCGCTTGCCCGTAAATACGGGACTAGCAAAGGGTTCAGGGCTCCCATAAGCGCCAAGTTACGTCTATGGGTGGGAAAACGTGGCAGTCGCGGCCTAGAGTCGGGTGCGAATCGATACTGGGAAATTGCGTCTTCCAAAGCCCTCCTCAGTTGCTCACTCACCTGGCTAGATACGCTCATACTCGCGTCATCTGCCTCGTCGACCGCAGGACCAGCCGGTGATGTCGCAAGTGTCGCCGCCGACATCGGCACTAAAGCCATTGTCGGGGCTGACGACGCGACAAGTACGGGCGGGTCCTGCGTCGAAGAAGCAGTGGGGCGAGCAGGCAGCGCCTCCAGGCGGAGCCGATCAATGACGGACTGATCCAGCAGTTTGCACCGGTGGATAGCCCGCACTTGGTCCGATAGTCGTTGGTTCTATTATTATTATTCCTCTTTATTTAACTGAAATCACAGGCTTAGCCTGGTCCTTTATTAGGCATCAATGGAGCCTAAGCCAACATTGAGAGGCCCCTTTTACAATTTTATTACGAAACTAGCTTAAAACCCGCAGCTTCGCCCGCGTTGTCTTAGTACATAGGTACTTACTTAAAATGAAAAGAGCCCGCGGTTTGATCTACGTTGTCTTTGTACATGCTTATAATAATATCTAATAGTCCGCAATTTGGCCCGCGTTGTCTTAATACTTGCTTAAAATTACTTGCAAGGATAATGCCCACGGTTTGGTTAAAATTGTAACAGTATTTGCCTATAATGATAATAGATCACGGTTTGGCCCGCGTGTTGTTAGTACTTGCTTAAGATGGTTATTTATAGCACGCAGCATGGACTACGATGTCTTAATACTTGCTTAAAATTATAAAAGCTCGCCGTTTGGCCTGCATTGTCGTATTACTTACAATGATAATAGCCCATGGTCTGGCCCGTATTGTCTTAGTACTTGCTCAAAATGATAAAAGCCCGCGGTTTAGCTCGCGTTGTGTTAATAATTAGGTACTTACAAAGATAATAACCCACAGTTTGGCCCACGTTGTTTTAATACTTACTTTATTAAAATAACAGCCCGCAGTTCAACCCGCGTTATCTTGGCATTTGCTTATAATAATATCTTATAGTTCACGGTCTGGCCCGTGTTGTCTTAATAAATCCTTAAAATTATAATAGCATGCCGTTAGCCTGCGTTTTTGTTGCTTGTAATGATAATAGCCCACGGTTTGGCCCGCGTTATTTTCGTAACTGCTTAAATTGATAAAAACCCACAGTTAGGCCCGCGTTTTCTTGGCACTTACTTAAAATAATAGTAGCTCGTGGTTAAGCCCGCATTAGGCTCGATTATGAAGGCGCCATCGTAATTATAATAGCTAATTATCATAATTATATCTGTTTTATTTTCACTTTAAGCATTCGATAGAGAGAACACTTTTTATGTTGTTTTATATTTACTATGGCGTCTTCATAACTGAGCCTATTATTGTATTACTTGCAAAATAATGCCTACGGTTTAGCCTGAATTGTCTCAGTATTTGGTTATTTAATTTACTTGTATCTAAAGCTTATTACAGAGTACATACGTGAATTTTTGGATGATAAATTGCCGAATTTCTGAAATAAACTCAATAGTAAATAAATATATAAAATAAATATTAGAGGACATCTCACACACGGTCTCTGATCCCAAACTAAGCAAAGTTTGTGATTTGGCTGGCAGAGACTGATATACTACATATACATGTATTTCCATGAATGTACTGTATTGTATACACCACCAACCATACTCCTATTTTTAGAATAATTCCAGTCCATCCAAAGGTTGCCTGGTAGAAATCGCCAAAGGCGATAAGGCCGCCATTGTACAGCATATTGTATAGTTTCTGTACTGTGTTTCTGTGTACAATAAAGATATATTTATTTATTTATTTATACATGTAGGTTGACTGGCAGATAATGCTGTTTAGCGTTAAGTCCTCCTTTTGTACAAATAGTGTGCAATAAAGTGTTAAATAAATAAATAAAAATACATTAATAACACTCAGACACAGAGCAAACACATATGAACATCACATAAATATTTGCCCTGGGAATCACACCCACGCCTCTTTGACCCAGGAGTCAGGGTCAACCACTGAGCCACCGAGGGAGCCAATAATAATAATTGTATGAGTAACTATGTAAGAAATTTCACTTTTCTTTGCTGGAAAACATTGAGGCAACCTGTACGTACGTAGAAAAAATCAATGTCGTATGTGAATTCAGCAACCCATGCTTGGCCGGCGTGATGGATATGGCCCAATTACCCTTCGCGGATAGGCCTATTTTCAGTCATCCATCAGCCGCAGGACGTCCACTGCTAGACATAGGTCTTCCCTATGGATCTCCAATAAGACCGGTTGGAATCGGCTGGTATCCAGCGCGATCCTGCGGTCTCAATGAGGTCATCCGTCCACCTTGTGGGTGGACGTCCTTCGCTGCGCTTGCCGGTACATGGTCTCCACTCGAGAACTTTTCGACCCCAACGGTCATCAGCCCTCCGCGCTATGTGCCCTGCCCATTGCCATTTCAACTTGCCAATCCGTTGGACTATGTCGGTAACTTTGGTTCTTCTACGGATCTCCTCATTAATGATTCGATCTCGCAGAGAGACTCCAAGCATAGCCCTCTCCATAGCTCGTTGGGCTACTTGGAGCTTACTTATAAGGCCCATAGTGAGAGACCACGTTTCTGTGCCATAAGTCATCACTGGCAACACACACTGGTCGAAAACTTTCGACTTGAAGCACTGAGGTATATCGGACGAGAAGACACTACGCACTTTTCCGAACGCTGCCCAGCCGAGTTGAATTCGTCGATTGGCCTCTTTGTTGAAGTCGGACCTACCTAACTGGACTACTTGTCCTAGGTAGACGTACGAGTCAACGTCTTCAAGAACCGAGTTTCCAACAGAAATCGGGGTAGGTAAAACATGGGAATTACACATGACTTTCGTCTTGTCCATGTTCATCTTAAGACCCACCTGTTTCTATTATCCGTAGTGCTATCCGTAGTGCCTATTTTCAGTAGTGCACTATTAATTAAGGCGGGACAGGTATTCGACAAGTTTCATTAAGTCATTAGAAATTTAATTTTCCAGGCAAATGAAAAAATGGCACACAAGTCGTAATTCTAGTCAGGCATATTCTAGGATGCTATTATACTCATAATTTGATTAACTTTTACAATGGTACCAACCCCAAAAGCACGTGAATAAAATCAGCTGTTCAACACAAAAAGTTCATCGACCCGCGACAAAATGTATGGAAAATGTAGGTAATTTTCGCTTGTCAGGGTTGATCCCATAGTAAAATACCTATATTGATCCATATGTGCGCTAAGCTTAAGACTATTGGCTCACAAAATAAAAAAAAAATGTAAACTTTTGGGGACCCATTTTGCCCCATTTAAAGATAAACTATCATTATCATAATCCTAGATACTACATTATTTAAAAAAGCGCATTGAAGTTTTCGGACGTATCTGACCCCTAAGGATTTTTTTAAGGAAAATTTAGAAAACAGGTACATCCATATTTTTTATTTAGTCTCAAAAGCATCGATACAAAGTTTGATGTCAATCGGTACAGGGAATAAGAAGTTACATGCAAACAAAAAGGGCCTGTTTTACCCCGTAAGTTAGAGTTGGGTACGTTTTTCATCCTTAGTGCTTCATTATGTCGTACGATGTACGTATATTCCAAATTTCAAGCTCGTATCTACAGCGGTTTGGGCTGTAGCCTAAACTTATTAATTTTGCGTATCCCTAAGGAACCTTATAGATTTTCCTGGATTTTATTAGTTTCTGTATTAAAACATGCTGTGTGCTTCCTTCATACCAATTTTCAACCATAACCGTTCAGCTGGTTCGATGTAATTGACGCTTTTTTCACCAACTTTGGGACCTTATTTGACCCCTTAGATGAAGAAAATTCGGAAAAACAGGAAAAAACGTGACTTTTATTTTGTTTGGAAAGCATGTATACAAAGTTTCAAGTCAATCGGTACAGGGAATAAAAAGTTACATACAAACGAAAAGGGCCCATTTTACCCCCTTGGAGGTCGAAAGTTCAAAATTTTCGTCCTTAGTGCTCCATTACGTCGTTCAATGTACCTATATCCCAAATTTCAAGCTCATATCTTCAGCGGTTTGGGCTGTAGCCTAAACTTATTAATTTTGCGTATCCCTAAGGAACCTTATAGATTTTCCTGGATTTTATTAGTTCCTGTATTAAAACATGCTGAGTGCTTCCTTCATACCAATTTTCAACCATAACCGTTCAGATGGTTCGATGTAATTGACGCTGTTTTCACCAACTTTGGGACCTTATTTGACCCCTTAGATGAGGAAAATTCGGAAAAACAGGAAAAAACGTAACTTTTATTTTGTTTGAAAAGCATGTATACAAAGTTTTAAGTCAATCGGTACAGAGAATAAAAAGTTACATACAAACGAAAAGGGCCCGTTTTACCCCCTTAGAGGTCGAAAGTTCAAAATTTTCGTCCTTAGTGCTCCATTACGTCGTTCAATGTACCTATATTCCAAATTTCAAGCTCATATCTTAACCGGTTTGGGCTGTAGGCTGTCTGTCAGTCAGTCACTCAGGGAAGCCTTTTATATAATAGATATAAAAACAGTGGTAGGTATAAAAAATATAGCATGAAATGGAAACTATGGCATATAAAATGACTTGAAATATTGTAACTGGGCTATTTTGGTGAAATTTTAAATGTTTTGTAAAATTAGACTATGGAATGAGGTACGGCACCCGCTAAATATGCCCCATTTCAAAATTTCGTAGCGGGTGGTGACTTGCCGTCCACTAAATGGGCCCCCCATAAAGGCTACCGTAAGTTGGCACCGGAGGGGCAACATTGGTGTGGATGGCTTAGGGTGTCGAGAGGTGTGCTGCGCTTTCACTAGACGCTACTCGCGGCGTTATGCTCTTTAACACTTCCACCCTGGAGCTTAGGTTCTTAGCTCTTGCGGTTTCCACTCCAAACCGGCCGGTTAAGGCAAGAGAGGAGTCAGGGGTCTCATTTAGCCCCAGGGAATCAGGGTTCGCGTTGTCGCCACTCACCGACGACTCGCCACAAAGTCGCCCCTGCGATATATTATTATTATACTTTTATTTGTTTTACAACACACGGGTTGCCCCGGATCTTTGAAGGGCATTGATGGGGCCGAAACCAACACCAAGAGGCCCTTTTACAATAGTTAAATAAAAAGATACAGTTTTTGGGTGATAGGAAGAGGGAAACTATTGTAAAGACGGGGAATAGGTACTTCTTAGGCTATTATAATGAATTATTACATGATTATAGGCTGGTCTATGGAATGAGGTGCGGCACCCGCCAAGTGATGCCTCATTTCAACATATTTAGGCGGGTGGTGACTTGCCATCCACTAAATGGGCCCCCCATAAAGGCAACCGTAATTTGGGGCCGGAGGGGCAACATTGGTGTGGACGGCTTAGGGTGTCGAGAGGTGTGCTGCGCTTTCACTAGACGCTACTCGCGGCGTTATGCCCTTTAACACTTCCACCCTGGAGCTTAGGTTCTTAGCTCTTGCGGTTTCCACTCCAAGCCGGCCAGTTAAGGCAAGAGAGGAGTCAGGGGTCTCATTTAGCCCCAGGAAATCAGGGTTCGCGGTGTCGCCACTCACCGACGGCTCGCCACAAAGCCGCCCCTGCGATTTTATTATTATTATTATTATTCCATTTATTTGTTTTACAACTCACGGGTTGCCCCGGATCTTTGAAGGGCATTGGTGGGGCCGAAACCAACACCAAGAGGCCCTTTTACAATTATTAAGTAAAAAAATACAGTTTTTGGGTGATAGGAAGATGGAAACTATTGTAAAGGCGGGGAATAGGTACTTCTTAGGCTATTTTAATGAATTATTACATGATATAAGCTGGTCTATGGAATGTGGTGCGGCACCCGCCAAGTGATGCCTCATTTCAAAATATTTAGGCGGGTGGTGACTTGCCATCCACTAAATGGGCCCCCCATAAAGGCTACCGTAATTTGGCGCCGGAGGGGCAACATTGGTGTGGAGGGCTTAGGGTGTCGAGAGGTGTGCTGCGCTTTCACTAGACGCTACTAGCGGCGTTATGCCCTTTAACACTTCCACCCTGGAGCTTAGGTTCTTAGCTCTTGCGGTTTCCACTCCAAGCCAGCCAGTTAAGGCAAGAGAGGAGTCAGGGGTCTCATTTAGCCCCAGGGAATCAGGGTACGCGGTGTCGCCACTCACCGACGGCTCGCCACAAAGCCGCCCCTGCGATATTATTATTATTATTCAGTAAGTGTTGCGGTTCTCGAAATATTTAAGATATTTCGGTTTAATGATGATCACGGGCCTAAGCCAAGTGAGCATCATTTTCTACTTCGTGGTTATTAAGGTCTTCCTGCAAGAATTTCCGGACAATGCGGCATGTGTTCAGTATCACAGCTTTTTGCATAGTCATATATGTGTGCTCTGCGATATCTATTATTTTTAATGATTGGAGGAGGTGTTTTGGAATTACACCTGTACTGGAAAGAACCAGAGGCACGATGTAAACTTTGTTCATTTTCCAGATTCGTAGGATCTCTTCTTTTAATTCTGTATATTTATTAATTTTCTCTGTGATTGTTTTATGTAGGTTATGAGTATTGGGTACAGCAATATCAATTAAGTATACTATTTTTTCATATTTGTCAATTAATGTGATATCAGGTCTATTGTTGTGAATAGTTTTGTCGGTTAATATTGCGCGGTCAAAATATAATTTGTGTCTGGTGCTCTCCAATACAGGTTTTGGATTATATTGGTAATAGGGTGCAATTTTGACTGGTATGAGTTTATGTTTAAGAGCTAGTTTCTGGTGTATTATTTGTGTTACTTGGTTGTGTCTATGAGTGTAATCTGTTGGTGCTAAGGTTGGGCAGGCACCAGTTACGTGTTGTATGGTCTCAGGTTGTCGGTGGCATTTCCTGCATTTGTCATTTTGCATATTAGGGTCTTTGATTATATACTTCCTGTAGTTTTTGGTGTTAATAACCTGATCCTGTATCGCGACCATGAACCCTTCTGTTTCAGGGAATAGCGACCCTAGCTTCAACCACTTATTAGAGGCTTCTGAGTCAATGTGGTCTTGTTCAAGGTCATGTATATGTCTACCGTGTAATTCTTTCCTGCGCCAGGTATTAAATTTATCGGTTTCGGCAGTTTTTGGTGATCGAATCTGGCTGTCTCTAGATTTTAAGTTTAAAGGTGTATAATTTTTGTCAGACTCTACTATGGCTAGATGTAAATCACTATGTTCAGCTTTATTGTAAAAGAATTTCCTTAGAGTATCGACCTGGCCTTCCCAAAGCACCTTCAGATCTATAAGGCCTCTTCCTCCTTTTGCTCGTTTAACTGATATTCGCTCAATCGCTGACTTTGGATGCAAGCTATTATATTTTGTTAGTGTGGTTCTAGTTTTGATTTCTAACTGATTGATGTCAGTTCGTGACCACTTAATAATCCCAAAAGAATATGTCAGCACTGGGATCGCATACGTGTTTATCGCTTTAAACAGATTTTTGAAAATAGTGACTTTTTACATATTAGATTCAGTCTACGTGTGTATTCTTCCCCTAGTTTCTTTTTTATATATGTATGGTTTATAGTTTTTGATTCCAGAATCCCCAGATATTTGTTTATTATTATTATTATTATTATACGCCATCGATTTTCTTCTACCGACGCATGCAGGTTGCCTCACGATGTTTTCCGGTAGCCCCACTGACTTTCGTTGAATTCCGTACATAAATTCCAAAGAACTAATTGGTACAGTACCGGAATGCGAACCCACGACCTAACGATGCAAGGCGGGTGTCACTACCTCTAGGCCACCACGGCTTTTTTACCTAAATAATACCTAAGTATTATTCATTTTTAGCATCGTGACTTTATTGCTTTACACACTTCATTGGAGTTTTAATACTAAATGTATTGCATTTTTAATAAACTGATTATGATTATTTATTTATTTCATTACAGAAGTATTTTTGAGGACGTCAACAGTAGAAATGCTCATCTGAAAATGTATATTTTTATCACCATCTTCGTTAATTGAACACGTTATGATCTCACAATTCACTTCAATTTGTTGAGAGCAACGGTTCCTAAGAATGGAATGTTATAAAAATACTCTAACCCAATTATTTATTCAACAAGTATTCGCTCCTTTGCGTCATAGTCATATCGACCGTAGGATATCCACTACCGGACATAGAATTCTCCCACAAATATCCAATAAAACCGGTTGAAAGCGACCTGCAGTGCGTTCCGCGGTCTTAATTTGGCGTTTGTCGACCTGGGGCCTTATTGTGTAAACGCTCTAACGTACGGCTTCGCTTTCCTCCCGCTCATTCTCGTGGCGTGAGTCACTGGCGCAAGCAGGAGAAAAAACAAAGCCGAACGTCAGATCTCTTACTTAATAAGGCCCCTGGCCGGTAGACGTCCTACTGTAATATTAACATACTTGACGAAGTGAGACAGCATAGCTGGTTTTAGTTGAAAGCAATAGTGATGATTTTAAAGTGGGTATCACCCGAATGGGGTCGCATGTGGCAACACTGCATGTTTGTGTCAGAATGAAATGACTTTGACAGATGACCGAAAAACTTCATGCCATTCCGAGCGCGAGGCGGATTGCACCCGTGCAAATCCATTGACTTTGAAATCTGTTTTCATCCTCGATAATTCTTGTTAAATTGATTACCAATTGATAATAGGTCAATAAAACCACCCGTTGTAGTAGTACAGAGTGTATCCTTTTCTGTGACGTGCAGTTGAATACGAAATTGTATTTTTATGTTGACAACATCTTATAGCTGCTACGTAATGAGATTGGTTGTTCGATTTAGCGTTGTAGAAAAACCCTTAAATTTAGGCCGAGTCAAATTTCTTGACCGCTGTGAAGTTAGCCACAAGTTATACAAAACCCAATCCTGAATGAATCTCACATAACCGCTGCGGGTTGTGTTTTGCGCAGTTTGTTGCTAATTTCACAGCTGCAAGAAGTTTGATTCGGCCTATACTCTATAAAATTTAACTTGATCTCTGCGACAGTGACATTGACATAGAAGATTGACATTTTTAGAGTTGAGATAGTGGTGGAAAAAATCGATTTTTAAACAATGATGTAATGAAATCGAATGAGTAGTTAAAGGTGAGAAATTGGATTTTATTTACTTACTATTATTTAAGATCAAGTATGTACACATGTAAATAATGTTATGATATTAATTAAATACTCATAATAATGTAACGGTAGTATTTATCGACGTTTTTCACTATTATCGATCCTAATGTAACATATAATTGGGTTTAATTTAATTACACATGTAAAAAATCTTATGATATTAAAATATACAATAAAATTAATGATAAATTAAGTTTTATTTAAAATATCGTTAGTATAAACTATCGATATTTTAAATAAATCTCTATCTAAAACTCTGTGGTCAAGATCATTCGTCGCCCATCACTAATTGACATGCCCATAAAGTATGACATTGACAGGTACTGTCTGCATTATTAAGAAATCCAGGACTACATAGGCGTGATTTTTCTGACAGCTGTCGCAGAGATCAAGTTAAATTTTATGGAGTATAGGTATGGGGAGCTAAATGTAGAACTGCGCTACAGATAAATAATTACAGGATCTAATTTACATCACAAACTACATGGTATTAAGATTAAGGCTGCTTCTGACGTTTTCCCAACATTTGTCATTTTAATAGCACCACGAAACAGTACCTAAATAAAATTAATTATTATACTACGGCAAACATTAAGGGTATTAAATTTTGAATACCGCTATTTCTTTTAATTGCTGAAGAAAATCTGCCAAAAGTTTTCCGAGCAATGTGATCGTTAAATAAAGTTGGCATTTCAATTATTAAAAGTTCAGTAGAATTAAAAGCGTTCGTACTAAGGCTTTATTGCTGTTGTTTGTGCCTAATACACTAAAATAAATTTAACGAAACAATTTGGTGATAATATTTTAAACTTTAAGGTCCTAGCTTAAGTACTTTTATGAGTTTAAATTTTAAATAAAATTGAAAAAATTATCTATTTTGAAACATAGACCATTCAATTCGTCATATTATGTTGTTATCACGCGACTGCAAATGAAGGATATTGTCTTCAATTTTTTTATATTTAGGTAAAAATTTCAAAGCAGCTATTATAATCCTATATCGCTGCCCAAAATTGAAACACCTCAAAAATCCTCAATTTTATGGCACCGCGGAAAACAACCGCCATTTTGCATAAAGCAATTTCAGCCATTTGCCGTCGTAAAGCAAACGACCGCCTCCCCATCGATGTTCAAATCAAACAACAAATCCGCGTTTAACGGGCCCGGTTAGGATCGCGATATCGACTTCGCGACAAGCTTCGGTCAGAACGCAAACAGAATGTTCCTTCAGTCAGTACGTAAAGTTCTGTTAAATTATATGCCTGTTGCAGAGTCAACACTTCGACATAAAATACAAAAAGCCCGTATCTCATTTGTGTTCAAATCAAACTATAAATCCGCGTTTAACAAGCCCGGTTAGGATCGCGATATCGACTTCGCGACAAGTTTCGGTCAGAACGTAAACAAAAAGCTTACTCTGTAAGAAAGGCCGTTCATTGACATGCACAAAATAAGCACAATACAAAATCTAATTTCAAAAATCTATTTTTTTTTCTATGCATATTATTTTAATTTAAGACCACATAAAAACCGCAAAAAATCCTCAAATTATAAATAGTGTTTGTGGCGATATTCAATTGACGTGACAGTTAAAGGTATAAATTTGTAAAAGTTTTAGAAAATAAAATGTTTATGTTGCGAATAAAAAATATTATTTATTAGGTTATTATTAGTTATTAGCGCACGTAGCGTAGTTTGACTAGGTGTTTGTCAGCGATCACCGAAATTAAGCAACGTTTCGCACGGTCAGTATTTGGATGGGTGACCGCGGGTGGCATTTTCCAACTGAGCGCTACCGTGGCTCGGATGACACGTTAAATTGTAGGTCCCGGTTGTTTTAACCGTTAAGCCATGTCAGAGGCCTTCAGGCGGCCTAAAAACTCTGACACCAGGGCTAGCCACCCGGCCTATACGAACTTACTTACTTATTAGTTAGTGTTTGCGGTCAGGACTTGCATTACTCATATTATTATTACCAAGCAATAACAATATGAGTAATAGATATTTTAAAAAATAATAATTGTATTTTGTAACATTTAGTAAAAGTTTTTGTTAGTGTCGATGAAAGTATAATACATAATATAATAATAATAAGTTATGAAGAGCAAAAACTGTTTCATAAAACAACTAAAAAGTATCATTTCCAGTAAATGCTGTCTAATGAGTATATTAGATTTTTAATAATAATTTAGAAAACCGTTCCAACACAAATAGTAACAATTGCATTGTTTTTTAGGGTTCCGTACCTCAAAAGGAAAAAACGGAACCCTTATAGGATCACTTTGTTGTCCGTCTGTCCGTCTGTGTGTCTGTCAAAACTCTTTATCTCGGGAACGCGTAAAGATATCGAGCTGAAATTGAAACTGTATACGTATATCAATGAATTCTTGCAGTTGTGTAAAAGAAAAACTTCTCAGTTATCGTTTTAAAAAGTTAGAGCTGTTTAAACCACATATTTCGCACTCACAAAAATCAAACCCTACAGGGTACTTCCCGTTGACATAGAAATATGAAATTTGGCGAGAAGCACCGTCTCAGAGTACGCATATAGGAATAAATCTGAAAACTGTAATTTTTTATTTAAATCACAAAAAAATAGGGCTTTAAAATTCACAAAATATGGATTTAAAATTCAAAGTGCGTTAATCGTTTCATGTAAGGTATCATATAAAAGAGCTTCATTAGCACATGCTAAAAGAGGTTTTTAATTATTTTAACAATTTTCGATGAATGACGAGAAAAGTAAAAAAAAAACTTTTGTCGATGATGATGATGAGTATAGAGATTAATTTTAACAACGTACTTCCCAATTTTGTGAAATTTTCTGGATTTGTACGGAACCCTCGGTGTGCGAGCCTGACTTGCACTTGTCCGGTTTATTCATACATATATTAAGAATATCTTACGGTGCGTATACATTATAACATAACACGCTATAAAACAATGTCATAAAACATGTTTCAGTGATGTGGATAAAATATAAACGCTCCTAATATGTAGGTATAACTTCTAAACAGAAAATGCTCATAGACGAATGCGCGGGTATAGGAAGGTTTAGAACCAAGATGAACATGGAAACATAATATAGTTGGTAAGGATCGCAGTTTGATCTTTTGATATCTTACAACACAATTAGGCATTGAAGTGAAATCAGTGTCGGATTTCATTCGACATCATAGCACACGATTAACGGGTCAGGCTAGTACAATAAACTTATTTTGGTCGAAGGATATAGGATAATATTAATATAATGATTTCATTTATAATATGATAATAATCACCTTCTAAGTGCGAACATAAACCACAAAACATCTATAGCATACATTTAAATGACGGTACTTGCAAGTTCCAAATCCTTATCCTTATTAGTCATAACTACGTAGGTATAAATAAGTCAAAAGCGTGTTTGTTGGCTTGTTACTCTTTTACGACGCAACAGAGCGATTGATTCTATCAACATATTTTTTTTTGGACTTGAGTTTCTATCTCCACGACTTAATCCCTTCATATCCTATTTACAACACATCTTTGATTTTCGTAGCTATTTATGTATTGTATTTAGGTACTGACGACCGATACCAATGTGTATGTTATAGCTATTGGACCAAAATTTGGTTGTCAAGGGAAAACTGGTAGACATTGGGACTTATGGCGTCACAAAGCTGGACGCTAACTGTCTTGGTTTTTGTATATATCTTGAGTTCTATCTCATCAAATAGTTTGTGATGGATATTGTTTGATAACTCTTTATTAAATATTACTATAACTCTTATTATTATTATGTTTAGACTAGAATTTCTAATTTCTTGGTCCAGAAGTAAAAACGAATAGAGTAAATAAAAGATATGACTACGGGATTTTGATAATATTGGTCAATGGCCGCCTGACTACAAAGGCTTCTGTTTATCCCGGAAATATAAAAGGTTTCTATGGAATAGGACAAAAATGTAAAAATATTACGTGGGCAAAGCCGCGGGTAAAAGCTAGGAGCCGATAAATGTGTTGTTGTGTTTTGAGTGACGCAAATTGTGGCAAATAAGTAATAATATATATACCTAGCAGCTGTGCTAGGTATATATATTTAGATTAGATTTCAGAATCATTAAAATATATGCTATTTTTTCTCGCTCGCTTCTGGGAGCATACGGTTCCAAAAGTTATTTCTATTGTTTTGAAAATTGAATTCCAGATCTTTGTACTGACATTTTATAAAGAAATTCGCACGCGCTGTGCTCGAGCTTAGTAAAAGTGGTGATCTTTTCACACTTCTGCCTTCTGTCGAAAAAACATTGAAAAATTTTTACGCTCGCGTTATTTACGCACTTAGTAGATAGATTAAATATAAAAAAAATAAATAAAACGTCGTTTTAATTCCAGATAACTTACACAACGATGGACTCCAAAAGTCTTGACAGCTCATCAACATCTGTATCATCATCATACAAAGCGAGAGTTGAAAAAATTCAAAATTCAAAAGCGATATCAACATTTGTCGAAAAATACAAGACTGGGAGATCTGATATTCAGATTTGGAAAAGTCATGAGCAAAGAGTTTCATCGATTGATGAACTCTTATCATATTTGTTGTCAGCCGCTCGACCAGATCAGAAACACACGGATTTATATGCAAACAACTTAAACAACCAGGCACCATCGGCTACAATAATCAAAGATACAAACAATGAGAAACGAGTCTGTTTATCATTTAATCTTTCAAACTATCAGGCACCAATGGTTTCGTCAACTAACAACTTAAATTATTCAGAACCATCAAAATCTTCGGCTAATAGTCTAAACGAAAAAGAACAGTCTACTTCGACTAACGCCCCAATTGACCGACTTCCAGAAATATTTACTTGCGTCGATCCAAATATCTTACATATTTTATATTCAAATGTTTTGGGTTTTAATATAAAAACAGCACGTCACCATGTTATCCCAGGTGATACGCTGCGAGACGCCTTTATATACATGTTGTCAAACGAGGAAACCTGGCCGAATATGGTGCAGATGCTGAATGCAGGTCTTGAGAATCTCCGCTATCAAAAAACTAGTCGTAAAATTGATGACAAATTTATTGAAGACGCTCAAGATGCTCTCAATATGCTCGATAAAAGGATTTTAGATTTTGATTATGAATTTGAAACTAAATCTTTTGACAAAGCGCTTGAATATCTGTTTGCTGTATTTTATTGGTCACCTTTCAACATTTATTTCGGGCCACTGCCAAATATGAGAGCCCCGGCAGATGTAGGCAATCACTTAGATAAAGATCTTTTCCCTGGCCTCAGTATACGTGAAACGCGTTTTATTGAGATGATGAAAACTTTATTAAGTAACTTTAAAATATCAGAAGTTTTAGTCAAAATGTATATCATTAATTTGTTTGATTATCCAACGCCTAGACTAGCTGGATTTTACAGAAAAATATCACTGACATTCGACCAATTCATAAAAGATTCTGTGAGATATGATTACTTTAAAACAGATCCTAACGAATACGACAAATTGGTATCAGACATTACAAATGATACAATCTTCCTTGAAGGCAAAAGCTTACGTTCAATATTAGAAACACTATGGATTGAAAAACTAAAAAATATTGGAACGTGCGATAGGTGTTCAATTATTGCAAAAGATTTGTCAGGTATCGAAAATTATAAGTGCAAGAGAAAGAAATGTCCTTTTTTTTCTTCACAACAAAAATACGCTTTACATACTTTTAAAAATTATGCCTCTAGAGAACGTGAAGTAAATAAAATTAGAAATTTAGAGCAAAATTTTCCACGACAAAATATTAAAATTAATAAAGATTCTGTAAAATTGACGGAAACAGATTGTAAAAGAATAATGGAAGCTTCGTTTGCCAATGAAGATATTGAAGAAGTTCTGAGAAGACATTCAGTTGCATTAGCTTTCAATTTTTTATTTACAGGTGATTATGACTATGAATATAAAAGGCTGCTGAAAATTAAGATGAGTAATGAATGTTCGACTATCGCGGAACTATACTTATTACCACCAGGTTACCAATCATTAGACGTAAAAGACATTTCAGCCATATTAAGTCCGATTTGCTTATTAAGTTATGGCTATTTTCCTGATAGACCATAACTCTCCCAAATTAATTGGGAAAAAACTGAGTAAACAAAATGTTATTAAAACCATAAAATCTTGACAGTTTGTTTACTGCGGGTGTGGTTGGGGTGTGGAGTTAATTAATCAATTGAATTCGTCACTAATATCAGTGATAATATCACTGATAAAAATAAGTTTAGGCAGTATATATCAATCTCTGGCAGCCATATATTTCTATTGCTTTCAATGTGAACTGGTTGTTTTGTTTGATTTCTTGATATGGTATTTTTCTGTATTTTTTGTACTCTTTGTCCATACCTACTTTTCGACGATTATTTATTATTTGTATTTCGTTTAAATACCCTCGATAACGGGCTCATCTGAAAACCAGCGCTGAGTGTAAGGTATCTAACGGCACTCAGCATTAATGCTGAGATGAGCCCTTTTCGACATTTCTGTCATTTTACGCCTTTATTGTTTTACAATTTTGGTTTTATAATGTTTAATCTTTGTGTATTTCATGTCGAATAAATATTATTTCATTTCATATCACAAGCTTTGCTTAGTTTGGGGTCAGAGGCCGTGTGTAAGATGTCCCAAAATATTAATTATTTATTTATTTATTAATAAAATACGCAGAAGATGTAGAATTAAAACTACTTGTACTCGGTAATGTAAGAAAGTGTACAATGTAAGCAATTGGTGGATAGCTATCCACCAGAATATCTATAGGTATTCTCACACCTAGCATATTACACAAATTAATTATTACTGTACTATGTACAAAAAGGTGTAAAATTATTTTAATTTTTATTATAATTTATTTGGATTGAAACTGTCAAATTTCAATGAATATTGAATATATGCTATGCTCTATATTAGTACATTATAATATTTCTTTTAATGTCGTAGAAATAAATGTACTCATGTAATACATTATTTTATTTAGAGATGTCATTGTTATATTCCAGTAAATATCAACAAAAAAATAAAATTGTGATAGTCTATACTAATATTATAAAGAGGAAAGATTTGTTTGTTTGTTTGTTTGTTTGTTTGTTTGTAATGAATAGGCTCCGAAACTACTGGACCGATTTCAAAAATTCTTTCACCTTTGGAAAGCTACATTATCCCCGAGTAACATAGGCTATATTATATTTAAAAAAAAATTAGGGATCCTTACTAAAACTCCAATAATGTAACATAAGGTGTAAAAAAAGACCTGAAAAATTCCTTACGTCGCGTGCGCTGCGAAAACTATTGATGATGGAACAAAATAATGTACTACGACTTTATAGAACACACCATAATTTACAAAAAATGTCGCGACAGCATATATCTAACTATTATAGTTAAGCCGTAATAACTGTTCTTTTATTCTTAAAAATTAATTGAAATACCGTCGCAGGAAAAGGATCTTAATTTGTATCTTGGTATTTATCCTTATCAAAATAAATTATTTCATATTCAAGACTGTTTCAATAGCTTTATGCAACTTTTTAAATTATTTAATTCAGACATTTTATTACAAAGATATTACGAGTTCAAAAATGTAAGTATTATAAAAGTTTCGTTTCGCCGCTCACTCCGCTTGGCAATTCATGTACTTTGTACAATGTACATAATACAAAATTCACTTCGAGCAAATATCTATAGAGTCACAATCGTGAAAAAAAGTGTCCGAGCCAAAATCCTGCCCAAGCTACGTAGTGGGCAGGCTTTTTAGTTAGTCGTAAGGCGATTCCAAGCCGACTACAACGCCGCGCGATGCCAAAGTGCCCGGTTACAGGCACTTATTAGGTGACATAACGTCGAGATTCGAGGAAACGGGTCATTGAGAATCGAGAAGGGTGCTTGGGCCATATCCACCACCAGTGCCAGGGCCCAGTGTGGGTTGGTGCAGATTGCCACACAATATTTTCCTTCGCCGAAAAGCCAATGATTTGAAATTCCGTACATAAGTTCCAAAGAAACTCATTGATACAGGATCGGGATTTGAACCCACCACCTCACGATTGTAGGACAGGCGTTACTACCACTAGACCACCAAAGTTATATATCTCCGCCATTAGTGTGTCGATATATGTTTTATTGGTAGTAAATAGGTATGCAGTGGCGTAGCGTGCCTTGGAGGAGCCCAGAATCAAACATAGTTGGGGAGCCCAAATCACTCATTTCTCACAAAAGAAACAAATATGCTTGCATTAAATTGAAATAAATATATACCGCCTTACCGCAAAAGATTTAAACACTGTTTAGCCGTACAATTTGTACTGTTAAACGTTGTCTAAAGCCTGCGTAAAACTTTAGTGGTAAGACGGTTATTTATAAGTTGTCACTTCCTCCTAGAAATTGAGCTAGCCAAAAAAATTCAAATGAAATATACACTTTTCTTGCCTTTTTGTCAGGAAATTGATAATTGATAATGAATAGAATATAATTACCTATATCAGCTAAGTAAGTCTAGCTGAAGACGATTTCAGTTGTTATAAAATTTCTGCCTCTTAGGACAACTTTTGGAAGAATGCTTAACCCGGGAAAAAAGAGATGATTTTTTTTCGGGAAGCACGAGATTAAGTGACATTGTGGATAACATTTTACTAGGTTTTGCTTACACACGTTAAGGCCCATGTAGCCCGGGAGCCCCGTATTATTGACACGGCTGATACTGCGGTAGCTACGCCCCTACACATAGTATGTGAAACGAATTGTCGACCTTAAAGTTCTCGAATGTAGACAATGTATTGGCAAGTGTAGCGAAGGTCTTCACGTGAATCTAAGATCTGGTCGTGACGTCCGGAACACGTTGGATGCCAGCGCTTCGATTCCTTCCATCACAGCTCTTTGGGTTAGCAAGTTGAAGAGGCCTTAGGTAGGGCACACAATTCGTAGAAGTAGAACTGATGTTCAATGTTTTTCAAAGTTCTCGGGTGAAGACAAGATCAAGAAACTAACTTACATGGGTAGAATGTATAGACTGTGGGTCTGTAATATTTTAACGTCGCTTTCATTCTCATCATTGTCATTTTCTGAAATCAGGGCTATATATTATGTACAGCCACCCAACACATACGAACTCACTTTTATTTAGATATGCCAATACCTACTATCTCTTTTTCATAAACTTCGAACAGTTTAAGACTACGGAAACTCTCGCGATTTGGGTAGGTTTTAACTCATCATAATGGTTCATCCGGTATGTCTGTAGCATGTGTGTGGCGCATACCTACATTACGTGGTAAGTATATGTATAGCCAAGCATACCCGGGCAAAGCCGGGACGGGCAGCTAGTCATAAATACATAGAATTATAGTTTTTTTACAAAACCTATAAAACACTGGGTTGTCATTCTATAATACCTAAATACGATACACATTAATAACCTACTTAAATATATATAAAAACAGAGGCTAAAAATTGAAATAAAGGACACAGTAGTGTCCTTGCGGAAGGGTGCCAAGAACGCTGGCTGCATTCCCGCGCTAAACTGCTCAAGAAATTCTTTGCGCGTGGAATGAGCCAGCCTTCTTGTCACCAGCAGCGTCGATAAATACATTATTTTTTACGTGTTTAATATCATACACAAAAAAACTTCATGATAAAAATCTTTAGTTACAGCATTTTTAATATATGTCATGTAAGTAAATAAAGTGCCTAGAGTGTTCCCAAGTGCGATTTTTTAAAGGACAGAAAGGCCTCAAAATTCACCGTACGCGGTGCCATAAAAATAGCCAAATTACACTTTCGGCCCCTATTGCAGGCTCTGATGGAGCCAGCAGCAGTCCCGTGAGCGCTGCTGCTCCTTCCAAACCGCTTTGGGAGGTTCTTAGCTCACTCAAAAGTTCTCTTCCTGTTTTAAAACGCATCCCGCGTGGTGCACGTTTTTCGGTTGCGCAGTGTTTATCTGCTGCTATTCGGAATGTTATTTCTAAAAATTCTTTAGTCGCCTGGGAACACCTCTTGACTTTTCCCTACGTTGTGCTTTACGTACATTCGGACCCAACAAACAAAAAATCCCTTACCACTAGGGTAAAGGAAAATTGCGTAAAGTACAGCGCATTGGAAGAGAACTCTTTAGATTTTGAAAGCATTATTCCGCCAACAAGGCAGAATAAACCAAATTCTAAAAAACAGACGATTCGGTTACCATTAAAATAGTAGAGAGCAAAATTAGTGATGGCGATATCAAAGGCGCCGCACGAGTCCTGTTCTCCAGCGACACTATTGCCCCCCACACACCCGATACGGTCCAGTCACTCCGTGACAAGCATCCGACGGCAGCATGTCTCCACCTGCCTGAGCCACCACACCCTGATGACGTTGTCATTGAAGTGTCAGCTCAGGAGATTGCAGCGGCCGTTTCTTCTTTTCGGAGCGGCTCAGCCGGAGGCCTAGATGGTCTCTCGCCTCAACATCTAAAAGATCTTCTATCTTTTAGCTCTGGTGAGGTGGCTGAGTCTCTCTTGAGAGAATTAACGGGTTTGGCAAATCTCATGTTATCTGGGCAGGTCAATGATGACGTTATCGAAGTCTTGTATGGCGCTAACCTATGCGCACTTGTCAAAAAAGATGGTGGCATCAGACCTATTGCTGTTGGCACCACATATCGTCGTCTCGCAGCCAAAGCCGGTTGTGGAAAAAAGGTTGCTCTTTTGAGTAGCCTTTTTCAACCAATACAGCTTGGCTTTGGTTCGCGGGGTGGATGTGAGGCTGCTGTTCATTCGCTTCGTACTTTTCTCGGTCAAAATTGTGGAGAGGTGTTGCTTAAGGTGGATGTCAAAAATGCTTTCAATTCGGTTAATCGAGACGCCTTGTTGGCACAGGTCAAAGACAAAATTCCCGATCTTTTCAATTTTCTTTGGCAATGCTACGGCAAACCCACTAAATTAATTTACAAAAATGATGTTTTGCTATCTTCCGTTGGCTGTCAACAAGGTGACCCTCTCGGACCAGCCATTTTCAGCCTGGCCATTCATCCAATTGTTCAACGTCTCCAATCTAAACTCAACGTTTGGTATCTGGATGACGGGACTTTGGGTGGCGATGCGAGCACAGTCCTACGTGATTTGGAAATTCTTATTGACGAGTTTCGTCAAATTGGTTTGGAGCTAAATTTTTCGAAATGCGAACTTTTCGTTTGCGACTCATGTCCGGATAAAGATTTGATACTTAACAAATTTAATGATTTGGCACCTAACATCAAATCGGTAGACAAGTGTTCTCTTCGCCTTCTAGGTTCGCCGATATTAGATGAGTCTTTTCCGCCTTTCGTTCAAGAAAAAATTCAAAATTTTTTGAGTGCCTCTGATAGGCTACTCAAAATTAACGCCCACATGGCTTTTACCATTATAAGATGTTGTCTGTTTGTTCCAAAATTTATGTACGCTTTACGATGTAGTCCATTGTGGAAACACAATGAGCTCCTTTTGAGCTTAGACGATGTTGTAAAGCAGTCCCTAGTATCGGTTTTGAATATTGACATGAGTGAAAGGGCGTGGCTACAAGCCTCCTTGCCTGTTAGGCTTGGAGGGTTAGGGGTCCGCCAAATTTCAAGTGTTGCTTTACCAGCTTTCTTGTCCTCCATTCATAGTACTCAGAACTTGATTGAAAAAATCCTCGCACCTTCTTTAGGCCATTCTGGCGTAGATGTAGCTCATTTGAATGAGGCAACGAATGCTTGGAGGGTCGCTTGCCCAAATACCGAGCTTCCAAAGACTTTATCATCGCAGAGACTGTGGGATCGGCCGATCTGCGAACTAGCACGGAAATCTCTTCTAGACACGTGTCCTAGCGTCGCGGATCGCGCTCGTATCCTTGCAGTCTCTGTATGGGAGTCCGGTCTTTGGTTGCAAGCATTGCCCTCTTTCAATACTGGTAACCTTTTAGACCCAACTGCATTTCGTCTAGCTGTCAGCTTACGCTTGGGTGCAAGGTGTTGTGAAGCCCATCGCTGTCAGTGTGGTACTGCAGTTGACCAGCTCGGTCACCACGGTCTCTCTTGCTCAAGAAGCGCTGGTCGGATTGGACGCCACGCCAGCCTTAACGATGTCATACGCAGGGCTTTTGTCACCGCCAATATCGCAGCCGTACTCGAACCGAGTGGGTTGGCGCGTGGTGATGGCAAAAGGCCTGACGGCATGACGCTGGTCCCATGGAAGTGTGGACGGCCCTTAGTATGGGACGCAACTTGCGTCGATACTTTGGCACCGTCACATCTTCCTGAGACTCAGAGTAGGGCTGGAGCGGCGGCCAATTCGGCTGAGCA
The DNA here is from genome assembly GCA_949316475.1 of Hypomecis punctinalis. NCBI lineage: Eukaryota > Metazoa > Arthropoda > Insecta > Lepidoptera > Geometridae > Hypomecis > Hypomecis punctinalis. Next base: position 23,170,851 of record OX438804.1, read on the forward strand.
GCACAAGCGGCGCAAATATGCTAACCTCGGCAGTGGTTACATATTTGAGCCATTTGGAGTTGAGACTTTGGGTCCGTGGGGGCCGGGAGCTCATCTCGTTTTCAAAAGTCTTTCTGAGCGTCTGGTGGACGCGACGCGTGACCAAAATGCTGGTGTTTATTTGGCTCAACGTATAAGCATTGCCATTCAGCGTGGCAATGCTGCCAGCATGCTGGGCACGCTGCCAACTGGCAGTGGGCTTGAGCACTTGGATTATCTTTAGACCTTCAAGGGTCTGTGGATGATCCAATTGCTTTCTATGTAGTAGTAGTGTAGTATTGTCATTATATTATATTAAAATAAAAAAAAAAGTAAATAATTTAATAAATCTTTATTACTATATAGTTTACAAATTATACATACAATATTAAAGTAGATCATATTTTTCCTACCGCTTACAACACTACACAGTTTCACAACGAGGTGGACGGAGTTTTGGCGGGGATGCGAAAAAATCTTGGCGTCCTTATTATTTTGTGAAAACTAGTGTTATTATCGGTGATAATTAGCGAAATGTTGTATATTCTAGTTATTTTATTGACAGGCTAACGAGCACGAGTGTTAGCAAGTGACATAATGTAGTGAATCGTGTCTTTTTGCGTCACTACCAAAACTCTATAGAAGCTTCTAGTAAAGGCTCCACTACTTCACTGAGGCATGACTTGAACTTGGCTGTGAGTTTGTCATGGACTTGGACTATATCTGTACTTCCAAGACAAGTAATATAATTAAGAAGTCGCTAAAAGGTTTTGAAACCAGACCGGTATGACTGACTATGACAAATAAATACTGAAAAAAAACAGTTGGACATAACCGTCGGACCACGAGTCGGTATCGAATTTTTGCACCTCTATTATAGAACGAATTGTCTTTCCACCAATTGATCCCCTGGAACAGGAAACAAAATTTAGTATAGATTGACATTGACAACTGATATAAAAAGTGGATGAATTGGTTTTTCACCCAGTATCAATTTATTCACCGCAAAATTTTGATGTGATTGAATTTAACTCTATGGCTAATATAATGATGAATATTATTGCATGTGTAAATGGTGCATTATTAAAAACAGATTAACTCGAAAATGCTACAAAACTATAGTCTCAAAGTCATATGTTCATAGAACTACTATATAGTATTATAGATCTAGATTTACAATAAAAGAAAATAAGTTCGTTTAGGCCAGGTAGCTAGCCCTGGTGTCAGAGTAAACATTAGTAAACTTATTTTCATTAAACTTTATGAAATACAAAACCGACCTCTTCATACGTCGTATCCGTATCCTAATTTATAATTCATAAAATTTTCTTCACGCTACTCTCGCCATTATTTCCACGAAACTTTGTTCCATTAAAAATACAACATACTGTCTGTCCGTACACAACGCAAGCACACCGCTAAGCCTGAATAAATTCAGAAAACTTCGTAAGGAGGGCATTAAGCCCTGAAAAATGTCTTGCGGAGCGGCACTTTAGCACTGAGAATGCGGCTCTGAAACGGTGACGCGATCACACTATTTTAATCAATGTGAAATATGTGAACCGTTTAGGTAAAGAGGTAAAATTTGCATTTAGAATTATAGTAGCTTTTACTCATGGCTTCGTCTGCGTACTACTGGGGAAACATAGCCTTTAGAACTCTCTGAACTCTTTAACCTACATCCAAGTAAAAAAACAAGTTTCCTCGTATCCTTTGCCACGTGAAAGAGTAACAAAAAACCTACAAACGAACTTTTTAATTTATAATTTAGTAAAAATTTGTATACTTTGGATTATTCTGCACTTACATTTTCATAATTGATTATTATTTAACTCACTAGTTTTTACCCGCGGCTTCGCCCGCATGATATTTTGATTTTTGTGCTATTCCATGGGAACCCTTTATTTATCTGGGATAAAAAGTAGTCGTCTTTCAAATAAACCCCAGGCCCTACCTTACCACCCTTAAAGGAAGTGGGAAATCCAAAAAATAAAACAAAAAACGATTTGACGGTTGTTCGATTCGACAGTTGATTTTTTTTACGTTTCTTAAAGCGCACTCTAGAATAGCTTCTCAGAGTTCTCAGATCTTACTTAACACTTATCGTTATATTATGAAAAATTTACGCAATATCATTATAATTTATAGCCTATGTGTTATTCTGATATATAAGCTATATTATTGCAAAGTTTCATCTCAATCCGTTCAGTAGTTTTTGTGTGAAAGAGTAACAAACATCCATACATCCATCCATCCATCCTCACAAACGTTCGCGTTTATAATATTAGCAGGATTAACGCAATATCATTATAATTTATAGCCTATGTGTTATTCTGATATATAAGCTATATTATTGCAAAGTTTCATCTCAATCCGTTCAGTAGTTTTTGTGTGAAAGAGTAACAAACAGCCATACATCCATCCATCCATCCTCACAAACTTTCGCGTTTATAATATTAGTAGTATGGGATTAGTAGGATGGTATAGATTAGCTAAAGTTTTGGTGGCATTTCACGAACTATTATGGATACTACGTATTGGCACTTCCACCAAGGGTGTGGTAAAGCAAATGTTTTACTTATAAGCGTGAGACTTGAAGGACGTGACGTTCCGGTATTGTAAAATATCATGAGTCAACTAGCACATGTCAGTAGAGTTCGATGTCAATGCATCAAAACGTTCGCAGCCAGCTGCAGCGTAGTATGTCTCTCAATCGACTTTTAAAGTCTGTGCTCTGTTTCTGTGGTAAGTGGCAAAAGTGGGAAGATGCGCACACTGCTAGTAAACTGAAATAAAAAACTCATGATGATACAGTTAGATGTGTAAGTTGGTGTGTAATTCCCATGTTTTACCCACCCCGATTTCTGTTGGAAACTCGGTTCTTGAAGTCGTTGACTCGTACGTCTACCTAGGACAAGTAGTCCAGTTAGGTAGGTCCGACTTCAACAAAGAGGCCAATCGCCGAATCCAACTCGGATAGGCAGCATTCGGGAAATTGCGCAGCGTCTACTCGTCCGACATACCTCAGTGCCTCAAGTCGAAAGTTTTCGACCAGTGTGTATTGCCAGTGGTGACTTATGGCACAGAAACGTGGTCTCTCATTATGGGCCTTATCAGTAAGCTCCAAGTAGCCCAACGAGCTATGGAGAGGGCTATGCTCGGCGTCTCTCTGCGGGATCGAATCAGGAATGAGGAGATCCGTAGAAGAACCAAGGTTACCGACATAGCCTAACAGATTAGCAAGTTGAAATGGGAATGGGCAGGGCACATAGCGCGGAGGACTGATGATCGGTGGAGTCGAAAAGTTCTCGAGTGAAGACTACGTACCGGCAAGCGCAGCGTAGGACGTCCACCCACAAGGTGGACGGATGACCTCTTTAAAACCGCAGGATCGCAATGGATGCAAGCCGCTTCCAACCGGTCTCATTGGAGTTTTTAAACTTTCGCGATTTGAACACATTATTATTTTATATACTACGGGACTAATCGCGCACTAAAATTACGAGATAAATAAATACCTCCTCATTCCGACGTTTCGGCCGAGTTGCATCGACCGTGGTCACGGGTAGACTAATGATGATATAGATGAGGAGGTATTTAATTATCTCGTAATTTTAGTGCGCGATTAGTCCCGTAGTATATAAAATAATAAGGTCTCATTGGAGATCCATACGGGGGGCCTATGTCCAGCAGTGGACGTCCTTTGGCTGAAGGATACAGTTAGATATAACTGGATTCTAGGCGCTGTAAATCGGCTATCTATTCCGACGGTATCCGGCCTGACTTCCAAGGATCACACCACTATTTTAACTCGATATATGTGTTAAGATTAGTAAAATGCTACATCATCATCATCATTTCAGCCAAAGGACGTCTACTGCTGGACATAGGCCTCCCCTAATGATTTCCAATAAGACCGGTCGATAGAGGCTTGCATCCAGCGCGATCCTGCGGTCTTAATAAGGTCATCCGTCCACCTTGTGGGTGGACGACCTACACTACGCTTGCCGGTACGTGGTCTCCACTCGAGAACTTTTCGACCTTATCGGTCATCAGTTCTCCGCGCTATGTGCCCTGCCCATTGCCACTTCAACTTGCCAATCCGCTGGGCTATGTCGGTAACCTTGGTTCTTCTACGGATCTCCTCATTCCTGATTAGATCTCGCAGAGAAACTCTGAGCATAGCCCTCTCCATGGCTCGTTGGTTGGTTGGTATGCTACATAAGGTTTTAAAAATCCAATGCCTTATGTGCTAAAACTTGCAGATAGGCAAGTGCAATGTTGGCTGGTTGAAGTCGTTTAAAATTTTGAATGAAAATTAAATAACATAAATTGTCAATTTTTGGGGCATTTTTCTGCTTTCTCGTTTGAAAACACGTTTTAAACAATATTTATTGAAAATCAACACGAAAATCCGAAACTTGGTTAATTAATTCTCTACGTAGGTAGGTACATATCTAGAAACCAGTTTTAAAATTTACTAGCAAACTCTACAACCGAACAAGAACTATTGCCAAACTTCCCTACGTCGAATGAACGTCCTAACTTAACAAATAACAATATTTCTCCGTCACACATTACGGTTCATTCGTAACGGCAATTCTTTAAATTACGCTTGGTACAAGAGAAGTTGGCGAAACATAAATTTCATCCTATTCAACGGTGAAAACTTTTTTCATTCCCTTACAGTTTAACATATTTTCTGCTTCAGAGGAATACAATTGTGAATACTTTATGTTGAAATTCTATTTTGTTGGCTGTAATTTATTTCATGCTTGTTTGACGGGTACGGATTTTTGCAGCGTGTGGTATGGAGTCCGTAGTTGAAACTGACATGAGCGATTGTGTTATGAAATTGGTTCTATTACTTTGATGTTGGAAAATGTTTAGTTGATTTTTATAAAATAATTGGAACACATTTACGGTACACACTTTAACAACTGTAAGTAATAAACAATGTTATAAAAACATAAAAATATGAACAATTACAAAATTATAAAAGAAGTGACACAATTGGCAGCGTTATAGCTAAAAGCGATCTTTTTTAGGGTTCCGTACCTCAAAAGGAAAAAACGGAACCCTTATAGGATCACTTTGTTGTCCGTCTGTCCGTCTGTCCGTCTGTCCGTCTGTCCGTCTGGTCTGTCCGTCTGTCCGTCTGTCCGTCTGTCCATCTGTGTGTATGTCAAGACTCTTTATCTCGGGAACGCGTAAAGATATCGAGTTGAAATTTAAACTATATACGTAAACCTATGAATTCCCACAGTTAAGTAAAAGAAAAGATTCTCAGTTACCGTATAAAAAAGTTAGAGGCGTTTATGTCGTAAAAAACGCATATTTCAACACTTATAAAATCAAAACCTACAGGGTACTCCCGTTGATATAGAACTATGAAATTTGGCGAAGAGCATTGTCTCAGAGTATACATATAGGAATAAATCTGAAAACTGTACATTTTTATTTAAATCACATAAAAATAGGGCCTCAAAATTCACAAAATATGGGTTCAAAATTCAAAGTGAGTAAATCGTATCATGTAAGGTATCATATAAAATAACTTCATTAGCACATGCTAAAACAGGTTTTTAATTATTTTAAGAGCTGAGGTGGTCTGTAATTTTCCATACAAACGTATTACGCTGTTTTCTTTCTGGAAAATGATTTTAGAGTTACAATTTCTTGCCATAAATTTAAATTTAGCTTTTTAAACTACCTTGTCTTTTCATTTTTTTGATAAATTAATTATCAGGCAAAATATGATCCTTCAAAGTCTCAAAAAAATTCACCATTTTTACCGACATCTTTAAGGACCCACCAGAATAGAATTATTAATTTCTAACAAAATATGAAATGACATAATCATGAACACATATTTTTTGTAAATTTTGATATAAAAAAATACTTGATTCATTTAGTTATTGATGAAGAAAACAGCGTAATACGAAACGTTGTCTTGCCAAGATTTTTGTAGGTATAAATCGCTCTGAGCTGCAATTGTCCCTATCGCACGATGCGGAGGTAGGGTTGAGGTGAGGGAGGTTCAAACCTATACGTACACATGCACTAGGGATGTAGCAATAGACGATATTTTTGTCGATGCTCTAGTGATGTCCATCGATATCGATGTTTATTAAAAATATTAGTTAATTTTTTAAATCTTGTAATTTTACCGATGTATCTTTGTTACTTTTGAATAAAAAGATCTTATGTATGGAATATATGCGTTTAGTTACTGCGACTTATTGCAGCGACTACACAATTCTGTGTAGTAATTTTTTAGTATATATATATCGTGTTGTATCGGCAGACATCTAAATAGTTTAGGTGCATATTGACCAATTCTCATAATGCCCAACTAATCCGGGAATGCTCAATTCTGCGAATGCCTAATTCTATGAATGCCCAATTCTCACAATGGTTAGTTTTGGGAATGCTCAATTATCAAAATGGCAACATAATTTTAATTAAGAATTTCTTAAAAAAATCTTACTTTAAGAGATGAAGATTGTGTATTTGTTAAAAATAACCAAAACTACTTTTTTGGTAATAAATCAGCTAGATCGCAAATTTTACGTCCTCAACATAAATTCAATATTCGTGTAGTACAAGTAAATAATACTTTGTATCATCGAAGTTCATTTAATACAGCCATAAAAGTGTACAATAGTCTACCTCTTCACATAAAATTTTTAGATGCAAACAAATTTAAACATAGCTTAAAAAATGGCTCGCTGAAAATACCTTATATAGCATGAAATAATTTATTATGAATATACAAATTCTGACTGATAATTAATCTTTATTGTGTGCACTAAGTACAGAGTAGATACTTAACTTATCTTAAATTAAATTAGTGCCACAAATGGCGGCCTTATCGCTGATAGCGATTTCTTCCAGGCAACCACTGAACAGAAAGAGATCACAAACAAGAGTATAAATGAGAGGTATCAATCTAATAATAATATAAATGTAAATAATAAATAAATATATCGATATATCTAGTGCATTGAGAGTGATGAACCACTCTAGCGGAACGCCCAGCCAGCAGTGTTACGAGAACCACGGGCGGACTTGTATCCACGTACAGTGGAGCGGGTCCCGAAAAGGGCATCTCGTGCTCGGCGGATCGCTTACGCATTACAGTTTCGGATTGTTATAATGTGATAGTGTTATTACTAAGGACTTTGAACAGGAAAGTGATTTGAGACTAAAACAGGCCGTGACATAGTGTTACAAGCAGTTATATGTCCTCGTCCACAAAATAACCCACGCGCGTATGCGCATTAAGCTAATGATGATGATGATGATGGACCCTAAGTCCCGTTAAATAAATACTACAAAAATATAAATAAACAAACATACATAATAATATAATACATAATAATAATATTGAGAAGGAAAAGAGAGACAAAGGCTAAAATGGAAGTAGCAAACAAAGGATATAAAACAGACAAGTAAAAAGAGAAGAGAGAGAAAAGACACAATTTCATCATTTTTGACATCAACACTGATCAAGATAAAAATCTTTCACTCTTTCCTTAAAAATGTGCAGTGACTGTGAAGTTCTAATAGAGACAGGTAAGGCATTCCATAAGCGGACAGCGGTGACAGAAAAGGCATTTTCATAAAATGTGGTATGATGGGTAGGAGTGGAGAGACAAAGCAAGGATGATGGTCTTATAGGACGACAAGAGCCCTCACGAAAGAATTTGAAACGCTCTTTGAGATAGCCTGGAGAGGAAGGATTAAAAAGGATATTGTAGAGAAGTGACAGGATGTGAGCATTTCTGCCGAGTCTGATAGGAAGCCACTCGAGTCTAGTGCGAAACTGAGAGATGTGGTCGTACTTTCGTAACCCAAAAATAAACCTTATACAGAAATTTTGAAGGCGCTCAAGTTTATCTAATTGGTCTTCTGTAAGATCAAGGTAGGTAACATCAGCGTAGTCGAGAATTGGAAAAAGTAAGGATTGAGCTAGCGCAATTAGTTATGATTATATAATACTTATAATATGTTAGTTGCTTCAATAGTAAAACTTGCCTAAAGATTGTGCTTTAATTACCGGTGATTTTTTATATGAAAATGTGATTTTCCCATTTGAAATTATTTTGCCATTTTGAGAATTGAGCATTTTTAGAATTGTCCATTCATAGAATTGGGCATTCGTAAAATTAAGCATTCTTGGAACTATGTGCTTACTACTTCATTCATTACATTATATTAGTCTAAGCCGAAATAATAGTTCTAAATTTCTAATTAGGAAAATCACGTGCTCTCTAAAAATGTATTATAACTGTAACATACAAATCTATCCTTAGTCCACCTAAGCAAAAAACGTTCTAAGCTTGCCAGTACGTGAGATCCATTTGAGAAAACAGCCCCATCGGCTATCCGTTCATTGAACTATGTGCCTTGCCATCTGTCATTTTAACTTGCTAATCCACTGAGTTTTGCTAAAAAGTTCAATTAGGAGTGCTTTAAATGCTTTAATCTAATAATCATTGTGGATGTTCTATCCTGTTTTACTATTATATGTGTCCTACCCACTGCTGCTTTAATTAGCTAATTGTTTCAATTTTTTAAACGTTTTTAAAGTAGAACCAAAGTATGACAAGCTGTTCTCTAAACAGTAAACCTCGCATCTGTTTAATTGAATCCTCAATTATTTTTATACTATGGGACTAATTTCTTATTCTAATTTCTTTCTATAGGTACCTACGAGTACAATATAAAAGGCAAGAAGTTTTAGATTAACGAGACCCTATTACTAAGACTCCTCTGTCCGTCTGTCCGTTGGTCACTAGGCTGTATCTCACGAACCGTAAAAGCTAAACAGTTAAAATTTGCACAGATGATGTATTTGTTCCCACTATAACAACAAAACTAAAAATAGAATAAAATAAATATCTACTTCAACCGTGTAGGTACAGAATTCGCGAATAGTTCGCACGGATCGATTATTATTGATTTATTAAAAATGGCTCAGCCCATTTCAATAAAATTTCAATGGGATCAATTTCGAAGTATATTCTTTCCAATGAATAAAATTCTAACAAAGAATTATCAAAATCGGACTACTGTGTAAAAAGTTACGCTTGGTTATACATAAAAAATATACGCGTCAAATTGAGTACCTCCTCCGTTACGTCGGTCAAAAATAGAATGAAATAAATATTTTTTCATGCCATACAACAGACGTGATTTTTTGCACAATTTTTATTAATATACACAAAAGGTAGACGCTTGAAATATTCTCAGAATATTTAGTAATATAATATATCAATATATCATTTATATAAATGTATCAATTTAAAAAATATATAATTGCATCGAAATAATTGGCTCTCATACGGTATGAAACCTTTCGAGCGCGAGTCCCACTTGCATTTGGCATATTTATTATAGACCGTAGAAGAACGACGTAATGTAAGATATTTCCATAAAAAAATAATAATTTATACTTAGAAAGAAGTAATTTCAGTAAAAATATATTATGTAAACTGCAGCGCCTACGGATATCAAATAGCCAATTGTATATGATGTTAGTTAGGTACATACCTATTACGTTTTTGTCAAACAATCATTATTTGAAAGAAAATAAATTAGCCTATAAAGAAAAATTAACCCATGTCACAAATACTGTAGCTTCCTAATGGCAGAAAAATAAATAATCTTTTATCTTTTTGTTTACTATCGCCTATCCGCCATACCTACTAGGTAACCAGAGCATACGTAGAATACGCGCAAGATAGCTCTACGTACGGCCAAAATCAGGAACCAATTCAATTCTGCCAGGGAATACAGAATACTAATGAAATAAAGAATACTAATGAAATAACGTAAGTGGCGCCACGACTCGCGCGCAGAGTTATCTTGCGCGCACTCTACGTAATATCATATTTTGCTACAATTCAAAATAAAATATCGGTCGGCAAGCGAGCTCGTTGAGGCGCAGGTAGGGTGCGGGGAGAGTTCGAGCGCAGTACGCACACAAATACAATTGCATCACCACACACATTGAAGCTCCCTGGTTTGGGCGCATCGCGACGGCAATAGTTTAGTCCAAATACCTATTTCTCAATTTCTTCGTCACTAGTATTTCGCCTTAACAATATGTTTGTACGGAACCCTCGATGTGCGAGCCTGACTTGCACTTGTCCGGTTTTTAAATAGATATTCAGTTATTCAAGACATCGTTTTTAGTGCTATTTGTACCTTTTTTATTCTGTTCAGTTCCTAATTGTGGTGTAGGTACAGTGTTATTTGTACTCAATTGTTCTACAGCAACAAAGAATCTAATAAAATAAATAGCAGTGTATTTGAAGTGTGTTTGTGTAAATGAATGCCAATTTTCACTTTAGTGCCTGTTTTTTCTGATACTTGAACTAGTAAAATATGAGAAGTAGGTACCCATAATTCATTTTTGTATTTGTGAAGCAGTTAAAAACTTGAGAAGTATTATTAAACTAAAACTAAAATTAATTTTATTTTAAAAATATTGATGTGAGCGTGAAGTGTTTATATTTAGACACAATACATTTCATAAATGCATGTACTGTACATTTCATTTCATAAATGCATTTACTGTAACACATTTTTGGAATTCAGTTATTAAAATAAATAAAAATAAATTATGTCAGGCACAGACTTACGTTAGACTTTACCTAATTTAAAATTAGTACACTGTAAAGAGGTGTTTGTCCAAATAAAAATTATTTATGCAATACAATGTCTAGGCAACAATGAAAACTATTTATTTCCCACGTGATCAAAATTAAACAATTTTACTATTGTTCCAACACGTAACCTCCTCTCATCAAATTGTAGCTAAAACCTGTCTCTTCATTTCATCTCACAACTCTAAGTAACTGCCGTAAAAGTAATTGCTATGAAAAAGGCGTTAACGTTTAACATCTCAGTCACGCATTGCTCGTTCCGCACATAAAAAGTTACCAAAATGAAAAGTCGTAAAGCCCTTTCATTTCCCAGGCAAACTTAAGCACCATAGTACCTTTAACCCTACAGTAAACATTTCATTGCGGTCACAAACGACGTTGGACGAGAAAGGTCATATCCTGAATGAAACTTCATATCCCGGCAGGCCTATCTCAGTCCATAAAAATAATGACAAACCGAAATATCAATAACCATGGGGAATCACAGTTCTGTAATAAATTGTAATGGTTGACAAGTGTGTATGTCTGTAATTAAAATGTCAAAATTATTTTTTTGTAAAATTTATTTTCTAGCAAAATTACTCTAGTAGAGATGGTATCAAAAAATTCATAGGTTTCAACAAATAGAACTAAAACTAATAATCATCAATCATCAATCATATTTCAAGATTTTTTTTTAAGGATTTTAAACATATATTAATTTTACAACGTAACAGCTTCGCAAAAAGTTATTTCATGATTTAAATGCTTCAAAAACAAAAATCCAAAGCTTTTGATAAAATTGAATTCACATGTCATTCGTTAGCTTTTTCTTACTAGAAATCTATAACATATACTATACACGTAAGTAAGAGCAAGACGCTTTTACTTTTAAAATACAAAAAAGAATATGAAAATATGAGTGACACCACGAATCAGGCCTAGTTTCGAAATAACTAACTTGTGGCGCTACATCTGGCGTGAGTGGTCGTTATATTATACTTTGCCCGATATGATACACGATTTTGTGACTATTTTCTTTGACTCCTACAGAAACGCGGTATTGGCAAAATAGATATATAGGTATAATAAATGAGGTCCATTTTTTGCTTCCTTATAAAAGTTAAATAACTATAAATTATATTAATGCTTGTGTCAGTTCGGTTGACAATATTAAAGGCATGGTAATAAACTCCTCCCCCAGAGTGGGTTCCCGCCTTGTCGTGGCGAGGGGGCTTAATAGCCAGGTCCGCCCAAACTGGTGAGCGAAGAGGAACCCGTGGTGGGGCCGCCTCTCTGAGTCTTGGGCCTCGACAAGCCCGTGTGGATGCTGGCCAGTAGGTCGGTTCGCCGACTGAGGTGGTGTCGCGCTTGTCGCGATGCCGCGGCCGAGCCCATCAAGGCGGGGGCGGCGACGGGATGGATGGAAGGCGAGTGTGCTGCTGCCTATTCGTCCTGTCAGCGGCCCTGACGGGTGCCGCCAACGTGTTAGCGGAAGCGGTGGGGCTGCAGGCGAAGAGAAGTGTTGGTATGTCGTCGGCCGCTCTCCCTATCTTCTGCAGCCGTAGGGGCAGTCGCGGGGCGACTTCAACCGACCCGTTGCATCAGGATCAGGGCTATCGGGCACATGTGCTGTCTGACACCCAGTGCTGGTTGGTCCCAGGTGGTGGATGACAATGTGTCTGGTGTTCGGCACATCGTCATTCTGGCGGGAGCGCAAGCTCCGAGGTGGGGCCTGAGTTGGGCCAGTGCTGTCGGGTATCGCGGAAGAGTGCGGAAGCGTGCCCCGACACCAGGCGCAATGGTGGAACACCCAGGGGTTTTGGTGGGTATACTGTCCAGCAATGGGCAGGGACTCTCACATAACCAGCCACCTGCCCCGAGGTATGGTGGTATCTTTAAAAGATTTCCCCTGGCTAAAACAAAATCCTGTGAAACTCTCAAATTAAACAAAATTGAATGCGCTACATACGCAAATGCGTGTAGCGCCCACCATACTTGTTCGCATTATACTCTAAAAATATAGTATACCTGTAGCAAAGAAGATATAATAATACTACGTATAGAACGGTCACTTGTTACCCCCCACCCGTTTGAGTCTTCCTCACTTCCACCCCGCGTTTCACGTACTGATCGTGTACTCTGCGCGCGTGCTGCACTGGCCGGTAGATTTTGTAATAAAAAATACCTAGACTGTGACAATAGGGAAGAATTGTGCTGTGTATGGTTGAATATCAATAATACGTAACAAAACAATACATTTTAATGTTTATCTAAGGATAAATAAAAGGAACTTATTTTACATTATTTGGTAACTTTTTCTTTATATTTTCTTTCAAATAAAGTAGATCGGTTACTTATTGCTAAAATGCTTCCAAATTAAGTAATTGTTATACTATAAGCACTATATTCATTTTTGCAAAATTGAATACGCAACTGTCTCACTCACGCGGCATGTCATCACGTCGTGGTGATCGCTGACAGCCATAGACGTTCCGCACACAAATGCACGTGTAGCGTTCGTGCGTATGTGTCTGTGAGTAAGTACTGTGTAGTGTGCGTAAGACAGCAGATTTTGTATGAAAAATAGCGGAGCTTCGAGGCTAGGCTGTGCCTACAGTTAAAATAAAATACTACATATCATATTTTAACTTATTAGCAAGCATATTATTATCATAAATAGCTTTGGAAAGGCACAATAATTATCAGCAGCTGATAATAATATTTTGATTGAACCGCTGTTAAATGATAAAAATTGCAATGTTGTTATAAAATTCATGAATTATAATAACATCGATATTTTCTACTAGCAAATATTATTTTTTTATTTCCATAATCAAATTGTATTTATTTACTTCACCATTTTATTTTCTTTTTTAATTTATTCTATCAGCTTCTAATTTCGACCTCGAACGCTGTACTGTACAAAATTAAATAAACCTTTGCAAATGGCAATACTCAGTTCCAAATCATGCGCCTGTACTTTATACGAAAACTTTTGATTACGGCGGCCGGCAGTTATGAAAACGAACAACTGTAGCAATATTTGACGTATAAACAGAAATAATATACGGAGTTTCTGATATTTGGCCACCTCGTTTTATTAGAAACCTGAACTTTGTTCGGCTGGACATGGACATGCGAGCTAAAAGTTTTTAGTACTGAACGTGATACCGTAACACCAGTGGTAATTTTAATTGATAAGCTACGTGAACCACTTTTAGATTTTACCGACTTCAAAAAAGAAGGAGGTACTATGTTCGTCTGTATGTATTTTTTTGTGTATGTTCATCGACATTTTTGCCAATTGCGAACCGATTTTAAAAAATATTTTTCAGTTCGAAAGAATATACTCCCGAGGTGGTCCCATTTAAATTTAATCGAAATTGGCTGAGCAGTTTTTGATAAATAAAAAATAATGTACATGAATGTCACATCAATTCGCGCGAACTATTCCAATTCTGTATATGGTGGAAGTCGGTTTGCAATTTTTGAGAAAAATAATTTATTGTTTATTTTAAGAATAATCAGATTAAAAAAATATATTCTCTGGACTTGGAATTACAAAGTATTTAAGTAAAGCATACAACTAATTATGTGTTAAGTAGTTTACGTTTGGAAATTGAAGGCTTCATTTGTTTTTTTTTGTTTGAAACTTAAAAGTTTTGTTTGTATAATTTGTTTGTAATTAAAGTTGAAGCTTATGACGTGAAGTATGTAACTTTACTTTGTTTAACTTCATTTTTATCGACTCCCAAAAAAAAGAAGGTATTATGTTCGTTTATATGTGTTTTTATGTATGTCCATCGATATTATAGCCAATTGTGAACCGAATTAAAAAAAAACGCAAGTGTGTGATAGTACCAAAGTGGTTCCAATCTAAATTTTATTGACTTTAGTCTGACATCCGTTTTTGAAAAATCAACAATAGTAAAAATTACTACGTGGATGACGACACAGTCCAATTATGCGAACTTTTTGAATTGTGTACAGTTTAGGTACACGGTGGAGAGTACACTACTTGACATCGACATTCGCTTTCTTTCTTTTCTCGATCGACCACATTATCCTTCTCGTATCCATAATATGTGCACTTATTCTTACCGGTCTACAAAAAAATCTACAAAAAGTGCACTTATTACCAGAAGTCTAGCTGGATATGGATAAATGTACTAGCCTAGTGTCGAATTTCAGTACCGTCACACAATACTTTGTCGCACTAGCGTTATGTCGAATTATATTCGCACTACAGTTTGTCGCACTAGAGTGATGTCGAGCTTCAGTTTGTCTCCCAAGCATGCGAGCGAACTATGGTGTGTCGCAGTTCAGTTTTGTCGAACTAGCGTTATTCGCACAAGCGAATGTCGATGTCAAGTAGTGCACTCCACGGTGGAAGTCGATTGTGCCATTTTTGGCGAAAAATAATTGTTCATGTGATGCGCTAAGCTCACTGTAAACTTTTAGTTTAATGTTAGTGATTGTATGGCGGCCAATCGCTAATGAAAATTGGCACTGACAATGTAATGTACTCGTATTTCAACCAATACTATTTTTTTTCATCGTCTATTTTGTGCCGTTTCACACTGTTCCGCATTTTTCGTCATTCTAAATCCGTCTGTGGCGAGCTTATTTAATATTTCCCTATTATTCCTGTTATCCATCGTATGGTTTTTAACTTATTGCTTATGTTTATTTTTTGACCGACGAACCACCGGAGGAGGTGTACAATTCGACGCGTATATTTTTTTTCTGTATAACCACGCATTACTTTTTTCATAATTGTCCGATTTCAATAGTTCTTTTTTATAGAAAAGAATATACTTCAAAATTGGTCCCATTAAAATTTTATCGAGATCGGCTGAGCCATTTTTGATAAATCACCAATAATGTGAAAAATGCTACATCGATCCGTGCGAAATATTCGCGAATTCTGTACACGGGTGAAGTCTTTTTTTTACCTTGTTATCATCGTTTTAAGTCCGTAATTGCCCACATCTGAGCTTAGGCTTCTCTTCTTGTACGCCACTTATGGATGAATCTTGTCCATGTTGTTAATTCACAGCAAGATATACAAGGTGGAGAGCTGACGCCAATATTATTTTGACCCACACGTAGTATTAGTAACCAGTAATCATAAAATAACTAACAAAATAATTATTTTTCACAAAAAAATGGTAAAACCGCCTTCCATCGTGTACAAAAGTCGAATATTTCGCTTGAATTGTTTACATTATTGTTAATGTATCAAAAACGGCTGTAGAATTTAAATTTGACCACCTCAGGAAAATAACCTGTCGAAGGAAAAAAAATCGATTTGGTTCACAATTAGCTAAATTATCGATAAACATAATTACACAAAAAAAAACATACAGATGAACTTAGAACCTCTTCCTTTTTGGAAGTCTGTTGATAAATTGACATTAAATTAATCAAAATAGCATATTTGACTAATGTCAAAATAGCTCTAATCGCTGTTTAGATACAGGTCGCTTCAAAATAATGTTTCCTAATGTTTTAGGAAATTGTATATAACTAAGTAAATAGCTTCATTTATTGAATTCAAATGTTGAAAGCTATAGATAAAACAATAGGCCAAATATATGATTTCATTAAATGTCAGTGCCAACGCTTTATTGTTCACAACGCAATATGAATAATTACAATACCTATATCAATACAATGTCTATACAGTCTAATGTTGGTTTTAACATTTTGTCACGTCAGAGGCTTGTAGGCTTGGTAATTCTGAAATCAGGGCTAGCCATTCTACTTATAGATACGAACTTGCTTAGCTACACTAAAATTCTATCATCTATGTATCCCTTTGGACACATAGATGATAGAATTTTAGCATTATAGATACGAACTTACTTAGCTACACTAAAATTCTATCATCTATGTATCCCTTTGGATACACTAAAATTCTATCATCTATGTATCCAAAAGGATACAAAGATGATAGAATTTTAGTGTAGCTAAGTAAGTTCGTATCTATAAGTAGCCCTGATTTCAAAATTACCAAGCCTACAGGCCTCTCACGTGGCGAAATGGTTAAAACCAACATTAGACTGTCTAGACATTGTGTTCTCCACCGGGCGTCACCACGTGTCCTGCCCAGCGCCACTTGAGTCTAGTAATCCTGTTTCCAACATCTGTGACTTTTTTCCTTCGTCGGATTTCCGTATTACGAACTTGGCTTTTAACATATCTATGTATCCAAATGGGATATATAGCTATGTTAAAAGACCGAGTATCCAACATCTGTGACTTTTGTCCTTCGTCGGATTTCCGTATTACGAACTCGGTCTTTTAACATATCTATATATCTCTTTGGATACTCGGTCTTTTAACATAGCTATATATCCCTTTGGATACATAGATATGTTAAAAGACCGAGTTCGTAATACGGAAATCCGACGAAAGACAAAAGTCACAGATGTTGGAAACAGGATTACTAGACTCAAGTGGCGCTGGGCAGAACACGTGGTGACGCCCGGTGGAGTGGATCCCTGACTGAGTGGCTCCCAATAGCAGATAAGCGTTCTACAGGCAGACCATCAGCCCGATGGGTCGATATATGACTTTCAGACTATCTGTGACTTTCAGGGCCATCGTTGGTCAAGCGTGGATGAGATTAGCCCAAGATAGGGAACAATGACACAAGAGAAGCCTATACCCAACAGTGGGTCAACACAGGCTGATGATAATGATGGTCTATCCAAGCGATTTTCTCGCTGCATAATCCTCGTACCATCGAACAACAAAATCCGTATAAATAATACAGCATCATAACATTCTGTCAGCAAAAACAGGCTCCCACGTTGTTTTTGTTCCTATACTTATTTATTATGTAGACGGTTTACGCTTACATCAGTTTAAACTTAGCTGAAACGTATGCCGTGTCAGTCCTCGCTTGAATATTCATTGCATACGGTATTAGGTGCCTCGTTTAGGAGAAGCGTTGCACTGGGATTATTGAGTGTATTATGATGTTTTATAATTAAAAATGTTGAATTAACATTTTGTAATGTTAAGGCAACTTTTGGGAGAAGAAGGTTTTTCTATGATTTTATATCAACTTTTGAAAAAGAAGGTTTTGATGTTTGTTGTATTAACGTGTGTATGTTACGGGTACTTCGACGTCTTTGACCTATTGTTTATCAACTGAAATGCAAAATGGCTTACGAATTTTGTCTATCGTTTAAAGGCTACGTAATGCGATCGGAACTGTAGTTTGTATATGTGCCAATTCTAAATCATTAATCTTTCAGCTACTACCGGCCGGTCTTATTGGAGATCCATAGGGGAAGCCTATGTCCAGTAGAGAACTTCTCATGGCTGAAACAATAACGATGACATATTCTAAATATATGATTGATGTCAATTTCCATGTATGTTTATTATATTCGGACGTTTTTTTTTTTCTACTACTGAGCTTGTCTGAGATTTTCAGTTCAGTTTCCTTCCATATATCGTATAGTACCTTCTCGCCATCTTTACTGAAAAGCTTCCGAAAAGCTTTTCTGCCTTATAGTTGATTAGTTTTCTGCTTTAGATTATTAATCAGTTTATTTCAGTTATAAAAACCTTACAAAATATTATAAATATTACAATTCAATTAAATTCAAAATATCACAATAAAAAAAATATTATAAAAATGTCACATAAATAAAAAAGACAACACAGACAGATAGATATAGTTACATCAACATTAGGCATTAACATAAGGCAGTGTGTAGTCAAACGTAAACCTATTTGAAAAAAAAAACATCACAATTTTGCTCCCATAACAACGTTCATCCAGTTATTTTGTATGGGGCTATAAAGTTTATTAACGACCATCGTCAGGATACCGCGTGCGTTGCTCAGCGAACATCAGAGATGCACTGCACAAGTGAGGCAGCCGCACCAGCATTCTGAAGATGTACTGGAAGTGCACAATGTTGGCAGCCCGACGAGTGTGATTCACCCACAAGCTGCTCGGGTAGAAGAATTGGCAAAAAGCATTAAAGAGAGTAAGTTTCCTGTACCAGCCTTTTTAATAGTTCACTGCAGGACGTAGGCCTACATACTAAGGGTGATTGGGCCATATCCACCACGCTGGCCCAGCGCGGCTTGGTGGATTCACATACACCATCGAATTTCTTATACGGACGTATGCAGGTGGCCTCCCGATGTTTTCCTTCACCGAAAAGCCAGTGGTGTGAAATTCCGTACATAAATTCCAAAGAACTCATTGGTACGGGACCGGGGATTCGAACCCACGACCTCACGATTGTAAGGCGGGTGTCACTACCTCTCGACCACCACGGCTTCTCACTATACTTCGGCACTACATTTTTTATATTTTAATTTTTATCATAGTTGAACATACTATCATAATCGGAATCGGACTCTACAATAATTACAAGTGTGGTTTCGTACTTCAGTTCACATTATACACATGTTCCATTTACTGTCCAGCCCAATGAGTACTCCATTAAAGTAAAATCACTGCGGCACAGCTGCCTTTGTTTCCCATCCGCATTCGCTGCATTTTGTATTGTACATCTTTCATAACACCATACTTTGCCGGACGCTGCGTCGGACGCTCGCAATTGTGGACTGAATAAAAGGCTTGGACGTTCCAAGAAAATATCGTTTTGTTTACGTTGTCCTCAATCCGACACGGGCGGTGTACGGATTTATCTAGACAGTATATCTAGTATGTAATTGTATTTAAAGTAGCGGTACATTCTAAATAGATAAATAGTAACACCATAATGAGCCGTGATGGTCTAGTGGTAATGACACCCGCCTTACAATAGTGAGGTCGTGGGTTCAAATCTCGGTCCCGTATTAATGAATACCTTGTAATTTATGTATGGGATTTCACTCCACTGGCTTTTCGATGAAGGAAAACATCGTGAGGCAACCTGCATACGTCCATTGAAGAAATTAAATAGCGTATGTGAATCCACCAACCCGCACTGGGCTAGCGTGGTGGATATGGCTCAATCACCCTTCGTGGGTAGGCCTACGTCCTGCAGTGGACTATTAAAAAGGCTGGTACAGTAACACTATCATACCACCATCTTGTCTATGGTACTCATGTGCGTGATGGCAATCTGCACTGTATTATCTGAACGGCATGTTTTCTTTGTGTAAGACAGCACAGGCGGATTTTCTTACTAGAGCAATCGTTTATGATTATAATATTCAGAGATTTTTACCAAAAACTAGTATGAAGTAATATTATTATTTAATCTTTGAGTTTCAAATGGCAAGATGAATATATCACGAAAATAAAAGCTTCTAGTAGCTGAAGCTGAAAACCACAAACGGCACAAATATGAGTCGTTGGACAGAATGTACCATTTTGTGCTTTTTGGGGTTGAGACTTTAGGTCCGTGGGGGCCGGACGCTCACCTTTTATACAAGGATCTGGCTAGGCGACTGATAGAGGTGACACGTGACCAGAATGCTGGCATCTATTTTGGTCAAAAAAAAGCATATCAATTCAACGAGGCAACGCCGCCAGCATTCTGGCCACGTTACCCTCTGCCCCGGGTCTTTTAGATTAGTTTTATTTTAGTAATATAAGTTTTAGTATTTAGTATTAGTTTTTATTTTAAGTAGGTTAATTTTAATAGTTATAGTTTTTAGAATTAAGTTTTGATGTTTTATAAGTTTTGTTGTGATAATAAATAAATCATCATCATAAAGCTTCTAAAATATTTTGTTCGATTAACAAAAGCTTGATAAAAATATAAGATTACTCAAATCTACTGTTCTATAATTTAACGGATCACCCTGCGTGGGTAGGCCTACATCCTGCAGTGGACCTTTAAAAATGCTAGGACAGTACAGTACTGTTCTATAATTTAACGGTACAGGTCTCTTTATTTTCCATCTGCATTTTTTATTATATCTACATGTACACTTTTCATTACACCATACTTTGCCGGACGCTCGCATTGTGAATAAAAGTTTTGGACATTCCAAGAAAATACAGTTTTGTTTACGTTGTGCTCAATATTTGTATAGTACTGGGTTTTCTGGCTAAGTACAATCACTTATGAATAGATAAATATTTGTTCCAACATCAAATTCAATGTACGGTACTATAAGCTATTCACAAATAGTGGGCCTTATAAATATCGTAGATGAAAATAATATGAACCGTGTTTTAGAGTAATTTTTGATGCGACACGGAGTTTAATTTTCAAAGTTATGGTAAAGGAATTCTTTGATAAAATTAAAGAGAAGTTAGATGTCATGTCGCACGGGGAGGTAATAGCGCTGACAGAGAACAGCAAGATGCTAAAAGTTACACCACAGTCGAGATACTTGCATATAAATTTTGAATAAACGCATGGACAAAAAACCCTGAATCCGGAAATATAAAACAGTATTTCATATGTTTTATCTTATTGTACCAAACTAGTTTTTACGGTTTAGTCTATTGTTGAACATAGGCTTGCTATCGTAGAGAGACATTACATTTTGTTAAAATTCATTTTATTTCATGGAACATATTTTTTACGACTTTTAATAACTAATACAGGAAGAAGTAAGATGAAAATTATGAATTGTTTTTAAATACTTCGTACTCTGCCTTCTAGTTCTGATTTACTCTGTTATTTTATACTACCACTTCGACCTTACGCGGGTACTTGTAAGTATTATTACGAAACTTACTCCTTCATAAATAATAGTTACCGAAAGTTACCCCTAATTTACACAAATCACAACATTTCTTGTTTACACGCAGGCGAAATTGGGTCAAAATTAATATAGAGATATAATAACAAAGTTTGTAGTTAGTGTGGCGTACCACACTAACTACAAACTTTGTTATTATAGCGAGAAATAAATTGCTTTACTCTAGATACAGGTTTCATTTTTTAAGATATCATTTATACGATGTGACTGCAAATTTATTAGCAACTAGCATATTTTTTGGGAATAAAAATAACTAGATTAACTACATCAGTGCCAAATCATCAAAAATCATGTTGCTCTGTTGCTGCGTGAAAGAGCAATAAACCAACAATCACACTTTCGCATGTATTATATTAGTAAGGATAGTTAGGATACTCTATACTCTATACAGCCTGACTGTATAAGATGGAGTTGTTCTTAACACTATAACCAACTTTTACTACATATACGGCCAAATTATAACAGAATACGGCTAAAACTCACGTTATAATTATACGGTCGATCCGCAAGGAATCCAACCAGTTTCGGAGTATTTAGAACTCCATCCTCAGGGAATACGCGCAACCCCGTCGACTGGCGTGCGCGCACACGAGTTTTAGCCGTATTCTGTTATAGTTATGATGAATACTCACGGTAGTTTTAATGAAGTGATATACGGCCAAATTCGAAATCGCGAAAAGAATCCAAAAAATCGGATCATTTTGTTCCACGAACTTTTTTTATGGAATTGAAAATGTATGTACCTACTCTAAAAAGTATTTCGCACTCTAAAGCAGTACATAATATTTTGATGCCTTATTAATTATTATTATTTGGTTAATAAAATTCATGCCTTTATTTAGTATATTTGTTATAATGGTTTGTTTTGATTAATTTAATTGTATTTGTTATAATGGTTTGTTTTGATTAATTTGTTATTTGATGTAATATGTTTTATTATTTATTATGACATTCAATCTATACTCTTTGACATTATAATTATAATTATTAGACATATAATCATTAATTTCATATACGATGTATATGAAGTGTTTTGTATGTATTGAAATAGATTATTGCTAATGGTATTTGACTTGTAACAGTGGTGTTATCAATAAATGACTATGACTATGACTAGTAATTTTATTATCAACTATAGCTTTTACCTGCGCCTTTGCCCTCGTCACAATTTGATTATGATTTGAATTTTTAGTAATTCTGTAATTTATCATTATCAGTTATTTGTATTTTTATAGATGGCAAGTCTGGACAGTAATAATTATTTTACGCAAAAAATGGAAATCGAAACCTTGCACCGTGTACAAAATTCAAATATTTCGCTCGCATTGCTAACATTATTTTTGATTTATCAAAAACGGCTCAGCCGATTACTGTGAAATTTAAATGGGACTACTTCGAGATTATACCTTTTCGAACTAAAAAAGAGTTTATCGATTCGGTTTACAATTGGCGAAATTATCGATGAGCATACACAAATAAAAAATACATACAGACGAACATGGAACCCCTCCGTTTTGGAAGTCGGTTAAAAAATGAGTTTAATTAATTAATTCATTTATTTTAACAACATTGCCTACTTATTGAGTAGTTACCTACAATATTTGTTTTTATCACCGAGGTACCTGAGGAATAATGTGGACGATCGAAAAATCTGAAGGAGATACGTTAATTTAATATGACACGAGTGATAAAATATATCTCACTTCAGTTGCAATTACCGTTTATTTTTCCTACGTTTCAAATTTTTATCAAATTTCAATTCATATTTGACAGTTTTGATCGCTCTAGGTAAGATTTTTAATCACAGAGATACCAGAGGGATAATGTGGTCGATCGAAAAAAGAAAGAAAGAGATGCAATGAGTCAGAAGGAGACATGAAAAATATCTCGATTCAGTAGCTAGTTACCGTGATTTTTCTCTCAGTAGTGTCAAAGTCCAATTCATATTTGACTGTTTTGACAGCCATGGGCAAGATTTTTCATACATTTTTGTGGTCGAGATTTACCTCAAGCGACAACAGCGCTATCTCTCTATTTGTAATAGCTCTGTGTTTTCAATACATTTTTGTGTTTGAGAATGGCCTCAAGTGACAGCTCTCTAGTTGGTTAGATCTCTGTGGTATTTGTCAACAATTTTGACATTGGCATTAATTAGTCAAAGAACAACCCAATACATAATTATTTAACTGATTACTAATTCATTTCATCCTTTGCATTAAGTCAGGGCTGGCTGAAAATCGTGACAACGATATAATAAATAATTCCTCAAAGTGATAAGTGAAAACCGCCGCGTCTAATGGATGTTTAATGAAGTTGATTAATTGCTTGTCGTTATCGCTTTGGTTGCACAATAGAAGAAGAAGACAGTGGCTCAAGATCACATATATCCTAGAGAGATTGTGTGGTATATCGAGTAATCTGAAAGAGATGCATTGATTTTATACGGCACGAGTTAGAAAGAAACATGAAGATAATCTCGATTCAGTGAACGAGGTCAATTCATTCCCAATAGTCTTTTGAAAACTTATATAATAATAAATAATATAAATATCAGGGGACATCTAACACACGGTCTCTGACCCCAAACTAATCAAAGCTTATTATGATATGGCTGCCAGAGACTGATATACTAATACATAAACATATTTTAAATACATACTTACATAGATAGTACCTAAATAACACCCAGACACAGAGCAAACACCTATGTTCATCACATAAATACTTGTTTTGGGTGGAGATCGAACCCACGCCTCTTTGATCCATAAGTCAGGGTCACTAACCACTGAGCCACCGAGGCAATCGACCGATATGGTACGACACGGTATTGTGGCTGCTTAAATACTAATGTGCTTTAGTAATTTATTGATTTTAGAAAATCTCACAAAATATTGTACAGATGGCTAACAAAAGTCTCATTGAAAAAGTAATTTAAAATAACAGACGTAATGGCTTCTTTTTGGCTACGTGTAAAACAAGAAACTTTGAATGTACTTCAGTATCTACATATGTTGTTGTAGAAAGCCGTGATGTCCATGGGGTAGTAACGCTCGCTTAGCAATCGTAAAGTCGAAAGTTCAAGTCCTGGTCCCGCACCAATGAGTTCTTTGTAACTGACATACGATTTTTCACACCACGGGCTCTTCAGTGAAGGAAAACATCGTGAAATAACCTATCAGCACCCGTCCGTAGAAGAGATTCAATGGTGCATGTACGAGTAAAATTAAATACTAGTTGATTGAATCAGGCGCTACTTTCTGGAAGTTCATCTTCAAATTTTTGTTTTGAATAAATATTTAGTGTATTTCCACTCTGTTGTGTTGTAGGCAAAAAAGTTTAAGGGTCTCATTCAATAAATTAATTTAAAATCTAAAACAAAACTGGTAAATAATAATGAAGCATAAATTTAACTTAGAAAAAAATACTTACATCTACAATAATTATATTTTAAATAAATACATTCATGTTCATTTAAAATCTTAAATTTTTTTTTTTTAGCATTTTTGGATAAAAGAACAAAATACTATAAAAAAAACCTAAACCTAGAGTGCCGCCGGCACCGGGCGGGGCTCAAGCTACCGGTGGTTGGGTCTACAGAGAAAGGAACCTCCTGACAATACGCGCCGTGGCGACGTCCAGGATGACCGCCTTCTGTATCTGACCCTTGACCCAAGCGTCTAGCGAGAGCCTCTTAAGATGGTGATCGACACTCTTCGCTGTTAAGCCGTTTACCGAAACAACTCATACGCGGTAGCGAATCCGATGAACAATAAGGTCCGTTGTTCAATGAAAAAAAAAACGGGCGTATGCGGGTACACACGCTCTAATATTAAATAAATCACCGGTTTTAACTCACGTATGATATACGGCCGGGCCGCTGGGAAACCCGACCGGTTTCGGAGTAAAATTAGTACTCCTTCATCAGGGAATACGCGCACTCCCGTCGACTGGCGCACGCGCACTTGCAGTGCACGTGCACAGTGCCAGTCGACGGGAGTGAGTTAAACGATACGTGAGTTAAAACCGGTGTTTCATTTAATATAATGTATTCTCAAGTGAGTTTTAATGAAGTAATGCTCTAATAGTTTTTCATGGGTTGACCTTATCAGCAGTGGACTATAAAAAGTACTTACGTTATCATTACATACTACGGGACTAATCGCACACTAAAATTACGAGATAAATAAATACCTTACCATCCTGACTTGCATCGATCGTGGTCACGGGTAGACTGATGCATATGTACGTACTTACGTTGCCTTACAGGTTCTTAGTTGTTCTACTAAAACAACAGATCTGAGTTACTGTCAACTACCTCTAGTGAGTTCTCGTCTAATTCATCATAATTATTTGATGGTGTCATGCTATGGCGGTTACCTTGTGAACTATTTGACGTCGATAAATTTTAACTACGACACTAACTTTGCCGATGTGTCGATGGAAATAAACTTATAGCTTATTTCCTGTCAATAACTTCATCTAATAACTTCAAAGATGTGGATAATTTGACAGGTTAGTGTTATAATTTTGAAGCAATACCCGTTGATCTTTTTTTTTAAACATGTAGATGTGTATGATATCACTGATATTTGATAATATATCCTCTATATAGGTATAGGTACAAGTAGTTCTCCAAACAGTAGACCTCGCAGTACATCTCCTTAACTTCTCGAATCTTTATAAGCCCATAATCACAACTTGCTCTTGACTGATTTAGTCCATACTTGCTAATCTTGTTATTAGAATTTAGATATAATATAGGAAAGATTGATTACTCTTACCTAGTATTATCAAAATTGGCTGATAATAAGCGCTAGAGGATTTTCCCCATTTTTGAGGTAACCATTATTCTAGGAATCTTCTCCCTACAAATTTTAACTACTACTGAAAATATAAGCATAAGCTTTTTATTAAGTTTTTGATGAGAACTCTCAAGAGCTCAAGAGTAAGGTTCAAACCTTACTTATAACCAGGGCACGGAAATCAGCGTAATTTTCGAAATTTTTCACTGCAAAAGATGGACCAAGCTAAAACTTTAGCTCTTAAAGAACTATTCTACAATTTTTTCCAAAATTGTTAGTTCACCATTCGATTTTACTGACAGGATATGAAATCATATTTTCAAAGTTCGACATACATCTTACAATTTCTGAAAATAGAAAGTTCCACGAGATTCCGGAGGCATATCCATATTATTGATATTACAAAATTGCAAGTACACAAAATTGAACTACTTAATCCGGCCCAAAAGATTTAACACATAGATATAAAGATACAACACAAAGGACTTAATTTTCAGATCTTATGAATCAATAAAATGGAACAAAAAATACTTGTTAACATATTTTATTTCACCCCACGAAAATTGCATACACGTTTATAAAATCTTATATATTGCTCGACTTATATCATAGTAAAGTTGCATCAATCGAAAGACTGGTGTTGGTTGCTGACGTCTCCGACTTGTGCTGGAGGAGAAGACTGACAAAAAAAATTTAACATACTGTTTGCTTTTTGTGTCTGGAGAGATATAATCTGGAGCTTTTTATATGTCGGAGCAAAAGGATATATTTTAAGTCTCTGCTTTATCTTCAATCACAACGTTCGTGTCTTTACCATCGGGCTAGCTGGCGATCGAGCATGGCCTTATTTTAATAAATCTATAAACAAACAATAACATTTAATTAGACAACCCTACTATTTAAAAAAAAAAACAGATTACAAGCAAAAAACAAAACAATCAATAGGTTTTTAACTGGGGGCCTTATCGCTTAAAGCGATTTCTTCCAGACAACTAAGCATTTCTTTATAAAGTTTTTAAATCGCGAATAAGACTACGTTGAAATACAATGTATTACTAGATACTCTATTAAGGCTAGGATTAAAACTTATTATTTATTCGCGACGAAAATTCTTAAAAAACAGTTACTAAGAATTTGTATTGCAATTTTTTATTAATTCTACAACAGCTTACCTACAAGAACTAAGCCCAATTTAATTTAAAGCTCCTGTACTGCCTCTGGGTGTCATAAAGGTCACCTCAGGTCTCTTACCTTAGAATTCCTCACTTTATTTACGAATTTAGTCACAAATAGGCTTTCTAAATTAACAAGAATCTTCGTAAATAGTTTTGATTTCACAGACGTAAAGTTTCGTGTTGTTCAAAATTGTTCTGCTCTGATAGATTGCGCCAGGTTTTAATCAAAATTTTCGTTGAAGATTTTGAAATAGCTTTGTGAGTTATTGTGGAGTGTAGATTACTATTTAAGTGCAGTCAAAGCTTCTGTTATAAGCTTAGAAATACTAATTTGACAGACATCCCAAACACCCTTGTCTAATTGTTTTGCATTTAGTAAATATTTTACTAAAATACGAAAGTGTTACGCACTTGTAAACGAAAATTTAAGTTGAATACTTAGTTGAATTTTACCTGTATTTAGTTTAGAATCAGGGTTATTTCTAATCAATTTGCATTATTTTAGGAGCTTATTCTGTACATCGAAACCAAAAAAATTTTGTTCTACGACTTTTGTCAAAACTCAATTTCGTTCACCCGCGACCAAATGTATGGAACAACTGATTTTTTTTTTTTGAGTTTTGACAAAAGTCGCAGAACAAAAGTTGTAAGTTTTGATGTACAGAATAAGCCCCTAAAAGGATGCTAATTGATTAGAAATAATCCCGTACATAACCTCTGTTTCTTCTTTATAACCAAGATTAATCAAAGCGTAGAACAATTTGATGTCATCAACCAATCAGCCATGTGCCATGGACGTGCACAGCTGAACATAAACCTCCCTATTGCATCTCCAATATAACCGACTGGAAGCGGCTTACATCCAGCCAAATCCTGCGATTTAAATGAGGTCATCAGTTCATATAAACTTAAATAACATACCTAATTGGTCGTCTAATAAAATAAAAATGTAAGGTAAACAGAAATCGAAATTACATGCACACTCAGTATGTAAATAAATGTAAATAAATTAAGGATTAGTCAGTCCCTATAAATTCCAAAATGCAAACGCAAAATATTTGTTTCAATACTCGTAACTATCACCTTTTAAGACGGATTCCTAACACTGTAAGCACTTTATTCAAGCCACGTGAGTCCGTTCCATCAAATTTATTCAGTGGCCACGCAAATCTGTGGATTTCCATAAGCGTTGTTCACAACAACGTTCAGGATCAAGTATCCGGAATCTCTGCACCGAATACCGTATTTTAGAGATACGTGACCCTATTTGCATGAAAAAGGCCTATGGAAAGTATGTTTTTTTTTCTTCGTATCGAAGAAGCGCTATGATTGATACGGGGTTCTCGAAAATGATTTATATTTTGGTTGGAGTGCCGCTGAGTGTTTTGAATGGATTGTGCGAAGGTGAAGATTGAAAAGGAGTTTTCGGAGAGTTATTAATGCTTATCCTGTATTGTTTACTATTTTGCTCGGATATTATTTTGATTTATAATTTTGTTTTGTATTTTTATCGTGTTTGACCATCAATAGTCAATAGTCAAAAACATTTATTTCCGTAGGAACACTTGGACACGTTGATGTAAACAGTATAGAATAATAAAAACCTGACAAGTGCGAGTCAGGCTCGCACATGGAGGGTTCCGTACAAACACATTGTTAAAATAATTAAAACCTGTTTTAGCATGTGCTAATGAAGTTCTTTTATATGATACCTTACATGATAGGATTTACTCACATTGAATTTCGAACCCATATTTTGTGTGTTTTGAGGCCCTTTTTTTGTGATTTAAATAAAAATGTACAGTTTTCAGATTTATTCCTATATGTGAACTCTGTGACAATGATTTTCGCCAAATTTCACAGTTCTATGTCAACGGGAATTACCCTGTAGGTTTTGATTTTTGTGAGTGTCGAAATATGCGATTTTTACGACATAAACGGCTCTAACTTTTTTAAACGATAACTGAGATTTTTTTTTCTTTCACACAACTGCAAGAGACTATAGATATACGTATACTTACAGTTTAAATTTCAACTCGATATCTTTACGCGTTCCCGAGATAAAGTGTCTTGACATTCACACAGACGGACAGATGGACAGACGGACAACAAAGTGATTCTATTATGGTTCCGTTTTTTACGTTTGAGGTACGGAACCCTAAAAATGAGGTGGATAAAGGTATCTGCCCATGTATTAGGCAAGGACACGCTCTACTATGTCTACGACTAACTACGATACATCAACAAAAATAAATAAAAATAATAAAAAACCGACAACACAATAAGATTCTTACTGCAGCTAGCAAAATATCTGGAAACTTTGGAACGGCTGAATTGTA
The DNA here is from genome assembly GCA_949316475.1 of Hypomecis punctinalis. Classification (NCBI taxonomy): domain Eukaryota; kingdom Metazoa; phylum Arthropoda; class Insecta; order Lepidoptera; family Geometridae; genus Hypomecis; species Hypomecis punctinalis. Next base: position 23,200,544 of record OX438804.1, read on the forward strand.
TAGTGATATAATATCAAAATTTTTCTTACGCTCTACGCATACATTTTGAAAATGTTTCGGCCTCTGCAAAATCTATATATCCATTTCAAGCAACTCCTATGAATACTCGTAATAATAACAACGAAGCAAGCGGTACGTATACCCTTTGTACTGATTTACCAAATTAAGTCATATTCCAGCCCTTACATCTGAAGAAGATTTGACAAAGCTAAAATCAACACAAGTTGCCTATGTAAGGGGTACAGCCCTAATGCCTATTAATATTTAAAAGGATAGATAATTCAAGGAGGTTGAAATTCTCTGAGTAATTGTTATATATTATTTAAGCTCAATAGTGTAGAATCCATTCTCTAATTTCAGAATTTAGTCTTCATAATAACTAGGTTATATCTAATTTCATTTCGAGAAGAGGTACTTTTATGTATTTATAAGAAGTATAAGCAATCTACCCACATATAATATTATGAATAAATATGAAATTTTATTTTAATAATAAGCAATGAAAGATATTAAAGTCTCGACGATTGACTGAGAGCTTTCATTCTCGAAATATAAAATTATTTGTCATTTTTGTGAGGAACATTTATTAGATTTCTTAGAGCTGCGAGTAAAGAGGAATAAACTCGGATAATTTCTTAGAGACTTGGGCTGCTTTAGACGCGACTTTCAGATAAACTCCTGGCCGTTTTAATTTCACGTCAATTAATTTTTCTTATTTTACTTTTCATTAAGTTGAAAGTAGAAAATTTTAATTATCAAGGAAACAATTTCATTTGGATGCAGTCTTTGAAGTCGAGTGTAATTAAAATGTTAAAAGGCTCGTCAAACTGTCGTTAAATCCTTTTTATTCTTCAGTCACTTCCTCACTTGTTCTTAAGTTGCCATAATTTGACATTTTTACGCACGACAGAACCTACATAGCCACAGATACATAGCCCAGCGGATTGGCAAGTTAAAGTTGCGACAGTGGTCAGAGCACATAGTATGAAGAACGGATGGCCAATTGGGGCTGTAAAGTTCTCAAGTAGACATCAGGTATCGGCAAACGTAGCGTTGGACTTCCACCGACTAGTAAGACCGACGATATCATTAAGAGCGCAAGATCGCGCTGGATGAAAGCCACTTCCCACTAAGATTATCGAAAATCCATATGAAAGACCTATGTCCAGCAGTGGGCGTCTTACGGCAGATAATGATTATATAATGTATATTATCATTGTCATTTTCTTTTAATCATATTTCTATTTTGATGCGCATAGAATGTCAATAGAGTCAGGGTCCTGATTCTCTATCGACGTAGGTACGTATCTGACGTAACATAACTTGTCACTTCTTTCATTTTACTTCCGTGAACCTCGTTTGAAATTATCTTTTTTCCTGTATAAAATCCTTCATGTGTTGAAGAAGTGACCAAAACGCAACTCGAGCGTCCTTATAATAATAATAACAACTCTTAATTCTGTTGTTTTATAAAATTTAAATTTGTTATATTGTATAGTCCACACAAAATATTTCAGTACAAATCTACCTACTTCAGAACGGGAAGCATGGCAAAGGGACAAATAGTCTTTCCACTATTATATCCCATCGAAGAGGAAATAAAATATGGATTGACAATGACAACTGACATTTTAAAGTGGATAAAATGGTTTTCTCCCCTCGCCGTGCTCCCCGTGCAGTGGTATTCATTTTCCAAGTACTGTTTCTAAAAGCTTCTTTTAAAAGCTCTAGGAAATCTATAAATTCTTCGAAAGAAACATAAGGATTACCTATATCCAAGCTTATCAAGAATCTTGAAATGAAATGAAAATGAAATGAAATAATATTTATTCGACATAAAATACACGAAGATTGAACATTATAAACCAAACCAAAATTGTAAAACAATAAAGGAGTTAAATAACAGAAATGTCGAAAAGGGCTTATCTCAGCATTAATGCAGAATGCAGGTAGATACCTTACACTCAGCGCTGGTTCTTCCATTTAATTTTGTATATAACTCTACTTAACGAATAGGTACTTTTTTGTTGTACTGAGTAGATAAGACTTATTTTTGCGTAAAGCTAACGCTATTTTAGGTAAAATATCTACGACTTTTTATAAAATGTCAATAAAATAAGAGTAAATATAATAGAATGTAAATAGAATAGAATAGAGCTTTAAAGTGTTTGTGAGTGACCACGTGCAAGTTATGAAATTTCAATTTTCCTTTATAACTGAAAAAGTTATCTTATCAAAGTTCTCAAAATAATTTAAAAATAAAGTTTTTATCATACTATATTTTATAAACTCAGAATGTTTGAAGATCCTATTTTGTATAATTTAGAAATTAAGAGGTCGGGGACACTGTTTTTTTCAATTTTGGTGACCTATATCTCCCAGAACAGGGGTTAAAAAAAATCATCCACCATTTACATTTTATGGATTTAATAAATAGGTACACTATCTTTTAAAAATACTTGTTTTAAATTGAAATCTATACTAAAACTATTATAATATTAAATTCCATGCAATTTAGTTTATAAATGTGGTAGTTATGAGCCTTTGTAATATTAGGACGAAAGGACAAGCAGACGGACACAACGAAGTTGCAAGGGTTCCTCGTTTTACTGCGAAACCCCAAAAATGAGGTGTGGCCGTCAAACGGTTAAACTTATTCCACCTTAACACTGTTTAACCGTGCCATTTGTACTGTTAAACATTGTCTAAAGCGTGCAAAAAACTTTTATGCTAAGACGGATTGTGTTTAAATTACCGATTTCAAAGTGGGAATAGGATATCAAATTATTCAAAAGAACATTTTTATGTTACTGTAACATTTATTTTACTGTAGAGTACAGATCCACCGCATCCGTAGATGTTTGTTCTGTGGTGCCAACAAAACATTTTGTGGACAGCGGTATGAACAAAAGTCCGCCATGTTTTTTATCTTTTGGTATGTTTCGACCAAATCTGCGAAATAAAAACACGGAAATGTGAATTCCGTTTTGTTTTGCTTATATTCTGTTATTTTGGAGTTGTCAAAAGAAAACATAGAAAAATAGAATATTTTATGTTCGTTTGTTTGTTTTCAGAAATAACGTTTCTGACTACTAATTTTGATAAATGAAATAGGATGGTTTATGATATATTTTTTCTTAGTCATAGATCTTATCGTTGCTGATGTTTCCGCTATTGTGATTATTTTGATTTCCGTATGCTCAGATAAACACGTTAAATTGTGGGTTCAAGTCGTTTTAAACGACTTCTAAAAAGGAGGAGGTTCTATGTTCGTCTGTCTGTTTTTTTAGGGTTCCGTACCTAAAAAGGAAAAAACGGAACCCTTATAGGATCACTATGTTGTCCGTCTGTCCGTCTCTGTGTATGTCAAGACTCTTTATCTCGGGGACGCGTAAAGATATCGAGCTGAAATTTAAACCGTATTCGTATATCTATAGTCTCTTACAGTTGTGTAAAAGAAAAACTTCTCAGTTACCGTATAAAAAAGTTAGAGACGTTTATGTCGTAAAAAACCGCATATTTCGACACTCACAAAATGAAAACCTACAGGGTACTTTCAGTTGACATATAACTATGAAATTTGGCGAAAATTATTGTCTTGGAGTCCACATATAGGAATAAATCTGAAAATTGTACATTTTTATTTAAAATAAGGGCCTCAAAATACACAAAATATGGGTTGAAAATTCAAAGTGAGTAAATCGTATCATGTAAGGTATCATCTAAAAGAGCTTCATTAGCACATGCTAAAAAAGATTTTTAATTATTTTAACAATGTGTAATTTTTAATGTATGACGAGTAAAGTGAAAAAAAAACTTATTTGTCGATGATATAGTATAGAAATTTTAACAACTTAAATAATAAATAAATAAATAATCATTTATTACCAAAAATAATAATTACATAATTCATTTACATTAATTTTCAAAACGCATGCATAAAATACAGTAAGATAATTAATTTGACTTAAAACGACATTAGGTATACATATTATTATCATTAATAACAATGGGAGATAAGAGAGATACCAAGAAAAATATATCAAATGGCACTGAGGTAGTGAAGTAATAAGATTACGTAGGTACCCACGTACCTACGTAATTTTATACAATTTTTTTTACAAACATATATTTTTGCTTACTCCCCAATTTTGTAAAATTTTCAGGATTTGTACGGAACCCTCGGTGTGCGAGCCTGACTCGCACTTGTCCGATTTTTTTGTGTATGTTCACCGACGACTTCCCCAATTGTGATCCGATTTAAAAAAAATGTTTTGTAATTCCAAAAGACTCCTGTGGTCCCGTTTAATTGTAAAAAAAATTAGCTGAGCCGTTTCTTGAAAAAAAAAAATGATTTGAATATTTAGAACTATTTAGAAATAATGATTTGTTTTAACCATCTCAGAAGTCTAGCAACTTTGACACCAGGACCGAAAGTAATCAAAAATGTAAATGCAACTTCAAATATTGTCTTTTGATGTGAATTTGGCACACTATAAACCCAAGGGTAACTGAATTAAGCTGCTATATCATCTCTTATTTTCCAACGAAAGATAAGCAAAAAGTTATCTAGTGCAATAACCTAATAATCTTTTTTCCTCCAACATAGTACAACATTTTAAAGGTACCTTCTCGTAATCGTAGTTCGAGCTTTATGTTCAAACGTCAAACACACTTGCACCGAGGTGCATTCAGAAGAGAAGCGGCGATGCGGAAGTATTCTATATTTGTCACGGATGTAGAAAGATAGAAGAATAAAGTGATCTGTAAAAACTACGGGTTTTCGTGATTCCGTACCCAAAGGGTAAAAAGGGGACCCTATTACTAAGACTCCGCTGTCCGTGTGTCCGTCTGTCTGTCACCAAGCTGTATCTCATGAACCGTGATAGATAGCTCGTAGAAATATTTACAGATGACGTATTTCTGTTGCCGCTATAACAAAAAATACTAAAAATAGAAAATATATAAATTTTTTGCATTTGCATTTTCTGCTCGATATCATTAACGGCAACAGGAAGATTCTTGAAATATTCACAGAATATTTAGTTGTATACGAGAATATTATATTTTCGAATTTCGCCGAAAAACTCCGAGGACTTACTTATAACTTTAAAATTGAAGAAAATACAGGGCAGCAATGAAAGAAAATATTTATAGGTAACTTGCTTACGTCTATAGAAGAAATTAGATGGGATTGGATTTTTTCCGAGATTAAAAGTAGCAAATACAATTATACATATTATTATTACTCTCCAACCTTTAAACTAGGTATATGTCACAAATTGTTGATCTGTTGCTGCGTTAAAAAGTATCAAACAAACCAACAAACAAACTTACAAATTCTTCATATTATTAGAATGTTATATTATTATTACTATTTTATAATTACAATTTCTTCAAGTCGTTTTACTCTTCTTACTAAATAATCACTAAAACTCTTATATACTTTAATTTATATAATACTAGTTTTTGCCCGCGGCTCCGCTCGCGAGGAATTTAGCTTTTGTGCTATCCCACAGGAACCTTTTATTTTTTCGGGATAAAAAGTAGCCTATGTCACTTTCCGGCCGTTAAACTATATCCATGCCCATAAAATCAAGTCGATCCGTTGCTCTGTAGCTGCGTGAAAGAGGAACAAACCGAAAATATTAATCCGAAAAGTAACAAACTTTTCGGATAACTATTATAAATTATGATTATCAATTCCATCGTATCCATATTTTCGATATCCCTGTCCAATACATATTGCGGCTGCGGCAGGAAATGCGAAATGAGTTGCAAGTGACAGGCGCGCCCCACGTACGCTTGAAAAGAAGCCAGCGTCCCACCGTTCCACTGCAAACAATGTCGATTGTCGTATGTATGGTAATACTGCTGAGGAACTGAACTCTTAAACGCTTATAAAGAAGAATAAGTTTACAAGTCGCTTTTTGATCCGCTAAATTTAGAGTAGCACAGCATTTTGAGCGCGCACACCACGTACGCTTGAAAAGAAGGCATCGTCCCACCGTTCCACAGCAAACAATGTCGATTGTCGTATGTATGGTAATACTGCTGAGGAACTGAACTCTTAAGTGTTTATAGAGAAGAAGAAGTTTACATGTCGCTTTTTGATGAGCTAAATTTAGAGTAGCACAGCATTTTCAGGGCGCACCCTACACGCTTGAAAAGAAGCTATCGTCCAACCGTTCCACGGCAAACAATGTCGATTGTCGTATGTATGGTAGTGCTGCTGAGGAACTGAACTCTTAAACGCTTATAAAGAAGAATAAGTTTACAAGTCGCTTTTTGATCACCTAAATTTAGAGTAGCACGGCATTTTCAGCGCGCACCCCACGTACGCTTGAAAAGAAGGCATCGTCTCACCGTTCCACGGCAAACAATGTCGGCTGTCGTAGGTATGGTAATGCTGCTGAGGAACTGAACTCTTAAACGCTTATAAAAAAGGAGACAGGTCGCTTTTTGATCAGCTAAACTTAGTACCTATAGAGTATATCATTGTACGCACAGAGTTACAGCTTGACAGGTAGTAGTAGCCCGGGAGATGTACGACTGAGACTTTCTAAAAGTTTAATTTTGGTATTACGTTGACATGATGGTGTACAACAATACCCCGGAGTCGGTCAACTGGAATGCTACAGGGTTATTTCTAATCATTTATTCTGTACATCAAAACTAACAACTTTTGATCTGCGACTTTTGTTAAAACTCAAAAAAAATCAGCTGTTTCTTACAATTTGTCAAGGGTGAACGAAATTTTTCCATGGAACAACATTTTTTGAGTTATGACAAAAGTCACAAAACAAAAGTTGTTAGTTTTGATGTACAGAATAAGTACCTAAGAGAATACTAATTGATTAGAAATAACCCTGTATATCAATCTGGAATCCTCGCTAAACGCTAGTTATTCCAGCCGACTGACTCCGGGGTATTGTTGTACACCACCATGACAACGTATTACCAAAAAATCAGCAATTAGAAAGTAGTTGCATTTTTGCTTATCCCCGGGTATATTATTTATTAGCATATTATAGCATTATTTATTAGCATAGGGAAGATATGCTTTTTTAATGTAATACAGGATTGTTTTGAAAAATTGAACTTAACCGACAGGACGTGATTCAGACCATCACATAAACAACTTTTATTCTATGATAACCCTGGTATTCAACAAAATAAAATCAACAGTTTCGCAGTCTTTGTCGATAGCTATAAATAAGCGAAAAAACGTAAATATATTGCACTAGAGAATGCTACAAACAAACAGAACGAACATAAAGTAGAAATACTTGTAGTCTCTTTACTATTTCAAGAAAAGTCTTCCATTAGCACATCAGAGTATAGTGTCGTAGTGTTTCACTGTCATTGACAGATTGCGAGAATGGATAAAATAGATAGATGGTGCGAGGACGGCAACCTAACAACCGCAAGTTTAAAGCACTAGATCATATATAGCATTATATAAGCTATTTAAACAAGCCGATGGAAGTATTGAATTTTCGTAGTAAGTGTACATAGTGGTAATCAGACTGACTGGGTTTCTGTTCGTGATAATTCACTGTCATATAAATAGACTACAGCAGTACTACAGGAAATCTAGTTTTCATCATCGTTGTTTCAGTCATAGAACATTTAGCCTGAGTGACCGCGAGTTGCATTTACAACTGCCGTGACTCGGATAGCACTTTAATAGGTGATTTTAGGTCCCCGGTTGTTCGGTGAAGGTATGTAGGTATATCCGTCAGAGCTAGCCAACCCAAACGAACTTTTTTGACGTGATAACGTTTTACAACTCGATGAACGCCGGCTGAATGCATGAAAATAGTCACGTCCTGCCTGGGCCAAGCGTGCTAGCGAGAGCACGGTACAAACGATAGAGAAGTACGATTGGCCTAAGCGTTCGATTAATTTTAGTTGTCGATTCTCCAATGTTTTAGGGTTTCGTACCTCAAACGGAAAAAAAACGGAACCCTTATAAGATCACTTTGTCCATCTATCCGTCTGCATGTATGTCAAGACTCTTTATCTCGGGAACGCGTAAAGATATCGAGTTGAAATTTAAACTGTATACGTATGTCTATGGTCTCTTGCAGTTGTGTAACAAAAAAACTTATCAGTTATCGTTTAAAAAAGTTAGAGCCGTTTATGTCATATATATTCATATTCCATATTTAGACACTCACAAAAATCAAAACCTACAGGGTACTTCACGTTGACATAGAACTATGAAATTTGGCGAGAAGTATTGTATCAGAGTACACATATATGTGTAGGAATAAATCTGAATACTGTACATTTTTAACAAAATTCACAAAATATAGGTTCAAAATTCAAAGTGAGTAAAACGTATTATGTAAGGTATCATATAAAAGAACTTCATTAGCACATGCTAAAACAGGTTTTTAATTCCTTTAACAATGTGTGATTTTCGATGTATGACGAGAAAAGTGAAAAAAAAAATGTCGATGGTTAGGTATAGTACCTATAGAAATTTTTACAGCTTCCCAATTTCGTGAAATTTTCTGGATTTGTACGGAATCCTCGGTGTGCTAGCCTGACTCGCACTTGTCCGGTTTTTTTTGGGACGTTATCACGTCAAATTATCGTCCGTAAACCGACTTTACAGGCAACCATTTTTACCAAGCCAAAAAGAGAGGTCCGTCCGACCGCAAAAGTGGCAATTTCCTAAAACCAAAGCTCCATTAGAATCTCAATGCAGTCGACAGTGCGAGATTTCCTGGTGAAAAAGGGGTTTTATTTCAGACAGCCACTCGCGAGGGAGTACTTCGTCACGTAGAAGTGTCACCGGAAACGTGCTCGACTCACACGGGCTACCCTAATGTGACTACTCGGACGGGACACAGTGGCATCAGTGGGTCAAGTGCCGTTACGGACCGCCTATTTGAGGGGATATTATACGCCAATTAATTATCCATCTCAGTCACGCAAATTCACATCATTAAAGACCAAATAAAACTCAGTATGTGAATTTTCAAGCCAAAGCACAAACTCAATCACCCCACAACGCCAAAATCCCGCAAAGTCCCGCTTCAAGTCCGAAAATTTCGACCAGTGTGTAGTACTGGTGATGTCTTATAAATGGCATTGAAATGGGTATTTTGCCATGTGATGGGCCTTATCAGAAAGTTCTAAATATCCCAACGAGAGCTTTGGAGAGAGCTATGCTCAGAGTCTCTGTTCAAGATCGAATCAGATAAGCAAGTAAAAGTGGCTGTGGGTGCTGGGCAAAGCACTGATGACTGATGAGGTCGCAAAATTCTCTAATAGAGACCTCGTAACGACAAGCGCAGTGTAAGTCGTGCGCCGGCTAAGTGGACAGACAACCTAGATAAAACTGCAGGAACGCGCTGGATGCAAAACATTTCTAACAGGTCCTATTGAAAATCTCAAACACTAGGAGGAAATAATATAATAACCACCACTACTATAATAATAATTTAGCAGTTAATGTTCTACTTTTCAGAACGACAAATAACGGGACAGGTGAAACTGAATAAATCACTTGGAGAGAAATCTCCATTTTAAATCAGCGATTTTGCATTTGTCTGTCCAGATGTTGGTTTTTGTCTGTATCAGCCTTTTTAATAGTCCACTGCAGAATTTAGGCCTGCCCACGAAGGGTGATTGGGCCATATCCACTACGCTGGCCCAGTGCGAGTTGGTGGATTCGCATACGCCATCAAATTTCTTCTACGGACGTATGCAGGTTGCCTCACGATGTTTTCCTTCACCGTAAAGCCAGTGGTGTTAAATTCCGTACATAAATTCCAAAGAACTCATTGGTACGGGACTGGGGATTTGAACCCACGACCTCACGATTGTAAGGCGGGTGTCACTACCTCTAGACCACCAAGGCTTGGTTCTTGTCTATAAGTCGCATTTTTCAACGAGTGTCAACGAATCTTGGCACATAAGTTCTTTATTGATGTATTTTTTTTGGCGTCGGTGATTTTCTATTCGATTCCTAAAGACATGTCTCGCGAGATCTACTGTTTGGAGAACAACTAGTAACAGTATTCTTCAAGTTTCTTTTACTTACTAACTTCTCCTTCTGTACATATAGCTGTGCACCTAACCCATGCTAAATGCCGTGCCTAGGGAATTCGTCTGATAGGAATGTATCGTGTGCCAATTCCATTGTCGCTCCACGCAGAACGCTTAATCATTATTTATCCACAGTTATTTTCGTATGTAGTCCATTGGGGAAAGCATTTGTGTCGAGCTTTTTGTCAAATATAGCCAGGTTTTTGCTCTATCTATGATCTGTGCCAAAACTGATCTCTTATTTATCGTTTTACCGATTTCACTGAAATAAATGCTGGATGAAGTAAATAACAAAAATAAAGTCATTGTTTCAGTGTAGGACGTTTACCGTTAGTGTTAGCGTTTTCCATCTGAAAAGAAGATCAGTTGTTTCCAAATTAAATTCAACTATATTTTTATTCAAACAAGGTAAGTAGTTGATCTGACCAAATTTCAGGAATTAATGCCTAATGTTACCTCATGAAGCCGTGGTGGCTTAGGTGGTGGGTTCAAATCCCGGTCCCGTACCAATGAGTTCTTTGGAATTTATGTACGGAATTTCACACCACTGTCTTTTCGGTGAAGGAAAACATCGTGAGGCAACCTGCATACTTCCGTAGAAAAAATTGGATGGTGTATGTGAATCCACCAACCCGCACTGGGCCAGCGCGGTGGATATGACCCCTTCGTGGGTAGGCCTACGTCCTGCAGAGGACTATTAAAAGGCTGATACAGGTTACCTCAACTTATTCATCCGCAGAATTATGTCAGAAGAGTTAAAGATGCGTAGTCTTTTCATACAATGACGCAAAAACATAGCTCGTTTTAGCTCTCTCTATAGCTCAATACTAAAATACCTGTAAAGCTATTATGAAAATAAATTATTATAAATATATAACTTGTGTTGTTTTTAAACTTTCGCGATTTGAACACATTATTACTACGGGACTAATCGCGCTAATAAAGATACGAGATAAATAAATACCTCGTAATCCCGACGTTTCGGCCGAGTTGCATTGACCGTGGTCACGGGTAGATATATTATTATTTATTTATCTCGTAATTTTAGTGCGCGATTAGTCCCGTAGTATATAATAATAAAATATCTAACTTTTTAAAAATACAGCCTTTTAAGATCCTGAATATCATGTGGCAGCAGAGTGCTAGCCAAGACAAGTAAAACGAGCCCAAACACGACGGATCTATCTTGTTTAGTACAGTAGTCGCTATAGCCACCTTCCGATTCCATCATCAGATCAGCACCATAATGTTCCATTGTCACGCGGTAAATTATACGTGCAAAATTTCAGGTTAGTCAGAAACCGGGAAGTTGGTTAAACTTAATTTGATTGATTCCTCCCGAACTTACTTTACTTAGGTAACATTCATTGCAAGATAAATAAGAGCTTGTAAATTTTTACAAGCTCTTATTTATCTTGCAATGAACTGTTACTATTTAGTAAGAGTCAAAAAGAGATAGTTTTACCAACTTTAAAAAAAAAATTACTGAATTAGTGCTAGTTTCGAATCCAGTGGTTACTTCATTTCTTATATCCCGAAATATATTTATTTATCTACTCGTACTTTGCAAACTGCAAAAAGAGACGCTTTTAAATCACCTGAAGACTGAGATACTTACTTCGTTGTTCATATATATCAGAAAATAGTATAGTTGGTCATTGTTTTTTTTTTGGTACGTTTGTTGCTGTTTCACGTGGCAATAGAGCAACCGATAGACTCTCAGAATAATCCTACTAAAGTCTAAACGAGTGAGTTAGTATAGATGTTTACTCTTTCATGAACTAACGGCTGAACCGATTTGGATGAAATTCGGTAGAAAGGTTGCTTTAACTTTGGATTAACTCAAAGGCTACTTTTTATCTCTGACTAACGCAGGTAACACCGCGAGCTGCAGCTAGTAACTAATAATTTATTGTTAAGGATTGACCTCAGAGCAAATAAAAAAATCAAGAGAAAACGTCGTTGAACAGTCAAGTGAAGCCGGTTTTTTATACATGTGGTGAGGTAGTCGGTGTTGCGTCACCATAGTTCGACTGGCAAGCCAAGGCGTATAGTGTCGTTCTATACACGACGAGGCGTAGTTTTGCCGGCTTCACTTGTTGTTCACAACATTTTGTCTTTATTTTTTTATTTGTTTTGTGGGATTGACTTGAACGGATGAAGTGCATGGGTCTGATTGTGTCAAAGGCTACTTTTCATTAAAAAAAAACTGTAAAGACAACTAGAGAGATAGCGCTGTTGTCGCTTGAGACAAGCCTCAACCACACAAATGTATGGAAAATCTGGCTCAGCGCTGTCAAAACTGTCAAATATGTATTGGAATTTGACACTACTACTGAGAGAAAAACACTATAACTAGCCACTGAATCGAGAAACTTATTATGTCTCTTTCTAACTCATGCCATACAAAATAATTGCATCTTTTTTTTTCTTGATCGACCACGTTATCCCTCTGATATCTCTGAGAAGGAAAGCAACGGATATAGCTAGCTACTATATAGAATTCTCTTCTCACATGTATAATAACTCGTAATAGTTATCTTTTACCCAAGGCAGGGACTGTCACACTGTTCTTTATTTAATGAGCAGCGCTTACACGCTACGTTAAGCGATCCTTTTTATACGTTCTTCCGTTTTCCTTAACCATTACTAGCATGTTGTATAGACGACTAGGCGTGTTACATTCAGGGAATGTTGCTCTTTATCCATTCTAAATATCTTTGAAGGCGACAATCAAAATAAATTAAAGTTGCTTTGACGAATAACGGTCCATTTTACTCGAGGAATGGACGCATTCTTCGATTCTGGGGGCAGATTTTGAAGCTTAAAACATGAGTGAAATGTGAAAATCGTAAAATATAAGCCCTTGTATAGGATATGTTCAAACTGAATAGGTTCTAGTAAGTTATATCAAGCAAGTCGGCGCTCTGGTCACCTGGTAACCTCCCGATACTATGCTAAGGCCTGGAGAATTTTAAAAAGTACTGAGAAGTAGTACTGTACATTACCAGCTTTTTTAATAGTCCACTGCGGGACGTAGTAACATTACTGGACATAAAAAGTCTTCCATTTTATCCAGTGCAGTGCTAGGCTAAGCAGTGGTTCAAGTCTATAAAAATAGGATCTTTTTAGGGTTCCGTACCTCAATAGGAAAAAATGGAAACCCTTATAGGATCACTTTGTTGTCCGTCTGTCCGTCTGTGTGTATGTCAAGACTCTTAATCTGGGAAACGCGTAAAGATACAGAGTTGAAACTTAAACTGTACAAGTATATCTCTAATTTCTTACAGTTGTGTAAAGGAGAAACTTCTCAGTTATCATATAAAGAAGTTAGAGCCGTTAATGTCGTAAAAAACCGCATATTTAGACACTCACAAAAATCAAAACCTACAGGGTACTTCCCGTTGACATAGAATTATGAAAATTGGTGAGAAGCATTGTCTCTGAGTACACATATAGGAATAAATGTGAAAACTGTACATTTTTATTTAAATTACAAAAAATAGGGCTTTGCAATTCACAAAATATGGGTTTAAAATTCAAAGTGCGTAAATCGTATCATGTAAGGTATCATTTAAAAGAGCTTCATTAGCACATGCTAAAACAGGTTATTTATTATTTTAACGATTTTCGATGAATGGCGAGATAAGTAAAAAAAAATACTTTTGTGAGTAAGTATAGATATTTTAACAACGTACGTTGTTCCACGTACTTCCCAATTTTGTGAAATTTTCTGGATTTGTACGGAACCATCGGTGTGCGAGCCTGACTTGCCCTTGTCCGGTTTTTTTATCCGTATAGGTTTACGTTTCACCGCATACTGCCTGATGTTAAGCAAATATGCGGACTAGGCATTTTGACAATCGACTTGGCATGTTTTATGTTTTCCACAATAATGGTGTACCTCGTTATTTTCTCAAGATTTGAAGACACCCACGTTGTACTTTAGCGGGGTAAAAAAAATATACACATCATCCTTAATTTTGTGCGATTTGAGCACATTTTTCATATTTCTACAAGGAAAGTAAACAAGCACTGAAAATACGCGATAAATAAGGTACCACGATCGATGAAACTCGGTTAAAACATCGGGATAGTGAAGTATTTATCGATCGGGAGCCAATAATGTACGACCCAGTAATTCACGACATGATATTGTACAGCCTGATATTGTACGGCATGATAATTTGTGTCACTGGCCATGGAATATCAGGCTGTGCAATATTGGGCTATGAAATACAGGCCGTACATTATCAGCCTGTGTCGATAATGTCCGGCACAGTATTGCACGGCCCGATATTGTACGACCTGTTATTTTGTGTCCCTGGACCTTGGTTATTTTATAGCAAGGTATGAGTTGTCTTAGGTAATTTGATTCTGTTGGTTAGGTTATGTTAGGTTAACAGTGACAATAATGCGCGAGCCGAGCGAGCGAAGCGAGCGTGCCGCGGCAGCGGCCGGCGAAGCGCCAGAAACAACCTGTCCTTTTTACGAGTTAAGGATACTTTAAAAGTATGCGCGGGAGCCAGAGAAACGAAACGTTAGCACACCCGCCCGCCAACCTGGTGCCCCCGCGTGCTCCCTTCACCCGTGCTCACCACTACGCCACGCGGCATCGGCATTGTGCACACATGCGCAACAATTAGCGAATCACGGCAAAGTGTCATCTGCGGCCAATTTCTCATCCGCCAACTTACGTGGCGCATATTATATCTATTTGGAACTGTCAGAAGTTACAGACAAACCAACCCATAGGAGCAAATATTCTTCGTGCCAATAATGTACAGCCCGTATTTTGCGACACAATAATGTACAGCATGTTATTTTGTGTCCTTTTCTTTGGGACACGTTTTATCAGGCTGTACATTATTTGGTCGCAAAATACGGGCTGTACATTATTGGCACGAGGTGATAATGTACGGCCAGTATTGTACGACACGTATTGTACAGCCTGATAATTGGTGGCATGGGACATGAAATACGGGCCGTGCTTTCCAGCCCGTACAATTTGGTGTCATCAAATACGTGCCGTACAATATAGGGACTCTATCGATCTCGTATTTTCGTGTACTGATTAAAGTCACGGAGTATGAGAATAATGTTATGGTTTGCCCATACAAGTATTAAAATGTTATATCACATATGACATGTATAGACATAACTTTATTTGCAACGAAAACAACACATAATACAAGACAAACATCAAAAATATAGTACATGAATAGTGAACAGTAATTATATGTTAAATTTTAGCCACAAAACCGGTCCCATCTCAGCATAATGCCGACCGTGACAGCCGGCTCTGATCTTCCGATGGAACCGACGTGACGTCACGCACGCGACTGTCGCTCGGTATGCGTACAAGTATTAACACAAAAAATAAACACATTACAATAACCTTACATGAAACAACAATATTATAAATACACAAAATAAGTCAGTTACTTATTTACTACAAACATGTATACGCGAAAATAAAATAGATGGCGTTAGCTGCGCCTTAAAACACACACAATCGTCTCAAATAGACCTCAAGTAGCGGAACAAATATCGATGTTAGTGTTTTCCCAAAATAGAACTAGATGGCGTTACTAGTGTCTTAAAACGCACAAATGTTATAATGTCAATCGCTTGAACAAGAAATATTACGAACTGTTGTAAGATTTATATTATTGAATTTATTGTCAGTCAAACTTTGCGGAAAACACGTCCCACGAGACTAATAAGTTATTAAAAATTAGCGCAATCATTAAAAATATACTGCAACAATTATTTTAACATAGTTGATTGAATCAGGCGTTACTTTGCGGAAATTCATCTTCAAATCTATGTTTTGAATTAATATTTAGTGTATTTCCGCTATCTTCTTGTTGTAGGCAAATAAGTTTAAGGGCATTAAGGACATTTATGGAAAAAAAAAAAAAAAAAAAATTACAAATATTACAATAATTATACATTTAAAAACTTAATTACACAAAATAGATAAAATAATAATAGATATCACTTATTTTCACTACACTCTATATTATATATATTTTTAAAAATAGTACAATAATAATCCGTTAACAACTAATAAATATTATAAAAATATTTTAAAAATAATATGACAAAATATTGAAAACACTTCACTTAATAAATAACACCCTTATTCTCACTGCACTACACTCTGTTCGACACGTGTTTCGCCTCTCAACGAGGCATCTTCAGGACGTGTTGACTCTTCGAGGTCGCTCGCAAGAATGGCTCCGCGCCGCGCCGTCACCCCTTATATACTACCGCCCGCTGCCTGTGTACGGTGCGTCATCACGTGATTGCGTCATACTTGACTCACCCATGAAGCATCGCAGCAACGGGGATGTGACGGTAGTTTGATCGTTCAGCAGCTCGTTGTCTCTGTTTTGATGTTTCATTATCTCTAAATGCTCCAAAACGTTTAGGCGAAAACCTTTTTCACATACATGTAAAATTTGGTAAGTGTGGTTGTTTTCCAAAGTGTGGCTTGTTTCCAGTAAATGTTTCGCAAAATTTGATTTCTCTGGGTGATTGTTTCTACATGCAGCTAAGTGTTCTTTGTAACGGGTATCAAAACTTCTTCCAGTTTGTCCCACGTAAACCGCGTCACATGTATCGCAGGTTAACTTGTATACTCCTGATTTTTTGCTTTTCTCTAAGGAGTCTTTTCCGTTACACATTCGTCTCGTGTTGTGATTAGTTCGAAATGCCACATGTACATCATTTTTCCGTAGTATTTTTGCAATTTTTTCTGACGTAGTTCCCAAATATGTCAAACTCCCGACGTATTTTGTTATTCTTTCGGGTGGGCATGGGTACAGCATAGATCTCGCCATGTTTCTTTTCTTCTTTCTGATTAAACTGTCTATCATTTGCTTGCTATACCCATTCGTCACTGCTATTTGATATATTATGTTGAGTTCCTTGTTGTAGGCTTCTGGAGATAGTGGAACCACCATTAGTCTATGTACATAGCTTCTAAAAGCTGCTAATTTGTGCTGCATGGGGTGATTTGAAGACTCCGGTATTGCTATATCTGTATGTGTGGGTTTTCGATAAATTTGGAAGTCCAGTTTGTTATTTTTTCTTGTAATGGTAAGGTCCAGAAAGTTCAATGACTGATCGTCTTCCTTCTCTATCTTGAACCTTATCTTTGGGTGAATTTGGTTTATTCTATTCACATATATGTCCAGTTGACGTTGCGTACCAGTCCAACACATTATAATATCATCCACGTATCTGTAATAAAACAAAATATTAGGCTCATTAACCATATGTGTGCACTCAAACTTGTCCATGAAGTATTCTGCCATTAATGGGCTTAATGGTGACCCCATTGCCAGACCTTCTTTTTGTGTGTAGTACTTTCCATCAAACTTGAAGTAATTTTGTTCCATACATAATCTTGTTAACGCCATTATATCCTCTCTTTCTCCTGGGTGTAAGCGTTGTTTTTCTAAATGTTCATTCAAAATTTGCAATGATTCTTCACTCGGTACATTTGTAAATAAGCTATCCACATCCAATGAAATCAGTTTCCCATTTGACGGGATCTGTATATCTTGAATTTTTTCTACTAAATCGGTGGTATTTTTTAATCCATATCTAGGCTTGAATGATGATTTATCCTTTAAAAGTCCGTTTAAATACTTGGCTAGATCATAAGCCGGTGCACCAATGTACGAAACTACTGGTCTTATCGGTATATTTTCCTTATGTAGTTTTGGTAATCCGTATAACATAGGTGGGCGTGGATTCATTGGCACAATATTCTTGAGTGCACGTGGTGAAATATATTCTACGTTTTCAATAGCCCTCTTTAGATCCTGAGCGTATTTCTTTGTTGGGTCGGTGCGCAATGTTTGAAAATCTTCTCCATGTATTATGTTGTGCACTTTATCTTTGTAATCTTGTCCTTCTAAAATTACTATGGAACTGCCTTTGTCTGCTTTTGTCAAAATTAAACTATGTTGATCCAACCGATTTCGCAATGCTCTCTGTTGTTGCATCTCTGGATTTCTATTTATAGATGTTCTGAGACTTTTCTTTATTTCGTTCGCCACTTGATGTTTCACTCCCATATCTTGTTTTCCTCTAATACAGGCTATTTCTGTGTCCACTGCTAACTGTTGTAAAGTCTGCTGCGTGGTTCCTGGTTTCAAATTATATTTTAACCCCTTTTCCAGTAGTGCCATCTCTCTGTCGGGTATCTGAACGTTACTTAGATTCTTGACACGTGGATAAAATGTGTGCGTTTGTTGTATCTCTATATTGGCATTGGGTTGTCTCTGTATTCTTGTTAATTGTTCCAACTTCCGGGATTGTACAATATACTTTTCATGGGCTAATTTTGAAGCCAAATCTCTTGCCTTGCCATCTAGGGCGTCAAATTCTATATTATGCAGATGATAGCTTAGTTCTAGATGCAATATTTTCAGGTGTAATTTGAGGTTATCTCTCACTGAAAACCAGTATTTGCATTCTTCATTCAGCCAAAATTCCTTCGCTTTTCTTATTGCAACGTCACTGGCATGAGTATGTGAACTTGTTCGTATGTTGATGTACTTTGGTATAACTCGTAGTCGCTTGCATTGCTGATTGAACCAAACATTTTGGGCCGCTACTCTATGGAGCTTCGTCAACTTTACGTATAACTTTGCCTGCTCAGCTGTACTTGCTGTCTTAAGATAGTTGATTGAATCAGGCGTTACTTTGCGGAAATTCATCTTCAAATCTATGTTTTGAATTAATATTTAGTGTATTTCCGCTATCTTCTTGTTGTAGGCAAACAGTAGTTTCCGCAAAGTAACGCCTGATTCAATCAACTATCTTAAGACAGCAAGTACAGCTGAGCAGGCAAAGTTATACGTAAAGTTGACGAAGCTCCATAGAGTAGCGGCCCAAAATGTTTGGTTCAATCAGCAATGCAAGCGACTACGAGTTATACCAAAGTACATCAACATACGAACAAGTTCACATACTCATGCCAGTGACGTTGCAATAAGAAAAGCGAAGGAATTTTGGCTGAATGAAGAATGCAAATACTGGTTTTCAGTGAGAGATAACCTCAAATTACACCTGAAAATATTGCATCTAGAACTAAGCTATCATCTGCATAATATAGAATTTGACGCCCTAGATGGCAAGGCAAGAGATTTGGCTTCAAAATTAGCCCATGAAAAGTATATTGTACAATCCCGGAAGTTGGAACAATTAACAAGAATACAGAGACAACCCAATGCCAATATAGAGATACAACAAACGCACACATTTTATCCACGTGTCAAGAATCTAAGTAACGTTCAGATACCCGACAGAGAGATGGCACTACTGGAAAAGGGGTTAAAATATAATTTGAAACCAGGAACCACGCAGCAGACTTTACAACAGTTAGCAGTGGACACAGAAATAGCCTGTATTAGAGGAAAACAAGATATGGGAGTGAAACATCAAGTGGCGAACGAAATAAAGAAAAGTCTCAGAACATCTATAAATAGAAATCCAGAGATGCAACAACAGAGAGCATTGCGAAATCGGTTGGATCAACATAGTTTAATTTTGACAAAAGCAGACAAAGGCAGTTCCATAGTAATTTTAGAAGGACAAGATTACAAAGATAAAGTGCACAACATAATACATGGAGAAGATTTTCAAACATTGCGCACCGACCCAACAAAGAAATACGCTCAGGATCTAAAGAGGGCTATTGAAAACGTAGAATATATTTCACCACGTGCACTCAAGAATATTGTGCCAATGAATCCACGCCCACCTATGTTATACGGATTACCAAAACTACATAAGGAAAATATACCGATAAGACCAGTAGTTTCGTACATTGGTGCACCGGCTTATGATCTAGCCAAGTATTTAAACGGACTTTTAAAGGATAAATCATCATTCAAGCCTAGATATGGATTAAAAAATACCACCGATTTAGTAGAAAAAATTCAAGATATACAGATCCCGTCAAATGGGAAACTGATTTCATTGGATGTGGATAGCTTATTTACAAATGTACCGAGTGAAGAATCATTGCAAATTTTGAATGAACATTTAGAAAAACAACGCTTACACCCAGGAGAAAGAGAGGATATAATGGCGTTAACAAGATTATGTATGGAACAAAATTACTTCAAGTTTGATGGAAAGTACTACACACAAAAAGAAGGTCTGGCAATGGGGTCACCATTAAGCCCATTAATGGCAGAATACTTCATGGACAAGTTTGAGTGCACACATATGGTTAATGAGCCTAATATTTTGTTTTATTACAGATACGTGGATGATATTATAATGTGTTGGACTGGTACGCAACGTCAACTGGACATATATGTGAATAGAATAAACCAAATTCACCCAAAGATAAGGTTCAAGATAGAGAAGGAAGACGATCAGTCATTGAACTTTCTGGACCTTACCATTACAAGAAAAAATAACAAACTGGACTTCCAAATTTATCGAAAACCCACACATACAGATATAGCAATACCGGAGTCTTCAAATCACCCCATGCAGCACAAATTAGCAGCTTTTAGAAGCTATGTACATAGACTAATGGTGGTTCCACTATCTCCAGAAGCCTACAACAAGGAACTCAACATAATATATCAAATAGCAGTGACGAATGGGTATAGCAAGCAAATGATAGACAGTTTAATCAGAAAGAAGAAAAGAAACATGGCGAGATCTATGCTGTACCCATGCCCACCCGAAAGAATAACAAAATACGTCGGGAGTTTGACATATTTGGGAACTACGTCAGAAAAAATTGCAAAAATACTACGGAAAAATGATGTACATGTGGCATTTCGAACTAATCACAACACGAGACGAATGTGTAACGGAAAAGACTCCTTAGAGAAAAGCAAAAAATCAGGAGTATACAAGTTAACCTGCGATACATGTGACGCGGTTTACGTGGGACAAACTGGAAGAAGTTTTGATACCCGTTACAAAGAACACTTAGCTGCATGTAGAAACAATCACCCAGAGAAATCAAATTTTGCGAAACATTTACTGGAAACAAGCCACACTTTGGAAAACAACCACACTTACCAAATTTTACATGTATGTGAAAAAGGTTTTCGCCTAAACGTTTTGGAGCATTTAGAGATAATGAAACATCAAAACAGAGACAACGAGCTGCTGAACGATCAAACTACCGTCACATCCCCGTTGCTGCGATGCTTCATGGGTGAGTCAAGTATGACGCAATCACGTGATGACGCACCGTACACAGGCAGCGGGCGGTAGTATATAAGGGGTGACGGCGCGGCGCGGAGCCATTCTTGCGAGCGACCTCGAAGAGTCAACACGTCCTGAAGATGCCTCGTTGAGAGGCGAAACACGTGTCGAACAGAGTGTAGTGCAGTGAGAATAAGGGTGTTATTTATTAAGTGAAGTGTTTTCAATATTTTGTCATATTATTTTTAAAATATTTTTATAATATTTATTAGTTGTTAACGGATTATTATTGTACTATTTTTAAAAATATATATAATATAGAGTGTAGTGAAAATAAGTGATATCTATTATTATTTTATCTATTTTGTGTAATTAAGTTTTTAAATGTATAATTAGGGATGTTCCGATACCATCAAAGTATCGATACCTACTCATTTCGATAGTACTCAAATCTTTTTTCGATACTACTCAAACAAATGCTCCTAAAGTATCGATACTTACTCATATCGATACTTTCAGGTCTTTTTTATTTTGAGGAAACTAACAATGAACATTGAAGGACGATAAATAAAACAAAATTGAGAAGGAAAAACAATCTTTTATTACAAACGTTTTGCGTCACGTTAAATACATACCTACTTGAAACAAAAAACTCTTTAACATCAAGATTGCCCAAAAACAGTAACTGTTCGAGGTATTTTGGAGACAATCTGTTCCTTGTTTGGGACATTGTTGCACCGGCTTTGGAAAATAGGCACTCGCTAGGAACTGATGTTGCAACAACAATTAAATATTGCTGTGCATACTTGTACAGACAAGGAAATACAAACTTCATGTCATCCCATTCTGCAAATGGGTTGTTTTAAGAGAAACTACTGGATTTGATAAATAAAGAGAAACTTCATCTCCCTGACGAGATTTCTTTTTCTTCTTATGTCCATGTGCTAACTCCTTATGATGTTTCCAAAAATCGTATTCAGGTGGTGCAGTAAATGAGACATCATCTTCTGACTCACTTGGGCTACTTAGTTGTCCGACAACCATAGTTCTAAGGACAACGCGTCACCCACGCCGCCACTTGATAACCAGTAACCGAGCGAGAGGGCTTTTGCTCTCTCATTCTGTCTGATGCGTTCAGAAATTTTATTTTTTTGAAATGGGGATGCTGATTCGATTTGATACCAAGTACTTTTGTTTCGATACCGAGTATGTATCGCAAGATTGATTCGATGCTATAAATACTTGGTATCGAATCAAAAGTATCGAGTACCTACTCATATTTACTAGAATCGGAATATCCCTATGTATAATTATTGTAATATTTGTAATTTTTTTTTTTTTTTTTTTTTTTTTTTTTTTTTTTTTTTTTTTTTTTTTCCATAAATGTCCTTAATGCCCTTAAACTTATTTGCCTACAACAAGAAGATAGCGGAAATACACTAAATATTAATTCAAAACATAGATTTGAATTATTTTAACAATAGTCTATACATGTCGGCTACAACAAAACACTTCAATAAATAAAATTAAACCAATATCATTTAGGCAATCCTCACAAAAACACAATCATTTTGAAAGGAAATAAGACAATAAAATAAACAATTCCTTACAAAAACATCATATAAATCTACCGAGTAAACTGAGGAACAAACGTTTGCCTCATCAAAGGTCGTGAAAAGTTACAATTGAATTTTCTCGCTTTGAGAAAGTATAAAGGCAAAGGGATAGTTTCTATGTAAAATCTCCGTATTACTGTCGCTTGGATGCAAATTGGCTCGCTAAGTCGATGGAGCTTCTTGAACCGAAGAACGGTTAGAGGAATAAAGAGAGCAGTGTCTGCAGCAGACGAAAAGCCACTTGACAGCGAATGAATAGATATGAAAGGAGTGGAAACGGCTTCTTAGATTCTTTGGTCTGGTTTGTTGGCATATCTAAATTGCATTGGCGGTCAAAAGAAGCAATAAACTAGCAATAACTGAGGCGCTAAACGTTGTTAAGTATATCACATACAAATAAAAAAATATGCTTAGAAAAAATAATTGGCCAAGTGCGAGTCGGTCTCGCGGACGAAGGGTTCCGCACCTTTTTCGCAATTTTTAATTGACTTCAAAAGAGAAGAAGGTTATGATGACTTATGGCAGTCGCTAGTTCCGTAATGGTACTAGCGAAGTATACCTATACATACGTGAGTAGTAGGTACCATCAATGGTACTACTGACAGAAAACCACAGAAACTGTGGAATTTTACGTGGGCCTTATGACTAAGTTCAAAGTAGTCCAACGTTCCATTAAGAGGGCTATGCTTAGAGTCCACGTGATCGAATAATGAATGAGGAGATTCGCAGATGAACCAAAGTTACCGATATAGCCCCATGGATAAGTGAATTGAAATCACCGTAGGCAGGTCACATACGAGTATATTACCTAGGTATATAGTTTCAAAAACGGATGGCCTATTGGGGACCGTATTGTGTACACGTTCTGACGTTCGACTTCGCTTTTTACCCTGCTCGCGCCAGTTACTTGTGCCATGTGAGCGAGCAGGAGGCAAATCGAAGTGAAACGTCAAAACCCGTACACGATACGGCTGCGGGCCGTAAAGCTCTTAAATAAAGACCGTTACTATATCGACAAGTTGGACTGATGATCTAAATAAGACCTTAGACCTTAACGAAATATCCCAGCTTGTCCCCCTGATCTGTCCCCAGGGCCAGGGCGGAAGAAAAAATCTTGTTTCATGATCATGGACAGACCGACATTATTTCACTTCTAAACAGTTTGGTCTGGCCCCCGACTAAATAATTTTTTTTTCTTCATCAGTTTCATCTGTTGGATGCGTGCCATTTTCAAAATGTGTAGAATATCACAATATCCTTAAAGTCCTTACTAATATTGTAAATCTTAAAGTGTATCGGTTCGTTAATTAGGTTTAAAAATAGTCTGTTACTCTTGAGTGCGAAGCCGCAGGCAGAGGCTAGTATTAAATAAACCATCAACGAATTAAAAAAAAATCATTACTATAATATCGGTAAACAAGTCATATTAATAATAAATGAAATCATTTACAGCAAATAACATTTTCACGACATATTTTAAAATAACTCATGGTTGCACTTATCAATTATAATGTTACTAAATTAAATATTTGTACATAATTATGTTGTTTATTATTATTAAATTATCATTAATGTTATATTTACCAAATATATAATTATTCATTTTTTAATTTTATATCCTACAGTGGACTCAAAATGTGACTAATTTTAACATCCTTCATGATAAAACTTCCTGCTACAAAATAATCCCAACCAATTATAACTATTGCGTTTGTACATATTTATCAAAGTTATTGTAAGTCTATGGCTCAGAGCTAATTAAAAAATCAAGAGGGAACGTCGTTGAACAGTCAAGTGAAGCCGGTTTTTTATAGATGTGTGAGTGCGTCGCTGTTGCGCCGCCATAGTTCGACTGTCAAGCCAAGGCGTAGTTTCCTTGTACGTTGATGTGTGTGTAAATTGTCTGTACACGGCGAGGCGTAGTTTTGGTCGGCCTCACTTGTTTGTTCACAACATTCTGTCTTGATTTTTTTATTTTGTCTGAGGTCTATGGTGAATTAGTGGCAGTAACAGTCGCCTTACAATGATAAGGTCTTAGGTTCAAATCTCGGTCCCGTAGGTACCTATGAGTTCTTTGAAACTTATAACTTATGTATATTATATACAGCACTGATTTTAGGGTGAAGGAAATATCGTAAGGCAACCTTCATATGCATAAGGATTCAATGGCGTATGTGAATCCACCAACCCGTACCGTACCAGCGCTAGTAGAACTTATTTATAGCGAAGTTTGACTAGATTTGAGTCAGCGATCACCAAAGTTAAGCAACGTTGGGCACGGTCAGAATTTGGATGGGTGACCGCGGGTGCCATTTACAACTGAGCACTGCCGTAGCTCGTCAGGTTTAACTGTAGGCCCCGGTTATATTAACCGTTTCGCCATGCCAGATAAAAACTCTGATGCTACGACAGTGCTAGCCACCCAACCTGTACGAACTTACTTATTTTACAGGGCCAGCGTGATGGATATTCGCCCAATTACTCGTTGTGGGTATTTTTATTTGCTTTTCAGCCTTTTGGCATTATCAAAAATGCGCTTAGGCACGTCAAGTTGTAACAAAGTTAAAATTAGACAACGAAAAAGTACATAGGCTTGTTATATACTATTTTTAGCCAGCTAGGAAATAGCAGGGCTACTCCCGAGCCTTTCTATCATCTATATATTGTTGATAACTGTAATAAGTACAAGTTAGTTTTTCCTAAAAAGTTTTTGAATTTATTTTTATTTAAATCTAATATTTCACTTGGTAGGCCTATGTTCGGTAGTAGAGATCTACTACGATAACATGGCCCGCCCCTCCACATTATTGTTTTAATGTATGTAGTGTTTTAATGTGCAACGAGCAAGAAATCCTTGGATTTGCTAGCTCGACTAGTTGTTTGGCTACCGTATCAGTACGTATACAGGCGTGGTAGCGCGTTGTAAATACTTTCACAAACACTTTCAAACGTTTAAAATTTTGGAGGGGCGGGTCGTGTTATCGTAGTAGATCTTTACGCTGTTTAAAAGGCCGGAATAGTACGAGTACATAAAATGTATGCTTAACACACTGCATGCTGTGAATTCATGTCCACGCATTACAGCCAACAAATTGTTTTAAGTAATGTTCTACATTAAAACCTTAGCACCACGTTCATAAAAGCTATTTTTGCTGAAATAAATGGGCGTATTTACGTGGCACTATTTTCACTTCGCTCGTAGATGATGAACTGACAGATGAATAACTTTACAAAGACTGTATTTGGTTTATAGTCTAGTCAAATTAACTATAAAAATAAATGCACCCTGGTAGAGAATCCAGACAAGCTATATTTTGCATAAAAATAAGGGATGAAATTGTGGTAAGTACTTATCAATCCTGTGTGCAGATTTTTGTTTTTTTAGAACTAAGTTATTTTATATTAAGATTATAAAATATGTATATGTGAGAAAATAATTACAAATAATAAATTTATCTCCATAAACTAAACAAGTATACGTATTCCTAAGTTTCGTGATTTAATTTTAAATGATAAAATAATTCTAACAATATAAGCCGTACAAGTATTACTGTAACGGTAAGCATCAAAACAATTAGTTAAAATATTAACAACTAGAAAAGTAAATCCAACCAAAAACATTCTGTAAAAAACTAGCTAAGTCTCGATGGAGCTGCTTGTTTATCTCTAACAAGTAATGAAATCTAGACAAAGTTGTGCCAAGTATGAGGTTATTTATTATTATAGCTAATGTTGTGTGACTTGGCCGTTGAAGGGGGTACACAAGGGTACAAAACCAGGTGCTCCATGACACCATTGCACCAATCTGTCGCCAGAACCGCTACCCATTAACGATGGAAAATTGCCACTTGGAAAACGTTGATTCAGTAATCAGTCTATTGTAGGCTTGATAAAGCTGCGTATTTTAATAATACTTATGTGTAGCGAATACTTATCTGTAAAAAACTAGCCAAGTCTCGATGGAGACATGGCTAGTTTTTTACAGAATCTTATTGGTTGGATTTCACTTCTTTTTGTAGAAACGTGGGCATATTGTTTTATTTTATTTGTAAACACTTTTTTTGGCCAGCATCGCCAAAGGAACCTCTTAGTATGCCGTTATCATACACTCCAAAAGTGAAGGGATAGATTTTTCCAGCAGCCATAAGCTCAGAAGCTGAGCCGTAAGTAGGTAGTGGGTTTCATAATATCGCTCGTGTAGGATTGCGAGCTCGTGTATACGTCACCATCAGCATCACACGTGTACACTTGCATTTTGTCCCAATGTTCAGCAACGTATTTAACTATAGCAGATCTGATACTGCAAGTTGGGTCAGTTCTACCATACACCAAGAAAGATATTGAAAGGAAGAGACAAGACCCGTCTTTGGGCATACCAACTACTTGTACTAGTGGCTACACTAAGTTAATCGTCATCTTTTATTATTATCGACATTCTTTACGATATTAACTTGCGAAATCAAACACAAAAAAACTCAAGGACCTTTAGTAAATGGACAACACAGACTACTATAGATACTACTATGGACAACAAATCAGAATGACAATGACAGTCAACTTTGACAATGACAATTTTGCGATGACAGTCGATTTTTTTATGTACCAATAGTAGAAGAAGGCATCACCATATCTCTAATACAGCTGAGACAAACTGAGGGTTCTTCATCAGATACTTCAGACCTTCGATTTTTGACATCAAATGAAGAGGCAAACAAACTTGAATATTTGTTGTAAAGGCGGTAAGTCAATCTTTAATAGTTTGGTTGGGTTCTTGTGTTTTCAAATAAGGGTCACCAGGTACTCCAGATCTTCGATTATCCTATTTTTTATAGTTTTCTCTTTCTGTGGCCATTAAACCCTAACTCTGTACCAAACTTCAGCTCTCTGAGTTTATGGGAAGTACTAGTTCTAGTCTGATGATCATGAGTGAGTGTCATAAATGCGAAACTTTGCTTTCGCTTAACTTCGGAACTGAATGACCTACAGACTTGAAATTTTTATTTTAAGTATTTGATTATAGTTTACTGGATCACGAAAATTTTTGCGTTCTGGTCATATCCAGAGGTTCTCAAATAGGGGCCTAAAAATGCGGCGAAATAGTTCCAGTAAACGATGGTACGGCAGTGTTTGCTTCGCGCTCGACTTGGCGGGGGCACTGCCGTGCCCCCCGATTCCAATATGATGTTCTATTGATCTTGAAAATGCTTATTTATTGAATTTTAGTAAAAGCATTCCTTATGTACGACTTTCAGGAACAAAATGATGTTTAAAAATATATATAAGATTGCCCTAAATCCATATATACAGAAAAAAATCCCAAGTCGATGCCTAAACCACATCGTTCTAACTACTCGGCGCGGCGCCTCGGCCTAGTAGCTACAGCGGCAGTGGCAGCGGCGCGGCGACGGCGGTGCGGGCGCGGTGCCTACGAGCTTTCGGAGCGGTAGATAATGGCATCATTCGAACATTTTAGTACATGTGTTTGCTTCTTACCGCTTGCCGCCCCGCTTTCGCTTATAGCGACGATGTCGTTGCCGTACGGTAAAGGGTGGTTTCACTAGATCGCGCGCGAAATTCATTTTTTTTTTGTTTTTTAGCATTTACAGTTAGACTGTCCTTTGTAAGTTTATATTGTCATTTAGCGGCTATGAAGAGATTTAAATGTAAAAGACAAAAGAAAGTATCGAATTTCACGCGCTTGTTGAATCTAGACTTAGAATTTATAAGGTTGCGTTGCGTCTCTGCCTTATTCATTTGATATAAAAGCTAGGAAACTTTATGAGCTTTATAGTCCTGTCGAGTCTTGCGGTCCATTATCATAAATTGGAATTTATTTTGTCCCCAATGACGTTTTTTAACTCGTACCTGAGGATGAAAGTGCCTCTCTGAACTTGGAACATACTTCCAAATTAAATTAAAACTTTAGACAAGTCAAGGTTGGTTATAATATCAAGGCTCTAAAAGGTTTCAGTCTCTTTAAACGATGAAATTACTTTTTCATTTAAATGTAGACTCAGTAGCTCTTTGAAATGAAAACGAAGTCTTTTTTATTTCGGAGTTTCATTTATTATTCTGCTGGTAACTTTGCAAACAGTAATATAGTTTTTAAGATGGATTTAGGACGCAATTACTTAGTAAAAATGATGTGTACCTAAGTATTGAATATTTTTTTTAAAGAAAATGATACCACTTCGTTCTTTGCACTATGAAATCAAAATAATACATCATTACCATAAACTTACCACGAACTATTTTTACAATGGCCACCATAGAATTCGAGTTAAATAAATCAGCACAAAAAATGCAAAAAAAAAACACACTTTATATCTAATTCCAGGTCATCTCAGCTGTTGCTGACAACAACGTTTACAATGGGCTGAGCTGTTTCATACTTAATCGCAATTTGGAATAAAAAAAATTGTGAAACTACTTTTTTCGCGAATTCCCGGTTGCCCTCGAAGTAAATGTTCTTCATAGTAGATAATGATTTAAATGACGCAATTTCGCCTTAGTACATCTTTTTTGAATAACCTTGTACAATTGAGTGGGACATCAGCATCAACTAGTCATATTGCAAGGGGCTCGGCTTCCCAATCCCAGCGTAGTCAGAAATGTTCACTAGTTACCGAAAACGTTTACAGAATAAACACCCGTGTTTGTTTACTTAACCCTTCATTTGCTTGCTCTAATTGCCGAGTAGAGTTGGGCACCGGCATGTATACAACGGTTTATAAAATAATTTATTTATATTTTTATAAGTAGAGATGTTTCTATATAAAACTTCACGCCCTAACACTAAATGTGATAGCTTTATTTGGGAAAATATCCTACTAATATTATAAACGCGACAGTTTGTCAGGATGGATGGATGGATGGATGGATGTATGGATGTTTGTTACTCTTTCACGCAAAAACTACTAGAACGGATTGAGATGAAACTTTGCAATAATATAGCTTATATATCAGAATAACACAGGCTATAAATTATAATGATCCTACTAATATTATAAACGCGAAAGTTTGTGAGGATGGATGGATGGATGGATGGATGGATGGATGTATGGATGTTTGTTACTCTTTCACGCAAAAACTACTGAACGGATTGAGAGTAAACTTTGCAACAATATAGCTTATATATCAGAATAACACATAGGCTATAAATTATGATGATATATTGCGTATGCGGGCGAAGCCGCGGGTAAAAACTAGTATGACATAAAAATTTAAATTGCAATCGAATATAATTATTGCAGGCCTATACTTCTTGCGATGCACACGGATATAAGTGGCAATATCATTCTCATTGAGAGTTAAAGCAATCGTGCTAGTGGTACCTAGGAATGGTATCATATCATTAATGATAATAATTATTATATCATTAATGATTTATGATCATTGTATCAGTGGTAACAGACATTCTATTATCGCAACGTCAATGCGCAACACCAAAATGTTAGTGTACTCGTAAAATTAATTATTTTACCTCAGGACGACCCGCGTAATGCTATCCTCATTGGATTTTGGACAATATACCTAGTTCTTATGGTATCGTAGAAACATAAAGACATCTGATCTTAAGAAAAACTACATCAAAAGCAAGGAAATACTTATGCGCGTTTTGTTGCTTATTTCTCTATTTCAGGTAAATAAAAAAATGTATTTTCACGGAACTTCTAAATAAATAAATGTACTTTTTTGGTACACAATTTTCATACGGTCTCTGACTTCAAACTAAGCAAAGATTGTTAGGTAAGTACCTACCACATATATTATTGTAAACGCGTACACTTATCCTACTCCTACTAATATTATAAACGCGAAAGTTTGTGAGGATGGATGTATGGATGTTTGTTACACTTTCACGCAAAAACTACTGAACCGATGGAGAAGAAACTTTGCAATAATATAGCTTATATATCAGAATAACACATAGGCTATAAATTATAATGATATATTGCGTATGCGGGCGAAGCCGCGGGTAAAAACTAGTAGATAATAATTTACAATCACAGAGAAAACACATATATTCAATTGCACATCACAAAAATGATTGCTCTGAATGGGAATCGATCTTACGCCTCTTGGCAGAGGAGGTAGTTTTACGATTCGTCACGTTTTGCCCAATCATGTTAAATTTACATTTTGATGTAATTATATAAAAAAAAAAACAATGGTTTGCACTCCGGGAAACTGTCGGGACTACAGGCAAAAGTGAAATCTTGAACATTAACATTGTGTATTTTTAAATATTTTGGATTTTTTAGGGAACAATTTCGCACAAATTGCTTTATTTATACATAAGTACTATCATTTATGTGGCAAAATACAAATCACACACAAACACACGCGTAAGCGCCCTGCACCGCAACTACGTAGTATTATTATATATTCTTTGTCGCAACGAAACAGCGGGAGTAGGTATACATTTTTGACCGACGAACCACCGGAGGAGGTATACAATTCGACGCGTATATATAAATATGTATATATATTTTATGTATAACCACGCATAACTTTTATCGTAGTAGTCCGATTTCAATAATTATTTTTTTATTGGAAAGAGTATACTTCGAAATTGGTCCCATTTCAATTTTTCGAAATCGGCTGAGCCATTTTTGATAAATCAACAATAATGTGAAAAATGCTACATCGATCCATACGAAATATTAGCGAATTCTGTACACGGGTGAAGTCGGTCATGCTAATTTTTGCAAAAAATAATCTTGTAGACATAGGGAGAAGGGGATATTACTTCCTCTCCTACGCTGCGCCAGTGGTCTCCTCTCCCTCCGCCTTACGAATTTTCGATCAGGTCACGTGTCTTGACGCGAGTTTAATACTTTTTACCTATTCTAAAATGTGCACAACGCCTCTAAACACGTTTACATTTCAAAAATATTCTGTTATATTAATATATTGAAATATTTGAACCATATAATAAATAAATATTATTTTACACTCATAAGCTACACCGCAAGTCTATTGCCGAGTATTTGCGATCCAATGTTTTCCTTATGCTCTGAAGGTATAATTAAGGTGGTGTTTCATTGGGCAGCTTCTAATTACTGCCATTGTTGAGGCAGGGAACTGCTTAGTTGGGTAAATAGAAATAATAGACGATATAAATAGGGGAAATAGTCGATATGAACGGGAAGCAGTCAATATAATGACGTGTTTATACGCGAATGATTTTAGTATTGTGGTTCAAAAATAATAGCGATAAAGAAGTGGTAGCAACACCTGCCTTACACCTGTAAAGCCGTGGGTTCCGTACCAATAAGTTTTTTGGAACTCATGTACGGAATTTCACACCATTGGCTTTTTGCTGAAGGAAAACGTGGTGCGGCAACTTACATAGTACATACGTCCGAACGAGAAAATCGATGTACATGAATTTAAACCGTGGTGGTCAAGAGGTAGTGACACCCACCTTATAATCGTGAGGTCGTGGGTTCAAATCCCCGGTCCCGTACCAATGAGTTCTTTGGAATTTATGTACGGAATTTCACTTCACTGGCTTTTCGGTGAAGGAAAACATCGTGAAGCAACCTGTATACGTCAGTAGAAGAAATTCGATGGCGTATCTGAATCCACCAACCCGCACTGGGCCAGCGTGGTGGATATGGCACAATCACCCTTCGCGGGTAGGCCAACGTCCTGCAGTGGACTTTTAAAAAGGCTGGTACAGTACGTGACTTTATGAGGAGAACGACTTGTGAAATTCTGCAACGAACAAGATCTCACAGTTTTAACCTTCCTACAAGCACCTGCGTCAAACTTTGTAACACCTATACCCGCGTACGGTGTCACAGACCGTAAATTCGAGTAAAATATGAGCTCCCGTTATTATTATGCTTTCTATGTAGTAGTAGCGTAGTATTGTCATTATATTATAAAAAAAAAAAAAAAATGAGATTATGGTTGTATTTTTAAACGATTTTGGTACCGCAATTATCTCGTTTTCTCGAGATGCGGTGGTAATACGATAGAACTACGAGACTAAAATATTGTTACACTTAGTATTTAATATTCAGATATGACATGACACGAAACGTAAAAGTATGCCCATAATAATTATAATTTAATAGAATAAATAAAATCGATTAAAATTGTCAAGATAAGTTTTGAACTTTTAGTGGAATGGTTTTAGAGAGAATTTATAGGTATCGCCATACAAGTCGGCGGATGAGAAGTTAGCCGCAGATGACAGTGTGCACAATGCCTACACAAGTGGCGAAGTAGTGAGCACGAGCGTAGGGAGCGCGCGGGCGGCATGAGGTTAGCGGGCGGGTGTGCCCCGGCGTCTTGTCTCTCTGGCTTCTACTCATACCTATATTTTGCCTTTTGCGCAGCGTTCTGCGTCTAACTTCCCATCCAACGACTTCTGTTGCGCGGATTATACCTACTTATCTGATATTTCTACTTATCTGTTGAATATACCTACTTCAGTTCCTATTTAATTATTACTGATATGATGTATCTTAAACTTTTACCTAAAACCTATGCGCGGTATAGTTACAAGACTAGTATATACCTAAATGTTTCTAAACGGGTTCTATAAGTACCAACCCGCATTGGGCCAGCGTGGTAGATATCAGCCAATCACCTATAGTAGATAGGCCTACGTCTTGCAGTAGACTATTAAATAATGGCTGATACAGTACAGTAGATAAAAAGGTTGCCATCATGCAAATGCAGATTGTTGTGTTTGAAACAGATATAAGCAGGACTGAGCGGTGAAAAATATATCCAATGGTGTAATTGAATTTGAATACAATTTAATTCATTAAATGTCAAATTATAATAATTGTCAAAAGATACAAATAATTAATTAAATTACTTAAAAATCAAATAACCCGCCATGAAGGGCGGGTTATTCCCGGTGCAAAGGTGCCCATAATGCTAGCAGCATCACCACGCTGAATAGCGATAGACATTCTTTGCACCATGAACCACCCAGAGCGGGAGTTACCTCCTCTGTCCCTTATCCTCCGCCCAATTTCGCGAAACAAAGCCTTAGCTTCGGCCCCCCAACTGCCCATGGTCTCCACCGCAATGGGCACAAAGTTATAGAGCGGCTCCTTCGCCGCATACTTCACCCGCTTTCTACCCGCAGCTTCCTTCGCTGCAGCTGCCGGAGTGTGGATGGTTCGACCCAGGTGCGTGGCGGCAAAAGTGCTAACGCAAGAAGCACTTGCCGTTTTTCCACGACACCAACGTCAAGCCGCCTGGCCTTTTTATTGAATTTAGGATAAGATGATAGATGAGAAGCTACAACACCAAACTGTATCCCCTGATTTTTAACCGACATACAAAAAGGAGTATCTATGTTCGTCTGTTTGTTTTTTTTTGTGTATGTTCATCGATAAATTTCTCGAATTGTGAACCGAATTGAAAAAATATTTTTAGTTCGAAAGGGTATACTCCCGAGGTGGTCCTATTTCAATTTTACAGGAATTGGCCGAGACGTATTTGAAAAATCTACAAAAATGTAAACGATTCAAGCGAAATATTCGAATATTTTTCACGAAGGAAGGCGGTGTCACCATTTTTTGCGAAAAATAATTATTTTAATTATGATATCATTCGTTTTTTTTTAAGTTGCCGTATATTGCAATTTTAAAGACGTATTCTCGTCAAGAGGTGGTAACACCCGCCCTACAATCGTGGGTTCAAACTCCGGTCCCGTACCAATGAGTTCTTTGAAATTTATGTACGGAATTTAACACCGCTGGCTTTTCGGTGAAGGAAAACATTGTGTACTGCGTACGCGAAGAAATTAGATGGCGTTGTGAATCCACCAACTCGCACTGGGCCAGCATGGTGGATATGGCCCAATCACCCTTCGTGGGTAGGCCTACGTCCTGCAGTGGACTATTAAAAAAAGGCTGGTACAGATTCTCGTCAAAAATGTATGTGTTTAAATAGTCAATAACGGTAAATAGTACACATTTATTAATTAATGTTTTAATGATCTCATAGCTTTAGCTAACAGATTAGTACTATGCATGAATGATACTCACTAACTGCTGTTAGAATTAATTGTCATGCTATAATTTAAATTTAAATTAAGCTAATAAGATTTACCTTGTTTTGCTACACCCTATAAAACAGGGTCCTCAAGTAGACGTAACCATCTACATTAGGTAAGTTCCATGTGTTAATACTCTCTTGTTGGTGCAAATAAATCTTTTGATTCTGATTCTGATAATATTATGCATTATTTATTGTGCATTATAATATGTACGGTCAGTGATATCGTTGATGTATTTTTGAGAATTTATATTCTTAAGCAATAATTATTTTTCGGCTGAGCCAAATTAGATCAATCATAAACAATGTGAAAAATGCTACATCGATCCGTGCAAAATATTCGCGAATTCTGTCTGCAAATTCGCGAAGTCGGTCAATCGGTCATGCCACTTTTTGCGAAAAATATATTATTTGCTATGAATGGGTGTAAAAAATAAACGAATATTAAACAAAAATGTACATTTCTCAATATCGATTATTATGTTCTTTGGGACATCACTAAATTTTTCAGTCGTCGAACTGTCAAAAGACCCTTCTAAAAATGGGAATGGTTTATTATTTACAGTTTTCGTTTCGCTAATAAAATATTGTACTATGCATAATAAGGAGGTACCCGACATTACACTTACCTCAGGTTCGTGAAAGTAACGTAGGGTAGTTAATAAACTCTCTGTACCCACTTAAGTTAGTATGAGAGATACATCAGTCTTGAGTAAACTGCAACTGTGATGATTGATTATTTACAAAAATTAATCACCACGGGGGCTACCATACAACAAACGTAATTTGTTTACCGTTATATGCTCGATATTAATAACGGCAACCGGTAATCGCTTCGAATAGCTTCCGATATTATATTCTAAGGGGGTTCCTATAAACTCTGGGCGCGTTTCCGACTCACATTTAGCCGCTTATTCTGACTAACTAGTCTATGTATTTATGTTGTGCAATATTTAAATACTTAACTGAAAACTTTTCAAGTTATTTTTAGTGATAATGAGTGAAAAACATACGGAAGATATTATCAAAAGTGAATTGAACCAACTGGCATTAATGAATGATAATCAAGAGGTGGAAAGAATCTTCGCTTTCTCAGAACCTTTTAACGGTTCTTTATTTTACTCCAAATATAGCAATGCTACATTTCTCAAGAAAAGGGAAAATATATATTCTATTTTAACCAAATATGATGAAATCGAAAATTATTATAAGAAAATGTTACCAAATGAAAAGTTTGCAATTAAGGGGATGTTTCTGGAGCCCGGGTGAGTATTCTACATAACATTGGTACATAAGTAAATAAAACTATTATAAATGAAATGATTTTTATCGTGCTTCACACACTATACATAAATATTAACTAGAAATACGGCTGTTATTTGCGTGTCTGGACACTTTTCACAAAAAGTTTACATTTTGCCTATATGTATTCCTATTAACATAACTTTATATCACACTTAAAATGACGATATTTAATACATAATAGTTTTATTTTTGTGATAAACATTTCAAAAATTGACGCGTTCGCAGGATTCGATTCGCAGCATCTGGGCCGGAATCCCAGAGATATGCAGGTTCAAATCCTGCTAACGCGTCAATTTTTGAAATGTTTATCACAAAAATAAAACTATTATGTATTAAATATCGTCATTTTAAGTGTGATATAAAGTTATGTTAATAGGAATACATATAGGCAAAATGTAAACTTTTTGTGAAAAGTGTCCAGACACGCAAATAACAGCCGTATTTCTAGTTAATATTTATAAATTCACTAGCCACACGAACCGGCTTCGCACAGGTATATTATACATATAAACCTTCCTCTTAAATCACTCTTATCTATTATAAAAAACTGCATCAAAATCCGTTGCGTAATTTTGAAGATAAAAGCATAATATATATCGGCGCGTCCGCCAGACTTGCCCGACAATCTTCTTCATCCATCGAGGGACCGTTATAAATAGGCAGCGAGTTATCAAAATTAATTGTATTCTCCTTGGATAACTTAAGTAACAGTCACAGGTTTTATATCTCAATTATTTAAACTTCTAATCTGTTCCCGACGTTTCTGTCAACCGACCATGAACATTGCTATGGCGCCTTTTTACAGTGACGTGCGGTAGGCGAGTAAAGAATTCCCTCGGCCGCCGAGGGAAACCTCTTTATACCTAATCAATCTTTGCAAGGAGTTCCGCTCGCCCATTGCACGTGCTGTTTACAGTGCTCTGGCGCCGTCACATAGGTACATGGGGACAGACAGCGATAAGCGACTTTGTTTTATACTATATAGAAAAAGCAATTTTAAAACGACCTGAGACATTTTTATCAAAAACTAGTCTTTTAAGGTTTTTATTGCCAAAATTTGGAAAATAAACGATTTTTTCGGGATTTTTTCGATTTTTGACATAGTTGCGTTCGGCGCTCGAGGTCACAAATTTTGATTATTTATTAGGCCAACATCATAAACAACTCTGCCAAATGTAAGAACTACCGGATTTGACGCAAACTACCCCATACTTCCAAGCGACAAAGTTACTGGATTAAAAATTTGATTAATTTAAATTTAATATCACAGTTAATTAATCACAATATCATAATAAATCATGTTAATACGAGTATAATTAAAATAACTTAGACACCCCTTAGTCTCTAGTTTGGTCAAGATTCCTTTAAAATTTTAACTGTTGTAGAATACTGGCTTTAAGGTGAAATAAAAAAAAACCGGACAAGTGCGAGTCAGGCTCGCACATCGAGGGTTCCGTACAAACACATTGTTAAAATAATTATAAACCTATTTTAATTTTGAACACATATTTTGTGCATTTTGAGGCCCTATTTTTTTGTGATTTAAATAAATATGTACAGTTTTCAGATTTATTCCTATATGTGTACTCTGATACAATGCTTCTCGCCAAATACATAGTTCTATGTCAACGGGAAGTAACCTGTAGGTTTTGATTCTTGTGAGTGTCGAAATATGCGGTTTTTGCGACATAAACGGCTTTAACTTTTTTAAACAATAACTGAGAAGTTTTTCTTTTACACAACTACAAGAAACCATAGATATACGTATACAGTTTAAATTTCAACTCGATATCTTTACGCGTTCCTGAGATAAAGAGTCTTGACATACACACTGCAGACGGACAGACGGACAGACGTACAACAAAGTGATCCTATAAGGGTTCCGTTTGAGGTACGGAACCCTAAAAATACTATGTATTCTGGTACAATTGACAGTTGATGAATTCACATAAGATGTATGCTGCAACCTGCATACGTCCATAATAAAAACTACTAAGGTGTAGGTATGTGAATTAATCAACTCGCAATGGCCCAGCAAGTATAATGAATGTAGGCCTATAGTCAACATAGTATAGTACAATCCAGTCACAGCTATTATTATTTTTATTTATCTGTCTGTATTTTATATGGCACCACTAGTTAGAGCGAGAGAATACGTTTTGTTTTGTAAAGTAAAATTCAAATCTTTCTTTTCAGTATTCCACTCGTCTTGAAGAAAACCGTGCTTTTTGATGAAAGTGACGTCGAACAAGATGACTTTACACTACGTCGACTTGCAGGTCTTGTGGCGGTCTACGTTAGCATGTATTTCGGAAGCTTTATTTATAATCAGCATTTTATATACTCCGTTGAAGCCGAAAGCTTTGGTATTAGTAGACCTTTCTTTGGTGGGGGTATTTGGAACGGAGTTATCGATTATTTATCGGCAATATCAGGCACAGAATATTTCTCTGAAACGTTTCATTACTACCCTTTTATTTTCGCATTACGAAGATTTCAATTAAAACTGATTTCGAAGGAAGAGATTGTTCACATTGGTAATATTCGAGAGCCTATTTGCAAGGTACCGATAGCAGCATTGTGTTGTATAAACTATGGAGACGCACTAAATAAAGCAAATAGACTGGGATTTGACCTAAAAGGAATGCTGGTAAATGCGCCTCAAGAAATTAAACGCTATTTTGTTAGTGTTGACCTAAATACTAACTAATATTATTTTGAACTTGCATAATTAATTTAAATATAATGCTTCTTTAATAAAGATACTTTAATTTTGTGTGTGTTTTTTTTTCTTGAATAGGAAAGAAGTATTGCTATCACCACTGATTGTTTCGTGTTTCGGGTGTTCTATATGCCTATGTGTGTTGCAGCTCGATGGAATGTTTTAGATATAGCACGATTAACAGCTAGTTCGTGAGCTAGATGTTTTACGCGATAAAGATAAAGCACAGTAGGTATATAGATATAATTTAGTATATAAAAAGTTCTTATTTGTTAATAAATCAGATACATTCAGAAGATACATTCTGAGACAGACTAGTGAGACTAGTGTCATATTGTTATCCTATTGCTACCCCGGCAAATATGTATCAGCTTTAATCTTCTAATAGATTGCAATGTCGTTTTCAATGTCTTGTAGAATGTTTCTTGAATTAATTAATGACTTTGTTATGTAGTATTAGAAAAAGTTTTTAATTTGTTTATATGTACCTATACTAGTGTTAGAACCCAATAAAATATTTTTAAAGCAAGTTATTTAGATAAAAATTATTTTTCATTGTAATTTTCCTAAAGGTTCATGAAAATGTACCGAAGATACTCAAAGGTAGGTATTAAGGCAGGTTGATATGAAACTTCGTTATTTCGCTTACCTTGGAGACGACGCTTATTCCATGTCGACTAGTGGGTAAATAAATAGGGCTCCACTTCCTGGATAAAGCTCGAAACATATATCGGCCGCGACTTAGCAATGTGCACAGTGCACGGTATGCCAGATCGCTCTCGGACGTCCGAACGCTCAAGGTCGTCCGAAGGTGACGTCCGCGACTTATGTCCGATAGTGTGCACGGCCATGGATTTATCATATAAACAGGATTAAGTACTGGCAAAGAAAAACGTGCCGACAAGGATACCACATCAGATGATTGTGTCTCTTATCCAAGTAGGATGACCAAAACATCTCGATCATCCTGGGATATCATTTTTCTTTGGAATGTTACTGCACGCAGGAATCGCAGTTATCTTACCCCTAACTCGTCGTCCTTCGTCATCGTCGTCGCTTTAGCAATAGGACGCTTACTGCTGGGCATAGGCCTTCCTTGAAGATCTCTATAAAACTAATACCCATAAAAACAATGGTCTAGAATTAATATATACGGAGATCATTCAGTTTCAAGTTTGACAGCTGTTATCCGAAATGTAGATCATGAAGAGTTTTTTCACCTTTGTTAAGACAGCAATGGTCTAGAATTGATAATGACGGAGATAAACCACTTTTAAGTTTGACAGCTGTCATCGGAAATGTAGATCTCGATGAGTTCCTTCACTTTTGTGACGACAGCTGTAATGGTCTGGAATCCATATTTACGGTGTTAAACAACGTTTAAATTTCATAGATGTAATCTTGACACATATCACGCAACCCGTGTCAGTACTTAACCACGAAAAACTTTTTCACGATCGACTTTTTCACGAAAAACTTTGTCACAAATAGACTTTATCACAAAAAGACCTTATCACGAAAAATCTTAATCACGAAAACTTGTCCACGAATAGACTTCCGTAGTTAACAGAATTTTAAGGCTTCCGTAGTAAACAAGGCATCCATTTTGAAATAAAAAATGGCGGCCATCTTTAATTCCAAAATAGATGTCATTTTTGAAATCTACACCCCCAAAAACCTCAAAAGCGACACCCATCGCGACTTTTAGCAAAAAGTGACATCCGCCATCTTTAATTTCAAAATGGATGCCATTTTTAAAATCGACACCCCAAAAAACCTTGAAAACTACACCCATGACGACTTTTTCAAAAAACTGATGCTCGACATCTTTAATTCCAAAATGAATTTTGAAATCTACACCCCCTAAAACCTCGAAAACTACACCCATGTTTTTTTTTTCAAAAAGGTGACGTCTGCCGTTTCTAATTCCAAAATGGATGTCAATTTTGAAATCTACAACCCAAAAAAATTAAAAATGACACCCACGACTATACACCAATTGTACACCCAGCATGTTTAAGAAATATGTCCAGCATAGTCACCCTACTACACTTCTTTGTATACACTATAGTACGCCATTTGCAATCGACGGTGATACTCTAGTCAAAAATAAAAAATAACCGTTAATCATAAAGACGTAGGTATATTCATACAAAATAAATATCAAACTCTGTTCTATTGGCATCTATTTGTAATTTTAACTAAAATCTTATCAAACTACATTGTTATAAAAACTAAGAAATGGTTAAGACAGTTGCGGCTTTACAGGTAATAATTCTACCATATATATAAGTGTCGTTTCGAAATGGCAATAGTGCAAGCGGGACACCCTCATCACTTTGGGAAGTCTCACTCGGCACAGCGTCTCTCTTATGCCATTTCAAAGGAATATATGTTTTGTTACAACGCATTAAGGTTGAATTTTCCTAAACTAACTGTGAGCCAACTTTTGTCTGTGCGCAGTCCAGTGGGCTTAGCATGCGACCCGAAGCAATTACGAGTATTTCGTCCGAAATACCAATTCGTGTGAAGTAAATTCTTATCATAGAATCGTGAACTATGGTCACGAACTAGTGTCGCCCTGTGATTACATAATTTGGATATTTAATTTTGCAATGAAGCAACACTGATTTATTTCATTCAAAACACAGTGATTCCAAAGGACTATCAAAATAATCTGAAAGAGATCCATAGTTTTAATTATAATATAACGTGAGTTAAAAAGGTATATAAACTCTTGTCAGATTTTTCATTGAAGAGCTTTAAAGGTGACGTCCACAAGTGGTATATTATTCAGAGAAAATTCGAACCAAGATGATATATACATCATTTGAAAGCTTGTTATATGGGCTTCCCAAAAATATTTAATTTAGATTTTTTCACCCCTCCAATTTTTTTTACAAATGCGAAAAATAAATTGTATGAAAAATAAAAATACAGCTTATTATTTTTTATAGTTTAGCAATAATAAAGTGCTTCTATAGTTATTTTACTTGCATTCGTAGCTGATTTTACCACATTCATCTCTTAATTTGCTAAAATAAAAATTTTAACCTACCAGTGTGACCAGTTACCTACTAGGTACAATGTGATAAAAAATCACTTAAAAAGTGTGTATAATTGGTAAAAATGCTTTTATTTAACAATTTGGGGGTTACTTAATCAGGGCTGATAGAGATAAACTACCTATTGAGCCAAATATATTTATTTTTTCTAATAAATTTAAAATTAATTTTAAAAAAATCGGAGGGCTCTTTTTTGTATTTAACTCTTGTAATAGACTCAGAAAAATATGAACTTTCTCGAAATGTAACGAGTGTTGTGGTTAGAATTTTTGATTATTATTATACCAGCCTCCATACATTTTGTGGACATGTACTTGTACATGTACCTTTCAATGTCACCCGTATCTTGTCTGATTGGTAAGCTAGTATTCATCGAATCGAATTTGGTTGGAACAGATGGTTCCAGAGATTGATAAATGTGATTGGTTTGTAATAAATTTGAGGGTTATGATTGGTCTAGCTAGAGCAATGACTCCGTTCACGGACGCCACACAGAATAATTTTTATCCAGCATAAAATTTATCTGGAGTGCGTAAACGCACCATAGTATCTTTAGTAGTCTGTGACAGTATCACTCAAGAGCTCGGTGCACTCTTAGATTATAGATGGGTGCACTGTTGTAAGTTTGATATGTTGTACTAGCTCTGTGTTTGATATTTACAGCGTTGCCAATACCGATTTTCCTAATTCCCGATCGAGGAGAAAAATTATCCCGATTTCCAATCTATACTGATACCTCGCCAAATTGCAATCGTCAAGGAGTTTCAGCACGGAGTCTGTTTTCAAAAAACTACCTCGCTATGGGATGATTTATATAAAGACGGGGCGAGCGCGGGACGGACCGGCGGTGGTCCGGACGGGGCCCGTACGACGCACGTTCCATACATTTTTGTTGTGGCCCGTACGACGCCCGGACGGGGCCGTCCGAGCTTTTACACAAAATGTATGGAACGTGCGTCGTATGTGCGTCGTACGGCTCCGTCCGGCCCGTCCCCGGCCCGTCCCGTCCTAAAATAAATCATCCCTAAATCGATACAATAAAATGTCTATCCTCACAACAATCTCTAATGTAGATCATTCCCCGTTATTTGACAAATCCTTCGCAATTCAGCAGA
The DNA here is from genome assembly GCA_949316475.1 of Hypomecis punctinalis. Classification (NCBI taxonomy): domain Eukaryota; kingdom Metazoa; phylum Arthropoda; class Insecta; order Lepidoptera; family Geometridae; genus Hypomecis; species Hypomecis punctinalis. Next base: position 23,243,664 of record OX438804.1, read on the forward strand.
GTTCGTTGTTTATTTTAGTTTTTTTTACCTATCTCGTAGTATTTCGTCCTCAAAAAGTTTGACGAAAAGATATTCGCGGTGAAATGTCAAAATACGGCTGAATTCGCGTGCACATGTTGAGTGTCGACGAAATAAGTGTGTTGCTTACGAAGATCTCTGGCAACCGGTTGCATCTACTGTCATCTGTTCGGATCATTTTTGTTCCAAGGATTTGTATTTAGCTAACAACCAAAGTCGTTGTAGATTAAAAAGACGATCGATTCCATGCAAGGTGCGTGATTTTTTTTATCGAATTTCACCCAACTTTACTGACAAAAAAGGAACAGTTTATCAGGTCCAATTTTGTTGGTTATAAATACCGTAGTGTCATAATATTTGTGTCGTCAGTATTTTATAAATATGTACCTATTACATAAAACTAAATCATTTGTAAAAATATGTAAATAAATAAATAGTAACAAAATATGTTTTATTTTAAACATTGTATACCCTATAACCAGTATAAATCTATTTATAACCAATCAAAGCGCGGATAAAGCGCTTTGATAGTACGGAAGTTTACGGAACCCTTCATGCGCGAGTTTGTCTCACACTTGGCCGGTTATTCAAATTATTTCACATCACAGCATATTTTGTGAACTTTGTGGAAATTCTTTAAAAGCTGGCAACATTACGCACACAAACATGGGACTCAGCGCGCTAGTAATTACAGTGTAAGGCATTCATCTGTGTGCGTGAACACTCCTACATGCATGCCCAGCCTGGCCATCTATTTCTATTACCGTTGCAGCGCCACGTTCTATCTAGACAAGTAAATAATCTAAGTTTACAACTTATGTAATTAGTACTATCGAAAAGGTAAACTAATATTTGTCGGATTATAATACGACACTAATTTGGAGAATCCCCTAACAGAGTAGAGCATAGAATAAAGAGACCAATTTGGGGAATTCCCCAATATCATAGATAGAGCAATAGAGTATGGAATAATTATACCAATTTGAGGAATCCCCGAATAATTAGGGACATAGAGCATAGAAAAAATAAAGATATTATTCACAGAGCATATACACGGTCAAGTTTAAGAAAGTCTGCTACAAAAAAAAAAACAAAACGACACTGGCAAGGTTTGAAAAACGAATCCTAAACATGTCATGCTGGTATTTTTCGGGCCATAAAACGTCCTCAGTGCAAGTTTGTACCCGTTGGGTCCACAATGACATAATAATTATGGTTTGTTCCCAGTGTTACTACCATTCTTACAACCAGTAGTAAGAACGGTAAACGAATTACTCTTCTTACTACTACAGTTGAAAGTTGTAAGAACAGTAAAAAAAAAATACTCGTGTTACTACCGTGAAATTAAAATAACAAAAACAAACAAAACATGACAGATTTGTATTTTAAACCGAATTTAAGTTGGTATTATGCTTATAAATAAAAAAAACCATGAACTGTAACCAAAAACTAAACAGGAAAATTGCTGTAATAATCAAAACAAAATATAACGTAGTTATTCGTATTTTTAACAAAATGTAAGTTATGCTTAAAAAAATAACATGAATTAAACATAAGCAGTTCTAGTATATTTTGCGCATTTTTTTGCATAAATGACACAATCAACTTTAATCATTGCAATCTATGTGTAGTAATAAATTAGAATAGTTTGCTAGAATCGATATGTGTTACTTTTAAATTAATGCTGATTTTTTAAAAATCTCCAAACCATTTTCAACTCAATTTGAATGGGACCATGTCTAAAGATCTACAAAGCTAAAAAAAAAAACAGCAAATTAATTTGTAGGTATATGATTGGCTGAGTAGACGTAGTAGCGTAACTTACATACAAAAAAAAAACATAATCCAAATGAGAACTTTATTGAAAATAGAATATTGTCCTAAGTCTGACACAGTAAAAAACTAAATTAAACTGGTTAGTTGTCAAAAACACACGTTAAACATGTAATTCTGGTATTTTTCAGGTCACAAAAAGTCCCCCGTCCCTGCCTGTTGAGCACGCAACATCTAAGAAGCACACTGCGCCACAATCTTTTGTAAGTAAAAATAGCGTAACTTGTATGACAAGTTACGCTATTTTTCTTTCAGGTCGTACCTAGATGATGTTGATGAATCTGCTCCATCAACCGTGGACTCCTGTGACTCTAAACAATGAGTGTCATTTATTCACAATTTTACAATGTTTAAACAGTATTTATTATTTAAAAAAGTTTGAACTATGCAAATATAGAAATGGTACAGTGTATAGAGAAAAGTGTTTGCATCATTAACGAATATTCGAAAATATACTCGTACCTACTTAAATTATTCAAACTAAACATAATCTGGAAAAAAATGTTAAAAATCAATAGTAATTTTAACTTTTTGTAATTGATAGCCAAATCTCTTTTTTTTTCTATAGTTTTACAATAAAAGGTGACGTCCACAAGTGGTATATTATTCAGAGAAAAATTTAACCAAGATGATAATATATACATAATTAGAAAGCTTGATTCATGGGCTTCTCAAAAATATTTAATTTAGATTTTTTCATCCCTCCATTTTTTTTTAATGTGAAAAATAAATTGTATGAAAAACAATAAAACAGCTATGTATTGTTTTTAGTTTAGCAATAATAAAGTGCTTCTATCGTTATTTTACTTGCATTCGAAGCTGATTCTTCCCCATTCATCTCTTAATTTGCTAAAATTAAAAATTATAACCTACCAGTGTGACCAGTTAGTAGGTACATTGTGACAAATAAACACTTAAAAACTGTGTCTTATTGGTAAAAATGCTTCTATTTAACAATTTGGAGGTTACTTAATAAGGATTGATAGAGAAACTACTTATTGAGCCAAATATATTTATTTATCCTAATAAAATCGAAAATTATTTTAAAAAAAACGGAGGGCTCTTTTTTGGTTTTAACTGATGTAATAGACTCAGAAAAATATGAAGTTTCTCGAAATGTAACGAGTGTTGTGGTTCGAATTTTCGATTATTATTATACCAGCCCCCATACATTTTGTGGACATGTCCTTTACCGTGAATTTCAATGCCAAATGTTTTTTACTTTTGGCGTCTTTATTCTTTATTACCATATTATTTTATTAAAGCATTCATACATGAAATACGAATAAAGGTAATACGGAAGTACTAAACAGTTATAGATTAAAATGTTAATCACTATTAAAATATTTTCATAGCAACATATTTGTGTTTCACTCTCTATTGCTTTACGATTAGGTAATTTTTAAGATCTCATATTTCTTTCTTTTTAGGTAGAGTAAACTCAATGTATACTCAGTGTTGCGCAAGAATATCCAAACTATCACAAGATAGTATAATATTTTTGCACGACACTGAGTATACATTGAGTTTACTCAGCGGAAGAGTAAAATTATAAATTTTCCCGCGATTTTGAAACAGGCAAGTTTGAAATTTCGCGCACTTTACAATTTCGATAAGTTGTAAAGAGGGTTCCACTGGTGTCGCTAGTTGCCATACATTTATATTACCATGTTTTTTATATGCGGTTGTCATTCTTCTCCGCTGGGAGTAAATATTTTCTTTGGATACTGTGGATCTGGATACATCAGTCTAGTCTGTGCGACGTGCGTTTGCGTTGTGCAACGTAAAACAATTAACATAAAATTCCAAGTAATTTTTGGTGACAATGAGTGATATTAGCAATCAATCAAGCAATGAAATGAACCAATTGGCATTAATTAATGATAATCAAGAAGTGGAAAAAATCTTCGCGTTCTCAAAGTCTGCTTTTGAAGGCTATTTATTTTACACCAAGTATAGGAACGCTTCATTTCTCATGGGAGAGGAAAACATAATTTCAATACTAGCCAAATATGACGAAATCGAAAATTATTATAAGAATATGGCACCAAATGAAAAATTTGCAATTGATGGGATGTTTCTGGAGCCCGGGTGAGTATTCTACATAACATTGGTACATACCTACTTGTAATTACTCCTACCATCAAAATATTTGTCAGTTAAAAACTCCTACATTCAAAATATGCCGCTCTTTGACGGAGACACAAAATAGATTTTGAGAATAGTTTTATTTAATTATTATTTTTAATTGATGTTTATGTTTTGTTTTATTATAATATCATGTTGGACGAGTCCATAAATAGGAACATCGATGCTAATATTTAATTATTTGTTATCAGTGTAACTATTTTGACAATGAAGGATTTCATTTCATTAATACAACTATTAATGAAAAGTATGATAATTATATTTAATAAGAGATGTTATGTATTAAATATCGTCATTTTAAGTGTGTTATGTTAATAGGTAGGTACATAATATATGCAATAATAATTTCTTGTGAAAAGTGTCCAGACACGCAAATAACAGCTGTATTTCTAACTAATATTTCTAAATTCATAATTTAATGTCATAAATTATTTTTTTATTCGGGCAAAAGTGTTTATTATCTACAACCTGTGACAACAACTAAATATAATAGACTATTTATACATTTTACTAAAGTCAACAGTTCTCTCAACACTCCAACCGACCTCAACACTTCTCTCAACCGAGGTCCCCACCTCGCATTTAATAGAAATCTTGTATTTGTAATTAACCGATTTCGTGCACTCTCAAATCTTGTTAGGGTTTAGGTGGGTATTAAATAATCTTGCCAAATATTATCAAAACCGGTTGATAAATTTAATTGCGCTAGAGAAAATTGTCCTTATTTTTTATGGAAATGTCGTCCAATCAAAAATCGCCGGCGTTAAAATTATAAAATATTTTTTGTACAAAAGTATTAAATAATATAATACAAATATATTTTATATACTTACTTCTGTATAGATATCAATTTCAAATACTTAAAATATTCAAAATTGTATATTATAGGGGTATCTTTCAAACATGTAAAGTGGGAATGAAAAGAATATTATCAAATTCACCCTATAAATGTGGGGTATTATTGAATAAGGTTTTAAAAATTAATGTAAAGTTTCTTACAAAAGTTTTTGTCACATGGATGTACCATTATTATTATATACTACGGGACTAATCGCGCACTAAAATTACGAGATAATTACGGGTAGTGACGGGTAGTCACTACCCGTGACCACGGTCGATGCAAGCCGACCGAAACGTCGGGATGAGGAGGTACTTATTTATCTCCTAATTTTAGTGCGCGATTAGTCCTAGAGTACAAAATAATAATAATCTGTAGTAAATTAAATTAAAAAAACATTCTTCATTTGCAGAAATGTTGAAGTAATTTAAAATTTCCCTAGTTACATTACATGACACTACTAAGTTTGGCCAAGATTCCTTTAAAATTTTACCTGTAGAGGAGAATATTGGCTTTAAGGTGAATAAATACTTTGTTCTCTGAAACAATAAAAAGTTAATGAATTCAAACATGATGTATGCTGCAACCTGCATACATCCATAATAAAAACTACAAATGTGTAGGTGTAGTATGTGAATTCATCAACTCGCAATGGCCCAGCATAGTATAAATGTAGGCCTATAGTAATAATAAATAAATATTTCTTTATTGTTTCACACCATCACAGAAAAAATAAAAACAATACAATAGTCACTTAACCTAGTTTAAAACAAACGGCGGCCTTATCGCTGGAAGCGATTTCTTCTAGGCTTATAGTCAACATAAGTCAAAGTCAAAATATAGTCAGAGTAAAGTCATAACATAGTATAGTATAATTCAGTCACAGCTATTATTATTTTTCTTTCTCTGTCTGGTCTTAATATGGCATCACTAGTTAAAGCGAGAAATTTCGTTTTGTTTTGTAAAGTAAAATTCAAGTATTTCTTTTCAGCATTCCACTCGTCTTGAAGAAAAGCGTACGTATTGATGAAAGTGACGTTGAACAAGATGACTTCACATTACGTCGACTTGCAGGACTTGTGGCGGTCCACGTTAGGATGAATTTAAAAAAGTTTGGATTTTATTTTATATACTCCGTCGAAGCCGAAAGTTTTGGTATTGAAAAACCTGTTTATGAGGGGCATAAAGTTACCGATATCGACAATTATTTATCGGCTATTTCAGGCACAGAATATTTCCCTGATACTTTTGGTTACTACCCTTTTATTTTCGCATTACGAAGATTTCAATTAAAACTGATTTCTAAGGCAGAGATTATTCACATTGGTAATATTCGAGAGCGTTATTGCAAGGAACCGATAGCAGCATTGTGTTCTAGAAACTATGAGAACGCACAAAATGTAGCAAAAACACTGGGATTTGACCTAAAAGAAATGCTGGAAAATGCGCCTCAAGAAATTAAACGTTATTTTGTTAAAGTGTTGACCTAGGTAAATACTACTGATATTTGAACTAACTTTAAATTCGGATAATTAATTTCTGTATAATGCCTATTTAATAAAGATAGTTACTTTAAATTTGTGTGTTTTTTCTTGAATTGGAAAAAAGTTAATACTATCACCACATAATAACATAGCAAAGTAATCTTTTTTTTGTGTCTGTCTGTCTGTAAAATAAATTAAATCTTCTAACAGATTGCTATGTCGTTTTCAATGTCTTGTAGAATATTTCTTGAATGAATGAATTACTTACTTTATTCAGCATTGATAATACAATGTAGGGTATCTGAGAATATCTTAAAAATTTTTCTAAAACTAACTTAAACGTATTTCTTAATGTTAAAGTAGTATTTATTTATTTATTACTTGCATTATGTACAGAGCAGTCTTCATAGCTAGGTACATCCCTGTTAGGGCGTTGCAAATATAAGTAAATACCTATTATATCTAAGACAAAGACTTAAAGTAAGTAAGTTCGAAGTAGGTAAATTATATGTAGAATAAGTAACTTTTTAGTATTAAACACTATCATGTTACTTAGTTTTATATTAAAAAACAGGACAAGTGCGAGTCAGGCTCGCACATCGAGGGTTCCGTACAAATCCAGAAAATTGCACAATTGGAAAGAAAGTTGTTAAAATCTCAATACTATAACCATCGACAAATAAAGTTATTTTTTCTACTTTTCTCGTCATACATCGAAAATTACACATTATTAAAATAATTATAAACCTTCTTTTTGTGATAAACATTTCAAAAATTGACGCGTTCGCAGGATTTGAACCTGCATCCTCTGGGACACCGGCCCAGATGCTTTGTCCAATTAAGCTAAATCGCGTCCTGCGAATCCGCCAAATTAGTGAGTGTTTATCTTAATAAACTTATTGATTGATTTAGCTTAATTGGACAAAGCATCTGGGCCGGTGTCCCAGAGGATGCAGGTTCAAATCCTGCGAACGCGTCAATTTTTGAAATGTTTATCACAAAAAGAAAGTTTCTATACACCTAGTGTGTGAAGCACGATAAAAATAATTTCATTAATTATAAACCTGTTTTAGCATGTGCTAATGAAGTTCTTTTACATACCTATATGATACCTTACATGATACAGTTTACTCACTTTGAATTTTGAACCCATATTTTGTGAATTTCGAGGCTCTATTTTTTGTGATTTAAATAAAAATGTACAGTTTTCAGATTTATTCCTATATGCGTACTCCGAGACAATGCTTTTCGCCAAATTTCATAGTTCTATGTCAACGGGAAGTAACCTGTAGGTTTTGATTTTTGTGAGTGTCGGCATATGCGGTTTTTACGACATAAATTATCTTGTCAAATACATATTTTTTTATCGCCATTTAATTTTTAAATAGGTTCTAAAAAAATTAGGAAAATGAACTATGTGCTCTGCCAAATACTGCATTAAGCCTAAAATGAAAAAAAAAAACTGACAGTGACCTTTTAAAACAGCAAAGTTAAATTACATTGTCAATTTTGTCATGTCATTACCCCTAACCTAAAATTACTCAGCAGATTAATGAAAAACAGAAATGATTTTAATGAATAATCAGAACCAAAGAAAATCAAAACGTCAGCAACCATACAGACAATACATGAATACGTTTTATAAGTTAATGGTTAAAAAAAATGAGTGAGCAAAAAATGTGAGAAGTTCTTGTTAACTGTTGTAAAACACTGTTTATTTTTTTTCAAGATAAGAAGGTGTTCAGTTCAGTTCAGTTCAGTTCATTTATTCCCACGTAGGTACAATAATGCACACTTATGAATGTCAAAAGTAAACAATAAATATAAATTAACATGAAACAATAAAACTAACATAATTAATACATTTTCATTTAACAATATTGTCACATGTCAGTTTGCGCAAGGAATTTTTGTCACACATAAAATCTTTTATACTGTAGTATGCTTTTTGTGTAAGAAAATCCTTGATAATACTTTCAAACATTGTTTCATTTTTCTTTGTCAAATTTTCAGGTATCAAATTGTAATAGCAAATACTATTTCTTACAAATGAATTGTCGGTTTTAGCAAGTCTCGCTTTTGGTAGAACAATTTTCGAGTTATTCCTTGTATTGTAGGTATGAATATCACTACGTTTTTTAAATTTGTGCAGATTCTTACGCGTGTACATAATATTTAAGAAAATATATAAGCTAGGTAGTGTCATGATCTTTACTTGAGGCATCAAATTGTAACTTTGAAACAGAGACAGTAAGTTATTCTTTTTGACTGTTTCCTCTAGCAAGTTTACATTAAAATCTCCAAGAACGATTACTTCCTTATTTTTGTCACACAGTTTATAAAGAACTTCTTCAATCACTGCCTCAAATACAATAAAATTTCCCGTTGGAGGTCTGTATGGGCTAACAATTATATATTTATCAAGTCCTACACACGCTAACTCAACGTGCCGTTCAGAAGAAAGACGGGTTATATCAAGTCTGTTTTTAACTTTTAAAGAGTTCTTAACAACAATCAGAGAACCTCCATGAGTGGAAAACTTTCTACAAAAACTGCTAACAACATGATAGTTTTCAAAATTAAGGATTAACTGATGATCGCTCAAAAAAGTTTCTGTTAAGCATAAGACATCGACGTTGAACTTCTCCACAAATAAACCGATTTCTAACTCCTTATTTTTTAGACCACCTTGGATGTTTTGATGAACTATGGAGAGGCTACAATCAGCTTTACATGGTCTAAAAAATTTGACGAATCTAACTGCGAGCATTGTTCCATCACTGTGTTTACCACAGCAGGGGTTTTTGCAATGGTACATTCATTGTCACATACAATTTCGATAATTGTTTTATTCTTCTTCCCATCAGTGTAATGTCATGCCAAAATTTAGATGTATACAGGGTTACTAGTAATCAGTAAGTATCATTGTAAGGGCATGTTGTACATAAATACAAACCACTTTTGTTCAACACTTCTTAATTCCTGAAATAAAATTTTGCTTCTCCATACATTCAGCCTTGCGTCAATGGACGTTTTCTTGGGATTTGCTGATATATTTCTCGTGAAATGTCGAGTCTTAGAATAAAAGATTTTGTTCTGATGTGTAAAACATACTTTTAAAAACTGAGCTGATTACCACTTATTTTTTTAATTATATTTCTCCTCAAAACTAGATAAGTACTTACATGAATAAAAATTTGTTGTGCCTCAATAATTTATTTTTATTTTGATGCGAACTTCTACAGCTGCTGTACTGTACTGCTATTGTTTCTTGCAGAGGGTGAAGAAATCAGACCAAATTAATTCATAAAAGTTTGAGAATCACAAACTCTTCATATAGTAATTCCGAAATGCTAGATTTATGAAGTATGAGATTAGAGATAGGAAAAGTGTCGAAATTTTATGTTTGGGGTAATTATGGTCAAAAAGGATTTCAGAACTTATGTATATGTTAAATAAAATCAATTTTTGAATGATTCCGGAATTACCTCGAGATAGTTCGTAATTTCCCTGACTTCATAAGAATATGACCCAATTTTTTAATATCAAAATTATTTAAAATTGCTATTTTTATTGAAATTTAATAATGGTTATCATACAACATATTCATATAAATAACAAAGGAAATTAAAAAATAGCACTAACTAAAAATGTATTTCGAATATTTAGCTCGAATGTAAAAGCCTGGCCATCTCATATGAATTTATGTCACAATTACCCCAATACACCTTACTTAATTGTCAGTTTAAATATTGTCCATATACCTAATTAGACAAATATTTAGCAGGATAGGTGCGAATATTCACTAGAACGTCTAAACGAAAAGTAGTACCTATGAGAGATGTAAGGCAAGTATTTAAAAGCTACACCCAAGAGTATTATTATATCTTCTTTGACCCAAGCTAAACACTTGAATATAACTCCAGTCTAAACTTGATGGAAAGAAAAAACTATAAAAAACTTTACATGTCGGAGTGAGGTAGATTAACTGTTGCCTATCAGCATAATCCAACAGTGGTAAGATAATAGTTTCAATTGATAAAAAGCAATGAATCTTTCTTGCATTTTCGTTCTTTTTTTATACCTAACTTATTAGTATTCTTTATAGAAACAGTAGCAATAGCAGAGTAAAAAGACCTATAGTAGCAATGGCAGATTAGAAAGAGAAGTATTTATGATGTAAAAATAAAAAGCCAAAAAGTTGATTATAAAACTTTTATTCATATTCAAAATCCTCACTGATTAATATTTTATCAAGAAAACTGGCAGGTGGTAATATATTGTTCAATAGATTATAGAAGGTATATCAGGAGTGTATATTGGTGTTGCAGATTGGAAGTAGTCAGTCGAGGCAATTCAGGCAGCTGTGCAGTGTGTGCAGCTATTGAAACATTGTTGTGAGCTCTCATCCAACAAGAATGGCAAGCAAAAGCCTCTTCTGGTACCTAGAAAAGTATTGTTTACTTTAGTACAGGTACATTTTGAACACAAAACAAGGCATATTTTGTAATTAAACTCATAAAAAGTACTCAGTATATTATACATCCTATCCTACTAATATTATAAACGCGAAAGTTTGTGAGGATGGATGGATGGATGTATGGATGTTTGTCACTCTTTCACGCAAAAACTACTGAACGGATTGAGATGAAACTTCCTACTAATAATATAAACGCGAAAGTTTGTGAGGATGGATGGATGGATGTATGGATGTTTGTTACTCTTTCACGCAAAAACTACTGAACGGATTGAGATGAAACTTTGCAATAATATAGCTTATATATCAGAATAACACATAGGCTATAAATTATAATGATATTGCGTCAAAAATCAATATATCATGCGGGCGAAGCTGCGGGTAAAAACTAGTATTATTATAAAAGTTTCTTTTGGTAAAACTGATCATCATCTAATTAGGTTTAGGTTCAAAGATATTTATTCTCAATATAAGATATACATTGCTTCTATGAGAACACTACCAATAATAAACTTTTAAATAACAGTTTGTCATCACTGAGAAAACATTTACATACATTATTTAAAATATGTAATTCATACATGTACTTGACGATTGTGGAACAAACATAAATGTTAGCAGCCAAAGTCGTAATGCCTTTTATTGGTTTTCATTTTATTAGGTAAAATATGATGACAATTCTAATTACTTATCCCTTTTTTATGTACGATATTCATTGAACTGGAATGATAAGGACACAGATACGACTAGTAGATTACCTGGAGCGAAAATATTTCACTTGCTATGTAATCCATCTCAATGCTCCGGTCATATCTCAATGTTCTGGTCATGAAGTCTGAGTGTAGCCGTCGACCAGTACGCCTTCCCAAAGATATTCCACAAGACAGGCATTCGGCTGTATGACCAAGTTGTCTTCGAGACAGTAGAGGTTGGGATAAACCTTCTGCTCGGTTTTCAGCTTCTCTCGCCACAAGGATAACGCATTCATGACAGAGACGGTCACTATCCATCACCTGCAATAAGTTTTCATTTAAGAAAATACTTATCTTCTAATATACAAAAATGTATGTTTCTATAAAAATGTATAATAGCACCTCAGTTCGTAAATATTACGGGCTAAAACGAGTTAACGCAGGATTATGTGCCAATAGTTAAAATAATTATTATATCAACACGTCAACACCTCCAAAATTGCTAAATCAGAATACCGAGAACGAGGTCTGGCAACTCTGAATAAATCATCTGATTGACTGAATTTGACATTTTCTTTTTTTTTGACAGCAACAGTAATAAATTGATTTTTAGGGTTTTTTAGAATTGAATTGAATTGATTTTTAGGGTTTCGTACATCAAACGGAAAAAACGGAACCCTTATAGGATCACTTTGTTGTCCGTCTGTCCGTCTGTGTGTATGTCAAGACTCTTTATCTCGGGAACGCGTAAAGATATCGAGTTGAAATTTAAACTGTATACGTATATCTATGATTTCTTACAGTTGTGTAAAGGAAAAATTTCTCAGTTATCGTTTCAAAAAGTTAGAGCCGTTTATGTCGTAAAAAACCGCATATTTTGCACTCACGAAAATCAAAACCTACAGGGTACTTCCCGTTGACATAGAACTATGAAATTTGGCGAGAAGCATTGCCTCAGAGTACACATATAGGAATAAATCTGAATACTGTACATTTTTATTTACATCACAATAAATAGGGCCTCAAAATTCACAAAAAATTGGTTCAAAATTCTGTCTTAACTGAAAACAAGTTCAAAAATAAATTTATATGTAGATGTATAATTGTATAAATATAAAACATCAAACTTAATAGCAATCAAATCAAATAAGTTATAAAATCAATTCTTAAAGCAACAGTTTAAATCTCAGTATTTACTCACATCTAAACTAGATGGCGCTGGCGTCAAGTTAGCCCGCGGTATTGACTTTCTCCGTCGATGTACGAACTGTCTATGCGTTCTAAAGATGACGTTTAATTGCAAAAATATAAATCCATTTCCTGCATAGGGGCGCCCTAGCCCTAGAAAAAACGTATCATAGCTACGTCATAGCAAATCTCGGAAACATAGCGTCGATTTTGCCCCGCCCCCTTGAAGCGTTGTGCTAAATCAATACTTCGAAAATCGATTCGAAATTCGAATCGATAAAAATATCGATTCTTCCGAGAAATACCTGACTGCCCACAGAAAAGAGACTTTCTCTCTTCTGTGTGACTGCCGATGTACTAAACTTTATAAAGCGTAGTTTTAAGCCTATACTAGGCCCAATAACGAAGACGCTATCGTAAATTAAATAGCAAACTTAAAAAGTGTTCTCTCTATCGAATGCCTAAAGTGAAAAAGAAACAGAAATATGCTAATTAGCTATTATAATTACGATGGCGGCTTCATAATTGACACAACACCTTTTAAATTTACTGTAATAAATTTTATTTATAACTTTCCTCATCACTTCGCATTTTCTAAACCACTATACAAAAGACATCATTCATTTTGGGCTATATCTGAAAGAGGGCCGGCCAAAACAATTATTTAGGAAATAATATTCGTAGGTACATAATATTATCCTGTACATTTTACCCCACATGACCAACCCTCTAGAATCGCCTCCTGTGCAGTAGTTAGTTACCGAGTTTTGAAAACAATTATTTTAAAAATGATTTTATCAACCAGCTATGAACGAAACTAAGACACTGTTTGATGGTCACTTAGGCCAGCGAACGAATATTTTGATGTATTTGATAGAAGACCCTTTTGTGTTCTCTATTGAACTTAAAAAAAAAGTATTTGAATGACAATCATCAAAATCACTGAAGCCATTATTATTTTATACTACGGGACTAATCGCGCACTAAAATTACGAGATAAATAAATACCTCCTCATCCCGACGCTTCGGCCGAGTTCCATCGACCGTGGTCACGGGTAGACTGATTTTAGTGCGCGATTAGTCCCGTAGTATAAAATAATAATGTGTTCAAATCGCGAAAGTTTAAAAACAACATCACTGAAGCCGTTTCCGAGATGTAAAATCAATATTAGTTTAAAAAAAACTAAAAAACACGTTTTCTTGGCATATCAAACGTAAAGTGTAAAATGATTTTTAATATAGGCAGGAAATAATAATGTACGAAAAATTTTAATACTATTGTAAAAAAAGTGTTTTGTGCTATAATTTTTCATAAATCGAGCACCCCACGCTTTTTTACAATATTATTAATATTTTTCGTTCATTATTATTTTCTGCCTATATTGGAAATTATTTTACACTTTTTAGTTTGATATGCTATGAAAGAGTGTTTTTTAGTTTTTTTTAAACCATATTTATTTTTCACCTTTTAAATTTTTAAATATTTTTTTTAGTAACAATGTATTGTCAACCATCTTTGATAAGTGAGCAAATTTAAAGAAAATGTTATAACTTAAAGTAGGTCAAAATCGAGCTCAAAAGGGGTTGGTTACAAGCAAGCAAGCAAACATACAGGTGAAACTAATAAAAGCCTGTTAATAAAATAAATAAAAGACAAGCCAGCAAATATTAACTACAGTAAAAAACATCTAAAACTACTGAATATGCAATGAACGGTTCTAATAAGCAGGTAACAATTTACCTGCTAAATAGTTTTTGTTAATATTTGAAAGTAATTAATTTCAAAATTCGATAACTACGCAGGGAGTTATCATAGAGGATTGGTCCCATAGTATAACATGTTTAGAATTATATGCATTTATACTATTTGGTCGGAATATCAGGATTAGCCCAATATGAATGTTACCTTTTACAAATCTAATAGTTAACCAAATTCCACTTAAAAACATAGGTAGACATTGATTAGTAGTCGGGTTAAAAGGAAGTTTGGCAAAAACGAGTACTGTACAACCATAGATTTATTATAACTTCTACCGATTATGCACCGAGAAAAGTATAGAATAACATAATGCAATGCAATAAAATCGTAACTTTGTCAAACACTAGGTATTTGAAGTAATGTAAACATTCTATATATTTGTTGTTCTCAAAATTATCGTTTTATGCTGTGTTGTGAAATAAAATAGATAGTTTTTAACTTCATTTATAGTTCTTGCACTGAACACTTATTCATATTTCAAAAAAATAGACGTGAAAATACAAAAACTACGACTAACCTAAAAATTATAAACTTTCGCTTTTGTTCTTAGAACACGATTCGCAGCCCCAATCACAGCAGGTACCATGGTTGTTTTTTATTGTTTGTGCCCTTACATTCTATTTATTTACACATTTAATACAATATTTGTAGAAATCACAATCAGCTTTGCTATAGCCAAAACATAAATATGACGATAATTTCTTATTGGTTGGATGGTCTCAGAATAATGACGGCAACAACTGTCAAAAGCCTTTTGGGGTATAGTTGATGGGGGGGGGGGGGCGAAGAATTTGATTACATATTTTTAATGCCATAATCATATGATATAGGGAAGCAAACAATAAAATTAGAGCAATGAGGTGATGTAATGAGAGTTGGAGGGCGAAAATCATAATATAAACCACGCCCTTCGTTCCTACAGGACCTCAAATTAGCAGACCTTCTAAGATCTAAGATCTCCTGACTCGAACAAATTGAAGTGAATGAAATATTATTTAAAAGAGCTTCATATTTTGCACATCCTAAAACAGGTTTATAAATTTTATAATTATTTTAACAACGTGTTTTTACGGAACCCTCGATGTGCGAGCCTGACTCGCACTTGTTTGTTTTTTTTTAAAATAATTCGCCCATTTTTGTGCAGGCCTTTAAGACCATACCGCCACTTCTTATGTATGTAATCCGTAATGTAAACACAATAAAAAAAAATCCTTGTAATTTTTCTGGTGGGTTAATATTAATTTCAACTAGTGATATGAAAACAGCAAAAAATCACAATATTTTTGAAGCACATATGATTTTTAGAAAAGATGTTTGGTTTTTTTTTACTAACAAATAAAAATATATTGACAGGTTAATTCCGTGCATCCTTCTTTAGCACATTTATTAAAGTCCTTTAGTTAATCAAAAATCCTACATTCATAAATTTTTCTCCCACTGTTATGGCTATATTAACGTTTGAAAACTCGCGTTTCATTGACTGATTCACTCACTAACTCAATTATGGATCAAAAACCTAACTCACTTCCAGATGACCTAGAATCTTGATATTTGGCACAGAGGTAGACTACGGGGCATATACCTACCTACAAAGGGAAAAATCTAAAGAGTGATTTTTTTTATTATTAGTATTACCTATCAACGAAATAATTTTACAATTTAGTTTTCCGTACTTCAATAGATGTCGCTAGCATCGCGCGGCGCTATTCCTACATCGCGGTGAAGGTATTTTCGTTGGACTAACCCTCAGACCAAATTAAAAGCTCGTATAAATGGGTAGATAAGAATGTTACAAAATTATGTCGATTTAGGGATAAACTTTTTATAGAATGGACTAAAGACACTAGCAATAAAGAACTAAGGTCTAGGTATAATAAAGTTAGAAACAAAACAAATAAAATAGTTCATAGAAATAGGAACACGTATTATAAACAAGAAATCAACAAATATAAGACGGATACAAGGAAGTTATGGCAATTAATAAATACTATGTCGGGAAAGATTACAAGGTCCATTGACGATACAATAACAAAAGCTTTCAATGTAGACGAAAGTACCAAAAACATAGCAAATAATTTTGCACATGAATTCCAAAAGAATGTTAAATCAATAATACCTTCGTGCAAATCAATATTACTGAACTCTAACCATAATTCGCAACTAAATAAATCAATTCGTTTCCCAAAGGCTACGAACACTGATGTACTTAAAATAATAAAAAGTATTAACCCTAATAAAGCTCCAGGGGCCGATGGAATTAGAGCTTTGGACATAGTACGTTTATCTGATCGAATAGTGAACACTATAGCTCGACTAATAAATACAAGTATTGTAACGGGACGATATCCAAATGAGCTAAAGCGTGGCATCGTTAGACCCATATTTAAGGGTGGTTGCACACAAGACTATACAAAGTATCGTCCGATTACCATACTGCCGATTATAGATAAGATTATAGAGAAATACGTGTGTAAAATCATTCATAACTTTTATTCTAAGAATAATGTGATATGTACAGAGCAGTTTGGCTTCCAACCAAAAAAAAGTACCACACTGCTTTTGTCCCGTTTCACAGATGATATCAACGGATATCTAAATGAGAGGAAGCACGTGTTTTTGGTCTTTATAGATTATAGTAAGGCATTTGACACGCTTCGGCACGATCTGTTAATCGAGAGACTGAATGATAGCGGGGTGCGAGGTAACATACATAATTGGTGCACAGACTATTTACACGATCGCACATACCAAGTTAGGGTCGGCGAAGCACTCAGCGACACCATCAACGTAACAGAGGGCACTGCCCAAGGATCAGTTCTAGGTCCGGTGCACTACCTGACCTACGTAAACGGCCTAAGTAAAGTAATAAAATTTTGTAACATATACCAGTTTGCAGATGATACCTGTCTGATCGCCGCTAACAAAAACATTTCGGTAGCTTTAAGCCATCTGCAAACTGATTTCACTGCTATTTGCAAATGGTCTCATGATTCTGGGCTCGTTCTAAACGCCGATAAAACGAAACTAATTCATGTACACTCCAGCCACAATAAGAGCCCATATAAAGATGGTGTTTCGATCACAGCCCACGGACATGATTGTTTGCACAATAATGACGCTCATTGTACGATTAGTTGCAGTGAAATAGAACAAGTTACCGAACACACATACTTGGGCTTAGCTATCGATAACAGATTCAATTGGTCAAAGCACATCGATAGAACATGCAACAAACTGAGAGCTATTATGTCCAAATTTTATATTATAAAGAGCAGAGTGCCTTTCGATGTGTTGCTTACTATGTACAAAGCTTTAGTCGAAAGTGTTATCGCATATGGCCTCAGTAGTTATGGTCGCACCTACAAAACATACCTAGATCAAATCTATAACTTGCAATATAGGATACTTAAGTTAATTGTACCCTCTAAAATTAAATGTAAATTTAAAGACGATCCAGCGGGACTTTTCAAGTACTGTGGCATCATGCCAATATATAAAAAAATTGAATTTAATTTACTCCAAGAGCAATTCTTTCGGACTGATATCCAAATTCCAAAAACTGGCAGTAAAATCACTAGAAGTATATCCAACCGTCAACTTGTAATACCTAGATTCAATAATACCTATGGTAAAAGAACTTCTATGTTCATTTTACCAACTCTAATAAATAAATTACCACATGAGCTAAGATCTAAATTGAATGCCAAAAACATCAAAACACTTTTGAAAAATTATTATATTGAACCAAACAGGCTCAATATAAATGAACGGAATGCATAACTGGGAGCACCCTTTATTGGCTGCGGGGCGCGCGGTCGCAGCGGTCGCCGCGGCAGTCGGTGCGCAATGCCTACGACTATAGATAAGAACCTGTTCCGTCGTGGGTACCTACCGACAGCTGATCTGTGCGTTCGCGCGTTGTTTGCTATGTTGAATTGGTTCTTCGTTATCATTTAAAATGTATTTGATGATCTTTTTGTACGTTTATCTGCACTGATATGTATATATATTTGTTTATGCATGAAAATGTATTTTGTAGCACAGAATATTTAATACTGTTATTTTAAGAGAACTAGATTGTCTAGACAAACCTAATCTAGGTTTTAAGACAATGTATGAACGAGTTATCTATCATTGTAATTTATCAAATAAATAAAAAAAAAAAAAAAAAAAAAAAAAAATCAAGACGGAACAGTCGTGAACCAACAAGTGGGGCCGGTTTTTTAAACATGACATGTACACGACACGTACAAAAAAACTATACCTTAGATCAGTCGAACACATTGTGTTATGTGTTCGACTGAGCCAAGACAAGACAAGTGAGGTGGGCAAGACTATGGCCTCGCTGTCAGCGAGACATAGTTATGCCCGCCTCACTTGTTTGTTAAGAACATTTTGTTTTGATTTTTCATTTGGTCTCAGGAACTATCCATAATTAACCAAATCTTCCATCTTATTATATTTTTCATATTTAATAAGACAAGTACATTTTGTTTGTTTTAAAATAACTTTTTGAAAGTATGTGAGTCTTGAATTAACGAAAATCGCAATATATTTAGGTCGTTACGAATCCGTGGACGGGAGGTTCCGTGAAAGTAGTGTTACTCGCAAAACTCACAAAAGCACTACCTATATGTGTAGTCATCAATATACAATGTGTTTGTCTATAGGGTAAATTTTGAATAAATTTTACTGTGGGGTCAACTCTGAAAACGCAAAAAAAACAGCTATTCCATACTTTTTGTTGAAAGCCTTATAAAAAATCGTATGAAACAGCAGATTATTTTTACGTTTTCAGTTTCAGAATCTCACAGTAAAAGTTGTTCAATATTTGCCATAGATGTCACCGCTTAAGGCTCCGACACCGGTAGACAAACACTTTGTATTATACTGTCTCCATTGTTACATTTTGATTCCAAAAATTTAACTAGTAGTTTTACCAACAGTAGACCTCGCATCTGAATGTTTGTAAGCCGACTCGCTCTTGGCCAATTTGACTAATACTCGCAAATCTTGTTAGGATTTACATTTTTACAATTTTTATTTATATTAATTAACGATATCGACTGCTAAATAGTGCTACGTCAAATTTTCTCCCAAATCTACAATCGTTGAGGCCAACAAAATCCAAGAACATGTAAAACCAATTTTTTCAAGATTCGTTTTAAAATGCGACCAGTAGGTAGAGAAGGTGATTGCGGGTGGCATTTACAACTGAGCGCTACTATAGCTCGGATGACCCGTTAAAATGTAGGTCGTAGTTGTTTTAACCGTTCAGCTATGTCAGAGGCCTTCAAGCAACTTAAAAACTCTGACACCAGGGCTAGCCACTCACCCAATAACTTATTTAAGTAGGTAGAAGTTAGAAGAAGAAGTTTGGAGTAGAAGTTATTTAGTAGAAAAAAAAATTTGCCGATCTCGAAGCACAGACGCTTTGCCCTCTCGATCAAAAATATAGGGATTGATAAAATAATATTCGCAAGATGCATGAAATCAGTAGTAGCATTACCTGACGGACTAATTATAATTTTTTTTTTACCAAGCCATTATGCTTATTTTGAAACGATTTGTTTTTTTTAGGGTTCCGTACCTCAAAAAGAAAAAAACGGAACCCTTATAGGATCACTTTGTTGTCCGTCTGTCCGTCTGTCCGTTCGTCCGTCCGTCTGTCCGTCTGTCCGTCTGTGTGTATGTCAAGACTCTTTATCTCAGGAACGCGTAAAGATATCGAGTTGAAATTTAAACTGTATACGTATATCGATGAACTCTTGCAGTTATGTAAAAGAAAAACTTCTCAGTTTTCGTTTAAAAAAGTTAGAGCCGTTTATGTTGTAAAAAACCGCATATTTCGCACTCACTAAAATCAAAACCTACAGGGTACTTCTCGTTGACATAGAACTATAAAATTTGGCGAGAAACATCGTACACATATAGGAATAAATCTGAAAACTGTACATTTTTTATTTAAATCACAAAAAAATAGGGCCTCAAAATTCACAAAATATAGGTTCAAAATTCAAAGTGAGCAAATCGTATAATGTAAGGTATCATATAAAAGAACTTCATTAGCACATGCTAAAACAGGTTTTTAATTATTTTAACATTTTCAGTAATTTTCGATGTATGACGAGAAAAGTGAAAAAAAAGACTTTTTTGTCGATGGTTATAGTTTAGAGATTTTAACAACTTACTTCTCAATTTTGTGAAATTTTCTGGATTTGTACGGAACCCTCGGTGTGCGAGCCTGACTCGCACTTGTCCGGTTTTTTTATTGAGAAGGGTAGACTCCCGAGGTGATCCCATTCAATTTTATCAATCATCTATCAGTCGAGTAAAAATTCTATACATCGATTTAAGCGAACTATTCGAATTTAGTACACGATTGAAGTCGTTTTTTTATAGTTTAGGTATGCCATTTTTTGCAAAAATAATTATAATTGTATGAAATAATACAGTATTCAATTCTTTATTGCAACATAATAAGCCAATTTTAAAAGCGCCATCTATGAATTTTCGTAGGCGCTACGATCGTTTTCGGAAATATAATAAACTACGAAACCATTTATTAGTTTATTTTAGTTACCTTCTTCAAAAATTAACTATTTCTTTAAAGTGAAATTTAATTCTTAACTTCGGTTCAGAAGTTCAGGGGTACATTATTTGCGGTGCACAAGTAAGTTTCCAGAAATTAGGTGCCAAAAACACTTTGTCCATTACAAACTCTTCATTCGGTTTCAAATTACTAAACAGTAATCCTCGAGCTCATTTAAATTAATCCAGATGGTTGCAATATATAAAAATTAATCAAGTTAGATACCTAATAAAGAAATAATAAAATTAAAATAAAATTAATATTTAAGGGGCTCCCATACAAGAAACGTGGTATTTTTGCTCCATATTAATAACAGCAACAGTAAGATGCTTGAAATATTCACAGAATATTAAGTTGTGTATGTATTCACTATTGTAATTAAATTTAAAAAAATATTTTAGTGGGGCTCCCATGCAGTACGGAACCCTTTGTGCGCGAGTCGACTCGCACTTGGCCGACTACTTCATCTTTATTTTTATCGATGGCGTATGGAGTTTTATTAGCGACGTCACACACGGCACAGTAGGATTTCTATACAGTAAAAAATATCGTTCCAATAAATTTTATCGATTCCTTTTGTCATAAAATACTTACTGTATTGTCCGGTGGGTATGTATATTTATATATATTTGCCTGGCAGGCATAAAGAATTACATTATATAATTAAATGTAATTTACAGATATCTAAATAAAAAATATACCGAATGAATACTGTGAGCGAGGCACATTGGAACAGTGCAGCTTGTTGCGTCAACAACGCCTATATAACTCGTGTTTTAAAACAGCTAAAAAATGCGTAGTCGGTGACTCATGTAGAGCCAAGCTTCTAACTCTACTCGACACGCCCTAACTCTGCAAGCTCTTACTTACCTTCCATTACAAGTCAATTTTTAGGGTTCCGTACCCAAAGGGTAAAAATGGGACCCTATTACCATGACTCCGCTAATCCGTCTGTCCGTCTGTCAGTCCTCAGTCTGTGATAGTTATATAGTTTAAATTTTTCAAAGATGCTGTATTTCTGTTGCCGCTATAACAATAAATACTAAAACCAAAATAAAATAAATATTTAAGGGGAGCTCCAATACAACAAACCTGATCTTTTTGCCATTGTACTGTACTGTACTGTACCAGCCTTTTTAAGAGTCCACTGCAGGACGTAGGCCTATCCACGAAGGGTGATTGGGCCATATCCACCACGCTGGCCCAGTGCGGGTTGGTGGATTCACATACGCCATCGAATTTTTTCTACGGACGCATGCAGGTTGCCTCACGATGTTTTCCTTTACCGAAAAACCCGTGGTGTGAAATTCCGTACATAATTTCCAAGGAATTCATTGGTACGGGACCGGGATTTGAACCCACGACCTCACGATTGTAAGGCGGGTGTCATTACCACTAGACCACCACGGCTTTTTTTTTGCCACTATTTGCTCGAAATTAATAACGGTAACCGGTAGACGCTTGAAATATTCGCAGAATATCTAATTCTATGTTAACTTCAATCATTAATTATAAATTAAAATAAAATAAATGTTTAAGGGGGCTCCAGTACAGTACGGAACCTTCGTGCACGAGTTCGACTCGCGCTTAGCTGATTTTTAGTTATTATTTTAGTTAGAAACAAGCTGTTGAGAACATAATTATGTTTGATATAGAATTATACCCACACCAAATACCTATGTTGGTAATATGGCGCAGTATCAGTTACTTCTGTCACAATACAGGGTTATTTCTAATCAATTAGCATCCTTTCAGGGGCTTATTCTGCACACCAAAACGTATTATTATATCTTCTTTGCCAAAACAAAAAACTTTTGTCAAAACTCAAAAAAAAATTTGTCGTTCACCCGCGACCAAATGTATGGAACAGCAGTTCTTTTTTTTCGAGTTTGGACAAAAGTCGCGGAACAAAAGTTGTTAGTTTTGATGTATGAAATAAGTCCATAAAAGGATGCTAATTGATTAGAAATAACCCTGTATAATTACATTGTCTATTGTACATTATGTTATCTTAATTCATACTAAATGTGAAATAATCTAACATGATGCAATAGGAAACTACAAAACAACGTCTTGGTTGTATTCCCATCCTGTGTGATAAGGGAATGATAAAACAGAACTAAAACAATGACAATGGGTAAATTATATCATCACTTCATGGCGGTTTTTATTATTAACACTACATTGACGAACTAGCCTGCACGTTTATTATTAAAATATATTAAAATACTTAACTAAAAAATCTCCAAGTTATTTTTGATGAAAATGAGTGATAAACATCTGGAAGAAATGAACCAATTGACATTAAATGATAACCAAAAAGTGGTAAAAATCTTCGCTTTTTCAAAGGATTTTGACGGCAATTTATTTTACGCCAAGTACAGAAACGCTACATTTCTCAAGGAAAATGAAAACATATTACTAATACTGGCCAAATATGACGAACTCGAAAATTATTACAAGAAAATGAAACCTTATGAAAAGTTTGCAATTAAGGGGATGTTTCTGGAACCCAAGTGAGTATTTTGCATAATATTGGTAAATAAGTAAATAAAACTATTATGTATACTTGCTGAGAGATACGTATTGTCATATCTATTTTATCGTATTGTTTGCCAATTTGGGGAGGAGCAGCTAAAACTAAATTTATTGAGGTTGAAAGAGCCCAGAGAATCTTACTCAAAGTTATGTATTTCATGCCATATATATATCCTACTAACCAACTGTATTCATTAAGCCAGCTTCTGACTGTCAGAAAACTTTACATCGTACAAGCAGTTCTCAAAGTTCACAAAGATACACCATATAATGATAACGTTCTTAACAAAAGAAGAAAGGATAAAGCAATTGTGGTCCAACCTGTCAAAAGTTCTTATGCTAGCAATCAGCTTGTTAATAAATCAGCACGATTATATAATGAAGTTAACAAAGTTTTGAATATCTATCCAATGAATTATCATGACTGTAAAAAACATCTAACCAGTTGGATACTTACTAGAAACTATGAGGAAACAGAAGAACTGTTACAAATCAAGAAATAATAAATAAATAAATAAATCAACTTAAAAATATGTGTATTTTGGACATGTTGAGTATTAGGACATAACACACACACGCATGCACACACACACTCATATACACGCATGCACACACACACGCACTCACACATACACACACACACGCACTCACACATACACACACACACACAAATATTGAAACGTGAAATATTTTTGAAAAAATTTTGTAAGTTTAGAGTAAATTGTAAATTTTAAAATGCATTTTATAAAAATTGTTAAAGATAACCAAGTTGTTACCATAGTATGGATATCGAAGAGCGGGGTCTTCTGACACAGGTATTTTTATACCTAATAGAAGGCTCCAATCTACATTAATTTAAGAAACTATTGGTTACAGAAATAAAAACTATTTTATTTTTATTTTTTTTATATTTTATCGTCATTTTACGTGGTAATAATAATAATGTAAGAGCCTACCTACTTGTATATGCAAAATGCAAACTTTTCTGGACACGCAAATAACTGTTTTTCTAATTCGTCGTTTCAGCCATAGGACGTCCACTGCTGGACATAGGCCTCCCCTATAGATCTCCAATAAGACCGGTTCGTAACGGCTTGCATCCAGTGCGATCCTGCGGTCTTAATAAGGTCATCCGTCCACCTTGTGGGTGGACGTCCTACGCTGCGCGCCGGGACGTGGTCTCCACTCGAGAACTTTTCGACCCCATCGGTCATCTAAATAAATAGTTGTTTTTTTTTTTTTTTTTTTTTTTAATGACAATACTACACTACTACCAAAGAAGATATAATAATACTACTACTACATAGAAAGCAATTGGATCATCCACAGACAATTATAGTTAATTAGTTTTTCTAATGAAATATTTATATCATAATTTAATATCACGGATTAATTAGAGATTTTACTAATCTAGTAGTTCTCCGAACAGGAGACCTCGCTTCTGTTTTACTGAATCTCCATAAGCCTCGATATCGACTTGCTTTTGACCGATTTCGTTCAGACTCGCAATTCTTGTAAGAATTTAGGTATTAAACAATCTTGCCAAATACTAACAAAATTGGTTGACAAGTTTCATAAAGATTCATTGAAAAATGTGATCTGTTGAGGAACATCGGCATCCGGACAGACTACAACAAAATGTTCGATTCAAAATACATACTCTCTCTTACCTCTTTCGCTTGGTCTTTATCAAGGAGCATATTAACCAGTGGAGAGAGTGCGCGGGGCGGCCTCGCTCACCATCGATAGGCACTTTAGTTGACAACCGACTAGGGATGCTCGATCCAGATGCTTTGTATCGATACTTTGGATTGCAATGGATCGCATCGCAGTGTATCGATCCAGGTATCGATCCGCTTGTTTCGATACAATATTTTGGATCGATCCGGTATCGTATTCAAAGTTTATTGTTTTAGGTACATAAACAATACTTATTTACGTCGGCCAAACTGTCAGTGGCAAAGTACAGAGAAATAATATTTTTTAAAGCCGCTCTTTGTTGAGACGATACGATTGTGTGGTTTCGATACGATATATTTTGATCCAGTATCGTGTCAATAGTTTAAAAAGATGTGTTGTTGCGATACGATATTTTATTCAAAGTAGAACGAAGTCAAAAATATCGATATCGATATTTTGCTAGTAACATATTTGGCACCACTACAAGAACTGTTGTCATTGCGTCATTCTGGCGTCAGCCAATTACAGCCAGCGGAGCCTACTTCTCCCCCCGCTTAAAATCGGTGACCTATTGTTTCAACAAAAACGGGGCCCACGGGCTCTCTAGTCTCCTCCACGGTCTTTATCCTTGGAATATGCGATCGACAAAAAATTAGTGCAAAAACCATATCTATTTTGGAAACTCGACCGGTGTCGATCGTGCGGAATAAGAAGATAACCGCACGATAGTATGAGACCGGTTGCGTTCACAAAATCAATAATATGGTTATCGCGTCTATTTTTTTTTGTCAATGTCTCGCCTATTTTGAGCTGGTTGTAAAGGGGTATGAATTTACACAACATTGACTTTTCGGTGAAGAAATAGTAACTAGGTGTACATTCCTACCTACAAGCCGCTTTGCTGTTTTGCAGTACTTTGAGAAAGTCCATAGAAGAACTTTGATGGTGTGGCTTGCAAATACAACTACAATTTGCGCTGGCACAGGATAGTAGATATTATTTTGTTCAGAAGTGTAACCAGGCACAGTACAATCCATTCACAGCTATTAGAACTTTGACATGTTATTGTCTCTGTCTGGTCTCCGTATGGCATCATTACCCAGAAACTAGAACTTAGAACAAGAGGTTTAATTTCATTTTGTAAAAAAAAATTCAAATCTTTCTTTTCAGTATTCCACTCGTCTTGAAGAAGAGCGTGTTTTTTGATGAAAGTGACGTCGACCAAGATGATTTCACACTACGTCGACTTGCAGGACTTGTGGCGGTCCACGTTTGGATGTTAAATTTATCGAACTTTAATAATTCTATTTACTCCGTCGAAGCCCAAAGCTTTAGAGTTAAAAAACCTATCCACAGAGATACTATCCACGATTTCAAAATGTATTTGTCGGCTGTACTTATCAGGTACAGAATATTTCCCTAATACGTTTCATTACTACCCATTTATTTTCGCATTACGAAGGTTTCAATTAAAACTGATTTCGGAGGAAAATATTGTTCACATTGGTAATATTCGAGAGCATCGTTGGAAAGAACCGATAGCAGCATGGTGTTCTAGAGAATATCAAGACGCACATAGTATAGCGAAAACACTGGGATTTGACCTAAATGAAATGCTAAAAAATGCGCCTCAAGAAATTAAACGTTATTTTGTTAAAGTGTTGACCTAGGTAAAGAAAATACTACTGATATTTAAACTTACTGTAAATTTACATGATTAATTTTTATTATAATGCTTTTTTAATAAAGATACTATGATTTTGTATGTGTTTATTTCTTGGATAGGAAAAAAAAATAATGCTATCACCTCATAATTATTTAGCAAAGTCATCTGTTTTGGGTGTACTATTACCTATCGACTTGGCATTTTTTCTTGCATGCCATATTGATGACTATAATGTATCCTCAGAGCAAATATTTTTATTTGCTTATGAATGAATGTATCAGCTTAAATCTAACAGATTGCAAAGTCGTATTCAATGTCTTGTAGAATATTTCTTGAATGAATGACTTTATTCAGCATTGGTAATACAATGTAGGATAATTATGTGAGAATATTTTAAACATTTTTCTAAAACTAACTTAAACATATTTCTTAATATTATAGTAGTAGCAGTTACGTCCTAGACCCTGCTCTAGGCTGTGCCTGTGTTGCAGAATTTAGTCTCTTTCACTTATTACACATATTTAAATTAGGACTTTCATTACATACGAGTATATTATACATAGGTATTCTTATATGCTATTGCTAGAATTTTACAGATACCCTAGACCCTGCGATAGGTTCCGCCTGTGTTGCACCGCTCCGTGTGCGTACTTTTTTGAACATGTACGCGCGAATAGAAATATCACAAATGACCTGTTGAGGTTGCAGCGGCAGGACCTATGGCTTATGGTAGGCCTCATTAGTGGTCACTGCAACTTAAATAGTCACTTGTATAAACTGGGAGCCACTGACAGCCCACTTTATCGTGGCTGTTTGCAGGAGAACGAAACTGTAAAACATGTTCTGTGGTATTGCAACGCTTTGTCGTCTAAATCGCCATCATCTCATTCACCATATAAGCTACTGGAGCAGTTATGCCCGCGGCCCAGAGCCACGCTCCGTTACTTTAAGGAGCTGGGCTGGCTCGGGTAGACGCTGGAGGGGGAAATGCACAAAACACCCCATGCGGTACGTCAGTGCTGGACTTATCGCCCCTACTTCAAATTAGAATCAGATGTACGCGCTCGTATTGCTCTCATCCTGCGCGCGTACTACGATACGCTTATGATACGACTACGCTTCGCCTACGTGTGAGAAGGGCCTTCAACAGCTACATTTTTACGCCAGTACGCTACGCCTGTCGTAATGACAGTAAATGCCTCCTACGATACGCTGCAGCACCGCTCCGTGTGCGGACTTGTTTCTTGTTTTAACCCTAGCTATCTAACCTTATTTTCGAATAACGCTATCACTAACCTTTCGACTCTCAGACTACGGAATAAAAATCGATAAAAAATCGCAGGTTAAAAACTAGAGTAGCGTAAGGGCAAATACTCAAAAATATTTTTTTCACCGTTCGTTTTTTAAGACCCTATATTTTTGTGTGCCAAAAAAACTGGAGCTACGACGTGTGTGGTGTGGATTGCTTAGTACAAAAACAACGTGTAAAAAAAGATTGTTGTTTACTGCAAAAATGAAGTGTTTCTACTAAATTAATCTTGCCATTATTTTGTCAAATAAAAGATTCCGAAAATGTTTTGAATGTAATGGCACAAATAACGTATCTTGTCATTCGTTTTTGACACATAATGTTAGATTATAAAGCCTAAGCATTTTTCGTGCCAAATAAGCGTAAAGTACCGATATAAAAAGGCCATTTTAACGGATGTTCCGTTGCAATAAATACATTATTAAAAGTATGTAGGGTCATGTGTTGTACCTTGGGACGGTTGTTCCTAGGGACATTCGTTATATTTGAAAACTAGCAACAGTAAAAAAGTTAAATAATATCCTTTGCGTAGTATATTTATAACTTAGCAAGACTAGTAAGTCTCGTGACCATTCCAGCTTCTAGTGAATTTTGAGAACAGTTTAAAGTTTTTTGGAGTCAAAAGTATTTTTTTTTAGATATTTTGGAGTAGTTTTACATTTCATAGGTGCTCTTAATTGATAAAACTAAATCACGTATATTTTAGTCTGTTATTTTCTTTCTACAATACCATAAATACCAAAGCAGTTTCCTAACATGCAAATTAAGATTATTTAGTTTGCTTTAATATGGCTGTTTTTGTACCTTGGGACATAATTTTGTTTGTACCTTGGGACACTTTAATGTGTGAACACTTCTTAGTAACCACATGTATTAGTTATTAATAGTGCCACGGAGCAAAAATGCAAGAAAGAAAGATGCAATAAGCTCGGGACGTTGTAAACAAAATGTTAAAAAAATTAAGAGACGAAAAATAAGAAGTGTAGCAAAGAATTCGGGTTGAAAAAATCAACTTTACACAGTTATGTCAAAACTATCCAGAGTGGTTCTGAGACTGATTTAAATTTCATCCATACCACATTATGAAGTGAAAATAGTAATTTCCGACAATGAAAAAAGCTTTTGCTAGAAAATATAGTTAAAATTAATTGTGTCCCAAGGTACATACAGGCTTGTCCCAAGGTACAGACGTGTAACGTACCTTCGGACAAAAACCTCCATTTTTATTTGCCCTTTAATAAAAAATAATCTAGCATTGATATAGCACCCAAAAATAACTTAATCGTTAGCGATGAAATGCCCTACTATAGTACCTAACTTTCATTTAAAAATCTTAATAATGTTCAGAGATATGTGAACTCAAAGTTGAAAAAATTAAAAAAGTCCCTAGGTACATCACATGACCCTAACAGCAAAAATTACGTACGTCAACTATTTTTTGAAAAACATTTTTTACTAAAATAAAAACGCTAAAGATTGCCAAATAAG
Source organism: Hypomecis punctinalis (assembly GCA_949316475.1). Taxonomy (NCBI): domain Eukaryota; kingdom Metazoa; phylum Arthropoda; class Insecta; order Lepidoptera; family Geometridae; genus Hypomecis; species Hypomecis punctinalis. The sequence goes on from OX438804.1 coordinate 23,273,374, forward strand.
TTAAACTATTCTGTAGGCAATATATGAAGCTTTATTATTAGTAAAAATCAGATATCTAACTATGTACTATAGATTTTGTCGTAGAAGAGCTATAAGATAGCGGTAGCTAAATTTGAGTTGTTTTTCGGCTCTCCTGTAAAGTTGACGTTTTGTCCTTACGCTGCTCTAGTTCTTACTATGCTAAGCTTTTTATTGTGAATGTGTTAACCTTCATAATGTAGACGGACTAATTAAAAAATAAAATAAAAATAAATCCGCTTAAAAAGCTTGCCTATCAAAAAGTGTTGAAGGCCATTTTTATGGATTAAAAATATTTTCAGTTTTTTTGCAGGCTATAATATATTTTTGCTATAATTTGATTAATTTTAGAATTAAATAATCTTTTTTATGATACCCATTTTGACTTGTCATCAGATTGGTGTAGTACTTATATTTACATAATAAATGTCCACCTCACCAGGTAGCCATGAACAAAATAAGTAAGCTAACGTACCAAAGCATATTTTCTACATCCGTTGGAATAAAAAAAACCGGACAAGTACGTGTCAGGCTCGCACATCGAGGGTTCTGTACAAATCCAGAAAATTTCACAAAATTGCGAAGTAGGTTGTTAAAATCTCTATACCATAACCATCGACAAAAAAGTTTTCTTTTTCACTTTTTTCGTCATACTACGAAAATTACACAATGTTAAAATAATCAAAAACCTGTTTTAGCATGTGCTAATGAAGTTCTTTAAATGATACATTACATGATACGATTTACTTACTTTGAATTTTGCACCCATATTTTGTGAATTTTGAGGCCCTATTTTTTGTGATTTAAATTAAAATGTACAGTTTTCAGATTTATTCCTATATGTGTACTCTGAGACAACGCTTCTCGCCAAATTTCATAGTTCTGTGTCAACAGGAAGTACCCTGTAGGTTTCGTTTTATTCTTTTGAGATACGGGACCCTAAAAGCTGGAGGTACAAGTAAATCCATCAATCCGCACGGAACCAACGTGGTGGATATGACTTATTTATCTTACGTCGGGAAGCTTTGTCTTCTACTGATTGTATTCAGCGATTAATTAGCAGCTAAGTAATGTAGGTAACTAATCTACATGCAGTTTTTGTTTATGTATATAGCCTTCTCAGCGACCTTCAATAGGGCCTATTCTGTGAGCCTTCTCTATGATGTATTTTGTATTTATTCAAATTAACATTATCGGGTCAGCTAGTCATCTAGTAAGCGTTTATACTTACGTTGGTTCCAGAAACATTTAATCCATTACAAATTCTTCATTGGGTATTATAATATTCCTTAAGCTCATTGTAGTCAGCTAATATGGAAGTTACATTTTTTTTTGAGAAATTCGGAATTAGCACAGATATTCCAGAAGGATAATGTGGTCGATCGAGATAATCTAAAAGAGATGCAACAATTAAATATGGCACGAGTTAGAAAGAGATATGATATACCTATATCTCGACCCGGTGGCTGTTGTCGGAATTTTAGCGAACGTCAAATCCCAATACTTATTTGACAGTTTTGACGACAGCTTGGAAGATTTTTCATGCATTTTTGTATTTAAGAAGTGCCTCAAGTAACAACAGCATTATCGGTCTGTTCTTTATAGATATCTTTGGGCATAATAGTCCAATAAAATAAAATTTTCGCCATTAGCTCGTCTTTTTGAGGATTTGAGTTTCAGTTCTTTCGAAGAATCACTTCGAAATTCTGCGATTGTAGTGATGGTAGCGATCACACGACTCTAATTCCTTTCCTGTTCCCTGCAACGGTAGCGTAATAAGCTCTTTTATGATTTGCATTGTGTTATTTTATCACTGGCTGATGTCATCAGTGTGCTAAAACACAAAATTATTAAACTTACATAATCGTTCTATTTAAAAAATCAATCTGGATGGATCGATGGACAGACGAACAGCACAGTAATTTATTTCTTCTTTCTGAGGTAAGTAACTCTAAAATCACGCTATAATATTGGGGATTTTTTTTATAAAATAACTTAACCCGCTGTTTGTGACGTCAATTTGATTTACATCGTTTGTGACCCCGGTGTCACGCACCGGGTTTTTCAAGCACAACGCATTTTTATTTAAGTCACTTATCCTATTTTAAATGATAACTTTATCAGAGTTATAATAAATTATACTTAATCCGCCGTTTGTGATTTATACGTCTCAGAGACCGGGTGAACAAATAAGTCGAATAACTTTTTAATCCGTGATTAATTTGAGCAGGAATTTCGAATAGCTGCCTGATTTTACGATTTCCACCGCTGGGAAAACGCACAATATTAATGGAAAACTAGAAGTTAGTCTGTTGGCGTCCACACGGTCGGTGAGACACACAGGTCACAAACGGCGGGTTAAAAATTATTTATGATTTTAATTTTGGTAAGAAATATTCTATTTTGTCGGTAAGAATGTACCCTTGTTATTCAAGATAAGAGCGTGTTATGTTTTCCTTATATCTTTTGTCAACAATTAATGTGACACTTTAAAAAAAATCTCATGAAAACATTTTTCATGTAAAATGTTGTCAAACCGGGACTACCTCGCACTTCTAAAAAATATCAGATCTCTTACTTACAGAACCAAGATTATGAAACATTTTCCATTTTGACATTCTTGAACATAGCCATTTCGAAAATCAGACATTTTGGGAAAAGGTGATTTTATAATTAGTTCATACTGAGCGCAGTACAAAATAAGATTCAGTCCAAACAGACCGCAAGCGAACTCTACATGCCCTAAGTCCTAACTCTACAAACTTTACTTTGCAAACTCTACCATTACCTACCATTAAACTTTCAATTCGTCTTAGTAACTTGTTAATAAGTGCTTTTTAATATTCATCGACCATGTGCGACTTAAACTCATAACAGACTTTATTAATAATAAGATGCAGTACCACTTATTTTTGTCACAACATACATTGCAAATTAGACTATAGAGATTTTAATAAATACCAAATCCATAACAAGTCTGACATCATGGAATTAGCAACCTACAAAACAGTGTTTCGGTTTTCCTGTCCACTCATCCTGTATGATAAGGGAAATCTAAAATAGAATTATTGTCAACTAATGCGAGTGAGTTAATTATATCACCATTTTATGGTTATTATTTTGCGCCTTGCATTAACACCACACTGACGAACTAGTCTGTTGGCGTTGTTTAATCCTAAAAAAATAACCAAGAAATCTCCGAGTAATTTTTCTACTAATGAGTGAAAAAATTGTTGAAGATATTAACCAATTGATATTAAATAATAACCAAAAAGTGAAACCATGCTACTAATGCTTTTTGACAGAAAATTATTTTACTCTAAGTGAGTTTTACGCTTTGCCTGGGTCTGTCTTCCCGTTAAAGTACAACGTGGGTGTCTTCAAATCCCGAGTAAACAGGTGTCTTCTGGGTAAGCGTGATAAATGTATAAATATACTATTATTATCGTCGTATAAAGTGACTATATAGGAAAATATAATCACAAAATTATCTAATCTTCTCTTTTACATTCTCATTTTCTTAGACATATTTAGAATTTAATAAATAAAGCTATTTAGTTAGTTACGTACAATTTTTTTAAACAACACTATTAACCAAGCAACCAAATTAAGTCCAAGTAGTCTCGATTCTCTGTTTAGATGTGTACATCTAGACTCGAGACTACTTGGACATTAGTCAAAAAAGCGCAAATAAGAATAGCTGGTTTGAAAATGTTGTTTTTTTTTTCAAATTAACGATTTTTTCCTTATCGCTTTTATGACTACTGGTTACTAGCACTACTTGTAGGCTAAATTATGTTGGCGTCAGCTATACTCCCTACGTAAGAAAACGAAAATAAGAAGTTACAAAACTTGATTTCTTTCTCAAGCTGGCAAAATAATGTAGGTACATGCAAGGTACATGCACGCGCACTGTAACACGATAATACCAATATATTGTCGCGGCGCCACTGTTGCAGTTATGTAAGATAAATATTGGTAATTCTCTTTATTTATAACAGATATTTTTTACAGATCGAAAGAGTTCAATATACCTACGATTTATAATATCCTGATAAGAATAAAGTAAGGAGGGAAACGATGTATACATAAATGGCTATCATAATTAAACAACTTCATGATGGTTATTTTGCGCGTTGAATCAAAACTACAAAAACTCTTATTAGTTTTCTGTGTACCTATTATCGTGTTTTTTGAATTCTAAGATTTAAAAAAGAAATTTCCAAGTAATTTTTAGTGACAATGGGTGACAACATGGTGACAGACATGGACATAGACCAATGGACAATAAATAATGATCAAAAAGTGGAAAAAAACTTTACCTTCTCAAAGCCGTTTGACGGCAAATTATTTTACTCCAAGTATGAGAACGCTGAATTTCTCAAGGAGGAGAAAAACATATATTTAATACTAGGTCAATATTATGAACTTGAAAATTTTTATCAGAATAAGGAACCTAATGAAAAGTTTGCAGTTAATGGGATGTTTCTGGAACCCGGGTGAGTGTTTTACTTCGTATAATTATTTCCAATAGAGATACATGTTAAAGTATGGCCATGTCATAATGACGAGTAGTTTTCTAAACAGAAGCGCGTCAAATCTTTTTACTTACCTAAATCTTTGTATGCCTATGTCTAGACCAATTTGGAAATTTGCTGTATATCAGGCGATTTCGATGGTATTTGGCAAGATTGCTTACTTTTAAAAACTTTAAAAGATTTGCGAGTAAGAACCATATTGCTTAAGAGCGAGTCGAGATTTAAACTCTTCGTTAAACTAGTGTACTAAGATTTGTCAAGATTCGTTGAAAAATGTGACCTGTAGAGAAAACTGAACATCTGGTCAGACGGAAGTAAAATTGTCGAGTTAAAACTGAAATTCTCTCTCACATTGTTCGCTTGATCAATGATCTTTGGAATGAATATAAATGTATACTTAATGGGTTTTTGGTGTAAATTTATGGCAAAATGAATGGCTTTTAGGTGAAAAAAAAACTATGGATTAATGTGAAGCAACCTGCAGATTAGTGCATATGCACTTAGAAATTTTATGACGTATGTGATTAGGTACATAATTATGTCATCACACTGGTCCAGCATTATAGATATGGTAGACCTATGTTTAGAAGCACGTACTGGCAAGCACGTCCACCCACAAGGGGTACAGATGATCTGATTAGAAAGAAAGAAATAACGTTTATTTCGTGACATACATGAACAAATACGGCTATAACAAAAAAAATTAAGAAGAAAAGTATAAAGAACGCAGGATCGCGCTGAATGAATTAATTTACAACTGATCTTATTAGACATTCATAGGGGAGGCCTATGTCTGTCAGTGGACATCTTATGGCTGATGGATGTTAAGCAGTGGACTGTAAGCTGGCATCGTACAAAACTATAAATTCACAGCTATTATTTGTACTGACATTTTATTATTGTCTCTGTCTGGTCTTCGTATGGCAAGATTATGCAAACTAAAATTAAAATCCTTCTTTTCAGTGTTCCACTCATGTTAAAGAAAAGCTTGCTTATTGATGAAAGTGACGTTGATCAAGATGACTTCACATTGCGCCGTCTTGCAGGACTTGTGGCAGCCTACGTTCAAAAGCGTTATTGGGACTTTAAAAATGTATACTCCGTCGAAGCCGAAAGCTTTGGTGTTAAAAAACCACAAACATACGGCGATTTCAGTAATTATTTATCAGCAGTGTCAGGTTCACAATATTTCTCACATACTTTTGATTTCGGTCCTTTCATTTTCGCATTACGAAGGTTTCAATTAAAATTAATTTCGGAGGAAGATATTATTCATATTGGTAACATTCGAGATCCCACAACCCAAGAACCGATAGCAGTAAAGTGCTTAAGATTTTTTTATACCTCCCGAGATTTAGCGAAAGAGTTGGGGTTTGACCTAAAAAAAGTGCTTGAAAATGTGCCTCAAGAAATTAAAAAATATTTTGCGGATGTGTTGACCTAAATATTAGGGATATTTAATATCTTACAAAACATTTTCATGTACAATATTGCCAAGACGACACCGCTTATATTTATTTAGTAAATAAAATTCAATAAAAAAATAATAAATATTCGTTAGAAATATAACAGTTGATTCTTTGTTTCTCACTTTGCGTGTTTGGTGCGGGCGCAGTTTTATAATAAATAAATATTAACGTGCTAACTACATTCTCATTATTATAAAATTTATTTAAATTAGTCAAAAGCTACTCATAACTTTCCAACAGTTACCTACGCAAAATTTGTCTGTACTCAAAATAAATTAATAATTAAATGCTCGATATTTGGGTATCAAAACATATTGTTTTATTTAACATTGCAGCTTTTGTTCTCCAGTGTGTTTCAAGGATTATTGTTAAATGGCTCTTGGAAAAGCGTCTCCATAGTTTGTTGTTTACAATTCGATCGAAACGTCGGCATACCTAATGGGGTACATGTTATTTATTTATCTCGTTATTTTTGTCCCGTATTTTTTAAAAATAACATTCTTAATTTTTTTATGTTACTTACCTAATATTTTTAACGTAAACTATTCGTTTTTTAGTGCCTTGAGTGTCACCATACTCCTTCATTAGTGATTTGCTATTGAAATATCATTAGGGCGTGCTATTTCGTATGGAAGCTGCTTTTAGAGTGCGTCAGCTTGAGTTATTCCTGGAAACAATAAGTAATATAATAAATAAAATTAAACTAGAATAATTGACACGGTTCACAATATGTATGTAGAAAAAAATATTGTGTTATGTACGAGTAAGTTGTTCACTAAATTATTTATGTAAGTATATAAATAATTTAGTGAACAAACGAGATTGTTCCAGTTCCCGCTTTTTTGATAACCATATCGCTCTGGACCAAACGACCTTACATTCCCAGAGGCACCAAAAGGGCGACCGTCATACCTACTTTACAACAATCTGTATTAAATTATAATTATTACCATGGGGACGAGTAGCGTCAGCAACAAAAGTTTATCTATTTTTTGTCATTTCATTTTAATTTCATTTCATTCATTTATACTTGTGAATGTCAAAAAAATACATAATATGGTTACAGTATAAATAAAGAATTAATAAACATACGTTACATTCGAATTAAAATAAAAAATATATGCCATGTTGTATTAAACTAGACATAGGTACTCGTAGCTTACTTGTGTTTGCTTGATACACTCTCAAAAACAGAGTAGGTATACTTTGTTTTTGAGTGTGTAATTTATTGTTAAATTATTTATTTGTAATTTTAAAAGATGATTTTATAGTTCTCGACAATGCTATTGCTGATATTTTTTACTACCTATAATTTTGATTTATTGAATATTATAAGTGTTTAATTATTTTATAATTTTGCAATGATATTTATTTTGTAATGACGTTTCTAAGCACATGTGACAAGACAATGGAATACATTAATTTTGAATTTGAATACTTTTACTCGTAGTTGTGTCATTTACTTTGATCTTTGTGACTATTATTAATTCTGTATATGTGACTATAATTAATTATAAGGCTGCCAAATACTGTCAATGAAAGGTTTAAACTAGTATAGATCAAAATTCTGTATAGTCTTGACGTTATTAAGATAAAACTCTTAAAAAAAGTATAGCTTAACAACTGTGAAACAAATTACCCGTACTATTAATTGATCGTATAAATTATAATAAAAGCAGAAAAAATAATACCTATTGTTGTTTTTAGATCTCATATAAATAAATGATTTAAGTACTTCGTCTTCAATAATCGTTAAATTGTAATCTTTAAACTTTAAATTTAATGTCAGAATTAATAATCATACCAAAAATAATTGGTAAGTTCGTACAAGCCGGAGGACTAGCCCTGGTGTCAGACTTTTTAAACCGCCTGAAGGCCTTTGACATGGCTTGTTTTTAGGGTTCCGTACCTCAAATGGAAAAAACGGAACCCTTATAGGATCACGTTGTTGTCCGTCTGTCCGCCTGTCCATCTGTCCGTCTGTCCGTCTGTCTGTCTGTTCGTTTGTGTGTATGTCAAGACTCTTTATCTCGTGAACGCGTAAAGATATCGAGTTTTAAACGAAATTTAAACTGTATACGTATATCTATGGTCTCCTGCAATCGTGTAAATGAAAAACTTCTCAGTTATCGTTTAAAACAGTTAGAGCCGTTTATGTCGTAAAAAACCCGCATATTTCGACACTCACAAAAATCAAAACCTACAGGGTACTTCCCGTTGACATAGAACTATGAAATTTGGCGACAAGCATTGTCTCAGAGTACACATATAGGAATAAATCTGAAAACTGAACATTTTATATTAAAATCACAAAAAGTAGAGCCTCAAAATTCACAAAAAATGGGTTCAAAATTCAAAGTAAGTAAATCATATCATGTAAGGTATCATATAAAAGAACTTCATTAGCACATGATAAAACTGGTTTTTAATTATTTAAACAATGTGTGATTTTCGATGTATGACGAGTAAAGTGAAAAAAAAAAAACTTTTGTCGATGGTTATAGTATCGAGATTTTATCAACTTACTTCCCAATTTTGTGAAATTTTCTGGATTTTTACGGAACCCTTGGTGTGCGAGCCTGACTCGCACTTGTCTGATTTTTTTTTCTCATTGTACTTCACAAACAACACAAATCGGAGACATTTCGCAACTAATTTACACTTTTACATCATCTGTCTTGCGATGCATGCTTTACTATGTATAAGACAAACACTACCTAAACGATTAACATATACCTAATTATAGTATGCAATTTTCGTGGGGTGAAACAAAAGACTTAACTTTGGTGATCGCTGACAGACATATAATCAAACTACGCCATAAAGAATACATAGATACTTAACACATAAGTACGTGTCGCCATAAAATAATTTGATTATTTTGTATACTGACCGTACTTTACCTACTTATTCTGACGTCACTATATGGCGGGGCCACCGTCAAGCGCCCGCGCAGCCAAGCGAGCAATATGTGAACAACTTCACGTCGGTACTCGTATATTATTGAGTTTGTTTACATCTACTCGTATCGTATAAACCGACTTGGTTTCCTGTGTTTTCCGCCATATTGTTTTAAATTTAAAGAAATTCTAAATAGCTGTTGTTGATAATGAGCCAAGAACTTGTAATTAAAATGGATCAATTAGCAATGTATGATATAAAAAAGTTTACATTCTCAAAGCCTACCTTTGACGGCAGGTTGTTTTACCTCAAGCACAAAAACGCCGAGTTTCTCAAAGGGAAAGAAAATTTATTTTTAATACTAGCTAAATACGATGAGCTGGAAGAGCACTGTGATAGTTTGGAACCCAATGAAGAATTTACAATGGAAGGAATGTATCTGGCACCCAAGTGAGTAATATGTACCTAGCTACCTAATAGTTTTAATAATTAAATTTTATACGAACACGAAGGGTTCCGTACCATATGGAAACCCCTCTTACATATTTTATTTCAATTTAATAATTTATTTTTAAAGGGTATATACAACTTAATATTCTGTAAATATTTAAGCATCTACCTGTTACCGTTATTTAATATCGAGCGAAAAACAGCTAACAGTAGTATAGATAGTATATATATACAGACTGTGTGCCAAGTTTCGTTGAAAAATGCGACCTGTTGACAAAAATCAACATCCGGACAAAATAATGCAAAATCGTCGAGTTGAAGCAAAGTGTTCGTTTCGCTTCGTTCAATAAACTATCTGAAAGACCCATATACTATACAGGGTTATTTCTAATCAATTATACATACTTCAACTCAGTTGTGCGCGCAGCGCTATGTGTGCGTGCGCTTGTAAATATAGGTACAGCTTTGATTTACTAAAAAAAATCAGATGTTCCATACATTTTGTCACGGGTAACCGACATTTTTGCTATAGAACACCCATTTTTTTGAGTTTTGTCAAATGTCACAACAAAAGTTGCTAGTTTTGATGTACAGAATAAGATGCTAACTGATTAGAAATAAACCTGTATAGCTAAAGCAAACTGTTTTTTTTTTTTTTGCAGAATTCCTCTCGTCATCAAAAACAGCAAGTGCATTGATGAAAGCGACGTAGAACAAGATGATTTTACTTTGCGCCGGCTCGCAGGACTTGTGGCCGTTCATATTTTTAACAATAAACTGCCAGAATTTGTAAATATATACTCAGTTAAAGCTGAAGAATTCTCCATTAAAAAACCTTATTTCACTAGTTCAGCTTATGATCCTTGGCCAAAAACATACTACGGTTTCGTGAATTACTTATCGGCATCACCAGGCACAGAATATTACCCAGAATATTTTGGCTACATACCATTTTTATTTGCTCTACGAAGATATCAATTAAAACAGATTTCGGATGATGAATTAATAGAAATTGCAAATATTCGACACCCAGATACAATGGAACCGTTGGCAATAAGGTGTTCAAGGGACTATAAGCAAGCTTTAAATACATGTCAAGATATTAGATTTGATTTAAAAGCTATGCTCGTAAAATTACCTCAAAACGTTAAACAGTTTTTTAAGAAAATATATGTGTAAGCGTTAATTTGTATTTAATTTATTTCCACACACTTTCTATTTATAGGTAGATGACAGTAGTCTTCTTCTTCTTCTTCTTTTGTTTGGAGTCGCATTGTTGTGCATTTGCCAGTGTCAAGTAATAAGTTTTAATAATTTTTGATATTTTATCAAAATAGTCACTGTCGTAGTCACGTCATAGTCCAGTAAAGTCACGGTAAAGTCCAAACGTAGTCTAAGTCATACCTCAGTAAAGCAGTGGAGACTTTACTAGAGGTGTCTATGGAGTTTTGGTAACAACACGGAACGACATGATACGTCACATTATATCACTTGCCCACACTCATGCACGTAATTCAGTTCATAATAATCGAAATACCACAATTTTTCACTAATTATCACTGATAAAAACACAAGTTTAACAAAATAATACAATGAGACGACATGACTTTTCCGCGTTCCCGCCAAAACTCCATGACAGTAGTCTTTGATTACGAGTATACATCTGTCTAGATGGACAAACATAAACATTATTCACAAAAAAACGGCCCAGATCTTTGTCAATGAGCGCGTACTTAATACCTATGTCAAACCTGTCAAAATTTGTATGGATAGGCACCATAAATATTGACCAAATTTTTGGGCCGTTTTGCTCAGCTAATTCGGTATCTAGACAGATCAAAGATTGTAGTCATGCAAGACGACAGCTTATTTATACTTACTGAAAAAATAAATGTGCTCTAAATAGCTAAGTTTGAAGTAAATGCAGGGACGTTAATCTCCGGACTAGAGACGCATTACGATTCGCATTCACTACATTCTGTCAATTTTAAGTCTTAAGTGATGTCTTGTATTTAGTGGTAATTAATAAAGCCACTTGCTTGCGCTATATACCTACTTCAAATCTATTTATAATTTGAATTTCTCGCCTATGGTAAAAGATGACAAAATAATATAGGTAGGTACCTACGTCACGTCAACACTGGCGCGCAGAGTTATCTCGCGCGTACTATACAACGATTGTGCCTTCAATATTTCGCGGCGCCACTGTCGCAATAATGATAGGAAAACTACTTGGAATTGGCTTCCATATGAATACAACTTCATGCTGGTTCTTATGCGTATTGAATCATTACTATTGTACTACATAGCTAGTTTTCTGTGTGTTAGCGTTGTATTATCTTTAGTTATTTAACTAAAAATCTCCAAGTAATTTTCACGATGAGTGAGAAAATTGTGAAAGATTTCAACCAATTGACAATTAAAGAAAAACCTAGTGGTCAAAAAGTGAAAAAAACCTTTGCATTCTCTAAGCCTAGTTTTAACGGCAGCTTATTTTACGATCGATATTATTGCGCTAAATTTCTTAAGGAAAAGAAGAACATATTTTCATTTCTCGCCAAATATTATGAACTTGAAAATTTTTACAATAATTTGGAAGCGAATGATTTTTTTATAATAGATGGGATATTTCTGATACCCAAGTAAGTATTAAACAGATATTTAATTATTACACTATCTATTATAGATTTGCCGTAATATTAATTACACATTTATGATTATCGACACTCTAAATTGACACTTTGCACATGAGTACTACAAATAGATTATATGTGTACAGAATATATGTATTATGTGCAAAATGTCAATTTTGCACGAGAAGAAACCAGATTAAACTATTTTTCCAATTATGTATAATATATATCTATTTGTAATTAAATATCATAAATCATAGATTTAAAAAAAATTGTCAAAGCTTTAAATATTATATTTGTGCTTGAAAATAAAGCTAGGTAGGAAAAAACTAAATTGAAATGAAATAAATTAAATTTTTCTGTGGTCACGAACATGAATATAGGTACTATTATTATCAATCGAATAATTATTTTCGTTTTAATTCCAAGGATTTGTTCGATGATGTTCAAAATATTTTTATGTTTTATAAAAAACTTAACCTTCAAGGGGACGCGCGATCTTTTGTAACGGCAGAGGTTGCGCGTAATCTAAAAGACCTATGCGATGTTCCAGCGAAATTAAACACTTAGTAATCAATAATTAATTATTTATTTATAATTAAACTCACAATAATTTTACTCAGACATTAATTTTTCGAATAAAAAAACTTAAATTTGGGTTTAAACTAAATGATAAAGTAAAATAAATAACATAACCTTCGTCAATTTCCTTTGTAATAAAAATTTAGTTTAGGAACAAAACCATAATTGGTTGCAGCTAGCTCTAAATATCAAATAACTAGTAACAAACGTTAAAATTATGGAATAAGTTGTTTTTACGAGATCTGGTAATTCCAATCATCATCAGTTTTGGACTAGATCTTGTCATAATCAGTGTTTTTTTAAATAGTTAGTTAGTGCTGCCGGCAGCGGAGCAGGGCCCAAGTTACCGGGGAGGCAGTGGGGGAGAAACCTACTGACAATGCGTGTCGCGTTATTATCATTTATTCGTTTTACAACCACGGGTTGCCCCAGATCTTAGAAAGGCTTTGGTGCGGCCAAAACCAACACCAAGTCCAGGGTTCCCAACCGTCCGGTTTTCGACTGGACTGTGTTGCAACCGGCTTCCCCACTTGCAACATTACCGGTTCTTACTCTGATACTCTTTACCTGTGGTGCTGCAACCGGCTCCCCCGCTTGCCACATCACAGGTTTTCTCTCTAATCCTCTCTTTACCTGTGGTGCTGCAATCGGCTTCCCCGCTTGCCACATCACAGGTTTCTCTCTCTAATCCTCTCTTAACTTGTGGTGCTGCAAACGGCTACCCCGTGTGCAACATTACAACTGTTGGGTTTTAGATGGAATTGTTGGGGTCAGGTCTCTATCTTCCAACCTGATGCAATTTGTCCGGTCAGAATTCAAATTTAATTTTGAACGCGACGTTGCTAATTCACCGGCGACAGGAGCTTAGGTAGTTGTAGGCTGCCCGCAGGCCGCACCAAAAACAATCAAAAAACTGTAGAACCTGGACAAAGTAGTAGTAGTAGGTACTTTTATATATCTGTATTTTATCTGAATTCCAGAAAGAAGGAGGTTCTATGTTCGTCTGGTGTTTTTTTTTTTGTGTATGTTTATAATCGAAAAATTATTTGATCATTGATACTGAACGTGATTCCTTTTTTTGCGATATTGACCAAGTATAAAAATATTATTATTATTTTTTTTTTTATTGTTTATAATGACAATACTACACTACTACTACATAGAAAGCAATTGGATCATCCACAGACCCTTGAAGGTCTAAAGATAATCCAAGTGCTCAAGCCCACTGCCAGTTGGCAGCGTGCCCAGCATGCTGGCAGAATTGCCACGCTGAATGGCAATGCTTATACGTTGAGCCAAATAAACACCAGCATTTTGGTCACGCGTCGCGTCCACCAGACGCTCAGAAAGACTTTTGAAAACGAGATGAGCTCCCGGCCCCCACGGACCCAAAGTCTCAACTCCAAATGGCTCAAATATGTAACCACTACCGAGGTTAGTGAAAATATTAAATTGTTGGTCCATTTGTGGGGGCTAGAAAAGTTGGCAACCTTTCTAGGCCCGTTTAGAAACATAAAATCATCGATGAAAAATACTGTTTTTGGGTGTTAGGAAAAGGAAAACTATAGTAAAGACGGGAAATTTGTTTATTTATTATCATACACATATTTATTTAAAGTCTTTTAGTCTTAGTTTTTTTACAATATTTATCTAATAAAAACCTAAACCTAGAGTGCCGCCGGCAGTGGGGCGGGGCCCAAGCTACCGGTGGTTGGGTCTATTATTATCATACACATATTCATTTTTTATCTTAAATCTAAGTTTTTTTACAATATGTATTTATATAAAAGAACAAAATACTATAAAAAAAACTTAAACCTAGAGTGCCGCCGGCAGCGGGGCGGGGCTCAAGCTACCGGTGGTTGGGCCTACAGAGAGAGGAACTTTCTGACAATGCGCGCCGTGTCCAGAACGACCGCCTTCTGTATCTGACCCTTGACCCAACCGTCTAGCGAGAGCCTCTTAAGGTGGTGGTCGAGACTCTTCGCTATTAAGCCGTTTTCCGAAACGACTATCGGGACAATGATCGTCGAGTCCACATCCCACATGGCAGTAACCTCGTGAGCCAAGTCAAGGTACTTGCTGAGCTTGTCCTTCTCGGCCTTCACGAGGTTCTCTTCATGTGGGATGGTGACGTCGACGAGCACTGCCCGGCGTTGGGACCGGTCGATCACCACGATATCAGGCCTATTGGCGACAATAGTCCTGTCCGTGATGATAGAGCGGTCCCAATAGAGCAACGCACGACCATTTTCGAGAACTGGCGCCGGTGCGTACTTATAGTACTTATTACTCACTTATTTTTATCTTTTCTTTCAGTACTCCAATCATTTTAAAGAAAAGCGGGCTTATTGATGAAAGTGACGTCGACCAAAATGACTTCACATTGCGCCGTCTTGCAGGACTTGTGGCGGTCCATGTCAACAAAACTTTGGCTGACTTTGAAAATATCTACTCCGTTGAAGCCGAAAGCTTTGGTGTCAACAAACCTTATTCTACTACATCAGGATGGAATCTTGATAAAAAATACTACTACGGTTTCAAGGAGTATTTATCGGCTGTATCAGGTTCAGAATATTTCCCTGAAACTTTTAATTACTATCCTTTTATTTTCGCTTTACGAAGGTTTCAATTAAAGCTGATTTCGGAGGAGCAGATTATTCACATTGGTAACATTCGACACCCTACAACCCAGGAACCGATAGCAACAATGTGTTATAGAGACTACGATAATGCGCAAAGTACAGCGAAACGAATTGGATTTGACCTAAACAAAATGATAGAAATTGCACCTCTAGAAATTAAACGTTATTTTGGTAAGATCAACAACTAAATAGTAGGTACTGATAATTCATTTCTCCAGTATCGGTATAATGCATTTTATGGTACAATTAAGCAACGTTTCTGCACGGTCAGTATTTAGATGGGTAACAGCGGATGGCATTTTCTTACTGAGCGCTACTGTGGCTCGGATGACATGTTAAATTGTAGGTCCCGGTTGTTTTAACTAAGTCAGAGGCCTTCAGGTGGCCTAAAACCCTGACACCAGGGCTAGCCACCCGGCCTATACGAACTTACTTACTTTTATGCGTTATTATAGTTAATATTTTGTATGTGTGTGTTTTGACCGAGCGAATGAAGTGAGCGAAGCGTCTCAGGTTTGACCTCACAATTTTGTTTTCGTCGGTTCGGATGTTGATTCACTTCTACAGGTCGCATTTTGCAATCTTAACGAAACTTGTTCCACGGGTTCTATTTTATATTATACTTAATATATTTTTCAACACACTTTCTCATAAATTGGCTCTAATTTCACAGCAATTAGGCACATAATAACACCTGTAATCAAACTGTGACTCTTTCATTGCTATTATTCACAAGTGAGTTACAGAGTTTTATTTTATTTCTTGAGTTGCTTTGTTTGTAAAAAAATGTTTCGATACAAAAAAGATCGTGTTCAATAGTAGGTACAAATACATTAATGTACCTATTGCTTGCTTATTTCATGCAACTTCGTATTTAAATAGATAATTTCAACATGTGTGTGTTTGATTAATAAAACTTTCACTCAAATATAACTTTTGTTTTCTCTGTAATCAATAAAGAAAACTTGAAATTCTCCATTTGTACGTGGCTCAAACGCTATCCGCGAAAAGCCAAAAAAAGAAACCTCATTATTTTAGTCTATGGCCGATTGCCATTGCGCGCGCATAGGAAAACTTATTAATTTTCCCCGCCATTTCGAAACATTTTTCACAACTCGTTTTCATTGTTGAAAATATTTTTTAGTATTATTTTATTCACAAGTGTGTTGAAAAACGTCGTATGCTACACATGTGTATTGATGATTACCGTCCTCGGCTCTCTTAAGACCCTCGCCTGCGGTTCGGGTCTCAATGACGCCTCAGCGGTAATCACCAACATTACACACTAGTACCATAATGTACTATTATAAAATATTTGTTGTGGTTCTGTACAATATTTGTCAAATTAGTTACGAACAATCAATATTTTAAGTTTGAGGCGAGATATTATTATAGCGTATGAAGATTCAGTTAAAGAGATGTGCCGTGAAATATACTGTTTAGAAAACTACTAGTTTAAGAGAAAAAATTACGATATGATCATGTATTATACAGAAAAGTTGTTTTTTTGAGTGTCTGCCTGTCGATATATCCTATTCATATTCTGAACTACACAACAGATTGCAATGTAATTTTTTGTATCTCTTAAAATGTTTTTTCGTAAGGTATATAATTTTAAGTAGATTTCTTACAGATTTTATTAATAAAGATAGAAAATATACTAAAACTTTTATTTTATTACGAAATTGTTTCTATTGTTGTTAGTTCCTTTAAGTTTTAAAATTCGAGAAAATAAAAAAGTCTAGTGTATTTATTAAAGTCTTTCATGGTTTTAGTACCCTTTATGATAAGAATACAAGTGCCACTTCAGAATTTGTAATCAATATTTTATTACAGACTTCCAAAAAGGAGGAGGAACTATATTCTGCTGTATGTATTTTTTTGTGCATATTTATGCCAATTGTGAAATGATTTAAAAACATATAATTATATACAGCGACCTTCAAGATAGACACCTAATCGTACAAAATGAAATGTCGCCGACCAATATCAACCAATCCATATGGAATCAACCAATTCAATAACTAGTCTTCATCAGACTGGCGTTGCGGTCGCATCTCGAAGCAAAGAGGTAAATATGGTGAACTGCGTCATTCCATCTTGCCGAAATTACTCGGTTTCAAAAGAAATAACGAAAGGCATTGTCACATTTCACCGGTAAGTAATAAATATCTTTTTATGTGATTTACAAGCAAAAGCAAAATATCTTTTTATGTGATTTACAAGCAAAAGCAAAATATTGAAAATGAAATCATCTGACAATGTAAACAGAGTGGAAAATTTCTCTATGGTCAGTTAGGAATGTCGGATAATGTCAGTATGAGTTCGAATATTGACTCGTCAAATCGATTAACTTTAAGGTCAAAATTGATTTTGACCCGGGCGGCCGGCCATGTAGGCCAGGAATAAGGTCGCATGGTCAATGTGGGTCGAACTACTAGTTTTAGATCGATTTAATAACATTATGGAGCAGCATCACGTGATGTGTTCACATTTTTAACCGATTTAAAAAAAGGAAGAGGTTCTATGTTCGTCTGTATGTATTTTTATTTTAGGTTTACGAATCAAATGTTTTTTTTTTATTTCTGGAAGAGAAAAGATCGAATTTAGAGGTACTTAAGGCTGCCAGCTGTTATTTAATAATGTTATTGACTTTTGTTTATAATTTCTGGAATGAACGATAAAAACGTATATATAATTACATAAGTCCACCTATTAAAAAGAGTCAAAATGTGAATAGATTATTCGAAATTTCAGCCAGTCGGACTTATCATGTGATAAGACATGACGTCATCCTAGACTCGAATCAATTTAGGAATCGATTCTTTTCATCATGTATTTTGAAATCCCTATTTCAAGTGGCAAGTTCACTCAAAAGTTGTCTATGGTACAAATTGTATTTTTCACATTTTTAAGTCTAGGTTTGTATGAAGAGGCTCCTTCTGTGCCCTGTGTAATAGGGCCTATTCTGTGATTATAATTATACTAGACTTCCAAGGTGGTCCCATTTAAATTTTATTGAAATTGGCTGAGGTGTTTTTGATAAATCATCAATAATGTACACGAATGTCACATCGATTCGTGCAAACTATTCAAATTTTGTTTACGGTGGAAGTAGATGTTGCGATTTTTTGATAAAAATAATTATTCTTTTATCTACAAACAACGAAAATTTAATAAATTATTATTCTTTCAAAAATATTTTCCTAACAGTTTAAGTCTTCAACTTTTAATAAGTAAAGACGTAAAAACGACCTTTAAAAACAAAAAGAAGAAAAACCACCCTAAATCACTTTGAAAAGTTTCCAGCCACTTTCTTATATCAACACTTCCGTCCGTACAACAAGCTATTACTTTAAGTGAGATCTCCTTAAAATTTAATTTTCAAAATGTTTACTGCGTAATAATTTTATTACCACAGGCAACGGTAGGTGATTAAAATGACAAATGTTCTACAGAAGCGGGCTTTTGCTGTAACAGTTTTTAAATGAACAAGCTGGGTTCAGGTACAGTGTAAAAAGTTTAAAATGTTTGCAAGGTTATCAACTGACTTTCAGAAAGGAAAAGGTTCTAAATTCATCTGTTATACGTCGATGAACGCCGACTGAACCGTTCCGTTACTGAACTAAACCGAACTATTATATCCTACGTCAGCTCGATAGCGAATATTGAAGGAGGATCGACGTTTTCGATACCAACTGATGGTAGAGCTATAGGCCACATGCCATAGGTACATAGAGCATTTAAATACCAGCAAAATATACTCGACGACTAATTGTTGAGGTGAGTTGATGGTACGGTAAAGTAGGCATTATCATATTGTAGTATAGCCCGTTCCATAACCGCAGAGACCTAGGATCGCGACGACCTTTGACGAATATAATTAAACCTAAAAAGTTTGCTTTCAAAATATCACTATACATATTTTGGTAGTTTTTAAAAAGTAATAAAATATGCTTGCTGAAATACCTATTTTCATCAAGTATTTATTACCTTTTAATAATTATGTATTATTTTTCCGACTTGTGCCAAATTCTTCAATAGATTTCAACTGGTTTAATCTCAGCGGTTATGACCTTTAAAAGTAGGTACCTATATGAATAAAAACAATAGTCACCATTATTTTATTTCTACGAATGACTTGTGCAAATCTCTTCATACACAAGCATTGTACTGTACCAGCCTCTTTAATAGTCTACTGCAGGACGTAAACATACTCATGAAGAGTTTTTGGGTCAATTCTACCACGCTGTTCCAGTGCGGGTTGGTGAATTCAGATATGCTATCGAATTTCTTCTATGGGAACATGTCGGTTTTCTCAAGATATTTTCCTTCACCGTAAAGCCGTGAAATTCCGTTGATAAATTTCAAAGTACTCATTGGTGCGGTACTGGGATTTAAATCCACAATTTCACTATTGTAAAGCGGGTGTCACCACCACTAGACAACCACAGCTTCTACTCGAGCACAAAAAAGCATATTCCCGCTCAGACTCTCCAAAGCTCGGATGTTAAAAACTCAATTCACTAGAAAGATCAGTCCTTACTAATACTAATATTATAAATCTGAAAGTGTATTTGTTGATTAGTTTGTTTATTGGTTTGTTTCTCTTTCACGCAGCAACAGAGCAACGGATTGACTTGATTTTTACCATGGATATTTTTCCTTTCTTCTATGCATGAGAGTTTGCAACCACTCTGTCAGCTAAGTATCATCCAGTAACGTTTTGCGTGTCTATATTAGACAAGTTAATGTTATAGTAATAATAAAATAATAAACCTGTAAAAAATTGCTTGTCATATCCTACGGGAACCACCATTTTTGAACAAAAAAGTAAATCGGGCTTCTTTTTAATCCGAAAACAAGCAATTTTTGACAGGTTTACAGTGCGACACAAAAGAGATGAAATGAATTATTCGGGAACTAAATTATCACTTTTGCTGGAACCACAACCTGAGCTGTCAATTATTGTTAACATCCTAGCATTTTTCTAGTTTTACGTTATTTGGGGATTTTGAATAGGAAAACAGTATCATTATGCAAAAAATAATGCAAAATATGCTAACAAAGCGATGGTGGCGACCTCATTTTTTTTCAAATCTTTTGTGTCGCACTATATTATATTTTTATTGCCATAACATTAACTTACCAACTTATCCATAACCATGTCTAATATAGACACACAAAACGTTATTGGATGATACTTAGCTAGACAGTGGTTGCAAACTTTTATTACATAGAAGGGAAAAAAACCTACAACATGAACATTGAACACCGTCACTGCAAAGTTGCTTTGAAAATGCATAGAAATCGATTATTATAAAATTCCGAAAGCTTAAAAATTAAAATAGTGACGCGGGCGAAGCCGCGAGTAAAACATAGTTAAACAATAAAGCGCCAGCAGTGCAAATCTGATACTCATGCTTCACGCATACTTCTTTGAATTTCTATGCGCAACGTTAAACACGGAATGAATTCTTGTTGCATAACGCCGACCCCGCCGGAAGTGCCTGCTTGGTTTTATTAGCAAGCATTATTAGCAGTTTGCCGTATGGAAGTAATAAGGAGTTAATTATGAGTTTCTAGTAGACTGAAAAGTAGTAGTTTCATAAATCGAACTGAATTTAGCTTGTAAAATACAAGGTTATCCAGAGCTGTATAGTAAGCTAAGTTCGTTCTGGGCATGGTCGGATACAACCAGTTAGAGGTTAGAAGAGATTGTGCTCTCGCATTCTATATGCTGAGAGTATTCCGTGGCGTTTTGTCGCATGCGAATGTTTTGTCTGTGATGAGTATATGTGTGCCGGACGGGTACGTGTCGCGCCGCCGCTGGCCGCGGTTGCTTGCGGTGCCGCGCGCCAGGACTTACTCGCCAAGTCGCCGCTGGTGAGGACGCTGCACGCTCTAAATCGAGTTGCCGAGAATATAGATTTATTTGTATGCTCAATTGCAGACTTTAAAAGGGCTGTATTATCTGACACATGTTATAATAATTAGTAGTTATGACTCGGTATGTACGTTATTTAAGAATTGACTTTTTTGTTTAAATGACATTGGATTTATGGACATGAATTTGAATTTATGACATTTTTTAATATTTTATGACATTTTGTAATTCTCTATTTATTTTATAAGACATACTTACACTAACATAATTATATAAGTGACATACACTATTGGATTAGGCTACGCCTGTAATAATACCTAGTAGTATTTGTAAATAAATAAATAAGCCTAAGAAAAGTCATTCAGATCATCATTACGAACAACTGAAAAAGTTGTTGAAAAAGTATGCGACCAGCCAACCCGGAATTCGAGAAAAAATCTTTTGTTTGATACATTTTGTCGATACCGAATTACAATTTTGTATGGAACATTTTATTTCTCGAATTTTGGGTTGGCCTGATAGTAAAAGTTATTCATAATGATGACCTTAATCACCCCCTTTCGGTTTAGTACGGGGCAAGCAGATAACACTGTATAGGAACTTGTGCATTGATTGATTTCAGAGAGACCTAATCATAATCATAATTAATCATAATTTATTTATTTGCCACTAAGTGTATGTGTACATTGTTAACATTGTATAGATCTTAATTAAAGATAAGAGCTTAAAACTTAGCAGCCCTTGTCGGGCATTGCAAATGCTAGGGTGCTATCAAAAGAAAATAAAATGATCGAAACATAGGTACATTGAGGCAGCTGATCGGCGTATAAATATAAACCATATTAATATAGATCTCGTTTTATTTTTTAAAACTGTTAATTTCGAAGTATTCTTCTAAAGAATAGAAGCAGTTCGAACATAGAAAATTTTTACTCGATCTTAATAAACAGGTAGAAACGTATATTTTATAGATGATGGTTCGGAACCTTTCGTGCGGGAGTCCGACTCGCACTTGGCCGGTTTTTATTGCACACCCTACTTGAGCGCCAAAATAACGTCACATGGTCAAGCGTCTAGTTAATGTGACCGCGTTGTAAATACTATATTTTAGTACAATTTGCAACAAACTTTCTCATATATCTTTCTTATTTACAGGGTTTATAGGGGCTTATTCTGTACATCAAAACTAACAACTTCTGTTCTGCGACTTTTATCAAAACTAAAAAAAACAACTGTTCCATACATTTTGTCGCGGGTGAACGATATTTTTCTATATACCTATTGTGTGATATTATTAGTATTTAATTTCAACTGAAATATGGTTGCTTTATTTTTTATTTTTTTTTAACAGCCTAACTGGTACTACATTTTTTTTTAGTTTTGGCATAAGTCGCTATACAAAAGTTGTTAGTTTTGATGTACATAATATGCCCCTAAAACCTAAAAGGATGCTAATTGATTAGGAATAACCCTGTATATACGTAGTACAGAAACACAAGGGCACAAAGTATATTTATTTTCGTCACTCATTCAAATTAATCGTACTAGACCGAAATAAAACATGTTAAACAGAAGTATGTATAAAAATACTTAATCGGCCAATTATTTTAAAAAGAATTGTAAACTTATAACTGGGTATTAGCAGTGCGGTATGTTTGTCAGTTGCGCCTGAAAAAACGAACTGCTGTAAAGTGCTAACATACCATTTTTGATCTTAGTTTACTAATGTGTTTACGGACTTGGTGGTCATCCATGTGGAGAAAATGATGATGGGAAAATAACATCTCACAAAGGTACTTCTCTGGGCGAGGTGTTGTGCCCGGGGATAGCTATCCGACCGTGTAACTTTATTCATCGACAACATTTTCTATGTGATCTTGATATGGTTCGGCTGTCGCTGTAAATTTCGTTTGCGCGATGCAGCCCTCGGCTTGTGATTGGCTGACGTTAGTTCCTCGAGGCACGCGTGTGGTGGCGCCACATGTAGTAACTTCGCTACATGTGGCGCCACCACACGCGTGCTACATGTTCATCATCATTATTATCAATCGTATGCAATTCCAATTTGATCCGCTGTGCCATGCCGATTACGTTGCCCGTCTGCGGATCATCTCATTCCTGATTCGATCTCAGGTCCTGAGCATAGCCCTCTCTATAGCACGTACCTATTTATTAAAGTGTCAAATCATCGACTTGGCATGTTTTCTTTTTTGGTTATAATTTAGTTAGATATTTGAAGCCGTTTGTCAAAACATTGTCAAAAATTATATTACCTCGCGTGTCGTTCTCAAAACCAAACGTATTTCAAAAGTCACGTCTTATTAACTCATCTTACCCTATCAAACTGAAATTCACCCACCCGATACTTTTCAAAAGTAACCCCACTTTCAAGGAGCATAATATAATCCGAGTTATTTGTATTCAAAGCAGCTCACACTGAGATGCAGGAATGCTTGTAGCTGAAGCGGAATGCTATAAACGTTATTACTTTAATAAAACCCTTTAGCAGCACTCGAGCTAAGTCACGGACGAACATGCGCGCTGCAATCGCATTTGGTGAAAGAAATATCATAATTCATAGAGTAATATATAATATTATGTACTTGTACACTTGTAGTTCTCAGAGAAAAGAAAACTCAAAAAAAATATTGTTGGTCCATAGAAAAATGTCGTTCACCAATAACGTGTTCGACGTCGTCAACTTTCGTTAGTTTTAATGTACAGAATAAGCCCCTAAAAGGATGCTAATTTTTTATCAATCACTCTGTATATCGACTCACTCTTAACCGATATGTTTCATACTCACAAATCTTATGAGAATTTAGAGAGAGGTAGGTCTTCTTGTCAAATATTGAGTATCGAAATCAGCTGTTAAATAGAGGGACAGCTAAATCTCGATCAATTAAAACGGAGATCTTCGTTAAATCTCGATTAATTAATAATTATATAGTGATTGTTATCAAGAATAAATTTCAGCATTAGTATTTGACATAAATGAATACATGAATGTATAATTTTGGCCTTTTACCGGTTACACTTCGGAGAGTGCGCCCAGGAGTTGCACAATCTGGTCCCCCCTGCCTCTTTCTTCTATCGTACGGCTAGACAGACGCGACCAAAGCGCCACCCTCTTATGGTGGACATTCCGCGCGTTAGAACCAAGCGATTCGAATCCTCATTCCTCATACGAACAGCCGGAATGTGGAACGCTTCGCCTGGGTCTGTCTTCCCGTTAAAGTACAACGTGGGTGTCTTCAAATCCCGAGTAAATAGGTATCTTCTAGGTAAGCGTGCTACACCCTAGACCGCACATCTGCTTAACATCAGCCAGTGTGTAGTCAAACGCGAACCTATTCGAAATAAAAAAAAAATTATGGTGTTATCAGCTCGCAATCGAAAGAAAATTTTTGTTTTAACATTTTCTTTCGATTGCGATTTCAACTAGTTTTTAGGGTTCTTATCATGGTGTTAGAGTTTTTTGGCCGCTTCCGCCGCCGCCTTAAGGTCTCCGACAAAGACGAATGGTTAAAACACCCGTAGCCTACAATTTAACGTGTCATCCAAGCCACGGCAGCGCTCAGTTGTAAATGCCACCCGCGTTCACCCATCCAAAAACTGACTGTGCGCATAAAGGACAACTGACATGCTCCATACATTTTTGGACCATGAACTCAAATAGGCGGCCAAAGAAATAATTGTTTATGTAATGATTTTCTATGACTAACTGAACATTTTTTACTATTACACCAAACCGCTATGTCTGATGCCTAAGATGCTACATCACTTTGAAAGTTCAAGTGAATTTTCAAACTCGTATATAATAGTTACTCAAATAAATTATATCAGATAAATAACATAGCAGTTCGGTATAGTAATATGATATGTTTAGTTAATCATGTACTATCATAATATGTATATATTTTCCAAGAATCTGCTATTTTACTATTGCAAGATGGTGTTTTTAAGCTTGTATAGTTACTCAAATATCAGACCTAGAATTTTGGTTTAGGTATAAGAAATATTCAGAGGGTCATGTATTATGTTTATATTTTCACAACTTGTTTGTGAAAACTGTTTTGAACAATAAAAGTTTTATTTATTTATTATTATATATATTTTTCTTTGGCGGCGGAGTTTTGGTCCAAAATGTCAGACGTCCTTTAAACATTTTGTTTCATATGATACATACATTTTGTGTAGTGAAAAAATTTTTGTAAGTTTTTCGTAGATATGAAATATAATCATCAAAATGATTTTATGTACAGTCGATATTGTTACCACCACAACCATCGAATAAAAATAATTATCTAGTCTGCTTCTAAAAAATACTAGGTACTATGAATATATGAAATAATACCTACAAAATCACATAAATGAGCTCGAAACATGATCTGTCCTGTATTTCGGTAGAAAACAAGAACTGAACAACTCGTAGGTACTACAAACAAGAACCAAATTCAAGTTTGTAAACTATCTATAGGTACAAAACACCGCTACATTCATTCTCATACTCGTATATGCACATATAGTTCCGAATGCGTTAGCTCCCTTCCTGCAGAAACTGGCATGTTACAAGTTGCCATGTTCTCAGCTATTCATGGATATAAGAAATAAAGAGGATCGGGCATAAGATCTTATATATAAAAATTAATTTTTGACTTGTAGCCAAGGGTTTTCCTATTTTTTTCCATAGTAGCATCGAACACGTTTTAATTATTTTAAATTCGCAAATTGAAACGACAGTAGACAGGGTTCCACAAAATACTGATGTCCGATGAGAACGTAAAATTCTCAAGTAGGAACCACGTAGACCTACTGGCAATCGCAGCGTAGAATAACCGCAATGTTGCATTGGTACCAATTTGTTTCAAACCGGTCTTATGTGCGATTTAAATTTTTAAAGGTATGTCTAGTTTATTCCTAAAATAGCAGAAATTTCTAGGATGGAAAAATTTACTTAGCGAGAGTCTATACGTCCAATGAATCCTGTCTTATATTTCCATCCGTTAGCTCATGGATGTATAATAAAAAATCGACTACCATTTCAAGGATAATACTATTGTGACATTTGAAAAGTATTAGGTACCTACTATTTTTAGTAATTACTATTTTTTTTATAAAATTTACTTATCGTTAATTGTGAATTGACTATTATTTATTTGTGAGCGGGGCCGAAGCCATTAAAGTTATAAGCAAACATAGCTTTAAACTTGACCTTATTACCTATCCCCTATTTTTCTTACATCCATGATGCAGCTATCCAACGTAGTATTTGAAGTGTGCCAGCGTAGTTTGAAATCAAATTTGAAATGCTTGACATGACTTTACGTGGTCGAAACGTGGGAACGGAGTGTTCTAACTTGTACAGAATCTCTTGTCTTATCTCATTCACATTAGAAAAAAATGCTATATGAATGACTTATGCTACCTACAGAGTTCAACTTTTTATATCAAGGTAGCTAAAGTTTTAAGTTAATTATAATATTTTTTCGCAAAAAATGGAACCATCGCCTTCCACCTTGTACAAAATTCGAATAGTATGCACGAATCGATGCGACATCCATGTTCATGTCAAACAATGACGAGAATTTAACGGAATCTCTCATGTTTTTTTCGCATGCTTTGGGTTGATTTAATACTAAAAGTTGTTCTTAATGATGATCTCAATAAATTCCTTACGGCTTATGATTTTCAATAGTACCTACTTACCGTAGGCAAAATTGTAACATCTTAGCTGACGAAAACAAGAAAATAAATCTCCCTTTTTTACTGATTTAAAAAAAAGATGATCGCTGCATGATTTTTTTTTTGTATGTGACGCGATTGGTCTGACAATTATGAACAGATTTTGATGATTATTTTTTTGTTTGGTAGATCATACTTCAGAGGTAGTTTCGTTTTAATTTTATTGAAACCGGGTGAGTAGTTTTTGAAAAATCAACAATAACGTAAAAATGACAACATTGATGATCCATCGATTCGTATTATACTATATCCATATAATCATCATTATTGATTTTTCAAAAACGACTTAGTTGACTTCGATAAAATTTAAATGAACCAAACTTTGATCAACCAAACAAAAAAAGAATAATTAATTCATTTAAAGTAAACTTTGATCAACAAAACAAAAAAAAAGAATTATCAATTCATTTAAACTAAACATTGATCAACTGAACAAAAAAAGAATAATTTATTCATTTAAACTAAACTTTGATCAACCAAACAAAAACAGAATCATTAATTCATTTAAATTAAACTTTGATCAACCAAACAAAAAAATAATAATTAATTCATTTAAACTAAACTTTGGTCAACCAAACAAAAAACGAATCATTAATTAATTTAAACTAAACTTTGATCAACCAAACAAAACATATTATATTGTATATATATGTAACACATATTATACACAAGATTATTTTTTGCAAAAATTAGCATGACCGACTTCACCCGTCTACAGAATTCGCAAATATTTCGCACTGATCGAAGCATTTTTCACATTATTGTTGATTTATCAAAAATGGCTCAGCCGATTTCGATAAAATTTAAACGGGACCAATTTCGAAGTATATTCTTTCCAATAAAATTAATTATTGAAATCGGACCACTGTGAAAAAAGTTATGCGTGGTTATACATAAAAAAATATATACGCGTCGAATTGTATACCTCCTCCGGTGGTTCGTCCGTCAAAAATGAAACATAATATATATATTCAAATTTAGAATATCTTTTTTTGAAAATACCTCTTTTTTGGGTAGTTGAATATTTGATGCGCTGCATTGAAATGTATAGAGTAGCAAAGCAACTAGTAGAGAGAGCATCCCCTGAATATGAGTTCTGTCAATATTAGCGTTCACGTAGGTGCTTCAAAACTTGAAACAATATGAATGTCTGCGGAGCTCGGTAATAAAGTTACACCAATCCAAATATTTTAACTGAACACACCACTTGCGTGCTTGTAGAATAATAATTGGTTGTGTAACTCGAAACCTGTGTTTGAACTAGTTGTATCTTATAAATAAAATTGTGTAGGTATCTCGTTATTTGGAATTGATTTTTACACTTGAAAGGCAGTTCTGATTAAAATATGAAACCTAGTAGTTTGTAATTATCTATACATCCATTTGTTACAGAACTTCTACTGCTAGACATAGGCCTCCCTGCTAGATATCGAATAAGACCGTTTGAAATCTGTTTATATCCAGCGCGATCACGATGTCTTGATGAAATAAATCTTTACTGATAGGTATAATATTATAAATCCGAAAGTATGTTTTGTCAACATTTTGTCGAGAGACGATGAACTTTTTGTATGAAACAGCATACTTTATCCGTTTTCTTTGTTGGTTCCTTAGTTAAGTTGCTTACTATAATGAGGACAATGACATCTTAGAATATCGCTAGTTCGAATTCAAACACACTGTATAAATACGAATTTACTTGGCAAACTTATGCCGTGCCGTCAGGACACATTTCATCCGCTGACACACTCTCGAAGTTACGTCCGTCTGAGCAGCATAGGTCTTGGATCTTTATAGCGCGGCTCTCGCTGTCTTCGAGACGTCGCAGCCGCAGTACGCGCGGCAGTTGCAGGCCACGTTTCTATTCGTGTAATATTACACACGTCGCGTCGCCAGCTTTTTCTTGGTCTTGCTGGACACGCTTCCGCGTGCCTAGATAGGATTCTCCCTCTAGGGGAAGACTAGGGTGAAGCTAAGAGAGATCCGGGATGGGGCCGCTTTTCGGGCTTTGCCATTAAGCCCGTGTAGAAGTCGGCCGGTAGGTTGGGTGCCTTATAGGAGCACTGCAACTAACGTGGGCTGCAGTGTCGTATAGGAGGCACTGCAGCTGAGGGTTGGAGGCCGGAGCGGGAGAGGACTGCTGGTAATACCACTTGTTCTGCCACTTTCCCTACTTTCCGCGGGCTCGACGGGGTCGCCACCGTTCGATGGCGGACGCGGTGGGGCTGCAGGGCAGAGGAAAGAAGTGTCGGTAAGGCGACGCGCCGCTCTCTCTATACTCTGCCGGCGAAGTGGCAGGCGTGTGGCCACTTTAAATGACCAGTTGCACGGAGGCCACGGCGTTCAGGTACGGGTGCTGTCCGGCTCCCAGTTGCTGGTCTGGTCCCGATTGGAGGATGACGATGTGTCTGGTGCTCTGACACATCGTCGGCACGGAGTGGAGCTCCGAGGTGAAGCCTGACTAGGGTTGTAGCTGTCGGGGCCGCAGAAGAGTGCAAATGCGTGCCCGTAGCCCCGACAGCAATTAGCTCTGTGATGGAACACTCCAGGGTTTTTAGTGGATACACTGACCTCTGTCTAAAGCCATGACTCAGATAAAATTTGCTTTCAAGCATTTTATTTTCTGCACGTTCTCGACACGTGTTAATTTTTTTACTAATTTAATATAGGTTTGCGTTTGACTACATTCTGCCTGATGCTAAGCAGATAATTATGCCGTCTGGGGTGTAACACGCTCACTTGCAAGATACCTATTTACTCGATGATTCAAAGACACCTATGTTGTACCTTAGTGGAAATAGACTCAAGTAAAGCGTTTCAAATTCTGTATTTTTGTATGAAGAATGTGAATTCACTTTTTTTTCCTTTTTAGGGTTCAGTAGAAAAAAGTTAGATCCATTTATGTCATTAAAAACATAACAACCGTAAATTTTGACACTCACATGGGAATGAAAACCTATGGGGTACTTCCATAAAATTTGACAAAGAGCATCATCTTAGAATACACGTCATACAGGATTATATGTGTAAACTGTAAATTTTTATTTAATTACAAAAAAATAAGGCCTCCATGCAAAAAAATGGGCTCAGTTTTACAAAATAAGCTAATGGTATCATGTGGAGTATCACATGAAAGAACTTTACTAGCACAAGCTAAAACAGGCTTTTAATCGAGGCTACCTTTGCTCAACGCTTTCCAGAATTCAGATATCCCTACATTTACAATAAAATAAACAAACAGTATCCCATTCGTGGCAAAACAATTAGAGAATGCAAAGTAGCACTACCAAAATACCTAAGTATACTCACGTATGATGAAACTGAGGAGTTTCTGAGGATAATAAAATAAACAGCAAACACAAACACATACACACACACATAACACCACTTTCAGGCCATTTGTTCAATAAAGCCGTATCAAGTGCTTAGTCAGGTAACTCATTAGAACTGTTTGAGCCCTGCGATACAGTACTTGTTACTAGTGCAGGTCTCACATTCAAACTGTGAAACCTTTTTTTTTGCTTTGGTGACGATGTCTTTTATTTGCATAAATTAACTTAAGTTTAAATTGTAATATAATATGACTTCCTTAAATAAAATTAATATTGATTGGTAATTTAATGATTGTATTGGAATTGTAAAAGTTTTGGTAAATAAATTATTTTGTATTTGTATTTTTTGTAATTATTTTTACGATGTTTTATTTTCGATGTATGACGAGAAAAGTAAAAAAAACGTTTTATAGATGATTTAATTACGTCTTGAGGTTATGACAACTGAGTTCCCAATTTTGTGCAATTTTCAAGATTTCTATGAAAAGTGGATTTACTAGCGCGCGAAATTCAGCTTTTTTTTGCCTTATGAAGTTAGACTGCTCATTGTAAGTTTACAAAAACTAATTTAACGGCCAGGAATAGTGGTAACGAGGTACATAATTATCTCATTATTGTTATTACTCGACACAAAATATTTTTTTTCTACAACTATAATTTACTCTATAACTATGAGTAAATAAAAAAGACAGTAATATTTTTAAAAGGCAAGAAAGGTACTATTTTGAGCAGTGATCTCAAATGTATCTTGCACAAACAAGCCTACAGGAGAGCCGGTAGTACTAAAAATAGCTAACGAAATGTAACTCTAGAACACAATTACTGTCTTAAGTAATTTGCGTACGTTGTTTTTAAACTTTCGCAATTTGGACACATTATTATTATATACTACGGGACTAATCGCGCACTAAAATTACGAGCTAAATAAATACCTCATCATACCGACGTTTCGGCCGAGTTGCATCGACCGTGGTCACGGGGTCTCGTAATTTTAGTGTGCGATTATTCCCTTAGTATATAATAGTAATAATTTGCGTACGTTACACTAAAGAAAAAAAAAGCACTTAAAAATGTTTTAGAATAGTACCATTGGGAAACTCAGACCAAATAAAAAATCTAGACAAAATGTTGTGAACAAACAATTGAGGCCGGCTAAACTACGCCTCGCCGTGTGCAAACACAATTACACACACATACACGTACATTTTTAATAGTCCACTGCAGGACGTAGGCCTACCCACGAAGGGTAATTGGGTAAATATCCACCCCGCTGGCCCAGTGCGGGTTGGTGGATTCACATACGCTATCGAATTTCTTCTACGGACGTATGCAGGTTACCTCACGATGTTTTCCTTCACCGAAAAGCCAATGATGTGACATTAAAAAGGCTGGTACAGTACGTACATCGAAACTACGCTTTGGCTCGTCAGCCAAATTATGGCGGCGCAAAACCGACGCAGTCACCACATGTATCAAAAACCGGCCTCACTTGTCTGTTCAAGACGTTCTGTCTCGATTTTTTTATTTAGACCAAGTTGGGAAATTATATGTAATTTATAACATACAGCAACCACCACCCACACCGCTTCCTAAGTAAAGCCCCGTCACAACCAGCACGTAGGATGCGCATAAAATGGCGCCCAAACACTCCCTTGTTTCCTCAATACACGTTCAAAGCATTACACAGCACTGTATTTATAAGCTCTACACTGTAGTGTAGTGTTATGTCAAACAACGTGGGCTAATTTGGCCCCGAAATACTCGTAGATTTGCAATTTGGCGGTAACAGTTAACTAGCTACGTTGTGTTATGTGAACTCCTGTTCTAAATTCGTATTTTGGGATATTGCTGTCTTAAACAATTTTATACATTACAATTTACTGTTTATTTAGAGAAGGTAACACAGGTATTACTCACGCGTGATTTTATGACCGACAGAAAAGCAGCAATCTTTTTTATATTTTAACTAACAATGTGCAATAAAAACGCTAGTTTTTGTAATAAAATGTACTGTTTTTTCTGAGGGTTCAAATATTATTTGGAGCTCCCCATATCGTAGCGCAGAAGAATATGCTACGTTCACAGTTAAAAAAGATTGCAAAGCATAAGTAGTTTATATCATGTACCGTACCTAAGTAAGTAAGTTCGTATACGCCTAGTGGCTAGTCCTGGTGTCAGAGTTTTTAAGCCACCTGAAGGCCTCTGACATGACTAAACGGTTAAAATAACCGACAACTGAGCGCTACCGTCTCGGATGACACGTTTAATTATACAGTAATTTGTTACCGTTTTCTATAATAAATCCACACGGTTTAGGCAATCAGTTGGAATCCGTGTTTTTAAACATTAATGAAGAATATAGAAACCAATATTTTTTATTATAATGTTGAAAAATATAGCAATCGATTGCACGTTTGGCTACAATTTTCGAGGCTTAAATTGCCGTCGCTAAAAGTAACTCGTCTGTGGTCTTTATGACAACATTTTTTTTAAATTATACATATTTTTTTGTTTTCAGGTCTACTGAAAAAATAGCTGTATTGTACCGTATTAAAATTTAAATTTCCCTGTTTTTGTTAACTTGTAACATGTTGAGAATGCCGAGATTCCGCCGGAAACTCAATTCAGTAATCTCGTATAATTACAACAGGCCACGACTGTTAATGTTCCGTTTTTACCTTCCATCCACGGAACCCTAATAATTTAAATTAAAATGCTACTAGAATTTCACCGCTATATTTTAAGCTTTTGTTTTTTTAAGAAACGTAATTAGACGGTTCGTTTTTTCTCTCAATAAATTTTATTTTCTGGTAATCGGGGAAGTCTGTCGCGGTATTTCATAATTATTTTCAAGAGAATTCAAAGATTTGTTTTCTCAGAATTTATTTTATTTTTTGGTATATTCTTCATTTTGTGTTTTTACTGCTCAGTATAGTATACTTGCATAAATCTTTTGACATGAACTTTCATCCATCTGATAACCATATGATTTACGAACACTCCTATATATATTACCTTTGTATAGACCGGGTGGCTAGCCTTGGTATCAGAGTTTTTTTAAGACCTTTAACATGGCCTAACTGTTTAAACAACTAGAACTTATTAGACCTTATAGTATCTCTCATTTGGTTATCAGATGGGTGAAGGTAGGTCCTTGCCGGCTCTTCGACCATTTACTAAAAAGCTTGCTCAAAGCTGTAGTATTGACTGACACAATTCTGCTCTTTGGATTGTTCCAAACTGACGTGTAGTCAGTAGACCACCCTCGGCAAGACGAGACCAAAGTTAACAACCAACTTACACCAGTACCTGATATTGCGATGTCTAAATGAATATTAATTAATTTGAGGTTGTTGCTCATTTGCATACAGCTCCCAGAGCAAGGGGATGGGTTTTGAAAATATTTATCTTGATTGCTATATTTGATTGATTTTTATATATCTATTTGATATGATTTGGTTCAATCAATTAGATGCGCAAAAATACGAATCTTATTTTTTTGAATACGTAACCACTCCGTTGGGCTTATGATAACATATTAAAATGTGGTGCTCATAAAGACGGCGAATTTATCGGTTTTGTACATTTAGTTGTGACAGTCAGTTATTTTATATATTTTTATGAGCAGGTATTTCATTTTGAAAAGGGATCACGAAAACTGAAGAGTTGTAGTGAAACAACTCTTTTTTTTCGTAATTTTAAGATTAAAACCCACATAGTAAAAGTTAGCTATGATGATAAGTATATATTTTTAAATATTAATAATATTTTCCGAAAAAAATGGCAAACCGCCTTCCACTGTGTACAAAATTTAAATATTTCGCTCGAATTATAATGTGAACACATCATTTTTAATTATTCAAAAACAGCTTAGCGGATTACTGTAAAACTTAATCGAAACCACCTCGAGATTATAATATCCTTGTGAACTA
Organism: Hypomecis punctinalis; assembly: GCA_949316475.1. NCBI lineage: Eukaryota > Metazoa > Arthropoda > Insecta > Lepidoptera > Geometridae > Hypomecis > Hypomecis punctinalis. The sequence goes on from OX438804.1 coordinate 23,307,506, forward strand.
GAAAAAAATATTTTCCGATTCAGTTCACGATTGGCGAAATTATCGATGAACAAGAACATACACAAAAAATAGTCCCTCCGCGCGGAAGAAGTGAAACTTCGACGCAACTGTGCTTTCATACCCCCTCCGTGGTAGCGTTAAAAGTTTAACGCAACCTTGTTGGAAGTCGCATTTAGAAGTTTCGCTTCAAAAAGACATACAGACGAATAAAAAAATTAAGCGATGCCTCAATGGCAATCATTCAGTAATTTTTTGACATTTCTCACATTTGACAGGTGCATGACCAAAAATTGTTTTGTTTTTCATAAACTTTATAAGGTGTTTTTATTAAGGTAAAGGTGTATTGAATTGAATGTGTAAAATGTAGGTAAATTAGTAAGCGAAGGATATTCTATTCTCACATAAAATATTGCATGCCAAAAGGCTGAGTATGGCGGACTATTTGTACGATTATTCTGTAATTGCAACCATTGTTCACCCATATTAAGCAATGAATAAATATGAATATGAATATGAAAAAACCTGCTTCTTTACGGAAGTCGGTTAAAAATGTCTTTTGTTAGTAGAACTGGCGTGTATGAACAATTCAGTAATAAGGTATTTAAGCTGTTATCTTGTGTAGTGCTACGATTGCACTACACAGGATAACGTTACCCATTCTTATATGTACATAATTCTGTAATAGAACTTTGTCACAACAAGGCAAGTTCCTACTGGTCTTAACTAGTGAGCTTATTTTTAGCATTGCACTGTTATAGCAGGTACAGTAAGCATATATCATCAAATATACGCAATTTTTTGTAGAAATACAAACTCAAAACGTTAAGTTCTAGGCATCTAGGTATTGAGCATTTGGATTATATTTAGACCTCCAAGGGTGTGTGCATTGCGTGCATAGTTTATTGAATCAGGCGTTACTTTGCGGAATTTCATCTTCAAATCCTTGTTTTTAATAAATATCTAACTGTATCATGCTTCGGCTATGGTACAAATACAAAATAATTTTATTGTTCATAATACACGTAACATAGTTAAAATATAGAAACCCTGCCTGCTGCTTTAGCGTTAGCTGTGTTGCCGCAGTCAGTGTCTTCCCCTATTAGTGGGTACATAGAAACAGTAAAATCAAACCAAAAACGTAGATAATGTCTTTTTCAGCATGAACCAAACAATTTAAATTATGGTTAGGTTAGGCTTAGGTATGTTTAAAAAATTAATGAGCCTGAAACAAAATTAGTATTAATGCGTTAAAAATAATTAAACCTGTAACAGAAATAGTGACTAGTGATCTTTTTTTAAAAAACATTAGTGTACTTTAAAATTTTTGTAAATGTTTATACAGGAAAATCAAATAATTGTACATTTTAGTTAACAAAAGGCACAAATAAAAAAAAAGGTGTGTGGATGATCCGATTGCTTTTTATCTAGTAGTATGTAGTTTTAGCTTATAAAGTGGTTTTGTATGTTGTTGTAATTAATAACGACACTTTTGCCCGTGAAAAAGTTCTAGGCTAGAGAGCTACTATTAGGTACACTGGGCAAAGTTAACTACACCCATATCTATATAGTAAGGTTCACTCTATCACTACAAGGCTGGCACCCACTGGCCTTAAAATCGTAACCAGTGAGCCTGCTAATTGGGACTCCGCTCCAGGAAACCTGGACGCAGTAGTGGAGAATATTATTTTGGACAATCTAAAGTCAAAACTGTTAAGTCAACTGTTTACCGTGTACCTAGTTTGTATTTTAGTGTAAGAAAAATACATAAAAAAATAAACAAAGAAATATGTACGTTAAGTTCGATAGCGACAATTTAGATTTTAATTATTAACAGGGCAAGTGTCTTTGTTAACTAACACAGTGCAATAAATCTACAGTTAGGGCCATGTCGTGTACCTTGGGACGCTTTTTCTTAGGGACATTCGTTATAAAACTAGCGACAGTAAAAATGTAAAATAATATCATATGCGTAGTATTTTTATAACTTAGCAAGACTAGTGAGTCTCATGAACATTCCGGATTCAAATGAATTATGAGAAGCTTGAAGTGTTTTGGAGTCAAAACAATTTTTTTTAAACTTGTTTAAGTTTTATATTTCGTAAGTGCTAATGTAAATTTCTTTCTACAATAGGTACCATAAATACCAAGACAGTTTCCTAACATAAAAATCAAGTTTTTGTACCCTGGGACATAATTTTGTTTCTATCTTGGGACTCTCAAATCTATGAACATTTTTTAGTAACCTCAAACATGTGGAAGTTTTTGATAGTGTCACGGAGCCAAAAACCATAAATTAAGATTCAATAAGCTCGTGACGCTATAAATAAAATGCAAAAAAAATAAAAGAGGAAAAATAAGAAGTGTTGCAAAGAATTTGAGTATAAAACATAAATTTTACACAGTTACCTGAAAACTATCCAGAATGGTTCTGAAGCCAATATAAAATCATTCATGTTGAATTATGCTATAAAAAAGTACTTAACTATAATGAAAAAAGCTTTGGTATAAAATATGGTTAAAATTAATTGTGTCCCAAGGTACATACAGGTTTGGCCCAACATACAGACATGTAACGTACTTAACCTATATATTGTTTGAGTTTTAATAAAAAATAATCTATCATAAATAAAAAACCCAAAAAATAACTCAAAAGTTAGCGATGAAATGCCCTACGCAATAAAGTAACGTTCATTTAAAATTATTCATTAAGTTCAGAGATATGTGAATTCAAAGTTGAAGTAATGTCCCTAGGTACATTACATGACCCTACTTACTAACACACCCAACTAGGATAATTTAAAGACCACATAAGATCATTATAATCCAAAGCCCTGTGCCAGTTAGCAGTGTGCCAGCATGCTAGCAGCATTACCTAATGGCAACGTTAAATTAATAAAATTCAATACTATTAACAGTCTAATATATTACCCCTCCGGCCAATGTTTTTTTTTATGTACCAAGTTCTTGTGTTCAAATGCTTCGTGTAGACAAAAACCAGCACCCAGATAGACGAAAGCAAAATCGTCGTATTGAAGCTCAGATTTTGCTTCGTTCGTCGTTCGTTTGGCCATAACACGTCCACTGCTGGACATAAGCCTCCATCTCATCTTGCTTCACTTTGGTCAAAAAGTATAGAATGCAAGTTTTACAGCACGCTACGCGAAAATACCCAAGGCCCTACTCTACCAATCCATAGGGAACTACATGTCCTCTATTAAGTAATCCACCTCACTATTAGGTAATAAACTCCCTTATTAGGGAAATACTCTTCCTGCAGGGAATATCTTCCCAACCCCACTACGCAAGTCATTCACCCCGCTAAATTGCTGCCAATCGCTCCCCACTCAATTACATATGCGTACCTACGGTAGGAACAATTAATATTATCTTAGATGTTTATTGAAGAAGAAAGATAACAAATATCAGCAAATTAATATCTTGTAGAATGTAGAGCAAGTTTGTAAAAGCTGGATGCGGCTACTTTTAAGTAGTTTGTCTTTCCGCTAAAGTACAATAGGTGTCTTCAAATTTCGAGTAAATAGGTATCTTCTAGGTAAATATGCTACATAAACCTGCTAAGCTTACACCCTAGACCGCATATCTGCATAACATCATGTATGTAGTCAAACACAAAACTATCTGAAAAAAAAAACCGGACAAGTGCAAGTCAGGCTCGCACACCGAGGGTTCCGTACAAATCCTGTATGTATCCTGTATTGCACAAAATTGTAATATTGAAATTTCTATAGGATAAATAAATAATCATCGAAAAAAGTTTTTTTTACTTTTCTCGTCATACATCAAAAGTTAAACCGGTTTTAGCATGTGCTAATGAAGCTCTTTCATATGATACCCCACATGATTCGATTTACTCACTTTGAATTTTGGGCCAAAATTGTTTGCATTTAGGCCCTATTTTTTATGATCTAATTAGAAATGTACAATTTTCAGATTTATTCCTATATATGTACTCTACGACAATGCATTTTGCCAAATTTCATAGTTCTAGGTCAACTGAAAGTACTCTGTTGGTTTTGATTTTTGATTGTGTCGAAATATGCTGCTTTTTACGATATAAACGGCTCTAACTTTTTTTAACGACAACTGAAAAGTTTTTCTTTTACACAACTGCAAGAGACTATAGATATACATATGCAATTTAAATTTCAACTCGATATCTTTACGCGTTTTCGAGATAATGAGTCTTGACATACACACAGACGGAGACGAACAAAAATCAAAACCTACAGGGTACTTCCTGTTGACATAGAACTATGAAATTAGACGAAAAGCATTGTCTCAGACTACACATATAGGAATAAATCTCAAAACTGTACATTTTTATTTAAATCATAAAAAATAGGACCTAGATTCACAAAATATGGGTTGAAAATTCGAAGTGAGTAAATCGTATCATGTAAGGTAGGTATCATATAAAAGAACTTCATTAGCATATGCTAAAACAGGTTTTTAATTATTTTAACAATATGCAATTTTCGATGTATGGCGAGAAAAGTGAGAAAAAATACTTTTTTATCGTTGGTTTTAGTAGAGATTTTAACAACTTACTTCCCAATTTTGTGAAATTTTCTGGATTTGTACGGAACCCTCGATGTGCGGGCCTGACTCGCACTTGTCCGGTTTTTATTATTACAGTCATAGGTCTGTTCGACACAGGGATTTGCATAGATCCGCGATATGACCCGTCGAAAACAGTTCGATATCAGCATTTTCTTTTACTCTTTGTGCGTTTACGAAAGCACGTCATACAATTACAGGAAAAGGGAAATCCTTCCTTTTTCTACTGAAATCAGTATTATAAGTTATGACATATCTTTCTGTAAACATCATCGGCAGTTATAATAACTCGTTCACGCCACTCTAATAGATACTTTGTTGCTTTATGTCGAGACGTCACGCAAGTTTGAGTTATTAAGTGCCAAGATTGAGCAACAATCGTACAGCTGACAATTACTTATTTATGTTCACAACTGGAAATTAAGTCTACGGAAATTACGTTTAACGGGTAATGATTAATAATTATTATCTGACAAAAACAAGTGCTTTAAAAGATGTAATTTTTACTATTTCATTTGTAGGCGACAAATGACCGTTTTCGTATTTTTGTTCTTTCTATTTTTTTCGCTTTTCGTCTCTAGCCAACAAGAGACTTTAAGATTTGTAACCCATAGGTCTCGAGATCAAGCTTTAATATATTAATGCACTTATAAAAGCTTTAATTTTCATCTCGTTTGTTAAAAATATAATTCTTCGGTTCGGCCTTGGAAATCCATGAATCGTGGCGTGTAACTATCGAACAATAAAACACTCAATACTCGAACAAAAATCAAAGCAGGACTTCGCTAAAAAGTGGTCTTAAAGTCAAGCATAATAATATCTTAGAATAATGTCATTTATCTTTGATTAGCTGCTCTTCCCAGCTTCGCTCGGATACAAATGAATTTATAAACCTTCCAGGAGAAATGTTCTAAACGATAGTGAAAACTGCATTGAAATCGGTTGCATAGTTTGGAAGATATAATATTCAGATAGAAACTCAAAAATAAAGGGTTTTCTTTATACTATACTCGGAGTCTCTCTGTGAGATCAAATCAGGAATCAGGAGATCCGTAGAAGAACCAAAGTTACCGACATAGCCCAGCGGATTGGCAAGTTGAAATGGCAATGGGTGGGACACATAGCACGGGGGTCTGATGACCGATGGGGTCCGAAAAGTTCTTGAGTGGAGTGGAGCGCAGCGTAGGACGTCCACCCTCAACGTGGACGGATGACCTCATTAAGACCGCAGGAATGCAAGCAAGACGCTACAAAGCGGTCTTATTGGAGATCTTTATGGGAGGCCTATGTCCAGCAGTGAACGTTCTATGGCTAAAAACGATCGATCGATGTAGTGATAGTGTTCATACACTATCACTACATCGATCGATCGTTTTTAAAACACAAACACTCATGTGTTTGTAAACGATCTTTTTTTAACAGACGACGGACTGTCAATATTTTATCTACCACCTTAAATTTTTCGCCGGATCGATGTCCGGTGCATCTACACAGATTCATTTTAAATACATCAGCGCAAATCCGGTGAAAAACACGGTCCGTTGTCCAGTAATAAAAACGGACGTACGAGTATACAAGTGCTCTAAGAAACCAAACTCTTCTCTACAAATGTTTTACGATATTTTAGTTGCACAATTTTCACTTTCATTATTCGTGACTTTGCATGAACTAGCTGTGAGTCAATTACCTAGTCTGTCCGAAGCGTCAAACGGTGGTCCCCGGATTAATTCGCTTTTCCCTGGTGATCGCAACCTAGCCCCGTTTTCAACGCTTCATCTCAAGCAATAGCTTGCGAATTCACTGTAAAATAAAGCTTTACTGTTTTGAATTCTATGAATATATTTGTACAGGCAATAAAAACATAAAGCTTCTTCGCTCAAATTTTGATTTAAAAGAAGGTTATATAAGTACTTTAAGGCAGTTCTTTCGATCAGATGGCTAGCTCTGGACTCTGGTATCAGAGTTACTGGCAATCAATTAGCATCATTTTAGTATAGGGGCTTATTCTATAATCAAAACTAACAAAACATTGTAGTTTACATTGTACATTAGTTCTTCGGAAGAGCTCTGTTACGCCAAAAGCTCACAATGATACCGAAAACAAAATATTAAGTGACGATTTTTTTTGTAGGCAGTGACACAGGGCAATAAGTTAGAAAGTTCGTATAGGCCGGGTGGCTAGCCCTGGTGTCAGAGTTTCTAGGCCGCCTGAAGGCCTCTGATTACTTGTAATTCTTGTGAGGTCTCTGACTTGATTAACAATAATTGTCAGGGCAAAAGCAAGATAGAAATGTTGATAAAAATTATATAAATGAACAATTTTAATAAACAGCCATCTCATTTTTCAATTAACTAAATGCATTCCTTAATTAATTCTAAAACAAATTCGCAACAAACTCGTCACTTCAATAAACGACTTAACAGATTATCGTCCAATTCAGAGGGAGAATTAAAACGCCGTACACCCCTGCACAGCGACACAATTTATGTTTAAACTGCCTTATGTCAAAGGTATTAAAGTATGTTTTGGAACAGTAAAAGTGTAAAATAAATGTGGTTAGTTGTACCAAGAAAACTGGGCCTTGTCCTAATTGACAACGGAGCGGTAAATTGCGCGACTACCAACGATGGTTGTAGTCCGTGATCCCAATGTTTTCCAATTATCCTATTCAAAACATTTAAATAAAATACAGAATGAAAGATTTTCCTATTAATTAATTACTATTCTTTACCAGCCTTTACAGTCCACTGTAGGACGTAGGCCTACACACAAAGGATGATTGGGCCATATCCACGACGCTAGCCCCGTGCGGGTTGTTTGATTCACATACGTCTACGAATTTCTTAGAAGAATCGGTGAGGCAACCTGCATAGGTTGCCTCACGATGTTTTCCTTCACCAAAAAGCCAGTGGTGTGATGTTAATTAATTAAACATTTATTGTTGTTGATCAAAACTCAAGAGATCTCGCGTATTGCAGTGTTACTCAGACACACACACACTCACACAATATAATTGTTTAGGAATATTTGGTCAACTCAGTCTACGTTAAAGAAGAGGCTGGCTGTTGTAATACAGGTTTTTAACCTAGCATAAGAGTCAGAGAACTTGTTGTTGTGTTAATTTAATTTTGTTGATCAAATGAATGTTTTATGTTTTTTTTAAAACATCATAAATGTTTAATTAATTAAACATTTGCACGTTAGAAATGACAGAATGTAAGGAAATTTGACAATTATTGTAACACTTTGTATGTATGTACTACATTCTAGCAAATAAATAAATTCACTCATTCATAAACATTAATAAATTTTGCACATTTGCGTATTTCATACAAAAAAAAATTACATATAATTACGTAAAAATATGATTTGAACCGTATACGCTATGAACGAGATGATCCTGTAGTGGGATCTCGGGCTATAGCCTATTTTGAAGAATTATTCAAAGGTGTGCAGTCACGGTGTTTAAAAGGAGATATTAAACGAACTGAAATAAGGTGCAGGAGGATAATAGGGCGTTGTTACGCCATGATGTAAGACACGCCTGCCTGGATAATAGGAGCGAAACACGCTTCAAATTTTCTCCTCGCCTTGTAATTTGGTTTAGGAATTTTTATTGGCACACATTTTAATATTATTTGGAAATGAAAAAAACAATGTCAGAAATTGTATGATTTCTTTTCAACAAATCAGTCATAAATATCATAAAATCAAATTGAATTACTAATTGTTGATGCTAAATAAAAGTTTTATTTACGAGGCCGTGAAATGAGAAGTGTTGTTACTGCAAAATGTTATCTTTTATTGTAATTACTTATCGTAAACTTTCGACAATATACAGATTAAGTTAGTTCTAATAATACAGTTTCGGCATATAAAAATACCTCAGTGCCTCAAGTCGAATGTTTTCGACCAGCGTGTGTTGCCAGTGATGACTTATGGCACAAAAACGTGGTCTCTCACTATAGGCCTAATTAGTAAGCTCCAAGTAACCGAACGAGCTGTGGAGAGGGCTATGCTCGGAGTCTCTCTGCGAAATCGAATCAGGAATGATGAGATTCGTAGAAGAACCAAAGTTACCGACATAACCCAGCGGATTGGCAAATTCAAATGGCAATGGGCAGCGCACATAGCTCGGAGGACTGATGACCGATGGGATCGAACACTTCTCGAATGGAGACCACGTACCGGCAAGAGTAGGACGTCCACCCACAAGGTGGACGGATGACCTCATTGAGACCACAGGATCGCGCTGGATGCAAGCCGCTACGAACCGGTCTTATCGGAGATCTTTAAGGGAGGCCTATGTCCAGCAGTTGACGTCCTATGGCTTAAACGAACAACCGAACGAAAATTCACCACGATCATTGTTTGAATAGGTGATTGCAAGTATAATTTACAACTGCCGTGGCTACACATCTTTCCTATCAAAATTTTCTATAAAATTTCATGTAAGTTTTTGTCCAGCTGGAATTTTACTTGAAATTTGAACTTAGCGCAATTTTCATACAATATAGGTAACTAACTTAATGCCAATGTGCCGTATTTCGTTTCTAGTAAAATTTTGAAGCACTATAAAAAGTTCGTAAAACTCTAGAAATATGTTCACTTCTTCGTTTTAAAAGTAAAATTTATTTGATCTTAAGCTTTAGTAGCACTTAACTTTAGATGTTCCCCTAACTAAATATTTAAATCGCTATTAATTCTATTAAGTTTTGATCTTTTATGCCTCCGCTTTCGTAGATACTAATATAAAGCATTTTTATTCCATTTCCACTCCTCGTTTCTTGTGTATTAAATTTAATCTCAGATCCAAAACAAGAAACTTTGAAAGATTGTGTGTGTGTGTGCCGTGTATATATGTAAACCTGTATGTATGCTGTAGCATTATATGACCCAAACCAAAGGATTGATTTTAATACGTTTTTTTCCTGTTTGTATTTGAATGCGTCTTAGGAAATATGGATGAACTCTTAATTTACAGTTACTGTTGACTCAAAGCTAATTCTACATAACGATTATAGTTATAAAATAATAATCGCCACAAGGACAGGAACATACGAGAATAAACATCCTTAAAATAAAGACTTACGAGACAAAAATACACTTAGCTGGTAAATTAATAAAAGGAGAGCTTATTTAGAAATCTAATAAATATTTTTTTTGTTTTTTTTTTTTTTGTGTTTTAGACTTAAAATTAAGTTAAAGGCTGTTTTTATACCCTAGATGATAAGAGATAGGTATGATAAAAAAATTAAGTACCTACCTACCGCTACTTTATTTTTTTTTATTTATATGGCATAAAACGTTTGCCATGTCATCTAGTACCTTTTTCATTTATCAAAGCGTTCTCTTCCTTTAAACTCGAGGCGAGCTGATTGTTAATTGTACATAAAGGCGCGGTTCTACCGATAACATGTACATCAACATGTTTGCAGGAACTCCAGCAGTGGGCGAACTTGATCAGATATTGTTTGTCTACCGAGAGGTGCATTTGTTCTCAGCAGTAAGCAACACAGTGGGTAAATCTGGTAGAATCGCACCTTAATTAATTATAACTGAAAAAAAAATAACTAATGAAATGCAAATTAATAAATTAAAATTTCGCGATGGCTTCAAAAAAAAACTACCAAAGAATATTATCACACAGGTATTGTTTGATTTTAGTAAAAGACGCATCCTCATATCATTATTTATTTGATAGTTTCAGTTGCCTAATTCAATGGGTATTTACAATGAAAATGACAAACAGATATTCAAACATCGCTCAAGTTTTCGGTGAAAACGGGAGCAGAAAACATTATTTTCATACCCATTAATAAATCTTCAATCATTCTACTAAATAAATAAATAAATAAGACTACATAATAAAGCCAAGTTCAAGAGCAAAAATGTTTTCTTCTCAAAATACAATTTAAGTTCATAATTTTTCTCTAAGAACACAATACGAGTATATGACACGACAAAAACTAGTGAACTATGCAAATCGTGAGTAAATCCAACACTATCAAAACAAACATTTCTCAGTCCAAAAGCAATAAAAAATATTTTCACGTTCCCGTTAATTTTAATTAGAAAACTTGAACAATTAGGTGCTTTGCTTCGCCCGCTAACTAGCCGGGATCGAAGCTACAGTTCACTCACAGCGTCCGATCAGATTATATATTTCATAAGAAACATTATTATTGATCGACTTTTTTTTTACAGAACGAAAATGAGCAAATCAAATAATTATGCACCTAGATTTGTAAGGGAACCGAAACTACTGACGTGACTTAATGACATTATCTGTTGAAAAAGCATTGTGTTTAGCACGTGTTTAGCACATAGTACGCAGGACAGATAATAATATGGATAATGAAGCATAATGGATTTCTTAAGTAGAGATTAAGTACCAATAAGCGCAGCATAGTATATATGACACTTTAAACCGACATAAAATCTCCTTTAAATTACAGGATTTAATAATTATTTTTTGCAAAAAATAGCATGACCGACTTCACCCGTGAACAGAATCATTTCATAGTATAAAACAAAGTCGCTGTCTGTCCCCATGTATGCTTATATCTTTAAAACTACGCAACGGATTTTCATGCAGCTTCTTTTAATAGATAGAGTAATTCAAGAAAAATGTTTATTTGTATAATACACCTGTGCGAAGCCGGGGTGCATCGCTAGAACGCAAATATTATACACGAATCGATGTAACATTTTTCACATTATTGTTGATTTATCAACATTTTTGATTAGACAATAGCCAATTTTAATAGGACCAATTTCGAAGTATACTCTTTCCAATTAAAAAAATATTATTGAAATCAGACTACTGCGTAAAAAGTTATGCTTGGTTACACATAAAAAATATACGCGTCGAATAATTGAGCACTTACTCGTACCTCCACCGTTTAGTTGGTCAAAAAGAAAACGTGTTCAATGATATCGTGAAATAAAATCGGCCAGTGTCAGTGAAGAGTTTAAATAAAATTGGAATTGTTTAATTCGGTGCCTGCATTGCGCGGCTGTCGTTAATCCTTGTCATTCAAGAGGTTTAATGAAAAATATACTTACTTAAGTTTGCTTCCAGCTGTCTGTCGAATGAAGTATTAATTAATAGCTTAGCTTTACAGCCGATACGTGAGGTATTAAATAGAAAGCTCGTTACGTAATCCAAGCAAAATTAACCTATGTTAACTTTTTTGCTGTCTGAACAATCTTCTGTGAATATCAAGAATCTGGACTATTTACAGTACAGGCAAAAGCTTGTTATTTTTTAACTTTCGCGATTTAACCACAGTAATAATACGGGACTTGAGTTTTTTGTTCTTTTTTTTATGATATGATATTGCGCGATAAGTCCCGTATAATCATAGTAGGATAGAGGCAAAAACTTGTACTTGCCCTTTGTAATAGTCCGTTTGACATAAGCCTACACATTAAAAGCTACTGGCCCAAAGGTATTCGTATTCGCTACGCTGCCGCAGGCCCAGGGTGGGTTCGCTCTCCTTTGACCCCCATAACAGAAAGCTTGTGCAACGGATTCGAGGGAGTCCGTTGCCTGACAAGCGTAGCCCCCGAGATTGCCTGACAAGCGTAGCCCCCGAGGTGGAGCGTGTGGTATTTCCGCGCGCCCCTTAAGGAAAGAAGGATGAAAACCCACCCTTAAACAGGACCACGTCTTAGGAGATCAGTGCTGCTGGAGCCGCGGACGAGTGCGAAAGCGTCCCCGCAGATCCGGCACATAGGCGCTAGGCAGTAACATCCCAGAGTTTATAATGGGTACACCGATGAGCGGGAATCCCACATAACTATCCTGCTCCCCCGGCGGGGTGATATCCAGATCGTACTTGTGAAGATTTCATAATGTTTTTCTTCACCAAAAATCCAGTGAAAACTTGTACATAGAGACTAATATACTGGTAGCATCTTAATTAGCTGAAAACCACCAAACTACAGTGTGTACAACTTATGTTACTACAAGTGTTCAAACGTACAATATTGTTATAATAATGTACAAGCGTTGGGGTACGCAACTATAAGCTACACCACACGTATATAAGTCATAAATTGTACAGTACACCTGTAGCGTTGTTCATGTAAATTAAACAACAAATTGTATGGGCACAATTGTTTGGGCATATTCTGAGCAGACTACGATTGCCGCTGTGTTTTTCTACGTAAAAACCTTGCACATAGTTCTGATGGTTTATATAATAACAAGCGACCCGCTCCGACTTCGCACAAGTTTATTATACATATAAACCTTTTGAATCTATCTATTAAAAAAACCGCATCAAAATCCGTTGCGTAATTTTAAAGATATGAGCATTGAGCATACAAGGGGACAGACAGCGGGAAGCGACTTTGTTTTATACTATGTAGTGACAGTAACTTCAATAATATGCAATACTACTTTATATGCTTAAACTACCTACATAGTGATAGAACAATAGGTATTATTTTTCAATTGTCTGGCCCTTATCCTAGGTCAATAATCTATTTTATAAAGATTCAGTATCTTTCCACTCACAATGACTGTGGTCACAAGAGTTTGTAGGTGTTTATTTTTAGCATATTAACTGGATTAATAAAATTCTCACGCAGTCTTTTGATCAACGATCTTGAAATACAAAATAAATTTCATTTTAATCCTCATGTTTATTTTTAACCGACTTACAAAGAGGAGGAGGTACAGACTATGTTCGTATGTATGTATTTTTTTGTGTATATTCAATTGAGATCCGATTTAAAAAAAATATGTTTTTTTTTCGAAAGAGTATACTTCCAAGGTGGTCCCAATTAAATTTCATCGAAATCGGCTGAGCCGTTTTTGACAAATCATCAATAATCGATATGATCGATTATTGATCAATCGATATGACATCCATGTTCATACATGGATGTCATATCGATTCGTGCAAACTATTCGAATTGAGTAAACGGTTGAAGTCGGTCATGCCATATTTACAAAAAAAAAGATTAATAGGCCAACAGCATATAACATTATAAAATAGGTATCCATCATTTATCATTTCATTTAAACTTAAATCTCAAAATTTTGGGTTTTTATTGTATAAAGCTCTTAAGACCTGTAACCAAACCCTTAGCCCTTTTGTTCCAGACAGCTGTTCTCCAGTCACTCCAAAGGTATTAATTACGAGAGATTGAACGTCCATCTGTCTTGTCCTTAATTGGACCGACCTGTGGCTTTATGAATTAACGCCAATTGGAGCGTCAAATGCTTAACTTTTAATGGAAGTCTCTTATCCGATAAGACGGTATCCCGGAATTACCATATACATTGCTCGTTTTGCTTTGGAATTTACTTAAAGTCGTTGAGACTGCAGCGATGGGTGGTACTGCGCTGAGCGTTTAGATCGACGTTATACTTTTGAAAAGAATCCATTGCTGGTTTACCTTGAGTGAGTGTGGAACAAATACTTTCTATGCAGCAATGTAGTGAAAAGTATGATAAATAGTAGAAAGAAAGAAATTGGTGAGTAATATTTCGTCTGGAACATTTAGCACCTGCTAGTGGGAATATGAATCATGGGTTAATTTTAATGTGGCTTGGGGGACTTAAGTTTTAGAACGTTCTTTTACTAGTACCTACTCTTTGTACAGTAACTATAATAAAATAATTGTAAATCTTAGTTGACATAGGGCACAGACCCTGGAGTCTGTGGTTAGTAAATTTTAATTAAAAAAAAAAAAAACGTAATTTTAAGGTACATTTTGTTATTAATGTTTCTTTAGTTTGTGGATATTCTCTATGGGTTATTTTTACCTAACAAAATAGACAAGTTTAGTTTTGGCATAAATCTATTTATTTCTGAAGATTATTTTAGTACAAATACTGCAGCTCAGTTCTTAAAACATTAAAAAACTACTGTTTTTACTATCGCATGCTATCCCGTTCGACTGATATATATTCTAATTGTGGCTTCTATTCTAACTCCGCCTCGTCGACATTTACGCATACGAGTTACTGGACTATCAGTTCATTTGATTATAATATAGAGCCCTTAGTACTGCGATTTAGCCTTAGTGATTCAGTATGCGGCAAGAATTTTGACTTGTTGACTTTTAGTATCGTGTTAAGCCGGAAACATTCTATCGGACGCGGCTGATGGACGCGACTGACAGCCGCGACTTAGCAATGTGTACAGTCTTAAAACATCCGGTGTGCCAGATCGCTCTCGGACGTCCGAACGCTCAAGGACGTCCGAAGGTAACGTCCGCGACTTATGTCCGATAGTGTGCACGGCTCAATGTATTTTCATAGTCTAGGTCGTGGCTGTCAGCCGCGTCCGTAAGCCGCGTCCGATAGTATGTTTCGAGCTTTAGTATATGCTATTTAGACCAAAGTGGAATATAAAAAAAACCGGACAAGTGCAAGTCAGGCTCGCACACCGAGGGTTCCGTACAAATCCAGAAAATTTCACAAAATTGTGAAGTAAGTTGTTAAAATCTCTGTACTGTAATCATCGAAAAAAAAGTTTTTTTTTTTCACTTTTCTCGTCATACATAAGAAATTACACATTGGTAAAATAATTAAAATCTGTTTTAGCATGTGCTAATAAAGCTCTTTTAAATGATACCTTACATGATACGATTTACTCACTTTAAATTTTAAACCCATATTTTGTGAATCTAGGCCCTATATTTTTGTGATTTAAATAAAAATGTACAGTTTTCAGATTTTTCCTATATGCGTACTCTGAGACAATGCTTCTCGCCAAATTTCATAGTTCTATTTCAACGGGAAGTACCCTGTAGGTTTTGATTTTTGTGAGTGTCGAAATATGTGGTTTTTTATGACATAAACGGCTCTAACGTTTTTATACGGTAACTGAGAAGTATTTTCTTTTACACAACTGCAAGAGGCCATAGATATACGTATTTTTGTCCTAAGGTCAGGGCAATCAAACGACGTCCAGTATTTTCCATACATGATGTATATTTTCCATTTTATACATGAGTAAATGAGTTAAGTACACTTTCCATTTTCACATGATGAGTATATTATTATGAGTTACATAACTCTACTATTTAAACCGTTGTATAATTACTTAAAATATTATATGCCTTTGGTAAAACAGGCACGAGTGCCGTCTACTCAGTCTAGTAGTCCTGAAAGCTCTACTGCCCAAATTATCAAAGCCCTGCGATTAATCTATAGAACAAAGAGGTATTGTACCATAATGCAAACAATGTAAAAGAAAGAGAAATACATACTCGCAAACATTACATGTTGGAATGAGATAGAGTAGCCTCCGTATAGTATCCCTACAGTATACAGTTTAAATTTCAGCTCGATATCTTTACGCGTTCTTGAGATAAAGAGTCTTGACATACACACATACGGACAGACGGACAACAAAGTGATCCTATAAGGGTTCCATTTATTTTTTTTGAGGTACGGAACCCTAAAAACGCAACAAAAGAATGGATCAGTTTGTCTATTTTCTGTGCAATAGATATAAATCACAATAGAGAGTTTTTAAGGTTTTGGCTGAGTATAGAGCAAGGAAGTTAAATATGTTTTGTATGTACCTATTTGAGTATTAATCAAGGGTAAAAACAACAAATAAAACCACTCTACATCAATGAATGACACAACAAGCTTGTAATGATAATTTGGTTTTTGGCATTTAGTTTGTGGAAAAAAGGCAGTATTTGCCGGTCTAGAGTAGGAAATGGCTTTTTTCTTATCAAAATTGCTAATTCATCCATTATACTACTACGGATAGTAATTGGACGCAGATTAGCAGCAACTCGACTGCAAAAGCGATATCCATCTAGACGGGCTCTTGAGAACCCTCGCACCCGCTGAAATAATAATACTTCAGTGAAGCGCGTTAAGTCGTAATACGCTTATATGCATAGTTCTCTGCTGGAGCTGTAATGACAGAAGTCTAGCTGGCTTCAAGCTGCTCATGGTATCAAACCAAATAAGCCTAATCTTAATTTTTCATACCACCTGCTCGAAAATGACTCATTATATGTCTCAACGTAAAACGAGTCATAATTTTCTTAACACAATCTCGAGGGCTATGGCTGGTCAATGATATTGAATGAAACTCCCTAGGGAGTAAAGTGAATTAAATTTGGAACGTCTAATTCGTATGACAATTTCTCAATTTAGAACATTTAAGTACATGGTAAAGAGGTTTCATTTTGCAAAATCGAATATAACATCGCACCGTTCGAGTCGACTTCACAGAATAAAACTTCTTTGGTGCCCATATCAGTTCGATTATTTAGAATAAAACCTCTTTGCAATGCCCGTGCTAGGCCGTGATAATCGAGCTGGTCATGGTCTTATTTTTTTCATGTAGTATTTACCTACATTCTCTGTTTATTATAAATTGTGTCCGACTCTATGAAAATTCGTAGGTACATTCTAATTTATTTTAATTTATAGTGAACAATACCCAGTTGCCTAGTGAGTACCTACGCTTAGTGAGTTTATGACGAAAGTATTACTCGTATTCTTGGGGTTTTGTTTACTCACAAAATGTATGAAAAGTAGAGTAGGTAGGTATGCACACCACTAAAAATAATTTTGTCTTCGTCTTGATGGACTTAACCCCTCGCTTCACTCAGGA
Source organism: Hypomecis punctinalis (assembly GCA_949316475.1). Taxonomy (NCBI): domain Eukaryota; kingdom Metazoa; phylum Arthropoda; class Insecta; order Lepidoptera; family Geometridae; genus Hypomecis; species Hypomecis punctinalis. Next base: position 23,324,693 of record OX438804.1, read on the forward strand.
CTCTAAATAATGCCCTCGTTTCGCTCGGGAATTAACTTTAAATACCCTCGTTGCACTCGAGAGTAAGCTATAGAGTCCCTCGCTACGCTCAGGGTCCAATTGTCGCCCGTGACATATGACACCACTTGGTTCTCTTGGTACATAATCTACTATTATACATTCTTTAAATTTAAAACTATTACTGATAAATAATTTCGACTTCGGATACTAAATGCTTGAAATCTTTACTGACGTTAGTTATAATTTCGAAAGTGCATTACATTGCTTGTTTGAAAGTGCATTACATTTACGCAGCAACATAGCACGATCAGTTGCTATGTTGCTGCGTAAATGTAATTAGTTTTTAGCATGGTTATTTTTAGCATCAATTAAGCTCAATGGTTGGAAAATGTTATGAGATGTCATACGTTTTATGCAGGTAAAAATGAAGGGCCCTGTGCTAGCCACGTTAGCAGTGGACTTTTTTCGATGGATAAATAAATAAACAAATAAATATTAGGGGACATCTTACACACGGTCTCTGACCACAAACTAAGCAAAGCTTGTGATATGTCTGCCAGAGACTGATATACTACATATACACATTTTTAAATACATACTTATATAGATAGTACCTAAATAACACCCAGACACAGAGCAAACACCAATGTTCATCACATAAATGTTTGCCCTGCGTGGGGATCGAACCCACGCCTCTTTGGTCCAGAAGTCAGGGTCACTAACCACTGAGCCACCAAGGCAGTCAATTATGACAATAATTATGACGATGATGATGAGTCTGCACCGTTCGTTTGTTTGTAGTCCTTTTCCTGCCCTTATTCTGGTGGGAATCTGGTTCCAGATCCATCCATCAGCCGTAAGACGTCCACTGCTGGACAAAGGCCTCCCCTATGGATTTCCAGTAAGGCCGGTTGGAAGCGGCCTGCATCCAGCGCGTTTCTGCGATCTTTATTATATCGTCAGTCTACCTAGTCGGTAGACGTACTACGCTGCGCTTGCTGGTCCGTGGTCTCCATTCGAGAACTCTACTGCCCTATCGGCCATCCGTTCTCCGAACTATGTGCCCTGCCCGTTGCAACTTTAATTTGCTAATCCGCTGGGCTATGTCGATAACCTTGGTTCGTCTGCGGATCTCCTGATTTCTGATTCGATCTCGCAGAGAGACGCCGAGCATAGCCCTCTCCATAGCATGCACAAATCCATATCGTAAGGTGATTCTCGTTTTCTTACAAATTACGAACGAAACGTTTTATGGTAGGTACGATTTTATTTTAACTGGCCAAAGTCGAGTTGTCCTTCTGTCTTTACGAATATGAGCACATGCAAGCAAGTAACGTATAGTTGAGGTGTTATGCTACTTGCCTTCTGGCTGCTAAGTAATTATTAAGTCAAGCCACCCCGGCTTAGCCATAGCAACTGCAGTAGTCTTACAGTGTCGCCAGCTTTATGGTACTTTAAAATTTTGTACAGCGGGAGTTTTGGTGTGAAAGTAAATTTAACGAACATTTTAAAATTTAGCAATTACCAAAGTAGATTTATGTATTTACGAAAAATGTTTTTCGAAGAAAGTAGGCAACCAAAAACTGTCCAACGAAGTGTTGATATTTTAATTTGGATTTTGCGGGAGGATTTTGGTGTCACTTACATTGTCAGTTACACATCTATATTTAATTATAATTGTTTAGAATTGTCTGATCTAAATTGATCTTATCTAAAGCTATTATTGTATTAAAAAAAATGTAATTTTGTGGAGGTCACGAGGTCAAAGGCCCGGCCTTTGTGTTCAAGTTTCATAGATTTTATGGAAACGCAGAAGTATGATCTAACAAACGAAAAATTATTAATATGATCGGTTCACAATTGGCGCAGTAATCGCGTAATATAGGTAATAAGGTAATATAGAAAAAAAACCGGACAAGTGCGAGTCAGCCTCGCACATCGAGGATTCCGTACAAATCAGAAAATTTCACAAAATTGGGAAGTAAGTTGTTAAAATCTCTATACTGTAACCATCGGCAAAAAAGTTTTTTTTTACTTTCCTCGTCATACATCAAAAATTAGATATTGTTAAAATAATTAAAAACCTGTTTTAGCATTTGCTAATGAAGTTATTTTATATGATACCTTGCATGATACGATTTACTCACTTTGAATTTTGAACCCAAATTTTGTGAATTTTAAGGCCCTATATTTTTGTGATTATTTAAATAAAAATGAAGTTTTCAGATTTATTCCTATATGTGTATTCTGAGACAATGCTTCTCGCCAAATTTCATAGTTCTATGTCAACGGGAAGTACCCTGTAGGTTTTGATTTTTGCGAGTGTCGAAATATGCTGTTTTTTTACGACATAAACGGCTCTAACTATTTTAAACGATAACTGAGATTTTTTTCTTATACACATCTCTAAGAGACCATAAATATACGTATACAGTTTAAATTTCAACTCGATATCTTTACGCGTTCCCGAGATAAAGAGTCTTGACATACACACATATGGACAAACGGACAACAAAGTGATCCTATAAGGGTTACGCTTTATTTCGTTTGAGATACGGAACTCTAAAAATACAGATTAAAAATAATAGTAAGCCTACTTTTTTGAAATCAGTTAAAAACTTGTTCATAACAAGATAATTGTAAAACTTAAATTGACTTTAACTAATTCAAGTTCTTCCGCTAAAACTTAATGTTATACTGGAGTGGAATTTATGTTAGAGATATTTATGTTTCTAAATAGGTACAGATTTTAAACTAAGAAAAGTAAACACAAGTCTATTTCTGTGTCAGGAATTTTCATCCCACAGGCTAAGTTACACTAAGTATGAAAACGTAGACGACCCACGTTTTCACACATTGTTTAAGGCCAAACACCACTACAACGCAACGCAGCAAAACGAAGAGAGCTGCATTATTACACTAACACTAGCTGTCTGTCCCGGCTTTGCCCGGGTACATTGGTCAAAAAAGCAAAATAGTAGATAAGGATCCCTTTTTTATGAAAATACAATACAATAATGTATTGTTTTTTTCATAAAAAAGAGAGCCTACATTTACCGGGGATAGTGTAGCTTTCCAACATTGAAAGAATTTTTCAAATCGCTTTAGTAGTTTCGGGACCTATTTAAAGCAAACACACAAACAAACAATCAAATTTTTCCTCTTTAGACTTGATTAGACTGCCTCGGTGGCTCAGTGGTCAGTGTACCCTGACTTCTGGATCATAGAGGCGTGGATTCGATCCCCATCCAGGGCAAATATTTTTGTCATGAACATAGGTATTTGCTCTGTGTCTGGGTGTTATTTAGGTTCTATCTATGTAAGTATGTATTTAAAAATATGTATATATAGTATATCAGTCTCTGGCAACCATAACACAAGCTTTGCTTAGTTTGGGGTCAGAGATCGTGTGTAAGATGTCCCCTAATATTTATTTATTATATTGGTGTAGATAATATTATACTTTATTTTTGCAAACATTATACAATCATTTTAACGATTGTCAGTATTGGAATAGTTCGCTTGTGAAGATGTCTCGTTTCTCTGTCTCTCAAAATCTGTCACAAAACGCCCAATCTTCACCGGACCGTTTTGTTTGAAGACCAAAAGCCAAACAAAACGTCTAATGATGGCGTAAAAGCATGTCCAATCCATAAAAGGATCCACATCAGTTATAGTGCTTTAATGTATGATTTTATATCATCTGACCCAACAATGCTTCAGTGTGGCGTGGGTTTAACGGGCGAGGAGATAAATGTGAAGTCACGAACAATCAGTTTATTTCAGCGTAACGCACGCCGCCACCATTTTATCAAGAATCACCACTTGAGCCGATCTAATCACAGTTCACCAGAACCTCTTCCGAACAAGCTCTATTTACAACTACCATCTGCCATGTCATCTTCTCGCATTTTCCCGCCCATCAGCCGATCATACGATGTCACTTGGAACCTCCTTAGAACCAATCAGCAGCGTTTGTCACAAGCGTTACCCCAGGAATGTTGCCACTTCCATTCCTAGTCCTTCGAAATTATACTAAATGGCACTATTTAAAAATAAAATAGCTATTGTCCCGACAAGCATATGATGCTGGAAAACAATGATCGAGGACTTGTGTATAGCAGAAGGCACCCTTCCCACACTCATTTCAAGGATAACACATAAACACACACACACACGCACACACATACGAACACACTTACGCACACACATAATTATGTGCTAGTAATTATTCAAATTTTCGATTTTTAAAATTCTATACAAATACAAATCATTTGTTGATAACATGTGTAGTTATATATCAAAATGTTTTGTTATAATTTTATATTAGCCGCACCGGACCTGACAGTATTGAAGTGAATTGTAGGCGCCCCTAGTCGGGCCAGGCGATACGGGTCCTCTAGTGCAGGGTCCACTGGTATTTTTCTATCTTTTTATAATCTTCTGCTAAATAAAACGTTTGTATTTGTATTATATCGAAGTCTGACGATACATCAAGCTACTCCACGGCGGAGAAATTAATAAACTTTACATAGGCATGTACGTTCTATTAGTCGCACACTCGACTCGCCAAATCGAGTGATAGCGAAACAACACTAACGCGCGACTGACGCGCTGTACAACACTAGCGACGCTACAGTTTGAACAGGGAATGGCGCGCGACCGTATCTTTTAATATTAATAACGATTGGATTAAAAGTGTAATCGGTGATATATCAGTGTTTATAATACGCCCACGACCGACCACTAACTAAATTAGGGGAAGCAGGCGCATCCTCGATCAGTTCCAACTCAGTAACATTACACGTTTTAACGTTGCATCCCTTTTACGGCAGTTTTGGCGCATAATTATCTGCTTAACATCAGGCAATATGTAGTCAAACGCAAACCTATACGGAATAAAAAATAATTAAAAAAAGGAACAAGTTTACAAATTACAACGCTTTTTTCAAGTAGTTTTGCTTTTCTCTACTTGGTGGTGTCTAGACCTTAGCGACAACGCTTGTTACAGTACAATGGAATTATGTTACAAAGAAAGTTTACACTTAGAAGGAAGTGCGAAGTCTCATCACAGTCGGTTTAGCTAGCTTTAGAAACTCACTCTATAGGTACTCTTGTGCAAATTCACGTTTCGCATTTGATATAAAAACAATAGAGAGCCTAAAATGGCATTTTGTTTGAAGATATACCTATATATCTTTTGAAGCTACAGGCATTTTTATCTAAATTAGCTGAGTAGATTGTAAGGAAAACTTAGGACCAATCTGAAACAGTAAAATTGTCATGAAAAATGTTCCGTTTTCTAATGAAAAAAAAACGTGATAGTTTTTTTTTTAAATAAAGAGATAATTTATTTACACAAAACTTAAGTATTATTTCATAAATAACTATATATTACAAAAAAAAACACTTGAACTAAAAAATGTGTATGTATATGACGATGAAAACCCTAATTTAAAAGCCCACTACCAGCGGGACTACATTTGGGATCTACATTTTGGGAACTGTGTTGTATGTATTTTAGTAGCTGCTATAACAACAAATACGAGTACGTAAAACAGAATAAAATTTACATTTAAGGGGGTCTCTCATACAAAAAACCTTAATTTTTAGCCCTTATTCGCTCGTAGTTAATAACGGTAACAGGTAGAAGCTTGAAATATTCACAGAAAACTTAGTTTTATATTTACTTCAATAATAAATAATTAAATTAAATTAAAATAAATATTTAAGGGGGGGTCCCTTACAGTACGGAACCCATTGTGCGCGAGTCCGACTCGTACTTGTCCGGTTATTTGATTTCACACACTAGAAATAAGTAAGTATGTACTTATCAGTAGTAGATAAATAGTGAGTATAATACATTTTTAAAATTGAGTATTCTGAATCGAGATAAAAAATAATGTCGTTTTTCTTTTATTTAAATACGGTGTTAAATCTAAGGAACTTGTTTACAATTTATGTGTTGGCACTCGGCCATATCCTACTATCTCATGCTACTTGTTATTTACGCGGCTGTTGAGTTGCTAGTTAGGGGTAAGCTAGATATAATTTGGTAATTTTGGTTTTGTACAAAACGTTTCATCAAAAGGACATTCCGTGAATGTATTTTAACTTCCAACTTAAAAAAATGTTTGTTATGAGTTTGACAATTGGACTTATCTAGTATGTACCTATTTCTGTCCTATTCATTTTAAACATTTAATAATGCTCTTTTGTTAAATTGATATAAATATGGATATCAAAGGTCTATAGATACACAATTCTAGTCGATATGCCAATAAAGATAATTAGGTGGAAAAGTTCTCTGTTATATTTCAAGAAGTGTTTTGTTATTTGAAATTTTACACATATTTACTTTTTTTTGCAGGTACTTGCTGTAGGTATATGGAATGATTCTCTATCAAATTCTTTTCTAGAGAGGTAAGTTCGATTAGGAAATTTTAGTAATAAAATAAATGTAATCAAAATTATCCCTCAGTATGATAACGTTTGAAAAACAATACTGTTACTTCTTATGTGTTTATTGAAACCAGAAATTGTGAGGAAATGTATAAGGGATCTCGATTTAAATATTCATATTCAAATGTATATTAAAATAAAAAATAAAAAAACGTACATTATTCATATCTTGAAATCAGCTCTAACAATTTCAATAAATCAAGTAGGTAGGTGTTAACATAGTTTTTAGGGTTCCGTGGTAAAACGAGGAACCCTTATTTTATTATAATAATTATTGTAATAATGAGACGGACGGACGGACACAACGAAGTTAGTTATAAGGGTTCCTCGTTTTACTATGGAACCCTTATAGCTTCATTGTGTCCGTCTTATTACTACAAAGCCTTATAACTTCCACATTTATTAAACAAATTGCAAAAAAAATTACATTACAAAAAACCTCAAACGGTGTATTTACGGGGTAGCTACCATACATGTTAAGTGGGGATGAAAACATTTTTTCAACCCCACCCTCTCACGTGGGGTGTCGTTGAATAGGGCAACGACACCCCACAAAAAGTTGCAGTAATGTACATTGACAAAAAATAACTATTCACATCAACAATCCTACTACATCATTCAGTAGTGTTGTAAAATTAAAATGTCAATATAATATGTAAATAATTATTATTAAATAAATGTCGACAAGTTCAAATAATTAACAATCATATATAATAAATAATCACACATATATCCATAATTATGAAATAAATTAAGCTTGATAAGCCAGCATTTGAGTCGTGATCTAAAACTGCCCAAGGTAAGCGCCGTGGTGATATGATCAAGTAGAGTGTTATAAACTGTTGGGCCCATGACTCTAAATGACTTTGCCGATCTTTCCAGCGTGTGCGGCACCTCGGCGAGTCTTCCCTTGTACCGGGCACTAACAAGCGTCTTGTAAGCGGCTTGGTTCGCTCTTACATACATCGCTACTTGAAATATGACCATTGCCGGGAATGTCATTATTCCGAGCCTCTTCAAATGTGGTCGTGCCGAAACATCCTGCGGTATATTGGCAATTGCTTGAACTGCGCTACTAAACAATTATATAAGTATTTACGTTATTAAATATTTTGTGAATATTTCAAGTATCTACCTGTCGCCGTTATTAATATCGTGCGAAACAGCTCAAAATTCAGATTTGTTGTATGGGATGTTGTTATAGCGGGAACAGAAATACATCATTTATGAAAATATCAACTTTCTAGCTATCACGGTTGGCCTGGCGACAGACAGACAGACGGACAGCAAAGTCTTAGTAATATGGTCCTATTTTTACTTTTTGGCTACTAAACCCTAAAATGAGTGTCCCCCACCCTACATTTCTAAAGTATGGAAGATAGAATGTTCAGTTTCTGAGTTTATATATCACATCAAAAACTTTCCCTGAAAATTATTTTGAGCACTGTTACTGTAAGATCATAACTTAGTTTCTTCAATCATAATTTTTTAAACTTTCATGTAGCTCAGAGGTCATTGACCTCACAAACATATTTTATACTCAATTATGTTTTTCTAGTAGTTAACCATCCAATGACATCGTAAAAATTGTTTTTTATCATCATCATAATCATCGTCACCATATAGGTACGGAAGCTTATCATACGCATGTGCTCGACACGCATCAGCGATAATTATGTCTAATAATTATTTTTTGCAAAAAATAGCATGACCGACTTCACCCTTGTACAGAATCATTACATAGTATAACACAAAGTCGCTTTCCGCTGTCCCCATGTATGCTTATATCTTTAAAACTACGCAACGGATTTTGATGCAGTTTGTTTAAATAGATAGAATAATTCAAGAGAAATGTCTTTATGTATAATACACCTGTGCGAAGCCGGAGCGCATCACTAGAACGCAAATATTATGCACGGATCGATGTAAAATTTTTCACATTATTGTTGATTTATCAAAAATGGCTCAGCCAATTTCGATAAAATTTAAATGGGCCCAGTATCGATGTATACTCTTTCCAATAAAAATAATATAATTATTGAAATCGGACTACTATTAAAAAAGTTATGCGTGGTTATACATAAAAAATATATATACGCGAATTGTATACCTCCTCCGGTGGTTCGTCGGTCAAAAAGAATCTTAGTTTACCGGTCGCTCTATATTTCAAAATGTTTAAATTAAAGTGCGTGGAATTTCTATTATCTTATTTTTAGCTACTTGATGTTTAATTGTTTGCTTCCTGTGTACAGATAAAGCGGCCTGTCTAAGCCCCTACTGCAGGTTCTCCTCTACGCCCGGGTGTAGCAACATTAATTACGGCTGAAGCCCAATCTATTATTTAGGTCGGACAGGTTCATTCGTGAACTCGATTGAGAAGTTTGCCAGTTACTGTTTACATCTCGTATAATTAGCGAAATGATGACTACGTGATTGAGTCGCTTGAGAGCTTTTGTTCCGTCATTGGCAGTTTGATTCGTATTGAGCTTAACATCAGGGGTGAGAAATTTATCGATAGAAATTGTGAGTATACTTGTGCCTACCTACTTTCTTACAACTTTTAATTAGTGATTAGTACTTTTTGTGTAGTTTAAGTTTTACTGTCAAAAGAGCGTCTATGTAGTGTAATACACCGAATTTTGCCACTCTTTAATGAAGGTAATATTTGGTTTGGAATTAAGTTCTAGGGTTTATTATTTTCTTAATTAAACGACTTATCGAATAATTAGCACAGACAAAGACGGCTAGCGCGTAAATTATAGAAATATATCTATGAAACTACGACTCAAAAGCGTTGAAGCGTTTCGTCTATCGAACTTGAGTGAAGTTTACTCAAACTATAACTACTTCAGTGAATTTCAAAAATATGAATCCAGTGAACAAGTAGGTACATGCAATATGGTTACTTCTTTATTGGGTCAGTTAATAATAACTAGCAGTGTTATTTATTTCCCATCACTAGTCACGGCCAATTGAGAGATTCAGGATCGCATTCTCTCGCTGTTCAGAGTAAAATGTAATTACCGAATGTTTAGTTTATTTATTGTAATATTGTGCCTACTACTGCTATTAAGTACCTACCTATCTAATGTTTTGTTCTCGTATATTTTGACATTCTTATACTCTGTAAAATTTAACTTGATCTCTGCGACAGTGACATTGACATAGAAGATTGACATTTTTAGAGTTGAGATAGTGGTGGAAAAAAATCGATTTTCAAACAATGTTGTAATGAAATCGAATTAGTAGTTGAAGGTGAGAAATTGGATTTTATTTACTTACTATTATTTAAGATCAAGTATGACAACATGTAAATAATGTTATGATATTAATTAAATACTCATAATAATGTAACGGTAGTATTTATCGACGTTTTTCTCTATTATCGATGCTAATGTAACATATAACTGGGTTTAATTTAACTACACGTGTAAAAAATGTTACAATATTAAAATATGCAGTAAAATTAATGATAAATTAAGTTTTATTTGTAATATCGTTAGTATAAACTATCGATATTTTAAATAAAACTCTGTGGTCACGATCATTCGTCGTCCATCACTAATTGGCATGCCCATAAAGTATGACATTGACAGGTACTGTCTGTACAATTAAGAAATTCAGGACTTCATAGGCGTGATATTTCTGACAGCTGTCGCAGAGATCAAGTTTAATTTTATGAAGTAAGTATAAGTGTGCATTTCTATACCTATTTGAGAATTAAATTAACTAAACTAAAAGTAGCGTGGACTCTACATAAAACCTTCCAACATAATATGTCAGTTGACGCTGACAACATCATAAATAGTATACTTTTGATTAAAATCTAGCTCAAACTTTTAAAACAGTATGTCGCAGCAGAATCATTGCAAAAACTCACGATGTATGCAAATTTGCTGAGGCATCCCGCGAGACCGGTCAGTCCACTGGATTCATACGAACTTGGCTTAAACAGTCTACGCTGGCCAAATCTCTATATTTTATCCTATGGTTTCGCTCATAAGGTTGGTATTTCCATGACAAGTATGTTACAGTTTTCGGACGAGGATTGAATACTTTATGCTGTTATTTTACATGAACATTGTGATTTCTGTCAGAATACGCTATGAGAAAGATTTTGTTGATTTATGGTGGGTATCTAGGGATGTATTAGAATAGGTATACGGCTCGCCAAGATTTTCAGACCCAACGCACTTGTTTACGGCATCTGTTACTTTGTTGGGAGTTTTATTCACTGCGGCGAAATAAAATAAACCAATAAAATTTGCTTAAGTCGTATTTTGTTATCAGAAAATTTACCCCTTTAAATTGATGCTAGCTAACTGAAGTTCAAATGAGAACTGAAAATTAAGATTTCATGTAAAGTCCACGAGAAGCGAAACTTTTTTTGAAGCGTATGTAGGTTTTAAATTAGTTACAAGTCATGTAGGAAAAGTTCATGAAGAAACGAGAACATCGAGAGTTCTTTACCTTTTGAAGATGTTTATTGAATGGACGTTTTTTAACTTATATTTTGATCAGTGTGGTAGGCTGGTCAAATACTAATGAGATGCATCAACATTTTTTTGATACAAAAATATGTGATTTTTACACCACTGCATTCTCACAAATAAATGTCGAGATGTCAAGCTCAAAAAAATCACTCAATAAAAATATATTTTACGATGCAATAAAACGCTTCAAAAATATAATATTTCTGACGTCAATTACAGTTCATCAAAAAATACGTCAGATAAAAATACTAAAACGATTTTTCACTTCCTTTGTCTGACATGAGAGTAGAGATGGTAGAGCTATTGTGAAGATGGTGTTCGTGTGTTGTGATGTCACATACTCTGTTAACATACTGCGGTAGTATAATTATTAATTTGAACTGAGCAAAGACCTGGCCACGAAGCCGTGGTGGTCTAGTGGTAGTGACACCCGCCTTACAATCGTGAGGTCGTGGGTTCAAATCCCGGTCCCGTACCAATGAGTTATTTGGAATTTATGTATGGAATTTAACACCGCTGGCTTTTCGGTGAAGAAAAACATCGTGAGGCAACCTGCATATGTCAGTAAAAGAAATTCGATGGCGAATGTGAATCCACCGACCCGCACTGGGCCAGCGTGGTGGAAATAGCCCAAACACCCTTCGTGGGTAGGTCTACGTCCTGCAGTAGACTATTAAAAAAATATATACAGTACAATCACTTCATTAAAACTCGCGTGAGAATACATTATATTAGATAAAATACCGGTTTTAACTCACGTATGATATACGGCCGGGCCGCTGTGAAACCCGACCGGTTAAGGAGTAAATTAGTACTCCTTCTTCATCAGGGAATACGCGCACTCCCGTCGCCTGGCGCACGCGCACTAACATTCGCGACGGCGGCTCGCCCGGCGATAGCTCGCGCCTCACGCGCCTCTGCTCGCGCCGCCCTCGCCGACAGTGCTCTGCGATTTGCTTCAGGAGCTTGGTGGTGTTCTTCCGTTTCGTCTTCTGATGACCCTCCGTTTCTCAAGCACTAATTTACTCCGAAACCGGTCGGGTTTCACAGCGGCCCGGCCGTATATCATACGTGAGTTAAAACCGGTATTTTATCTAATATATACAGTACAGTACAGTACAAAGACCTGCCAGGCGTTTGGTAGAGGTGACACGTGATCAGAATACTGGTCACCTAAATTGGCCAAAATCTGTGTATTGCCGGTTGTTATGGTCAGATTGATGGTAAGACTAGTCTAGCCAACGGGAATCATCTAGAAGGCAATGCCGCCAGTGTTTAATTGAGGTGCGATATCAACTGTTTTTTTTTTGGCTAAAGTGTTTAATTACTTAATCTTTTATTTTATAATATACCAATTACCAACCCAGTCTACTAAATTATCAGACTGTTTTAAACTGCAAACTACGCGTAGGTACCGTATAAAAACTTTTAGCACATTTAACAAATGACTTTTAATACTTTTACTTAACTTAATGAGCATAACTATGAAACGGGAAACTAGGTTAATTATTTACTAAACAAAGTACCTTTACTAAAACAAACTCTAAAAGGTAAATATTAGCTGGAGCAAGACACAAATCCAGCTTCTTCCGAGTGCTCGCATAAAACCTAATAACAGGAATATTTCCTACTAAGGGAAATTCCCAGACGCCAGTAAAACATAGCCTTGCGACTGCTACAGTGCCAGATTTATGCGTGGAGTCAGGATAAGCCAACGAGGTCCACTTATTTTTTTTAATTTTATGCGTACTAATATTTTTGATCCGAAAGTGTATTTGTTGGTTTATTGGTTTGTTCTTCTCTCACGCAGCAACGGATTGATTTTTGGCATAGACATAGTTTGAAAGACCGAAAGTGTCGTGGCTTCGTTATCCCGAAAAAAATAAGAGGTTCCGTGTGGGATTGCACAATAAATATCACATGAGCGAAACCGCGGGCATGAGCTAGTTTGGGATATAGCACAGGTGTCACTCACACAATATTTTTATAGACAGCAAACAGCATTCTATTATAGTTATATATATAAGCCGTGGTGGTCTAGAGGTAGTGACCCCCGCCTTACAATCGTGAGGTCGTGAGTTCGAATCCTCGGTCCCGTACCAATTATTTCTTTGGAATTTATGTGCGGAATTTCACACCACTGGCTTTTCGGTGCAGAAAAACATCGTGAGGCAACCTAAATACGTCCGTAGAAGAAATTCGATGGCATATGTGAATCCACCAACCCGCACTGCGCCAGCCTGGTGGATATGGCTCTGTCACCCTTCGTGGGTAGGCCTACGTCCTGCAGTGGACTATTAAAAGGCTGGTACAGTACAGTACAGTATCTATTATAGCGACCGCATTTAACCGTCTTTATTTCGACCATTGCTTGCCATTAGGCAAGTTAGTGGTTAATTTTGGACGAGCAAGTTTATTATCCTACTTATGATTTTTGATCAAGCAAACGAAATGAGCAGCGTGTCAGTTTTGACTTGTCAATTTTAAATTTCATCTCTCCGTATGTTCAACATTTCAACAATTTTTTCTACAAATCTTCACGAAACACCGTACACGAGTTTTGTATTTTTTAGATTTTTAGCGTCGTCAGTGATTTTACATTGACTTCCTTCAAAAACATAAGTGCTGTAGCGCAAATTGTCAACTGATTTTTAATATTTTGCGAGATCGTTCAGTATCTAATATCAAGAGCGAGTCGAGAGGTAAAAATAAGTTGGTATAGGCTGAGTGGCTAGCCCTGGTGTCAGAGTTTTTAGGCCGCCTGAAGGCCTCTGATATGGCCAAACGGTTAAAACAACCGCGACCTACAATATTATGTGTCTTTTTTATAGTCGTTGACTCAGCTGAACAAACGCGAGGTTTACTATTCGGAGAGCTATTCATAGAGCTAAAAATATTTAAATATATAGCCCCAGTAAAACATCGAATGACACTTTGAAAGAGTGAGTGAACGGTGTATATTTGCATCATTGCCAAAAAAATAATTTCCCTAAGAAAGCTGTCACTAGTAAAGTTTTGGCAAACATTTTCAATTGTGTTTCCTCGAGTTTGACCCAAACGTGGACTCAACTGTCCCAAAGGTACAAAGTAAACTATTTGACATGACGTGACGTTGTTTGCATTTCCGTAAAAATAAATTCGTATTATTTCTGCCTATATAGTAAATATTTTGAAAACAAACTTATTATGCATGATGACTGGGTAAATAGAGTTATTATAATTTTATTAATCCCTGAGTTAGTAGTAAAAAAATATTGGACATGTTTTTTTTTCTTTTCTCAATCAAAGAACAAATGACAAAATAAACCTTGTCAAAGTTTGGGAGTGGGGCATGACCTCATGACGACACTTTTCTGACAAAAGTCTATACATGTGTATGTGACTCGTGACGTGGTGCGGAACTTTAACGGGCTACATCTACTTTTTTACCTAACTTTTTGATAATCTATCTAACGAAATTGAAATACAACTTTGGGCAAAATACCTGACTAAGATGAACATGACGTGCTCTGGGTATTTCTAATACAATCTTTTTTTAATGTCATCTTGTAACAGCTAACCATACAAAAATAAAATCAACTTAGAAATAAAGAAATTACAAGCATTTTATTTTCTTGCTAGACAAAGAGCGCACCATAGCAGACAATGACGTCACGGCACATAAAATGTCATACATTCGCCGTACTATGTGGATGTTATTCTTTGTGGAAAAGAGACAAAGCATGCCCTCTTAATCCCTACCAAAATCTTTACCAGCTTATATCTCTGAACTGGATAAACCAATTTTAATTATTCTTTCAGTTTATGAATCATAATTAATTGCTGAATTCACTAATCTTAATACTTTTAATTAATTCAATACCAGTCAACTACCTTATTCAAATACAGGGCAGCGCAAAGACGCTAAAGAGCAATTAAACAATATAAAATACCAATGCTCTAAAAAAGCTGTTAAAATCAAGTTTTAAGATTGTGAGCTGTACAAAACAATGTACATATAGGGCTAATCAAACTTTTTATAGCTCGAATTGTACAAGTCGGTGGATGCAAACTTGCACAATATCCAATCAAGACTGAAGCTGCGCGTTGAATGGATACTGCGCAGCTTGTAGCTAACTTCACATCCGCTGACTTATATGATTCGGCTGCAGCTGCGGATAACCCAATCCCGACTAAAGTTCACCTAACTTTTTTTTTTTTTTTTTTTTTTTTTATTTCGAATAGGTTTGCGTTTGACTACACACTGCCTGATGTTAAGCAGATGTGCGGTCTAGGGTGTAGCACGCTTACCTAGAAGATACCTATTTACTCGGGATTTGAAGACACTCACGTTGTACTTTAACGGGAAGACAGACCTAGGCAAAGCATTCCACATTCCGGCTGTTCGTATGAGGAATGAGGATTCGAAACGCTTGGTTCTAACGCGCGGAATGTCCACCATAAAAGGGTGGCGCTTTGGTCGCGTCCGTCTAGCCGTACGATAGAAGAAAGGGGCAGGGGGGACCAGATTGTGCAACTCCTGGGCGCACTCTCCGAAGTGTATTCGGTAAAAGACCGACAAACACGCTACCTTGCGACGATGCTCAAGACTTTGCAGCTGCGTCTTAGTCAAGGTGTCGTTGTCAATCAGCCTCCTGGCTCGTCTCTCAATCGACTCCAGAGCCTCCAGTTGATATTTGGCAGAGCCATCCCAAAGGTGAGAACAGTATTCCATGCAAGACCTGACTTGTGCTTTATAAAGACTAAGCATTTGCTCAGGTGTGAAATACCGTCTCACCTTAGAGAGAACAAGCCTGCGCAAGGATTGGGTCATCCGAAACCTGTAGCTAACAACATAGCCGCCAAAGAGTTTGATTCGACTTAAAGTAGTAGTTAGTGTATACCTTATCAATCAAAAACATTTTCATGTGAAATATAGCCAAGACCACAGAGTCCTTACTCCACAAACCTACAGCTTAGTCAATATATGTGACTTGGCCGTTTCGTTGCAACAAAAACTATTTGTTTAGCGAAATTCGTGAACACTTAATAATTAATCTTTACTTTACGCCCATGTGCAGTTAGCGAAACAGCCGAGCCGCAAATATTGACTAAGATGTAGAGTTTGTGAAGTATGGATTTGTAGACTTAAGGTATGTAGAGTTAGAAGCTTGGCTCTACATAAGATCTGACAACTTTTTGAAAGTACGAGCTGTGGTCTTGGCTATATTTTACATGACAATGTTTTTGTTTGATTTCTCTACTTTTTGTAGATTATTTATTACAATAAGTACTTCAATCGATTTTTAGATCTGTTGCTTCAAAACTTGCGGAAGTCTTACACCACCTTTTTTCCCCTAGCTTTAAGGGTTGGAGGGTGATTTACTAAAAATCCTGAAGTACGTGTTTTATTATTTAAAACATAGTGCTTTAATTAATTTTCAGGCATCTAGCATCAAAATTTAGGGAAAGTCGATAAACTTTCATCCCTCAATTTTAGGGGTTGGGGGGTGATTTATTAATCGATATTAAATTTACTAATTGATATTGGGGGGTGCTGGGGGTTCGATCTTTTAGATTTTCCCTTTGTATATGAGTAATAGTCTACCTAGATGCCAAATATCAAGTTTCTAGGTCATCTAGAAGTGGGTTAGGTTTTTGATCTATAAGTCAGTGAATGAGTCAGTGAATCAGTCAATGAAACTCTGGTTTTTAAACGTTAATATATCATTAACTGTTGAAGCAAGGCTACCTCAGCCTAGGCTACCAAAATAACTTTAATAAATAGGCTAAATTTCATATGTTTAGGTTAAATCGTTTCCTAGTTATGGAGGGATCAAATGCTCGAAATGGTTCGTGTAATACTACACACGTCGCGTCGCCAGTTCCTTTTTCTTTGTCTTAGCTGGACACGCTTCCGCGTATCTAGAACTTCGCGTCGTCAGTTCCTTTTTCTTTGTCTTAGCTCGACACGCTTCCGCGGGTCTAGATACTTATAACACAGTAGATGCGACATGTCACTATGCAACATTAATCTCAATTGAGAGTGCGTGAGTCAGTAGCTTTTGCGAGGGACAAAATGTATAATTTTAGTGTTTGGTTTTTTATTACTCCTAATAGTGTACATCCTGCCTGATGTTCAATAAGCAAATCATACAGTCTAAAATATATCACGATTACTTACTCGTAAGTGGTCATTTTCTGATTGAAAGAACACTTAATTTGGATATGACAGATTCGTGATTACTTCTTTTCCTTCCTCGAATTTGACACAATTTTAGTCAACATTTTTTTATGTTATAGGCATTATGAGTTAACAACAATTACTGTATTAGATGACTAAGATAAATGTTGTTATTTTCATAAAAATTAAAATCAAAAGGATGTACTTAGTAAAACTTGGACCCAAGTCACATATGAGTTGTTGCTATGAAAAATAAAGGGACTTTCGGAAGTAGGTATTCTACTCTTTACTAACAGCTTTTGGTCAACCCCAAAATAAGCCATTACACTTTTTGTATGGAACAGCTTTTAACACAGTTTTTGGTGTAAGAAATTATACTCTATAAAATTTAACTTGATCTCTGCGACAGTTACATATTGACATATTTAGAGTTGAGATGATGATGGAAAAAATCGATTTTCAAACAATGTTCTAATGAAATCGAATGATTAGTTGAAGGTGAGAAATTGGATTTTATTTACTTACTATTATTAAGGATCAAGTATGTACACATGTAAATAATGTTATGATATTAATTAAATACTCATAATAATGTAACGATAGTATTTATCGACGTTTTTCACTATTCAGGGAATGACTTAGCGTGGCCAACGTGGAAGTCGTTGAATCGACTCCGGACCCAAGTTGGCCGCTGCAAGTTTAATATGGCCAAATGGGGTTTCTCTGACATGCTTTCAGTGGAGTGCGATTGTGGAGCTGTGCAGACAATGCAACACCTATTGTCCTGTCCCCAGTGCCCAAACACCTGCACACTGAGCGATCTAGTGGAGGCCACCCCTCCTGCAGTAGCAGTCGCTAACCACTGGGCAAAGCTTATCTAGATAGATCATCACAGTCTAGATCTATCACCTTAGAACCATCGACACGAAGAAGAAGAAGAAGAAGACTATTGTCGATGCTAATGTAACATATAATTGGGTTTAATTTAATTACACATGTAAAAAATGTTATGATATTAAAATATACAATAAAATTAATGATCAATTAAGTTTTATGTAAAATGTCGTCAGTATAAACTATCGATAAAATATTTTAATTATAACTCTATCTAAAACTCTGTGTCACGATCATTCGTCGCCCATCACTAATCGGCATGCCCATAAAGTATGACATTGACTGGTACTGTCTGTACTATTGAGAAATTCAGGACTTCATAGGCATGATTTTTCTGACAGCTGTCGCAGAGATCAAGTTAAATTTTATAGAGTATAGTCTTAAATCGATGAACGCCGGCTGCACAAACGAGTGTCACGTTCCGGCTGAGCCGAGCGTGCAAGCGAGAGTGCAGAACAAGCAATAGAGATGCACGATCAGCCTAAGCGTTCGATTTGTTTCAGTTGTTGATTCAACAATGTTTTCTAATGACGTTATCACGTACAATTATCGTCCGTAACCCGACTTTACAGACAACGTTTTTTTTTTTGGAGTTTTTATGGTTGGTCCCACAGTAAAATGATTCATAATAGTGTGACGCAGTAGGTAGGCTGCGCGGTAATGACGGCGAGTTGTTTACACCTAAGTGCGAGATTTATGGTTTTATGACTCGATTGGGATCAGTCTTTGTCTGCCGCCTATTGTTTAGTTTTTTTTGGGTGTTTACGTATTTGAGAACAATAGGGACGTCTTGAAATTTTAAGTTGTATATTTGTAACACAATACGTTTCTTAGATCAAGTACTGTACTGTACCAGCCTTTTTAGTAGTCCACTGCAGGACGTAGGCCTACCCACGAAGGGTGATTGGACCATATCCACCACGCGGGCCCAGTGCGGTTTGGTGGATTTACATACGCCATCGAATTTCTTCCACAGACGTATGCAGGTTGCCTCACGATGTTTTCCTTCACCGAAAAGCCTGTGGTGTGAAATTCCGTACATAAATTCCAAAGAACTCATTGGTACGGGACCGGAGATTCGAACCCACGACCTCACGATTGTAAGGCGGGTGTCATTACCTCTTGACTACCACGGCTTCCTGTCAGATCAAGTAATGTCGCGAATTATCTTGTAGGTTCGAGACTGTAGGTAATAACAGATCTAAATACGCTGGCCGACCCTTGGGGACCAGTTTTTCGTTTACCGTGGAAGCGAAAACATCTTGTGTTCAAGTGCAGTACCAGTGATTGTGAAGTGACTAATTTGTGTGAATATCAGTGCCAGTGTGAATTGTTTGTGCGAACAGTTGTGTAGTGCGTATCGCGATTTTGTGCAATAAAGTGCAAAGTGAAAAATCGGCGTTTTAAATGATTATCCAAGAACCCATCTCGTAACAATAGGTACATAGCTCCAAAAGTTCATGCTCTTTGCAAGTATCCATTTCTTACAAAAAACTTTCCCCTCAAATTTTTGCCTGAATACGTCCACTGCACGATTTATGTCACCAAGCGGTCGTCGCAGTGTGGACCCGACTTTACTGGCAAATGGAGTTCTCAACTAATTTACATATGCTTTAAGGAAGATTGAAGATCTGTGGTTTAGTTACTATATTTATTCTTAACTTATAACATTAATCCTTTTGTCATGTTTTACGTCTCTTTTTCAAACTGACTCTCACTTTATTATTATATATTACGGGACTAATCGCGCACTAAAATTACGAGACAAATAAATACCTCCTCAGCCCGACGTTTCGGCCGAGTTGCATCGACCGTGGCCACGGTCGGAACGCCGAAACGTCGGGATGAGGAGGTATTTATTTATCTCGTAATTTTAGTGCGCGATTAGTCCCGTAGTATATAATAATAATGTGTTCAAATCGCGAAAGTTTAAAAACAACATTCTCGAGTGGAGTTTACTTACCGGCAAGCGCAGCGTAGGACGTCCACCTACGGGTGTTCGTCATCAAGTCGGCAGGATCTAGACGTGAGTCGGTTCCAACTGGTCTACTTGAAGATTTACAGAGCAAGCCTATGTGCAGCAGTGGACGCTTATAGCGTAGTTTGCCTAGGTGTTCCTTAGCGATCATCAGAGGTAAGCAACGTTCAGCACGGTCAGTTTTCGGATGGGTGACCGCGGGTGGTATTTTCGACTGAGCGCCTTTGTGGCTCGGGTGACCCGTCAAATTGTAGGTCCTGGTTGTTTAGACCGTTTAGTGTGACCATGGCCTCTGACCTTCAGGCGGCTTAAAAACTCTGACACCAGGACTAGCCTAGCGACCTATACGAACTTGCTTACTAAGTGGAGCTTCAATAGCTGAAACTACGAACCATTCATCCATCAGTCATAATACATACACCGCTGGACATAAGACTCCTCATTATTATTATGAACTACGGGACTAATTGCGCACTAAAATTACGAGATATATAAATACCTCCTCATCCCGACGTTTCGGCCGAGTTGCATCGACAATCGAGAGTCTACCACGGTCGATGCAACTCGGCCGAAACGTCGGGATGAGGAGGTATTTATTTATCTCGTAATTTTAGTGCGCGATTAGTCCCGTAGTATATAGTAATAATGTGTTCAAATCGCGAAAGTTTAAAAACAACATAGGCATCCTCTATGGATTTCCAATAAGGTCGGTTGAAAGCGGTCTGCATCCAGCGCATTCCTGAAATCTTAATTATATCAATTCACCTGGTCGGTGAACGTCTTACGCTGCGCTCGCTGGTTCGTGGTCTCCATCCGAGAACTTTATGACTCAACAGGCATCCGTTCTTTGAAATATGTGCTCTGTCCATTACCGTTTCAACTTGCTGATTCGCTGGGCTATGTTGGTTTCGGTTGACTGCCTCGGTGGCTCAGTGGTTAGTGACCCTGACTTCTGGATCAAAGAGGCGTGGGTTCAATCCCCATCCAGGGCAAACATTTATTGTATTGTGATAAACATTGATGTTTTCTCTGTGTCTGGGTGTTATTAGGTACTATCTATATGAGTACCTACGTATTTGAAAAAATGTGTTGGTAATAAATATATCAGTCTCTGGCAGCCATATCACAAGCTTTGCTTACTTTGGGGTCCGAGGCCGTGTGTAAGATTTGCCCTACTATTTATTTACTAGTTTTTACCCGCGGCTTCGCCAGCACGATATTTTGATTTTTGACGCAATTTTATTATAATTTATAGCCTATGTGTTATTGTAATATATGAGCTATTTTATTGCAAAGGTTCATTTCAATCCGTTCAGTAGTTTTTGCGTGAAAGAGTAACAAACATCCACACAACCATCCATCCATCGTCACAAACTTTCGCGTTTATAATATTAGTAGGATAGGATTTGGTTCGTCTTCGTATCTCTTCATTTCTGATTCGATCTTGCAAAGAAACTACAAGCACAACCCTTCCCATAGCACGTCCAAGACACAAACACGAATAATCTGAATATAGAGCTGCAATGATGATGATAGAAACAAATAAGTGTATCTATATTCAAAGCAGAGGAATCTCCACCCAATAATAATGATTAGCCGCATGCATCATCCAACGTTAGCCCGCGGGTTAGCTTAGGTCAATACAATTACCCCTAATTGAACGGTCCAGAGGGTTATTAAGCTCGCACTTTAGCGTAATACAATTTGTTAGTATGACTACTTAGTTAGTGCCCGTTGGAGTCTTGTTGTGAAGTGTTCTGTGTCTGTCCGAAATTACGACGTCCCTATTCATGCCTTTTAAACACGACTAGTTGCAAAGGTTTGAATAGTTTTTGGGACGAAACTGACTGAACTTTGATGATGTTTATGGATTGGTGTGTGATGTGACAGTGATTGTGTCTAGACTGCAATTTGAGGTATGATTCTTGATTATAATTTATTACGTGAAAGAAGAATAGGCAAGTGTATGTCTTTAAAAAAGTCTCCAAATACTGCGATGTTAAAAGTCTGTACCGTACTGTACCATCCTTTTTAATAGTCCACTGCAGGACGTAGGCCTACCCACGAAGGGTGATTGGGCCATATCCACCACGCTGGCCCAGTGCGGTTCACATACGCTATCGAATTTCTTCTACAGACGTACGAGTATGCAGGTTGCCTCACGATGTTTTCCTTCACCGAAAAACCAGTGGTGTGAAATTCCGTACATAAATTCCAAGGAACTCATTGATACGGGACCGGGGATTTGATCCCACGACCTCACGATTGTAAGGCGGGTGTCATTACCTCTTGACCACCATGGCCACACATGACCAAAAGTCTACATTATATAAAATATCAGTTATGCATAATGCCAGTACATGTCACCATGTTATGTATGTAACTCAGAGCCATATTAAACAGAACTTTTTTTTTTAATTTTGTATTTTTTGTGGATGTGTACAGTTTTATAGTGTATATCGGTTCCTTAAATACAGTTTCTAACTAGTTTAGGAGCCTTTGGGTAAATTATTCAGACTATTGTTAACTTATGACCAATTAAAAAAAAAATGATATAGATAGATAAACTCTTTATTGCACACCAAGAAATAAACAAAAAGAAGGAACAATGATACATAAACAGTGGAACAATGGGCGGCCTTATCGCTGATAGCGATATCTGCCAGTGCCAGTATATTAGTGAAATATAACAAAAACTAGCATATTATAGTAATGTTATAAAGAGTGAAGTAGAGCATCAGAAAATAAGAGTAGAAACATCAACAAATCGGATGATTAAAGAAATGACTCTTGAATTAATACATGGATCGGAAATCGTTTATATTTTATTAATAAAACATATCGAGTGCTATACTAATATCGGAAATATTTCAATATTTGCTCGTTGCTGCTTGTTACACGTTATTTTGGAAATATTTTTGATTTATTTAATAGCCAAAAATGCTTAAAAAGTAATTTCGAATAATTTCGTACACCGAAAAATACGACCACATCAATCAATGTAAGTAATAGCAAAAATTAAATTTAAGGGGTGGTCTCGTAAAGCCGTGTTTTCACTGTCTGTAACATAGGTTCAATATTAGTACTCAATTGTTCTATAACTGTTTAAAATGATTCAAACGTTTATGAATTAACATAAAAATTCGTGATAACCCAATTTTTAAAATGATGATACGCCAAAGCTATGTAAAATTATGTGTTTATTCAGTAAGACATACGAAAAATATAATGTTTTTTTTATTATATTTTATCATGTTTCGTTTCGATTCTTCCTATAAAACTTACACAGCTGAAACTACAGAATACACTACATAACTATTGTTACTCTATGCATTCTGAATAAATAATGGTTCGTAAGTTAAATGTAGATTTCAATTATTATAGAATAGTCCATTTAACGCTTTCTTGGTGTGTATTTCTAGTCTTGAACTATCCATTTATTTATATTGTCTGTATATATGCTGTCTGTTTTGTTAGTTTATTAATTTTGTAAGGCGTAGTGAAAACTTGCCTTAACCTGGTGTATTAAGAGCGATGTGTCTTGACGTCGCTAATGGTGAGGTCACTCGATCATTTGTGGTTCGACGTCGGGGAATCCCGGTGTCAGTAAACAAGATCGATTTATTGATCACGGGGTTCTGGGGATTCTAGTTCATCCATCTACTTCAGCCGCTTTACAATTTTAATGAAATAATTATTTTTGTAGCTTTTCGTTACACCAATAATTGTTTGGGCCAAAAATGGCACAAATAACTTCAACGGTGTACAAAAGTTCGCTCGAATAGATGTATTCCAATTTTTGGTTTTCAACAACTGCCAATTTAGGAAATTAAAACAAAACTGATTCTTAAGTATGATCTACCATAAATAATATAATCAACAACATCTGTTCATAATTGGTGGAGTAATCGCCTAACATAATGTATGTTATATATGGCCAAAAATAACATACAGTCGAGAACTTTTTTGAGAGTTTAAGAACCCTTTTTTAAAGGCGGTTAAAATGTATATTTTTAGTGAGCAGGTGGTTAAAATTTGTACCAAGTTCTGTTTTTATTTGTCTACAATAAAACAGCTGTTAAATAAAATACTGCGGTAAAAAAACACAAATAAGTACCTACCTGAACAAAGAAGTTTTAAGTGATCCAGAAATATGTTTGTGATTGCGCGGCCTTATTAGGCTTATTAAAAACAATGTTTTGCCATTTCAATAGAAGCCCTTGTAATTAACTTTCAAGTTCAAAGTGAATAGACGAGTCATTGAATTAAATATTTGTAATGAGTTATTTTCAGTTTTGGAATTTAAATTAATTTATTTTAAAATCATTATAAGCGTTATTACAATACACTACGGGACTAATCGCGCACTAAAATTACGAGATAAATAAATACCTTCAATTTTCGTAATTTTAGTGCGCGATTAGTCCCGTAGTATATTATAATGTGTTCAAATCGCGAAAGTTTAAAAACAACAATTATAAGCGTTATTTGAATACGATTTTGCTTCAAAGATTTTGCTAAGTATAGTTATTAAGGTTACGTAGTCAAAAATAAACCCTCAAATTTAATTTTTTAAATTTGCACACATCTCAAAGGCCATTGACTTCACAAACATATTTCTTAGACTATCATGTTTTTTTTAGCACTCAACCATCTAATGATTCCATAAAAAATCGTTTTTATCATCATAATCATCGTAACCGTCTACGGAAGCCTATCATACACGTGTCTCGACACGCACTTGACAACTTATTTTAATATATGTTTGTTGGTTTGTTTCTATTTCACGCACCAACAGAGGAACGGATATACTTGATTTTTGGCATGGATATAAAAACGCAGGCAAAACCTAGTCTTCCATAATACGTTAAATGTCATGAATTGAAAAAATCTGCCAACTTCCAACAAAAACCCACTTTTGATGAATTAATGTCATTGATAGATAAATTGATAAATAATTCACATCTAAGTACTCAATTGTTTAGAGGTGACTTCTCTATACACTGTCACCGCGTGTAACAAGATTAACTACAGGTGAGTCATCATTAGGGGTTGGAATAAGTAGTTCAATTTTCTGTACTTGCAACTTCGTGGATTTAGATAAGCCTCCGGGATCGATCCCGCGGAATTCACTTTTACTTTCAGAAATTGTAAATGTTATGTCGAACTTTGAAAATAGTAATATTTCATTTTCTGTCAGACAAAGCTTTTAAAATTGTTAACTAAAGTTGTGTATTTTGGAAAAAAATGTGACAAAAAATTTTTGTTGTCGAAACGAAAAGCAATTTAGCTTAGCTCGAAACACGGATCAGCTTTTTAAGCAAAAAACCTACTTTAAAAACTAAATTTTAGTTGAAATATGCTTTATAAATCACGCTGATTCTCGGGATTTTAGGTGTTATCTATATTCTTATGCTTACGTTGACTTTCTTTCTGCAAGTATTTAAATTGAACCACATAAGTATTCCGACACCTAGTCATCATTAACATCGTCCTACAGTTATCCCACTACATGGGGTCGGCACGGTAGGTTTATTTTCACCACTTCTCTCTGTAATACGTTATCTCAACATCAATTCCTTCCTCTCGCATTTCTCAAATTGCCATTAAAATAAATCATATAACATCTCTAAAAAGATAAGTCAATGTTTGAGAAACAATGTATAGTATGTTACCTGAAATCAAAACTCAAATGTAAGCTGAATATCGTCGCCGGCGTATCTTCGTGGAATATAAATCTTCGTTACGACTCAGTCTGAGGTTTCCAGTGAAGTGTATTTTTAGTGTTTACTTCGCAGATATTGGATCTCAGGTATTTTACAAAATGGCGGGGTGTCACATTCAGGGGTAGGGATAAAACAGCTACACTGTAATCTTGTTTAGGAACGGCTGTATATTCTTGTAGATGATGATTTATTTTATACGATATTTTTATGACAGAATTGTAAATAAAATATAGAAAAAAAAATGTAAAAAGCCAGAAGTGCGAGTCAGACTCGCACACCGAGGGTTCCGTACAAATCCAGAATTTCACAAAATTGAGAAGTAAGTTGTTAAAATCTCAATACTATTAATCATCAACATTTCAACATCAGACATTTTTTTTTACTTTTCTCGTCCTTCATCGAAAGTAAAACATCGTTAATATAATAATAATAACATGTTTTAGCATGTGCTATTTAAACTCTTTTAAATGATACCTTACATGATACGATTAACTCACTTTGAATTTTGGGAAGTACCTTTGGGTTTTGATATTTGTGAGTGTCAAAATATACGGTTTTTACGACATAAACGGCTCTAACTTTTTTAAACGATAACTAAGAAGTTTTTCTTTTACACAACTGCAAGAAACCATATATATACGTATACAGTTTAAATTTCAACTCGATATCTTTACGCGTTCCCGAGATAAAGAGTCTTGACATACACACAGACGGACAGACGGACAACAAAGTGATCCTATAAGGGTTCCGTTTTTACCGTTTGAGGCACGGAACCCTAAAAATTATCGTATTTTAAATTAAGATTATTAACTTGGACTGAATTTGTAAAGTTACATGACAATCACGATATTTTGCAATTTTTGTGAATTTCGTGATTTATTCAAACAAAGTTAAAAACTAAACATGCAGAAAAATATATCATATAAATGTTTTCTCTAGTGATATACAGAAAACAACCTTGAGAACCCTTCAAGACAAATCGACAAAAATAGACAGAGCACAATATTTGTATCAAACTTTAAAACTTCGTCTCAAAATTAAAAACAATTTATCTATGGACACCTTGTAATTATAAACTTAATTATTTACCTTAATGGAACTTTTACGAGCCCTAAACAACTAGCCTAGCTGTAAACCTAGATAACGTATTTAAATTCTATCTCCTGAATTCCCCTAAAGCGCGTCTCATACAGAAGCTTGTCAGTGAAATATTCTATTATCCCTACCAACGTGAAATTAGCCCGGCTAATAGTTTCATCAGGAACTTTGTTAGTAACATTTTAGTCGTACCCTCAATTTTACGTTTTACAAGATTAAGCTTTGCGCACGCTGGCGATATATAGAGATGATTTTATTGACTAAAATTATTTTTTGTGCTAAAGTTAGCTCATTAGATAGATAGATTATTTTTTTATTGCACACCAAGAAAATAAATAACTAACCTAAGAGTTTCGAATCCTCATTCCTCATACGAACAGCCAGAATGTGGAACGCTTTGCCTGGGTCTGTCTTCCCGCTTAATTATAACGTGGGTGTCTTCAAATCCCGAGTAAATAGGTATCTTCTAGGTAAGCGTGCTACACCCTAGACCGCATATCTGCTCAACATCAGGCAGTATGTAGTCAAACGCAAACCTAAAAGGAATTAAAAAAAAGGAGGAACAACGATACGTGGAACAATAGGCGGTCTTATCGCTGATAGCGATCTCTTCCACTATGATCCTTATTGGCAAGGTCCGTGTATATAGACGTCCCAACGAGGTATATAGACGTCTATGCTCGGAGATTAACACAACAGATTGGCAAGTTGAAAGGGCAGTGGGCAGTGCACATAACACGGAGAACTGATGCCAGATGGAGTTGAAAAGTTCTCAAGTGGAGACCACGTAACTGCAAGCGCAGCGTAGAACGTCCACCCACAAGGTGGACGGATGACCTGATCAACACCACAGTACCGCTCTAAATGCAAACTTCTTCCAACCGGCCTTTCTCGCAGCAGTACACTTCCTATGGTTGAAACAACGAAGTCGACAGATAGTTTAGTTGTTGATTTTTTAAATAGCTATCCTAACCTATTAGCTAACTAATAGACTTGAATACATAAACAGCATTCAATCAATATTGAGTTATTATCAAATTATAAGCATTTCAGGAATGAGCAAAAAATAATTTTGGTTCAATCTTCCTTTACTAGAATTTTTGAAATGTTGATTTCTTGTATCATTACTACCCTGCGGTAGCACGTTATCTGAGTGCGTCAAAAATTAAAATTTCACTATTGCACAGTTAAATTGTAGTTATTCGCCCAAATGTTAGCGGTAAGTAGGTATATAAACACGGAAATGATTAAAAAAAAAACAATATGTTAAAACTATTCATAAACTGCAAAAAACTGTACTTTTTAGGGTTTCGTACCTCAAAAGGAAAAAACGGAACCCTTATAGGAGCACTTTGTTGTCCGTCTGTCCGTCTGTCAAGACTCTTTTTCTCGAGAACGCGTAAAGATATCGAGTTGAAATTTAAACTGTATATCGATGGACTCTTGCTGTTGTGTAAAAGAAAAACTTCTCAGTTTTCGTTTAAAAAAGTTAGAGTCGTTTATGTCGTAAAAAACCGCATATTTCGACACTCACAAAAATCAAAACCTACAGGGTACTACCCGTTGACATACAACTATGAAATTCGGTGAGAAGCATTGTCTCAGAGTACACATATAGGAATAAATCTGAAAACTGTAAATTTTTATTTAAATCACAAAAAAGGGCCTTATTCACAAAATATGGGTTCAAAATTCAAAGTGAGTAAATTGTGTCATCTAAGGTACAGGTATTTTAACAACATACTTCCAAATTTTGTGATATTTTCTGGATTTGTACGGAACCCTCGATGTGCGAACCTGACTCGCATTTGTCCGGTTTTTTTAGATAAATGTGTATTTTTTTATAATACTTTACACTCCACATCAAAAACTTTTACTATTACACAGTAAAAAAGTATAAAACAAAACTATTTCACAATATCCAAAACATAAAAATTCAAAAGTATAGAGTATGCGAAGGACCCAGTTCTGCATAGCACTTCAACATTTTACAGAATTAACGGTTATCTTAAACTTTATACCGTGTAATCGGCAAAGAGTGGGAAAGTTCTGGAGTTTATTCCGAAGAACTCTTGGTTTGTTACTTTTGTGACCGAAATAAAGTCTTATGAGGTAGGTCGGTAATAGGTAGTCATAAAAATCTTTAAGAGGCGCAAGGACAACAATTACAGCTTCTGCTTTACCCCTTTATGTCCGATACAATATGTATCACTAGCTTTTGGTTGCGGCTTTGCCCGCGTAATATTTTTTTTGTGCTATTCCGAACCTTTTATTTTTTCGGGATCAAAAATAGCTTAAGTCACTCTAATTTTAAACTATATCAAGTCTATCCGATGCGTGAAAGAGCAACAAACCAACAAATACACTTTTGGATTTATGATATTAGTAAGGATATTATCAAGGGATTTTGCATGCATGTTATAGTTTCCAGTTATGAAAATTTTATAATTTAATCCTCTCTTCTTTGCGTCGTCATTATAATGTCTGAGAGTCGTTAGCACTTTTGTTTATGATTTTATGTCAATGGCACACAATGGTGACTAAGGACATTTCAATTGTTGAGATTAAGTAAATTTACCATTAATAGCAGTTTTTTCGCATTGTTGCAGCTTGATGGAATGTTTTAGATATAGCACGATTAACAGCTAGTTCATAAGCTAGATGTTTTACGCGACAAAGATAGAGCACAGTACATACATATATGTAATTTAGTATATAAGCTGTTGTTATTCCTTAACAAATTAGACATTGAGAGAATGATACATTCTGAGACAGAATCTCGTGTCTTATTGATTCCTTATTGCCACCCTGGCAAATTAATATTTATAAGTTGAAGAAGAAACTCAAATTCATACTGAAACTAGTAAAGCTGAAAGTCAATTCTACGAATAAATACGGTATTATTAATCAACTTGGAAGCTTTGACGATCATTTTGATAGAAGCAATAAAGATGCTTTTAATTTAATGATTAGTTTTGCTAAGGCTCTTAAAAACTAAACACGACAAATAATACGCGTTTCCAAGTCTGATAAATTAATTCAGTCTAATAAAAATAATTTTATCATATATCCATCATCCGTAGGACGTCTGCTAGACATAGGCTATCTCTAGAGATTTCGAATAAGGCCAGTTGGAAGCGGTCTGCATTTAGTGCGCAAAAATATATTACACCAAAATATACTAAAAGTAGAGATCATTTTAGATTATTATTTTATTTTTTTACACGTGACCAGAATGCTGGCATCTACTTTGGTCAAAAAATAAGTATAGCAATTCAACGAGGCAACGCCACCAGCATTCTGGCCACGTTACCCTCTGCCCCGGGTCTATCAGATTAGTTTTATTTTTATTTTAGTAATAGTTTTTATTTTAAGTAGGTTAATTTTAATAGTTATAGTTTATGAAATGTTTTTTAAGTTTGGTATTAAACTGACCAGGAATCAGTTTTAGATTATTCGTAGTTTGTGTAATATAAATATAAAATTGCTTGTTATAATTTGAATAAGTATTTGTTTAAAAATGTTAGATAGTAGAAAAAAATCAGATGATTTTCCACACAGCAATTTATAGTGAACGTATCATGTTTTCATTACAATGTTACTTACTAGAATATGAGCATAGTTTAAGAAAATTCCTTACATATAATTTAACTCAAGTTTTAAGAACCTTCTGAGTAGATAAAATAGAATTTAATATAATAAACATTGTTTTCAAGAACTGCCTGCGAGTTAATTAGAATTACTCAGGTGTTGCTAAAGACATGCCGTTCTTGAATGTACAAGGTGCTTTAGTACGAATTAAGGTCGTTACAACAGATACTCTTGTTCGTAATCTTTAATAATATTTTAATATCAGATTCATTTAGCAGTGTTTTTTTGTAAGTAAATTACTTGAAAGATTTATTTACATTAAAATGCAAGTAAGTAGGTAAGTATGTGTGTATATGTATGGTTAGCCCTGGTAGCAGAGTTTTTAAGCTGTCTGAAGATCTCTGAGATGATTGAACGGTTATAGCATCCGGGATGTGAAAATACCACCCGCCGTCACCCATCCGAACACTAACTGTACTCAACGTTGCCTTATTTCAGAAACACCATTTAAAGTCCGGCAAGTATAACTTGGCGCGGCTGTGCGCTACTGTGCTCAATGTCAGTGTACTTTTATAACTGCTTCTCATGTACCACTTTTTATCACTTTAGGCATGATGATAGCACAGTAGTTAACAAAATATTCGCAACGATGTTTACTATGAATTCGGAAGTGTCAAAGTGAATTTTCAAGATAGCCGTTTTAGGTCCTCAAATCGCCACCGCCAACTTATACTTGTAGAACTGTACCTTTACATGGTGTAGAACATCTACGGTGTTTGTAGCACCGTAGATGCTCTACACATTACTACTGCGGGACTGCTACGAAATCTGTAGCGCTGCTAAAGTAGACTGGTTTCTTTAACTAAATTAGTAATAGTTCTAAAAACTGTAAACTTCGCGACACATCTCTTAAACTGTTTTTTCTCGACTCTTACTTCGACTGTCCATCTTCGTTCATACTCGCAATCGAACGAAATCGCATTTCGAAATCGAAATCAAATAGTGCATTAGCATCTAATAGCATCAGTGAGCCTATTTTTGACCTTATCGACTAATTATAAAAACCTATTATAAAAAATAATTTTACAGGTCTTTGATCTCAAATGCAGTAAGTAAAAATATCAAAAAGTTTAGTTTTCCTAGCCCCGTTCCATTCGGTTCCTTGGAATTTATGTACGGAATTTCACACCAATGGCTTTTTGCTGAAGGGAAACATCGTGAGGAAACCTTCACAGGTTCTTAGATGGAGCAAGTGATTTCACCAACCGACACTGCCAGTGTGGTAGGTGAGGGTAGGCTTAAGTCCTGCAGTGGACTATTATAAAGCTGGTAAAAGTACAGGAATTTATCTTCTTCGAAAATTAAGTCGAGGACAAAATGATCAATACAAGAAAACCAAAATAAGTATACAGCAAGTATCCCTTGTCAGTGTCCCATACAAATTTAATTTGAATTGAATCCCATAGTTTTCAGTGTATACTCTTACCACACGCGTTAATAATACAATACCTACCATTAAAACATTGAGTGGAATGAGCTATTATTCAGAAAATCGACTTTTCCGATGAATTCGCGGGGGTTAATGATTTATTCATAGCAACAAGGTAGATACGTCACTTGCATACGATACTTCAAAGGATATAGGTAGGTAATTATATACAAGGTTATTTCTAATCAATTAGCATGCTTTTAGAGGCTTATTCAGTACATCAAAACTAACAACTTTTGTTCTACTGCTTTTGTCAAAACTCAAAAAAAAAATCAGCTGTTCCATACATTTTGTCGCGGGTAAACAATATTTTTTTGTGGAACAACAACATTTTTTTTAGTTTTGACAAAAGTCGTAGAACAAAAGTTGTTACTTTTGATATACAGAATAAGTCCCTAAAAGGATGCTAATTGATTGGAAATAACCCGGTATATCGGAATCGAAATGGAATTTATAGAAACTTGTATTATTATTTTATTAACCAATTTTTTATTACGTTCTGGCCTAGTTGGTATAATAAAGGTTAAGGTAAATTTAATAATAGGTTTCAGTAAACACTAGGTACCAATGTAATATTCACTTCTTTTCTTCTATTCTCTTCAACTTCACATTGCGCTTATTAAACTTGAACAATACTTACTTCTATAGATTTTTACCATTTTGAGAAACATGCGCCATCATTAATTGCCGACGAAAAAAAAATCCGTTATTATGTAATACATGTGAACTAAACTTCATCGAGATTCGTTGAAAAATGCGACCTGTAGATGAAAACCAACATCCAGATAGACGAAAGCAACGAAAACTTTTGCTTTGATCCTATAATTTTATTTATTATGTAGCGCTCATAGTGTAGTTCAACTAGGTGTTCCTTAGCGATCATCGAAGCTAAGCAACGTACAGCACGGTCAGTCTTCGGATGGTCTTATTGATGATCCATTGGCCTTCCCTATGGGTCTCCAATAAGACCGGTCGGAAGTGGCTTGCATCTACCGCGATCCTGCGGTCATAATGACGTCATCCGTCCACCTTGTGGGTGGACATCCTACGCTGCGCTTGCCGGGTCTCCACTCGAGAACTTTTCGACCTCATCGGTCATCAGGACCTTGGCACCGCTGGTCACCTTCCCGGTAGTAAAGTAGGTTGCCGGACTTTAGAGTTATTGACTCCTCACCTACGGACTTCAGACACCCCACAATAACCCAGCGCAACCTACTTAACTATTCTTTCAACTCAGCAATGTTTTTCGTCCGTCCTCAACGTGCGCACGTTGTGTGTTACCAGGGCTAGTCGTCGTTTGCAGGAGTGGTTTGTCAGCCGGGCGTCTGTCAGCAATTCTTGACACCGATTCCCCGCTGTTACTGTGGCCGCTGCTGTAGCCTGGGGATACCTGAGCTGCTGGAGACTGGGGACCTCTTTGTTTTTTCTCTCGTCTTTGTTTTTTCCATACTGGGAAATTTGCCTGTAATCGCCACCCTAGACAGACGTGGTGGCGATCGCCGAAACGTAGCTTCGCAACAGGGATGCTGCTTCCCATCTCTGCCATTTTAGCATCGTCTTTATTTGAATGGTTATACCGCCATTAGTTATACCGCCATTAGTCGGTTTCGCTGTACCTCAGTACGACACTACTTACGGCATTACTTACTTACTTATGGTACTAGAAGGGGGTGCTATTCTACTCTGCCGGCACTCCACGGACAAAGCGGATGGGTGAGCGCGGGTTGCATTTACAATTGAGCGCTACCGTGGCTCGGATTACACGTTAATTATTTAAATGTTTATTCATACAAAGGCCTTCACACGGCTTAAACACTCTGACAAAAATACTTTCTTTTTATTAATCAACATTTTATTTTTATTGGTTTTTCTTTTTTGGAGGCAAATCTAAACTAAATTAAAAGCTTTTATATCATTGATAGCGACGGGCGTATGGGATGGGAGTGCGTATCACAAATTGCGAGGGTTCCGCTCTGTATTATTCAATGTCGGAGTTTGACGGTTTCATTCGTTTTATAAACGTTTTGTAATTTGTAATGGGATAGGGCTTGATTGAGAGCCCTAATAGAATTTGGTTACGTCAAAATGTACAGTTTACACTGCAAGGTTATTCAACATCTCCACAGAAGATCTCAAATAAAGTATCCCACTTAATGTATGAGTGCAACATTTACAGTCTTACCACAAAAGTTATACTCACGCTTTAGACAATGTTAAACAGTACAAAATTACGGTTAAAACCATGTTTAAAGCGTGTTTAAATATTTGTGGTGCGGCGGCTATAGATTAAACTAGCGCTCATAGCGTTGTTCGACTAGGTGGTCGTTAGCGATCATCGAACGATTTCCAGCGTAGTCTGGCCTCGGTTATGTGACCGCGGGTAGAATTTACAAATTATCGCTATCTCTCGATGACGGTCTCGTGACTCGGAAGACGCGTTTACTTGTAGGACCCGTTTGTTTTAACAGTTTAGCCACATGCCTATGTGAAAGCCTTTTTAGGTGGCTTAAAGTTCTTTCAGTTTACGATTCATAATTAATTGCAGAATTCTGTAATCTTAACTTTTAATTCATTCAATACTAGTCAACAACAATTCTTTCAATTTAATTAGGGTTGAATTTAATTTACTACAGTTATTAATTATTTAACATATTACAAATGTGGTACAGCTGGAATAGGTGCTGTGTTAAAATTTGTAAATTACGGCAAGTAAAAGTTTTAAAAAAAAAATCAACTGTTGCCCGCACCATGCTACAGCGCTAATAGTGTAGGCGTTTTTCAGCGATAACCAAAGTGACACAATAATAAATAAAAATAATAAATAATTCTTTATTGTTTCACAACATAACAGAAAATATAGAAAAATACAATTGTCACTTAATCTAGTTTAAAACAAACGGCGGCCTTATCGCTTGAAGTGATTTCTTCCAGGCAACCTCAGTACGGTCAAAGAAACTCATTCGTAATTTGACCACACAATCTGTGTGGTCAAATTACGAATGAGTAACCGCTGCTGATATTTTCAACTGAGAGCTGCTGTAGCTCGGTTTGACACGTCCTTATATTGTACTAGCTTTTGCTCGCGGCTTCACCCTTTAGCATTACGCTAGAGTGAAGCCGGGTCGCCAAAAGTTTTTCACTTATGTGCAGTTCCATAGGAACCTTTTATTTTTCCGGGATAAAAAGTACGTCACTCTCAGACTTTTGAACTATAATTACGCATGCCCAAAATCAAGTTAAGCTTCTGCTTTATTTAGTAAGAGTAGTAGTTAAGATTCCATGGTCATTTTAACCGTTTACCCATGTTAGACGAATTAGCCTTTAAGTAAAAGTGTACAATTAATAATAAATAAATGTTAGGGGACATCTTAAACTCGGTCTTCGATCTCAAACTAAGCAAAGCTTGTGATATGCTTGCCAGAGACTGATATAATATATATATATATGTATTTAAAATACAAACTTATGTAGATAGTACATAAATAACATCCAGACTCAGAGAAAACATCTATGTCCATCACATAAATGCTTGCCCTGCCCTGGAGGGGATTAAACCCACACCTCTTTGATTCAGAAGTCAGGGTGAATAACCACTGAGCCACCGAGGCAGTCGAAACTGTACAGTTTCGACTGCCTCAGTTACTTTTTGATATTTGATGAACTATATATAAGAAGTTATCTAAGTAGGTTATACTTATTACACCTCTAAAGATAATAATTAAATATTTTATGTTGAAAACGTAAAACACTAAATGTATTTAGTCATATCTTAATTAAATTTAGAGTACTCTTAAATTTAAACAGCTTTCGGACACGTATTAATAAGCTTTTGCTAATGAAAGTTACTATATTAGTTCTACAATATTGTCTACGAGGACGTTTTTAATAATGAATAAGCGCTCCCACTACAATTATTAAGATAAACTATTGCTCTACAAATATACCGAAATCATAATTATTAACGGGCTCTCAACCGGCCCTAGCTGTCTCACTTACACATTTTCTAGTTTGAGTGTCTCTTGAAATTTCTAGAAAGTCTAGAATTTTTAGTAACTTTACGTATAGTATATCGAAGGAAAGTTGGAATAGATGTTGTTTGATTAAGAGTCCCCGCAGGCTACAAACTTTCTATCTATAAATTTTGGTCGGCTTCTTAATCAGTATGAAGATCTATGCAGATGCGCACATTGCAGTGATTCAGTATCGGCCGATAAAAAAGTGTGAAGACGGCAGAAGATGTCAGTAGTTTAGTTTTTAGAATCTTTTTTCAAAATTAAGGTATTTATTAACAAAAAACACTACAAAACGTGGGTGAATATTTATGAAAAACCAAATGCTATGTAAATGCTTATATAATCAGAATCAAATTTCTTAGGGGCTGTGAAGTAAGCTACAAGCTGCGAAAATCCTGTCATTTGCACCGCCGTTTTTTGCGTGAAAGAGGAACAAACATCCATACATACAAACTTTCGCGTTCATAATATTAGTAGGCTGGTATTGCTACTACGTAATCAATCTCGCTTCGTGTTCAGACGTCAACAAGTTTAATCTAGCATACCTACGGTTTTTTTTTATAAATTCACATAAATAAATATAACGAGACATCTTACACACGATCTCAGACACCAAACTATGTAAATCTTGTCATAATTATGGCTGCCAGGGATAATTTTACTACATATACATACATATTTAAATACATATATTTTTATTGTAAATAATATCTAAATAATACCAGACTCAGAGCAAACACCTATGTTCTTTACATAAATACTAGCCCTGGGTGGGAAACGAATCCACGCCTATTTGATCTTGTAGTCAGGGTCACTAACCACTGAGCCACCGAGGCAATCAAACACGTGATATTTCTTAATAATTTTTTTTTATTTATGATTAAATTAAATAAATTAGTTAATTTATGAAATTTGGTTTTTGTAATCCCCTTAAATCGTCTAGATTGTTAGAGGTGAACCTCAAACTAAAAGTCAAAGATGCGATATCATAATAGTTTTCTGTTTATGTATTAGTTAATACTTTATCGGGTGTTAAACTAATATTACTTCTATTAAGTAGTTTGTTGAATAATCATTGTTTTGAGCAAAAGTGCTTTAGGGCAATATAAGTTCATAAAGACAAATAGGTGAGTGAGGTATTACAAGAAGGTAAAACAAATAGATTTATGATATTATAATTAGATACTTCAGCAGGCTGCAATTTTCTATTAAATAGACTTAACAAATTGGTACGTCTGGCGGTACTTTCTAAGGGTTCAGAAAACCCTATAATTATATGTATATTAATTTCTACCTCTACCTAAGTAATTTGATAAATTCAAATTATTTCGAACTTTAATATAAAACAATGATTAAAATTTTCAGTTGATGCATCATGCGGATACTAGAAGATTTATAAATACCCTGTACCTTTAACAGAGAGCAGTCGGATAATTTTATTATAAATTAATTTCATTAAAAAATACACATAAATAGCTACTAACGTATGCCTTATTGGACACAGTAAATGTATACAAAATAGACTTGTTAAGTAAAAAAATATATAATAATTCTGTCAAATAGATGGTCAAAAAATAATAGACACATATTTTTTGTTTTGTTAATTTAGCAAAAACTGATTAAGATATGGACCGTTAAAGTTCCGCGTGACGTCACAAACCGCTATCAAATGTACCGGCTAGTGCTGTTACGAGCCCCACTCTCAAACTTCGACAAGATTTATCTTTGTCACTAATAGTTTGATAGACAAAAGAAAAAATATGTGTCCGATATTTTTTGATAGTCTAACTGACGGACTAATTGTAATAATGATTTGTATACCTAGTAAACATCCCAATTGAAAATAATCACACTTTTCATCTTTACATAAAACACGTGGTTTCAGGGTCGTCCACTTCTGGACTTACAAACAAACAAACAACAACACTTTATTAGACAACCACATTACATAAAAACAGATTATAAGGACAAAAACAAAACAATGGGTATCTAATTGGCGGCCTTATCGCTTTAAGCGATTACTTCCAGGCAACCAAGCACGGACAGAAAATAGCATTTGACAAAAAAAAACGTGGCCATAATTGCAAGAAAATTTAAATAGCATCTGACATAGGCCTCCCCTATATATCCCCACACATAAAAACACGAATAAATTGGAAAGAATGCTATTGAATTTATTAATACCTAGTCAACATTTTTAATTTAAAGAAATATAAAACCATTAGACAATTTCGCGTGATTAGATAACTATGGTGTTAAACTCGTATTTTATTTAATAACTATATAACCGTTAAATTTGGCTACAAAGTGTATAAAGCGACAAAATACACTCCATAAGAACCGATTAACTTTAACTTGATGACGCTCCCAAGGAAAAAGTGCGCAACATCGAGTGCCCACTAAGTACACCAAAATTGTGTAATCAGCAAACAAACAAAGAGAGCTGCCACCTCCCTGGGGAAGTCCACGGTTTGACGGAACACGCCCGCATGACTCATAAATTATGACTAAATTAATTTATGTTTTGCCACTTTCCCTTCAAACGATGCGACTGTTTACGGCGATAATAAAATTATGTGGGTATTTTGACATAAATACGCGTTTTATGAGTTGAAATATAGGTGCTTCAATGTCGTGGAGAATTATGGGATGTAAGTTGAGACGCAGGAGATATTACGGGGATGAACATAAAGGAGGAAGCGAAAAAGCTTTATACAATGTTAGGCGGTTGTTGAATTGGAACGCTCGTTCTGTGTCGCTGTTGGTTGATCTTGGTAGATTGGCAAAGTTCATGTAAAAACGTTAAAAAAAGCATTCGTTCAAAAACATTTGATTATCTAACTCCCGCTTATCTGCAGATGATGAACAACAAAAAGCCCAGCTTGTTTAACCAATTAAATTTTTGCGTTTGCGTAACCATCGGTTATGTTGCATTTGATAAACTCCACCCTAAAAAGTAGTTTTAGAATATTTAATGTAGACGTCTCCCACGTAAAGTTATTAAATGTTATCACCTCGGTACACTTTGTGTCGAAAGAGCCTTGATTCGAAGTAAAAGCTTTTAAACTAAATACTAGTTTGTAACAAAAATGATTTAATATCTAGATCTTTGAATACTAAAACTTTAAAAAACTTGATATTGTTATAAATTTTTTACACCAAAAGTTTCGCAGTTTTCTATACAAAATTATTTATCTACGCGATATATCGAGAATGTAATCAAAAGCGTGTCTAGACTTGCGTAAATGGCTTTGTAGATGATAATGATGATTATTTATAAGACATTTTTTTCGTGGCGTCATTACAAAAACTTTAAAAACTCATATCTACTAGAGGCACAAAACCTAGCACAAAACTGTGCACTGCGCGCGTCACGTTAAGATTTATTACAACTAGTAGGTATACTCGTACCTTCTTCAAAATTCTAACGCTTTTGATCATGAATCTCATTACCACATGTTATAAATCAAAGTTACCTTTATGTGGCTGTCTGTGTTTTCACTTGGAGCTTCTAAAGTACACAATTGCAAGGTTGATAGCTATAATTCATTCTTGCCTAAGTGAAACCGGTGTTATTCTAAAATTTTGCTTGAAATACGCATTAAACTGAACGAGCTGAAAAGAACAATCCGAAACACAATGATTCTGATATACAATGTGTTTGTCTACCGGTGTCGGAGCCTTAAGCGGTGACATATAGGGCAAATTTTGAACAACTTTTACTGTGGGACTAACTGTGAAGACGTGAAAAAAAAAAACTGCTGTTCCATACGATTTATTTATACACTCTCGACAAAAAGTATGGAAAATTGCGTTTTCAGAGCGTTTGACCCTTTAGTAAAAGTTATTCAAAATTTGCCTTATA
Organism: Hypomecis punctinalis; assembly: GCA_949316475.1. Taxonomy (NCBI): domain Eukaryota; kingdom Metazoa; phylum Arthropoda; class Insecta; order Lepidoptera; family Geometridae; genus Hypomecis; species Hypomecis punctinalis. The sequence continues at coordinate 23,364,465 of OX438804.1, forward strand.
TGTCACCGCTTAAGGCTCCGACTCCGGTAGACAAACACTTTGTATAGTAAAACTACACAATCGGTTGCAATGCTCTTGTCAATATCTTTAAGGATATTTCTTCCATAGAGTTTACTCGTATGGGTGTAATTTATTTCTAACCAGAAAAGCCGATTCTGTACACACTTGAAGTAGGTTGGGCCATTTTTGGAAAAAATAAAAATCTATTTTAAATAATGTTTACACTTAAAAACCGACGTTTAAAATGTGCTCATTGGCTAAATACAAAAACGTTTAGTCTAGCTCTTCCGCGAGACATAACAGTTTTGATCTAGTGGTCACAATTACGCCAAATCTTTTTTGTAATATTTGCAGCAAGAGAATACAATACAGCAATACAGCAATACAGCAATACAGCAGCGTACAATAATTATTATTTTAGATGGCTAAAAAATTTCCGGTCAAAGTAGAGTTTTGTTATGGAACCTGTAAAGTAAAGTCTCTGTAAAATAAAAGAACCATGAAGATTCTATACCTACAATACAGCTGCCCTTCCAGAGTAATTCTAAAATTTAAGAACGTGCATTGAACAGGAAATCCGAATTCTGTAACAACTAGCTTTACTACTGTTCACTAAGCTCCTTCAGTTAGTAGAAAATAAAAGTTCCAAACTTATAGAGTCCTCAATAATGTAGAGGGAACTCCAGACTGAATTGCCACGGTCTGTCCGTATCTGCCTCAGCTGCGGCGATTGACGAAGGTACCAATACTGACAGGTGTGTCGTCTCTAGTCCTGAGGGATGGAGCAGGATATCCCTGTTATGTTCGAGTGACCGAGTTTCCACAAAAATGCGGACGGTTTATCCCTTGCTGACGTTTGAATACGTTCCGTGAAAGTGCGGCGTATTTTGCGTGTTAGTACTTTGTTTTTTTGTGAGTGTATTACATATGTTGATGGTTTTGTGTAGGTATTTGGGATAGGAGATTTAAGGCTCGAATTTTTTGTTTCCAACATTGGCTTGAGTATTGCGGTAAAAGATACCACTAATTTTTCTACTATCTCACAAAACCTTTGAAATTGGTGAATATCAAATGTTGACAAAGCGGATACTGTATGATACCTGAATATTTGTTTTAGTTGTTTTTACTGACCGTACAAACAAAAGTCAATTTGTAAAATATTTTCCTGTAAAGTGAATAATTATTCAGTATATAAATGTCGATATTTTATAGCCCATTAATTTGCCATATTTTTATGGTTATCTCGAAATACGGTACAAGGTCTCAAGGCCTAGGGTGACATATTTACTTTACCGATTTAACCTAATAGATAGGTGAAGTGGTAGTGGACAAAGCAAACAGCTCGTAAAACATAAATGCTTATGAGGGCGTTCTTTAACGATTTTTTTGTTTCTATTTAGATGTCCACGAAAATAGTTATTCATATACACTTATTTACAAACACATTATGATTATACAAGGATAATTATTTATAGCATAAAATGTCAAAACCGACTTCCATCATGTACAAAATTCGAATAGTTCGCTCGTTCGTATACAATTTTTACATTTTTGTTGATTTTTCGACAACGCCTCTGCCTATTTTGATGTAATTTAAATGGGACTACCTCGGGAGTATATCCTTTCGAACCAAAAAATATGTTTTTGATTCGGTTAACAATTGGCGAAAATATCAGTGAACATACGCAAAAAAATACGTACAGATGAACATTCTTTATTATGATTACAGATACCTCCTCTTTTTTGGAAGCCGATTAAAATCAAAAAAAGTACGTCGTACGGTTGATATGATTTTAATGAAACATTATAATTATTTTTGCAAAAGTAGCATGTACAGAATTCGCAAATATTTCGCACAGATCGATGTAGCATTTTTCACATTATTGTTGATTTATCAAAAATGGCTTAGCCGAATTCGGTAAAATTTAAATGGGATCAAGATCAAAGTATACTCTTTTCAATAAAAAATAATTATCAAAATCGGACCACTATGAAAAAAGTTATACTTACTTAAAAAAAAAAAATATATATATATATATATATATATATATATATATATATATATATATATATATACGCGTTGAATTGAGTACCTCCTCCGGTGGTTCGTCGGTCAAAAAGCCTTTCCACGCCGACGCCTCCGTTCGATACGTTACTTAGCAAGCTTCAGTAGTCGTAGGTATATCCCTTCATTTTTATTGTCTTCAAATCTTGTCACGCTCATAAAAAGCTGTGTAAGTCATCATTGAATGATTTATAAAGGGCACTGCTCTTCTTTATAACAATAAACATGAATAAGCCCGCATAACTAATGCACTGGAATTAAAAAGCAATAAACGACAATAGAAACGGTAATTACTATTCAACTCTTTAAGAATGCACAATTATTTTCAATGGCTTAGTAAATAATAGTTGGAGTTATCGATTAATAACTGTAATGACATATGATGGAGGACTGAATAACCGATAAAAAGGTAGGTGGTATTAAATACGTAACTTAGATATCGGTGAAACATCTCATTTACAGTTCACCGCTCATAGCGTAGTTTGACTAGGTGTTCGTTAGCGATCATCGAAATTAAACAACGTTCAGTTCGGTCAGTCTTCAACGACTTGCGACCATCAACACATTTTTTTAATTATTGCGATTAAAACTAGTGTCTCTCTATTTAACAAATTTAAAACCCTTATATTTACGCCCTTGTAACAAAAAACAATATAGGTATTGCACTAAATCCGATGAAAAATATTTCAACCCTAACTTTGAATTACTATGACAAATTTTCATTACTATCATTAGTGTCTAAAAAGTTTTTTACTAGAGCATATTCCTTTAGTAACTACAACAATATATAATACTACTTACTTAAGCTAAAACTACATAAAAAGCAATTGGATTATCCACATACCCTTGAAGGTCTAAAGGTAATCCAAATGCCCTAGCCCACTGCCGCCGGTTGGTAGCTTGCCCCAGATTAGTGTTGTACTAGTTATGATATATGAGCGATATCGATTTGCTCTTTCCGTAGTAACAAGTTAATAGCAATTTTGTACTAAAAAAAAACAACAGAAAAGAACGAAATATCAATAAAACCGGTTAAAACTATGCCACCTTCAACCCTGTTATATACTTCAAACCTTGACAGTCGGCATCCAATACCATTACCATGACGAATTTCTATTACAATCATTAGTGTTGTACTAATAATGATGTATGGCCGATATCGATGTGTTCCACCACTGTGACATGTCAAAACTGAATTATTGACGAATAGCAAACGCGCGATAACGTGTAAGCGTGCGCCATAAATTTTAATGCGGCAATAGATCGTAACATTGTAGTGAATAAAATTCCATTTTATTATGTTTGGTATCGGAAGTTAGACTTTGTATACCGTACATTTTCGTCTTTAGGGTTGTAAACTAAACATTACATGCCTAACTCTTTGTAGATCTTTTTAGTGGTAAAATAATAATAGAAGCGGATTTATTTTTATACGAAATCGTTAACGGGCACTGGAAAATAGATTAAAATAATGGTTGTCAAAGCTCTGTTTTACAATACTTTTTTTACTACAATTTTTGTACTAATATCACGTACGAGTACACTTTAAATATTTTTGATAAAATTACTAAATATCACCACATTGAAAACAAATGTAAATATACCGCGTGACTGGGAACTTAGGTACAACTTATTTTTCATCACATCTAAAACTTATTGAACTTGGAACAAATAAGTGCGCCGGAATGATCTTTGCCACGCAATTTTTGAATTTAGAAGTATTTGTAATGTTAGTGTTCAGCGCCAAGAAAATGAATAAAGATAATGTAAATATAAGTTTTCATTTAATTTATTATTAGATACCATTTAATTTCAATTTAATTGTTTATCGTTTTGTTTAATAATAATATTACAATAAAATATGAGACGCCTTTTATTTTCTCATAGAGGTGATGAAAAGTAGAGTGTACCACTCGGGCGCAAAATATATGTTTCGCTCGGGCGACGCTACGTTCCCTCGCTACGTTCAGGATTCTACTAACCATAGAATAGAATCCCTCACTTTGCTCTGGATTCAAAAAACCAACCTCGCCGTAAAAATATTCTTTTGCTCCCATATGATACAATCTACTATTAAACGACTTCAGTAGGTATATTCATCATATTGATCATTTTGATCAAATTTTACATTGGGACCAAACCCTGTATCTCGAAAACATCAGCTGTTCTAGGTATATATTTCATTGTCATAAACATTTTTCTCTCACACATCTGTTTTTCTTTTTTTTTTCAACTTCTTATTTAGCCCATAGTAAACGTGATTCATCTATGTAGTTGTTACTACGTATTTTACCTTTGAAGAGATTATGCGTAACTTACACGTAGCTTTACATTGGCATCAATTTCTCGCACAAAATTACCCATTGGCATTTCGCCCGAAAATTCTTACCGTGTGCCGAGAATTGGGAGTTCCTCTAAGTCTTCTTGTAATTAAATAAACAATGGACTATCAAATACAGGGTTCACGCAAGATCCCATCCGTCACCCGCTCATCGCCACCACCAGGGACCAAGGCTTTAATTCATAACACCCATTACCAATTCCGGGGGAAACATTGTTAATTGAATTAAAAGCCGGCTTCGTACCAAGTCGGTATGATAGGTTGATAGGTACAGACCTACCAACGTTGGTAATAAAATTACCATTAATATTAAATCAATAGAAGCGACGAATATCAGAAATTCTGTTAATGGAATTTGTGATACATTGTTCTGGTAAATTAACCCGGCGCGAATGAGGCGGGCGTTTCGTACTCATTGGTTCATAAAACACTCGATATCTTGCAATCGCTCGATTTGTAGAGCGTAGGTTGACAAGTAGCCAAAGTAACTATTAATAACATTATAACAGTTATTGTTTATATCTACCATAATAATCATCATCATCATCTTGCCCTTATCCCACTAGGTAGGGTTGGCACAGTACGTTTCTTGTCGCTTGTCGCCAATTCACTCTATAATATTTCATCTCATCACTAACCTTTCTTTCGCATAATATCATCTTTCTCACAATTCATCCACACTTTTTTGGTATTCCTCTTCTACTTTACCATTATAGGTACAAAGAGTTATTTTAGTGATATGACGGGAAAATAGGAGTCCCTTTTCGTGATATGGTCATACCAAGATAGCCTGACACTCTTTTATTTCTTCTTTAATTTAAACCAAAAGAATATTGTTAATTTTTTCCAACAATAAACCTAATCATCACTGAACTGCTAAGATAGTTTGCCTAGCAAACAATTTTAGCGGTATACGTGCATTAATAATTATTTAATTTTTTTTAATTATGTATTTTTCTTTTTAATTTCTCCTTTTTCATGAAGAAAAAGTCGAAAGTAAGTTTATGTTAAGTTTTATCTTTTATTTATCATCATTATGTAATTTCACCACTCGTACGGCGGAGAGTATTGTTATATCCATAACACAGGTTCAATCCTAGCGTGAGTAACAATATATCTCAATCTGGAATTAGATTCTGTAAATATGATTTTGATTACTTAATGACATACGATGTAAGTTATCACGTAATAAATTTCATTTCATTTCATTAAATTTCAGTTCATTTCATTTCAATATGTCGTAGCGTATAATAGGTAACAACAAAAAGCCTATATAAAAGATACCCGAAGCTATTTTTTACAACCATGACACAATATCATTGTACACAGTAGTTACGTATACAAATAATACTCCAGGGAAGCCTACGACCATAAAACAATGACAAAAATAAAACTTCGTGACATGTGAAAACTGGCGCGTAACGAGTGGCCGCAAAATCGGCCACAAACATTTTATGAGCTTCGGCGAAATTTCTCAAGCAAATATTGTTCTGTCGACCATCTCGAAGGAAACCGTGGCTTAGGCTAGTTAAAGCCGGCCAAAGAGAATTACACACAAAGGCTATGACTGTAAGGGGATCAAAAGATTCTGGTGTGACGGTGTATCACAAGGTGCGGTGTTATGACCCCACTTTTATTTGACGAAAAGCGGACATTTTGTTTGTTTCGTTTCTATGCGCTTGTGTTATGTAGTTTTGTGATGATATGTGAATTATATGAGGTTATTCACAGTTATGCAGAAAGAAGTATACCAAAAAGGGTGATTACGATTTCAGACCATCATTATTAACCATTTTTACTACGTGGCCAACTCATAAATTCATTAAGGACACTTAAAATCTCTAATACTCTCTTAGCTCTTATATCTTCATATTTTTTTCTGTTACAATTCAATCTTCTTTTAAATTAACATAAAAGATTGTTAAGGCTGATAACGCAGACTTATCCATCGTTTGTTCTAAAAGAACAAAAAGAAAAAACTAGTCATTAGCAAAACCATTGGATTCTCTTTTTTGACCGACGAACCGGAGGAGGTACACAATTCGACGCGTATTTTTTTAAAATATGTAACCACGCATAACATGTTTCATAGTAGTATGATTTCAATAATTCTTTTTTTTTTTTATTGGTAAGAGTATAATTCGGAATTGGTCCCATTTAAATTTTATCGAAATCGGCTGAGTCGCTTTTGGTAAATCAACAATAATGTGAAAATTGCTACATCGATCCGTGCGTATTTCGCGAATTGGTAAACGGGTGAAATCGGTCATGCTATTTATTGCAAAAAAATAATCTTGTGTAAGAACTAAACATCTGATATATTTTGTTGTAGGTATGCTGTTTAAATTATAAGCTCACTGCTTTAATATCTCAATGTTATTAAATAGTAATTTTAATGTCATAAACTCTCGTAAAGTGTTGAAAAATTCATGTTAATTTAGATCGTGAGTGTAGCAAAATAATTTTTCATTCTCCTTTGTGGATAGCACAAAGGATGTGCTGGTGAAACTGTTAGGGTTCCTTTTGGTAACCAATTAATTTTATCGCTCATCATTGAAAAAAAAAACAGTTTAAATTATGTCGCGTGTTTTGTGCCACAAAATAGAGTATGTGCAAAAAGAAAACCATCTTGGCGTAACGGTAAACTGACAATTAGATTTTAACCATCAGCAAAGGTATCGAATATATTTGGTAGACACGAGTACTAATGAAAACCGAATTGGTGATACCAAGTATCAAACATTTTTAGTTGTACTACGAGTAGCAATGACAGAGCAGTGTTGTCAACGTAACAAAATTAGTAAAATGGCACACGGGCGACCTCATCTACGATGCTTCTCTATTTGAACAGACTAGTAATTTTATATTGTTGTAAGTTACGAGGAGCGTAAAACAAAGAAGTAAGTCCCACTACTTTTTTTGTCATAGATTGACAGATGAGAAAACAACAATATTATTGTAGTTATATTAAGCTCGAAACATACTATCGGACGCGGCTTACGGACGCGACTGACAGCCGCGACTTAGCAATGTGCACAGTCTTAAAACATCCGGTGTGCCAGATCGCTCTCGGACGTCCGAACGCTCAAGGTCGTCCGAAGATGACGTCCGCGACTTATGTCCGATAGTGTGCACGGCTCAGTGTACTTTCATAGTCTAGGTCGCGGCTGTCAGTCGCGTCCATAAGCCGCGTCCAATAGAATGTTTCGAGCTTTAAGGTATTTAGCATAAACAAATCAGTCACTCACGTAACGATACTTATTACCATTTACAAATAGGTACAGTAAAAAAGGTCATGACATAATTGAAATTGAGAAAAATCCAATCTGAACGAAAATGTCACGATCTACGGATAAGTATTATAAGTGTCTCTGAATAGGATAAATCTTAGTCATACAATTTTGATAATCTTCATACGGAATTTTTGCCCGCAATTCTGACTCAGCCATACCAGGTTTTAATAATGAGCCTTTTACGCAACCCTTTATTGCGGAAGATAATAGTTTTCCGTCAAAAGCCATTGAAGCAAGCAAAGCATATTTCCTACCAGTTTATTAGAAAGAATTTCCTTGAAAGTTTCACATTTCCGTGGAAGTTGAGCTAAATTTAATTCAATTTACAGAGTGATTAGCGGGCCCGGTGGCTAAGGCAGCAATTAGCGGATAGAGGCATCTAGTCAAGGGGCAGACACTCAAGATTAATTTATTAAACACTCTAATTGCTTACTTTCCCTGGAAATTTCCAAGGAGCAGAGTTCACAAGATAAATATTTTATCAAGCATGACAGTTGATACAGGGGGTTGAAGAAAAGTTGATATATTAATTAACTCTTGAATAAGTCTGTCAGGGCTGAAGAGTCACTCTGTTTCACGCAAGCGCACTAAGAATTTCTAGTTACGCCCTTATGTAGTGTGAGCGCGGCATTCGGCGAGGGCACACGATCCGTGTCTAAGCTCTACGATGTATCATTAACCTATAAAACGTAAAGAATTTTGTTGACCGATCTGGAGAAAAAGTTTCGTGACTATGAATTAATAATGAAGGAAATAGCGAGTGATATTGATTCAAAGTGTGTATTAAAGGACTGTTTAGAGTTTCGGGAGTTTTTTCGCAGTATTGTGTCGAGGGTTACTGTTGTGCGTGTGAATGATGTGCTTCATGATTAACGCGGAATGTTTGTTTCGGATTACGGTAAGTGGAACTTTGAGTTTTATGATAAGTATCTAGTATTTATTGTAATGGGTTAAGGTTTAATTTTGTCGGTTTATGGTTGGTGAAGTTTTTGAGTTTGTACTTTTCTTTTTTTGTTTCCAACTCAAGCAATTGCTTTTGGTTTCTTTTTTATGTTTAGGTGGGTACTTGCGTTTGTTAAGAATGTGTTCATTTCAAACAGGTGAAACAGAGTCGCTGTTTTCTTTATTTTATCTTGTCATAAAAATAAAATAAGAAATATCAATGCTACATAAGCATCTGAAATGATTTTATAGTCATACTGAAATGAATAATGAAACAATTAATAATATTATTTATTTTGCTTTTATTTGTTTGTTGGGTGATGGACGTTAGTAAATAGGCTTTTAACTGTGGGAATAGAAATTAAATTAATAATCAAGATGAATTGTACTTAGGCACATTACCCGTAATAATAACCCCTAATTAAATAAAATATCAAAATTGATGAATTATGATGATAAAATCGAATGTCGCAGAATGGCATTTTTAGTTGTATTTAGATTAAATACCTATTACTGCATTAATCATATTGCATAGATTTCTTTTTAATTAAATTAAAAAGAAGATATTATAGAAGTTGCTACAAGTGGACGACTTTCAGAGTTTTGTTCAAATTTTATTACATTATACTGCGTCTCAAAATCTTTCCTTGTAGATATTAATAAGGATAAATTCGAGACCATTTTAACAAAAAATCTGTGAGCCAATATGTGGAATTTCATCTTTCATAAAGAATATTTCTATAATAACTACTTGTTCTATTATTTTGACAGCAATTAATAATGAGTTTTATAAATTACTATTTGAATTATCTTACTAAGATATCTTATTTTATTAACAATTATACATACACAAATAAATATAACATAGGTACAAAATTACAAAATTTATGATTTTGTACATTGACGACAACTTTAGGAGCATACATACACAAATGTTTCACAAATTTAATTATCATTAAAATTACTGAACTAACACACAACTTAAAATCACGTAGGTACTTCATTTTTAGGGTTCCGTACCTCAAACAGGAAAAACGGAACCCTTATAGGATCACTTTGTTGTCCGTCTGTCCGTCTGTGTGTATGTCAAGACTCTTTATCTCGGGAACGCGTAAAGATATCGATTTGAAATTTAAACTGTATACGTATATCTATGGTTTCTTGCAGTTGTGTTAAAGAAAAATTTCTCAGTTATCGTTTAAAAAAGTTTGAGACGTTTATGTCGTAAAAAACCGCATAACTATTTCGACACTCACAAAAATCAAAACCTACAGGGTACTCCCCGTTGACATAGAACTATGAAATTTGGCGAAAAGCATTATCTTAGAGTACACATATCTGTATAGAAATCTGAAAACTGTACATTTTTATTTAAATCGCAAAAAATAGGGCCTCAAAATTCACAAAATATGGGTTCAAAATTCAAAGTGAGTAAATCATATCATGTAAGGTAAAATAACTTTATTAGCACATGCTAAAACAAGTTTTTAATTATTTAAACAATGTGTAATTTTCGATGTGTGACGAGAAAAGAAAAAAAAACTTTTTTGTCGATGGTTATAGAATAGAGATTTTAACAACTTACTTCCCAATTTTGTGAAATCTTCCGGATTTGTACGGAACCCTCGATGTGCGAGCCTGACTCGCACTTGTCCGGTTTTTCTTTAATTATTGGGTTCTCCATTTTTCATTAATAAACTATCGCAAGGCACAAATAAATTGAATTACCTATAAGTAGCTACAGTAAAAGATTATAGTTTTATATGAATGATAGTTGACCTTTGGAATGATTATTTTTGTAGGTATACAGCGTTACTGGTAATCAATTAGCATCTTTTTAAGGGCACATCCAAACAACAACTTTTGTTTTACAACTTTTCCCAGACAATTTACACAGTTTTATCAACAAATTTCCCAAAAAATATTTTAATAAGTGGAATTAGCAATTATGTACAGAGAATTGCCTTTTACATACCTAATATTTACACTTGTTTTAATATATACACAATATCTCGTCACTTCAAACAAAGGAGATATACTAATGTTCGTATGCATGTATTTTTTTTGTGTATGTTCATCGATATTTTCTTCAATTGTGAACCGATTTCAAAAATATTTTTTTATTTTGACTAAGTGTACTCGTACTTTTAAGCCCCATTTAAATTTTATCGAAATCTGCTGAGCCGTTTTTGACAAATCGACAAAAACGAACATGGCCGTCGCATCGATTCGTGCGAATTATTCGAAATCTGTACACGGTGAGAGTCAGTGTTGCGATTTTTTTCGAAAAATAATTACCTATTACATATGTGGAGTAAATTATGCTCAAACCGGTAAAATGATTGTTTTAAATTTTGTATGGAAAAAAATAAATACGAATTATTTTAGAAGTCGTAAAACAATAAATATTTGTTTTGGTGTACAGAATATGCTCATTAAAAGGATGCTGATTGATTACCTGTAGTAACCCTGTAAATACCTACAAATATTCGAACCTATAAATTTTAACAAAAATCCCTTGAATTTTAAGCCGAGTAGCAGTAAAATTATACAAGTACTTCTATAGAGCAATAATTTGGAAAGAATGTGTAACACCTATATAAGTAGGTACGTGAAAATATTAATTAGGTAGAATCAACCTTCAAAGTTTTAGCTTATTACACGGTATTTCCTGTGGCTTTGATGCCTAATTCAAATTATGTATACAAAATGTCCCTCTCAGTCGCGGTATTAGAGCGCTTGTTCACGGCCGTTTTTTTCACCGGATAACGGACCGTCAATAAACAAATGCCTACATTTTTTGCCGGATGAATGTCCAGTGCGTCAACACATGTTCATTATAAACCATACACTACCGCAAATTAGTAAAAAACGGTCCGTTGAAACTACAAGCGCTCTTAGGCCACGTATTCATCGAAGGTTGTCTCGAGTCAAGCGACAGTCTAAATCAGAGGTCTCAAGTAAAGACCATCTGTACTGTACCAGCCTTAATAGTCCACTCTAGAACGTAGGCCTACCCTCTAAGGGTGATTGGGCCATATCCACCACGCTTGCCCTGTGCGGGTTGGTGGATTCACATACGCCATCGAATTTCTTCAACGGACGTAAGCAGGTTGCCTCACGATGTTTTCCTTCACCGAAAAGCCAGTGGTGTGAAATTCCGTACATAAATTCCAAGGAATTCATCGGAACGGGACTGGGATTTGAACCCACGACCTCACAATTGTAAGGCGAGTGTCATTACCCCTAGACCACCATGGCTATAAAGTTAAGACCATTCTGAAAGATTAAGATATCGTTTATTGCTTTGAACTGTGTACAATCAGGTAAAATATTAGACTCGAGGTTTTCCGAGAATCTCTTAATTGAACCAAGCAAAACCATTTCATTTAGATGTAGGTGTACGTACAGTATGTGAAGTTACAACAAGGTGTACGTACTGTATGTGAAGGTACAACAAGGTGTACGTACTGTATGTAAAGTTACAACAAGGTGTACGTACTGTATGTGAAGTTATCTACAATCTGCGCGGAACCCAATCCTTGCGCAGCTGCTATGTGAGTTTTAGTAAGGATTGGGTTTTTCGCAGCTTGTAGCTAACTTCGAAGCCGCCAAGAAGTTTTATTTGGCCTATACTTAACCTTCCTATATTATCGCACGGTGTCACAGACCGTAACTCAGGGGCCCTAATTTTTGATGATATTGACATTGTTATTTCTGATAATGACATTGTTATTTTTCATGATACTGATACAATTTTATTTTTGATTTGTGTTCTAATATTTTTTTTTGTGTACCTAATGATACTGATTTGGTAAAATTTAAAAAGTGTGCTTATTTATGTCAAGTAAAAATTTAATTAAGTTGAACTTTTAAAAATTGTAACTAGACGATTCCAAGTGTCTGTATTGTGTCTACGGAATAAGGAAATTTTGACTTGACTTGACTTGACCGCGAACCACCGGAGGAGGTATACAATTCGACGCGTATATTTTTTTTTTAATGTATAACCACGCATAACTTTTTTAATAGAAGTCCGATTGCAATAATTCTTTTTTTATTGCAAAGAATATACTTTGAAATTGGTCCCATTTAAATGTTATCGAAATTGGCTAAGCCATTTTTGATAAATCAACAAAAATGCGACAACAATCCGTGCATAATATTTGCGTTCTAGCGATGCGCCCCGACTTCGCACAGATGTTTTATACATACGAGTTTAAACATTTTTCTTGAATTACTCTATCTATTAAAATAAACTGCATCAAAATCCGTTGCGCAGTTTTAAAGATATAAGCATACATGGGGACAGACAGCGGAAAGAGACTTTGTTTTATACTATGTAATGATTCTGTACACGGGTGAAGTCGGTCATGCTATTTTTTGCAAAAAATAATAATTATTATTAGCAGTAGAAGCTACTTAGGTAACATTTTATTCCGGTAGCTATAAGATTTAATTACAAAATGAATTTAATTAATCATACAATTGATTAATTGTTTTACTGATTATCACACTTCGCGTAACAGCCTTCAAAAATATCGAATTTTTGTTCAAGTGTAGAAAAAAACTAACTAAAAACTGTACTCCTAAAAAATAATTTAGTACCTTATGAGTTGAAACACGAGAGCTATCAAGATTTATTGATTTATTTATTTATCTCTTGCATTATGTACACTAATCTTAATGGCTAGGTACATACCCTGTTAGGACGTTGCAAACATAGGTACTTAAAGGACTTATATCTAAGAAAATGTATCCTTAGATTAAACTTAAAAATACCACATAACGTTACACAATTATTCATCTAACCACATAATCAAGCGTAATGTCCATATCATTACTAGGTTTTAATCGTTTTGTTTTTGTCGTCAAAGTAGTCTTTCAAACTGTAATACCATTTGTGGAGCAGGAATTGTTTGAGTTTATTATAAAATATATTTCAATGGTTTCGTTTTTTAAATAATTGGGTAAGCAATTATATATTTTGATGATCATATATTCCGGACCTTTTTTATTATTTCAAGTTTTGGTTCGGGAGCTACAAGTTGGTTGTGTCTTCTGGCGTTTGTGTTGAAAGTGAATAAATTGGAGTGTTTTTTGGCGAACATAGCTGCTTCTAAAATATAAATGCAGGGTAGTGGAAGTATTTTTTGTTTAATAAAATGCGGTATGCAGCTTTCACGTCATCGGATGTTTACTAGAATGCGAATGCAACCATAAAAACAATAATTAATGTTTAATCTATACAAACATTTCATACACATTTTTTGTTGCACGTATACCCGCGTCGGTCTCACGGATCGATTGGCGCCAAATGCGCCGTTCTTGTACAAGCTTGTTCAGCGAACTGAAGTGAAGCTATCAACATATGAGGCAGCTAGCAAAAAACTCAAAGTTGGTGCATAGTTTGAATATAAAATAAATGCGAAATAACATTTCGTCGGTCTCACAGACCAACGCACGGGTATAGAAGGGTTAAAGGCAATTCACTGTAACGCTCATAGCGTAGGTACATATATACCTACTCGTAGTTTGACTAGGTGTCGGTAACGTTTGGCACCGTCATTTTTCGGATGGAAGACCGCGGGTGGCATTTACATCTGAGCGCTGTCCTAGCTCAGATGAAACTTGTTGTTGTTGACTCTTTGTTGTAAATCCTGGTTGAAAAAAAAGCGCTTAAAAAGCGTTCGGTCATGTCAGAGGCCTTCAGGCGGATTAAAGCTCGAAACATACTATCGGACGCGGCTTACGGACGCGACTGACAGCCGCGACTTAACAATGTGCACAGTCTTAAAACATCTGGTGTGTCAGATCGCTCTCAGACGTCCGAACGCGCAAGGTCGTCCGAAGGTGACGTCCACGACTTATGTCCGATAGTGAGCACGGCTCAGTGTACTTTCATAGTCTAGGTCGCGGCTGTCAGTCGCGTCCGTAAGACGCGTCCGATAGTATGTTTCGAGCTTTAAGCCTCTGACACCTGCCAGCCAGGCCTATACAAACTTCTTTCTTACCGCTATAAATACCGTATGGTATAACCATAAGCTTTCATAACTAACACCTTGGTATTGGAAAATTTTAAATCAGAATCGGTATAAACTCTCAACAATTATGTAATAAGCAACAAGCACATTTTTATAGAAGAAAATATATTATTAAGACAAGATGTCTATAGAAATTGAGCCTATTATCCTGAAAGACAGCTTTTGCTACATAATAAAGGAATTATGTTTTTGTTAGAAACAAAACAGAACATGAAATTATATGTCAACATTTTCAGTGGTATTACAAGAATTGTAATCTTATTTCGGTTTTCTCTAAGAAAAAAGCCACATAAAAGATTTCTAAGAGAACAGATGACAATATAAAAGGCTTATTTCGTTGTACTACCTGGATAAAAAAAATCTTGTTCTAAATATAAGGAAATGATAGCCCTGTGTTAGAGTTTTTACCGACTTCCAAAAAAGAGGAGTTCGTCTGTTGACTATGTTCGTCTGTATGTTTTTTTGTGTATGTCATCGATATTTTTGCCAATTGTGAACCGATTTAAAAAAAAAAAGGTTTAGTTCAAAGAGGTATACTTCCGAGGAAACGTCTCTGAAATGGCCAATGTAAATGGTGGTGGTGGCCAAACAACTGGGACCTACGAATTAACGTGTCATTTGAGTCGCTCGGTCATCACAACAGACGGACAGACGGACAACAAAGTGGTCCTATAAGGGTTCCGTTTTTTTTCCTTATGAGGGACGGAACCCCAAAAAAACATACAAATAAATATAGTACCTCCTCCTTTTTGGAAATCAGTATAAATATTAACTATATTTTCAAAGAGTCATACATTGATTTAAGCAAACTATTCAAATGTTTAGAGGTTAATTGTAACGGTTGGAGACTGTGTTGTGGTAGTTTTTGTGAAAAAAATTTATTACCTAGTACAAAATAGTTCATTTACTAGAAATGTACAAAGTCATAGCCAACTGTACCAACCTTTTTATAATTGTCCTCTGTAGGACGTAGGCCTCCCTACGAAGGGTAACTAAGTCATATCCACCACGCTGCGCTGGCCAAGTGCGGGTTGGTGGATTTACAAACGCTATCGATTTTTTTCTACGGACGTATACATGTTGCCTCACGATGTTATCCTTCACCGAAATTCAATGGTGTAAAATACATAAGTTCCAAAAAAACTCTTGAACTCACGACTCCACGATTGCAGGTCGGGTGTTACTAACACTAAACCACCACGGCTTCAAATCAAACAAACAATTAAGATAAAACTCACAAAAAATAAAAAGAAATTGAAGCAAATAAGAACACAAAATGTATAAATACTTGCGTAACAATAAACTAAGATTTCACTTATAAATAGCTTTATTTAGAAAATTTTGTGAATGGAATTGTTTTGCTCGCCCTACTACACTCTGAGATTAAATAACTAGCAATTAGTATAGATTTCACAAAACAAACATTTCCTAGAATAAGGCCAACACCCCACCAAAGCAGACTGTAGAAGAGAACAAATCGTTATAGCCCGTAATCCCGTAAAATATAGATAAGTTTTCTTCTTCCTGTGTCAAATGCCCGAGTCAGCCTGACACTTAAACGTGGTCGACCATTAAACGCCTAACAAAAATCAACATTTTATCAATGAAGAAATATTAATTATTCTCGTGCATTACTTCAATGTGTTACAGTTAATCTGATATGAACAAAAAACAACATCGCTCAATTGAAAAAAATCCAAAATCACCTCTGCTTTGAACGAAGTCTCGTTTGTTATGATGTTTATTTTAAGTGCTTTACACACTAGATTTTTATCTCAAAGAGTTATCTTTGTGATAAGCATTTCAAAAATCTGAAGCGAACGCAGTATTTGAACCTTGCCCCTTCGGATCACTAGCCCGACGCTCTAACCAACTGAGCTAGCTCGCCTCCTACGCAAGCTTCAAATTTCTGAAGTGCTTACATTTCCCAACTTATAGCGTTGGTGGCGCCACCTGTGATACCAGTATTAGACAGGTTATCACTCAACTAGAAGTTATTAGAACTTCTAAAGATTGACGAGAGATGACGCACTGCTAAATCAATGTTATTATTTTATTTTGAGTGCTTTCCACACTAGATTTTTTTATCTCAAAGAGTTATCTTTGTGATAAGCATTTCAAAAATCTGAAGCGAACGCAGGATTTGAACCTGCCCCTTCGGATCACTAGCCCGACGCTCTAACCAACTGAGTTATTAGATCTTCTAAAGATTGACAAGAGATGACGCACTGCTAAATCAATGTTATGATGTTTATTTTAAGTGCTTTCCACACTAGATTTTTATCTCAAAGAGTTATCTTTGTGCTTATCACAAAGATAACTCTTTGAAGTCTCGTATCTTGACGTGTTTTTATGAGTAGGGTTTTTAAACTATGTTGATTTGTATTAAATAGTAGCAAAACAATTAGAAAAGTAGGTATATAAAACAGTTGAAAAGTTGATTTAATAATTTTATACGGATTTTTCACCATACAAAGACGCGCTCCCCTCACCCTTTGCCGTCACACTTTTTTCGCGCCGCGCGGCGGAGCGCGGCTACGCTCGATACGCGCTTCAGTCAGATTTGCGCAGTCCAGTAAGTGGCCACGAGAAATGCAGTAGCTCACATTATCTTTCTAAAAATCTTCTCGTGAGAGATTTGGAGCCATTGTGAGCGGAACTGAATTACCCAAATTTCCGTTTCATTTTGGATCACAGATTTTGCATTGCTAAACAAATATCACATCCATGTAGTCGACTTACGAATTACAGCGCTCAGCCAAGTTCAGAAAATCGCTGTTTCACTCTGTTTCCAGCTTTGCAGCGGCCTGAGGTTTTTGCCATACTATAGTCTGTTTCATTAGCGCTGAGAACCTTCGACAGTATACTTATGTTAGCACTCGTCTTGGCGAAATGAAAACAAAAGTATTTCTATCCAATATATATCGCTTTCGTGTCAATAACGCAGTTGTCATGTCTCTTGGTGGGGTTGCGAACATATTTTGACTAGAGTCGTACTGCATGGACCAATTCCGACTCAAGTGT
This sequence comes from Hypomecis punctinalis, assembly GCA_949316475.1. Taxonomy (NCBI): domain Eukaryota; kingdom Metazoa; phylum Arthropoda; class Insecta; order Lepidoptera; family Geometridae; genus Hypomecis; species Hypomecis punctinalis. The sequence continues at coordinate 23,382,174 of OX438804.1, forward strand.
GCGTTCTCACCGCTAATGAAACAGACTATAGGCGAAAATTCTTTGGCGGAATGCTGGTTCCTTTTTATTTTATGCAGCATGCTGTGAACGAAGAATATCGGTTATACAATAAGACGGGAAATCGTATGAATAAAATGTATTGACGAATTTTTCGCGACGGAATCCCGCCTAGTATGTCAAAGGCCTAAAGGGTCCAAAAATATAAATTTTATTAAGCCCTTCATTAACTCGGAGCGATTTCAAAAACAATAGATATTTAATCCCGCCACTCAGACCAAGTTCAAGTTAAAATGTTTATAGAGAGGATATAATTTCGGCGAAGTCCGCAGTCAGCAAGGCACTTGATTAAGATTAAGGAGGATTAGCCCGAAGACGTCCTAGTGAGATGGCGGATTATTATTAATGGATAGGGAGAACGACTTTTAGAGGCCGGATCAGCCATCTTGTCTCCTATACTCGCATTTGCTGATCTCGTGTTTTTGAGATCACGTAGAGGCTTTGAACTGGCTTAGTTGGGCACTTTCCTTCGTAATGAAGAAGTCTGTTCCCTAATAGATTTTTAAATGGTGTATCTAATGCTTATTTATCTATTTTGAGTACTAGATTTTGCCCGTGGCTTTGCCCTTATAATTTGATAGTTTTTATATCATGCTACAGGAAAAAAATATTTCTTCAAGATAAAAAGTATCCAAAAGACTCATTGCACAGAGCTTATTGATCCTTAAAATATACTTATTCGTGCAAAAATCAAGTTGATGCGTCTCTCAAAACGCAAACAAACTGACACCACACTCGGAACAAACGAACTAACATACACGCAAATTATAATATTAGTGAGTTATTGGTGACTTCACAAGCTTACTTAAATATTATCTATGTATATTATCACTACTCAGTGAGTAGATATTTTTCATTCAAGTAAGCTTAAATGAAGTATAGTTTCAGTTTTTAAGAAGTTGAATGAATATTATAATTTTTGAATTGCGAATTGATTTATTGTTTTAATTGCACATACTCGTAATTGATTAATTACTGATTATAATACTGTATTTCTAAACTTATCATGAACTATGTAACTCTCGCATGTACACTCTATGTGGCTCGCATGCTTATACTTTCTTTTTATTTTTATATATTTTTTGCCGGTGGGTAACATTCACAAGATTCTTGAGATACGATTTGATCATTAGGTACAATTATATTGTGATATCATATTATTGTTATATTATCATGTTATTGTTATATTGTGTTGTAATTTTTAGTCTTTACGCTGATAGTCTATTTAGTTTGTATATTTCTTTTTTGTATATTAATACTTAGATGTGGTAAAATCGACTTGGTTTTTCTTTTCTGTTTATAAATAATTTATAGGATTAGGCCTGTTATTGGATGTTTATATGAATCTGTACTATATGTATATACTGCAATTAAGTTTAAATTTTTTTTTTGTGCTGTTGGCCTATAAATAAATACGAGTAAGTAACAACTTTGTTAAGGACAAAATTGATCATCATAATTATGACTTTATTACACCTTAGTTTAAAATGACGGTGATATGTATCCGAACCTCACTTGCATGGTCGGTAATTTGTCAAAGGGCAGCCATTCTTCAAATAAAAAAAAAATACATTTGTAACGCAAAAACCGACCTAGGAAATAAAACTACTTCAAATACGATATGTTTGCCTCAAAATATCCCCGGGGGAAAATTCAGTAGCATTTCGTCTGACATATGAATGTGGCCTAGCACTGGGTCAAATGAGTTCACCAAATATTTGTCGACGTGTGTAAGTAACAGTTGTAAGTAGATTTTATGGAATATTTTGTTAGTAGGTTAGTCGGTACATTAACAGTAATCAAAATTATATCAGGACTAGCACGTCTACTACGGAACATACAGGGTTATTTGGAAAGATTTTTCGTTAGTGGAAAGATTGGGATTCAGATCATCATTATGAACAACTTTTATTACAGTTTCAACTCGGAATTCGTGAAAATAAAAAAATCTGGAAAGTGCAAATCAGGCTCGCACACCGAGGGTTCCGTACAAATTCTGGAAATTTCACAAATTTGGAATGTAGAAATCTCTATAAAATAAATAAATATTCATCTAAATAAATAAAGGTGAAAAAAAAGTATTCTACTTACCGTTTAATTTTAGTTTTTTTTAATGTTTCTAAATTGTTTTTTTTAAATGTTTTTTTTTTTTTTGCTTGTGGTATTTACAAACTTTGATTTAATGTTAGTTATTTTTAGTGTTTGTTAGAAGGAAGCCGCAAATTGTACGCGACGTCACTTGCCGGTCTTGACGGAAGACCAGCGCCGGTTGTATAATATAACCGGCATCATGCTGAGATGGGACCGGCTGGTGACGAAAATAAAACATTAGGTAGTTCCGTTAGTTTTTAGTGTAGTTACAATCTTTGTTGCTGTATTTTCTGTGTTTTGTTTTCGTCAATAAAATATTGTCTATTGTCTAAATAAGTTTTTTTTTTTTACTTTTCTCATCATACATCGAAAATTACACTTCGTAAACCTGTTTTTAGCATGTTCTCATGAAACTTTTTCAAATGATACCCCACATGATACGATTTACTCACTTTGAATTTTGGGCCTATATTTTTTGTGTTGAGGCCCTATTTTTGTGATTTCGTTAAAATGTACAGTTTTCAGATTTATTCCTATATGTGTACTCTAAGAAAATGCTTTCTGCCAAATTTCATAGTTCTAAGTCAACTGGAAGTACCCTGTAGGTTTTGATTTTGTGAGTGTTAAAAATGCAATTTTTTACGACATAACTTCTAACTAACTACTAACTTCTAACTTTTTCTGTGGTAACTGAAAAGTTATCCTAAAAAATTGGGTTTAATTTTGACCATCATAATAAACAACACATGATGGTCTAAATTAACCTTATTTTAACTTAGAATTTGCTTTTCTGAATAGTCTTTTAGACCTCTTCTATTTCAATAAGAATTGTAGGAATGTGTTTGCATCCTATACATTACAAGGGTCTTAAATCAGTTCATCAGTTAAAATTGTCGGTAAATACCCTACTACGCTATGTTTACCGACACGTGATATTTTTTTTAAGAATTTTCGGCTCCATAGCTTTTCGATAAACATTGCGGTGAAATTAGTATTAGTAACCAAATGAAGCTTACATTGTAAGAAACTTCCAAAGTCGGAAAGCGCCGCATCCTTACCGGTTATTAAATTTCCAAGCACCACGTATTGTATGAACTTTACGAGGTTTTAGTTCGGTGCAGTATTGAACGGCAATGAAAAAATATTATACATAAAGAAAGCGTCTACTTCATGAAACTTTTGTTCACTTTTTGAACTTTTATTAACGTTTTGTTACATCAAGGTTTACACATATCAGCACTACTAAATGATATATTATGATAATATAATTGATAACTGATAACATCTAATTGCATCTATATAATTATTGGGTTTTAAAGATGTGTGTTTCAACTTTTAAATACTCAATCACAATATTGTGCTAAAAATTGAGAAATAAAAAAATGTTGTGGACTATTAATATTTGATTTTGTGCTAATCTTATGCTCATTTTAAAATTAAATAAATTACCTGTTATTCAATCCTTGCATTTGCATTCATTGCAATCTCAATATTGAACTTCTAAAATTCACCAATAAAACTTTAATTTTCGTTCCGAATTGTTTACCTATCTACTAGGTATATCCTAAGAAAAAGTTTCACGATGTGTCAATAATAAGTATCATCTATCCATCCATCCATCAGCCATAAGACGTCCACTACTGGACATAGGCCTTCCCTATGGATCTTCAATAAGACCGGTTGGAAGGTTTTAAATCCAGCACGACCCTGCGGTCTTAATGAGGTCAGCCGTCCACCTTGCGGGTGGACGTTCTACGCTGCGCTTGCCGGTACATGGTCTACACTCAAGGAATTTTTAAATGCGGATTTTATAGTCAATATTATATCTATAAAATTCTTATTTCTTTGCATTGGAAGAATCGTAACAAATAATATCGCACCACAAGATGGTTTCTCTGATACTGCGCGCTCCGCAAACCCACAGGGCATTGTGGCGTAACAGTGCTCTCACCGTATTTTATTTCCACGTTTTCAAATAAAAATTGTTTGTATAAACGATATATTTGTTTATATAGTCAACAGAAATTGAATAATATTTTTTATTTCAATGATCTTAAGTTATCTATAAGCAGTTTATGCTTATCCTATTCAGTTGCATACGTTGCTATACTTGAGGAGAAATCTGAAATGTATTGTGGAGTGTATTTAATCAATAAAAAATGCTTACACATTTTTTTATTGATTAAATACACTCCACAGGCTCCGGGGTCTGTGTAAGCACCTGTGCAGTACTGTACTAGCCTTTTTTAATAGTCCACTGGAGGGCGTAGGCCTACCCACTTCACATTTGTAATAGAAATACTTCTACGGACATATGCAGGTTTCTTTCACCATGTTTTCCTTCACCAAAGAGGCAATGGTGTGAAAATCCATACATAAATTAAAAATTACAGAGAAGTCATTGGTACGGGGTCGGGATTTGGAACCACGACCTTAAGATTGTGAGGCGGGAGTCACTATCACTAGACCACCACACCTATTTATTATACTTATTGTCTGTAAAATTCACATGCTCATTCTTATCATTAGAAGAATCCTAACAAATAATATCGTATAACAAAACGGGTTCAGTGATATAGCGGGACGATGCATTTTAAACCCGCAGGGTATTGTGGCGTAGCACTGCTATCGCCGTATTTTAAATTCATATTTTCAAATAAATATTTTGTTTGTTTTCTGTAAACATTTAAACAGAAAACGCTAAGTTGACCTTTTGAGATTACAAAATTGTGTAATTTGACTATTCGCGATTTTGACCGATCGCAATTTTGATCGATCGTGATTTTGACCGATCGCAATTTGACCGATCGCAATTTTGACGGTTTTTCAGTGACTAGACCGTTTGCGATTTTGACCCTTCGCGATCATTTGATGATACAAATGTAAACTGTTTTTAACGTGATTACGTCTTATAAATCGTTGAACGACACCTGCACGGACGAAAAAGTGTCACGTACCGCCTGAGCCAAGCGTGCAAGAGAGAGAGCCTAAGCGTTCGGGTTGTTTCAGTGTTGGATTCAACAATGTTTTCTTATGACTGTATAGGTCGTGCCACCAAAGATGAGACTTGACGAGCGTCAGTGGTGGTGGGTCTTGCGTAGGTACAGTTTTGTACAAACAAATTATCCAGAATTTGTGTATCTATTAAATGCTTTATAAACGTTTGTATATCTATTATCCAAAATTTGTATATTTATTACAAACCAAAGTGGTTTCTTAAGTCTCATCTTTGGTGGCACGCACTATACCACCACGGCTTTTTTTTATGACGTCATCACGTAAAATCCGTAAACCTACTTTACCGACAACATTTTTTTGCTGTTTGCGATTTTGACCATTCACGACGAAATGATCATTTGATGATACGATGATACTTATAAATCCATGAGCGCCGGCTGCACGGACGAAAAAAAATCACGAAGAAAGCTTAAACGTTCGGGCTGTTCAGTTTATGATTCAAAAATGTTTTTTTATGACGTTAGTACGTAAAATCCGTAAACCGACTTTTCGGAACATTTTTTTTTCAAAATAACTGTTATTTAATATACCTTGTGACTCTACAATAATCTACTGTAGAGACCAAACACGGGATTACTAATACCTACCTACTGCATGAGGATGCTAAACACCCGGGACATACTGGCACAACACTACTATCGTTGTATTTCAGATCCACGTCTTCAAATAAAAATAGAGGCCTTCAGGCGACTTAAGAACTCTGACACCAGGGCTAACCACCCGGCCTATACGAACTTTACTTCACTTCAATAAAAATAGTATTTATTTTATTTTAAGTTGATTTATAATATAAATTAATCATGTAATTGTAATTTTTGTTTTCTTTTTAGTTTAAGTAGGTAGGTTTAGTTAAAAAGAAATCGAAATTTGTTTTGTTTTTCTGTGTAAATACCTATTAAATGAAATAAATTACCATTTCTCTTTTGTTAATAAATGATTTTCACGCATTTATTTGATTTCTTAACTGGCTTTTGCCCGCGGCTCCGCCTGCGTGGAATTTGACTTTTGTGCTATCCCACAGGAACCTTTTATTTTTTCGAGATAAAAAGTAGCCTATGTCATTTTCCGGACCTTGAACTATATTCATGCCAAAAATCAAATCAATCCGTTGCCCCGTTGCTGCGTGAAAGAGGAACAAACCAACAAAATTTTACGGATTTATTATATAAGGTATGTTTTCTAAGTTTTTTACAATATAAAGCTTTAAAAAAATATGTATATAAAAAACTTAAAAACTAGGGTGCCGCCAGCAGCGGAGCAGGGCCCAAGCTACCGGTGGTTGGGTCTACAGCGAGAGCAACCTCCTGACAATGCGCGCCGTGACCAGTGCCTTTTGTATCTGACCCTAGACCCAACCGTCTAGCGAGAGCCTCTTAAGGTGGTGGTCGAGACTCTTTTCTATTAAGCCGTTTACCGAAACGACTATTGGGACAATGATCGTGAAGTCCACACTCCACATGGCGGTAACCTCGTGAGCCAAGTCAAGGTAGTTGCTGAGCTTGTCCTTCTCGGCCTTCACGAGGTTCTCGTCAATTAGGATGGTCGAAGAGCAATGCCCGGCGTTGAGACCGGTCGACCACCACGATGTCAGGCTTATTGGCGACAATAGTCCTGTCCGCGTTGATAGAGCGGTCCCAATAAAGCAACGAACGACCATTTCCGAGAACTGGCGCCGGTGCGTACCACTTTATTATTATTATAATTTGTTATATAATATAATCTAGCATGACTGTAATTCACTGCACTGCACCGGTCTGTGATAGTGTTCCTCTGAATACACGAGATTACTGATACTGCAGGACCTCGCTCTCTAAACCCGCAAGGCATTGTAGCGTAACACTGCTATCGTTGTATTCTATATCTACGTTTTAAAATAAAAATAACTCTCAGTATATTAGGATTGTGCTTTGAGATTTTTTTGGTCAGCCATTTTAGCATTCACTTTTTGTTTGTGAGCTTGTTTTTTTTTCTATTAGTATCCCTTTTCAAATTCAAAATTCTTTATTTGCATAAATTGTGGTGACAGGATCTTATTTTTATATATTTTTAGCAACGACACAATTAGCCAATATGGCATACGAAAATTTGTTTAAGTCACTAATTATAATTACCTATGTCTATAAAAGCAATTACAGGAACATAAAAAATAGGTATTATGGTAACTTAGTAACTTAAGTTCTAGAATAATATATTATAACTTTATGGTGCTAGGACATACCATAATAAAGTTAGACTAAGTTTTAATATTAAATAAAATTTGTACCTCTTCTTTTTTCTTATTTTTAGAGAAAAATAAGTAGTTAATTGATTCAGAATACTATAATGATTTTATAGAGTAGACAAATAAGTTATTCTGATATATAACATGATTTACTTGAGTAAGTGTACGCTTATTTTAACTTATTACGCTTGTTATCTACCGCTTGGTTACTACTAAAATTTGCCATCCTAATCTTTAAACTCATAAAATTTCTTACATGATGTGCAACGCTTGTTTATTTCATATAATTTTCTTTGAAACAAATTTTAGAAATAGCGTCATTGCATTTAAGCTTATTTTTATTAATTTTTATAGGTTTGTAAATAGAGTATAGTAGTGGTAATATATTTATGGTTTAGTTAATAAAATGTTATTTAAGTTTTGTTGCTATAAAGCCGTGGTGGTGTATTGGTAGTAACACCCGACCTGCGATCGTGAGGTCGTGGGTTAAAATCCCGATCCCGTACCAATAAGTTTCTTTGAAACTTATGTACGGAATTTCACATTATTGGCTTTTCGGTGAAGTAAAAACATCGTGTGGCAACCTGCATTCGTCCGTAGAAGAAATTCGATGGCGTATGTGAATCCACCAACCCGCACTGGGCCAGCGTGGTGGATATGGCCCAATCACCCTTCGTGGGTAGGCCTACGTCCTGCAGTGGACTATTAAAAAGGCTGGTACAGTACAGTACAGTTGCTATAAATCCTTTACCTATTTCGTTTTAGAAATTGCATTAAATAAACATGTAAGTACATACATAAGTAGTCAATTGTCATTTTTTTAACGGGTAAAAGTGCCTTTATTAACTACAATAACATACAATACTACTTTGTATGCTAAAACTACCTAGACTACTACTACATAGAAAGCAATTAGATTATCCACAGACTTTTGAAGGTCTAAAGATAATCCAAATGCTCAAGCCCACTGCTAGTTGGTAGCGTGCCCAGCATGCTGGCAGCATTGCCACGCTGAATGGCAATCCTTATACGTTGAGCCAAATAAACACAAGCATTTTGGTCACGCGTCGCGAAATACCTCTCTAAGGACTCCTGTGAGTTTTAAGACTAATCTAACGATACTTTAAAAGCCGAAGTACATTACAATTTTTAAAAAAAATCGTGAAAAAAAAAGTATTAACAAACATACATACAAGACGCATGAATAACAACCTCTACTCTTCCTTGGCAGTCGAGTAAAAAAATGTATAAAATAAAACGTACTGGCATACTTAACACTAATTTAATCCAAGTAGAACCTCTTACAGAGCAAATAACACTGCAGATGCTAAGAAAATTTACATAAGATTCGTTAGAGTGGCGTCAACAAAATCACCACTACCCGAATCTATAAAACAGAGATAAAAGTAAGGTTTGTTACTTATGTCTGCACGCAAACACTCACATAAACTTCGCTTCAGCTGAAAATCAGCCAACTGGCAATGGAGCTTACGTATTGAAGGTTCAGCATTTACTTAAAATCTATTTTGTAGACGATTTTAGGACTTATTTAATTAATTGTACTCCGTAATAAAGAGGGTTTAATTTGATGATTACAAAAGCACAGATTTGCATAGATAAATAATCACGTTATAATTTTTTTAGTATTTCAAAAGAAATTTAAAGTAAGAATTATTTTTTGCAAAAAATAGCATGACCGACTTCACCCGTGTACATAATCATTACATAGTATAAAACAAAGTCGCTTTCCGCTGTCTGTCCCCATGTATGCTAATATCTTTAAAACTACGCAACGGATTTTGATGCAGTTTGTTTTAATAGATAAAGTAATTCAAGAGAAATGTTTATAGGTATAATACACCTGTGCAAAGCCGGGGCGCATCGCTAGAACGCAAATATTATGCACGGATCGATGTAGCATTTTTCACATTATTGATGATTTATCGAAAATGGCTCAGCCAATTTCGATAAAATTTAAGTGGGACCAATTTCGAAGTATACTTTTTCCAATAAAAATAATTATTAAAATCGGAATACTATGAAAAAAGTAATGCGTGTTTATACATAAAAAAAATATATACGCGTCGAATTGTATAGGTATACCTCCTCCGGTGGTTCGTCGGTCAGTAAGAATTTCAAAAGAAATGTAAAGTAATAATTATGTTTTGCAAAAAATAGCATGACCGACTTCACCCGTGTACAGAATCATTAAATAGTATAAAACAAAGTCGCTTTCCACTGTCTTTCCCCATGTATGCTTATATCTTTAAAACTACGCAACGGATTTTGATGCAATTTGTTTTAATAGATAGAGTAATTCAAGAGAAATGTTTATATGTATAATACACCTGTGCGAAGGCGGGGTGCATCGATAGAAAGCAAATATTATGCACGGATCGATGTAACATTTTTCACATTAATGTTGGTTTATCAAAAATGGCACAGCCAATTTCGATAAAATTTAAATGGGACTAATTCCAAAGTATATTCTTTCCAATAAAAAAAAAAATATTGAAATCGGACAACTACGAAAAAAGTTATGCGTGGTTATACATAAATATATATATTCGTCGAATTGTATACCTCCTCCGGTGGTTCATCGGTCAATAAATAGTACATAGAAATACTAGAGAACTGTTTTTTGTACACATAACAAAAAGTGTCCTTTCAGTGTACTTCGTGTAAATGCGTGATTTTTAATTTAATGTAGCAAGCGTGAATGGATAATTTTTGTCAGGTTTTATAGTAACACATCACATCTGTCATTTATCTTATTTACGAGTAATCAAGCATAGTGATCGCTCATTAAAACTCATTAAGGTTCATTAAGACCACACTGCATGTAAGCCGCTTTCAACCACTCTTATTGGAGATCTAAAGGGAATGTCTGTATCTAGCAGCGTGGACGTCAGTGGCGATACTATGATCGAAATCATGATTAAGCATACAAAAAAAAAAATGAACGACAAATGAGCAAACAGAAAAGTATGAAGGTATTTAAAGGGTATAGTTAGTTGTAACCCATTTATTATTTTAATTCTGTGTTCACGACGTTTTAAGTTGTATTATCTTCTATTTGAATAACAAATGGTTGAATTGAATTATTTTGTGTTTTGGGCACGGAACCCTAAAAAATAGCGAACGAAGCCAAGTGTGATAAGAATAATATAATGGCACGTGTAAAATATGAGCATGGAAACGACGCTTTTTGTGCCAGTTTAGTGGAAAGAATATATTATTGCTATCGAACGTTTCGTACTCGTATCGTAGCGAAGAAAGGTGCTAAAATACGTCTTATTTAGTGGAAAACTTTTGCAAGTAAGGAGATTATTATACTGAAAGTGCGACATAGCGTAGTAGCTTGTAATATACTGGAAGCAAAAAAAAAACAATTTGATGACTGGACGGTAAAGGCCAATCAATCAAAATTGAATGAGCTTGGTAGAGTTGATAGACTACCAGACAGAGAACTCAAAAAAATAATTCTTCAGTGGCTTAATACTTTTGACTATTATGGTATTGAAAGTATGTGAGTTTTTATTTTTAATCAAAATTTATAATACACACACACACACATACACACACGCACACATATTCATAAAATATACTAATACTAGTAGTTTATACGTCTATCAAACAAAGTTAAAATTGAGCAGGAAGATGGGAATATGACAGAATCTAATTTTTACCATTGTAGGTACCTACAGAAGTTTCACCAAGTTTTGACCCTTCGTGATTCAGAAAGTTTTTGGCTTGAGATTATAGAAGGTCAAAGGATAGGGTAATGTCAAAAGAAACTTAGTAACAAGTCCAAGTCCTAACCAACTGTTTTTTGTCTTGTGTGACTTTAGTTTCCCAATTTTCATGGTTGTTATCAAACTTGAAAAGATATGAAAAACATTTTTTTTTTATGGGTGACCAACAGTTAGATTATATTTTGCGTGTAAGTACCTATTGGTACTGTGTTAAACGAGAAGTACCTATTGGTACTTACACGCAAAATATAATCTAACAGTTGGTCATCCATAAAAAAAAAACAGAATAACCAGAGCTAGCAAAAAGCTATTAAAGCTATCGAGTAGGTAATTCTAAAGTTACGGATATTTTTACACCTACTTAATAAATAGCAGGGATATCTAACAAACGGTCTCTGACCTCAAACTAAGCAGACTAAAAGTGATATGTTTGCCAGCGACTAATATACTGCATATACCTACATATATTTTTAAGATACATACTTCTATAGATAATGACATCCAGACACTGAGCAAACACGTTTTTTTTTTATTTATATCAAAACATATTACAATTTGATTTAAATCAGCTAAGCACCTAAAAAACACAGTAGGTTTGTCTAGGTACTTATTCGAGACTCACTTCCGCACTAACATCTTTGTATACCTACAAATGTAAATACTTATAATAGTTATATTGAATCAGGCGTTACTTTGCGGAAATTCATCTTCAAATCTTTGTTTTGAATAAATATTTAGTGCATTTCCGCTATCTTGTTGTAGGAAAATAAGTTTAAGTGATAAACAAAAAAAAAGTGCACTTAAACTTATTTTATAAATAACACCCTTATTGTCACTGCAAAAGAAAGTGTTATTAATTAGTGAAGTGTTTTCAATATTTAGTCATATTATTTTAAAGAGTTTTTTTTTAAATTGCCCTTAAACTTATTTGCCTACAACAAGATAGCGGAAATACACTAAATATTTATTCAAAACAAAGATTTAAACACTTATGTTTATCACATAAATTGTCCAGGGTCGGAATTGAACCCAAGTTTCTTTGGCCCAGGAGTCAGGGTCACTAACCAGTGCGCGAACGAGGCAGTCAATACTTGCAATAAATAATCGAAGCAATATTTCGTTATATTACGCTCAAAGTATGAAAACTTATTAAAAACAAAACTAAAACGTTTTACTTAAAATTCCGTAAAAGAGCAGCAATTTATAAGAAAATTTAAATTCCCGCTTCTGAAAGAAAAGCTTTTAAACCGAGCGAACACCAACACCTAGCGAGATACCTATAGGCAAGGCGACCAAGACCCTTTCAGTGTCACCAAGTATAGCCCGCATGTTCATAACAAAGTAGCCTCTGTGGAGTAAGCGGTGCCTTGACAAGGATCAAGATTGACTAGGCTGCTACAAGTCGCGTTGCGCATTGCCAGTGTTGCAAGCTCCAACCTAGACAAAAACTGTAAAGAAGCTTCCATAAAGCTTAAAAGCTGTTAAGAACTGTAGATTCCAAGTAAAAACTGTAAATCTATAGATTTTTCTTCTTAGAAGCCTTATCTGAAAATTATGAATATACTACAAAAAATCTAGGTTTAATATGATCAACGGTTAAAATTATAACTGTAGAGTTCGCTACGCTGCGCATCGCTCAAGGTCAAGCGCTTACGTCATTACGCTTCATGCTAAATTACTCCCTGGAAACTAGTACTTAACCTGCGTACTTTACCGAAGAAGAAATTCGATGACGTATGTGAATCTATGTTATGATTTTATTTTGAGTGCTTTTCACACTAGATTTTATCTCAAAGAGTTATTTTTGTGATAAGCATTTCAAAAATCTGAAGCAAACGCAGGATTTGAACCTGCCCATTCGGATCACTAGCCCGACGCTCTAACCTAATGAGCCAGCCCGCCTCCTACGCAAGCGTCAAATTTTTGAAGTGCTTACATTACACCAACTTATAGCGTTGGTGGCACCACCTGTGATACCCGTATCAGACAGGTTATCACTCAACCAGAAGTCATTAGAACTTCTGAAGACTGACGAGAGATGACGCACTGCTAAATCAATGTTATGATTTTATTTTGAGTGCTTTCCACACTAGATTTTATCTCAAAGAGTTATCTTTGTGATAAGCATTTCAAAAATCTGAAGCGAACGCAGGATTTGAACCTGCCCCTTCGGATCACTAGCCCGACGCTCTAACCAACTAAGCCAACCCGCCTCCTACGCAAAGGTCAAATTTTTGAAGTGCTTACATTACACCAACTTATAGCGTTGGTGGCGCGTGGTTTATGTAAATCTATGGACCAGTGTGGTGGATATCGCCTCACCCTTAGCGGGTAGGCCTACGCTCTGCTTTGAACTGTTAAAAAAGACTGCCACAGTATAGTACAGTTAATATTCTTGAATAAAAAAGTACGTGACTGTGTCGCAACTTAGTCGCATCCCTAATGCTTTTTTACCCCAGCGCTGGCTTTATAAATGTGCTGGCTTATACGCCCTTGGAGCACAAAGCCGATATAATTTAGTAGCACTTCGTAATTTTAGGAGGTCATTAGGGTAGTGGCAGGTTTGTTACGTATACCTTGGAGCATTGCATGCTTACCCGCGTTTGCTAGAGATTGCCACCGATACTTTCATGACTTTGTATTTCGTGCTACTTACTAAACATTCCTGAAATATTAGTCACTAGATGTAACCCGCCGTTCCGTCCATTTTGTTTAATTTTTCTAGAACAACAAGTAGCCTATGACAATTTCTAACCTTTAATCTAATAGACTCATGTAAAAAGGTGATCCGTTCCTGCGTGAAAAACTAACAAGCAAACCAACAAACACTGGTTTAGATTTATTATATTAGTAAAATTAGATATTAAACAGTTTAACCAATGTTTTGCTACCTTTTTAAATCCTGGTCGGTTTAGAAAAAAAGATTCTAAGCCTTGCAGTGTCATTTAGGTGTAGCTAGTAGATGTAATTTTTTATATCTCTGTGGTATTAGACGTTTACGGGATATATTTTAAGATTTTTTTACTGGTCACTTTTTAACTTGGTGAAGAAATGAATTGTGCGTTCATCCGTAAATAGACTTAATAATGGCTTATTGTATTCTAGATTACAATACGACATTACATATATATTTTTAATATTAATAATGTCGTGATTCAATTTTAGGTTTCATTTGATATACGAGTACATACAGTATCACAAACTAGTGTCAAGCCATTTTAATAGGTAACATTTGACGTCTGTCAGTTTCATCTTCATAGTGAGGTGACCTGCTTAAAAACATCGATTAAAGTGAATGAATCAATACGGACTTAAAACATATCTGAATTTTAAAAATCGTCAGGCGAATCCCTGTCTAAGAAAGTTTTATTTTTTCTCTCGTAAATTCAAAGCAAAATAAGAAAGTATACATCATTTAACAATAAATTGCATTTATTCAGTTGAACTATCAGAACTGTTATTTGTATTCTCATCTTCATTACTGCTTCATTTTCAATAATATTGTCTATTCTCACATCTCGTTCAATATCTTGTTAAATTTTTTTCTTTGTTTTCTTCACGACTTGTAGTGACTTTTGCACTCGCAGTTTGTAGCAGAGTCATCATTTTAGCAGTACTGAAGGGTGGTTCAGTATTTTTCCGCGCTGCATGACCCTTTATTTGTGCCCAAATAAGCTCGATCCTGGCAACGGCAGGGAGGCAATCGAATAACTTCGTGTCCATGCTCTAGGGCTAATATATAAATATAATAGTTTTATTATAATCACAACGTGGTTATTCATTTATGGTGATATTTCTTCAAAAGTAATCATTGCATTCGATTAAACTTATCAGTTTTCGATTTTTAGAGTGACATCCATAGTGTTTAAAAAGAAAAAGCTGACGCAACATTGTAACGACGTTCTGTTCTATATATCAGAAATTGTTTATTATGTTTAGAATGGTTTATTAGTGAAAGTTAAAAATGATTACAAGAAAATATGTAATCGTAATTGAAAAAGATTAAGCAATTGTACAGTTCTAACAAAACGAAAAAATATATAATTTTATGCCCGCCGTTACAAGGTTACGATGTTGAATTTTGATGAATTGTCAAATGTTACCCATCAAAATGGCCTGACTCTAATTAAAATATTGATTTGGTAACTTAATATTTTTAGATTCTGCTAGTCCTTGAAATGTTTGCCTTGAATTTAAAGCAACGACGATGACATTAACAGCTGTAGTCGACAAGTTACGAGTAGCAGACGAAACGATTCCATTGTATACGAATTGCTGCATTATAAACTAGGTTAAGTGCACCACAAAACACAAAATTGCATTCGATTCAACATCGATTCGTTTCCGAGCGACACAAAACATCAAATGAGAGAACTGGCCTCAGAAGTAGAGAAACTAAGCGAAATCACTGCTATTGACATTTCTCTATCAACCACAACTCGAAGTAATCGATTAAAAATAATCGAATTATGTATGTGATTTAAAAATAATCGAATGACAAATATGATTACATTCGAGGGGTCCGTGGTGGTCAAGTTACATGGCATTGTGAGAACTAGTGCTAATTTTCACACCACTGGATTCAGGAGATATTTTTTTTCTCTCTTCGTGAAAAAAACCTACATCCATCGGCCATAGGACGTCCACTGCTGGACATAGACCACATACTCGTACTCCTTCCACCGTCCACCTTGTGGATGGACGTCCTACGCTGCGCTTGCCGGCACGTGGTCTCCACTCGAGAACGTTTCGACCCCATCGGTCATCAGTACTTTGCACTATGTATCCTGCCCACTGCCATTTCAACTTGCGGATCCGTTGGGCTATGTCAGTAACTTTGGTTTTTCTACGGATCTAAAAAAAAATAAACTACATACATTCATCGAAAAATTCAATGGCGTAAGTGATTTCAGTAACACGTAATGGAACATCGTGGTAGGTAGGTATGGTCCAATTGCCCTCCGTGGGGTCTATGTTCACTGCTCAGTATTCGATTTTATTTGCTGGTTCAGTACAGCCGATTGTAAAATAATCGAATTTCGTATTCGATTAACTCTATTCTGTTTCCCATTCTCGTAAATTAATTAATGACTACGCTCGAATTTTAATCAAGATACAAGTTTGACGCGAACTTATTTCGTTCAACAATGAAGTAATTTTCAGCGGCTATTATTTTTTTTAATAGAAAAGTGCATAATAATGAAGTTTTGAACGCTCGTAAACCCTTTTTTTTTTCAAAGTGATTTTGTGATTTTCTTTGTTTAACAGTTTCTTTTGCTTTGAATTGGTTTTTAAAATGAAACCTTTAGACTAAACTTTAGAGTTTCTATTCGTTATCCACATTTCACAGCCTTTTTATCCCAGTGCTGAGTATAGGTCTCTCTTACAGTATCGTCTGCCATGATCTCGTGCCAATCGTATGTTCTACTCACGATTAATTAAAAGTTTTTTTAGAGTTTCGTGCTTCAAAAGGAAAAACCGTCTTCAAACGGAAAAAGTCTGTCCGTATGTCAAGACCTTTTATTTCGAGAACGCGTAAAAATATCGAGTTTAAATTTAAACCATGTACGTATGTCTACTACTTCTTCCAGTTGTAAAAGAATCATACATCTTAGATGTCGTAGAAAACGCATATTTCAATACTCACGGAGGAATCAAAACCTATAGGGTTAGCTACTTCCCGTTTACTTAGAACTATAAAATTTGGCTAGAAACATTGTTTCAGAGTACACAAATTGGAATAAATCTGAAAACTGTACATTAACTAAATCACAAAAAATAGGGAGGGCCTCAATACAAAAAATGGACTCTAATTTCAAAGTGAATTAATTGTATCATGAGGGGTATCATTTGAAATATCTTTATTAGCACAAGCTAAAACAGGCTTTCAATTATTTTTACGATGTGTGATTGCATTGTAATGCATGACGAAATAAGTGAAAAAAAAACCGTTTTATCGATGAAAACGTTATAGTTGCGATTTGAGTTTTTAACAATTTAGTTCCCAAATTTGTAGAATTTTCAAGATTTGTACGGAAACCTCGGTGAGCGAGCCTGACTCGTACTTGTCCGTTTTTTTTTATACGTATAGGTTTGCGATTGACTACGTACCGCCTGATGTTTACCTAGAAGATACCTATTTACTCGGGATTTTAAGACGCCTACGTTGTACTTTAGCAGGAAGACAGACTCAGGCAAAGCGTTCCACATTCTGTCTGTTCGTATGAGGAATGTGGATTCGAAGCGCTTGGTAAAGTAAAGTATTAATAATAATAATATAGCCTTTATATCCCAATATTTACACTAATTAACAGAGTTTAATATTTTTCTAATATACAAAAAAAACAATCAATTTGAAAAAAAAGTGTTAAACTGTAGATAGGTATTTAAAATAATATTAGTATTGGGTCACCCATTTTTGAGTGTAGGTCACCTCCATAATTTTCCAGCTTTCTCTATCTTTAGCCTGACGGGTCCAGGCTGGTCCGGCCATTGTAATGTTACATACGGGGGAGCCGTTTGCAGCACCACAAGTTACGAGAGGATTAGAGAGGAACCTGTAATGTGGCAAGCGGGGGAGCCGGTTGCAGCACCACAGGTTAAGAGTATCAGAGTAAACTGAAGCGTTACAAACGGGGTATCCGTTTGCAGCACCACAGATAAAGAGAGGATTAGAGAGAGAAACCTGTAATGTGGCAAGCGGGGGAGCCGGTTGCAGCACCACAGGTTAAGAGTATCAGAGTAAACTGTAGCGTTGCAAACGGGGTAGCCGTTTGCAGCACCACAGGTTACGAGACATCAGAGAACAAACCCAAGAGTCCTGCCTAGTGGTTAGGATTCCTAACGGTTCGAAGAAAGGAGATTAATATAGAAAACTAACCATACTGTTTACACATTTATTCATTTCACCATATAAATAACACTACACTTATAGTCTATATGTTTTTTCTTGAAGCGAATAGAGAGAGAATTTTGAAAAGAGTCCGTGGAATGTTAGCCTAACAGGGGAGGGGTAGCACGCAAAGAAAACACACTGGAGGCCGGCCGAGGTTGGAGCGTAGACAAGCTGGACCCGCCGATAGACGTAGCGCCAGCAGGGCGCTGGAGATAGAAGCGCCTGTAGCGCCAGCTGTGCGTTAGCGTGTATACGCCCGTGGTGTTGTGGCGCTTGAGGTGGAGACGCTTGTGCGCTAGCTGGGCACTAGCGTGAAGACGCCCGTGGGGTTGTTCTGGCGCCTGAAGTGGAGGCGCCTGTAGCGCTAGCTCGGTACACCAAGATAAGTGGCAAGGTCAGTGGCCCCAGATGATGAGGTCCTCCTGTATCAAGGCCAAAGAGACCGAAGCCTCGCGAAGAAAAATTACCAGACGCTCATGCTGTCTTCACTGCAGGACCCGTCACCACGTTCAAAGATTACAAGTTAACATGAACTAACACCACATATACTTTCATAAAAATACCACAAGACATGCACCATCTTTCGTGTCTACTTGATGACTTTCTTCACCAGACCGACCGAATTTTAAAACAAGGATCGCTGATCTTGTCAAAAGCAATTTAACAAATTTCATAATTAGAATTGTTTATTCATTACACCATATAAATAACACTGCACTTATAGTCTATATGTTTTTCTTGAAGCGAATAGAGAGAGAATTTTGAAGAGTCCGTGGAATGTTAGCCTAACAGGGGAGGGGTAGCACACAAAGAAAACACACTGGAGGCCGGCCGAGGTTGGAGCGTAGACAAGCTGGACCCGCCGATAGACGTAGCGCCAGCAGGGCGTTGGAGATAGAAACGCCTGTAGCGCCAGCTGTGCGTTAGCGTGTATACGCCCGTGATGTTGTGGCGCTTGAGGTGGAGGCGCCTGTGCGCTAGCTGGGAACTAGCGTGAAGACGCCCGTGGTGTTGTTCTGGCGCTTGAGGTGGAGGCGCCTGTAGCGCAAGCTCGGTACTCCAAGGTAAGAGGCAAGGTCAGTGACCCCAAAAGATGAGGTCCTCCTGTAACAAGGTCAAAGAGACCGAAGCCTCGCGAAGAAAAATTACCAGACGCTCATGCTGTCTTCACTGCAGGACCCGTCACCACGTTCAAAGATTACAAGTTAACATGAACTAACACCACATATACTTTCATAAAAATACCACAAGACATGCACCATCTTTCGTGTCTACTTGATGACTTCCTTCACCAGACCGACCGAATTTTAAAACAAGGATCGCTGATCTTGTCAAAAGCAATTTAACAAATTTCATAATTAGAATTGTTAGTTGGCAGTGTTATCGTTAAAAGAGTTTGAATGTAGAGAAGCTAACAAAAAGGTTAGTTTCTCTACACCATCTGGCAGATGTCGTCGCTCCAGCGCCGTCGAGGACGTCCGCGAGGGCGTTTACCATCGTACGGATGCCAATGCCAATGCAGTATTCTCTCGCTCCATCTGATTCTATTGTCCTGAGACCTCGCAGCGTGGCCCAACGCCACTTCAATTTGCATGCTAGTTCGACGGCATCTGTCACGCTTGTTATATTTCTTATGTATGTGTGCCTTTTCTTATCTTTCAGCTTTATTCCTAGCATACTTGTTTCGGTGGCTCTTTGAAATACGTTGATTTTTTGCACTATGTCTTTTGTAAACGTCCAAGTTTGGCAGCTGTATAGTAGCGTTGGTAAAACAACAGTATCCATTGCTTTCCTTTTTAGATGCACGGGTATTATATTTTGTCTTTAAATATTTCTTTTAGGGAGCAATACATATGCCATGCTTTTATAATTCGTCGCTCTACTTCACATGAAACAGTAAAGTATTACATTCAAGCAATTTTAATTAGTGCTAACCATAGAACAGAAAGTGTTTATCCATACCACAACAAAATAATATCGTTTTAATCGTCTTACCGTTTTCGGAAAATGTTTGTTTTTCCTATGCTATTGGAAAAATGAGTGCGCAAGCATGTCGGGAAGTGATAGATTTACCGCCCGCGCATTTTCCCTGTTAGGTATATTATATGTGCCGCCTCCGCCCCTGTCATGTGCCAATCATGCCGATTTTATGAGCTTACCTCATCCCTAAAATGAAAAAGACAACCTACTCAAAGTCAATGTACCTATTAGGGACGAATTGTGTGTCCGTATTCATTATATTGCGAGATGAAAAGTTTTATAAAAAATGTAAGTTTTACAAGGTTATTTCTAATCAATTAGCATCCTCTTAGGGGCTTATTTTGTACATCGAAACTAACAACTTTTGTTCTACTTGACAAAAATTTGACAAAACTTTTAAAAAAAAGTTTTTTTCCGTTCACCCTCGACAAGATGTATAAAACATCTTGTCGAGGGTGAATGATATTTTTGTATGGAAAAAAACTCTTTTTTTTTAGAATTAATAAAAGTCTTAAAATAACCCTTTATATCACTATGGACCAAGTATTTTGCACTATGCTTTTAAATAGGCGTTAAAATATGGTATCTAAACGAACGAGCTTCAAAAATAGACTTTAATGGTCTCCATATTTTTGAGCAATGTCTTAATACAATCGGAAAATACTTTTCTACGTAAACTGTGGGCCACTATTGAAGATATTTTTTTCAAAATAAATAATACTAATATTCAGGTATCGTACAAAGTCATGGTTTAACACCATATATTTTTAAAAAAAGTCTCTTTGATGGAAAATTCATACAAAAATTACTTCGTGCTTTACATATCTTGCAGACTTGTTGATATGAAGCAACATTATTTATTTTTATTTTTATTTATTTTTTATTTTTTTTAACATCTCACACACGGTCTCTGACCCCAAACTAAGCTAAGCTTGTGATATGGCTGCCAGACACTGATATACTAAATATACATATTTTAAATACATACTTAAATAGATAGTACCTAAATAACACCCAGACACAGAGCAAACACAAATGTTCATCACAAAAATGCTTGCCCTGGGTGGGGATCGAACCCACGCCTCTTTGATCCAGAAGTCAGGTTCACTAACCACTGAGCCACCGAGGCAGTCAATTGAAATAAGTATAGCAACCACCATAAAAATATGAGGCAGTTTTTTTTTATTTTGATTGGATTCTTCATGAATATTAATAGCAAAGAATTCAGCCTACATTTCTGTTAAAAATGAAAATAACCTATCCCGATATTAAAGTAGGCGTCAGAGTTTTGCCAAACCACGATAGCGTCAAAAACTCCTAAAAGCTCTGTGATCCGTAATTTATAAAATCCCTGCTAAGAATATACAGAAGTTAAGTAGGTTTTGCTCTAAAAGACGCAAAGGCGTTGGTAGTGAAAGTATTATTAATAAATAGGAGCATATGAAACGGCTAGGTAATATTGTAGCTTCTTGAGATCTTACACGCTTTAATATTTTGTACATAATAACACGAGATTTTGATTTTGTTACAGCAGACTCATTTGATCAATACACATAGACTTATTTTACGTACGAAGTATTTTGCCGAGTCCCTTTGAACGGTGACGTCAAAATTTGTACTGCATAGTTTGGAGCAGGTTTCGAGCATGCGTAGATAGTCGAGCTCAAAATTCAAAAGGACTAATAACACCGGTCAGCTTGTAAATACGGTTAACTATCAAGCTAACCGTAGGTGGCGCGTAGTGTTAAAACGTTTAGTCATCACTTTAATGTTACTAACCCTGTAACAGCGAAGCACCATTCAAAATTACTACTAAAGGATTATTTAATACTGGAGATCTTTTGAAAGTAGATAAATTTTAATGCTAAGTAAGTTCGTATAGGCCGGGTAGCTAGCCTTGGTGTCAGAGTTTATAAGCCACTTGTATGCTGAGTGTGAGTTTTGTTGTAAACATGACGCACTCGGCGCGAGCGCGTAACCATGTAATTTGTATGACCTTGTTCTCGCACAAAGTGTTTCAAAAACGCGCCGCTAGTGGCGCTGTACATTTCTTCATACAAGTTACATGCTTACGCGCTCGCGGCAAGCGCGTCGTGTTTACGACAAAACTCACACTCAGCATACAGAAGACTTTTGACATAACTAAACGATTAAAACAACTGAGACCTACAAATTAACGTGTCATTCGAGCCACGGTAGTGATCAGTTGGAAATGGCACCTGCGGTCATCCATCCTAAGATTGACCGCGACGAACATTGCTTAACTTAGGTGATCGCTGATAAAACCTAGTCAAACTACGCTATGATAAATGGTTACAAGGCTACTGAATAGACGATAAAGTCCAGTATGGCTGGGAATACTCATAGTAAACTAATAAAGTAGTTAAGAAATAGAAAGCGGTCATAGAGATGTACGCAAATTGAGATCTTATTATTTATTCAAAATACCTGTTCGATTTATAATTGTTTTAAAATAATAAATTAATAAATTGTTCTATAATATCGGTAACAATTTGAAATTTCAATTCACATTGTATTTTTTTCATCTTATACTGTATGCTGAGTGTGAGTTTTGTCGTAAACATAACGCGCTCTTCGGCGAGCGCGTAATCATATAATTTGAATGATTACGACGTGTCACGGTCGATGGAACTCGGCCGCAACGTCGGGATGAGGAGGTATTTATTTATCTCGTAATTTTAGTGCGCGATGTGTCCCGTAGTATATAATAATAATGTGTTCAAATAGCGAAAGTTTAGAAATAATTTGTATGAACTTGTTGTGTTTCAAAAACGCGCCGCTAGTGGCGCTGTACATTACTTCATACAAAATACATGCTTACGCGCTCGCCAAAGAGCGCGTCATGTTTACGACAAAACTCACACTCAGCATACTGTAGTTTACTTTGAATCAAAGCTTCAACTCTCTTTGATAGGTATTTAGTTTTGATACCTCTAACTCGGAAGTTGCGTCTAAGTCCACTAAACACTGAACAGTCTAGTTTTCAAGTATGCTCCAGAACTTTAGGTGATAGAGTCGAGATAGAGTTCCTTTTAGTTGGCCAGTTAGTTAAATTGGCATTCATTTCCTTTGTTATATTTCACGATTAAGTTTACTTCGGCTACTTTTCGTTCTTATTTTATTATCAAAATTATTTTTGAAACCGGTCGGACGCATAGCGGCTCGACCGCTCAAATAATCGTGAGTTGTATCCGGTGTTTATATAAATTTTAAAATTATTTTTGTTTTATTACCAGTGTTACCAATCTTCATCATCATCATCATCACCAATCTTACTACCAGTAAATGAGTTACCGTTGTTAATGTAGTAACAGTTGAAAGTTGTTAAAACATCAATATTAAATTACCCGTGTTACTGCCGTAAAACTAAAGTTACAACAAGAAACAAAATATGACCTGTCAAGCTAGAGCTGCATGACAGGTGTTAAAGTGACAGCTGTCAAACTAAAATATGTTATTTTTCAGGTCATAGTCCAAGTCAAATGTGATAGATATCAAACTGACAGCTGTCATTCTGGAATTCATAATAGAGTAGCATTACAGTTGGCAAAGTGACTGCTGTCAAACTTAAAAAGGGTTAGTCCCGTAACTGTTGATTTTAGACTTTTGCTGTCCCTAGGAAAGTGAGAGAACTAAAAAAAAAATAACACTGGTAATAAATTTTATTTTTCACCAAAAATGGCCGACAGACTTTAACCGCTGCAATCTATGTACTGAAACTATGTGAATTTGAATAATTCGTCCGAATCGATATTTGCCGTTATTAAATTTTATTATTGTCTAATAAAATAAAAAAACCGGACAAGTTCTAGTCAGGCTCGCACATCGAGGATTCCGTACAAATCCAGAAAATTCACAAAATTGTTAAATAAATTGTTAAAATCTCAAATCAGGCAGCAATCATTACAAAGTTTTCTGTAAACACACACATTACTTTAGTATCGCATTTACGTAACTTTTTAAAACAAAATTTCATCACAGCCTCAGTCAGTTTTCTGATTGTAGAGTAAGAAAGAAGTAATCGTGTTGTTTACGATACCAAAACTGCAGTTAGGGTCACGAACTTTGGCGCTACCATTTCATATACTCCAATTTTTCCTGAAACATACAGCATACAAGAGCACATGGAAAGCCTTTTCCCTTTGTCCTATTTCTGGTTCAAAGTCTGCAGTTAAAAATCTGTCTCGTCAAAGTGAGCGGCGTAGCATAAGTGAGTTAGACCGGAATCCAGCGGCTGAAAGCGCTGCATTTTTAGAGGTCGACTCGGGTTGTCGCGGAAATATCCGGATTGACAAGCTCAGAGCGTTTATTCCCAAAAGTCACGCGGAAGAAATTTCGAGCGGCAACTGACACAGTTTTTGGCATATTGGTGATGAAAGATTTTGAGTGTGACTTGTACGACTCATGTAAGCGTTTTAAGTAGTTACGCACCGTAATTTTACTATGTAACTCTGTTTTTCTGTAGGTTCGCAAATTTCAATTCTAATAGTTATTATCATATTGGTATTTTTTTTTAAATATCTGTCTGAACGTTATTGCATAGCTGGGTGTAGCGTAACACTCATTGACATGAATTAAAATTGATACCCATAACTTGGAAGTTTGGAAAGATATGATATGCAAAAAGGAGATTAAAAACAAAACACAGGCATTCCTAACTAATCAAAACAGGCGTTGAATGAATAAATAGGTATCTAAAATACCATACACGTACAATTCAAATGGAACAAAATATGGCTACCACTGTTTCGTTTGAAGCCGTTTGGTATCTTATATTAGCTAACAGTTTTTCACAAAACCAATTTGTTGTAGATATTGGAACGTAATTATATGTTTATTCCTTATGTAAAAGTTGTCTACATCCAGTTAAGAGGAAATCTCTATCCAACTGGTCTTATTGGAAATTCTTAAGGTAGGCCTATGTCCAGCAGTGAGCGTTCTATGGATGATAGATAAAACTAAAAGATTTCTGATGATCACGGACGATTTGCTTAATAGACGAACAGTCGTGTGATACTTTGAATACTAGATGGTGACAGCGGTACGTTTTCTACAGTCGAATCACTAAATATTAAGAAGTAAATAACATCTTTATTTGCCATATTTTCTCAGTGATATTTTAGCATAGTTACTGTTCTAGGCAACGTAAGGGAGGTATCACACGGGCGTTGACGCCGCGGCGCGTCACCGCGGCTGCACCGCCGCTGTACATTTTTTTTACATTTTTGTCCTTCCACCACCTCTTTAGGCGTGGTGAGAATTGTCCTCGGGGAGTGCTCCCCTTTGCCAAGGCTGGGCGCCAGGGGCCATAACCTCTGGGGAATTAGTTGTGCCGCTGGAGCACTTCCTGCTCTATGTAGGTTGCCTCTCCGCGGCGTTGTGGTCTGGTGACGATCTTGGTCAGTCTCCGTGAGTCGTTAGTTTATTGTGTTCTATTCAGAATTTTCTTTCTCCGTATGTATAACGATTTCACGTGGAAGTGCACGTCTTGATTTTACGTCAGGTGGGCGCGCGTGTAGTGGCGCTATGCTTCTCAAGTGAGGGTGTGGTTCATTATCTGCCCGATCATACATTCTGCGCGCTGGGCGACTTTCAAATTTCCTCACTGATTCAATTTTCAGGTCCCTGGCGATAACATCGTTGCGCACGTATCGCCCGGCTCCTGTGCACATGCGTAGAGTGACGTTTTGTATGACTTGTAAGCGTTTTCTTTGTGTTTCAGAGCACAGCGCATACCATGATGGTGCTGCATATGTAAGTCTGGTTCGTATGTATGTTTTGTAAATTCCGATTTTGGTACGTAGCGGGAGTTTTGACTTGAGGACTGGACGGAGAAGTGACCTTGCGGCTATTGCTTGTCTTACAACATGGTCAACGTGAGGACGCATCCTTAACGTCCTATCTATATGGACTCCCAAGTATTTCGCCGTGCTTTCCCATTTTGCTTCTTCCCCTCGTAGTTTTAACGGAGTGGGAAGTACTCTTTTTTGCGCCGGTAAGTATCGCAGCCGTTTTTCCCACATTTACAGCCATGCGCCATTTATCAAGCCAGTCGGGCTGTAAATTTAATACGCCGCCGCTGCACTGCGGCGGCACCGCGGCGGCACGGTGTCTAAGTCACTGACTGCAACACTGGTCGCCGCGGTGACGCCGCGGTGCAGCGGCGGTGCAGGGGCGGTGCAGCCACGGTGTCGCCGCGGTGACACACCGGCGGCAATGCCCGTGTGGCACCAGCCTAACTTGGCACATTTTCGCAAATTCTTATCACTCTTCCCTCATAAGAAAACAAACAAATGGAATATCACCCTTAAAAACACATGTTATATTTAAACAACAATTCGAAAAATTGTGACCATTTTGTTCTTATCTGCACTCTATCGTATTGTTCTATAATTCTGTTTCAATTGCTTTCATTTCGACATAGCGTGTTATGTTTAATGTAGGTAATTGCTCAATGATTATTTTTTTAATGGAGTTATGCCTATCCACAGCATCATTTTTTTATTTACTCATCAATTTTACTATCAGTTAATGCAAAATTTTAGAAGTAATATCACTAATATCCAAACCAAATGGGTCAGCCATTTGGTAAAGTTATTATACTTATTTTTTGACGGCAACACTCGGATAGAGACCGACTTTAGTCTGAAATGTTTTTTTTTCAAAGTTACACGTTTAATGGTAGGTTACACAAACTAGAGTAAATAACTCTGACAGGTCATTTTTGTTAGACTAACTTGTTTCTCACTTGAATTATAAAAGACTACGTATTTTTATTGGTTTTGTTACTTTTACATATAGTGATGCTTAGTGGGTAAACATGAATAATTTAATAATCGGCTAAGTGCGAGTCGTAATTGCGTACGAAGGGTTCCGTACGATATGAGAGCCCCCCTAATATTTTTTAATTAGTAATAGGGTCCCGTTTTTCCCTTTGGGTACGGAACCTTATATATAAAGTTATATAAAACGTACTAAAGTGAACTTGTACTATGGCACCAATCCCACAACCGTGAAAGAATAATCAGCAATTCCATACAATTTGCCAAGAGTCAAAGATTTTTTTGTAAAGATCAGCTGATTTTTTTGCGATTATGTAGTTGGTGGCATAAAAAAGTTATTTGAAATAATTATGAGTCAGTTCATGTCCTTAAGTTCTTTGCCAACAATACCTTGTCACTGTACCTAATGGTATCTATCAGTATTGTGACTCCGCCATGTCCTTGAAATCATCCTCACGTGACCATGTAGTCATATATAACTAGGAGCCGTGGTGGCTTAGAGGTAGTGACACCCGCCTTACAATCGTGAGGTCGTGGGTTCAAATCCCGGTCCCGTACCAATGAGTTTGTGGGAGCATAACATCATGCATACACGTGTGCATCGCCGAGCGCGCGACTGCAAACTGGCGAAGGGCGAAGCGCCGCGCACACGCAGCACGCGAAGATTAGAGCGGAGCGACGAGCGACGTGCACTCGCCTTGGACATAGAATCGATACTGGCGAGCTCGTCGAATGGCCTATATCTTTATAGTTCACGACAGAGACGGAAGATATGGCGCCTCGCTTCCGCAACTGCACTGATTGCAGATTCAAATCACAAGATGCTCGCGCCATGAATACTGATAGCTAATTAGTTTAGTTAGGACATAAAGAAGTAGATTTTAATAAATGATGGAGTTACTTATTTAGATATTGGCGTTTCACTTACTAGTAAAAAACCTTCTGATAGGAGCACACGCCCACATTGGTGACCCCGAGTTAAGAACCGTTCGAGTTGAAGTTAACGATGCAGCGCCTAGGACCGCAAGTGGTTGCCAGATCAGCAGAAGATGCCAAGATCGATGTACCGATGAAGCAACTCGAGAAGCTCACGCTTGAAATCGCAGATCTACGAGCGCAAGAGGTATGCCGGCGCAACTTCCGAAATCGGTCAAGATCGAAGTCCAGAAGCAACAGCAAATCGCGGAAGCCTGGCGATGCAGATTGGTTGTGTCGCTACCGTTATAGATTCCGCAACCGAGCCAAGAAGTGCGAATCGCCGTGTTCCTGGAAGAGCCAATCACAGACGTCGGAAATCTAGAAAGGACATCGGTTTCGGCGGGACCCGTTGTCGAAGCAATTTATAGTAACCGCCTGAGCGTTACTGACCGCCAAACCGGAGAACGTTACCTCATCGATACTGGCGCCGAGATCTCCGTGTTGGCTGTCAAACCGAACCAGCGACATTCCCCGACCGACTACAAGTTGTACGCAGCGAATGGCAGTACAATAAGGACCTATGGCGAGAAAACTTACCAGCTGAACTTGGGCTTACGTCGCAATTTCTCGTGGACATTCGTGATCGCTGACGTCAGAAGATCTATCATCGGAGCTGATTTTCTACGACATCACAATATTCTGGTGGACCTGAAGGGCCAGAGATTGATTGACGGGCTGACCAAGCTATCAATCAAGACGCTTTCGATCCGCAGCGATGACTCAGCAGTACATGTCATCAACATGAATCATCCGTTCAGCGATATACTAAAGCAGTATCCAGATATTCAGAGACCGATGTCGCTCAAGAAACCGCCGCAACATGACGTCACGCACCACTTAGAAACAACTGGACCACCTGTTCACGTCCGACCGCGACCACTAACGCCTGAAAAATATATAGAAGCAAAGAAAGAGTTCGAGCGCTTGATGGACATGGGTGTCTGTCGTCCATCTAACAGTTCCTGGGCCAATCCTCTGCACATTGTTAAGAAGAAGGACGGACAACTACGCATCTGCGGTGATTATCGCTTACTCAATGCGATGACGTCACCTGATCGCTATGCAATTCCGAGAATTCAAGATTTCACATTCAGATTAAACGGCATGAAGATCTTCTCGAAATTGGACATTAAGAAGGCCTATTACTGGATTCCAATGGCAAGCAAAGAAGACGCACAGAAAACTGCAGTCACTACTCCATTCGGACTGTTTGAATTCACTTCAATGACGTTTGGACTACGTAACGCTGCTCAGACGTTCCAGCGCTTCATGCACCAAGTACTCAGAGGCCTAGACGAATTCACTTTCTGCTACATTGATGATGTCATCGTGTTTTCGCCAGATGAAGAAAGTCATAAGCGCCATTTGCATCAGATATTCAAGCGCCTGATGGAATTTGGACTCACTATCAACATTGAAAAATGCGAGCTCGGAAAGCAAGAATTAGATTTCCTCGGCTATCACGTGTCTGCAAACGGCATCCGACCACCGAAAGAGAAGACAGAAGCCATCTCATCATTTCCCAAACCAAAAACGATAGAAGAATTGAGAAGATTTTTGGGGATGATCAATTTCTACAGAGATGCGTTGCCACATCAAGCAGAGAAACAGATAGAACTCAACAAGCTGTTACATAATACAAAGAAGAAAGACAAAACGCCAATCACGTGGACTACTGCAGCAGAAGAAGCTTTCAAACAATGTCGTGACAGCATCAAACAAGCGGCGACATTGTCTCATCCTATACCAGGAGCGAAGCTACATATTATGTCCGACGCCTCAGAGAAAAGTATCGGTGGCGTTGTCCAGATGTACCAAGACTCAGCATGGCATCCAATAGCATTCTTCTCGAAGACACTGAGTGAAGCACAAAGAAAGTACAGCGTGTACGACCGCGAACTTCTAGCGATGTACACCGCTGTCAAGCACTTTAGAAGATATATAGAAGGAGCTGAAGTGGTTATTCATACCGACCATCGACCACTTACTTACGCCTTATCAAAAGCACCGAGCAACAGTGACACACCGCGACGAGAGAGGCAACTGCAGTTCATCAGCCAGTTTTGCTAAGATATCCAGTACGTGAAGGGAGCAATGAATCCAGTCGCCGACGCTCTCTCAAGAATTGAGACAATTACTTGCACTTCTACACTTGACTATCAACAACTCGCCAATGAACAGGAACGAGATGACGTGTTGAAACTATTACGAGCAAGAAACAACTTGAAGTTTGCTCGCGTAACTTTGCCAGGCGTTATCAAACCCATACACTGCGAGATGTCAACAAGCGATCCGAGACCGTACCTGCCTACATCGTTTCAAGAAGCTGCCTTCAAAGCGCTTCATGAACTGAGTCACCCAGGCATACGAAACTCAAGAAAACATGTAGCGCAGCGATATTTTTGGCCGAATATGAACGCCGATGTTTCGAAATGGGCTAGAACTTGCCTTGGCTGTCAGAAGAGCAAGATACAGCGCCACACTATCGCACCTCTGGGCCAATTCCAAGAAGCGGGAAGATACGAGCATCTTCACGTCGATATCGTAGGAGCGCTAGTACCATCAGAAGAACACACCTACATCGTCACCATGATCGATCGACGCACCAAGTGGCCTGAAGCAGTTCCAGTGCGCAACATCACAGCAGAGACCGTAGCCAGAGTAGTCTACGAGCACTGGATCTGCAGATACGGCTGTCCATTGAGGCTGACGACGGACAGAGGACGCCAGTTTGAATCCTCGTTACTCCACGAGTTGATGAAGAAGCTGGGCGTCGCCAAAATACGCACAACTGCCTACCATCCCCAGTCAAACGGGCAAATAGAACGCTGGCACCGTACGCTGAAGAGCGCGCTGATGGCAAGAGGAGCTAGCGCCAATTGGAGCCAAGAGCTGCCCACAGTTTTACAGGGCTTGCGCGCAGCAGTACATAAGGCGACAAATATGAGCCCTGCCTTGTGTACATACGGAGCGACGCTACGACTGCCTGCTGATTTTTTCGTGCCTACAAAGAACGCAGATGAACCAGCAGAGCTCATTAAGAAGATGGCGCAAACTATGAAGTCGCTAGCGCCAGCACAACAGCAAACATCGACACGCACTCCGTTTGTACACAAAGACCTGTCAACCTGCACACATGTCTTTGTCCGAGTCGACTGTGTTAAGAAGCCGCTTACGCCACCGTACGAGGGACCCTATCTTGTTTTGGAGAAGCATGAAAAGTACTTCACGATTCAGCTACCGCTACGCTCCACTGTAATCACGATCGACTGACTCAAGCCTGCATATTTACTCGACGAGCAAGATGAAGACTCGAGTAAATCGACAACTACGAGTACAAGCGTCGTTTTAACAGATCAAGACCAGCCAGTTGTCGCGCCACCGAAGCAGCCCTATATCACGCGAAGTGGCAGAATCGTCCGACCCACCGTACAATTTTTTTGAGCGGGGGTGATGTGGGAGCATAACATCATGCATACACGTGTGCATTGCCGAGCGCGCGACTGCCAACTGGCGAAGGGCGAAGCGCCGCGCACACGCAGCGCGCGAAGATTAGAGCGGAGCGACGAGCGACGTGCACTCGCCTTGGACATAGAATCGATACTGGCGAGCTCGTCGAATGGCCTATATCTTTATAGTTCACGACAGAGACGGAAGATATGGCGCCTCGCTTCCGCAACTGCACTGATTGCAGATTCAAATCACAAGATGCTCGCGCCATGAATACTGATAGCTAATTAGTTTAGTTAGGACATAAAGAAGTAGATTTTAATAAATGATGGAGTTACTTATTTGGATATTGGCGTTTCACTTACTAGCAAAAGAAAAACCTTCTGATAGGATCACACCCCTACAAGTTCTTTCGAATTTATGTATGGAATTTCACACCACTGGCTTTTCGGTGAAGGAAAACATCGTGAGGCAACCTGCATATGTCCGTAGAAGAAATTCGATGGCGTATGTGAATCCACCAACCCGCACTGGGCCAGCGTGGTGGATATGGCCCAATCACCCTTCGTGGGTAGGCCTACGTCCTGCAGTGGACTATTAAAAACGACTGATACAGTACATATATAACTCTGTGTCTGGGTGTTATTTAGTTACTATCTATATAAGTATGTATTTAAAAATAAGTATATGTAGTATATCAGTCTCTGGCAGCCATATCACAAGCTTTGCTTAGTTTGGGGTCAGAGGCCGTGTGTAAGATGTCCCAAAATATTTATTTATTTGTAGTAATAGCACGCGCTAGGGTTGCCCGCCTGGTAGGTAAATCGTACGCTTGCTGATTACAAATTACTGACACGTTGCTCGTCACTACGGTGCATCTGCGACTTTTAGTATACCTAGTGTATGCTAAACTCCGAAGCGCGTAGCTATGATTCGCACTCCGACCGTTAATATGAAGAAGGAATACTGTTAGATACTATTACCGTGCCTTGTATGACCAGACTGTTGACAAGTGAAACAAAAGTTGACCCGAAATATGCCAGAACTTTCCAACCACCAAGCGGTCGTAACAGGCCACATTTCCAAGACTTTACGTAAACAGGAGATACTTCCACCTCCGCATTAGCGAAAGATAATCCCCGCCGTATTCTCGAAGCGGCTCTGTCTAATCCGATTGTGATAATAACATCCGATTTCGGTAGCAGATCGGAACGGCGGCTGAACACGTCTCAGCTCGTTCGACGTCGACGGAATACGGAGAATTCTAATTCATTATAATTAAGTATAAAACGTATGCTTTCGGTTTAGTATTGTGTACTTTTTTTTTAATGGAAAGTTATAAATGGGAAGGATTGAAGAAAACCGAGGTCGCCTATGAGGAAATATATTAAGGTAGTAAAATTAGACAATTTGGCGTATTACATATATCTTTTTTTTTATTTAGGCATGGATTTAGCGCACCATTAGGTACCGTGTTGCCGTGTAAGAAACATCGTAAAAAGTTCTGCATTTATTCGCAAAAGGCGTTCAGTAAATGATAACTATACTAAAATATTTCCATTAATATTTTAACACCGGAAACGTACGATTGTAAAACAAATTAAAATAATTTTAAAATAATTATCTGATAAAAGTAGCAAACAAAACTTAATATCTAAATCACTACAATACAAAACACTAGCTGCCCGTCCCGGCTTTGCCCGGGTACGATTGACTAAAGAAGACAAAATTTAGCAACGATCCCTATTTTTTATTAAAATATAATATATGGCTATATTCATCGAGGATAGCTTTCCAACAATGAAAGAATATTTCAAATCGGTTAAGTAGTTACGGAGCCTATTCGATGCAAAAAACAATCAAATCTTTCGTCTTTGTAATATTTGTATAGATAGTCGTACTTTTTTGTGTGTGTCTGTTTATCCGCTTTGATCTTTAAAGCCACACAACACATATTGCAATGCAATTCTTACTATCGCTTAGACTATTTCTTCCAAAAGGTTTGTAGCTATAATTGATTCATTCGTAGACGGGCAAAGTTGAGACTGGCAGCTAGTCAACATAATATAAATTAAAATCACAATATCTAAAACGTCACGTCCAAGGCTAGGTATTATACGACACACAGAATATCGTGTTCCATTATTATCTGTCTGTGCCAGCCATGTTTTACAATCCCTACTACACGTGGATCGAAGGTCCTCTTGAGATTTCCCCCAGGTATTGTTCTTCGTGGCTTTTTAAGCATTCTCTGTGTCAACCAGTAAGAGCTTAGTTGAAAAGATTCACCCTAGGGGAAAACGATTTTTAAGCAGAGTCCATGGTTTATTCACTTTGAGATTACTTGCCTCAGAAATTTCTGTAAAATGTTATAAGGATTTTTAAAGGTCGAGCTGTATAGGTGTATATTTTAATCTCACACACTATATTACTGAAACGTGGTCTTCATTTTATGGAAATTATGAGTAGGCTTTAAAATACTTCGCTCGGCTTCCTATGGAGAGAGCTATGTTTGTAGTTTATCTGCGATATCAAATTAGAAATAAGGAAATTGCAATGAACAACCAAAGTTACTGCAAATTAGCAAGTTGAAATTTAAAGAATGATTTTTTTCTTACATTTAATAAACACTTTAAGAGTGATGATGATTAAATAGTGATATTTATGAGATGGGCCCGTAATATTTTTGATTCTTGTAGGTTTTGCCAGATGTACCTAATTTTAGAGTGAATGTCTTAGAACAATGGCTACATACTATTTAGTATCTTCAAATCTATTCAGTTTTGTGGTCTGAAGAATAATAAATATTAGTAGACGTCTTACACACGGTCTCTGACCCCAAACTAAGCAAAGTTTGTGATATGGCTGCCAGAGGCTGATACATATAACACCCAGACACAGAACAAACACTTAATTTATGTTCATCACGTAAATATTTGGCTTGAGTGGGAATCGAACCCACGCCTTTCGACCCAGAAGTCACAGTCAATAACCACTGAGCCCCCGGGACAATCTATTCAAAGTCAAAAATAAAACAATTAAAACACCATTTTAAGCATATTATTCTAAAAGTTCCTAGCCTGTAGTTGTCTGTAACTGAATAAAAAAACCGGACAAGTGCGAGTCAGGCTCGCACAACGAGGATTCCGTACAAATCCAGAAAATTTTACACAATTGGGAAGTAAATGGAATCTCTTTATTTATATCTATATAAAATTTATATCTCTATAATCATCAAAAAAATCTTTTTCACTCTTCTCGTCATCCATCGAAAATTACTCATTGTTAAAATAATTAAAAACCTGTTTTAGCATGTGCTAATGAAGTTCTTTTATATGATACTTTACATGATACGATTGACACTATAAATTTTGAACCCATATTTTGTGAATCTAGGCCCTATTTTTATTGTGATTTAAATAAAAATGTACAGTTTTCAGATTTATTCCTATATGTGTATCTGATAAAATGTTTCTCTCCAAATTTCTATGTCAACGGGAAGCCGTGGTGGCTTAGAGGTAGTGACACCCGCCTTGCAGTCGTGGTCGTGGGTTCAAATCCCGTTCCCGTACCAATGAGTTCTTTGGAATTTATGTACGGAATTTCACACCACTGGCTTTTCGGTGAAGGAAAACATATTGAGGCAACCTGCATACTTCCGTAGAAGAAATTCGATGGCGTATGCGAATCCAATATCCCGCACAGGGCCAGCGTAGTGGATATGGCCCAATTACCCTTCGTGGGTAGGCCAAAGTCCTGCAGTGGACTATTAAAAAAATGGCTGATACAGTACAGTACAGTATGTCAACGGGAAGTAACCTGTAGGTTTTAAATTTTGTGAGTGTCGAAATATGCGGTTTTTCCGACATAAACGACTCTAACTTTTTTATACGATAACTGAGAAGTTTTTCTTTTACACAACTGCGAGAGACCATAGATATACGTATATGTTTAAATTTCACCGCGATATCTTTACGCGTTCCCGAGGTAAAGAGTCTTGACATATGGACAGACGGACCGGTGAACAGACGGACAGACGGACAACAAAGTGATCCTATAAGGGTTTCGTTTTTCCTTTTGGGGTACGGAACCCTAAAAACGTATCTACTTCAGTTCTTATTTACTTTTAGTATTAATATTTAAACGATCTCACGCAACGTAACCGAAAGCCTAGGTATTCAGTAGAAATGTCGGCAAGGAGCCGTTGAACCAACTTGAACGGTTAGGTTGTCACGCACAACCCAACCTAAATAGGTATTCGATAGGTTCAGTACTAGGGTTGAGAATCCCGGCAATTTTATTCGGCATAGTACTTTAGTGAAATACTGGTGTGCGGGCTATGTTCAGAGGAAAAATATAAAAAAGTTTTAATTCTCGTTTTCTCGATAATACTACATACCTATTATGTACCTATACAAATAAAAATAATTTATATGATGATTTTGATCTGTTTACTGACAAATTCAGATGAAAATAAAGAAAAAAAAGTATCTGTGCAAGAAGGTATACTAAATTACTAAATTTTATTGAAATCGTTGAAACCGTTTGTGTTGTTATCAAAAAATATACAAGTATACTTCATGTAAAGGTACGTATAAAAGATTAGATTAAAACCAAAATTTTTCTATCTTTAGCTTTTCCGCACCTCAAAAGGAAAAAACTGAACCCTTATAGCGGGTTGGCGAACCTTTAAGTATAAACTTGCCATTTTTTCTAAAGTAATATTAAATGAGGTCATAGACATCACATAATTTTGACTTTGATTACTGGGAAAATAATAACAATAATCATCATCATCAGATTATAATAGTCCACTGCTGGACTGGTATTCAGCTAGCCGCATCCAGCATCTGCCTGCAGTCTTTCGCAGATCCTTATCCCACCTGGTTGGAGGGCGTCCTACACTACGTTTGCCGAGCCGCAGTCTCCACTCAAGAACACGTTTACCCCAATGGTTGTCGGTTTTTCGCCAACGCCCAACGTACTTCGTGAAATAGAATATCTGTACCTAGTTAACACTTTTTTTATAAGTACATTATGAGTTTTTGTAATCGTTGTGGCGTGCCATTCATAGCACGCGTGCCACTGGTTCGCCGTCCCTGCTTTATATGATCACTTTGTTGTCCGTCTGTCCGTATGTGAAGACCTTTCATTTCAAGATCTTGTTAAGTTGACAAGTTGAAATTTAAACCATATACGTATATCTATGGTCTCTTACAGTTGTGAAAAAATCAAGCTTCTCAGTTTCCGTAGAAAAAAGTCGCGGTTTATGTCGTAAAAACTGCATTTTTTTAATCAAAACCTACAGGATACTTCCAGTTGACCTAGAACTATGATATTTGGCAAGAAGCATTGTCTTTGAGTACAAGTACAGGAATAAGTCTGAAAACTGTACATTTTAAATTAAATCACAAAAAATAGGGCCTAAATACAAAGAATATAGGCCCAAAATTCAAAGTAAGTAAATCGTATCATATGGGGAATCATATGAAAGAGCTTCATTAGCACATGCTAAAACAGGTTTACAAAAAAAAACTTTTTTCGATAATTATTTATTCTTATAATTTATTAATTATCCTAGATTTCAACATTACAATTTTGTGAATATTTACAGAATTTGTACTGAACCCTCGGTGTGCGAGCCTGACTCGCATTGTCCGTTTTTTTCATTCAATATGTATTTCAAAAGTATTATACAACCTTTAAGATGTCTTAAAAGTCTATTTTATGATTTGTTTTACGTGATTCCTTTTTCGTTTCAAAGTTAAAAGGACTTTGTTTTCAAACATATTTTGAGTAGCAACAAAATTAATATTTAGGAAAAACAGATCCAAAAAAATACCTGTATTGCAAAAACTTATAAAATCATTGAATTTTGTCAAAACAATTTTTAAATTTAAGATTAATATTTTATCCGGTCAAATAAAGTACAGTTAAGCGCATCTCTAGTGTTAACCTAGATTATACAAGCGCTTTACGGAACTTTTCCCTGACCGAGTTTTAGAGAACAAAACTGATTTGCAATATAATTTTATTTAGTTTATGCTCTAAAAGCGAATTTTGAAATAGAGGTGAGCCTTTTTGTGTTATTTTGTTTTAAACTTGTGACACTATCCGGTAGTTTGGAGCTTAATTTTAAACACTGGTAACCAAACAGACAATGTTTTGATATATGTTTACAAATAGTTTTTATTCAAGGACAGACCTAATTAGCATCATTAGTATCTTAACGACGAGTAAGAAACGACCTTATCCTACCAGCCCCCATTTTCTACAGGACAAGTAGAAATACGCCTCCCTTCCACCCTTACACTGTCGATTTTCCTTCGATACGTACGAAGCGATTTGACTCAACATATCTGATTTGTACCGCCAGGGAATGGAATAGTCTTCCTGCTTTCCGGTTTCCTAAGTCTAAATCTTTTCAAGTTCAGAGTGAATAGGTATCTTCTAAACTAACTAAAATCCGTGGTGGTCTAGTGGTAATAACACCCACCTCACAATCGTGAGGTCGTGGGTTCAAACCCAGTCCCGTACCAATGATTTCCTTGGAATTTATGTACGTAATTTCACACCACTGCGCACTGGCTTTTCGGTGAAGGAAAACATCGTGAGGCAACCTGCATATGTCCGTAGAAGAAATTCGATTGCGTATGTGAATCCACCAACCCGCACTGGGCCAGCGTGGTGGATATGGCCCAATCACCCTTCGTGGGTAGGCCTACGTCCTACAGTGGACTAATAAAAAGGCTGGTACAGTACAGTACAGGTATCTAGAAGATACCTGTACTGTACTGTACTGTCTGCGTGCTTCATCTTCAATCACAACGTCGCTTAGCATCAGGCCAAAATATTTTAGAAATCCGTAGATGAACTATTAAGTTACCGTCAGTTTTTTTTTTTTTTTTTTATTTAAAATATAATGACAATACTACACTACTACTACATAGAAAGCAATTGGATCATCCACAGACCCTTGAAGGTCTAAAGATAATCCAAGTGCTCAAGCCCACTGCCAGTTGGCAGCGTGCCCAGCATGCTGGCAGCATTGCCACGCTGAATGGCAATGCTTATACGTTGAGCCAAATAAACACCAGCATTTTGGTCACGCGTCGCGTCCACCAGACGCTCAGAAAGACTTTTGAAAACAAGATGAGCTCCCGGCCCCACGGACCCAAAGTCTCAACTCCAAATGGCTCAAATATGTAACCACTCCCGAGGTTAGCATATTTGCGCCGCTTGTGCTGCTCAGCCGAATTGGCCGCCGCTCCAGCCCTACTCTGAGTCTCAGGAAGATGTGACGGTGCCAAAGTATCGACGCAAGTTGCGTCCCATACTAAGGGCCGTCCACACTTCCATGGGACCAGCGTCATGCCGTCAGGCCTTTTGCCATCACCACGCGCCAACCCACTCGGTTCGAGTACGGCTGCGATATTGGCGGTGACAAAAGCCCTGCGTATGACATCGTTAAGGCTGGCGTGGCGTCCAATCCGACCAGCGCTTCTTGAGCAAGAGAGACCGTGGTGACCGAGCTGGTCAACTGCAGTACCACTCTGACAGCGATGGGTTTCACAACACCTTGCACCCAAGCGTAAGCTGACAGCTAGACGAAATGCAGTTGGGTCTAAAAGGTTACCAGTATTGAAAGAGGGCAATGCTTGCAACCAAGGACCGGACTCCCATACAGAGACTGCAAGGATACGAGCGCGATCCGCGACGCTAGGACACGTGTCTAGAAGAGATTTCCGTGCTAGTTCGCAGATCGGCCGATCCCACAGTCTCT
Organism: Hypomecis punctinalis; assembly: GCA_949316475.1. Classification (NCBI taxonomy): domain Eukaryota; kingdom Metazoa; phylum Arthropoda; class Insecta; order Lepidoptera; family Geometridae; genus Hypomecis; species Hypomecis punctinalis. The sequence goes on from OX438804.1 coordinate 23,421,205, forward strand.
GCGACGATAAAGTCTTTGGAAGCTCGGCATTTGGGCAAGCGACCCTCCAAGCATTCGTTGCCTCATTCAAATGAGCTACATCTACGCCAGAATGGCCTAAAGAAGGTGCGAGGATTTTTTCAATCAAGTTCTGAGTACTATGAATGGAGGACAAGAAAGCTGGTAAAGCAACACTTGAAATTTGGCGGACCCCTAACCCTCCAAGCCTAACAGGCAAGGAGGCTTGTAGCCACGCCCTTTCACTCATGTCAATATTCAAAACCGATACTAGGGACTGCTTTACAACATCGTCTAAGCTCAAAAGGAGCTCATTGTGTTTCCACAATGGACTACATCGTAAAGCGTACATAAATTTTGGAACAAACAGACAACATCTTATAATGGTAAAAGCCATGTGGGCGTTAATTTTGAGTAGCCTATCAGAGGCACTCAAAAAATTTTGAATTTTTTCTTGAACGAAAGGCGGAAAAGACTCATCTAATATCGGCGAACCTAGAAGGCGAAGAGAACACTTGTCTACCGATTTGATGTTAGGTGCCAAATCATTAAATTTGTTAAGTATCAAATCTTTATCCGGACATGAGTCGCAAACGAAAAGTTCGCATTTCGAAAAATTTAGCTCCAAACCAATTTGACGAAACTCGTCTATAAGAATTTCCAAATCACGTAGGACTGTGCTCGCATCGCCACCCAAAGTCCCGTCATCCAGATACCAAACGTTGAGTTTAGATTGGAGACGTTGAACAATTGGATGAATGGCCAGGCTGAAAATGGCTGGTCCGAGAGGGTCACCTTGTTGACAGCCAACGGAAGATAGCAAAACATCATTTTTGTAAATTAATTTAGTGGGTTTGCCGTAGCATTGCCAAAGAAAATTGAAAAGATCGGGAATTTTGTCTTTGACCTGTGCCAACAAGGCGTCTCGATTAACCGAATTGAAAGCATTTTTGACATCCACCTTAAGCAACACCTCTCCACAATTTTGACCGAGAAAAGTACGAAGCGAATGAACAGCAGCCTCACATCCACCCCGCGAACCAAAGCCAAGCTGTATTGGTTGAAAAAGGCTACTCAAAAGAGCAACCTTTTTTCCACAACCGGCTTTGGCTGCGAGACGACGATATGTGGTGCCAACAGCAATAGGTCTGATGCCACCATCTTTTTTGACAAGTGCGCATAGGTTAGCGCCATACAAGACTTCGATAACGTCATCATTGACCTGCCCAGATAACATGAGATTTGCCAAACCCGTTAATTCTCTCAAGAGAGACTCAGCCACCTCACCAGAGCTAAAAGATAGAAGATCTTTTAGATGTTGAGGCGAGAGACCATCTAGGCCTCCGGCTGAGCCGCTCCGAAAAGAAGAAACGGCCGCTGCAATCTCCTGAGCTGACACTTCAATGACAACGTCATCAGGGTGTGGTGGCTCAGGCAGGTGGAGACATGCTGCCGGCGGATGCTTGTCACGGAGTGACTGGACCGTATCGGGTGTGTGGGGGGCAATAGTGTCGCTGGAGAACAGGACCCGTGCGGCGCCTTTGATATCGCCATCACTAATTTTGCTCTCTACTATTTTAATGGTAACCGAATCGTCTGTTTTTTTAGAATTTGGTTTATTCTGCCTTGTTGGCGGAATAATGCTTTCAAAATCTAAAGAGTTCTCTTCCAATGCGCTGTACTTTACGCAATTCTCCTTTACCCTAGTGGTAAGGGATTTTTTGTTTGTTGGGTCTTAATGTACGTAAAGCACAACGTAGGGAAAAGTCAAGAGGTGTTCCCAGGCGACTAAAGAATTTTTAGAAATAACATTCCGAATAGCAGCAGATAAACACTGCGCAACCGAAAAACGTGCACCACGCGGGATGCGTTTTAAAACAGGAAGAGAACTTTTGAGTGAGCTAAGAACCTCCCAAAGCGGTTTGGAAGGAGCAGCAGCGCTCACGGGACTGCTGCTGGCTCCATCAGAGCCTGCAATAGGGGCCGAAAGTGTAATTTGGCTATTTTTATGGCACCGCGTACGGTGAATTTTGAGGCCTTTCTGTCCTTTAAAAAATCGCACTTGGGAACACTCTAGGCACTGAATCATGTCCCCCTGCGACACATTAACGTATTGGGAAACTGCATTTGGCCCGGCCGGGGCGCAAAATGCCATGAATACAAGAATTATACTACAAATATAAATAAAAATAAACTTAGGTTCTATAAGTGGAGACGTCAGGACGTCAGACCGTGACGTGGGCGGTCTGCGCAGACTCGGATGGCGTTGACATGGAAACAAGAAAACAACAATGAGCCGCGACTGTCAAAAACCTACCGAATATTACAACACAATAGAAAACAATTATTTGACTATCTCTAGCTCTACAAATATTACCTCGAAAGAAAATAAGAAAAAAAGGAAAGATTGGAGTAGAATTTGGCCCGCTAGAGCAGAAAAATCTGAAAAATAAGGGCCGAGAAAAATCCTGCCAACATGCGTTGACAGCAACTTTTCAATTTTATTTTAACTTTTCAAGTTACCGTCAGCTTCACGTTTGAAGTTTGGTTTGGATTTAATAATAGTAGTGGGCAGGATATATAGCTCAAAAAACATATGGCCGATGAAGCCATGAAGTTTTCAAATGAAGATCCAAGTATGGGCAAGCGCAGCGTAGGATGACTATCGACAAGGTGGAACGACGATCTTATAAAAACCGCAAGAACATGCTGGATGCCGCGGCCAACTGGTCTTATAAGTTAGGCATATATCCAGCAGTAGACAAGCTCTACAGTGAATATGACAATAAACTTATTTCAGCCTCAAATTAGACATGACCTATCTTCTCTTTAACACCAGTCTTGCGTTTGATATACCTACGTATTTCCGTAAAATATCTGTAGGTGTTGACGAAAAAGCACACAAAAAAGTTATTTTTATTGAAATAACCTTTTCAATTTACTAAATAGACATGAAAATGCTTTTTACAATACATACTTAATCCCTTGAGGAAGGAGCACTTTTGTTAACGATGTTTTTTATACGCAATTTTTTTGCAGATTTTTCACAATAAGTAGGAGTAATGATTTGTTTCGATTAGGGCTAAGTAAGTTTAAAGGTTGATTTTGAAACGGATGAGAAAAGACAGAAATTTAAGTATGGTGTTTGGAAATGTACGCTGGGATCTAGAGACCAAATAACATAATATATTATTATTATTCACTTTATTAATAACATTTTGTTATAGGTCAATGAAAAAATAAATAAAATTAAAGTTACTTAAGAAGTTACGTGCTTTTTACATTTATAAAAAGAGTAAAGACACTCAATTGAAAAAATAAAAATTGCTATTATTTTCTCACAAAATTATGTCAACACATTATGTACAACTTATGTACTGTTGAATAAGCTAAGTTCGATCTCACTTAGAGTGTTATGTGTCCCGTTCTACTAACCGGTGAGTCCGTTGAGGGCTACGTTTACATAATTGTTGCATTCATTATTTTAAAGATAAACTGCGATAGTAAACAAATAACCACGCCACTACAAACGTCCACTGTCGAACATAGGCCTCCTCTATAGATCTCCAATAAGACCGGTTTGAGGCGGCACGCATGCAATGCGATCCTGCGGTCTTGATAACGGCATCCGTCCACAACAGCTCATAATGAATAATGCCCTTCCAATTCCACCACACACACACAGCATCACCTTGTTGCGAGATAACCCGGGTTTCGCCACAGCCTGACCGGCCTTTGACAAAGACCTTTTTCGCAAGTTCTTGTCGTACGTGCTCCACTTTTCATCACCAGTTATCAGCTTCTTCAACAATGGTTCGGTTTCATTAAGTCGTAATAAAGAATCACAAATAAGTACACAGTTCATTGGGTTTCTTTCAGTGAGCTCGTGAGGTACCCAAATATCGTGTACCCAGTTTTTTTCAAATGCGCCAAAACTGTTTTGTGGTTAATTCCCAGTTTTTCAGCTACGCCGTAACTACTGATACGCCGATCTTGCTCGACTTCTTCAAAAATAGCATCCATTTTATCCGTAATAGGGCGACCAGAGCGACGTGCGTCTTTGACATCAAAATTTCCGGATTGAAAACGCTTAAACCAAATTTGTGCTACTCTCACAGACACTGCACTAGGTTCATAAACATCGCAATTTTTTTTCGCGGCTAGCGTTGCATTATTACCTATTTTGTAGTAAAATTTTAAAATGTATCGAATTTATTTATCAGATTCACTCATCTTGACAGTACAAAAAACAAATGAAAATCACACATTTTGCTAATTAGAATTTTAAAAATTAAACTTTCAATGATACCCAAACCAGCCAGATAAGACAAATAGTATAGCCAAAGAGATTTTATTACAAGTTAATACGTATTCTATAATGCGAAAAACTTTTTCCCCAACCAAAGCAGTAGCCCAAATATAATTATTTATGTGAGGTAAGTTATTTCTCTGCATTTTTAAATCTACAATCTTGTAAAACTCGATCGATATTTTATGTGGCCATGATTTTATATTTAAATAGCAAATCCTCTCATTAACTGAATGTTACGTTGGAGATTTTCCTTTTACGTTTAATTATGAGCATAAAATAATCATAACGTGTAAGGTGAAGATATTGTAACGGAAAATCTTTGACTTGATGGAATGTTTTGCTCATTTAGATTCTCTTTTCAATTTTTCGGAAGGGATTTCATAACTTAACAATACGTGCGCTATACTTTGACCTATGATTTTATTTTTTAAGTGTTAATAAAAGATCACAAATACGATTTTTATAGAAATGACAAACATACATTTTTTGTATTAAACGCTGATGACAGACAGACGGACGGACAGCGGAGTATTATTAATAGAGTCCCGATTTTAACCTCTGGGTACGGAACCTTAAATACTGGGAAAACAAAAACGTATCTTACAAACAATATTTTCAATAAAATAAATCATTGATGTACAAATAGCAGGATGAAAATGTCAGCCGAGGATTAAAATTAAATTATGTAATCGGTTACTAATTAGCTATTTTATCGAGGTAAGCTTTTAATCTGATTAACCTGTGATATTCATGACAATGCACAACATATTTTTGCATGCAATAAAATTTATATGACAAGTAATAAACGTTTAAATGTTTTCTGTACTCCAAATATTATTTAAACCTATGGCTGGCAATTTATTTGTATAAAATTTGTGTGTTGACCAAAGATTCGTGCAGAATTAGAGAACATGTTTCTTTTTTAAGGGTTCCGTACCTCAAAAGGAAACAAAACGGAACCCTTACAGGATCACTTTGTTGTCCGTCTGTCCATATGTCAAGACTCTTTATCTCGGGAACGCATTAAGATATTGAGTTGAAATTTAAACTATGTATGTATATCTATGGTCTCTTGCAGTTTTGTAAAAGAAAAACTTCTCAGTTATCGTATAAAAAAGTTAGAGCCGTTTATGACGTAAAAAACGCATTTTTCGATAAGAAACAAGGGAATCAAAACCTACAGGGTACTTTAAATCACAAAAAATAGTTCCTTGATTCAAAAAATATAGGTTCAACATTCAAAGTGAGTAGGTAAATCGTATCATGATATCATATGAAGGAGCTTCATTAGCACTTACTAAAACAGGATTTAATTATTTTAACAATGTTTATTTCCGATGTATGACGAGAAAAGTGAAAAAAACAAAAATTCTTTTTTTTGACATATACTTAGAGATTTTAACAACTTACCTTAAGTTACTTCCCAATTTTGTGAAATTTTCTGAATTTGTACGGAACCCTCGGTGTGCGAGCCTGACTCGCACTTGTCCGGTTTTTTTTAACTTTATTCTTCTATCACTATATTCTCTAATTTTAAGTACAACTTGTTGCTCTTCTTGTAATCTACTCTAGAATGAATCAAAATCTATCATATTATTGTTTTGGTTTGTCGCCAGTAGTACCATTAACAGTTCCAACTTTGCTCGCAATAACCAACCACAGATCGTTACGAACTGACTATCGCATGTGATAAAAATATAATTGAACTTCTTGAAAGTGTACAAAACTATACATTATTAAATTTAAAATGTTGTTTTTGTCGTAAACCTAATACATATTTCATGTCACAATCAAGTATGTATTCGCCAACTAAGCACATTTCTGTTTCCCTATCAATCTTAGATAATCACAAAACGTAGAATGTAGATACAAAGTCAATATAGCGCAGACCATCATCGAAATTTGATATTACGATGCAAAATTATTCAAATTTAATACAAAACGTAATTCCGTCATAGAATTGGAGATTTCGGTCTGATTATCCATTCCGTTAAAACATTCGATTATTTTGGTGGAGATTTGACGACTGATTCTAAACTGAATGCGTAATGGAGGGGTTGAGATTCTGCCGGATTCCGAACCGAATAGCAATATACATTTTTGGTAAAAGTAAGTAAGTTTGTATAAGCCGGTCAGACCTGGCCTAGCCCTGGTGTCAGAGTTTTTAGTGAATAGTCACTCGGTAGATTGGAGTTATCATTATACACTGACGTATGTTTATAAGGGGAGAGACGTAGAAGAACAACCATCACTCATCTGATAGCCAGATGAGACATATTTTTTTATGAAATGTTATTTACATACAAACACGCCTTTGATTTAGGTACCTTTCGAAAAGTGTTCATGACTATATTATTTACCTAATTCTGGTATTTTTTTATTTCATCTGATAGCTTTTAATGTGGAAAATATAATATGGTAGGTTTGCTTACTTATTTTTATTCATGGTGCATTTTGTAAGTAGGTAATCCGGTAAATAAGGATAAGAGTTTAATTAAATACTTAATATGAAACCAAAAATTAAAATTCGCTCTAAATTCTGTAATTTTTGTCTACAAAATACAAAAATCTATTGTAATGTAAGAAACTGTGTAGCTATGTCTTAATGTTGTTAAATATGCCTAGTTAATTATCGTTTTTAATAAATTTCTGGATCCGAAAATTCTTCTGTGTTTTTTTTCCTCTACCTCCTAAGAGGAAAAAAACCCCAGATACTGAGTGAATCATTTCCGTACGCATGATTTTGATAAAATGGTGCGTGTTTTTTTACTGTGAGCAAAATGCTCTCCGCGAAAATTCTCGCAGGTTACAACATTAATTATAAACACATATTCACCACGCTAGCCCAGTACCGGCTAAAAGATTCACATGCGGCTCTAAATTTCCTCTACGAATGTATACAAGTTACCACATTAATTGTGACAGTAATTTAACGTTATATCTTATTTGACTTTTTTAATTAAATTTATGTGACACTATGTATCAAAAGCAGATTTCAATAAACGATTTATTAGTTACCACTTCATTATATTAAAAACGTACCCGTATGAAAAACGTACACAGAAATAAAATAAAATAAATTGACCATCGAATAACGACTTTCCTCTACTGATCAAAATTAAACTGTCAAGATTTGATATGATACGGATCGACCTACATTTCTTTATTAGTTCAAAAATCATTTTTCTCCTTTCCTTCTCTCCTTATATTTCTATTTCAAAAATATCGTGAATATTTAAAATTGATTCCCTAAATTCTGCTGCGAAATTATTCAAATCTATCACAACAAGAATTAAACTTCGCGGAAGTTTGACGTGGTTCTAAGCAGTATACAGATTTAAGATGCTTCCGTCGAAATTGAGATTAATAAAACTCCAAAATTCTCCAGATTTCTGTCTGAGAATATTAAAATAAATCTTGAGGTATTACGGAAATTACTTTTTGGCAAAAATGTAAATAAACCATTTTGTATCGGCACGTTAATGTTCATGAAATTTACGCCGTATCTAATTAAAAAAATTTACTGACAAAGACCTTTGATTTACTGAATAAAAGCCCTAAAAATTGTTGATATACGAAATGAGTTCCTGGATAATCAGTTGAAACGCCGATTAATCACTTTGCACTTTTTTGAGACAACTGGTTCGCACAAACACTTCACACTGGTACGTACTGATATTCACTCAAACTAGTCACTTCACAATCACTGGTACCGCACTTGAACACGAGATGTTTTCGCTCCGGTATAAACACATTAACTGGTCCCCAGGGGTCGGCCGGCGTATTTATATCCGTTGTTACCTACAGTCTCGAACTTACGAGATAATTCACGGCATTACTCGATCTAATAAAACTGATCTACTGATCTCTAATAAAGACTGATCCCGCTCGAGTCATAAAACCATAAATTACGCACTTAGGTGTAAACAACACGCCGTCATGACCGCGCGGCCTGCTGCGTCACAATAATGAATAAAATGATGAGTAGTTTGTAGATGAACTAAACTGCATAAAACTTAGATCCTTACTACGTGTCCTACTAACTGATCTGGACATTAGATAGCCATGTCAATCTATGTCAACAAAGTGTGCTTAGTGCGCTCACCAGCTCGCAGCTCGTTTGGTTGATGATATTTTGAAACAGTTTAGGCAACCGGCATCTCCAATTCAACGTTTCATCTGAGCTACAGCAGCTCACAGTTGTAAATACCAGCCGCGGTCACTCATTCTAAGACTGACTGTGCCGTTTAATTTGGTTCCATCCATCAACCGTATGACGTTCACTGCTGGACATAGGCCTCCCTTATGAATCTCCAATCGGAGGTTCAACCGGCGCGGCGGTGGCTTGCATCCAGCGTGACTTTGTTGACTTAGTTTGAGCTTAACTTTGGCAATCGCGCAGAAAAACCTAACCTACCTTTGACTTTGATACTACGCTATGAGGGATATGCCATGAGCGATACGCAATGAGCGCTACGCAATGAGCGCTACGGTATGAGCGCTACGCTGTGACCGCTACGCCATGAACACTACGCTATGAGCGCTACGGTATGAGTGCTACGCTGTGACCGCTACGCCATGAGCGCTACGCTATGAGCGCTACGGTATGAGCGCTACGATATAAGCGCTACGCTGTGACCGCTACGCCATGACCGCTACGCTATGAGCGCTGCGTTATCGTAATGATGATTACTGTGTATTTAAGTAGAAAAAAAAATATGTTAAAGAAATCGTCACCTAAAAAGCTTTATTTGAACTCAATTAAGCATTTTCTTGGCTAAATCTTGAAAAATCGCACTGCGTGCTGATTTTTATCAAAATTCATAGCCTGTGGTGTTTTTCATTCAAGTTTCAACCTCCTCACTGACAAACCTTATCTCACGCCTCAATCTTTTAAATGAGGCAATTTCTATGAATGAAACATTCCATGATAATGGAAGATAAGAATGTCGTAAAAAAGTAAAGTAAAAAACACCGTAAAAAAGTGTCGTGCAATTCGTCAGCTCGAAATGCCGGTGGGTTATGAGCATAACCTTAAATGTTTGTATTAGAAATGCAAAACAGGTTTTGACGTTTCGTTCAGTATATTTTTGAGGTGAAAAAAGCTACGATCGGCTGTATTAACTTGATAATATTGTAACTTGTTTTACACGGGAATTTGAATGGATTCAAGTTCCCGTGAAAAACAAGTTACAATATTATTATCAATCAACTGATCGATTTTTAATCGATTTCTAAGAAAACTTGTTATTTGTAGTTCCAGCGTCCACCACGTTGCTGCAGTCTTTGTAAGATTAACAGTTTTTTTTTTATAAAATGTACATGAAAACCACATGGAACGTGAAATGGCGGTAGTAAAACTTTTTCTGTAGGCAAATGACGAAATCTTGAAATGTGAAAGGCTCTTCTAAACAGTTAGAAAATTTCAATGGTTGAATAAATTTTCAACCTTTTTAACGATATCATTATGTTAGTACAAGTCCTTCATAATGTCGTAATTAAATCCAATTATGTACTACGGCAAATTTCCTAACGTTAATTTAGCAAAGTTAGGTACAACATCAAGGTTTCCTTTTACTTATTATAATAATGACTACTTACTTGTCGGCTTTGACATAAAGGTAATGGGAACATTATTACATTTCAAAGACAAATTTGCTCTCGGAAAAGCTTTTGTCAAAATTTTTTGGACAGTGTTCTTAAATTCTTTCGCAAATGACATTTCCCTTTATGGGATGTTTATGGTTTTATTATGATTCGAGCTCGTAGGCTTGAGAAGGTGCACGGAATTTTTCCTTTCTAAATGGTTTCGTTTATTGAATTTGCTCGGTTTTGTTATGTGTCAAATTAAAATGTGTACAAAGGTGAGACAACCTGACTTTCAGGATAAATCTACAAGATGTAGCTCAAAAATTTTTCTGGTATCACATAGTAGTCTATGTGTATCACTCGATCTAATTGTATGTCTTTCAGTCAGTCTGTCTACCTGTGTCTGGCGACGAATGACGGACATAATTATTACAAGCTTTTAATTAACTTGCAATGGATGTAAGTTCGGGTGGAATCTTGCAAGTTAAATTTGACTAACTCTCCGGTTTCCGATTGAGCTGATTTTTTTTACTCATATGTATATCGCGTGACAGTGCAATAATATGGTACCACGGAGCTGATCTGATGATGGAGTCGGAAGTTGGCCGTAGGAACTCTTGTACTAAACATGATAGACCCGTCGTGTTTGGGCTCGTTTTACTTGTCTCGGCTAGCACTCTGCCGTTACATGATATCCAGGATCTCCAAAGCTTGTATTTGAAATGTTATATTTTTTTTATCATTACACTAGACTATCATTGTATCCGCCATTATGACCAACTTATGCCGCGAGATGTTATTTTTGCAAAACCAAGTTTGCTTTCATGGTAATAGTAAGTCAGAATGATGATGTCTTTATAATAATAATGAGCACATAAATATCATCTTGCCCTTATCCCACTAGGTTTAGGTGGTACAGCAAACACAGTATGTTTTTTCGCTATTACACTCTGTCATGCGTCATCTCATTATCAACTTCTTTATCTTGCATATCATTTTCCCTTCCGACTTTTGCAGCTAACCATCATAAATAAAGGTTCTTTTAGTAACTGGACTCAATAATAACGGTATATTTTATTTCAACTCAAATAATAACCGTTATTAGGTATTTAAAAATGCTCAGTTTCTGGAAGAGGTTCATTACAATTTGTCAAGGCGTACCTATACTTCATTGTGTAACTGCTAAGAATTGACAGATTTCTACGAATATTATAGGAATTGAACGGTTGTAATTACAATTTCTTCTAGACCACTTTGTGTATTTCTGCTAGCCATAGCTAACTGGAATAACTTTTATGCTAAATTCATACCTATTATTTATTCCATTACATTATTTCGATATAACGAAGTAATTACTAAACGTAGTAATTACAAATCGAATCTATTTTTCACCGACGAAACGGAGGAGCATATAACCACGCATAACTTTTTACTTAGTTGTCAGTCTTTTAGGTTTTTTTATTGGAAAGAGTATACGTTGAAATTGGTCTTATTTAAATTTCATCAAAATCAGCTAACCCATTTTCGATATGTGAAAAATGCTACATCGATCCGTGCGAAACATTCGCGAATTTTATACACGGTTGAAGTCGGTCAAGTCGGTCATCAGTCATTTTTTTGCAAAAAATTATTATTAATTTTCTTCTTCTATTCAAAACACTTCAGATATAAGGTTAAAACACTTCTAATATTTAATTAATAGTAAAAAAATATGTCATTAATTTTTGGTTAAAGAAGATTTTTAATTATAGTTTGGTATAATAATTCAACTTTTAAACGGAATTTCACACCACTGGCTTTTCGGTGAAGGAAAACATCGTGAGGCAACCTGCGTACGTCCTTAGAAGAAATTCGATGGCGTATGTGAATCGACCAACCCGCACTGGGCCAGCGTGGTGGATATGGCCCAATCACCCTTCGTGGGTAGGCCTACGTCCTGCAGTGGACTATTTAAAAGGCTGGCACAGAATTCAATTACGAATGATGACCGGATTGCTTGTAGATATATTGATAAAGAAATTTCAATTTTGTTGCCGTCAAATTAAGATTTATTTCTCTTGTTACAGGTTTCGTGTAGCTCCAAAGCGGGGCCAGAACTACCGAAGTGTCCATGTCAGGGCGTAATTTCTTAGATTCGATATTAGATAGTTAAATAAAATGTATATTGTGAAGTGGGTGCAGAGGACGTTGACTGCATTTGTCTTGCTGGGGATGACGTCACGGTCAGCAACGCAAAACACTGTTATATCAGGTAAGTCATTTTTATTAAATAAAAAATAAAATGTAAAGAGTGCTATAATCGCTCTTATACTACAAAGCATGAAAAAAAACTTCTGGATTTTTCTTTATGGTAACAACTTAACATATATCTATATTTACGACTTTTTTGCTAAAATCCTGACACTTATATCACACTAGCTTTTGCCCGCGGCTTCGCCCGCGTGGTATTTCGACTTTTGTGCTATCCCACAGGAACCTTTTATTTATACGGGATAAAAATTAGCCTATGTCATTTTCCGGCCTTTGAACTACGAGTATATCCATGCCAAAAATCAAGTCAATCTGTTGTTCTGTTGCTGCGTTAAAGAGGAACAAACTTTTCAGATTTATAATATTAGTATGATTGCACCAAATATCTCTGAAACTATAGCAGATGGAAAGACGTGATTTAGACCAAAAAATCGCAGTATTTTTCGCATCATTTTTCTGTTAAAATCACAAAAACGGTACAACTCGACTTTTGTTACCTTAATGGCACAGATTTCAAATACTACCTAACTCCGTGAACTTCATATTAAATTCATCTTTCACACATACTCATTCGGTTCATTTTAATTTCGATGGCGCTTAGAGCCACCGATGATAAAATACGGCAACATTCACAGGTATAAAAGTTTTGTGGTTAGTTAATTATCCTTATAGCAAAATTGTTAATGATTTCATGTACGAATTTTAATTCGATTACTTAACTAAGGTACAAGCCGTGGTCTAGTGGTAGTGAGTAGTAGTGAAAACCGCCTTACAATCGTGAGGTTGTGGGTTGAAACCCCGTTCCGTACCAATGAGTTCTTTGAAGTTTAAGTACGGATTTTCACATCACTGACTTTTCGGTGAAATTAAACATTGTGAGGAAACCTGCATAATAAGTCCGTAGAAAAAATCGATGGCGTATGTAAATCCACCAACCCGCACTAGGCCAGCACGGTTTTTTTTTCGATATCTTCACCCATTTGATAACCAGATAATTTCGGTTTCAAATGATAGTTTCTATACATAGAATACGATGTAGTAGGCTTGCCTACTTATTTTTGTTCATGAATATTTGGCAAGCCGGTATGAACAGGTAAAAAAAAACCGGACAAGTACGAATCAGACTCGCACATCGAGGGTTCCGTACAATCATATTACTAAAATAATTAAAAACCTAGCATGTTCTAATGAAAATTTTTTTATGATACCTTACATGATACGATACACTTTGAATTTTGAACCCACATTTTGGGAATTTCAAGGCCCTATTTTTTGTGATTTAAATAAAAATGTACAGTTTTCAGATTTATTCCTATATGTGTACTCCGAGACAATGTTTCTCGCCAAATTTCAAAGTTCTATGTCAACGGGAAGTACCCTGTAGGTTTTGATTTTTGTGAGTGTGGAATTATGCGGTTTTTTACGACATAAACAGCTCTAACTTTTTTATACGATAACTGAGAAGTTTTTCTTTTACACAACTGCAAAAAATCATAGATACAGTTTACAGTTTAAATTTCAACTAATATCTTTACTCGTTCCCGAGATAAAGAGTCTTGACATACACACAGACGGACAGACGGACAACAAAGTGATCCTATAAGGGTTCCGTTTTTTCCGTTTGAGGTACGGAATCCTAAAAATATGTCTGATCTGGTTATCTATCACGCTGGTGAAGATCGATCTTCAGCGGCTCTTAGACCACGAAGACTAGTATGTAATAGTAAATAGCTGTTGGCAATAATAGTCCGAGATAAATGGACATACTGAGTGGCTGCAACACGTGAGTTCACTTTATGTGTGTGACCACTCGACACGAAGCTGGGTGGATTGATGTGGAGTCGGTCTATTGCTTAATTGTCTATGGTCATTGGTTGCTAAGTTCCTAATGCTGCGTACAAAATACTTTATTTTCTAGTAGATCATAGTAAAATAAGCAAAGTAAGTTTAAGTCCATTTTGCTATAAACTTATTTAAAACAAAATGATATGGAACTGTACTGTAACAGCCTGTTAATAGTCCACTGCAGGACGTAGGCCTACCCACGATTGGTAATTGGGCCATATCCACCACGCTGGCCCAGTGCGAGTTGGTGGATTCACATACGCAATCGGATTTCTTCGATGGACGTATGCAGGTTTCCTCACGATGTTTTCTTTCCCCGAAAAGCCAGTGGTGTGAAATTCCGTACATACATTCCGAAGAACTCATTGGTACGGGACCGGGATTTGAACCCACGACCTTACGATTGTAAAGCGGGTGTCACTACCCCTAGACCACAACGGCTATAAATGATATACTATCTAGAATAAATAGTTGTAGCTAGGTTTTTGAATGTTGTCGATATAGAGGATTTCAATCGAAATTTTATCAATTTGATTTGTTAGTAAACACAAACAACTAGTGCGTAATTGAAAATGGCAATACCGTCTACTCTCTAGAGAACTAACTCAATGACATCTACAAAAAAAACGCATCGTTACATATTTTTTTTCAATATTTTTGGGACATCTTACACACGGCCTCTGGCCCCAAACTAAGCAAAGCTTGTGCTGCTATGGCTGCCGAAGACTGATATACTACAGATACTTATTTTGAAATACATACTTATATAGATAGTAACTAAATAACACCCAGACACAGAGCAAACACTTATGTTTATCACATAAATATTTGCTCTGGGTGGGGATCGAACCCACGCCTCTTTGATCCAGAAGTTAGGGTCACTAACGTCACTGTCATTGTTTTATTCATTTACTTTGCATGATAATAAAATTATTATCTCTCAGTTATCACTCAAAAAAGAGAACTAGATAATTACACATCTAAGTTATCATTTCCCTTTTTATGAGTTTGAGGCTTAGATAGATTAATCCAAGTTACAGACAGCCTTAAATAACTATTGATAACAATAGACTGAGATCAATAGACAGATTGAGCGGCTGTAACACAGGGTTTCGATTTATGGATGGCCACACCACACGCTCAATTGCAGGCATTTGCCGTACTGAACAGGAGACAGCGATGTATGGATTGATGGAGTCAGTCTATCATTCAATTGTCCATGAACTGGATTTGGAGCACATGGATGAGTTCTTAGTTATAATTCAGATATATTAAGGTAGTTCAATACAGGTGTTTCTATCAGTTTTGTAATTTACTAATGTGATGGAAATATGAATTTTGAAAAGTATTGAAAACGAATCTGTAATGAACTAATTTAGCATAGAGTATGTTTTCGTACGTTTTAATAATCACGTCAGCTCACGTAAGATTTTGAAGCCTACATTTAGTGGTAGTTATAGTTTCAATAGCGTTTGGCATAGCTACAATGTGTTATATTGAAGTAGGTACTTTCAATAACTAATTAATAACGATACTATTGTAGTGTTTTCAATTATTCCTTTATAGTACAATTTTAGCCATCTTCTATAGAATACGTAGCTAGAATGAAAAGTTTTGCTACAGTCAAATTTATGTACTCGTTTATAATATTGATAACGTAATAATTTACTATAGGCAAACTTTAGATTCAAAGGCTTTTGAAAAAAAATCCAATATTCTACATTTGTACTCGTTATAGAAGAAAAGATAAGATAAGATATTTATTTCCAATAAAATTTAAACTTAGAGTACAGAGCAGAGTTTCAAATTTAAAAGTTTCAAAATTTAAACATAACAAAAACTAGTTAGGTACATTATACTAATAATTGCCGCTAGAAATCAATCATGTAATTCAATTGACATACTCGTGGTCTGTGAATTATCAGTAGGCCCCAAACTGTATCTTGGTGGCCCTTGGTTTAGACGGGTACTGATTTAAAGTTTCGCGCGACTTCGAGAAGAGTTTCAATTAACATGATAGGATTATCATAGCTTTACTGCCTGAAGTGTCTCACACTGAAGTGTGAAAGATTTTTGCAGACTACAGCAGCAAGCATTTATAAGATGGACAGTGATTTTTTTCAAAAAGCAATCTTAATCCTATTGAAATAGAATTTGAATTCGACACTTGACATTCAGCGTGTCCCATCCTCAAAGAGAGCGTATGCAAAGAGACAACCTCAAATATTTAGGGATCCGTATTTATTAATATACAATGTGACCGTTACATAGAAAAGGAGGGATATAAAGGCATGTCCTGAATTGTAATGAAGCCCGTAGAAGGTAATATTTGAGTTTTGTTGGTCAGCGAGTCACGGAAAGTTTTATGAACAACCTTGATGTGAGGTCATGTTGAAAATGCTTCGATAGCGCACGGAATTTTAGATTTACTGTTTTACTATTTAGCGGTATTTATTTGTTATTTGTGTTTATTTAGGAATACTGAGTTTTGTGGATATTAGATCTGTTGTTTGTCCTAATACAATACTCGCTTAGTCAGGTCTGGCTCTTAATTCCCAGAACGGGGAAAGGCCAGACAAAATCTCTTTTAGTTGCTTACGTAGCCCACGTTTATTTATTTAATCGAGCAACAAATTTATATTAACAGTTTTAACAGCATTTGTAACCAACTATTTTGCACAAATATCATTTTCATAAGAAAGAACGAATCTTTTTATTCATTGTAACCTATTTTTGTACAGTCTTAAAAACTCAACTCAAGTAAATATTTTTATTTATTTACTAGCTTTTACCCGCGGCTTCGCCCGCAATATAATTTAATTTATGTTTATCTCGTCAAAAAAATATGGTAACAAAAATAGTAAGTGCGCCACAAAATATTAGCCCCAATTCAATGTGAAACGGTACCTAGACAAATATTGTAGCAAATAATTCAAAAATGTTACATTTTATATCGATATTGAAAATTATTATTTGTAATAACGTTGCTGATATAGAAATTTACCTCTTTATAAATCTATTTAGCTAAAACTAACATCGTATTATGAAAAGGTATTAAAAGTGCGTTATGCAATTGTTTGAGTCCAGAGCCCCTAGTCCAGGTTTTGCGTAGTTTACTGAAACTTTCGTGTTCGCGTGTGGCTCCATACATTTTGGTTAGTTCTTCTTCTTTTCCACCAGAGGCGTTGTACAGAATTATATGAAGCCATACGGAAACGGCTGTAGTTTCGAATTATGTGTAAACCTGCAGGTCTCATCATCCTCCTAATATTATAAACGCGGAAGTTTGTGAGTTTGTGAGGATGGATGTACGAGTATGGATGTTTGTTACTCTTTCACGCAAAAAGTACTGAACGGATTGAGATGAAACTTTGCAATAATATAGCTTATATATCAGAATAACACATAGGCTATAAATTATAATGATATTGCGTCAAAAATCAAAATATCATGCGTTAGGCCCAATTATGAAGCCGCCATCGTAAATTTAATAGCAACGTTAAATGTGTTATCTCTATCGAACGCCTAAAGCGCAAAAGAAACAGAAATATTCTATGTTATTTTTTAATTTTCACGATTTGAATACATTATCTTTGTACTACGGGACTTAACGCGCAAAAAAAAAACATGAGATGCTTATATAATTAAATACCTTTATTTATTAGAAATATTTTAACTAGCTATTATAATTACGATGGCACCTTCATAATTGGGCTTATTGGTTTTTTTCAATAAATTATTTCACATTGCAATGTAGCAAAACTTGTAAAAGTCACTCAATTATATATTCTCAAGTAACTATATTCGAAATGAAGGTTCAAACACAATGCCACTACATTGAAATTACACAAGTTTCAGTGAAGAGCTCAAAACTCAATCTTATCTGAACCACCTTACCCTTCTACTTGTTATTGCGGACGCTTCAATATGCAAAGTATGTCTTATTATTTACCGTTCACGACTAATATGTCGTCCTTGGTAAACATATTGGGAATTAGTGATGTGCCGATAACAACCGCCTGAGATATCGATTTTGTATTTCGAGATTTTTTTTGGTCAGCTTACTTTCTGGTAGCATCTTTGTGTTGTTATAAAAGTTGTCTATTTTAGGCTTCCTATAGGTTTCTTTAAAACATTGATCTAGATTTTTATTTGCTTTATGTACATGACGTGAGATAAACTCACATTAATCTTGTCTTGTTATGTAGATCAATACAAATACTTTTAATCACCAAACGAATTAAATTTAATTTGTTTAATGGATCGGACTGTTATGTGCATTTATTGTTTGTAATGGTAAATAGAGTAGATAATTATGCAACGTTTAATTGTAACCAAATTAACATTTGCCCATTTTTAAATAATTCGTAATCACATACTCGTACCAAAAGTGAATACTTTTGGTCGATCGATTTATTTCAATCTAGCTATTTTATTGTATTCGAAATAAAATCAGCAATTTCTTACTCATACTCGCTGAAAATTAAGTTAGTTCTTACTCGTCATTGCAATAGGTAGGTACTACTTATACGCATTTTATTCGCTTTGGCGTCTACAAAATGTTGACAAATCAATATTATGATCGTACATCACTAGCGCAAAGGGTCGCGAACCCCATCTACGACCGATCCGAATATGATTGAAAGTCCCCACAATACGCGTTTGCCAACTATTTCTCACGTAACAAAGTCCCTATTGTGTCTAATATCAGAATATATTCTGGCTGGGACGGAGCAATAAATATACCCTTATGCTCGATAAACGAAACTGCTTTTTTGGGTAAGTTTCGAGAGGTTCCGTGAAACCACTTACTTGAAAATTGATTCGATTTTCGAATAACATTTTTTGAAATTTAAAATGAATGAATTTCAAAAAAAAATCTTCATTATTTTGCGTATCTGAATAACTGTGTTCAAATTTTGTTATTTTTATAACTTTATGTACCTATTATGAAATAAATTACTATGAGTTGTTTTAAACAAATGGATTATTGTCTGTGTCTATTACTTTAACTTGATACTTGGCTCTACAATAAAAACATTAGCTCTATCCACAGATCTCCGAATATCTACTTTATAAATTTTAATTATCAACTTAAAATTGTTTACTTAGGCAAATGCCATTATTAACTACAACCGAAAACAATACTACTTATTTAAGCTAAAACTACTAATAAAAAATAAAATAAAAAGCCTTTATTGTTGCTATATGCCTATAACTTAAAATAAACTTATTTAACTTAACTGTTTTATTATTCATTAACTTAACTTATTATGTCTTAACTAAAAAGTACAATTAATTATATAACATCGGCATACTTCTTTTATTTATTTATTTAATTTCTGTTCATATTCCTGTACAACTTGTCTTCCGACAAAGGCACATAAACTACTACTACATAAAAAAAAACAATAAGATAATCTACAGAAATTAAATGAATTGCTCATCATTTTACAGAAAATGTTGACAAGAAACACTACTAAAATGCTCGTATTTGAGAGTAAAGCTTTAACTTATGTTTCTATCTTCACACTTACTTATTAACTTAGCTTGTATTCCATTAAATTTTAAGGGACACTTAGTTACCAAAACCTTAAGGTTAAATTTAAAATGCAGTTTGCAATTCTCCACCTAATACAAACATTTACTTTGCCAGACGCTTTTGTGAGCTTATCTACAAAAGGTTTATCTCAAAAGATCTTATAAAAGCTCCCGGGGTAAATCGTAACGACATCTAAGGGTCGAACACAAAAAAAACTCTTTAAGGTTAATGAAACGAAGATAGCAGATGTTAAATTAAAGTGATAACATAATG
The DNA here is from genome assembly GCA_949316475.1 of Hypomecis punctinalis. Lineage (NCBI taxonomy): Eukaryota > Metazoa > Arthropoda > Insecta > Lepidoptera > Geometridae > Hypomecis > Hypomecis punctinalis. Next base: position 23,441,013 of record OX438804.1, read on the forward strand.
GATATCAATGGGGGTACTGAAACGGCTTACACAATCTTTTTTACTTCATTTGCTTGTAATGCGTTGAAAATTATGCGGATTTGTTATTTTATAAGCTGTTATTTAACTTACAATGGATGCACATATGAAAGTATGTATGTAAGTTCGGTTGGAATCTTGCAAGTTAAAGGTGAGGTGTCCACAAGTGGTATATTATTTGGAGAAAAATCTAACCAAGATGATATATACATCATTTGAAAGCTTGTTTTATGGGCTTCTGAAAAATTATTATTTTGATTTTTTCATCCATGCATTTTTTTTTAATGTGAAAAATAAATTGTTTGAAAAATAATAATACAACTTTTTATATTTTCTAGTTTAAGAATAATAAAGTGCTTCTTTTATTCGTTATTTTACTTGCATTCAAAGCTAATTCTTCCACATTCACCTCTTAATTTGCTAAAATTAAAAATTATAACCTACCAGTGTGACCAGTTAGTAGACCAGTTATGACAAAAACACTTATAAATGTGTCTAATGGGTAAAAATGCTTTTGTTTGACAATTTGGGGGTCACTTAATCCGAGATCCTAAAGATGAACCTATTGAGCCAAATATATTTATTTATCCTAACAAAATCAAAATTATTTAAAAAAAAATTACACTGCTCTTTTTTGTTTTTAACTGATGTAATAGACTCAGAAAAATATGAGCTTTCTCGAAATGTAACGAGTTGTGGTTAGATTTTTTGATTATTACTATACCAGCCTCCATAAATTTTGTGGACATGTTCTTTAACCAACTTCCCGGTTTCCTATTAAGCTGAAATTTTGCACGCATATGTATATCGCGTGACAATGTAATGTCATTGTCAATGTAAATAATATGGTACCATGGGGCTGATCTTACGATGGAGTCGGAAGGTGGCCATATGAACTCCTGTACAAGATAGACCCGTCGTATTTAGGCTCATTTTACTTGTCTTGGCTAGCACTCTGCTGCTACATGATGTCCGGGATCTCAAAAGCTTGTATTTAAAAAAAATATATTTTTATAATAAATAATTTATTTGAATTTTAGACCAGTGTTTTGTATTTTTGTATTGTTTTCGAAATAATGCAGTCGGGAAAAATGTTGAGTAAGTCATTATCATCTTCATAATATGAGTCGTAGAACGTCCACTGCTGGACATAGGATTTCAATGAGATCGGTGGGAAGCGTCATACTTATCGCAATCTTTCAGTCTTAATGAAGTCATCTGTTCACCTAGTGGGTTGACGTCCTACGCTGCTTTTCATTACTCTCCATTTATTTTTTATTACCCTAAGGATATATTATATACCAGCTGGTTTCTGGTTTCATAGAAACTAAGTTTGAATAATTCCATATTCTATACTTTCAGCCTGAAAATCTTTATACACAAAATCTCGGAAAAATAAACGTTAACTACTATTTACAAATTAAACTACATTATGTACAATATAATTATAAAGAAATAAGATATATATAAAAACATAAAAATACATATTTACAAAACAAACACGCCGTCCAGACCAGCAGCGTGTGGGAAGGTCCCCAGAACACTGGCCGCGTTACCTCGCTGAATCGCAAGGCTCAGGCTTTGAGCGAAGTACGCGCCAGCTCTAGGGTTTCCGGAGGCGAGGACCAACCTTTTTGATAAAGCTTTACAAAATATTTTTGTGTCGGATGACCACAGGCCCAAAGTTTCCACAGAAATAATATAATAGTCAAAATAATAATAGTTTAAATAATAATAGTCTAAATAATAATAATATACTCGTATTAGTCTGAATAATATAATATAGGACATATTTTCATTATGACCAGTTACGAACGGCTTGCATTAAGTATGATTCAGTCATAATCAGTTCATCTGATTATTTTGTCAGTTCACGGACTTAAATGTACGAGTTGTTCATAGAAAACAAAAATAATTATAATTCACTGATTCTATTCAGGTTTCAAAGTGCCCTACATTCTAACCTTAGGTCCTCAGATCCGGTGAACCAATTAGAGATACAACACGTTTCGAACAAAGCGCTCAAAGTTTTCATTAAATTCTTTCACTTCAATCCGACCAATAAACGAGCTTTGTGTACAAATGGGAGCGAACAAAACCGTTTAAGGGAAAGCATTTAAATTAATTCGATAAGCAAAAAACAGTTCTTTGACGCAACAATGACCGTAGCGTTCCATCAACGAATAGGCGATGTTACAGAGAAACACATTGTGATTTTTACTACACCTTATTTCTAAACACATTATAATTACATTTTTGACATAAATAACGTGATGTCGAATTGGGTATAAAATCAATTCCCAAGATTTTCCCTATCAGTTAAAGTTCTAAAAAGACTTAATAAAGAGTATTTCCCACCAATATTGTCTAATTTTGGTATAATTCATATTTTTTTATATCCGAGCCATGTATAATAATCTGATAAAGCCTGAAGTGACAAATTACTTGTAATACAGTGTTTAAAACAAAGTAATAAAAATGCATGTCACATAAAGTGGCAATGAATGGCGTTTTGCTCGTCTCGGCGCGAATTGCAGATACAAAATTATAAATAGAAAAAGTAAATCAATCATATTGCCCATGAATGACAATTATCATTTCGTCATTTATCGTACCGCCGTGAATTTATATATTTGAAATTGAGGAAGAAAGGAAATTGAGACAAATAAAACGAACACATACAAATTAAAATGTGGGTCAAAATAACATAAACTAACGCAATTTTTTTTCATCGGGCAAAAGTGCCTTTATTAACTATAACAGATTACAATACTAATCTATATGCTAAAACTACATACACTACTACTACATAAAAAGCAATTGGATCATCCACAGACCCTTGAACGTCTAAAGATAATACAAATACTCAAGCCCACTGCCAGTTGGCAAGGTGCCCAGCATGCTGGCTGCATTGCCATGCTGAATGGCAACGTTTATGCATTGAGCCAAATAAACCCTAGCATTTTGGCCCCGCGTCGCGTCAACCAGACGCTTAGAAAGACTTTGGAAAGCTAACAAAAATTGTATTTCTGTAGGTTATTCAACTCCGTTGAATCGGCCGACGGACGGTGCGATAAATCTGAACGAAGCAGATAATGTCTGGGCGGTTGAAACGGCTGCGTTTTGTTTGGAGACAAAAAAACAGCTGATAGCACTCGCAAAGCTGTTTTGTTACGATTCGGATACTTCAAGGACTTTTGGAGGTTTACCCGAATACGAATTTTAATCAAAGCTTATCGGACAGATTTTGTGGGTGATTAATGAGGACAAAAGCTGGTTTAGGTACTTATAAAGGATAATTTCCAAAAGTTCCCTGTGCAACAAAATGTATTGGAATGTACGATAATTAACTGTCTATTTTATTATATTAGTTGCAAATGCTTTTGCAACACGGACTAGCTGTATGCCAAAATGAACAATAGAAAGTATTTTACGCGACTAATGACATTAATGGCCGCCATCGTCGCCAAACGTCATGTCGTATCGATAAAGATTAGGGATGCTCGATTAATTGAAATCAATCGGTTGAATTTTTAATTTCCTTAAAATATAATTTAAAAAACCTACTAAGTATATTGAATACATAGATTTTAAATAAGTAGTTAGAATAATACTGAAGTGAAAAAAAGCTATTTTATACTACACCTGTTCGGAAAGTACCTTGATACTTTATCAAATTTACGGTAGAAAGTACGTCATTGCATATCGAACAAATATGCGGCGAGAAAAGGCATCTGAGCGGGAGAGAAAAGTGTATGAAAATCCATTTCTTACGTGGTTTTTCTTTTTTAATTTTGGGTAAGACTATGCGCTGGTAACCTAAATATCAAAAGCCAAAAAGTTTTTACAGTGAGTTTTTATCTCCAAGTTCGCAAAATGACACTGGCCACTAGCTGTGTGTTGGATGGTGTCAAACAATTTGAAAAAAGAACATGTGAAAATTGCAGACGCCAGTGGCGCCATTTTCAATTTGTGTGTTGTTTGAGGATTCAGTTTTCGTAGAAAAGTAAAATAAAAAGATTTAGTTTTTTATTTTCCTCGTAGGTGTAGTATAAAGCACTATGTATCACTCGAGAGAAAGTGCGATTCCCGATCTCGGGTGTTTTAAAGCCCTCGCCTATGGCTCGGGCTTCAAACGGCACCCTCGACGGTAATCGGTCACTTTCTCCTCTCGGTGAACAATGTACTATTTTTCAACGTGATCATTTTCCAGGGTTTTCTATTTGTCGTTTAGAAAAATGTGTGATATGTTTCTAACTAATCTATCATTCCTTTTGGGCTCTCTCGCAGTTGGGTAAAAATACGTATTGTTTCTGAATACATTTTAGGTAAATGTTTAGTCAGTGGGTCGGCTTGGGGGCGGATTATTTAAATTTAGAAAAGAAAAAAAACCGGACAAGTGTGAGTCAGGCTAGCACACCGAGGGTTCCGTCTAAAGCCAGAAAATTTCACAAAATTGGGAAGTAAGTTGTTAAAATCTCTATACCATAATCATCAACAAAAAAGTTTTTTTATCTTTTCTCGTCAAACGTCGAAAATTACACATTGCTTAAATAATTAAACACCTGTTTTAGCATGTGCTAATAAAGCTCTTTTATATGATACATTACATGATACGGTTTACTCAATTTGAATTTTGAACCCATATTTTGTGAATCTAGGCTCTATTTTTTGTGATCTAAATAAAATGTACAGGTATCAGATTTATTCCTATATGTGTACTCTGAGACAATGCTTCTCGCAAAATTTCATAGTTCTGTGTCAACGGGTATAATTCTGTAGGTTTTGATTTTTGTGAGTGTCGAAATATGCGTTTTTTACGACATAAACGGCTCTAACTTTTTTATACGGTAACTGAGAAGTTTTATTTTACACAACTGCAAGAGACCATAAATATACGTATATTGTTTAAATTTCAACTCGTGCCCAAAATAAAGAGTCTTGACATACAGACAGACGGACAACAAAGTGATCCTATAAGGGTTCCGTTTTTTCCTTTTGAGGTACGGAACCCTAAAGAACCAAATAGTTCTCTACAAACAAGTAAACAAAGATTATATTTTACCATTCATCCATTATTTAAAGTATACTTAGGTCTAAATTAGGTAAATTGTGAAACTTTTCCAACTCATTAGCATTCCAAATTCCTTTCTTTACAATTTACCGTTTTAAAAAGAGTCGAGAACAAAAAGTAAACGGCAAGAATAGCTTGAAATACCTAGAACCTAATAATCATAAAGCAAGAAATTTCCAGGTCCTTAATAAAAATTCAAGAATAATAAACCTCACAGATTTAGACAACTTATTAAGTACTATCTTAAGTTATCTCGCTCAAAATTTAGACTGTATTTTATTTATCTAGTGTGTATTTTCATTAGGTAAAGCTTGATTTACGCCTGACAACAAGATTATTTTATGCAAAAAATAGCATGACCGACTTCACCCGTGTACAGAATTCGCGAATATTTCGCACGGATCAATGCAGCATTTTTCACATTATTGTTGATTTGTCAAAAATAGCTCAGCCGATTTCGATAAAATTTAAATGAGACTGATTTCGAAGTATACTCTTTTCAATAAAAAAAGAATTATTGAAATCGGAGTACTATGAAAAAAGTTATGCGTGGTTATACATAAAAAAAATATATATATATACGCGTCGAATTGTATACCTCCTCCGGTAGTTCGTCGGTCAAAAAGGAGAGCTGTTATAAATTTGACGTATCTGCTCATTCAGGGTTACCAACTTGCCCAGTGCTAAGCCGCAAGCGGGCGATTAAGACCATTACTATGAACAAATTTTACTATGGGGCTAATCTAGAAATGAAGAAAAAACATCTACTATTTTATACAACATTTCAAATTGGAGTAAACAATAGGTATGGAACAGCTGATATTTTTTTAAAATTTTGGGTTGACCCCATAGTAATAGTTATTTATAATAATGGTATGAGTCACTTACTTTCGGCTTTATATCCAGTAATGGATAATCCTGTACCTATATATTATAGGTTTGTGTATACTGAATGCTGCGGTATTTTGACGTTATTTTTATGAAACTTTTTTATGTTTTTTTTTATTTTTATTTATTTGTTAAATTACATATATAGATCACTTCATTAAAAAAGAAGCGCGGGAGTGCGCGTATTCCCTGATGAAGGAGTACTAATTTTACTCCGAAACCGGTCGGGTTTCCCAGCGGCCCGGCCGTATATCATACGTGAGTTAAAACCGGTGTTTTATTTAATACATATATAGATTATTATTATAAACTACGGGACTAATCGCGCTCTAAAATTACGAGATAAATAAATAAATACCTCATTATCCCGACGTTTCGGCCGAGTTGCATCGACCGTGGTCACGTGTAGACTCAACTCGGCCGAAACGTCGGGATGATGAGGTATTTATTTATCTCGTAATTTTAGTGCGCGATTAGTCCCGTAGTTTATAATAATAATGTGATCAAATCGCGATAGTTTAAAAACAACAATTATAGATTACTCGTTCATACATTGTCTCAAAACCTAGATTAGGTTTGTCTAGACAATCTAGTTCTCATATAGGTATTAACAGTATTAAATATTATGTGCTACAAGATACATTTTCATACATAAACAAATATGTATACATATCAATGTATATAGACATACAAAAACCTCATCAACTGATATGACTTGAGATGGTTCTTGGCTATTTTGAATTAAATAATAGTCGAAATTTTTTCAGTCTATTTTTTTAATTTTTTGTGTAATAGTGAGCTGCTAAACTGCAACTTACCCTGTAAACGAGGGTAAACCCGTCGCTAGCTGCTTACATAATAAAATTGGTGGCGTAATTTAGTAGCTGTTTCTAAGCGATTACCAAAGCTTAGCAATTGTCGGCAAGGTCAGTCTTCGGATGAGTAAGCGCGAGTGGTATTTATAACTGAGCACTATCGTGGCTCGGATGACACGTTAAATTGATAGGTTCGGTTAAATCAGAGGCCTTCAGGCAGCTTAAAAGCCAAAACATCTACCGCCTTACCACAAAAATTTTACGCACACTTTAGACATTGTTTATCAGTACAAATTGCACGGCTAAACAATGTTTATAGTGTGTTTAAAAATCTTTTGTGGTAAGGCGGCTAGGTGGTAAAAAGCTAGCCATCGAGCCTATACAAACAAACTTCCACGTTTCCATTAAAACTTAGGTTGGTATTATAACATCGAAATAACTCACCAAAAACATTTATGATAATGAGAAAATAAAACGAGGAATAATATTTTCAGTGGCAACCAACCTATCTAGCCCATTTCGGCTAAATTAAATATTAATCGACTTCGAGTAACCACATTGTTCATACTTATATTTTCCCAAAACATAAACGATTGAAAGAAACCTATTACTATCAAAATGGTACTAGTAATAAACTGGTTCTGAAGAGACAAAACCGTACAAGTACAAAGTCCTAATATTTGTTTAACAATATTGTAAAAAAAATATAATTTTCATGCCGATTAGGTAAAGTATTCCAATGAACATAATTCTATGGACAAAAATATCTGAACTATCAAAAAATACTGGGTCAAAAAGCTCATAATATAATTAAAAAGATATTATGTCAAATACCTACTAGATGTAGAATTTTAGAATGAATCATTAAAATGGAACCCGTTGTTTTTGGTGCGGCGCTCGTGATTGAGTCATCATCAGCACATCATTGTTTTTTTGGAGAACTGAAGGTTTAGTCCTGAGCCGCAAAAGATTGACTATCACCGACCTGATAACCAACTGAGACATGTATTTTTTTATAATATTATCTAGAGTTTGAGCAAAAAAAGAAGCGTCGTACGAATTGAGGTCGCCCGTATGCCATTTTATTAATTTTGTTACGTTGATATACAACTAAAAGTGTTTGATACTTGGTAGACAGCGGTTTGGTTTTCATCAGTAGACTCGCGTCTGCCATGTAGTCAGGACCTTGGTCTTATTGTTAGTACACCGTAACGCTACGATGGTTTTCTTTTTGCACAAACTTTAGCATAAAAGTCATAATATCACGCGGGTAAAGCTACGAGCAAAAGTTAGTTCAAGGAAACTAATTTAATTTATTTAAAGAAATCCATAATATGCCTTTTCAGTCAAAAAAGAAGAAATCATCTAGCTCCAACAATTTCCTCATTCTCGAAAGAGGCCGAAATTTCCAAAAAGCTCGACATTTACCAGAAAGGTTCATCAAACTTTAAAACAACGTTCAAGATTTTTGCCCTGTCTCGAGACCAGTCTCAGAGACAAAGCAAATAATAGCTGCAGAGAATTGGGGCAGATGGCATTGTTCCCGTAATCTTTACTGTGGGTAGCAAAAAACGGCCGGTTCAGCTACTGATTAAACCCTGATCTGCCCATTGCCACTATAGATTAGAGCCAGAGGAATCTTGCGGCTTGTGAAATGATTTTGTAGACGATCTTGGTTATATTTAATGGGATGTTTAATGGAACGGGGGCTGGAATTGTGGTTGAGCACAATTGAGGCTCTGCTGAATGTTTCCTTTCCGATCTCTCTATCTTCTGATCTTTCCGTTTGCTTGAATTCTCGTATCTTTGCATAAATGGTTTGTTATTGATCGTTTATCAATTTCTTTAAACACTAAAGTGATTTTGGGTTAATTAATTCTTGAACAAAGTAAATAGTTATGATGGGTATATTTCTATCATCGTGTGTGTAGCTTTAAAGGTCGTCTCAACGGATTGACCAGCGAATGCATAATGTCGCTCAGATTTTGCCCGCAGCTTTACCCGAGGGATGTTTCAATTTTTGTGCTATCCTATGAACTTTTTATTTTTCCGGAAGTGAAAGTAGCCTTTTTCACTCTCCAACTTTTGAACTATTCATATCCATGTCAAAAATCAAGTCTATCTGTTACTCTGTTGCTGCGTGAAAGAGTAAAAAACCAACAAACACACTTTGGGATTTATAATATCAGGAAGAAATAAGGTTATGATTCAAATCATTCAACGGCTTCACTAAGTATTTGAACATTGTAACGTTAATTGTATTCCTATGTATTTAGATAATTATTCAGTTAAGTATCGTAGCGCTCATATCGTAGTTTGACTAGGTCTTCGTTAGCAATCATCGAAGTTAAGCAACGTTCGGCACACTGAGCGCTACCGTGGATCGAATGACATGTTAAATAGTAGGCCCCGGTTGTTTTTACCGTTTAGCCATGTCAGAAGCCTTGAGGCGGCTAAAACTTTGATACCAAGGCTAGCCACCCGGCCTACACAAACTTACTTATTCAGTTCCATCATTTCCCAATTTCTTTTTGTTGAAAAAAGCTATTCAATAAAACTACCAATATTACTTCGTTTCATCATAAGTTCTTACTAAATATTATGACGGCTAGCGATGATTAATGGCCACAGAACGGGATCGATTGAATCAATTTATGTCACACATTCGTCTACTAAGTATACGGGACGGCCCTGAGACATACAAATACTACATTTTATGTCTATAAAATTGATTTGTGTTTCCATTTAGATAATTTATGTTCTGTGAAATGATTTTGTTAATACCTACGATACATTTACTTAGTTACTACTCCACTAGAAGCAATCAAATCACTTATCCGCACAGAATCATAAATTAACTATTGGTCTCGCTACGCTTGACTAAACTAGATCTAGCGCCGTCATACTTGGAAAATGCGGCAATTTACAGTATGCCATAACTGACACATTTAGCTTACATTGATAGCTGTGTATGACGTGGACGCGTGGACGTACCGAATGTTTGAAAAAAATGACAGTTGTCACAGTCTTCAACACACAATACACAGAGCTAATACTATCGGAGAGATAGCGCTGGTGTCGTTTGAGCCAATCCAACCTCAAAATACCACAAAAATGTATGGAAAATCTTGCTCAGAGCTGTTAAAACTGTCAAATATGGATTGGAATTTGTCATTATCGGAAGAAAAACACGGTAACAGGCACTGAATCGAGATATTTTAATGTCTCTTTCTAACTCATGCCATATTCAATCAAAGCATCTTCTTCAGATTTTTTTTGGATATTATTCCTCTGGTTGTAATAGCTCTATGAGACAATACAATAATAAGTTGCCGCATTCATGAAGGTATTGTTTTCAGATAGCGCGGATCTAGTCGTGACTAGCAAGACCAATTATTAATCTAAGCACAGAACGTTTAGAAAATAATCTAGATAGGTACTCACACTGCCAGTTGACGTTGCCCCGTTATCTGGCAGCATTACCGCTTTGAATGGAATGCTGCCCACAACTTTAGTCACGTTTCACTTTTACCAAACACTCGGACAGATTCTTGAAAACAAGATGAGTTTATGGCGCATACGCACCCAATGGCTTGAGATCAAACGGCTCGAACATGTAACTACAGCCGAGGTTAGCATATTTCCTCCGATTGTTCTACTTGTCACTTGGCTGATAAAAGGACCAAGTTGGCCTTTATCATCCATTTTGAGTCAAAAACTGGTTTTGTTAGTTGTAAAGATCGTTTTTATGAAATGGCGGTGAAATATTTTGTTTTAACGCATGAAAAGTGACGATACACAGCTTGCACTTTTTGCTTACCTACATATACTCGTATCTTGAGCGCCCAAAAACATAATAATTGTTCGTAACTGCAATACATTTTAATCTTAACATTTTTTATTATGTATAATAGGGCTACATTTGGACACCAACCCGACTGATGGAAAGCGAAGTTATTGCCTAAGATGGAGTATGTACTTCATTAAAACTCGCGTGAGAATACATTATATTAAATAAAACACCGGTTTTAACTCACGTATGATATACGGCCGGGCCGCTGGGAAACCCGACCGGTTTCGGAGTAAAATTAGTACTCCTTCATCAGGGAATACGCGCACTCCCGTCGACTGGCGCACGCACACTCGTAGGTCGTATATCATACGTGAGTTAAAACCGGTGTTTTATTTAATATTTAATGGAGCATGTAGACTTAGAAGATACTTATTCAATCTTGACTTGAAGACATCCAAATTGTTATTGTCAAGAAACAATGACGGAGAAATGGAATTCTAAAAAAATACTTTTGTAAAACGATTAGTACGAGTATTTCAGTTATTTACAAACCCTTAACGTTAGTATTAGATACTTCCCAGCTGATTTTGGTAACAAAATTCAAGAATATCCGATCTCAAACAGTTCAGTTACTGTTACTGCCGCCGCCATAAGGCGCAAAGCGCGCCGATAAAGGGATTATGGATCGCGGCTTTTTATTTTTATTCGTCCAAGTTACGCAATACCGTGGTTCAGTTTTATTGTACAGTCGCCGACATAGTGGTATATTCGTAAAATTAGGATCTTACTTTTTGTGCTGTTTGATGCTTGTGCCGACAGATGTTGCAGACGTCAGTTGAGGGAAAAAGCCGTAACTTGGTCATATTTTTGGGGTTTTGTTCTCAACCAGAAGCTCTTAAGTTAGGTCTTTGCTAAAGCAGAGCTGGACTGAAGGGTAAGTCTATCGTAGAAATTCCATATATGTGTTATCAGCTTGTATCGAAACTTTCTATAATAAAATCTATATAACAGCCGTAGGATGTCCACCGCTGGACAGAGGCCTCCTTCGTGGATTTCGAATAAAGCTGGTTGGAAGCGGCATGCATCCAGCGCGTTCCTGCGATCTATATTATATCTTCAGTCTACCTAGTTGGTGAACATCGTATGCTGCGCTTGCGTGGTTATTCGAGAACTTTACGCCCCCATCCGTCATACGTTCTTCGAACTATGTGCCCTGCCTATTGGCATTTTTATTTGCTAACCCACTGGGCTATGTTGGTAACTTTGGTTCATCTGCGGATCTCCTCATTTCTGATTCGATCCCACCGAGATACATCGAGCATAGCCCTCTCCATAGCACTTTGGGTTGGTTTCTCCACATCTTGAGCTTATTCATAAGGCCTACATTAAAAGACCATGTTTCAGTTCCATATTAATCCTGCAGTCATGATGAGGTCATCCGTCCACCTTGTGGGTGGACGTCCTAAGCTGCGCTTGCCGGTTTGTGGTCTCCACTCGAGAACTTTTCGACCTCATCAGTCATCATTTCTCCGCGCTATGTGTCCTGCTCATTGCCACTTCAACTTGCCAATCCGCTGGGCTATGCGCAGGCATCTATAGGTCCCATCAATCTCTTCGGCGGCTATGAAGCTAGCTAAAAGCTGCCCACATCCCCTCCCTTGCGCTGCTGTCATATGAATATATTGCTACATCATCGAAGTCATCATTGTACTTGATTGGAGATAAGTACTAACTCAGTAAAAGAAGTCTCTATACGTGGCTTAGTTCACTCGTAGACAATTTCACTAAGAAAAGCTACCGTCTTACCACAAAAGATGACACGCTTTAAACACTGTTTAATCGTGCAATTTGTACTGTTAAACATTGTCTAAAGCGTGCGTAAAACTTTTGTAGTAAGACTATTATATGTTTTCCAAATTTCTTACGAGTATAACCTTGTTACAGAAAAAAACTACCATCAATATATTATAGTCTAGAAGTACAATCACTGTACAAAACTTTTAAAACGATTAGATACTTTTGTCATTCAGTATATTTACATATAAAATAGTCTGGTAAGAAAAGTTTACCCCTATACAACATTGTTTTAAGTGCTTTACGGCTTTTAAACTTAGATGAAGTTTCAGAAAAAAGACATATCTTTGCATTTATTTAAAACATGGATATTAACGGCGTATCTGCCACAAGTGAGTGCACACAGCGTAGTTCGACTTGGTGCTTTTAGTGATTATTATAATTAAGAAACATTTGGCACTGTCATTCTTCGTATGGGTGACCGCGGGTGGCATTGACAACTGAACGAAGATGATACGTTAAATTAAAAGCCTTGGTTGCTTTAACTTTTTAACGATGTCAAAAGGCTTTATGTGGCTTCGAAAGTCTATCACTAAAGCCTGTTATTAAGTTGATCTTGCTTGCTTTACCTTTAAAAGATAAGATTCTGTATACATTAAGCTATACTACGGTATTTTTATATCAACACAGCTCGTAGGATGTTCCTTTGATGATTGTTTATTTATGTAATGGTGCTTGGTATCTGAAATCTAGTAATTTGCCACCGCTGATGACGTAAGCCGGTAGACACTCAAGTGTCTTCTGACGTTCAAGTGTCCCATAGGAATCTTTTTTCGTGATGAAAAGTAGCCTGTAATACTCTCCAACCTATATAACACACAAAATGTATATTCACAGAAAATATCCGTCTCTCCTCTGCTGTGTTAAAGATTATAGTTGTATCAGCCTTTATCGCGCGTAGTACAGTGTAGGTTGTAGGCCTACTTACGTATATCTACCACACCGGCCCAGTGCGGGATGGCGTATCATCATACGCGCCAACGATTTTCTTTTACGAACGTATGCAGGTTGCCTCACGATGTTTTCCTTCACCGAAAAGCCAGTGGTGTGATATGCAGTACATAAGTTTTAAGAATTCGTTGGTACGGGACCGGAATTTGAACCACCACGACCTCACGATTGTAAGGCATGTGTTACCCAGGCAGTTAAGTCTACTTATAATAATGTTGTGAAAGGATTAGACTCCAACCAATATAGTTATAGTCATTTATTTACTGCTTATATGGGTCAGTTTACAAATAACAAAATATGAATTGCCCTATCCTGTCTTTTGACATGCAATAAGCTTAGCTAAAGTATCATCATATATATAAATAAATAAATATTAGGGGACATCTTACACACGGCCTCTGACCCCAAACTAAGCAAAGCTTGTGATATGGCTGCCAAAGACTGATATACTAGAAATACATATTTTTTAATACATACTTATATAGATGGTCTTGGGGAGGCCTTTGCGAATAAGCAAGACAATCACAACGCCGGTGACATAATCTAAATTTATTTTGTTTATAAGATTGTTAAATAAAGGCTAAAATAAAAAAAAATAAAAATAAAAAATATATAGATGGTACCTAAATAACACCCAGACACAGAGCAAACACCTATAAAGTAAATAATTATCACTAAAATACCTATCATCAACACAAATAGTAAGACAAATGAAAATACAATACATGACGCTACACAAAACAAACAACTTGGCATAAAAAATAACCAGATAACCTAAAAAAAACAATTTGTCACTTTTACGATGATTATTGACAGACATGAAAGCTGGCGATAACATGTGCATTAGCATTTGCAAAGTGAATTTAAAGCCGGCTATTCACGTTTCTATTTTTTATTCAGTGCATCATACATGGAAAGTGAACTTTTAACCCTTACAACTACATATATTCTTTGATTTTTTTTTTTTTTTTAACTTTAATGATGTATAATGACAATACTACACTACTACTACATAGAAAGCAATTGGATCATCCACAGACCCTTGAAGGTCTAAAGATAATCCAAGTGCTCAAGCCCACTGCCAGTTGGCAGCGTGCCCAGCATGCTGGCAGCATTGCCACGCTGAATGGCAATGCTTATACGTTGAGCCAAATAAACACCAGCATTTTGGTCACGCGTCGCGTCCACCAGACGCTCAGAAAGATTTTTGAAAACGAAATGAGCTCCCGGCCCCCACGGACCCAAAGTCTCAACTCCAAATGGCTCAAATATGTAACCACTACCGAGGTTAGCATATTTGCGCCGCTTGTGCTGCTCAGCCGAATTGGCCGCCGCTCCAGCCCTACTCTGAGTCTCAGGAAGATGTGACGGTGCCAAAGTATCGACGCAAGTTGCGTCCCATACTAAGGGCCGACCACACTTCCATGGGACCAGCGTCATGCCGTCAGGCCTTTTGCCATCACCACGCGCCAACCCACTCGGTTCGAGTACGGCTGCGATATTGGCGGTGACAAAAGCCCTGCGTATGACATCATTAAGGCTGGCGTGGCGTCCAATCCGACCAGCGCTTCTTGAGCAAGAGAGACCGTGGTGACCGAGCTGGTCAACTGCAGTACCACACTGACAGCGATGGGCCTCACAACACCTTGCACCCAAGCGTAAGCTGACAGCTAGACGAAATGCATTTGGGTCTAAAAGGTTACCAGTATTGAAAGAGGGCAATGCTTGCAACCAAAGACCGGACTCCCATACAGAGACTGCAAGGATACGGGCGCGATCCGCGACGCTAGGACACGTATCTAGAAGAGATTTCCGTGCTAGTTCGCAGATCGGCCGATCCCACAGTCTCTGCGACGATAAAGTCTTTGGAAGCTCGGTATTTGGGCAAGCGACCCTCCAAGCATTCGTTGCCTCATTCAAATGAGCTACATCTACGCCAGAACGGCCTAAAGAAGGTGCGAGGATTTTTTCAATCAAGTTCTGAGTACTATGAATGGAGGACAAGAAAGCTGGTAAAGCAACACTTGAAATTTGGCGGACCCCTAGCCCTCCAAGCCTAACAGGCAAGGAGGCTTGTAGCCACGCCCTTTCACTCATGTCAATATTCAAAACCGATACTAGGGACTGCTTTACAACATCGTCTAAGCTCAAAAGGAGCTCATTGTGTTTCCACAATGGACTACATCGTAAAGCGTACATAAATTTTGGAACAAACAGACAACATCTTATAATGGTAAAAGCCATGTGGGCGTTAATTTTGAGTAGCCTATCAGAGGCACTCAAAAAATTTTGAATTTTTTCTTGAACGAAAGGCGGAAAAGACTCATCTAATATCGGCGAACCTAGAAGGCGAAGAGAACACTTGTCTACCGATTTGATGTTAGGTGCCAAATCATTAAATTTGTTAAGTATCAAATCTTTATCCGGACATGAGTCGCAAACGAAAAGTTCGCATTTCGAAAAATTTAGCTCCAAACCAATTTGACGAAACTCGTCAATAAGAATTTCCAAATCACGTAGGACTGTGCTCGCATCGCCACCCAAAGTCCCGTCATCCAGATACCAAACGTTGAGTTTAGATTGGAGACGTTGAACAATTGGATGAATGGCCAGGCTGAAAATGGCTGGTCCGAGAGGGTCACCTTGTTGACAGCCAACGGAAGATAGCAAAACATCATTTTTGTAAATTAATTTAGTGGGTTTGCCGTAGCATTGCCAAAGAAAATTGAAAAGATCGGGAATTTTGTCTTTGACCTGTGCCAACAAGGCGTCTCGATTAACCGAATTGAAAGCATTTTTGACATCCACCTTAAGCAACACCTCTCCACAATTTTGACCGAGAAAAGTACGAAGCGAATGAACAGCAGCCTCACATCCACCCCGCGAACCAAAGCCAAGCTGTATTGGTTGAAAAAGACTACTCAAAAGAGCAACCTTTTTTCCACAACCGGCTTTGGCTGCGAGACGACGATATGTGGTGCCAACAGCAATAGGTCTGATGCCACCATCTTTTTTGACAAGTGCGCATAGGTTAGCGCCATACAAGACTTCGATGACGTCATCATTGACCCGCCCAGATAACATGAGATTTGCCAAACCCGTTAATTCTCTCAAGAGAGACTCAGCCACCTCACCAGAGCTAAAAGATAGAAGATCTTTTAGATGTTGAGGCGAGAGACCATCTAGGCCTCCGGCTGAGCCGCTCCGAAAAGAAGAAACGGCCGCTGCAATCTCCTGAGCTGACACTTCAATGACAACGTCATCAGGGTGTGGTGGCTCAGGCAGGTGGAGACATGCTGCCGGCGGATGCTTGTCACGGAGTGACTGGACCGTATCGGGTGTGTGGGGGGCAATAGTGTCGCTGGAGAACAGGACTCGTGCGGCGCCTTTGATATCGCCATCACTAATTTTGCTCTCTACTATTTTAATAGTAACAGAATCGTCTGTTTTTTTAGAATTTGGTTTATTCTGCCTTGTTGGCGGAATAATGCTTTCAAAATCTAAAGAGTTCTCTTCCAATGCGCTGTACTTTACGCAATTTTCCTTTACCCTAGTGGTAAGGGATTTTTATATTAAGTTTACTAAGAACGTGACCGGCATAAGGGGTATAAAATGTGTTTCCGTCATACGGTGAAAACCATTATATAGCCTGCTTTATTAACAAAAATGTTTTGATAGATCAATCTATTTTTATTTATCAAAACACGCGTTTTCCCAAAGTCATGCCGCGCGCGCCTCCCACTACGAAACGGTGTTACTTTGTTTGCGTCTTATCTCAAATAGGCAAAAATGTTTTGCACATTCATTACGAAATTGTATAAAAGTAGAAAACTTTTGTAAATAAGTGATAGACATTCGAAAGTAAAGTATAGTAATAGAATGACTTCAAACGATAACTGGACGCCTGCTGCAGATAAAACGATCACATCTGTGTAAAGAATAAGAAATATATTTCTATTTGTACGATTAGCTATTTAAAAATATAATACCAAATATATAATTCTTAATTTAATCATACCTCGTGTAGCTAAAATTAAGGTTGAATACCGATGCACAGAGTAGAAACTGCTACTGATAGAAAAGTTAATGAGAAAACCGTTGCCCTGGGCTTCAGAAAATTAAATCCGTAACAGGGAAAAAATTATACATTTTCATAAAACTTTCTTTCAGGCCAGTAGTACAACATTTTGTGCTTGATCGACAACCGATAAGAAAATTATCCAAAAATCTCTAAAGTATCTAATAAAGGTGTATAGTTTCTTTTCTCACTTTTCTCATAAAACACGTTTTGAATTTTTTAAAAGACTTTTTGTATTCTCGAAGATTAAAATAAATAAGTCAAAAAGCATTTTAAAGTAAATATCTATTAACTAGCCAAATAAAAAGCCTTAGTCATACTTGGATGCTTTAGTGAGAAATTGACCACAAGCATCGAAGTCGCCCTTTTACCGCGTGGAAAGAAGAAAACACCAATGAGATGTTCGAGTGGCTCTCACTATCACCAAACATACAAAGTAGAAAATAACCGGACAAGTGCGAGTCAGGCTCGCACGCCAAGGTTTGGTTTCGGTTTTGGTTTGGTTCCGTACAAATCCAGAAAATTTCACAAAATAGGGAAGTAAGTTGTTAAAATCTCTATACACATCTCATCGTACATCAAAAATTACACATTGTTAAAATAATTAAAAACCTGGTTTAGCATGTGCTAATAGACTCACTTTGAATTTTGAACCAATATTTCGTTAATTTTGAGGCCCTATTTTTTGTGATATAAATAAAAACGTAGAGTTTTTAGATTTATTCCTATATCTGTACTCTGAGACAATGCTTCTTGCCAAATTTCATAGTTCTATGTCAACGGGAAGTACCCTGTAGGTTTTGATTTTTGTGAGGGTCGAAATATGCGGTTTTTACGATAAAACGGCTCTAACGTTGTTATACGATAACTGAGAAGTTTTTCTTTCACACAACTGCAAGAGACTGTAGATATACGTATACAGTTTAAATTTCAACTTGATATCTTTACGCGTTCCCGAGATAAAGAGTCTTGACATACACACAGACGGACAGACGGACAACAAAGTGATCCTATAAGGGTTCCGTTTTTTTCCGTTTGAGGTACGGAACCCTAAAAATACCTCCAGGTACGAGTAGAGTTTGTGCAAAAAGAGAAGCGTCGTAAGTGAGGTCGCCCGTGTGCCATTTTACTAATTTTGTTACGTTTACAACACTGCTCTGTCATTGCTAGTACAACTAAAAGTGTTTGACGCTTGGTTCTAATTCGGTTTTCATCAGTACTCGCGTCTACCAAGTATAGTCGGTACCTACCTTGGCTGCTGATTAATATCTTATTGTTAGTTCACCGTTACTCCATGACAGTTCTCCTTTTGCACATACTCTAATAGGGAAGGTCAAATTTTGAAGAAAATAAACCGTAAACATCCGCTGAGCTCAGCACAACATTAAAGACCAGATGGATAATTATGAATAACGCAGGATTGCGTAGATAATTTGGCTGAAATATGCCTCCTAAATTCCAGTTCCTTATAGAAAATACATAAAACTACATTTCATATAAACAATAAATAGGTATGCACTTAATACTTATTATTATCTTACTTATTTTACTTACGCATTTCATTATATTTCAAGTGCTCCATTGTTTTACATAATTATTTTGCCGGTCACGCTCTTTAACAAAGTGTACGTTAGGATTTATACTCAAATTCAAATTCAAAAATCTTTAACATAAAATATACATGCTATTGTAATTGAATCCACCGGTTCCGAACGAGTTAATTTGTCTCGGAATCCGGTGGCTTCTCCGTAGAGTTGCACTAGATTAAAATAATTATAAACAAAAAACTAGAATCAATCAACAATAAGTTTTGAAATAATATTTAAAATGATAAAATTTAAACATTTATGCATAAGTTATTAAAACGTATTAAAACTATGATGAGCATAGTTAGAACCGTATTTTAACATAAATAATTAATAAAAGAAATTTAATGAACAGAGATAAAGCTTTCAGTGTTTTGATAGTCTATATCTTTTAGGAAAGATAACATTTTTTTTAAATGTATGCGCATTTAGCGTCTGAACAGTAGACTATCTTATCATATTACCAACTAGCTCATCCGGCAAAATTCGTTTCACGCAATATATTTATAAATTATAGCCTATATGTTATTCTGATATATAAGTATTACTATTGCAAAGTTTCATCTCAATTCATTCAGTGGTTTTTGCAAACATCCATACATTCATCCATACTTTCGCGTTTATTATAATTTTTAGTAGGAAGTACATAATATCTTTAAAAAATTGTGTTAAATTCATGACTAGATAAAATAAAATAGATAAATTAATGGAAATATAAATTGGCCTTATTAAATCTAGCAGGTCCACTAGTAATCGTCCTCATACTATTTTCTAAGAAAGAAAAAGTTATGAAAAATTGAAGCGAAAAGATTTCCCCCGAGATACCCGCATACATCTCGAATATTATCCAACTTTCTCAAACTTGGCGTATAAAGTTTTAGTAAAATTTTAATATGGGTAGTTTATTTTACCTAAACGCTATTTTACCTTCGTGGCTAATGAAAATGGGCGATGAAAGATATTTTGTCTTCATACTTTTTCTTTAAATCTTTTTGAAACTGCTAGAAGAGGTAGAGATCATTAAGATTACCGTCATCATTAAAATAAACATTGCGTGTAATAGACTTCTCACAAGGTGATGTACTTTATATAATTGGTTGGATTTATTTATTATTTTTAAATGTTTTTTTGTAAAAGTAAAATTTATATTTGGAAAATCAGCGCAAAAGTCTATACAAGGAAAGACACGGAACTGATCAGGGTAATTGTTTGCCAAGAGATAGGCCTAGCTGAGTTTGGAGCCCACTAAATACAATAATAATTAAGGCAGGAAGCAAACGTGCGTCATGTGTGAGATAAGCAATCGAGGAATGTTTGATTTCTATAGAAACTGCATGAAGTCATCCACTCACATCCTCAAACAAGTGTCTGACACCGGACACCGACACCGGGAACTGTAATTGCTGTGTCCTGTAGCGGTGATCTGACAAAGTCACCCGTTACTACTGGTCACTGGTTACTGTAGTTGCTCCGGACCGCAGCATAAAGAAGAAATAAGTTACCGGTGATCAGTAGTAGCAACGGGTGACTGTGTCGGACCACCGTTATAGGACACATCAACTACGGTTTTCTGTGTCGGTGTCCAGCCACAGAGCTTATTTATCTCGTAATTTTAGTGCGCGATTAGTCCCGTAGTATATAATAACCCTGTATAGTAAACATAACTGTATATAATGTAAACGTTTTGGTTTATATTAAAACAAAAAAAACAAAGGTCTCCAAACGCTTAAAAACTGAAGCCAAACCTATATCTGTTTTTCTGAACTTTCTATTAAAAGTAATACCAGAGGGCACAGTTAGTGCGACATAAACACAGCTTTTAATATCACGTTTTCACCTTCTGCTGTATAATAAGGTGCTTACAGCTGACTACCTCGCAGCACTTTGTTCTAAAAATGGCTCTCACATAAAAACTGGCGTTGTCGTAAATAAACAAACCAGTGCAATTTTAAGCCCACGCCTTCTTTCAGAGGAAGAGAGATGTTTTTCGCCAGGAAATACATTTGGGCCGAAGCTAAAACGTGCTGAGTTCTAAGAGAAACAGCAGGCGTATGGTGGGGTAGGTATGTCTAGGTTATAGCGCATTACATTTTGTAACCAGTAAGGGATTTTCTTAACAGTTATGTAAATAAGTGGCAGAATTATTTGAGTTATATTTAAATAAGGTGTAAATATTAGTAAGTTATTTGTCATGTCAAGGCTATGTATCAAATCATTATAATTTAAATTAGTTTGCAAAAAATAATATTCGTGTTTCTTGACACTCACTTGAATTCATCATGATCATAATCTTTGAAATTTTTTCGAATGAAGCCAGTTGAAAATCCTATCTAATCCACCTAGAATCTAGCGTTTAATGTGGTATCCATTAGATTTTACATGAACTTTGGTGGATACCATCATGTGATCCATAAAATATTAAATAGATAAAACAATTTAAAACATCAATGACGAATAATAATGCAAAAAATATCATTCGTTTTTATAAGAACTACGGCGAAAGAAATACCGCACAAGAAGTTTAATGTGCCTGTAGCTGATAGGAAGATAACTACGTCGAAAATAAAACTTTAAAATATGAACACTAAAACTTGGGATTTATTTTCCGATCCGTCAAGTTGCAGTTAACAAAAATATTACACAGGCAACGCGCGTCGTGCGCGTGGAGGAGCGCGGCGACGACTGATGTACTCCCACCTATGGGCTTGCAAATCGGTCTCCACGCGCACTTCGCCTATTACCTTTGACAAATAAAAACTAAGAAAAATATCACTCTTTCTACAGTCGGTTGCGATCAGTCGCGCGCGTCGACCTCTTACAGTGCCTACATTAAAGTACATACTTTAAACGCAAAATTAATGTACCGCCTCTGCATTTTCCCCATCTGGCCTCAAGCCATTTCTCAAATGTATCAGATGGTACCAATGTGTTTCCGCGCCTCTCGAATATCCGTCCCGATGGCCGTAAAGCAGTTTTATTGGCTTTCTGTTCAATGATCCAGTGAGTAGACTAGCTTTGCGCGATTCTTGAATAGATATTGTAGAGTTGAAAATTATAGTACAAATAAGCCTCTCTAGATGGCACAATTATAAATTATGTTGTTTTATTTCACAGTTTGTACGCCAATTTAGTTTTGGATGCAATAACAGTAGGCACAATCTTTTGCGGTAGAGTAAGAACTCTTGTCATACGGATTTCTGCTCGCGTGGAAATTTAATCCGCACGCGTGTGACTCTCTACTATGTGCGTGGGGCCTTCGTAATAAGAAAACCAATAAGAATATCAATGTCATTGGTAGGTTGCGGGCATCACTACATAGTATAAAACATAGTCGCTTCCCGCTGTCTGTCTGTCCCTATACAGGGTTATCCCTAATCAATTAGCAGCCTTTTAGGGGTTATTCTGTACATAAAAACTAATAGCTTTTGTTCTGCGACTTTGGTTAAAACTCAAAAAAAAAAGTTACATAGAAAAATTTCGTTCAACCGAGACAAAATGTATGGAATAGCTGTTCACACACAACAAAAGTTGTTAGTTTCGATGTACAGAATAAGCCCCTGGAAGGATGCTAATTGATAAGGAATAACTATGTATAATATGCTTAGATCTTTAAACGGATTTTGATGCTGTTTTTTTTTTTAGATAGAGTGATTCAAGAGGAAGATTTATGTGTATCTTCATCTGTGCGAAGCCGGGACCGGTTAAATTATATTTTAACAAAATCTCGCTGTAAGCGGGGCGTCAAATCCGCAAGTTAATTAGTATACATTATCAGGTTCAATTAAGTTATTAGTATTTATTTATTTATTTAAGCCTTTATTGCCAAACTAAACATAATTGACTGATAACTGAAAAACTCACACATGTCATGGGTCCACTTGTGTACAAAAAATTGCCAGGCTCATTAATTTCAGCACCAACGCTGAACAGCTTCAAATTCCGCCTCCAGCGCTGACTTATTGAGCACTCCTTTTACGATTTAAGTGAATTCTTCGATGATAAAATTATTGATTAATTTATTTATTTAATGTAATGAATGAAATCAGTTTTATTGATTGTTTTTAATCGTTAATGATTTATGTTATTTTTTTGACTTGTAAATTGTTTTTTACCAAATATATGAGTATGAGTATGAAGCTTAACCTAATACTAATCTAACACATCGGAATTTCGGGTTTAGTGGTCGGCGTGTCTTGTGACACATAGGCCTCTTCCAGCTGTTTCCAGGCTGTTCTGTTGTTGGCTTTTCTAAGCCAAAATGCTCCTCCAGTATTTTTGATGTCATCCATCCATCTTTTTATTAATTTGTCTTCCCCTTCTTCTCTTACCATCGCTTGGATGCCATTCCGTAATAATCTTTGTCCATTTAATCTTACTATCCCTTGTCATATGTCCTCTCCAAATACATTATTTTATTATTAGCATACATTATAGTAATTATTTTTGTGTCATCATTGTATGAATATTATATCGTGGTCCATACTGCTATGTGTGATATGTTTTGTTATATAAATCATTCGGTCGGTCCGATACGCAGTCCGTGGACCGCAATGCCGTTTGTCGAAAATAGAAAGAAAAAGCTTTTTCCAAATAGAAGAGCGTATGGGATGTTTTTGCTGGAGTTGGATTTTTTCTGTTAAAATTGATTTTTAGACGAATGGGTTTTTTTAAATTATTTTTCTGTAGCAGTTTTTGTTTGTCACTAACAAACACAGACTGAATTGAAGTAGTTTGTTTTTAGTTGAAATGAAAAGCGTTTCAGAGTTGTTTTAGAAAACGAAAATAATTGATTATTCATTTTACTCGAATCGTAATTTTTTAAACATAGTACAATATTGCTTTAATATTATTTCGACTATTATTTTATTATTTCGACCGATATACGTATTAAAATGTTATTCTAATATATTTCAGACTTATTATGAAACATTAGGTAAAGGAGATATTGCAAAAAGGGCTCTGACTAGGTACAGTAGCTCAAAAAATCCGATAAACTATGATAAATAAATGCGCAGAGTTTATGAGTACTTTCACATTTTCCAATTTGGTTTTTGTTCAGTCATTGAATTACTGCCATTTTGGTCACATGTAACCTTTTTGATATAACCTACATAGAATTAATAGCTTACATGTAAAAAATGCACTCAAGAGTTTAGTTTTGTTGGCAAAACTTTTCAGACGTTAATGTTACATCAAATTGACACGTTTATAGGTACTTTATACTTCGATTAAAGCCGGAAACATACTATTAGACGCGGCTTACGGACGCGACTGACAGCCGTGACCTAGTCTATAAAAGTACACTGAGCCGTGCACACTATCGGACATAAGTCGCGGACGTCACCTTCGGACGACCTTAAGCGTTCGGACGTCCGAGAGCGATCTGGCACACCGGATGTTATAAGACTGTGCACATTGCTAAGTCGCGTTCGTCAGCCGCGTCCGATAGTATGTTTCAGGCTTTAGATTGTAACTATTTTGATAAAATTCCAAAAAAGGTTCAATACTTATACTTAACACTAGCAAATGCATAAACCATGCGACACCAAAATATAAAAGAAGAAGACTATGGCCGCCATATTTTCAAACAATGTCAATGTAATTTTCAATCCGAATACAAAAAAGTACTTTTAATGGACACTGTTATTGTAAAAAAATAACGGGAAAATCATTTTCTGGAAGAAACGAAGCAAATTATGATATGCTGTACCCTTTGAGATTTTATATATATCTGTTTGAAGATATTTTAATTTATTTCATTACACCCAAGAATATTTTCTACTTTCTTAATCATTGTCATCATAATATGGTAGATTTCCAACAAAATTAAACCAAATTTTCTCTATCTTAAAGCAAGACGCATCCAGCGTGAGTTGCTCACAAAAAAACTACACTACCTACTACTTACACAAAGACTCAAACCTCCGTCTTATACAAGGCGTTACTTTGTATACTACCAGCTAAATAGCAACTCGAAGATTTGAATTCGACTAATCGACGTGCCGCGCGGCCAATCGGGGGCAATAAAGCTTGTCGCATCCAAACTGAAAAGCTTGCAACACAGGCGTAAAGTAGCGTGTTTGGCAATTTTTTATAGGCTTCATTTCAGCGAGTGTGCGCTCAAACTCCACGACCTAAATCTTCCATCTCCTATTTACAACAGAACAAGCCGGAAATATCTTAAATACCATCCCTACATATTCGACATACTGCCTGCTCGTACTAAGCAATTTGTTTCTTCCTTCATAATGCGGACCACAAGGGATTGTAATATCCTACCTCCTTCATTATTTCCTGACAATTACAATCTGGTTATCTTTAAGACAAGAGTGAATGGTATCTTCTACGTTTACATACTCCATCCTTGGCTACAACTTCGCTTCCTATCAGGCAAGTTGGTGGCCAAATAGCCCTTTGATGAATAAGAAGAAATAAAAAAAAACTACAGACTTTCAAAAATAAATATACTGATCCTTATGAACAATTTTTCTATGGGGCCAACTACGAAATTGCGGTAACAACGTCGTTCATAATGATATCGGGCACATAGGTACACCTGTGAAAATAGTTGTATTTTGCAAAACAACACCTTGTTATCTTTTCTAGGAGCAGAAAATACAAAAAAACGTTGAATTTTTTAACCTTTGGTACAATTTATTATCTTTTAAGCTGAGACTCCATTTCCTCAGTTTGCTTGGGCGGGCATCGCATTTCCAGAAATAATCAGCGGAGCGGCCACGTGACCAGCTCCTTATCTGTCCCGTGAAAGATTTATAACGCGGGTGTAACCACAGTTTATCTTAATCTTGCTCCGGACTTTATATCTCTATCAGCGGAATAGGGGCGGAAACGGCCGAGGAAGGGTTTCTGCGTATCTTACTGCGTACTCGTATTTGACGCGGTCAGAATAAGCATCGACGTTTATTTTCTTAACAAGTGTACTACGTTCTTAGTGCATGAACTAAGTTATTTGTATAACAAAACTGGAATGTTTAAGCAAATGGTGTGAATGTGATTTAATAACGACATTGTGTTGAGTTTAATATTGGTTTGAATGCTTGAAAAACACTTATAGAATAGAAATTATTTCGATGACATTATGACTAACGCATTGTCTGTCCCGTAAAAAATTAGCAACGCGGGTGTAACCACAGTTTATCTTAATCTTGCTCCGGACTTTATATCTCTATCAGCGGAATAGGGGCGGAAACGGCCGAGGAAGGGTTTCTGCGTATCTTACTGCGTACTCGTATTTGACGCGGTCAGAATAAGCATCTACGTTTATTTTCTTAACAAGTGTACTACGTTCTTAGTACATGAACTACATTCTTAGTGCATGAACCACATTCTTAGTGCATGAACTACATCCTTAGTGCATGAAATACATTCTTTGTGTACTGAATTAGAAAGATGAGGCAAATTGTGTTAATAAGATTGTATAACGACATAATTATGTTGAGTTTAATAATTGATTTTAATGCTCAAAACTCTTGAGAAATTATTTCTAATTAACTTATGAACAACTATCGGTCCTGTAAAAGATTTACAACGCGGGTGTAACCACAGTTTATTTTAATCTTACTCCGGACTTTATATATCTCTATCAGCGGAATAGGGGCGGAAACGGCCGAGGAAGGGTTTCTGCGTATCTTATGTACTGCGTACTCGTATTTGACGCGGTCAGAATAAGCATCTACGTTTATTTTCTTAACAAGTGTACTACGTTCTTAGTGCATGAACTAAGTTCTTTGTATAACAAAACTGGAATGTTTAAGCAAATGATGTGAATGTGACTTAATAACGACATTGTGTTGAGTTTAATATTGGTTTGAATGCTTGAAAAACACTTATAGAATAGAATTAATAATAATTAATTAAACGTATTTGACGCAGTCAGAATAAGTATGTATGTTTATTTTCCTAACTAGTGAACTACATTCTTAGTGCATGAACTAGGTTCTTAGCTTATGAACTAAACTGGAAAGGTTAAGCAAATGGTGTTCATGAGATTTTGTAACTAATAATAATATGCCGAACATAGTATTTTAGTCCAAACAAAAATTTTAAGAAATTGAATAATATGGAACTTGATAAGTATCTTCGTATATTTTCTTAATAAGTGAACATTCTTAGTGCATGAACTAAGTTTCTAATTTATGTACTGTATCAGAAAAAAACTACTTAATATTTTGAAATTTAACAAGATTAAATGCTTAAAACTAGCAAAGTCTACCGAGACACCATAGTACTTAGTTGTAAATACTACCCACCGTCACCTATTCGAACATTGAGCGAGCAAAATCAACGTCACATACATTTTTTTAACAGCGATGTAAGAGTCAGTCTAATAATTTCATTACTGATATGTTAGAAACACCAAGTCAAGCTATTACAACCGCTACTAAAATTCCTCTAAACCCATTATACATTTGTCACATTTTAGCTGAGTTCGCAATGTGACCAGTTCTTTACCCAGTTCACGTTTTCCTCGCAATATTTTAGAGAGAATATACAACATGACCGTTACTTTCTGCTTCCGCAGATTAAAGTTTATGTGAGCCGTAAAAGCTGTAAATGGAAGTACCTAGCTAAGTAGAACTAAGCTCTTACTAACTTCGGCCTTAAAATTTTAAGTAATGTTTGTCTTTTGGATGTTGGACATTTTTACGCGGTTGAAACTTGTTTTATTTTGAAGATAACACAAACTAGTAAAGGATTGAATTTGTCCCTGTTTATTTAATTTATTTAGGATTTTTATATTTTCCTAAAACGTGTGAAAAAAGTCAATTAATGGCCGAATAAATGAATTTTGTTATTTATTGTGTCTGTAATTCTGGAAAATAAATATTTAAAAAGTTAACAGTGTTAATATTTTTTATGCTAAAAGAAGATTTTATTTGTCAAATACAATAATATACAGTCTAATACAACAATACATGTCAAAAATGATAAGAACATTGTATAATATATGTTATTTTATTTAGATTGTTGTTTAAAGTAATTGGATTAGATTTAATTTTTATTTTGATAAGTTTTAGCAAATGTGTACCTACAACACATTTGCTAAAACTTATGAATGAAATATATTATTGCAAGAGCTTTTGAGGTTATAATAACCTACCTATATGAGGTTATAATATTTTTAAACTATCAATAGTTATTTGTTATACAAGACGGCAAAGTTGCTTTTTAACCACGTGCTCAATTCTGATGACCGAGCAAGGGAAAGTATCAAAAAATAAAAATGGAATCCTGAGAGCTAGCGAGGAAATCAAAAGAGCAACACGTAACTTTTCATCCCACCTCAGCGAGGAAATGACTAAAGTCGTCTACATATCATACTGTATCAAATATTTCTGACGTGATTGTTGAGGGAGAAAGCTCATTTGCGCATTATTAACAGTTTCAGTCAATTCTGTTGGCATCAAATAAACTTCCTCGTCGCTAGTCGTCCTAATCACTCATTTTAGTTTTTCACTTGTTTTCAAGTTTCCTGTTCTTAACTTAAGGATTTAACAATATAACGTGAAAAAAAATGGCGTGCGCAAAGCAAATTAAAAAGAAAAGTACACCAAGAAGGTTCTGAGTCTGAGTTTTTAACATATTATAAAAGGTTCTATGATAAATTCGGCACAATGGAGGTAGAAGTAAATAGGTTTAATGATGTTTTGATTAACAAACTTAGTGCACACGATATTCCAAATTTCATTTTACTTTTAGCTTTTTTTTTACTTTTAGAAAAAATGGTTCTTCACTCAGATTTCGAAGAGCAAAAAAATACTCTTTCCGAGATCGGGGAGGAAAAATATTTTGTCTGGAACTATGCTCACATAGATTTCATACTGTATCGGTTTTCTGTAGAACATAGGTTTACCTACGAAGAACGATTAGTCCATATAACCACAGTCTCGGTACGGGTAGGTGCCTCCCGATAACCCATTCCATAATCCATCAGCTATATGACGTCCACTGGACGCTGGACACAGGCATCCCTAATGTAATTTTATACAACGTGTAACGGAAAGGCTGTATACATAAAAAGTGGGTTGATACTATACCTTATATAGATGCTGTATTCGAAATTCCGAGCCAAAATAACAACATTCACTTTAAAAAAAAAAAAAATATGACTGACTAGAAAAATCTTTTGCACGTAAACAAACATGTCACAACAAGGAGGTGTGGTCTGATTTTGATGGGCAAGATCGTGTTATTGACCTCACAGCTGTTTAGTGTGATAGTGCTGTGCAAATGTGAATTAGTCATAAAAATGACTAGTTTTTCAAAAAAAGATTAAAAATCAGCAAGCGAACTTACACGGCTAAACATGCCCCCATCTAGTTTGTTACCGTTATCTGATTTGGTACTTTCAGTATGTATACAGTCTTTCCGTTACACGTTGTATTTATTAGATTTTATTTCAATTCTAATCTTTATTGTATTTTTTTGGACTTTCATAAGTATACGTAATTGTATCTATGTTGAAAAATAAATGAAATGAAAAGAAATGATCTCCAATAAAACCGGTTGGAAACGGCATGTATCTCTCATATTTATAGCTCGTTTTGTAACTTATTATAGTTCTACGTATAAAAATAAAATAAAAACAAAGGAAAAAGCACAAATGATTGCAATGAACTACCTGAAATACAGGGTTATATGCTTGACCTGTAGATACTAAATCAAAGGAGGGTGATTATAAATAAAATAAAAAAGCCTTTTATTTCTCATCATTAATTAATTAATAAGGTACATCATTTAATTTACAAAAATTCGATTATGTTGTCATTCATTATTAGTGTAAATATTTTATAATCATCGAAGTTAATTTATAGTAAAATCATTGTAGTCACTTAAAAATATATGAAATAGTCAAGTTAAATTGTTTAGGTATGTACATAATATCACTTCATTGTCATTATAGTATATATAGTCATTTTTTGCAGATTCATACATTGTTTATAATAATATATTTTACATAATTAATTGTCAATCATTTAATGTCAATTTAAATAAGTCTAGGTTTATTATATGTTGTACATATTAATGCTCATTTGTGCATAGATTAATTGTTTATTTGTGATGAGAACCCCTGGTGGGTATAGGCCTCCTCTAGAGCTTTCCACTCATCTCTATCTTTTGTTTTGTTCATCTAAGATGCCCCTGCCAATTTGCTGATGCCATCCGCCCATCGTGCCGCCGGTCGTCCTCTCCTTCTTTTCCCTGGACCTGGTCCGCGCCATTTGGTTACAGTATACGTCCATCTGTGATCTTGTAGTCTGGCTATGTGGCCTGCCCTAAGGAGGGTGATTAGGCCATCATTATGATTAACTTTTACTATTGGGCCAACACGGGGTTCGAGAAACAGTCAGTTCCACACAAATTTGCATCTCGGAATCGACAAAATGTATGAAACAGCTGATTTTTCACGAATTCTGGGTTGGCTCCATGGTGAAAGTTATTCATAACGATTTTCTGAATCCTCCTTTTGACTCAGTACACCAGTTCTGAATAACCCTGTATAACAAAAGTAATGGAACGTAAACAAAAAGTATTGCAATGTGATTCTTAGTATAATTATTTTTTTCACGTTGAAATAAAAGGAGTGACGCACTTAAATGAGAATAATTGTAAAAGTTTTTCGTCTGTCAATGGTTTCTTAACAGCAAACAATGTTAAACAAAAGAGTATTGTTTATATATTTCCTTTTTAATTCGACAACATACTTCTTGCGTTCTTTTAGAAACCATGTAAAGTTCGAGATAATAAAAGCTTTTAACAACAATGGACGTTAAAACAAAGGCATGAAGCAACAGTTTTTAACAAAATGGGTATTATGTTCATGACAATCAACACAACAACGTGCCTATAAGTTTATTTGGTGTTTTATTTTGTTTGTGCTGTTGTTGATCGAGCGAATGAAGTGAAGCGAGAAGGCTCACGCAAAACTTCGTTCAGAATATTTTTGTTACTACGGACTTCATAGTGCGTAGTAGTTACTACGGACTTCATAGTGCGTCTATACTCTATAAAATTTAACTTGATCTCTGCGACAGTTGTCAGAAAAATCACACCTATGAAGTCCTGAATTTCTTAATAGTACAGACAGTACCTGTCAATGTCATACTTTATGGGGATGCCGATTAGTGATGGGCGACGAATGACCGTGACCACAGAGTTTTAGATAAAGTTTTAATTAAAATATCGATAGTTTATACTGACGATATTTTAAATAAAACTTGATTTATTATTAATTTTATTGTATATTTTAATATCATAACATGTTTTACATGTGTAATTAAATTAAACCCAATTATATGTTACATTAGCATCGATAATGGTGAAAAACGTCGATAAATACTATCGTTACATTATTATGAGTATATATTTATTTATTTATTTATTTATTAAGGCTTCACATTAATAACTACATTATTACATATGTTATAAACACTTACAATATAATTTAACTGAATGTGCTATTTTTTAAGGAAGCACAGCATGCATATAACTTTACATAACAATAAAGACTATTAGTAAAAATAAGATTGTACTAGTATTTCATAATCTTCAGATATTTTACTAGACTAAACTAATCTAAAAAATAAATTAAATTAACATTTTCTATTTGGCCATATCGGCCTGAATGGAATTCAAATCAATTTTAAATTTAGACAAACTGTCTAAATTTAAAATAAAGTCAAAATATAATTAATATCATATCATTATTTACATGTGTACATACTTGATCTTAAATAATAGTAAGTAAATGAAATCCAATTTCTCACCTTCAACCACTCATTCGATTTCATTACAACATTGTTTGAAAATCGATTTTTTCTACCACTATCTCAACTCTAAATATGTCAATTTGTAACTGTCGCAGAGATCAAGTTAAATTTTACGGAGTATAGGTGCTTTCCTAACTATTCAACCCCTCTCCCCTGACGTAGCTCACGCGCCGCTCAGTGTTGCGGTCTTGCGGTGGCCCCGTAGTGAAGTACTTGTTGGGGGTGTGAATCGCTGCGCAGCTTTTTGCTCATCGCGCGCCAATCCACGTAAGTATTTTTTTTCTTCATTAATTAAATGTGTGTGTATTTTGTTCTATAATTATTACTTTTAATTTGTGTTTGATCATTTATAAATCTGTTAATACTTTACATTATATGATTTTTCAATCAAAATAATATTGTAATGGAATGTCTATTTCGTTTTCTAGCTAACCAATACTAGTTAATGGGCGATAGGTATGAAAGACAAGATCCTCAAATTTCTTCTAGGCTGGACGAGTTTTCTGATGATCATTCCTGAAGACCCTGATGATGAAGACCACACTCGAGTCCTGGAAGCGACTGTTCCGTCATACAAAGTCAAGAGACATATACCCCAGAAGGAAAAATAGACCGTCTAAAAAAGCGTGTACATCGAGTCAAAAATAACTCTGCATGGAGAACGTCACGTTGTTGTGTCAACTGTATTATGAGAGATATACTTCTCAAGATTTGATGGCAGAGTGTTTTTTTTATTTTGGATGCTGCTTTTATTATTTCAAATTTTTTTTCTTTAAGATTGCCAAAAAAGTCTGCCAAAGTTTGGAAGATTTTTAATTTTGTAGAGAAACTGCCGTGCCGTGGGGTGCTGGCAGAGTAGAATAGCACCTCCTTCTAGTACCAGGTGTCGTAAGAGCCGACTGAGGTACAGCGGAACCGACTAATGGCGGTATAACCATTCAAATAAAACGTAGCTAAAATGGCAAAGGGCAGGGATGGGGAGCAGCATCTCTGTCGCGAAGCTACGTTTCTGCGATCGCCACCACGCCTGCCCAGCGCGGTGACTAAGGGGAAATACCCAATATGGAATAACAAAAAAGACCAGGCCCCCAGTCCCCAGCAGCTCCGCTAGCCCGTGGCTACGGTAGCGGCCCCGGTAACGGCGGAGAAGGGGGTGCCACGTACGCAAGCGCAGCGTAAGACCAAAGAAGATATAATAATACTACGTATAGAACGGCCACTCGTTACCCCCCACCCGTTTGAGTCTTCCTCACTTCCACCCCGCGTCAGGACTCGTCAAATTCACTCTGCGCGCGGGTTGCACAGGCCGGTGATTTTGACTACAAAAAATACAGACTTACAATGGGGAAGACGTGTGCTGTTTATGGCTGTTCTACAACAATTCGCGACAAGATATCATTTCATTATTTCCCTAAAGATAAAATAAGGTACCTTATTTACTTTTAGTAGGTAGATAATATTGTTATAAAAATTATGTCATTCTTATTAATTTAGTTCCTTTCTCTTGATAATTTGTTTCAAATAAAATAAATCGCTTACTTTTAGTTACAGTGCTGTCAAATTATTATGAATTCATTATACTTTATAAGCACTAGAATGATATTCATTTTTGTAAATTTATTTCGCATCTAGCTCACTTCCGCATGAAAGTATGGCGGATCGGTCGTAGAGTACGCCAAGATAATTCTGCGCGCGGCCAAAATTGGGAACTAATTCAATGCTGATAGAGAATTCGTAATGCTACCAACATAACGTACGTAGCGACGCTACTCGCGCGCATAATCTCTCGTTCGCTCGTCGTGCTGATCACAGATAGAGTTGCCATGATGGGCGTGAAAATACTAGTTATTATCGTAACGCAACTGTTACAGAATATCGGTATCGATATGCAATGTATTGTTTCGCGTTAACACATACATACCAAGTAGATAAGTGCTAATTTGTATTTGTATATTTTCTGTAAATAAACGAACATGTATATAAAATTGAGTTAATATGTACAGTCCTATAATTTGTAGTTATTTTTTCTACATAAATACTAATACTAAATATATTTTAATACATAAAGAATTAGATTTTGTTAATCTCACAATAAATGACAAAGATAAACCTTGTCAAAGTTCGGGAGTAGGGAGTTATACTTTTCTTTTTTATTTTTGCTTTTCGCGGAGATGATTTACATAAGACAAAATGTTTGGAACGTGCGTTGTACGGGCCCACGTCCGTGCCCGTCCTGAGCCCGCCCTGTCTTTAATCATACCTCAACGAGCTATATCATTACCAATTTTAAAATCATTGTTTTGAATAAATATTTAGTGCTACTTAATTGACATCAGAAAAAAATCGTGTCAAATATTATTTAATAATTATCTATCTAACGGACTATATTATATCTTTTTGCCATCAAGCTAATTATACCTTTTTACAAAAAAATCTTCTAGACATTCTCAAAAAATCTTTTTACTAAGATTTTTCCCAAAATATCAATATTTATTGAAAAAAAAACGACCTCTGCAAATATGCCTAAAATTCTGATATTATATTCTAAAAAGTCGACAGAGACACCGAAAAAATACCGTTTAAAATTCTGGATTCTCATCACACTGGCACAAGACATGTACTGTACTTAGTATTATTATATCTTCTTTGATACATGTTAAGCTACTAAGAATATTGTGATAAACTTTTAGAACCTCCTTTTTGCGTCAAGGGTTAAAAATATTTTTTTGCAATTATTCGGAAACATTGCCAGAAACAGTTATGAAAACCAGCAACGATCCCGCAACCGCTATTTAACCGGTGAGGGGCCTCACTAGCGTAGGTGTATGAAATATGAAATTAGGGACTTCCCTCAGTTGGCCATCTGTCGGTGCGTTTAGCGCGTGATTTACTTAATCGTTAATTACTAGGTATATCTTTTGTTTAAATTATGGGAGGATTTTACAAATATACATAATCGTGTGTGTGCGTGTTCATATTACTGGATACTTCAACAATATGTGAGAAAATTAAGGGAATTTCGTAACAGTGCCGTGTTTTGGTTATAATAAGTGTATGTACGATTGTATGTGAAACCTGCAGCGGCTAGTACATCGTATCAGTACTCACAAAACTTCTTGGTAAGTCAGAATTACAATTCATACGGTCGACATGGGTCGTTGACAACCATAGGCGTTCTACACACAAATACCCGTGTAGCGTTCGTGCGTATGTGTAGTGTCTGTGAGTAAAATGTATTGTTGTGTGCGTAAGACAGCAGATTTTGTATGAAGAATCGCGGAGTGTCCGGGCTGTGGTAAGACGTCCACCCACAAGGTGGACGGATGACCTCATAAAGACCGCAGGATCGCGCTGGATGCAAGCCGCTTCTAACCTGTCTTATTGGAGATCCATAGGGGAGGCCTATGTCTAGCAGTGGACGTCCTTCGGCTGATGGATGGATGGAGAGAAACTGCATTTTTGTTACTTATTTTAAATAAAACGCCTATTATATAGTAAAACATAATGTCGTTTTACTTATACCAACCAGTTTTTATTCAATTAATGTAACAAATAGGTGGATAATGACATTTGAAATAGCGTGAGCGAATTGCTCGCGCGCGCCCATCCGTGTTAGGGCGCGCCTCCTCACTGGTTAACACGGCGATTTTGGTTTCGTCTATCCAGATGTTGGCGGAAAAATCAACTGCTCTAAAGAAAAAGTTCAGTAACCGATAAAAATTGATTAGCTCACTTTTTATGTAATTTTAAGACTAGTCGTATAATAAAAAAACCGGACTAGTGCGAGTCAGGCTCGCACATCGAGGGTTCCGTACAAACACATTGTTAAAATAATTAATAACCTGTTTTAGCATGTGCTAATGAAGTTATTTTATATGATACGATTTACTCACTTTGAATTTTGAACCCATATTTTGTTAATTTTGAGGCCCTATTTTTTTGTGATTTAAATACAAATGTACAGTTTTCAGATTTATTCCTATATGTGCACTCTGAGACAATGCTTTTTGCCGAATTTCATAGTTCTATGTCAACGGGAAGTACCCGGTAGGTTTTGATTTTTGTGAGCGTTGAAATATGCGTTTTTTACGACATAAACGGCCCTAACTTTTTTATACGGTAACTGAGAAGTTTTTCTTTTACACAACTGCATGAGTTCATAGGTTTACGTATATAGTTTAAATTTCAACTCGATATCTTTACGCGTTCCCGAGATAAAGAGTCTTGACATACACACAGACAGACAGATGGATAGACGGACAGACAGACAACAAAGTGATCCTATAAGGGTTCCGTTTTTTCCTTTTGAGGTATGGAACTCTAAAAAATAGACTAATAACAAAAAATCATATGTAAATAACCACTTATTCTGTACAATGTATACTAAAATTGTATGTATATAAAAAGATCACGAGAGCGTGTCACCAGCGTGTGACGTTGCATTATCGCGGCACACTGGGACTTTCATCTACTACGCCGAAGACATCGAAGATGATGTCATCAGCCGATTCGTGCGGCGTGCATCGTCTACGTCATTGAGGGCTATTAAAGAGAATAGTCAACAGACGGCCTTCAGAGATCACAACGGGGCGGTAATGGCTTTGGGCCGGGAGGAGACTACAAGTTGTAATAAAAGAACATGGGAGCGATCACTACCAACTTAGAGTAATCTTCTTTGCTTAGGCTAAGATTTAAACTAACCCATCTCTATTGTACAGTCGCATTCAATCAAATGTAAACTTACTTTATAAAGAGCATAGATCATGGAGTCTGTGGAACAGTAATTTAAATAATATATAAAAAACCGGACAATTGCGAGTTAGGCTCGCACCGAGGGCTCCGTACAAATTCTGTAAATTTCACAGAATTGTAATGTTGAAATATCTGTAGGATAAATAAATAGTTATAGAAAAAAAAATATATTTTTTACTTCTCTCGTCAAACATCGAAAATTACACATTGTAAACCTGTTTTAGCATGTGCTAATGAAGCTCTTCTCACCTGTTTTAGCATGTGCTAATGAAGCTCTATATATATAATGTACCCCACATGGTACGATTTACTCACTGTGAATCTTGGGCCTATATTCTTTGTATTTGTGATTTCATTAAAAATATACAGTATTCAGATTTATTCTTAAATGTGTACTCTAATATAATACTTCTTGCCAAATTTCATAGTTCTAGGTCAACTGGAATTACCCTGTAGGTTTTGATTCCCTTAAATGTCAAAATTTGCGGTTTTTTACAACATAAACGGCGATAACTTTTTTCTACGGTAACTGAGAAACTTGATTTTTTCACAACTGTAAGAGACTATAGATATACGTATATGGTTTAAATTTCTACTCGTTAACTTAACGTGTTCTTGAGATAAAAGGTCTTGATATACGGGCAGACGGACAACAAAGTGATCCTATAAGGGTTCCGTTTTTTCCTTTTGAGGTACGAAACCCTAAAAATCAAAAAGATTTCAGCGGAATATTGCTAATATATTTCGATTAGATCATAATCATAATCATTTATTTCATAAATACTATTTACACGTCAGGTTAATTCATACTTAAATCAAAATAATACATATAATACATACTTAATCGTACTCGTATAGGATTAGATTAGATACCATCAAGTAAAAAATATCACTCAAGTTTTGTAATTACATGTAATTATACAACTTTTGAACCTGTAATTTGAGTATGTAATTTTAAGTAACCTACTTTCCAAAACCACTTTACCCACCTGGGTGATTAGGTACAAACGCTGACAAACAAACAACTCTACAAACTAAGCACAGCTTAAAAACGAAATTCAAACCCTATGGGCTCTAGAATAAAGTTAAAATTAAAAGAGAATCTAAAGTTCAAGCGAGCTTACGAAAAGCAGGCAAACAGAGTTTTAAAAAGCTGAAAAGCTTGAATGCACCAACGAAATTTTAACTCAAAGGTTTTTTTAAAGTTAATTTCACTTCATTTGGTTCTAATGTTCTATACAACAGCTAAGTGAGAGTCTGAGCGTTATTTTACTACTATATGATATGTTGGGGCTGGAAAAAAATGGACAAAGTATTTTATTGTTAAAGTACTGGTTATATTATGCATATAAAATATATATATTTACATGCTAAGCTTAGAATGTCTCCGCGTTCTTGCAAAAAATATATCTATAAGATAACGATAAGAAACGGAAGCTAAAAATAAAATTAACGCATGGCTACAGTCTCTCTCTTATGAAGAGACTGAACTGATATTGAACATAGTTACTTGATATTCTCAGACTAATTACCACTAAGAATAACTTAAATCATTGTATACACTTATACATGCATCAATTAAAAACGACAATAATGGTAATACCTTAACTATTTACTTAACAAATTACATTTTAAATAAGTCTAAATTTTAAACTATATATAACGAGACTAAACTCACGTGTAGGGATAGTCATAACTAAATAAAATGCACTGTGTCAGTACATTGCGAGACGGCTCCGCGTGCTAGCACTCGCCAACTTGAGAAAGGTCGCCGAATGCGACCGAAACTATAGTCGTTACGACTATCCCTACACGTGAGTTTAGTTCCGTTATATATAGTATAAAATGTGTGAAAATCACGTAAATTTCTAAGTCTAAATTATTCGAAGTTTCTATACGTACAAACATTATTTCATAATACTGCTTATATGGCATACATGCGTAGGTTATTTGAGCTACAAATACATCTTTGCCAAACTGCTGCAAGTAATGGGTTAAGCCTAACGTAAAAACCTGTCATCGGTGCAGCGGTGCGCTCGACACTAGGTAAGTACTTATATTATAATAAAAAAGGTTTACTCAAATGACCTGCGTATTGATGTATGATTCATAGTAGGATTTTATTGTAACCGTATATAGAAAATTCCCTTTGCATTTATATAATTCATCAATTAGTATTAGTAATTATAATATACTCGTAAGTGTTTTCGATATGACTAAATAATATTGTTTCAAAATTTTGTATTATTATATTAAATGTTATAATTTATTATTTTTAACTGGTTCAGTTTTTAAAATTTCTTTATATTGGCATTATTAGAATAGAATGTGGACCGTAAAATTGATTTTGAAGCGACGTTTCTGTAATGGACTGCAATTATATTACAGGTATCCAAAAAATCGTTATATTGAAAAAAAAAAATTAAATAACATAAAAGGAAGTAAATAGGCATCATAGCTTTATAAGAAACTCGTTCATGCTACTTTGAAAATAGACTTATCAAAACAACTATATATTTAGATAATACAGCATGCGCCAAAATAATGTCTTAGAAAATTGTACATAATTAAGTAAATAGCTTTATTTATTGAATTCAAAATATGTCGGAGGCTTTAAATCAGACAATTTACTAAGTGATTTTATTTTATTTTTCGGCATCAGCTCTCTACCCTGTATATTATGACCACAACAAAAAAAAAACTGTATACGAAACGAAATTAACAAGGTCAAATTGACCTCTCCTCATTCTCACTTGGTTAAGATATTTTATTTATGGAATAGAACAATCAATTTCTAAACCCCTTGCTTCACTTTCCTTTTCAGTTGCTTTAACCGTTTAGCCACGTCAGGGGCCTTTAGGCGGTCTATAAACTCTGACACCAGGGCTACCCACCCGGCCTATACGAACTTGTTTACTTAAGTACTTACTTTCCTGACGCATTCATTTTCCAATGAAACTGTAAACATAGAATACAGATTGAAAGTAAACTACTCCACCTTGCGGCAACTTAGTTTTCAGAATTCAACTACGTTTCGCTGTTTGTGTTCAGTTGATGTGATACTTTTTAGGGTTCCGTACCCGGAGGGTAGGCCTACTGGGGGAGGCCTACGCCAATAGGGCGACATCTACATCGAACTTGACGGAAACATCAAATTGACACATAATTAGTATAAGATAATGGACATTATTAATGATTATAATCTAAATATAATATAAATTGACATAAAATAATGGTAAATAATAATATTAGAATAATGTGATGATAATAATCTTGAAATAATGTACATAATAATCGAAAAGTATAAATAATTTTATAATTATGTATTACTGCATGTAGTTGGAAATAAAGGCTTTTTTACTTTTACTTTACCCGAAGGGTAAAAACGGAACCCTATTACTAAGACTCTGTTGTCCGACCGTCTCTCTGTCTGTCTGTCTGTCACCAGGCTGTATCTTATGAATCGTGATAGATCTAGATGCCTGAAAATTTCACAGACGATGTATTTCTGTTGATATAAAATTTTATAAAATAAATATTTAAAGGGAACAAACGTGATTTTTTTGCTTGCCAATTTTTGCTCGATATTAATAACGGCATCGGCAACAGGTAGACGCTGGATATGGGGCTAAGGGTGCTCAGATACGCTAC
Source organism: Hypomecis punctinalis (assembly GCA_949316475.1). Taxonomy (NCBI): domain Eukaryota; kingdom Metazoa; phylum Arthropoda; class Insecta; order Lepidoptera; family Geometridae; genus Hypomecis; species Hypomecis punctinalis. The sequence continues at coordinate 23,481,264 of OX438804.1, forward strand.
GGGACCCTTCGTGCGCGAGTCCAACTCGCACTTGGCCAATTTTTCAATTTCACAAAATATGATTCTTTGTGTGAAAGTTTGAAATTGTAAAGGATATTGTTTGTGTTCTGAAAGCAGACGTTGATTAAATGAAAGAGTTCTCAATTTCAAAATTCAACAAGAAAAACAAGAGTTCAAAATTCGCAATGTCTGTTTTAACGACAATTAAATGAATTCCGATGACAAACTGCTGTTTTCCTGGGAAGTGATATTTTCTCATATCCTGCTCAGTTCTCATGAAACAGAATAAATTTTCCTTATGTGCGGATAATAGTGATTTACACATGTTAGTATTAATTACAATAACGTGTTTTTACTGTGGCAGATTTTTATACTGTTTGTTGGTAAGATACTATACATTTTGGCAGTAATTTTAACTTACTTACATGTATGTATGTTATGACATGTTTTACTGAAACTTAGGACTTTAGAAGCATTCTACTGCAGTGCATAACAATTAGGCAATTTGTTAAGAATATTTTATTTCTAAATTACTCATTAAAAATGTATCTACAATAATATGTAATTTAATATCAGGACCGCAATTGGGAGTATTATAATTGGTATTGGAGAAACTGGTTGCATTACGATTAACTTTTTTAAGTATAATGGGAAATTATACTTTTTAAAAATTTAATATTATGAGAATTCAACTTTTTGTACCTAAAGGATTTTGTAAGCCTTGGTGTTTTCGACTTTAGTGTCTGCGTCTGCGATAGTCTTTGAAATAAGCGACATAATTTTTTAGTTAAACGCCTAAGCAACCGGGACTCACATTAATTTAACTTGTCATACAAGCCACGGTACATTCAAGACAGCAGAATAAGAAATCACATTAAATGCGTGTAAGAAATTTAATTCAACTTCGTACAACCGACTCCACGTCTCCGTCTCCTTAATTGACATAACAACTTCACAGTACACGCCATGGATATACCTATAAAATAAAGTGTAATGTCGTCTCCAAGAAATAGCCTAAGTCTTGATTATGTCCGATATAGTCGGGAGCGCTCCCTAATGTGACATTTGAAGACTTTTCAAGGTTTAGGTTTTAATATATTAAATTTATTTATTACAACATTACATCGCTTCCATGAGAACATAATTAAATAATAGTACATTATGGTACAAGTGTGTAATGATGAGTGATTACCGCTGAGGCGCCATTGAGAGAGCCAAGGATGGTGCGCGCGCGCAATGGCAATCGGCCATAGACTAAAAAAAGAATGAGGTTTTATTTTTTGGATTTTCGCGGATAGCGTTTTAGCCACGTACAAAATGGAGAAATTCAAGTTTTCTTTATTGATTACAGAGAAAACAAAAGTTATATTTGAGTGAAAGTTGTATTTATTAAACACGTAGGTACAAGTTGCTATCTTTATTATAGTATCTATTTAAAATACGAAGTTGCATGAAATGAGCAAGTGTAAGGTTGCTTATATTCTCAGTACTATATTCGTATAGTGGTATAAAAAGATCATGTAGCACATAGAAACCTATTTAGTACATAAATAGACTCGCGGGACACTTCGCGGGAATAGGTCGAATAGGTTATTTTAAATAAATAAAAGAAAATGAAGGTTGAATATTGACACTGGCAAATGCGACGCCAAAACATAAAAGAAGAAGAAGGTTACATACCTTTTTGGCGGGAATGAAGGGAGAAAAAAAAACAAAGGACAATAAAAGATGTGAAAATGGAACGAGGAATAGAAACATGTTTGTAGCGTTATATTAATTGAACTATGGAAAAATATGTTATAAATTATATTGTATCACTGACTACGAGGTACAATCTTATACAAGTAATAGGTACTTAAATTTATTTGTACCTACTATTAAACACGATCTTTTTTGTATCGAAACTTTTTTCAAGAACAAAGCAACTTGACCAATAAATTAAAAAAAAAACTCCATAACTCACTCGTGAATAATAGTAATGAAAAAGTCACAGTTTGATTACAGGTGTCATTATATGCCTCATTGCGGTGAAATTACAGCCACTTTATGAACAAGTGTGTTGAAAAATTAATTATATAACAGTTTGTCGTCACTAAGAAAACAATATATACATATGTAAGTAACAACTTTTAAAATATTTCACACACGTATACTCGTACAACACAACAAAATAAAAAGTCGTAAAAAGTACAAAATAATTTTTTTGCATAAGATTAAAACTTTGACTAGTCACCAACAATGTAGTCAGCGAGTTTCTTTCTAAATTTTTTTTTCATAAGTTATACCTTTATTTATAGCAGTTTCTGGCTTTGGCTTATACAAAAACCTTATTCTTTTTCATTCAAAATTTTTACAACCCCTAAAACTAGTCCTCAATAAAATTAATTAAGCTATTGATATTTGAATTATCAATAAATAAAATTTGCTTTTTATATATACATATTTTTAACATACCCAACGCATTCATAATAAAACTACAAATTTTAAAAATATCACGTGAGATTTGAAGAGAAGGGGCGTCAAAAAAACATTAAATTTATTTACCATTTTACGAGAAATTTTAGCTTTTGGTTTTCGACTTTGTGGCGAATCCATTTTTTTCTTTCATCATCTGTACATGCAAAGAGAGATCCATTAACAAATTGAACGTGTCACAAATTATAATTATATTAGGGAAATGGCAATCTTTGGAGAATTCCAAATGTGGTGTTCGGCACGCGACGTGTCAAAAATGGCAATTTACGAGCTGCAGGAGTGTTTTACAATTTATGTGGTAACCACCCAATGCTGTGTTGATTTAAATTTGACGAGGACGACATGCAAGTTAAAGATTATCTTTTGGTTAGATTTTTAAGACAATAAAATACTCAGTAATTTATTGCAACATAACATAATATTATTTAAATGCGTATTATATAATTATACAAATGACCCTTTTTGGGGTATTTCAATATTGAGCGGAGCTATATATCAAAAAGAAAAAAAAAAACGTACAAGTGCGAGTCAGGCTCGCACACTGCGGGTTCCGTACAAATCTTGAAAATTGCACAAAATTGGGAACTAAGTTGTTATAACCTTAAAGCGTGACAATAACATAATCAACGATAAAACGTTTTTTTTACTTTTCTCGTCATGCATCGTAAAAATAATTGATAGCCTGTTTAGCTTGTGCTGATAAAGATCTTTCATATGATACCCCAGATGATACAATTAATTCACTTTGAAAGTAGAGCCCATTTTTTTTGCATTGAGACCTTTTTTTTGTGATTTAATTAAAGGTGTACAATTTAGTAGTTTAGTTTGTATTAGCAATACCTATAGAATAGCTACAGCGCTGTCTCCTGCAGTGCTAGCATAAGGGCCGTCGATATCGATAAATCGGTAATTTTATCGTGAGAATTGCAATAATACTTATTTATCTACAGTTGTTAACATGGCAGTACAATATTACCGACGCGATACGACAAATGTGGATAAGAATGAATATTTATTTTATCTGTGGAACTTTTACCGACAATTGCTAACATGACCGCTTAATTTTAATCGAAATTTGACGTTTCAACGAGACTTTATTGTCTTCTATGATTTTGACGACGATATGACAGAAGTGTAGTAACATCTAAGAGTAACATTAATACTCGGATTAAAGTAGGGATTAACATTTAATTTTTCAAAAAGAGAATGGCAGTGCCCTACTATAATTATTTATCGACGGTTTATGAAGAACGCCAAAGGAGAAAAATACAGCGCAAAAGAATCAGAGATCTATGTGATCCCTTTGATTTACCGGACGTGGAGTTCCAGCGACTATGGAGAATCTCCAAGCCCATGGCGCTGTATCTAGTAGACCGCTTGAAATGCGATTTGGAGCCAAAAAACAGCCAGGGTTTACCGGCACACATAAAGGTATTTATGTGCTGTAACTACAATTTCCTAAGTGTTATTGCAACATTGGTGCCACATTCTATAATATCATATACTTAAGTTACTATTTTGTTTTAGGTCCTATGTTCTGTGCAGTTTTTAGCCAGTGGTGGTTATCAAAGGCAGATCGGCCAGAGCCATTCCATATGCCAGGGCCAAACGACCACAAGCTCCTACCTGAGTCAGTTTACTGACTCCATATATAGAAGGTTGATATGATAATCCACACAAAATGAACTATACTTGTCCTTTTAAATTTTCACTAAGACTCACTACAATACATACCTTTAATTTGTCAAATCAAAGGTCATTGAATACATATTACTATAATCTTAGTTCAATTTATTTACATTTTCAGGCTTTTTGCTGAGTGGGTTCACTTCCCGGGGACAGAGCAAGCTCGCCAAAATGTATCTTGTGGTTTCGAGGCAAAATTTGGTGTGCCAAACATTTTGGGGCTTGTGGACTGCACGCATGTCAAAATATTTCCTCCATCTGGGCCACAGGGGGCCCAGTATAAAAATAGGAGAAAGGATGCGCATACCATTAATGTGCAGCTGGTAATATTTTAAAGCAAATGTAATCATATTACTTTCTCACTGTGTTATTTTATTGTTTACTTTGATATTTACAAGTTATTTAACTTTGTTTTTATTTATAGATTGCTGATTCTGACTGCAAAATTATAAGTGTCAGCGCGAGGTACCCAGGGCGAGTGCATGACGCCTTCATATGGCACCACAGTAATGTGAGAGAGGAGATGAAGAGGCTGTCTGATAGAAGAATAGGGCAGTATTTCCTCTTGGGTATGTCTCATTGTACAATTTTAATTTATTCTACGAAAGACCAATTTTTCTGTCAAATAATATAGATTGTCAACATTTTTAATAATAATAATAATGCTTCACTCTCACAGCCCCCTATTACCTGTTCCTAGATAATGCTTCATCAGCAACATAATATAAAAACTTTGTTGCAGGTGACTCAGGATACCCTTTGGAGCCATGGTTAATGACTCCGATACTGCATCCTCAGAATACCCAGGAGCAGAAATACACTGATTGGCATTGTCAGGTTCGCAATGCTGTGGAGCGCACCAACGGGTACCTCAAAGGAAGTTTGAGGTGCCTGGGAATAGACCGAACACTGCATTACGCTCCCGAAAAAGCTTCCCAGATAATCTATGCCTCTTGCATAGTTTACAATTTGATGAAGCATTTTAGGTGAATGTTTAAAAATGACTATTTTATTGCAACCCATGTAAAATGTCCAGTTAGATTTAAAAATGTATTCCTGTTACAGGGTGCCAATGGAGGAAGTCAATGCTAGGCAAGAAAATGAAAGCATGCAAGATGTTATGCTTCCAGATGAAGAGTCACCTGCAGGCTTGCTTCGTCAAGCACGAGCCAGGCGCGCACAACTTCTCCAACATGCCATATTTAGGAACTGACCTTATTTTTTCAGTGTCCCAGACATGCCAAATTTCATTTAAATTGATTTAGCCATTATAAGATGGACAATAAAATTAGGACCACAAGAATATTTGGCAGACTGCTATTGCCTCTTAATGTTAATGTCACTTTCACTATCTGGTTTTAAGTTTGTGGTACCAAATCAGATTTCATGTGATCCACTATAAACAACAGCATGGGTTTGGACATTCTCCTCACGTTGCTGAAACTCCACATCCGGTAGATCAAAATGATCACACACCTGTTATTATCTTGTGCTGTAATTTTCTTAGGCATATTTCATAATAATAACATAATAATATGTAATTTTTGATACTCGGCCTGAAAGGTAATAAAACAAAATATTAAATCAGATTCTTGGTTTTATTGTACCTACTATAATTATTTACTAACATATATCTAACAAAATAAAAAAACATAATATATTTAATAAAAATCTGCGCCGGGTAGATCTCTGGGGCCTGGCTTTCTTAGTTGTTACGCCTGAAAAGAAAACGACATATTAATTTATTTATATAAAAATGCTGCTCTGCAAAGGAAGTGATTTAAATGGGCAGTTGTATATGTATTGTAGTTTTTGTAAGTTAAAAATTACAAAGTGAACATGGTGGCCAATTTTAAAGGCGCCTTTGTAATTTTAATAGCAAAAATATTGCTGTTGTTTCTTTTGCACTATGTGCATTTGACAAAGAACATTATTAAAGTTTCTAATTAATAATCTTTAACTATCCTAAACAAAAAAATGGGTCGTTGAAAATTACACATGAGTAGTTGAATAAATGGTTTAGTCAGTAAAAGCATGAATGGGCAGTTGGTGTGGATGGTTGACCAATCGGAATTGTTCAGTAAAAGATCTCATTCTTGCCAGTTTTATGATGAACATCAACAATTTTTAGATGCTACATTGTATTATCAATGCTGCATAAAGTCATTCTTTCATTTGAAAAATCATCATCATGTCAGCTGTAGGACGACAACTGCTAAACATATTCCTCTTCTGTTTTCTAGCAGATTTCTATGTTTAAAAGCTGCTTACATCTAGCGTGTTACGTCATCCTTGGCCAGTTCATTCAGGTCCGCCATGCTGACGCAAGCCTGCGCTGCAAGTACGTGATCTCCATTCAAGAACTTAATGCTTTCTTGGACAAGACACACCAACACGACCGCCAATACGACTGCCACCGCCTCCACCATCAACACTACCGCTACTACTACAACCACCACCGCCGCCACCAGCACTAACGCCACTACAACTACCACTACCAACACCATAATTTTGTGTCTGCTACCCAAGTGACATAGGTCAACTGTCCACATCGAACTGCCCGTTCCATTATTTTACTAGTAATCTATTTATTAGAATATGTACTTTAAATATCATTTTTGCACAGACATTGATATAACCGAACAATTGTTTCATATTACTGACCATGTTTAACAGTCACATTATCTTACAAACTGCCGAATAATTAAATTTCTGTCCACTTTTTCAACTGATCATAATAATTTAATAATTTTTGTCCGAGTTGGTTCTATAGTAGAAGTTATTCATAATGATGAATATATGTTACAGCTAAAGATAGGTGTGAACATAAAGTTAAGATTAGCCAGCTAAATTTAGGTTTATCATTGGTAACCAACTAAAGTTCGCTAATATGGTAATTTGCGGCGTGATACCTTATCTTTAGGCAGCTAAATGTGATCATTAACTTAAACAAAGCAGCTAGTATAATTATTATTTAAACACAGCTGAACTTTTTGACTTTAACTTTGAGTACATAAGTGTCTGTAATGTACAGAACAGAGAGCTGTAAAGAAAGTGTTTTTTACAAAGTGGTTCTTTGATTTAATGATCGTTTTTTTAGTAAAAGCTTTACCAACTAAATAAGAAACATTTTTACATTGTTTCCTTTTTCATTTTCTTCTACATTTTTACTGTGATTACACTAAAGTTTATCTGGCTGACCTTATTTACCTTTAGCCATAACATATTATTATACATAATATACAGCAATACTTTGTACTGTACTATAAAATACACTACTACTACTGTAAAATACATAATAATATAGAAAGAAGAAATAATGGAATAATTTACAATAGGCTAATATGTTCTCGTCGCAACTCATTGGCTATGCGCACTTCAGAGATAAGTTCCTGAAATTCATAAAATATAGTTATAGTAATTTTACACTAAACAGTGACAGATTCGACAATAACTATTTGTTGTACAATTTTTATCTAACTAACCCTAGTTAGATTCTAGCTTTTGCCCATGGCTTCAACTGCATGATATTTTCGATTTTTGTACTATCCCTTGGAAAACTTTTATTTGTCTGGGAAATGTTTTCTCCAACCTTTGTATTATTAAAATTCATTCCAAAAATCAATTTTACTTGTCACTCTACAAACAAACCAGCACACACATCTATAATATTAGTGAGGATTTTAGAAAGAATAATTTTCATTGATTTTCCATTATTAACTAAATAAAATTAGAAAATTGTAACATTTAGTTAAATGAAGTATGACAAACTTACTTTCATCAACGAATTCAGCTCTAGTTGGGCACTCAAAAATTGATTTGTTGGCGTAGCCCTCGCACGAACTCTTCTGCGGAGTGCTCGCTGGCGAGGCGGACTGGCTGGCTCGTCAATCTGGCCTTGCTCCTGCTCTTGATGAGCCAACTCTTCATCAACAGCAGGGTCAAACTAAACAAAAAACAGTATTAGAGGTATTCTCAAGGATGTAAGTCCTTACAAACTATGTTGTCATGTAAATAGACTTACACCGATCGGTGCTTCATCGGGCCCCATGCCAGTCGCCATCTCAGGTCCAATGGCACTTAAAACTATCACTGAGTTGTCAGACAACTCTGGAACAACTCCAGAGTTGCCTGTTTGATTTACAGCGCGGTTACGCGCTGCACCTTCCGTGCGAGCTTTGCGCTTTTGGTCACGCCAACACTGAAAGAAAGATTAAAATGATGCAATTAAGTATTACCTACATCACACATGACCTACCAAAAATATGCACTCTTCTGAGTCGCAGAAAATTGTAACTAGTTTTCTTACAATCTTCCATTGCTCCACAGTTTTTGAGGGTCCCAGCTCGTCTAAAGCGGCTTTGAGGCGGGCCCACTCCTCAGCCATTCTAAGGGCCCCTTGCGGCCCGCGATAATCACCCGCCGCAAATTCTACGTTTTCGGCCATGTATTGGCACAAATATTTGATTTGTTCTTTGTTGCTTCGTCTGCAAAGAAATATTTAAACAATTACATCAAAGTTTACGATAAGTCCACTGGTTTACTCATTAGTACGTATCATCTATAACTTACATTTTCTTTGCTACTTCCATGTTTTCAGCAACACAACCAATTCGAGACTATTTTACAATAAAATGTAAACAGGTTATTTATCACCGAAGTACACAAACAATCTCAAACTGCGTAATTGTTGTGATGTCACTTGTTTTCAAGTTAAAAAAGTGTTACCAGTGCTTATTTTCTATAAAATACAATCCGAAAAAAAATGTGTGCGTTGGAGAGTGACAAGCTCAGAGCAAATAAAAAAGAGAGAGCGTCGTTGAACAGTCAAGTGAAGCCGGTTTTTTTTTACATGTGGTGAGTGCGTCGGTGTTGCGCCGCCATAGTTCGACTGTCAAGCCAAGGCATAGTTTCCTTGTACTTGATAGTAGGTGGATGTGTGATGTGTGTGTAATAGTGTCTGAACATGGCAAGGCGTTGTTTTGCCGGCTTCACCTGTTTCTTTCTGAACATTCTGTATTGATTTTTTTATTTGGTCTGAGGTGACAAGTAATATTTCAAATGCTTAATAAAGAATTTTATTGATGAATATGACGTGTACATTTTTTACTGCGGAAAAATATTTTTTGACATATAACGTCGTATAATTCAATGAACGCCGGAACGGCTGCATGTTCGAAAAATAATATTTTGTTACTTATGACGTTAATTACGTAAAATCTTGGAGGATTTAGCAACTTTTCATGGTATTAGAAAAATTGAACCTACATGTAAACGAGACACCAGACACTTCATTGCACAATTTAAATACCTACTACAATAATATTTATAACACCTTTGTACCAGTTTTATGCAATAAAAATTTTCTGATTCTGATTATACATATGCTTCTAAGCAATTAAGGCGAAAATGAATTATCAGCTACTGCATTGTTCTCGCTCGCAACGCTCCTTAAACCTCTCACCTGATAATATGACATTACAACATTACATTACATACTGAAAGTAACACTTTGCGTTACTTTAATATGCGCTTCGGGGAACACTGTATCAAATTAAATAAAAACAGCGTTCACAAAAAGATAATGAATGAACTTAATCGAAATTGCCATAATAAAATAGATGGAAATTATTACATGGGCAACACTAATCTTATCGTAGCGACAAGATTTTATCAAGGACGACTATTTTGTCTAAAGTGGCCGTCATGTTAACAAAAACGAGTATTTTGTACACGTCGGTAATATTTATCGCGACGGTAACGACAAGTGTCGTGCCTGCCATGCTAAGGCTGCTGGTGACCTTATCAATTTTGTACACCTACATTCATTGCTATAGGTAGTCTTAATTGATTAAAGTTCTTGGCATAATATTAATATGAAAATTGGCACTAAGGGAAAGTCTTAATAATAGGTTTCGTTGCTAACTATATCTCTACAAAGCTTTCAATATACCTAAGTAGTTTTTAAAAGAGTCACCTTCGTAAGATAAAAAAGCAAGTTGCAGCTTGTTTAACCCAAGTCACGGCTAGCTAAGAAATGCAACTCATCTTATTCCTTACTCGTAATATATCCCACGTAATTTCTCAAGTTGTTGTTGAAACCGTAAATTGTAGCTAGTCTAATACTACCGAAGTCTCAGCACTAGTCAAGGAGCGCAGCTCATATTATTCCCCACTCTTACCTAATATATCCCACGTAATTTCTCAAGTTGTTGTTGAAACCGTAAATTGTAGCTAGTCTAATACTACCGAAGTCTCAGCACTAGTCAAGGAGTGCAGCTCATATTATTCCTTACTCGTAATATATCCCACGTAATTTCTCAAGTTGTTGTTGAAACCGTAAATTGTAGCTAGTCTAATACTACCGAAGTCTCAGCACTAGTCAAGGAGTGCAGCTCATATTATTCCCCACTCGTAATTATATCCCAGGTGAAATCCCCAAGTTCTCTTAGCGGGTCAAACTGTAGACGATAGTTCATCAGCAATGTAAAATAGCTGCCGGGCTGTCACCTGGCGACCTTATAAATTTTATACTACTTGCATTTATTGCTATAGTTACTGTTAATCGTAATCTAGAAAGATTGAAATTCATTTACTCTTTGACGAAACATAATATTTTACTATGAAAATTATTAGGTACTAACCCATTACTAAAACTGCCCCTAGTTTTAGTAATGGGTTTCGTTGGCAATTATAGTTATAGGTACGATTACCTACAAAGCTTCGAATATAAGTCGTTTTTGACAGAGTAAACTTAGTAAGATAAAATAAAAAACCGGACAAGTGCGAGTCAGGTTCGCACATCGAGGGTTCCGTAAAAACACGTTAAAATAATTATAAACCTGTTTTAGCATGTGCAAGCAAATGAAATTCTAAGTTCTTTTATTTAAATGATATTTCACTCACTTTGAATTTGTTCGAGTCAGGAAATGGATTTATATATTTGCATTAAAACCATATCTCCGGAACGCAATTAGACACCTCGTACATAGACGAAGAAAGTTAATACCGCGGGCTAACTTGACGCCAGCGCCATCTAGTTTAGATATGAGTAAATACTGAGATTTAAACTGTTGCTTTAAGAATTGATTTTATAAATTATTTGATTTGATTGCTATTTAGTTTGATGTTTTATACAATTATACATTTACATATAAACCTATATTTGAACTTATTTTCAGTTTAGACAGAATTTTGAATCAATTTTTTGTGAATTTTGAGGCCCTATTTTTTGTCATGTAAATAAAAATGTACAGTTTTCAGTTTTATTCCTATATGTGTATTCTAAGACAATGCTTCTCGCCAAATTTCATAGTTCTATGTCAACGGGAAGTACCCTGTAGGTTTTGATTTTTGTGAGTGCGAAATATGCGGTTTTTTACGACATAAACGGCTCTAACTTTTTGAAACGATAACTGAGAAGTTTTTCTTTTACACAACTGCAAGAAACTGTAGATATACGTATACAGTTTAAATTTCAACTCGATATCTTTACGCGTTCCCGAGATAAAGAGTCTTGACATACACACAGACGGACAGACGGACAACAAAGTGATCCTATAAGGGTTCCGTTTTTTCCGTTTGAGGTACGGAACCCTAAAAACAAGTTACAGCTAATTTAACCTAAGTCACAACTAGCTAAGAAGTGCAGCCCATCTTATTCCTTACTCGTAATATATCCCACGAGATTTCCCAAGTTTTCCTAGTCAAATTGTGGACGGTAGTTCATTAGCAATGTAGAGTAGTAGCCGCGCTGTCACCTGGCAACCTTATAATTTTTGTACTAAATGCATTCATTGCTATAAGTGGTCTAGATTGAGAGGTACATGAACTATTTTATGAAACATAATATTTTAATACGAAAATTGGCATTAAGGGGTAAGTCTTAGTAATGGGTCTCGTTGGCAACTACATATAATAATGTAACTTCAAATATAAGTAGTTCACGAAAAAGTAATCTTTTTATCTAATATTAAAGTGCAAATTGCAGCTAGTCTAACATTACCCAAGTTTCACGATTAGCTTAGAAGTGCAGCTTATAATTATTATTCCCTACTCGTAATATATCCCAGGTGATTTCCCCAAGTTGTCTTAGCGGGTCAAACTGTAGACGGTAGTTCCTTGGCAATGTACTGTACCTGCCGGGCTGACACCTACACTCTATAAAATTTAACTTGATCTCTGCGACAGTTACATATTGACATATTTAGAGTTGAGATAGTGGTGGAAAAAATCGATTTTTAAACAATGTAATGAAATCGAATGAGTAGTTGAAGATAAGATATTGGATTTTATTTTCTTACTATTATTTAAGATCAACTATCCCTGTCCTGTGCCAGTCTCATCCAGGTGTTGCCGAAAAACTTTTGGATGTCATCTCGCCACCGTTGTAAGGGAGAGGAGGCTTATGCCCTGCAGTGGGCCGAAATAAGCTGATGATGATGGTGATGATTTATGATCAAGTATGTACACATGTAAATAATGTTATGATATTAATTAAATACTCATAATAAGGTAACGAAATAGTATTTATCGACGTTTTTCACTATTATCGATGCTAATGTAACATATAATTGGGTTTAAATTAATTACACATGTAAAAAATGTTATGATATTCAAATATACAATAAAATTAATGACAAATTAAGTTTTATTTAAAATATCGTTAGTATAAACTATCGATATTTTAATTAAAACTCTTTCTAAAACTCTGTGGTAACGTTCATTCGTCGCCCATCACTAATCGACATGCCCATAAAGTATGACATTGACAGGTACTGTCTGTACTATTAAGAAATTCAGGACTTCATAGGCGTGATTTTTCTGACAGCTGTCGCAGAGATCAAGTTAAATTTTATAGAGTATAGGTACCTTATTAATTTTGTACACTTACATTAATTGCTATAGGTAGTCTAAATTGAATGATAAGTAAAGTTTATGGCAAAATATAAAATATTAATATGAAAATTGACGTTAAAGGAAAGTCTTAGTAATTAATGGATTTCGTCGCTAACTTTATTTCTACAGAGCTTCAAATATAAGTAGTTCTTAAAAGAGTCACTCTCGTAAAATAAAAAAGCAAATTTCATTGTAAGTCTAAAATTATCCAAATGTTACGACTAGCTAAGTGCAGCTCTTCTTATTGCTTACTCAAACTATAGACGGTAGTTTATCAGCAATGTAAAGTAGCAGCCGGGCTGTCACCTGGCAACCTTATGAATTTTGAACTACTTGCATTCATTGCTATAGGTAGTCTAGATTGAGAGGTTAACTTTGTGGGTTAGTCTTGATACTGTAATCGGGGTCAATTTAATTGATTACATGTGACATCGGTCCATTTGTACATGTAAATCGTAAAATGTCTTTTTTCATTTTTATGACAAGTAAAAAAAGGTAAGCAACGTCGTTTCAGCCATAGGACGCTGGACATAGGCCTCACCTAGAGATCTCCAACATGTTACTTAATTACCTATATGTACGCATCCTAACCCTTTCACACCACTGGCTTTTCGGTGAAGGGAAACATCGTGAGGCAACCTGCATATGTCTGTAGAAGAAATTCAATGGCATATGTGAATCCACCAACCCGCACCGGGCCAGCGTGGTGGATATGGCCCAATCACCCTTCGTGGGTAGGTCTACGTCCTGCAGTGGACTATTAAAAAGGCTGATACAGTACAGTACAGTACGCACCCTAAGACATTGATACGTATAAAAGTCAAATATAAATCAAAATAGTGTAGTGATTCTAGCGTAAGTAATCTGATATCATTAAAAGTACCGAATCATAAATTACCGTTTCTGTTCCCAGTAAGCGCCTGTTTCTAAGCAATCACAAATTTTAATGACAAAATAACTCCTTTCTGAAAGCTTTACAAGTATACGTGGCTCAAATTTCCTCCATACAAAGTTCGTCTTCAATGGCTTTGTACAAATTAATTTACAGATATTTTCAAACTTTCTCACCGCCCGAACTTTCGCTCATCATAAGAAGTGAAGTTATCTCACTTAAAACAATGGCACAAACAAATTTTCATTGAAGATTCCGCGGTGAAGAAACAACACACATAATGAAAGTGTAGTATAAAAGTTTGTAATAGACAATTTGAGCATCACTGGAATATACGGAAGGTGCTTTCTGTGTAATGGAGATGAAAGTAGGCTGTTAGTAGTGTCGCTTTTTAACTCTCTGTATATGTAAAACATTTTGCTTTTTTAACTCTCTGTGTATGTGAAACATTTTGCTTTTTTAACTCTCTGTGTAAGTGAAACATTTTGCTTTTTTAACTCTGTGTGTGTGAAACATTGTCGCAAACCCCAGAGTACGCCCCGTGCGTCTGAATACGCTCCCGAAACACTTATAAGAATATCACCTTATTTGGTAATGCTTCGCATCCCGAGCCGTGATTTGTCCGCCGCAGTCGCAAGACGGCAGAGGGGTGCAGGCGGGGCGGGCACTCGTGCGCCCGCCGTGTGTCGCCATGTTAGTTAGTAGGACGATATAAATACATAGATGAGACGCGGACTTCTAAATATTTATCCTCACGGACTGTTGTATCGTTTTTAGGGTTCCGTACCTCAAAAGGAAAAAACGGAACCCTTATAGGATCACTTTGTTGTCAATCTGTCCGTCTGTGTGTATGTCAAGACTCTTTATCTCGGGAACGCGTAAAGATATCGAGTTGAAATTTAAACTGTATTCGTATATCTATGATATCTTACAGTTGTGTAAAGGAAAAACTTCTCAATTATCATATAAAGAGGTTAGAGCCGTTTATGTCGTAAAAAACCGCATATTTCGACACTCACAAAAATCAAAACCTACAGGGTACTTCGCGTTGGCATAGAACTATGAAATTTGGCGAAAAGCATTGTCTTAAAGTAAACATATAGGAATAAATCTGAAAACTGAACATTTTTACATAAATCACAAAAAAAAATGCTTCAAAATTCACAAAATATGGGTTTAAAATTAAAAGTGCGTAAATCGTATCATGTAAGGTATCCTATAAAAGACCATCATTAGCACATGCTAAAACAGGTTTTTAATTATTTTAACAATTTTCGATGAATGACGAGAAAAGTTAAAAAATAAAAAGCTTTTGTCGATGATGATGATGAGTATAGAGATTTTAACAACGTACTTCCCAATTTTGTGAATTTTTTTGGATTTGTACGGAACCCTCGGTGTGCGAGCCTATCTTGCACTTGTCCGGTTTTTTATGTAGTATTAGTTTTATGTAGGTCTGTTATTATTTGTGTCCAAATTGTGTTAACATTTACAATTTCGTGCTCTACCGATGAATAAATACTCAGTGAAAAAAACAATTCAGTGATTTCAATCTTACAATAACATTTTGCTTTTTTAACTCTCTGTGTATGTGAAATATTTTGCCGGTTCAGTTCGTTTTATTTTTAGGGTTCCATACCTCAAACGGAAAAAACAGAACCCTTATAAGGATCACTTTGTTGTCCGTCTGTCCGTCTGTGTGTATGTCAAGACTCTTTATCTCGGGAACGCGTAAAGATATCGAGTTGAACTTTAAACTGTAGGTATATGTATATCTATGATCTATTGCAGTTGTGTAAAAGAAAAACTTCTAAGTAATCGTTTAAAAAGTTACGAGCCGTTTATGTCGTAAAAAAACGCATATTTCGATACTCACAAAAATCAAAACCTACAGGGTACTTCCCGTTGACATAGAAATATGGCTTGCGAAATTTGGCGAGAACCATTTTCTCAAAGTGAGCATATAGGAATAAATCTGAAAACTGTACATTTGTATTTAAATCACAAAAAATAGGGCCTCAAAATTCACAAAATATGGGTTCAAAATTCAAAGTGAGTAAATCGTATCATGAAAGGTATCATATAAAAGAATTTCAGTAGCAAGTACTAAAACAGGTTTCTAATTATTTTAACAACGTGTGATTTTCTATGTAAGACGAGAAAAATTAAAAAAAAAATTTTTGTCGATAGTTATAGTACAGAGATTTTAACAACTTACTTCCCAATTTTGTAAAATTTTCTGGATTTGTACGGAACCCTCGATGTGCAAGCCTGACTCACACTTGTCCGGTTTTATATTTGTTAAGGTTTTTCATTCTGCTACAAAAGAGTTATTTCAAAAATGTTTGGAACTTAGGCCGTGACCGAATAACGTAGTTGAGTATTAGCATAGTATTAGCGTTATTTCAGTTGTAAAATGTTTTTTTTTCTTAATTTTTTTAATATCGGCCTCTAATAAAAAATATTATTATGGCGGCCATACATAAATCAATTTAAAATATTTTTGTACAAAGCAAAGAAGTAAATTACGCCAACTTATTTGGTATCCTATTTAATTGCCATTTTCATTTGTTTTGAAACACGATACCAAGTCTGGGCCTACGGTGAAATATCTTCAAATTATAAAAAAGCACAGTGAAAAAATTGGGCCTCAAAATCAAACGATACGAAAATCAAAGACTTTGATAACCCCCGAGCACATCGCGATTTTTAAATAACATAATTTCATGAGGCAAAACATTTTTTCAGGTCTTTCCATATTTTTTAACGGTTAACGCTTTGATCATAAATTATTTGGAATTTCCCTTGAAATCAGTAATGTTTCGGTACTGTGTGCTCTGTAATATGTCTATAATTACATGATTAGATGTATAACTCTACAAACAGGCTTTTACAACTGAATACGTAATTATCTAATTACGACTTGAGTACATACTACGTAGAGTACTAAGTACTATTGAATTCTAAATGATCCCTATGGCGTTACCAATAATGGTTGCCAATGTATACCGGGTCCTTGTATAACATTATATGGTCCGCATAACCTCTTAGCTAGTTTTCTTTAGTACCTATATCAAGATTCTTCATGGCAAGCGTGCTAGACACTAGACCGCATATCTGCTTAACATCAGGCATAATGTAGTCAAACGTAAAACTGTATTTAATAAACAAAAAGATTAATATACTCAAACTCAAACTCAAATCATTTAATGCAACATAAGAAATTTACTTGCGGTTCTCATTTAACATTTTTTGTATAGTTATACATATATGACCCTATAAGGGTATGGCAATTTTATTATTTGTACCTATTGGAACGATTTATTATTATGTTTTCTAGATTATCGTTAAAAATTCGTCTGATGTGTAATAGCATTTCGATAAAAGGATTATTTTTAGTTGTTTTATGAACCAGTTTTCTCTTTCGATATCTTTTAGATTATTTGGCAATTTACTGAATATATAATATAGCCATAGAATTTGGGCTAGAACTATGCATTGCTAAGTTAGACTTTGGTTTCACGAGTTTATGTCTATATATATAGAATAGGTTCGCGTTTGACTACACACTGCCTTATATTAAGCAGATGTGCGGTCTAGGGTGTAGCACGCTTACCTAGAAGATACCTATTTACTCGGGATTTGAAGACATCCACGTTGTACACATTCCGGCTGTTCGTGTGAGAAATGAGGATTCGAAACGCTTGGTTCTAACGCGCGGAATGTCCACCATAAAAGGGTGGTGCTTTGGTCACGTCTGTCTAGCCGTACGATAGAAGAAAGAGGCAGGGGGGACCAGATTGTGCAACTCCTGGGCGCACTCTCTGAAATGTATCCGGTAAAAGGCCGACAAACACGCTACCTTGCGACGATGCTCAAGACTTTGCAGCTGCGACTTAGTCAAGGTGTCGTTGTCAATCAGCCTCCTGGCTCGCCTCTCAATCGACTCCAGAGCCTCCAGTTGATATTTAGCAGAGCCATTTATTTTTTTATTGTTGTTATAATTTTTACTATGATATATGAGTATCATGACATATGCCTGAACCTAGAATAGTCCATTCCCCAACGTAGGTTTCTTTATTACGTATCTATTTTATGCTCACAGTGAGCTTGAATGGCTCTTGCAGTGGTGAATATAAATAACAGATGTAAAACTCAAAACAGCTGCATCTGCATCTACTTTTGAATTGATAGAGTTCAATCTATGCCCTTGTAACACCATGAAAACGTATGCTTGGAGTATCAAATTTTAATATGCCAATGTCCATCCGTCTGCTTGTCTGTCACCAAGCTAACTTACCTACTTTTGTAGTAAGACAGACTGTGTTTTACCAAGCTTGCTTTTTTGTTACGACTTTCTTCTCTCTGCGTCTTTATTCTGTGCCAGTGCTCGTATACCCATTCCATTTACGATCTCAACATACATTACGTTTATTATGTACGATTTACGTAACAACAACAATTTATTTTTCTGTTTTTGGCGCACGCTTGATTGCAAAGTATTAGTGAAGCAAAAGGTATAAAATCATCCGACTCGGATAAACCTGTTCTACACGGTTTGGTGGTTAGCCTATGCGTTTTGCGTTGAATGCAAGCCTGTTCTGACCAATTCTATTTGAGATCTGTAAATTAGGCCTAATATCAGCAGTGGTCGTCCTATGACTAAAGAATAAAGTTTAAAACAATTTATTATGTAGATATTGCTAGTCAGTGAGGCAATTCTGCCAGCATTCTGGCCACACTTTCTTTTGCCAAGGGACTTTTGACTTCAGTTTTTATAAGATTTTCGTTCTTTTTTTAGGGTTTTGCATAAATGTTCTGTATTTTAAGTTTGTAAATAAAAATTTAAGTTCTTCATATTTCTAATGTAGCTGGTTATAATTTTTTCAAAAGTCTTTCTGAGCGTCTGGTGGACGCGACGCGTGACTGAAATGCTGATGTTTATTTGGATCAACGTATAAGCATTGCCATTCAACGTGGCAATGCTGTCAGCATGCTGGGCACGCTGCCAACTGGCAGTAGGCTTGAGCATTTAGATTATCTTTAGACCTTCAAGGGTCTGTGGATGATCCAATTGCTTTCTATGTAGTAGTAGGTAGTTTTAGCATATAAAGTAGTATTGTATCTTATTGTAGTTAATAAAGGCACATTTGCACTATTAAATTTTCTTTTCAAAATCTTTATTTAATCAGTGTCATCTACAAATATTAAATGGTACATAGTAATTTGAATTTCTTGGAAACATCGTTTGTCTAAGCCAAGTGATCCAGGTTAACAAGCTCGTGAAACCAAATGCTTCCTACCAACCTTAACTTAAGAGCTTCTCAAATATTCATATTCTCATCTACAGGTGAATTTAAATTAAGGTGCTTACTGAATAGAAGGTCCTAACTTTGATGGTGTAGATCAAAATACTGAGAATTAGCTGTGTGTATTACTTATAATATTAGTACAAATATTAATGTTTATTTTCCTCATTAAATACTAGCAAGAGATGCTTTTTCATTATTTATTATTAAAATAATTATGAAATGTTTTAACAGGTAATTGTTAAGAGCTACGATTTTTGATCATCATTGTTAGCCCTTAATAACCAACTGTTGAGCATGAGTTTCCCTTTTACCATTTACTTACCTTTGTGCCTTTCCATTTGAATCCGTTTAATTATTACTGCTTGTCATTTATCATCGAGTCATCGCACTTTGTGTTGACCTGAAATTTGGCATCCTAATGTGGACCACAACTCGGTCGTGGAAATGAACTACATATTGTCTTTGCTACGTCTTGCTACATGACTTACCCAGCTCCATTTCTGATCCATCTCACGATCTACGATATCGACCACTTTGGTAGGACATCGTATTTTGATTCTCTGAGTACGAGTTTTTTATTTAAGTAAACAAAAAATACTAACTAGAAAGAAATTATGCAAATTATTTAAACATTTTGTGTAGCATTTAACAGGCATTAACTTTACATACTACGATTACTAGCATTCAAAATGGCATGTATGCATATTCTACCACTTTTTTCTAGGCCTCTACTATGTGATAACACGTTCGCGAGCGTTGTTTAATGTTTACGTTACATCGAGTAGTTACATTGGCAGCGTCTCTACTAATTCTAGCAAAACACGCAACGGAGCGCGGATCACGTGATATAATTTTAATAGGATTAAGTAGGCCCTGAAAGATGCCTGCTCATAAATAGAGCTTAATTATACTTGGCGGGTTATATTAAAAAGTACTTGCTTGATACGTAACCAGTCAAAATTTGACTGTTTTTTTTTACTGCATTTATTTATTTATTTCAGTTCACCAACATTGTGTACATCAATACATTGTCAAAAGATTAAACATAAAAAATAGAACCTAAATATCACAATAATTATAAGTGAAGATAGCATGGTTGTCTTCACTTATAATATATTGAGGTTTCTTACAGATGCAAATAAAATGTCTAATTCTACAAATTGTGAACATAGTCGTGGTAAAAACAATGTAAAATAAAGAAATTACTTGAAAAATCTAATTGGGATTTGAAAAGAGGTCTAATTAAATGCCTGAAGCAACCGCTGCGGCAGCTACGCAAATACACGTGTCTCCATATTCCTCAATTTCCTCTTAAATGTACATTTTCTCAAATAAATAGCCGGTAAAATAACCCATATACCTTACATTAAAAAGGTCGCCCTCAATAATAATGGGCCGAATTGTTTAAGTGCCATCAAACTGTCGTAACTTTCATTTTCGTTATTAATTTGTTACCTGCAATAATTTTAACGTTCATTTTAATATTAAAATAATGATGGGCGGGTTTACTGAGAGTGAATTTCTGTGAAAAAATATTAAACATTATTATATTATTACATTTCCTGAACCACTATTAACAAATTATAGGTATGCGAGGGACGTTTGGGCGAGGGGCCGCACTTGATGGGCTATACTATAATTATTGTCATTTAAATCATAAGTAGACGCATTAAAGTGAACCAATTTTTGATTATATGTATTAAAATAGTGCGATAATTAATTAGTCTTACTTTTAAGACTGACTTATAGTTTTAACAATTTTATTTTTTCATTTTATGTGCACCATTTTTTTTTTAAATAAAGAAATTATATGTTTATTGCAACAACACCTACTAACTACTACCTAAACTAATACCTATGTTTTTGTTCGTACATAGTTATATTAGTTTAGTAGTTGTAATTTATTGACCAATATTATATTGTATATTGACTGTAATATTGGTCAATGCTGGTTAATAGGTGTATTAGTAAAAATAACCCCTGTTTAGTCATGTCAAAGGCCCTCAGACTGTTTAAAATCTCTGACTTCTGCCACTCGGCCAAATACGATTTTACTTACATATCGTATTTATTCGATAGGTTATAATCCCATCGATCGATTTTTAGTTTATTTTTAAACGGCGATAATTATTTTTTGCAAAAAATGGCATGGCCGACTTCAACCGTGTACAGAAATCGCGGATATTTCGCACGGAACGATGTAGCATTTTTCACAAAAATGTCTTAGCCGATTTTGATAAAATTTAAATAGAACCAATTTCAAAGTCTACTTTTTCTAATAAAAAAAGAATTATCGAAATCGGATCACTATGTAAAAAGATATGCGTGGTTAGACATAAAAAAAAAATATACGCGTCGAATTGTATACCTCCTCCGGTGGTTCGTCGGTCAAAAATGACACACCGGTCTTCAATCATTGCAATCTACGTACTCGCTCGAACTTCGATTTATTCGCTCGAATCGATGTATGCTATTTTAGATTGTTGGTGATTTTTCAAAAATCAACCAACGAATTTCGATTAAATTTATATTCATACAAATTTGATCGAAATTTGTTGGTTGATTTTTGTCGTGAGCAATTGAGCATACGTGAGACACACATACTTTGTTACTAAAGAAATAACTTCTCGTTTTTATTAGTTTTTTAATATAAATTGTATGTATGAGAGATAATCTAAGGTTTAAATTGATAGGTTGGATTATATCATCACTACATAGTATAAAACAAAGTTGCTTTCCGCTGTCTGTCCCCATGTATGCTTATATCATTAAAACTACGCAACGGATTTTGATGCAGCTTGTTTTAATACATGGAGTAATTCAAGAGAAATGTTTATATGTATAATACACCTGTGCAAAGCCGGGGCGGGTCACTAGTATTCTATATTTAGAACAATAAATTAATTATATTGATAACGGTATCTCAAAACTAAGTATTTTTTGAGTGAAGACAGGGTATTGTGAGAACATGTAATTTTTTTTTGAAAATGACTCATATGAAACCAAATTTAGATATATTTTTTCTACTAAAAAAAACATATACAAATTAGAGTTAGCATCTGAAAAAAGTTATACGTGATAGTATATAAAAAGAAAGAAAGTAGGTATACGCCTCGACTTAATAACCACATGCGTTACGTCTGTTAATAAAACCGGACAAGTGCGAGTCAGGCTCGCATATCGAGGATTCCGTACAAATCCAGAAAATTTCACAAAACTAGGAAGTAATTTGTTAAAATCTCTATACTATAATATAACCATGGACAATTTTTTATTTTTTTTTTTCACTTTTCTCCCATTCTTCGAAAATAACACATTGTTAAAATAATTTAAAAGCTGTTTTAGCATGTGCTAATGAAGTTCTTTTATATGACACGATTACCTTACATGATACGATTTACTCACTTTGAATTTTGAACCCATATTTTGTGAATTTTGAGGCATATTTTTGTGATTTAAATAAAAATGTACAGTTTTCAGATTTGTTCCTATTTGTGTACTCTGAGACAATGCTTCTCGCCAAATTACATAGTTCTATGTCAACGGGAAGTACCTTGTAGGTTTTTATTTTTGTGAGTGTCGAAATATGCGGTTTTTTACGACATAAACAGTTCTAACTTTTTAAACGTTAACTGAGAAGTTTTTCTTTTATACCTACAACTGCAAGAAACCATAGATATACGTATACAGTTTAAATTTCAACTCGATATCTTTACGCGTTCCCGAGATAAAGAGTCTTGACATACACACAGACGGACAGACGGACAACAAAGTGATCCTATAAGGGTTCCGTTTTTTTCCGTTTGAGGTACGGAACCCTAAAAATGGTAACTATCTGAAAAATTTCCCAGAAAAACGTTGTTTTATTAATTTCACACTTTCAACTGAAGCGTTTGTGATCTCTATACTAGTAAAGTCTTACGTCACTAGTTGAGTTAAACGGCTAATGAAAATTTTACTAGTTCTTAATGGCTACTAACAGAAGCAAGGTTTATGTAGATTCTAGTGCTTAGATGTCTTACTTAGTAGAGAGCTAAAGCGGTTTCTTAGTTTTAATACGATCGTAACTTTGAGTTTGAGAAGCTGGCTGGGCGGCTAGTCATGGCGATAAAATGTATTCGACAAAAGATATAGTGAAAACAAATTATTTATATGTTTAGGATCCGATTAAACGACGTACGACGACTGGTATAATAAGCCAGATGACTAAAAAATTATAATTAGTCCGTCAAATAGATTATATCATTAAAACTAGCGTGAGGATTCATTATTAAAATTTATATGAACACCGGATACAACTCACGATTATTTGAGCGGTCGAGCCGCTCAAATAATCGTGAGTTGCAGTGCGCGGGCGTCCGTTGTCGGGGGCGCGCGTATTCCCTGAAGAAAGAGTATTAACTACTCTAAAACCGGTCGGACGCATAGCGGCTCGACCGCTCAAATAATCGTGAGTTGTATCCGGTGTTCATATAAATTTTAAATAGATTATACATTATCTAAAAATATTAGACACGTATTTTTTCTCTTTGTCAATCAAACAAAAATTGATGAAGGTATAGCCCGTTAAAGTTCCGCGTAACATCACGAGTTCACGACTAGACTACACAAGTATAGACTTTTGAAAGAAAAATGACGTCACGAGCCCCCACCTCCGAACTTTGACAAGGTTTATCTTTGTTTGATTGACAAAAGAAAAAATACGTGTACAATATTTTTTTATAATCTAACTAGCGGACTAATTATAATAATTATTTTTTACCCAGACATCATACCTATTAACCTCAAGTGACGTTGTGCATGACATTTAGCCAGTATGAGATGATGACTGGTGGTATGCCTCTGGTCTGGCTGTTCTCTGGCTGAATGATGGCCCGTGACGGAAAACACAGTCCCGGTACACCCATACAACGATAGAGTCGTGATATTCAGAAGTTTTGCGGCAACACCTAGGTGAGACTAGCACAGGGCAGCGATATAATTTGAGACTCATACTCGTATTACGTCTTGCAGGGGGCTGAAATAAGCGGATGATGAAGTTCATAATAACATTTCAATATCAAAGGGAAGAAAAAACTTTGACTAAATATTATTTTAGCAAAATATACACAACAATATATAAGTTAAATATTTCCTTATAAGTTGATTAAAATGGCAACACTGTCGGACACCTATGTAAAGGAGTTTCGGCGGGGACGCGACTAATAAAATTAAGAACCGGCCAAAAGGTCTTGAAACCAGGCCGGTATGTATGACTGACTGTAAAATTGCGATAAAATCAGACTTCATTAATATTAACCCTTAACCACCTGACGTTGGTCTTTTTTGGCTCTGTCAATTTTATTTTTCAAATTATTTCGTTACCATGCACGTGACACAATTGGAATTCTATGTACTTTTTCTTCCCCAAAAGTACTCGCTATGCACTCGACAGCACCAAAAGGGAACGCAATTAAGAATTACAATCAATTATATTTCGCTTGTGGTCTGTGAGATCGACGTCAGGTGGTTAAGTTACTTTTTCAAGGGACGTTTTTTGTCTTTGATGGTGGCTAATGACTGATTAAGACTTTTTGTCGCTTTTTTTTTGTTGTTAGTTGTCGCTTGAAGCAACTTTCAACCACAAAAATGTATGGAAAATATTGCCTAGAGCTAGTCAAAACTGTCAAATATGAATTGAAATTTGACACTATCGGGAGAAAAAACACGGCAACAGCCACTGTATTGAGATATTTTTCATGTCTCTTTCTATCTCATGCCATATTAAATCAATGCATTTCCTTTAGATTTTCTCAATCGACCACATTATCTCTCTGGTTGTAATAGCTCTGAGTAAGACAGTAACAATTTGTCTGTGTCCTACATATAACTACATATTCAGTGATTAATTCAAAGAGTATGACACAACGTTACAATAAAAATGAAAAAATAACAGTTATCGAACATGAACATCCTTGATAATAACAATTCTCACTTTCGTCGAGGTCAACACCACCCCATATCATCAATAATACTTGTAAATTGACTTCAGGGCGTGTCCAGAGCTCGGTATAAAAATAATTCTTGTTAATTTTTATGTGGCATGCAACACGCTCGGGTGGCGTGGAAGTTTAGAGCCGTGTTGTAAACACTGGAAGGCTTTAATAGGTATTTTGTAAGCGATTTTGGTAATTCCTACCCGTGAGTTACTCAAGGACAAGTTATATTTGAAAGTCATAATTGAGGTCAAGTGATTAAGCTAAACATGCCCTTTGTTTTTTAATGACTTTTTGGGGTGGTTTTCAATGACTTTATTTTAAAGGTCGATTTGTTTTTTAATGACTTGTATTCTTTTGTGGGATGATTTTTAATGACTTAACCATAAGGTCGTAAGTAACGCAGCTTGATTTAATTTGATCAATTGTAATGAACGAAAATAATTATGGCCTATTCAAAATAAAAGGCTGTGGGTGGTATACAATAGGCATGGCGTCAGATAGAGTAATAAAAAATATTAAACACGTATTTTTCTTTTGTCAATTAAACAAAAATCGATGAAGATATATCTATTTAATGTTTTGCGTGAGGTCACAAGTGCCATACAAATGTATAGAGTTCTGTAAGAGAACTGACGTCACGACCCCCACTCCCAAACTTTGACAAGGGGTATCTATGTCATTTGTTGTTTGATTGACGAAAGAAAAAATGCGTCTCCAATATTTTTTGAGAATCTAAAGCTGGAAACATACCATCGGACGCGACTGACAGCCGTGACTTAGCAATGTGCACAGTCTTAAAACATCCGGTGTGCCAGATCTCGGACGTCCGAACGCTCAAGGTCGTCCGAAGGTGACGTCTGCGACTTATGTCCGATAGTGTGCACGGCTCAGTGTACTTTCATAGTCTAGATACCTATCAGTCGCGGCTCTCAGTCGCGTCCGTAAGCCGCGTCCGATAGTATGTTTCCAGCTTAACTTCCGGACTAATTATAATATTGATTATTTTACCCAGTCATCATGCCGATTGTCATTTTCAAGATGTTCTCGACTTCTCGTAGTTGTAGGTAAATGTCTAATCCTTACAAAAAATATCTAATCTATGAAATGTATGACATACTGGAAATGGCGTCTTTACGAAGTTTTAAAAAAAAAAAAAACAAATAAAATAAGACTCATCTTCACAAATTCTCGCTTCAGCGTGTATTTGTTATACCTGATTCCTTACGAAACTTTAAAAGCATGTAATAAACTATAACTATTAAAATTACCCTACATAAAATAAAAAACTTATACAAAAAAATTCTTACGACAATTACACCGTCCTACAGACCGATTGTACCTACGTTTCTGACAAAACATTCAATTTTACTTTTCATAATTTTAGATCATTATCGAAATAGTGCCTTATTATTCCAACCTCAAAGGAACACTACGATAAATAAATAGCTCTTATTAGGTCGTGATGATTAATGGTTTTCGATTAGACAAACGACAAATATGAATTAAGTATGAGGTTATGAATCGAATAATGTAAAGACTGAGTTAGAACATTCTCATTATATCGTCATGTTTTATTTAACCAAAATTACTAATTTTTTTTTTCTACACACGTTTGAAAAAAAACCTTTGATAACTCGAAAGATGCTTTTAGTGAGTTGGTTCCAGTTTGCTAAACTACGTTCACATTATAAAAACCTTGACTACAAGGTAATTAGCTGGTTGTGGTAGAAATAAAAATGTAATGATAATTATAATACATACCAGTCTTTCAGAATTTTTCGATTTTTATTAATACATAAGAGGTTTTATCATATCTTACTCGACAATAAGCAGAGATACAGTCTAAGATAAGGAGTAAAAATGGTTAATTACTTCAATTTACGAAATAAAAAAAGCTATTTTAAAATAATAAAATTTTAATTCTGAAAGTTTGAATTTAAAATTTTGAAAACATGCCCCGATTCGTTCAAACAAATTTCTTTAAAAGTTTAAAGTTTTTTTTAAATAATGTGCAAGCAAGAACGTTGTCACAAAACATTTTTCTATTGCATACGCAAAATCTTTGATATTTTTCGCAAGGTGAAACATTTACTAGTTTTAGTTCATTTTCATCTTATTTTACTTAAATTTAGGCGCAATTATTTTTGCGTATATAAGACCCAGTTTTGACTTTTGTAGTAGGTATATTTTGTACACTATATTATAACATCTTCAAAACTGAAAATATACCCAATAGAGACAGCCAATAAAGAAAATGAGTACCTAAATATGGGGTTATGAATCGAATCTATTAATAAAACAGTCAGAAATCGATAACACAATTCGAAGCTCTCATAGAAACATGTACACGGATAGAATATTTAACGTTCAACCAAATACTCCGTATGTGGAACATACATAATCATGTTAGCGCGTATTTTCGCGGAATTTCGAAGCAAATTCTGCTGAAATACTTGTGGAATAGATTGAATGTATCACTGTAATCTAGATTGGATTAGATACTTAATAGTAAGTTGTTAGCACGTTCCAGGAAACAATGGTAGCGCGGCTTATAATTGTCAATAACATTCCATGGGAAATAATAACACATTAAGGTATAATATACAGGGTTATTTCTAATCAATTAGCATCCTTTTAGGGGCTTATTCTGTACATCAAAACTAACAACTTTTATTCTGCAACTTTTGCCGATACTAAAAAAAATCAGCTGTTCCATACATTTTGTCGCGGGTAAACGATATTCTTGTATGGGACAACAACTTTTTTCTTTGAGTTTTGACGAAAGTCGTAGAACAAAAGTTGTTAGTTTTGATGTACAGAACAAGGCCCTAAAAGGGTGCTAATTGATTTGAAATAAGCCTGTATACTCTTATGAGTCTAAAGTCAGGGTATCTAAGTAAGTTCATCTATGTACTTTGTAGGTCAGATTGTTAATACAATACAATACAATACAACAACACTTTATTGACACCAACAAGAATATATAGCAAAAGAAACAAAGACAGAAAAGGCACAAAAGGCGGTCTTATCGCTAAAAGCGATTTCTTCCAGACAACCTCTCTTGGATGCGAGGAAACGTAAATACGACAAGTTGTTGTCTCTGTTTTTAATTGTTAACTCTGGGGTCAAAGTTTTTAAGACGCCTAAAGGCATGAGACAAAGCTAAACGGTAACGGCGATCTAAAACTAAAATAATCAAATTAACCCTTAAATGGGGTCGTCCGACATACGGCAGCGCTCAATTGTAAATCCCTATGTAAAGACTAAGCTGGTTGACTGGCTGAGCTTCGATGATTGCAAAGAAAGTATAATTAGCGGTAGTGGCTAGAGTCTTTATCATCCGCATGCTTCTCTATCCCACAGCTGGGTTTGCCTTTGCCAATTATTTCCAGTAAGTTCGTATAGGCCAGGTGACAAGCGCTGCTGTCATTTTTTAAGCCGCTTCAACGCTTTTTAACGTTTAGTTGTAAATTCCATCCGTGGTCACCCATCCGAAGACTGACCGTGCCGAACGTTGCTTAATTTCGGTATTTCTCAGTTAAGACCCGAGAATTTCAGAATAGGAAAAAGTATTTTCGACCATAATGGCTTAGGTTATATTTAAGAGCGCTATAGTTAAAATACTGCACCACAAGCGTTTGGAAATGTACAGGCGCCTTTTTAATTGGCGTTAAAATCTCAGCTGAAAAAGTTGTCGGAACCCCGCGTCGCGTGCTAACACGCATTTAACTTTTCCCGGCGATTCGACGTTTCCATCAACGCTCCCGGTGTTTATTTATCGATCGAGTTATAGCGAGTGTTATGAGATGGGTCATTTTGTGTTAAGTTTATTTTGATTTAACATCCTTCTTTCTACTTTCTTTTTTTTTCAGTCTCGGACTCCGTCGTTTTTACAGACTTCCAAAAACTTCTTTCAAACTTGTATTGTATTGTATTGTATTAGCTTTTCAGCCTTTTGGCACTATCAAAAATGCGCTTAGGCACGTCAAGTTGTAACAAAGTTAAAATTAATATTAGACAACGAAAAAGTACATAGGCTTGTTATAAACTATATTTAGCCAGCTAGGAAATAGCAGGGCTACTCCCAAGCCTTTCTATCATCTATATATTGTTGATAACTATAATAAGCATAACAAGTTAGTTTTTCCTTGACAATTTTTTGAATTTACTTTCATTTAAATCTAATATTTCACTTGGAATTTTGTTATAATACAGTACAGAGTTTCCAATAAAAGACTTCTTGCCTTTTTCAAGTCTAAAGCGAGGAAATATGTACTAACTTGTCTTTGTTTCGTACATAATATGAATGGATGTCAGAGATTTTCTTAAAATTTACAATATTTTTCCGTGTATACATGATTACTTCACAAATATACAATGATGGTACTGTTTAGGCCAAAGCACTCAAGCCTAAACAAATACAAAAAAAAAATCAATAATCAATCAATGTCAAATATAACGTCAAACAAAAATCTTTTCTGTCACTGTCTTCTTTCTCTTTTTGCAATGTAAAGGGCCGGCTGGCATAAAAAATAAAAAATACATATAAAAACGAAATAACCCACTGAATAAGAAAGTACAAGTTAACGGAAGCCGTCCCTCAAGCAGCAGAGGCATCACATCTTCAAAGTCAAGGTATTTACCCATAACAGGTACTGTAATTATATTTATTTCTTTAAACATTTCTTTCAAAGAATCTCTAGGTTTCAAATTATAAATAGCTCTAATAGCCCTTTTTTGTAAAATAAATATTTTATTGATATCAGCCGCTGTGCCCCAAAGCAAAATGCCATAGCTCATGATACTGTGAAAATATGCATAGTACACCAGCCTTGCAGTAGCGACATCTGTCAATTTTCTAATTTCTCTAATACCTAAAAATTTTGTTGACTGTACAGTCTCTAGTTTTTCACCCATTATATGTAAATCAGGGTCAGATAAGTTTTTAACATTACAAAGTGAAAATTTCACACATATTGTTTTAGTGGGATTAAGTACCATGTTGTTAGCTGAAAACCAATTACATACTAATTCTAAAATGTCATTTATACAGACTTATAAAATGTACTATTATACTCATTTATACAGATTTACTTCTTTTTACAGACTTGTACTATGTTCGTCTAGGTATCTATTTTTTAACCGACGAACCACCGGAGGAGGTATACAATTTGACGCGTATATAATATAATACATATATATATTTTTTTTATGTATAACCACGCATAACTTTTTTTATAGCAATCTGATTTCAATAATTATTTTTTATTGGAAAGAGTATACTTCGAAATTGGTCCCATTTTAATTTTATCGAAATCGGCTGAGCCATTTTTGATAAATCAACAATAATGTGAAAAATGCTACATCGATCCGTGCGAAATATTCGCGAATTCTGCACACGGGTGAAGTCGGTCATGCTACGAGTAATTTTTGCAAAAAAATAATCTTGTTTGGGTATGTGCATCGATACTTTCGCCAATTGTGA
The DNA here is from genome assembly GCA_949316475.1 of Hypomecis punctinalis. Taxonomy (NCBI): domain Eukaryota; kingdom Metazoa; phylum Arthropoda; class Insecta; order Lepidoptera; family Geometridae; genus Hypomecis; species Hypomecis punctinalis. Next base: position 23,511,990 of record OX438804.1, read on the forward strand.
GTCGACTTAAACTAATATTTTTTAGTTCAAAAGGGTATACTTCCAAGGTGGTTTCATTTAAATGTTGTCGAAATCGGCTGAGCCGTTTTTTGATAAATCATCAATAATGTACATAGATGTCACATTTGTAATGTACTGTACCAGCGTTTTTTTAATAGTTCACTACAGGACGTAGGCCTACCAACGAAGGGAATTGGGCCTTATACGGTAGCTCAATGCTAGATGGTGGATTCACATAGGCCATCAAATTCCTTTTTCGGACGTATGCAGGTTTCCTCACGACGTTTTCCTTCACCGATAAGCCTGTGGTGTGAAATGATGTCGATTCATTCATGACATCGATTCGTGCAAACTATTCGAATTCTGTATACGGTGGAAATCCTATAAACCGATCAACGCCCTGGATGCACGCGCACAAAAGCATTACTCATTGACACGTTCCGCCTGAGCCAAGCGTGCAATATTTCTTACTCAATTGATTGACATCAAAACACTAGTCGATTCAGAATCCTCTCAAGTTAGGAGGTATAAACCGAATTTATTATTATACAGGGTTATTTCTAATCAATTAGCATCCTCTTAGGGGCTTATTCTGTGCGCAGGACTCGCATCAAAACTAACAACTTTTGTTCTGTGACTTTTGCCAAAACTAAAAAAAAAAAATGTTACTCCATAGAAAAATATAGTTAACCCTCGACAAAATGTATGGAACAGCTGATTTTTTTTAGTTTTGACAAAAGTCACAGAACAAAAGTTGTTTGTTTTGATGTACAGAATAAGCCCCTAGAAGGATGCTAATTGATTAGAAATAACCCTGTATACTACGGGACTAATCGCGCACTAAAATTACGAGTTCCTCTTACAGCCTACACCTTCACAAACCAACACTGCACACCACATCCTCAGCAACAGAGTGGTTTACAACTGGAACAGGTTGCCTGAGGATGTAATCTCAGCAAGGACTATTAACACATTTAAGAATAGACTAGATCTTTGGATAAAGAAGAAAAAAAATTCCTTGACAGATAAATACTAATTTTATTCGACTCTGCTTGATATAGGCACATCAGTTTATACTGCTCGCCTATAAACAAATAAAGAAATAAATAAATAACTCGTCATCCCGACGTTTTATCCGACGAATCATACAAGTTGAGTGAAGTGAAGTTAGCTACAAGCTGGGCAATATCCAATTCTCACTGAAGCTCACATGAAGCTGCGCGTTGATTAGCTACAAGCTAGTGATGTTATATTAGGTTGAAATTTTCGTATTCCTATAATTATCGAATATATTGCTCTAGCAATAATTGAGTATCATACCTAATACTGGATAAAAGTCAAGTAATAGTCACAGTTTATTTCAACCGTTACTGGATTGATATTATGTATAACAGAATGATATAAGATTATCGTATGAATAATCGCATCGCATATGTATTTGATACTAGTAGTTCTCCTAACAGTAGACATCGTAACACATCTCTTTAACTGATTTTTTATAAGCCTATAACTCGACTCGCTCTTGACTTCTCTTATAAATACTAATTGGTATTTAAGACAGGAACTCTTGCCTATATTCTTTATTTAGGGTCAAAAAATATCGCTGATATTTGACTATTATATATTAAACTAGCTTAAAACCCGCGGCTTCGCCCGCGTTGTCTTAGTACATAGGTACTTACTTATGATGAAAATAGCCCGCGGTTTGATCTACGTTGTCTTTGTGCTTGCTTATAATAATATCTAATAGTCCGCGATTTGGCCCGCGTTGTCTTAATACTTGCTTAAAATTACTTGCAAGGATAATGCCCACGGTTTGGCCTGCGTATTATTAGTACTTGCTTAAGATGGTTATTTATAGCACGCAGCATGGACTGCAATGTCTTAGTACTTGCTTAAAATTATAAAAGCTTGCCGTTTGGCCTGCATTGTATTATTACTTACAATGATAATAGCCCATGGTCTGGCCCGTGTTGTCTTAGCACTTGCTCAAAATGATAATAGCCCGCGGTTTGGCCCGCGTTGTGTTAATAATTATGTACTTAAAATGATATTAACCTACAGTTTGGCCCACGTTGTTTTAGTACATACTTGATTAAAACAACAGCCCGCGATTCAACCCGCGTTATCTTGGCATTTGCTTATTATAATATCTAATAGTTCGCGGTCTGGCCCGCGTTGTCTTAATAAATCCTTAAAATTATAATAGCGTGCCGTTAGCTTGCGTTGTTGTATTACTTGCAATGATAATAGCCCACGGTCTGGCCCGCGTTATTTTCGTAATTGCTTAAAATTATAAAAACCCACAGTTTGGCCCGCGTTTTCTTGGCACTTACTTAAAATAATAGTAGCTCGTGGTTAAGCCCACATTAGGCTTTATTATGAAGGCCCCATTGTAACTATAATAGCTAATTAGCATTATTATTTCTGTTTCTTTTTCACTTTAAGCATTTAATAGAGAGAACACTTTTAATGTTGGTATTATATTTACCATGGCGCTTTCATAATTGAACCCATTATCGTATTACTTGCAAGGATAATGCCTACGGTTTAGACTGAATTGTATCAGTATTTGCCTAAAATGATAATAGCTTACGGATTGGCCTGCATTGTCTCAGTATTTGGTCATTTAATTTTCTTGTATCTAAAGCTTATTACGGGGTACGTGAGTTTTTGGATGATAATATGCCGAATTTCTGAAATTAACTCAATAATAAATAAATATATAAAATAAATATTGGGGGACATCTCACACACGGTCTCAGACCGCAAACTAAGCAAAGCTTGTGATTTGGCTGGCAGAGACTGATATAACAAACAAACAAACAAACAAACAACAACACTTTATTAGACAACCACATTACATAAAAAACAGATTATAAGGACAAAAACAAAACAATAGGTCTCTAATTGGCGGCCTTATCGCTTTAAGCGATTTCTTCCAGGCAACCAAGCACGGACAGAAAAAATACATTTGACAAAAAAAACGTGGCCATAACGGCAAGAAAATTTAAATAGCATAGAAACAAACACTCAACAAAACAAAAATAATAATAATAATACTAGACAATACCTAACAAATATACAACTAAATTACATTTAAAGAAATATATCTCTACACACATACATAACATATAAACTACATATACACATAATATTAAAAATAAATAAACCTACATATACAGTAATACACATTATACTTAAATAAATACTATATTAATACCTATTTTGTACAAAAACAACAAAAAAAAAAAAAAAAGAAAAACTAAGATGACAAATAATGCAGTTTGACTTTACTTTTAAAAACATTTAGCGATGGGGCACGTCTGATTTCTACCGGCAATTCATTCCACAATCTAACAGCTTCAACTGTAAAAGATGAACCGTAGAAAGTGGTTTTGTGTTGCGGAACAGTAAGCTTCAGATTCTCTGATGATTTCAAAAAGCGGGTTAGAAGAGAACGACGGAAAATGAAACGTTCTTGAAGGTAGGGAGGAGAAGAAGGATTGAAAAGAGTGTTGTAAAGAAGAGAAAGAATATGAGCATCCCGGCGACGTCGAATTGGGAGCCACTTGAGCTTAGCACGAAAAGCTGAGACGTGGTCATATTTACGCAGGCCAAATATGAACCTAATACAAAAGTTTTGAAGTCGCTCAAGTTTATTTAGCAGGTCTTGAGTAAGATCCAGATAGCAGACGTCAGCGTAGTCTAGGATCGGGAGTAAAAGGGATTGTGCGAGCGCAATTTTCGTGGTAATAGGAAGAAAATTACGGAGCCTACGTAAAGATCCCCCGGAGGCAAAAATTTTCCGACTCGTTTCCGAAATCTGCGGACCCCAAGAGAGGCATTTATCAAAAGTAATTCCTAAGTTCTTAACAGTGTCACTAAAAGGTATTGTAACACCGTCAAAAACCACACGGGGAAGAGATTCCCAATCAACTTGGGCGATACTCCGGGGACTACCTATCACGATCACTTGCGTTTTTGCCGGGTTTACCTTCAGACCAAACGATTTACTCCACCCTGATATTCGACTTAGGTCTTCATTTAAAGCTTCTACAGCTTCTGAAAGCCAACCTAGTGGAGCTTGGCAATATAACTGCAGATCGTCTGCGTACAGGTACTACATATACATGTACCTGTAGGTTGACTGGCTGATAATGCTATTTAGCGTTAAGTCCTCCTTTTGTAAAAATGGTGTGCAAGAAAGTGTTAGATAAATAAAAATACATTAATAACACCCAGACACAGAGCAAACACTTGATCATCACATAAATATTTGCCATGGGTAGGAATCGAACCCACGCCTCTTTGACCCAGGAGTTAGGTTCACAAATCACTGAGTCACCGAGGGAGCCAATAACTATTTAAGGAATTTCACACTACTGGCTTTTCATTGATGGAAAACATTTATGCAACCTGTATTGGTACGTCCGTAGAGAAAAAATCAATGTCGTTTGTGGATTCAGCAACCCGCGCTCGGTCGGCGTAATGGATATGGCCCAATCACTCTTCGCGGGTAGGTCTATGTTCAGTAGTGCACTATTAATTAAGGCCGGTACAGGTATTCGACATGTTTCATGAAATCATTAGAAATTTAATTTTCCAGGCAAATGAAAAAATGGCACACAAGTAGGTACCTATATCTTATTTTATTTGAGAAACACATAGTGTATATCTAGACGTCACTCGTCAAGCATGTTCTAGGATGCTATTATACTCATAATTTTATTAACTTTTACAATGGTATCAACCCCAAAATCACGTGAATAAAATCAGCTGTTCAACACAAAAAGTTCATCGACCCGCGACAAAATGTATGGAAAATGTAGGTAATTTTCGCTTGTCAGGGTTGATCCCATAGTCAAATACGTATATTGATCCGTATGTGCGCTAAGTTTAAGACTATTGGCTGACAAAATAAAAAAAAATCGCAAACTATTCGGGACCCTTTATGCCCCATTTAAGGATATTGTGCTATTCTTCGGATGTATGGCCCATCAATTCCAAAGTGAAAGCTTGGGTTAACTTTAAATCCACCCCAAAAAGAAACACAGGTCCCGCGTCCGATACTAATTCACGGCCCTTTCGTGAGCAGCGTCCCCAAGGGACCAAATCAGCCCGAACTTAGATATATTCTATCAAAACGTACGAGGTATCAAAACTAAGCTGCCTGAATGGCGAAGCAATCTATTGTCGTTGGATCATATTCTTGTAGCGGCCACAGAAACATTCCTTGATCATTCGGTCGAGGATTCTGAAGTTGCATGTGGGGATTGGAGAGTACTACGACGGGACAGAAGCACTCCATGTGGAGGAGTGCTGCTCGCCGCTCGCGCTCCTATCACACTGCGTCGACGTCGTGAGCTGGAGACTGATTGTGGCGAAGATTTGTGGGCCAGCTTCGAATGGCACGGTCGCACTGTTCACGTATGTGTTGTATATATCACTAATGGTTCCGACGAAGAATACTTCAATTGGTTTTGTAAAGTGGAGAGTTTTATCAATAATTAATAAAAAATAATAAATAGTTATTATTGTTATTTTTTATCTTTTTGCAATATGTCTGACCACAATACAGTGACAAACTATGTTAATGGTGGAATCCTAGATATTGTTTTGGTCCGGAAGGGTACTGAGGTGTTGGAGACGCGAGTCTGTGCGGTTGATGGGATCGTAAACATTGACCCGTATCATCCTCCTCTCGATACTGGTATCAAGGTTGTTGTGTCTCGTAAGTCAGATCGCATGGACCCAAGTAACATTGATGTCTCAAAGGATTGGAATTTCAAAAAATGTGATTATGTGGCATTATTTGATCTGCTTTCGAATGTGTCGTGGGACGAGCTTTATTTGATGGGTGATGCTACATTCGGAGCTAAATACTTTTATGATACTATATATAACATTTTTGACGCTTGTATCCCAAAAAAGCATCGTAAAGGGACTAATGTATCACGATACCCAGTTTGGTTTACCAAAGATATTATCTCTGATATCAAATTGAAGCGCAGATTTCATAGAAACTGGAAAAGAAATGGATCTCTGAGAGCTTATGAATCCTATTCTGATCTTAGAGCTGATCTGAAAGGTCGAATTTCCCGTGCATATGACTCACATATAGCTTGTATTGAACAAAATATAAAAACAAATCCAAGACAGTTCTGGCATCACGTTTCAAGTTTACGGGCCAAGGGGGGCTTTGATCCGAATGTGGAGTATAAAGGCAAAACCAGGTGTGGTGTAGGTGCTTCTGAAGCATTTGCTGATTTTTTCTCCAGTGTATTCCTTCCTGGTGCTCCGACTCTTGATGTGAACATGTTAACTAATGACGTTCACTATACAGCTGCTAACAATATATCTATTGATGAAATTACCTGTAGTCAGGTAATCTCGGGGATTAATAGTCTTAAGTTGGAGAGCTCGATCGGACCTGACGGGATTCCTCCTTGGTTTCTCAAGCAGGGAAAGGAATGTCTAATTAAGCCCCTCTGTTATCTCTTTAACTTGGCTCTGAGTACTGGCCAATACCCGTCACAGTGGAAGATTTCGAGAGTTACTCCGATTCCTAAAACTTCCAATAAAATCAATGTCGAAGAGTATCGACCCATAGCTATTCTCCCTACCATCGCAAAGGTTTTCGAACATATTTTACATGCAACTATTTATAAACAAGTTGAGCCGTTCTTGTGTGATGAGCAGCATGGGTTCAGGAAGAGGAGATCGGTCAACTCGAATCTTTTATGTCTAACGGATTTCATATCGAGGTCTCTTGACCACGGGGGACAGGTCGATATCCTATATCTTGACTTCCGTAAGGCGTTTGATAGGGTCGACAGCGATATACTGTTGGAGAAACTAAGCGAAGTGGGATTTGTACCTGGATTGCTTCGATTTATTGCTAGTTTACTAGGCGGTCGCCAGCAGTATGTGCGACTTGGAGTTTATGATTCTCGGCCCTATGACACGCCTTCTGGTGTAAGTCAGGGGTCTATAACAGGACCGCTGTTCTTCTCCTTACTGATCAATGATCTTCCGTCAGTCCTCAAGCATGCAAAGTGTCTGCTGTATGCTGATGACCTAAAGATATTTATGGAGATTAAGACGCCTGGGGATTGCCTGCGTCTCCAACAGGACATTGACGCAGTGTATAGATGGAGCGTTAAAAATAGAATGGAATTTAACTTCCTAAAATGCTCTCAAATGACTTTTGGTAGAAAGAAGCATCCGATTGAATTCCAATATAAACTTGACCAGGAATCGATTTCGCGATTGACCACTGTGCGAGATCTGGGTGTTGAATTTGACCAAAAGCTTACTTTTCATAACCATATTACGTCCATTGCTAAGGAATCTTTTCGGAGATTGGGTTTTATACTTCGAAACGCTCGCGATTTTCACAATTTGGGCATGATAAGACTCATTTTTAACACCTTGGTTCGAACTAAGTTGGAAGCAAGTGCATGTGTCTGGCACCCTTATGAGAGCACTTATGCACTCCTTATTGAGAAAGTTCAAAAGGCTTTTCTCAGGTACTTATACAAGCGTACATATGGGTACTATCCGTATAAGTACCCGACCAACTTTCTCTTGGGGAGCCTGGGGTATAACTCTCTTGAATTTCGGAGATCACATGACCAACTTGTTACCATGTGTAAGATCATAAGAGGTAAAATTGATGCTCCTGATCTTCTTAGTGAATTGTGTAGTCTGTATGTGCCTGACAATTATCGTCGCCTCAGACGCCATAAGTTGTTTGCGACCCCTTTTAGTCGCACCGTTGCGCGTTCGAAATCACCTATTCCGCGCACTCTCAATGCCCTCAATGCCCTTCTGGAAGCCAACCGTAAGTGTGATGTGTTCGCTGACGATTGGAATGTAATTTTTTCTGAGTGCTTTAAATTTTATGACAAGATATTGTGAATGTTTATTTGTTTATTTTAATGACATTAATTTCATAATTTTTAATATTTGGATGTGTTGTTTTTATAATTATTGTATACTTGAATCTATTATTTATTAAATGAAGTTAATCTCAATTGTTGTAGGAACTAGTTGTAAGATAATTTTGTAATTGGTGTAATTGGCGTATGCCGTTCTAATGAATAAATAAATAAATAAATAAATAAAAATAAATCATTATCTTAATCCTATTCTAGATACTACATTATTTAAAAAAGCGCATTCAAGTTTTGGGACGTATGTGACCCCTAAGGATTTTTTTAAAGGAAAATTGAGAAAAACAGGTACAGCCATATTTTTTATTTAGTCTCAAATGCATCTATACAATGTTTCATGTCAATCGGTTCAGGGAATAAAAAGTTACATGCAAACAAAAAGAGCCCGTTTTACCCCGTAAGTTAGAGTTGGGTACGTTTTTCATCCTTAGTGCTTCATTATGTCGTATGATGTACGTATATTCCAAATTTCAAGTTTATATCCTCAGCGGTTTGGGTTGTAGCCTAAACTGATTAATTTTTGCCATCCCTAAGGAACCCTATAGATTTTCCTGGATATTATTAGTTGCTGTATTGAAACATACTGTGTGCTTCCTTCATACCAGATTTTAATCATAACCGTTCAGCTGGTTGGCTGTAATTGACACTTTTTTCACCAACTTTGGGACCTTATTTGACCCCTTAGATGAGGAAAATTCGGAAAAACAGGAAAAACGTAACTTTTATTTTGTTTGGTAAGCATGTATACAAAGTTTCAAGTCATTCGGTACAGGGAATAAAAAGTTACATACAAATGAAAAGGGCCCGTTTTACCCCTTTAGAGATCGATTTTTCAAAATTTTCTTCCTTAGTGCTCCATAAGGTCGTACAATGTACCTATGTTTCAAATTTCAAGTTTATATCTTAAGTGGTTTGGGCTGTAGGCTGTCTGTCAGTCAGTCACTCAGGGAAGCCTTTTATGTATTATGAACGATATCATATTAGGTTATCTATTATATTATAATAGATAACCTAATATGATATCGTTCACAATACCTAATATGAAATTCCACCCGTATACCTATTACGTGTACCTACTACGAATAAATCAGTCACATCTCTGACATCCGCCTACTTGCATGATTCGACCTGTACCTAGACGTTTTAAAAGTGCCGTGATTAATAATAAAGTTAATAATGTTGTCGTCCTTATTAGCTAAACTATCGCAGCTTGTCACTTCATTAGAACTGAGCTGATATGTGAGCCATTCAGCGCTCAAACTACTCGCAGATAGATTAATCTACAGTATAATTAATCCGTTTGACTGATTGCTCCAAGACAGTCTTACAGGAAACACAAAGACCATTATACTCTATAAAATTTAACTTGATCTCTGCGACAGTTACATATTGACATATTTAGAGTAGAGATAGTGGTGGAAAAAATCGAATTTTCAAACAATGTTGTAATGAAATCGAATGAGTAGTTGAAGGTGAGAAATTGAATTTTATTTACTTACTATTATTTTAGATCAAGTATGTACACATGTAAATAATGTTATGATATTTAATAACTACTCATAATACTGTAACAATAGTATTTATCGACGTTTTTCACTATTATCGATGCTAATGTAACATATAATTGAGTTTAATTTAATTACACATGTAAAAAATGTTATGATATTAAAATATACAATAAAATAAATGATAAATTAAGTTTTATTTAAAATATCGTCAGTATAAACTATCGATATTTTAGTTAAAACTCTATCTAAAACTCTGTGGTCACGATCATTCGTCGCCCATCACTAATCGACATGCCCATAAAGTATGACATTGACAGGTACTGTCTGTACTATTAAGATATTCAGGACTTCATAGGCGTGATTTTTGTGACAGCTGTCGCAGAGATCAAGTTAAATTTTATAGAGTATAATGTTAGAGTTTGTGCAAAAAGAGAACCGTCATGGCGTTACAGTAACTAACAATAAGATTTTAATCAGCAGCCAAGGTACCGACTACTCAGTAGACTCGAGTCTACTGGTGAAAATCTAATTGTTACCTACTAAGTATCAAACACTTTTAGTTGTACTAGCAATGACAGAGCAGTGTTGTCAACGTTACAAAATTAGAAAAAGGCACACGAGCAACCTCACCTACAACGCGTTTCGTTTTGCACAAGCTCTACCTTATAATATTTAATTAGAAACGTAGTACATTATGCTGCAAGACAATGCACCTATCGCACTCGTTATTTTTGTTTAATTTTATTATTTTTATTATGAAGCAATAAGCTTAATATAAATTTTAAAATATTAAGTAAATGTGGTATGGTTGTGAAACATATTACATTGTACTATTTGATGTTATAATAAGTAGGTATTTGAAGGTCAGTTTGCGTACCATTGGAAAAACAATGATAAATACTGGTTCCTACCTTTTAAAGTAGCTTATGTCACTTTTCGACCTTTTAGCTACATCCAAGCCTAAAATCAAGTCAATCCGTTGCCTTCGCTACTTTAAGCGTGCGCACGCGGCGGGTGCACGGAGCGGGCGCCCGCTTCGGACTTCCGACGCGGGCCTAGGATCCGCGACCGACGCTGCATCTAGTGGTGCTAGAACTATTTACATTACATCCACCGCATGCGCCTGCCCCGCGCATCCGCCACCCGCCGCGCGTGTACAAACCTGTCGCACGCGTCCGCGCCAGAGAGCGCTGCTCCAACTTATCTTTCAATTTTTTACACATACACGCGGGGTACACGCGAGGCGGGTACTCGTCGCGAGCGCAAACTTACCGTAGCGAAGGCCCTAAAGTGTCTATTAGAGTAAAAGAGTAATAAACCAACAAACACACTTTCGGATTTAGAATCTTATATTTTCTGAAACATTTTTCCGCTGGGGATGAACAGAATTTAGGTTTATTCATTATCCTTACTACTTTTTGTGTCATTGTAAGGATGTAACTCGTTATCAAACATTGAACTATGCCTACCTACTCATTTACTTTTAGCGACCCACCCCGGCTTCGCACAGATGTATTAAGACGTATAAATCTTCCCCTTGAATCACTCTTTCTATTACAAAAACCGCATCAAAATCCGTTGCGTAGTTTTAAAGATATAAGCATACATGAGTACAGACAGCGGGAAGCGACTTTGTTTTATACTATGTAGTGATAGTGATACCTAACGGTGAGTTTGGCTCCATATCCTCAATAATATAATTAGACCTATGTTTTACTCGACTGTTTGTCTTGTAATGTTATCTTTCTAATCATAATATTGTGAATAGAATAATTGTAATAATATTTTAGTACAATCAGATCGGAACTTGGACATGTTATACCTAAAACAAACACCTTCTGAATAATTATTTTTCGCAAAAAATGGCAAAACCAACTTCCATCGTGTACAAAATTTGATAAAATTTAAATGGAATTACCTTGCCTACCTTGGGAGTATACCCTTTAGAACGAAAAAAATATTTTTTCGATTCGGTTTACAATTGGCGAAAATATAGATGATAATACACAAAAAAATACATACAGATGAACATAGAACCTCCTCCTTTTTGGAAATCGGTTATAAAATGTTTGTTTTGACATTCTAATTAATTTTGTGTACTTTTAATAAATGTGAATTGTATATTTCATTAATTAATGCGTCAATGGCCTGAAATAAATGTTATACTTTTTTTATTTATAAATAATTTATTGCTCTGATAACAACAATTACATTGGCATCGTTAAAGACAAAATGTTGATAAATCAAGCCTTTATCTTTTACACGTGCTAGCGCTATAATAATGTTATGTACTTATACGCCGCCGTATAAGCCGTGGTGGTCTAGTGGTAGTAACACCCGACCTGCAATCGTGAGGTCGTGGGTTCAAATCCCGATCCCGTACCAATGAGTTTCTTTGGAACTTATGTAAGGAATTTCACATAATTGGTGTAGTTTTTCGGTGAAGGAAAACATCGTGAGGCAACCTGCAAACGTCCGTAGAAGAAATTCGATGGCGTATGTGAATCCACCAACCCGCACTGGGCCAGCGTGGTGGATATGGCCCAATCACCCTTCGTGGGTAGGCCTACGTCCTGCAGTGGACTATTAAAAAGGCTGGTACATACATACATACTTATACGCCGAATCAACCTTCTTGGCCGTTTGTTGCCCGTGGTCCTTCCACTTGTACTAATAGTGGGACCACGGGCAAGAATTTTTTCCCGTGGTCCTACCGAGCACTCTGGTAGGACTACGGGCAAAAATTTCGTGCCCGTGGTATGTTGACATCTGTCATGCTATTCTAGTATGAATTCTAGAATATGACAGATATGGCTTTGACAGCTGTCACTTTAACGTCTGTCATTTTCGAAATTAAAAAAAGTTAGTAAATGTTAACACATTTGATTTTCTTGGACTTCAAGATCAATATTACAGGCAAAATGGGGCTAAAACCCTGAAAATATGTCACTGCAATATTATTAGGACCACGGGCACGAAATTTTTGCCCGTAGTCCTATGCTTGGTAGGACCACGGGAAAAAATCTTGCCCGTGGTCCCACTAGTAGTAAATCTGGCAGGACCACGGGCAACATGGCGGCTGTTATGTGAGCTTCTGTCAGGATTGTGTATTGCGGAGCTTGTAGCTAACTTTCTAGCCGCCAATAACTTTGATTCGGCGTATATTATTTTTCAAAGTAGGCATACAAACGAAGTAATGTTTTAAATGTTCACCAATTAGCATTAACCCTTATTATGAGTCCGGTTTGTGACAGCACGAACTTATATTTGCTTACACAAACAGCTCGGCAATCGTCGCTTTTAGCACAGATTAATATAAAACAGAAGGGCAACAAAAACAGTCAATTTTGTAATAAGAGCAAGAATTTCTAAAATACAAGCTATTTTTAATTTGGAGATCCTAAGCTGTAACAATGTAATCCTTGTAAGTAACCTAAAGATATCGTTTTATATTCTGTGATTTTATATATAAATAAATTTTCGTGTGATAACGTCTTATGAATCGATAAACGCCGGTAGCACGCACAAAAAAACACGTTCCGCTTGAGCCGAGCGTGCAACAAGCGGTAAAGAGACACGATCAGGCTAAGCTTTCAAGTTGTTTCAGTTGTTGATTCAACAATGTTTTCTTATGAAGTTATCACGTAAAAATTTTGTCCGTAAACCAACTTTATAGACAACCAATTTTGAGATCTTGCTTTGAAAGCAAAGCGCAACGTATAAGCATAACTATTCAACGAAATAATGGTGCCAGCATGCTGGGCACGCTCCTCAGGTATTGACAGAGGGCTTAAGCATTAGTATTAATGTAAGGCATTCAGTAGCTAGTCTGGGGGATGACATAATTACTTTGTACACAGTAGTAGATGAAATGGTCGTATTGCATTTTTAGGGTTCCGTAACCAAAGGGCAAAAACGGGACCCTATTAATAAGACTCTACTGTCCGTCCGTCTTTCCGTCTGTCTGTCACCTTGCTGTATCTCATGAACGGTGATAGCTAGAACGTTGAAATTTTCACAGATGATGCATTTATGTTGCCACTATAACAACAAATACTAAAAACCGAATAAATATTAAGGGGAGCTCCTATACAAAAAGCCTGAATTTTTAGCCTTTTTTCGCTCCATATTAATAACGGTGACAGGTAGATGCTTCAAATATTCAGGAATATTTAGTTAAATATTTTCTTTTAAAATAAATAATGAAATTAAAATAGAAGAAATATTTATTTTTAATACAAGAAACGTGATTTTTTGCTCGATATTAATAACGGCAACAGAAAGATGCTTGAAATATTCACATAATGTCAAGTTGTGTATTCCCTTCAAAAACACATCTTTAAATTAAAATAAAATATACTAAGGGGGGCTTCCATATTGTTCGGAACCCTTCGTGCGCGAGTCCGACTCGCACTTGGCCGAGTATTTTATAATAATCAAAAGATTAATTTAGCAACAAATTTTGAATATCTAATTATAATGGCCGATTGAGCCGTAAGACTTTCGAATTGATCCTATCCTATCACGGCAACCGCAGCGTTAGACGTCCAAGGACAAGATGGACTGATGATCTAACAAAGCCCGTGGGATCGCGTTAAATGTAAGCTGATTCCGATTAAAAATCTATGAAGGGGGCATATTTTCGGCAGTAAACGTCTTGATTATGATGATGACTGCCTTGGTGGCTCAGTGGTTAGTGACCCTAACTTCTGGATCAAAGAGGCGTGGATTTGATCCCCACCCAGGGCAAATATTTGTGTTACGAACATGAGTGTTTGCTCTGTGTCTGGGCGTTATTTAGTTACTGTCTATACAACGTGTAACGGAAAGGCTGTATACATAAAAAGTGGGTTGATACTATACCTTCTATAGATGCTGTATTCGAAATTCCGAGCCAAAATAACAACATTCACTTTAAAAAAATAATTAAATATGACTGACTAGAAAAATCTTTTGCACGTAAACAAACATGTCACAACAAGGAGGTGTGGTCTGATTTTGATGGGCAAGGTCGTGTTATTGATCTCACAGCTGTTTAGTGTGATAGTGCTGTGCAAATGTGAATTAGTCATTAAAATGACTAGTTTTTCAGAAAAAGATTAAAAATCAGCAAACGAACTTACACGGCTAAACATGCCCCCATCTAGTTTGTTACCGTTATCTGATTTGGTACTTTCAGTATGTATACAGTCTTTCCGTTACACGTTGTATAAGTATGCATTTAAAAATAAGTATAATATGTAGTATATCAGTCTCTGGCAGCCATATCACAAGCTTTGCTTAGTTTGGGGTCAGAGGCCGTGTGTAAGATGTCCAAAAATATTTATTTATTTATTTATAATGATGATGAATGAAAATAACAACAACGCAAAAGAAACCGCCTTGCTGGTGCTGAAAAAAAGTATAACAAGTTGTTGACATTGTTTTGAAATCATTAAAAACGATTTCGAAGTGATGCTTCTGTGCTGTATTCTCTGACTCGTGTCCGCCGACAAAAACATATCATCCAAGGTCCGCTGCATGCCACTCTGCCAGCTTTTTGTTATTTCCTAACGTATGTATTTATACAGCGATGAATACCAAAAAAGGTTTTAGAAGGCAGGTGCGCGACCGTGCTGCCCGGCGGAAGGTAGTGTTCACCTGTCAGGCCTGTTTTTGAGCTGTTGGTCCGAGAGAAGGGGTCAAGCGTGTATGATTTACGCCTGTCTCTGTTTTGCTAGATGCATTACTTTCCTTAGTAATTTCACATTTGAATTAGAAGCGAATTTTTAATTACGAGTCATTTGGAAAGCTCTCTTTTAGTGAGTGTTCTCTCATGTTTAAAAAAATGAGTTGGTTTAGTTATTAAAAGAATAGAGGACAATAGCCTGTTGTAATGGTGGCATTTTAGGAATTTTGCGTCCAACTGTCTAGCCTTGTTTTTGAGCATTTGGCCTAAGAGAAGGGGTCAAGAGTGTATAATTTACGACTGTCTCTATTTTTTAGCTGGTTGAGTAATTTCACTTTTGTATTATTAGGGAATTTTTAACTCTGTGTCTTCTAAAATGCTCCCTTACCCCAAGCTAAATACAGAATGATTACACATAAGTGTAATCTCTCATATCAATGTCGGCAAATGTTTATTTAATAATATTTTAATAATACTACATACCTATTTACAGAATTACCTAGTTGCCTTACATTTGCTAGAAAAGGAAGGGTAGATGAACTTGTAATATATAACTACTATGTGTTACAAACTAAATATGTCATCAATGTGCCTACCTGCCTACAGGGGCAACATTTTAAAATTTAATTAAGGGTTATTTTAATGTATAAATTGCGCAAATTTTGTTTACTTTATCTTGGTAAATAAATATATTCTTATTCATCTTTAAAAAAAAATCGAATACTTTCAGTTGTTAATAGAAAAGAAAACAATAACTGTTGCTATGGTAACATTTAAAAAAATCATAGAAAAGTAATGTTTGGTATTTTTTTGTTATTTATTTAACAAAATTCTTGTTCATTCTGTATTTAGTTTGAAACGAATGTGTTTTTAGCCAGAAGATGAGAATGATAGTGTTGATCAAGATAAAAATACCTTTTGAAATCAATCTTCTGCGAATAAACTTTGATACCAGAAAGCTATGTAAGTAAGCCCAAAGTATCTTCACTTATCCTTCAAGAAAAAATCTACAGAAAATCCGCAACACAGAATTCAAAACAAGTCCAATCCTTTTCTGAATTTGTCTTGTTTTATTGCCAGAAAAGTCGATAAAAGCACATGACTTGTTCTATTTCCACGGGGATTTGCCCGCTTATGGCAACACTGGTACAGCGGTTTAAGCAGATAAACACCAGGATTTACTCGAGCGAAACAAAATAAAATACCGTTTCGATTGAAAATTCATTCTGCGAATCCAATATGGGATTACAAAATTCTGCGGAATCAGAAAATATGGAATTTCAATTAGGTAATTGGATGTTTGCGATACTGCGTCAAAAGTGAACCTTGAAATAGGTAAGAAACCCTCAAATTGTAAAGTCCAACTTTGTGGAATTTCCGGCGGTGAAAAGAAATCTTTGTAGGTATGTTTTTTGGTTTGTTTGTTATTTTTTCACACAAAATCGGAGCAACGGGATGGCCTGTTTTTTTTTTGCACAGATATAACCTACAGTCGGAGAGTGTAAATAGCTACTTTTTAGGGTTCCGTACCTCAAAAGGAAAAAACGGAACCCTTATAGGATCACTTTGTTGTCCGTCTGTCCGTCAGTGTGTATGTCAAGACTCTTTATCTCAAGAACGTGTTAGATTAGGGATTTCATTATAATATTCTATATCACTTAAAATGGCCTCAGAAGTGAGCCTGTTCTTCATTTATTGGTCAAAGCTATTTATTTACCTTGCATTATTATAAACAGACAAATCAAGACACCATATCCGCTATTGCTAGTTATGTTGGCGATATTGTTTATCAGTATGTTATTCTATCGTCAAAGTGATTATGATCCTATCAACTATTCTCTAATAGTTGATAGGATAATATTTAGTAACAATTACAACATGTATTAAGTAATATAAGACTTATTAGTAACTAAATAGAACTGAGAAATATCATGACATCAGAATGTCGGCCATTGTTGTTTACATACACTATTTATTTAATACTGTGATTCCCTAATATTATAGATGACTTGAAATGTATCAATAATTGTTCTTATAATTCTAATAAGTAAGAAATGCAGTTTAAGATGGTTTTACGTATAAAAACTAGTGTAAAATGGAGACTACCGCCGTGCCCGCCATCTTGCTTGTTCCCTATTGGTCGTTGTTAATGTTTACAAAATTACAAAAATAATCAATACAATGTATAAATTAAAAGCTCACCAACGATGGACCTGGATTTCGCCTGATAAAAATACTAAAAATGAAATTGATTATGTAACAACAACGAAACCTAAATTGTTCACAAAATTTGAAGTGCTAAATTCTTTCTCTTTTGGCACGGATCATAGACTTCTGAGAGCAACGTTAAGCTTAGATAGGGATAAACAGAGCAGAAGAAACTACACTAGTCCCAGAAACCCTTTAAAGACTGAGGATGAGATGGACAGTTATTTAAAAAGCTTAAATGAATTTATACCTGAACTAATAGAAAACCAGGAAAAATACAAAGTCATGGAATATTACAATAAAATAGAAAACTCTATATTAACAAGCCTAAAATATAAAAAAACACTCAATAAAAAGAAAAATTCTATCAAATAAAGCAATCCATTTAATGAAAAAAAGAAGCAAACTACAAAATAAGGGAAATCTCACTAAAAAGGATAAGGAAGAATTAAAAGAGCTATATAAAGAAACAAATAAAGAAATCAGAAAATGTTATGAAAACCACAGATTTCACATTCTTGAAAAATGTATAGAAAGCACAAGATCAGCTAAAAAGGCATACAAAGAACTAGACAAGTCAAAAAAATGGATTCCGTCCCTACAGCAGGGTTCTACAATTTGCAAATCTCGAAATGACATCATTAACACAGCTACAAAGTTCTATACAAGTCTTTATAGCTCTACACCAGGCTTAGTGGAAAATACAGATACAGAACAAAATCAACTAAGGAACACATTAACTGTACAAAATTTTACTGAAACTGAAATCCTAAAACAAATAAATAATTTAAAACCAGATAAGAGCCCAGGACCGGACATTTTGAGGAATGAGGGCATAAAGATCGGTAGAACACTTTTATTAACACCTCTTACAATACTGTTCAATAAAATACTGGAAGAAGAAATTGTGCCAGGGCAATGGACAGAATCGGAAATAATTTTACTATATAAAAAGGGTGACCCTAAAGATATAGGAAACTACCGACCGATAAGCTTAATGTCTTGCTTGTACAAACTCTTTGCATCCTGTTTACTACACAGAATATCCCCGAGAATAGACTCATGCCAACCAATGGAACAAGCGGGGTTCAGAAGTGGATTAAGCACAACAGATCATATTCACACCGTAGACCAGGTCATCGAAAAGTATATAGAATATAGAAAACCGCTCTACATAGCTTTTGTTGACTATAAGAAAGCTTTCGACTCTATCTCGCATAATAGCATCTGGGAAGCATTAAACAAACAAAACATAAACGCAAAGTACATAAATATTATCAAAAACATATATGTTAATTGTACTAGTAGAGTCAGGCTAGATAGAGTGGGCACCAAGCTCAGCATTAATCGAGGAGTCAGACAAGGCGACCCTATATCATCGAAACTCTTTATAGCTGTCTTACAAAGTATAATGGAAGATTTACCATGGTCAAAGCAAGGAATTAATGTGAATGGGAAATATCTAAGCCACCTACGCTTCGCAGACGATATCGTCGTGTTCTCTGAATGTCCATATAAGCTCAACACAATGATTAACGAACTTCAGACAGCTAGTGTTCAAGTAGGCCTGGAAATGAACTTAGGAAAAACCAAAATCATGACGAACAGCAAGATGACGCCAGTACTAGTTAACCAAGAGCCACTTGAGTACGTAGAAAGCTACATTTACCTTGGAAAACTAATTTCATTTAGAAAAGATCGAAACATAGAGGAAATAGACAGGAGAGTAGCTATTACATGGAAAAAGTACTGGGCACAAAAGGAGATTCTCAAATCGCAACTAACGATTAAATTGAAAAGAATAATTTTAGACATAACAATTTTACCCTGTCTAACCTATGGGTGCCAAACGTGGATTTATGATCACAAGGCAAGGCACAAAATACAAACAACTCAGAGGGCAATGGAAAGGAGCTGTTTAAATATAAAACTGAGAGATAGAGTAAGAAACATAAAAATTCGGAAAATGACCAAGGTAAAGGATGCTCTGCACTTCTCTCAAAGTCTCAAATGGAGATGCGCTGGCCATGTTGGGAGATACGGTGACAATAGATGGACAATTAACATCACAAAATGGAAAGGACCACATGGCGTGAGAAGTAGAGGTCGCCCGGGAGCCAGGTGGCAGGACGAGATTGTATCCGTTGCAGGAAGAGACTGGATGATCACTGCTAAAGATAAGGATAAATGGAATTCTTTGGGGGAGGCTTTTACCCTGAGGGGGTCCACATTAGAAGGAGATGAAATTGCATAAACTAACTAATCAATTCTTTGTGGAATTAAATAAAGCTTTTTATTATTATTATAATGTTTACATCGAGCAGCGGTGGTAAGGCATGGCGGAAGCTTGTGAAATTAGTATAAAACAGGCTGCTGACGTGGCTTCGTTCTCTTGGTACCTCTTAGTACCATAATCACTTTGACGATAGAATAACATACTGATTAACAATATCGCCAACATAACTAGCAATAGCGGATATGGTGTCTTGATTTGTCTGTTTATAATAATGCAAGGTAAATAAATAGCTTTAAATGAAGAACAGGCTCACTTCTGAGGCCATTTTAAGTGATATAGAATATTATAATGAAATCCCTAATCTAACAAACGCGTAAAGATATCGAGTTGAAATTTAAACTGTATACGTATATCGATGAATTCTTGCTGTTGTGTAAAAGAAAAACTTCTCAACCGTCGTTTAAAAAAGTTAAGAGTCGTTTATGTCGTAAAAAACAGCATAATTCGACACTCACAAAAATTGAAACCTACAGGGTACTTTCCGTTGACATAGAACTATGAAATTTGGCGAGAGGCTTTGTCTCAGAGTACACATATAAGAATAAATATGAAAACTGTACATTTTTATTAATATCACAAAAAAATAGAGCCTCAATATTCACAAAATATGGGCTCAAAATTAAAAGTGAGTAAATCGTATCATGAAAGGTGTCATATAAAATAACTTCATTAGCACATGCTAAAACAGGTTTTTAATTATTTTAACAATGTGTTTGTAAGGAACCCTCGATGTGCGAGTCTGACTCGCACTTGTCCGGTTTTTATATCATGCGACGACTGAAATCTAAAAGAGAAAAATTATTTCGTCTCGCTTTTCTGCCTCCGATTTCTAAAAAACGGCTAAGTGATTTTACCAAATTTTGAGATATGGCCAAAAAGGTGAGAAATGATATTTCTAGAAATTGACAAGACGTATCGTTATTTTTTCTAGACCGTTATTTTTCTTTCATTATTTACTTTTTTTGTATGAGTACAGAAGGCTTCTAGGTATTATTCTTGCTTAGAAATCGCATTTTTTGTATTTTAGTTGAGTTATCCTAATCGAATCTGTGTACATTTGCTCCTCTAAAAAACGGTTGGCTGAATGTGTAACCGTTTTATAGAGTTGTAACACGTTGTAACTGTGTGATGATTTGGATGGAAGCTACAGTTTTAAAAAAATGCCAACCTAAATAACAGTTACGTCACTTAGCCGCTTTTTTATGTTGTAAATACTACGCTATTTAAAATGCACTACTACATCAATAAATGTTAAGTGTTTTTAACGGCTTATTCAAATACACATTAAATTAAGATTTGTCATAATGTCTGAACTTAAACACAGTTTTGGAGACAGGATTTTCGATAACTGTTTTCTAGTGTAGTTAATATTAGTCCCGATGATGTTAAAATAATGTCACATTAGCGGCAAAGTGCAAATTTTTTTCTTCTTACTAGCAGCATCTTGCCTCTCAGCAAAATGTCGATCATGGTGATGATTAATCTTGACATGTGTGTCACCCATCTATCCATTAGCCATATGACGTCCACTGCTGTACATATGCCTCCTCTATGAATCTCCAATAATACTAATCGGAAGCTGTTTGCATCCATGTTCTGTGCTATAAGTCATCACTGACTACACGCATTGGTCGAGAACTTTCGACATGAGACACTTAGGTATGTCAGACGAGACGATGTTACGTAATTTTCCGGACGCTGCCCAGCCGAGTTGGATGTGGCGATTTACCTCTTTCTTAAATTTGTACCTACTTAACGGGACTACTTATGTATCTCAGATAGACGAGTCAAGAACTTCAAGTTCAGAGTTCTTAACTAAAATTTAGGTGGGTGCATGGGAATTATGAACTACACAATTTGACCTTCATATTATCAATGTTTACTTTAATATCCATCTGTTTAGAGAACCGATTGAGGCCTTAGAGCATCGTGTTGAGTTCTACTATCGATTTTGCTATGATTACAATATCGTCGGCAAACTGAAGATGAGTGATGTATTCAGAAATGATATTGATGCCAAATCATTTCCATTCTAGAAGCTTGAAGGCATTTTCCAAAGTGACAATAAAAAGTTTCGGTGATATTGCTTTAAAGGCATCGTCTTGGAGCTCTCTTCGTGTACTTGGGCTGACATCGATAGATCGATATTTAATACGGCATTGCTGGAGAGACTCAAGCACAACCCAAGTCTCGACCAAATCAATGGCTTTCTCATAGTCCACAAACGCTAAGCAAAGTGGCCAGTTATACACTTCGGTCTTCTGTATAACTTGCCGCAGGGTATGAATGTGGTCTACGGTGCTATAGCCTTTTTGAAACCCGGCTTGTTCAGAAGTTTGAAAGTCATCAAACCTGTACTCGAGACGGTTTGTAATGACCCTTGAAAACAACTTATAAACATAGCTCAGAAGTAAAATAGGTTTGTAATTCTTCCATTAAGCGTTATCACTTTTTTTTTTAGAACAGCACCATACCTCTGTTCCATGCTTCTAACGTTATGCCCTCAAGGACGATGGTGTTGAAATGCTTCTGAAAGACTTTTAGTATCAGTGTTCCATCCGCTTTCAGAAGCTTTTATGTGGCACCGTCTTCTCCCGGCGCCTTGTTGTTCTTAAGCTGATTCAGGGTCATTCTAATCTCGCACAAACTGATGTCCGGGATGTCTACGGTGAAGTGTCGGGTCAACTTGGCTCTTAGATTTTGGCCGCACTGCTAACAGGCTTAGCGACTGAAACGTATAGCTGTCCATAGAACCTTTTAATCTCCTCTAATATCTCGATCAACGCTGTAGTGCCATCTTCTTGACCATGTGTATCAACTTAGGGTATCATCAACCATTATTTCGTATTTCAAATCTAATTCAGCCGTTCCAGCGTGAAATAAACGATCATACTTACGACACAAACTTTCGCATTTAGGGTGATAATGAGACATTTAAATGTTATACATGACATTTTTAGAAGACTGGACTAACAAATACTTTTCAGCATTCTGTGCCAATGGCAGAAAATTCTGCGGCCAAGCGCGGTTGTGGCAACTGTGTGTAGAGTTGGGTACGTCGTTAGTCCGCGTAATGCAACGTTTTTGCCAAATTCACGCGAGTAAGTATACACAATGAATTACAGGCGCCATTGTTATTATTGGTGTGATGTTGTGGTTAACAATATTATGAAATAATTATGCCTTAGTAAAATATAGGCAGTATACCTTATTGAATAATATACATTACTCCGATCCCGCGTCTATTTTAGCGGGAACTTCCACACACGCTCGTTTTCCTCTTGCGGCGTCCTGGCGACGAAGTACGGGTGCGCAATCGGGCCGTGCAGTTGCGCGGACGTCTTCTCACTTAAACGCTTTATAGCGTGGAAACGTCGCTTAACTGTTTTCTAACATTGTTTTTACCGGCCTGCATTAGGAGCCAGTCGCAGCTGAAGAACAGTCACCGTCTTTTAGAATTGTAAATTATAAATATGCATAATGGTTTAACAACGATTATTCGGTTACGTTGAGTTAACTGTTTTATAGAATGGTAAAAAAACACTGTTCAGTTGGGTAACGGTTAAATAGTATCGCAAAGATACTTAGACGTTTTCTAAAATTGCAATACAGAATAAATTTAAAACTTCAAACCACGTGTATGCGCACTTAATTGTATTTTAGTGTTGTAAAATGGGAAAACTGTGTTTATGAATTGTAAAATACCAAAAAGTACGTAGTTAACTGTGCACATGGTGTCCGTAACTCAGCAACTAATAAAAAGAAAAAATAAGACCCAGACTAGAAAATAGAGGAAAAAATTCTGATTTTAGTAGTGTATAAAAGTCAAAATCGCAAAAATGTCACTTAGCGGTCTTTAAGAAATCGGACGGCAGTTTTTTCCTTCAGTTTTCCATATAGTCTTCAAAATGCAGCGGAGGACAGCTATCAGCTAAATTGGAGCTAATTTTATTGCTGAATTCTAGAAGTTTTATAACTAATTATTTACGATGATATGAAAGGGATCATGAAATTGACATTTTTGTCTCATTAATTTAATAAACTTCTAAATAAATCAGCTAAATAAGGATTTAATTGGAAAGAGTTGTAAAGAGATAAGTTAACAAAAAAGTTGGCGCTTTTATGTTACTTTTTTAAGGATTTAGTCTTTGTTTTTTCATTATTATTGGCAGTAGATAAAATAATAAAAATATTAAATAAATTTGCTAGCTATATTCCTACAAAATGTATAGTCAGGTGATCAAATATTTCAATACTTGTTTTCTTTTTCAGGTGGTCCAGCGTCTTCAATGACGGGCACGGTGACCCGCGTGTCGGCAGTCGTCGGAGGTGAGGCCATGTTGCCTTGCGACTCGCGGCCTCCGCTGCGAAACGACAGCTTGCTGCTCGTCGTTTGGTACAGGGACGACGACCCTGTCTACAGGTTAGTTACCATTGAGCGTTCGATATTAATATCACTATCATAAGTTTAATGAAACACTAAAGTAGTAATGTATTTGCTACGGTGGTAATTGTTCGACCAAAAACAACGCCATAATCTCACACAACTCCCATCCTCCTCTGTGGAACGGTACTTTGCTGCTCTCATTTGGTACAAGGACAACGATCCTATATATAGGTCAGTCACCATTGAGCGTTCTATATGACATCGTAAGTGTAACGGTGGTCAAAAGTAGGAATGAATATAATACGGTGTTGATTGTCCACCTAAAAACAAGGCTCTAATCCGGTGTAACTTGTAGATTTCGTTGTGTAACGATAGCTTGCTGCTTGATTTTTGGTACAAGGACGAGGATCCTGTCTACAGGTCAGTCACATTGAGCGTTCGAGATTAATATCATAAGTTTAATGAAACACCAAAGTAGCAATGTATTTGCTACGGTGGAAATTGTTCGACCAAAAACAAGGCCATGATCTCACGCAACTCTCAACCTCCTCTGCGGAACGATACCTTGCTGCTCTCATTTGGTACAGGAACAACGATCCTATATACAGATCAGTCACCAATGAGCGTTTTATATGACATCGTATGTGTAACCTTGTTCAAAAGTAAGAATGTCTATAATACGGTGATGATTCTTCACTTAAAAGCAAGGCTCTAATCGGGTGCAACTGCAACTAGTGGATTTCGTGGTGAGACGATAGCCTGCTGCTTGTCATTTGTTATTTATCGCTTATCGCTGGAAGCAATCTCTTCCAGAACGAAAACAAAGACATTGCCAACAGTATCAGGCAGTCTGATAAAAAAAAACTAGCGTAATTTGAGTTTTTTTTTTATAATAATCGTTTATTACCAAAAATAACAATTACATAATTCATTTACATTAATTTTCAAAACGCATGCATAAAATACAGTAAAATAATTAATTTGACTTAAACGACATAAGGTATACATATTATTTCATGCATAACTATGGGATATAATAAGATAATGTCTGTGGGCCCCAAACTAGGCTTAGCCTGTATCTTGGGCGCCCGAGAGATACCAAGAAAAATATCCAATGGCGCTGAGGTGTGGGTACCTACGTAATCTTATAAAATTTTGTTTACAAACATATCTTTTTCTGTGGGCACTAGCTGCCGCAATAAAAGCAGGTAAGCTGAACAATCAAATCAGTAAGTAGGTAGTTTGCGGGACGTTCATAGAGGATTCACAATGCAAGACAGAGCCAGAATTTTAAATTTTTACATTATCACTGTTAGTTGCTAGTTATTATTTTCAGTTAAGATTTCGAATAATAACAGTGGTAAGATATTAACAATAAAAACAAAATAAATTGACTTTGACTGAAAACATATTTTGAATAATACAATAATATACCTACCTACACTGGTTATGATATCCTACATTTTAATTAAAATCAAACGTTAGTGAATGGATTATTTCCTTTTACGCCAAGTATATTAATCGGTAAATTGTTTGTTTTCTATTAATAATACTATATAAATCAATACATTGAGCATTCTAGAACTTAAAATGAAAATATAATAATAAGAATCAAGTTAAATAATTACAATGATAAAATCAATTAATTCAAAATTATAACAAAAATCAATTAAACACAAAAAAAAAGTTGACAAATTATATTATTACATTATTAAATCAAATTACATTATTAACTCAAATTATACTATTACATGAGACGGTTGCGGGACGATTGAACAGACATTTTGTATTATGCATTGTGTCAATTGTGAGCAGTGTATCCTCTGCGATACACAAGTCCTCGTGAGAGTCAGGGTTCGCAGAGGTGGGGATTGTGTGTATGTGGGGTGTGTGTGGTATGTGGTGAGTGTATGTAGTGTGTGTGTGGTGTGTGTGTGTGTTGTGTGTGTGAAGTACTGTCGAATTCGGTAACGGCAAGATGGGACCGGCACCAAAATCACTTTCATGTTCGGTCTTCCCAGTCAAGTGAAAAATATCTCTTCTCTTCAACTCGGTATACTCCAAAAGTTTTTCAGTTTGGTCATAAGATAACGAAAGCAGCCACTGTACTATTTTACTTTTAGATTCCGCAAAGGTTGTGTTTTTAAATTCTAATACTTTGCAAACAGAGTTGTAGGCAAATATTTGGGCATATTTAGGCAGACGGGCAGCAAATGATGTGTGCACTTTTGGAAATGGAACATCACTGTGGCGGTTTTGTCTGCGTGGTTTGGTAGTGCTAGAGAGATGGTGGACTTTGCTAATTGCGCGCAGAACAAATAACTGCCGAACTCTCAAAACTGAAGCTTCTTCATATAACTTATCAGTGGGGAAGCGGCGAGGTTTCCCCAGCATCACTTTCAGAACAGCCCTTTGTGCGCGTTCTACCTCATCCATATGTGACTTAGCAGCACCACCCCAGACACCTATGCGGTACCGCAGCAGTGACTCACACAGCGATTTGTACACTAGCTTTTTGACATGTGCTTTCGCAGATGCTCTTAAGCACTTCATAATATACAACAATTTACGAACTCGTTTTGATATGAACGTAATGTGTTTAGAGAAGGACAGAAGTTGCTGAATTATTTATGACTAAAACGTAATAAATGAACTGATTTAACAATGCGGTTCCATTTTAGTTGCGGTTTGTCTGGCGGCGTAAATATTTAAGCTATAAATTAACAACTAAACATTATTTGTATAATACCTTTTACACATTCAAATAAATCAATATTTGTATTACGTAAAGTCCCACAAGGACGGATGACCTCGCCAAGACCGCACGCTCCCACTGAGTCCAAGCCGCTACCAAAGTAACTTACTGGAGATCTATATAGGAGGCCTGTGTCTAGCAGCGGACGTCTAATTACTGTAGAATGACGATGGATAATTTCTTTTTTTTTTATATTACAAAATTGTTTTGAAAATTTAGTAAAAACACGATTTGTTTTGACATAATGTTTAAAATTGTTACTTTAGAGAAGCCATTGGCTCCTGAAACACAGTCTTAGACTAGTTCAGGAGTCTATGGATCATCTGATACTGTATATTAACATAATTATGTGTCAAAAATAAATAATCCATTGATTGATTGATTATGTATAGGTAATGGTAATTTAATCGATAGACCATGTAACAATTGACTAACGCAACAAAGTTATCGTCAAAGTGAACACACCGTCAATTTAGACCTCATATGGACTCTAGATTCAAGAAACTTCCAAACAATGTTATAAGAAATCTGTAGTTAAGGCCTATGTCTGACACTAGCAGCAAATTTACACCTACAGTAGACATGATGATTATTTATAAGTCGTAACCATCTATTGACTCCATCCGCTTAGATGACTAGTTTCATCAAAACGCACTCGATGGATTTTATGGTGTGGTGATCGACAAAAATACCGTCTTCGAAAACAGTTATGATGATTCAATAAATGATTCTAATTACGTGCGTGACCAGTTCAATAAACTGTAATTAATGGCATCATAACGTTCTCTTGTAATTTTAAGCATCAATTACTCTCGAGACGCCTAGTGGCCCACTATGTTGATAGCAAAGATGAATTAATATCGAAGATGCCCTTAGCCTCCTTCATAATATCTATTAATAAAATTCATCAAATTTCAGGAATCGTAACAATACATTCACATGCAAAAAAGAAATTTAACATACATATTGCTGCATCATCGCTGCAATCTCGAACAAGTTGTAAGCCGTTGAACTGCTTTATGCAACAAGTCGGCATTAAAAATTCAAACTACCTACTTTCAAGGAAAGTTACAGCCAGATACACACATACATTTCCTTGCCTTGTGATGTATATCCGACAAATGTGTTGAATTTTTCATTCGGCTTTTACCGCTTGCGCTGGAAGGTTCCTTTTTAGCTTTAAACTAAATTAAACACGATTTGGACGAACTCTCTTTAAATAAATATTAGTGAAATTCGTACTAGCCATGTGTGTACTTATTGTAGCATTTGTAGCATAATATACTTGGATGGCTAATAACTTAATCATCTACCTTCGCACTGGTAAAATATACTATAATATAAACCTTGTACTATAAACACTGGCTCAATAGAGTCCAGTCCATCTTGTGGCCACTTGATATCAATTTCAAGTAAATTATCATTATGAACAATTTTCACCATGAGACAGTTCACTAGTAAACGTAAAAGTAAGGAATCTAGGGGGAGGTCAGTTATAACATATAAGATCTGGTTTAAAAAATGACAAACTAGGAAAAAAACACCAATAATTTTATTTACTGAATTTCCGTTCTAAATGAAAACTCTTAGCAATTTCAACTCAGAGCAAAATCAGGCCAACGATCCATTCACCAAAATCTAATTCGAACGAAAAGTACCCAATCTTTGATTTCACTGGAACCAACAAAAACGTAATTCCTAATTTTCTTTAACACAAATTGTATTACAAATCCTCATTGGGCCGGCAGTTCTATTTCTTACGTACGTAGCACTCGTAGCAGTAGCTACAAAAGACGTAGCACTCGTAGCAGATTCTACGGAGTAATCGCTACGAATAGCCCCGGAAACACTTTTACAAGCAATTGCGTCAAATAATTAGATGGGTATGGTAATGCGCCTGTTTAGTTTTGGTCGTTTTCCTCTTTGTTACATGCGTTGCTGTTGCTTTAGAAACGGATCAACATTGTTTGGTCCATGTAATGATGGGAATGTTAATGGTCAACGTTGTTTGCACTTAGTAAAAAAACATGATTTAATAGTAGACTGCCTAGGTGGCTCAGTGGTTAGTGACCCTGACTTCTGAATCAAATAGGCATGGGTTCGATCCCCACCCAGGGCAAGCATTTATGTGATGAACATAAACGTTTGCTCTGTGTCTGGGTGTTATTTAGGTACTATTTAAATAAGTATGTATTTAAAAATATATGTAAGTAGTATATCAGTCTCTGGCAGCCATATTACAAGCTTAGTTTAGTTTGGAGTCAGAAACCGTCTGTAAGATGTCCCCTAATTTTTTGACCGACGAACCACCGGAGGATGTATACAATTCGACGCCTATTTTTTTTATGTACTTATAACCACGCATTACTTTTTTTGCAGTAATCTGATTTCAATAATTATTTTTTTATTGGAAAGAGTATATTTCGATATTAGTCCCATTTAAACTTTATTAAAATCGGCTGAGCCATTTTTGATAAATCAACAATAATGTGAAAACTGCTACATCGATCCATACGAAATATTCGCGAATTCTGTACACGGGTGAAGTCGGGCATGCTAATTTTTGCAAAAATAATCTTGTATTTATTTATTTATTTAATATTAATAGCTTATTACTTAGTTGTGGTTTGAGTTTTAAAGCCACCTGAAGGGCTCTGACATGACAAAATGGTTAAAACAGTCGGGATCCACAATTTAAGTGTATCCCGACTGGTTTAACCATTAAGTAATTCGAGTCATCGGATTCATGGCAGCGCTCAGTTGTAAATGCCACCTTCGCTCACCTACCCATAGATAGACCGTGCCGAACGTAGCTTAACTTAGGTGATCGTTGAGAAACATCTAGTCAAACTACACTATGAGTGTTGTTTTTAAACTTTCGCGATTTGAACACATTATTATTTTATACTACGGGACTAATCGCGCACTAAAATTACGAGATAAATAAATACCTCCTCATCCCGACGTTTCGGCCGAGTTGCATCGGCCGTGGTCACGGGTAGACCAGTCAGCCGAAACGTCGGGATAAGGAGGTATTTATTTATCTAAATTTTAGTGCGTGATTAGTCCCGTAGTATAAAATAATAATACACTATGAGTGATACGAAATAAGGTAGAAAGTGCACAATACACTAACATGGTCATGGATTTTTTTCCAATTCAACTTTACCCCGCAACCTTGCGTAAATACCTATATACGAAACATTAATTAGTCCATACTTCCACTTATGTTCAAAAGCAACCTCCGCTAAAGGGAAGCAAAAAACATCCGAACAAAATATAACGGAACTCTTCAAAAGGTCTGCTCCCTTTTTTGCTAGACCCTACGTTAATTATACAAAACGAGTGGATATGTATTTAATGTCCCTTTTCATGTGCTTCATTTAGTAATACGGAGAAATGTAGATGGTTATACAGAATAGAGAGCTGACGCCGACATTAATTTGACCCTCAAGTAGTACTAGAACCTGTAATCATATAGGTTTCATAATAATATTTCTAAAGCTTTAGGTAAATGTTCTATGTTTATCACAAAAATACTTGCCCTGGGTGGGAATCGAACCCACGCCTCTTTGATGCCGCCAGGATCACTAACCACTGAGCCACCGAGGCCATCAAAGGAGATCTCAAAAGGAGACCACGCACTAAGCCCGCACGTACCACGGCAAGCGTAGCATAGGACGATCAGCAATACATTGCTCTGATTTTGTACACCGTTTAATATTTACACAGTTTAACTAATCCAGAGAAATTATAAGCATTTATGCTTAGTATTTACCAGCAATTTAGATAGAT
The DNA here is from genome assembly GCA_949316475.1 of Hypomecis punctinalis. Taxonomy (NCBI): domain Eukaryota; kingdom Metazoa; phylum Arthropoda; class Insecta; order Lepidoptera; family Geometridae; genus Hypomecis; species Hypomecis punctinalis. The sequence continues at coordinate 23,542,565 of OX438804.1, forward strand.
AGATAGATAAACGCTTTATTGCACACCAAGAAATAACCATAATAAGAAGAAATAAATATACAAAAACAGTGTAACAAAGGGCGGCCTTATCGTTAATAGCGATCTCTGCCAGGCAACCTTAGGATGGAGAGGATAGATAGCGTATAAATAATGGACGGGATGTGCATTATATAAAAAAACATATAAATATAGTTATACATATAAATTAAATTATACGTCATAAACCTACATACACTAATTAAAAACAAAATATAAATACTCAAAATACACACATATAAAATAAACCTATAACTAAATAATAAACTAATACATATAATTTATAATTTACATAGATTATTTATACATAAAAACAACAGAAAAACAACAACAACAGTTTCAATAAAGCGACAGTTTCTGTAGATAATGGTTTTGAACCTGATCCTTAAATATGTTCAGTGATGGAACTTTTCTAACGGTTACCGGCAATGCATTCCATAACTGAACCGCCTGAAACGCAAACGACCTGCCGTAAAAAGTCTTGCACCGTGCGGTAGGAGTCATAAGGGAAAGGTTATCTTTGGATCGGAGGGGAAGTGGATGTGCATCATGCCAGATTGAAAAGGAGTCTTTTAAGTAGAATGGAGTAGAAGGATTGAAAAGGATGTTGTGAAGAAGGTAAAGGATATGAGCATTCCGACGAAGACGAATTAGAAGCCACTTAAGCTTGGTGCGAAAATGAGATACATGGTCATATTTGCGCAACCCAAATATAAACCTAATGCAGTAATTTTGGAGATGCTCAAGCTTATCAAGCTGGACCTCGGTGAGATCTAAAAAACTGGCATCAGCGTAATCTAAAATAGGAAGCAGAAGAGACTGTGCGAGCGCAATTTTTATTCATGTACTAGCTTTTACCCGCGGCTTCGCTCGCAATATAATTTAATTTATGTTTATCTTGTCAAAAAAATATGGTAACTAAAACAGTAAGTGCGCCACAAAATATTAGCCCCAATTCAATGTGAAACGGTACACAAATATTGTAGCAAATAATCATTTCAAACCCAAAAAACAGCCAATCTCAACTAATTTATTTCGTCATCGTTATCAGCCGCATCAGGCCTCTCTCTTGCCATCTGCCTCGGCTCTTTGCCGGTCGTGACCAAGCTCGACCGGCGGTATTGATACTCGTCGAGATAGTCGACCCACCTTGCTGCCGCGCCGCACATAGCTGAGCGCTCTCACCTATTCAAGTACCCTAGTTGACCAGCTTGGTCACCACCGTCTTTCTTGGTCAAGAAGCGCTGGTCGAATTGGTTGCCACGCTATTGTGAACGATGTCATACGCAGGGATTTTGCGACCGCCAATATCGCAGCCGTACTCTAACCGAATGGGTTTGCGCGTGGTGATGGCAAAAGGCCTGACGGTATGGAGCTGGTCCCATGGAAGTGTAGACGGCCTTTTAAGTATGGGACGCGACTTGCGTCGATACTTTGGCGCCGTCAGCGGAGCAGCACAAACGGCGCAAATATGCTAACCTCAGCAGTGGTTACATATTTGAGCCGTTTGAAATTGAGACATTGTGCGCGTGTTGGCCGAGAGCTTATCTTGTTTTCAAAAGTCTTTCTGAGCGTCTAGTGTACCCGCCGCGCGACCAAAATGCTGGTGTTTATTTGGTTCAACGTATAAGCAGCATTGCCAAGCTGATTGGCAATGCTGCCAGCATGTTGGGTTTGCCGGGTGGCGGTAGGAAGACAATAAGATACTCGAGTCTCTCTCTCAATGTGTAATGAGTCATTTATTAAAGAATAACAATAGCTTATATACTAAATCATATCTATGAGGTATGCGCTATTTATCACGTAAAATATCTAACTCACGTCTGGTTAATCGTGCTACATCTAAAACATTCCAATGAGCTGCAACAGTACTTCCCCCTTGGATTTTTTTTTTAAATATATATTCACAAACAATTATTACCTAAAAATAGTCGAACCAAAATTAACAAAAATCTTATTAATCATGTTGCAGTGACCTTGCTTACGTCTGTTTGATTACATTTGCAGTTTATAGTTTGCTTGCATCAGCTAAAACTGAACCTACTGGATAGTCAGCTCGTAACACGTACATTGATGAACTTGACATAACTCTATTAATACATTATAAAAATTCCGCATAGTTACACATTATTCTTCAAATCGCCTGAATTCCTTTGATCACGTAAATCGATTCGCAGTATGACGCTACTCGAAATGTGATTACATAGCTCTGACTAAGCATATACATACTACCTACTAGTGATCTAATCTAAAATACAGTTTGTAAACAATCTAAATATAACGATATAAATTACATGCCTATAGTTAAAAAACAAAAAATACTTTACACAATTCGCACAAAAATACTATCACTTATATCTCTATGAACTTGGACTTCGATATTTTGACATTACACAATTTCCGTCTAATTTCACGTTCCTATATTACCGTTTTCACTGATTTTATCCTGAGTTTGCATAAAAGACTAAAACAATGTTGTCACAACACACTTTTTCCGTAATCTCTGAACGTTTCAAATATATCTTCGTGCGTTCGCAGCTTCAGCCATATTTCCCATATCACATATTCTCTATATAATTATATATATAACCGACCAGTCGTTTGGCAATGGAAACGAGTCTGGGCAAATCCTCCAGTACTACGCAATTTTCCTCCACCTTCGATTTGTGCGGTGGTGCCAACTTTGAAAAAATACTTGCAGATCCAACCTGTATCATCGGCGGCAGCATTGGCATCTCAAGTTCCTGTGGTCCTATATTCGGCTGCTGGCGACTGCTGATTCAATTTCATCAATTCACTCGTAAACAAAATACCAAGGGTTATTCGCGTTTATTGCAGCTACAGAACCCTGGATTTGACGTTCACTCACATGTAACTTAAAAAATTGTGTGACAAACTGCTTCTCGTTAACCCTGTGATTTATGTTGTTGTCTGTAGGTACATCTTTCTTGCTGAATTGTGCATATTTGCCATTTCTCTGTCTTGCAAATTTGTGTTGTCCACAAAATTTCTTCAAATTCTCGAAGTCAATCAAAGCTTCCATAAGTTTCTTGTCGTTGGCCAGGTTTTGACGTCGATGCTTGATGGTGTGGGGGTGCAGGTCTGACGTCATCCAGCGGATTTATCGTCAACCCCCCCAAATCTTCTTGCTTGTTCACTACATTGACACTCGGGTAGGGGTCACCACTTTGCCGGTATGGCAGTGGGGCCCCCACTGATACTGCACTCGGGGTCACCAATTTGCCAGGTGGCGGTATGAAGATAATAAAATACTAGAGTCTCACTCTGTCAATGTGTAATGTGTCTTTTATTAAAGAATAACAATAGCTTATATACTAAATCATATCTATGAGGTATGCGCTATCTATCACGTAAAATATCTAACTCACGTCTGGTTAATCGTGCTACATCTAAAACATTTCAATGAGCTGCAACATTGGGCACGCTGCTAATTGGCAGTGGGCTTGAGCATTTAGAATATCTTTAGACCTTCAAGGGTCTATGGATGATCCAATTGCTTGTTATGTAGTAGTAGTTTATGAAGTTTTACATTATAAGTCTGTATTTAGTGGTAGTTAATAAAGGCACTTTGCTTTTTCAAGTACCTTGTACCTTGTTGTCACTGTTCAAACCTAACCCGATATCAAAATACCTTATACTTATAAATGCTTCTGTTGATTAAGATAAGGTTAGAATGTACCCGCCCATAGGTTCCCGCCTTGTCGTGGCAGGAGAACTTAGTAGCCGAGGCTTATGGGCGGCGCGGGAATCCCAGGTAGAGCCGCTTCTCTGGGTTTTTTCTGAGACAGCTGAGAAGGCGGGGCTCGAGGTCTCCCGATTCTTTTTGCTCTTTCCCCCTAGGCAGTTTAGAAGTTTGCACTCGAGGTTGGGTCGATTTTCTAGGGTTTCTAAATATAGCAGCTGAGAGGCTGGCCGGCAAATTGCGTGCCTCATGAGGAGTGCCGCAACTGAGCCGGGCTGCACTTTTATCACTGTTCAATCCTAACCAAACCAACAGAAATTTATGTTCGTGTCAAGGTCACAACTCAGAATCAAGGTTAATAACCTTAGTGTCAAGATATTCATACTCATGCTATACTACTTTTAAAAATCAAGTCGATCCGTTTCTTCGTATATTAGCATGGATTCTGTACCATAAAGTTAGAATAATGAAATATGTTTAACCTCTAATGGTGGTATATTTAAAAATATTTTTATTGTCAGACGACATGATGGCCCATTCTTAAACGTCATTGTAATATGTAGCATGGCAAAGGGAAAACTATTTTGTGCAATTTTAATGTCAGTTGTCATTGTCAATTCATACATTATTTCCTCTTCGAGGAGCTATAATGGTGGAAAGACAATTTGTCCCTTTGCTATGGTAAGCAAGACATTTATAAAAGTCTGCAGTCAATGTATGTCATCTGTCATCTAATTACGTTTTGTGAATCCATGTTAGGCCCAATCAACCCAATTATGAACGCGCCATCGTAAATTTAATAGCAACGTAAAAAGTGTTCTCTCTATCGAATGTCGAAAGTGAAAAAGAAACAGAAATAGTCTAATTAACTGTTATAATTACGATGGTGTCTTCAAAATTGATAGATTTGACAGATATTCGATCGACAGTTGTTTATTTTGACATTCTTGCAGCGCACGCTAGAGTAGCTCGCAGATGGCAGAATTTTCCTACTTACTCAACATTTATCGTTATATTTTGGACAATTCACAAAATATCTTAATAAATTGTAGCCTATGTGTTATTCTGATGTATAAGCTATATTATTTCAAAGTTTCATCTCAATCCGTTCAGTAGTTTTTGCGTGAAAGAGCAACAAACATCCATCCATCCATCGATCCATCCATCCTCACAAACTTTCGCGTTTATAATATTTTGTAGCCTATGTGTTATTCTGATGTATAAGCTATATTATTTCAAAGTTTCATCTCAATCCGTTCAGTAGTTTTTGCGTGAAAGAGTAACAAACATCCATACATACATCCATCCATCCATCCATCCATCCACCCATCCATCCTCACAAACTTTCGCGTTTATAATATTAGATTAAGATGTTTGGTTAGTTAAATTTAATTAAATTAAATATTTTGGGACATCTTACACACGGCCTCTCACCCCAAACTAAGCAAAGCTTGTGATATGGCTGCCAGAGATTGATATACTACATATGCTTATTTTGAAATTCATACTTTAACAGGGTTATTTCTAATCAATTAGCATCCTTCTAAGGGCTTATTCTGTACATCAAAACTAAAAAAATTTGTACTACGACATTCGTCAAATTTAAACAAAAAAAAATCAGCTGTTCCATACGTTTTGTCGCGGGTGAACTAAATTTTTCTATGGAACAACAAACAATTTTTTGAGTTTTGACGAAAGTCGTAGCACAAAAGTTGTTAGTTTTGATGTACAGAATAAGCCCCTAGGAGGATTCTAATAGATTAGAAATAACCCTGTATAGATAGTACCTAAAGAACACCCAGACATAGAGCAAACACCTATGTTCATCACATAAATATTTGCCCTGGGTGGGGATCGAACCCACGCCTCTTTGATCCAGAAGTTAGGGTCACTAACCACTGAGCACCGCGGCAGTCAAGTTATAATAGAGATTTTATGTTACGACTAGCTCTTGTTACACTATTGTTTAATATAGACAATGCATATTAGAGTGTATCTGTACATGCAATAAATAAGGTACCTACTGAATTTGTTTTTTTTAAGCTTAAGATGAATATACTTTTTCATCACATCGATTCGAAAAAAACTACTTAGTTCGCATTTAAGTGCGCGCAAAGGTGGTGTTTTCTATAAGGAACTTTATAAGTGCGACGGAATTATCTTTCCTGCGCACTTTTTGAATTTGGAACAAATAAGTGTGACGGAATGATCTTTGAATTTGGAAGTGTTTGTAATGTTAGTGTTCAGCGCCAAGAAAATGAATGTAAATATAATTAAGTTTTTATATGTTTCATTATTACATACCATTTAATTTCAATTTAGTTGTTACTCTATGTTTTATTAAATAATAATAAATATGAGTGTACCACTCGGGCGCAAAATATATTTTTGGCTCGGGCGACGTACTTTGAATCCCTCGCTACGTTCAGGGTTCCACTAAAAAATCCTTCGCTACGCTCGGGATTCTACTCTAGAATCCCTCATTTTGCTCTGGATTCAATAAAAGCGCCCTCGCCGAAAAAATATTATTTAGCTCCCATATGATACAACCTACTATTGCGCGTCACAAATTTTATTATGTCGTTAAATTTGGACTCACCATTGAACACCTACAACTTCGAAGTTATAAAAAAATGTTGAAGTTGATGTATTTTTCACTACTTCCATAAAATATTACTTTACTCCCTATATTTCATAAAATAGAATCATAACTGATTGCCTAAATCAGGTAAGCGCCATTATTTCAGCACGTTTCCTCGATTCACGCGGTTGTTATTCAAGGTATGTTATTAAAACGGTCTCTGGCTATTGAGTAAAAAATGTAACAGAGATATAGAATCAATAATTTCCAAAAGATATTATATAATATAATAATAATGTTACGATATTTCAAGTCATTTTATATGCCATAGTTTCAATTACACGCTATCCTTTTTATACCTACCTCTGTTTTTATATTTCATAATAAAATTGTAAAAGGGACCTCTCAATGTTGGCTTAGGCTCCATTGATGCCTAATAAAGGACCAGGCTAAGCCTGTGATTTCAATTGAATAAAGAGGAATAATAATAATAAGGCATTATTTGGCGGGTGCCGTACCTCATTCCATAATCCAGTTTTGTATAACACCCAGAAGTTCACCACAATAACTCATTATTTTTTCAATTCATTACTCACAATAGGCTCCTTGTTCCTTCACCCCTACAATATGGCTAAATGATATTTAAAAAGGGCCTCTCAGTGTTGGCTCCACTGATGCCCATCAAAAAACTGGGCCTAGCCCGAGAGATGTATCTCAAATAAAGTACAATAATAATAATTATCTGATGATATTAGGGCCTATGTTGTTATTAAACATTCGCGATTTGAACACTTTATTAATTATTATGTGCTACGGGACTAATCGCGCACTAAAATTACGAGATAAATAAATACCTCATCATCCCGTCGTTTCGACCGAGTTGCATCGATTAGGGCCTAAACAAATGATAATGATAGCATTTATTTTTATTTTACTTTTGTGCTATCCCATGGGAAAATGTTATTGTCTGGGATAAAAAGTAGCCCATGTCACTTGCCATCTTACAAACTATGTCCATGCTAAAAGTCAAGTCAATCAGTTGCTCCATTGCTGCCTGAAAGAGGAATAAACCAATAAACAAACCAACACGCTTTCGGATTTATAATACAGGGTGGCGCAATAGAACGTGCATTTTTAAAATAATTATTAAAAAATAAATACAAAAGGTATAGTTAAAATAAACCTATGCAATTATTAAGTGATAACTAAAGTTTATTTTTTAAAAATAACATCATCTAAATGATGACCCTCTCTACGTTGGCACTCCTCTAACCGCAAACGGAAATTACCGAAAACTTTCTTAAGTAGTGCTGGTGTGATTGCTGCCATTTCACCACGAATATTCTCCTTGAGCTGACTAATGTTTCTCGGATTATTGGTGTAGACTTTGTGTTTGAGGTATCCCTACAAAAAAAAGTCAGGAGGCGTCAAGTCTGGACTGCGCGGAGGCCATGGGATATCACCTCTTTTCGAAATCAGTTTGCCAGGGAACATCTGCTTCACAACCGCCATGGAGTCATTTGATGAAGAAGATAACCTCAAAATTTATGTGAAAAATCCAAAAAACCAAGTTTTTGGTTTTTTATTTTTATCTTTTACAATAATATTTTTTTTTAACGAAATTTGGTGAAAACTTACCTTTTCATGTCCCAAATACGCTGTAATTTATTTGATCAAAAATATTAATTTTTTTCACCTTATTTTGAATTAATATCGAAAAAACACCCTAATTTTCAATCGAAAATTCAACCGTCAAAATATCAGTTTTTTTCAAAAAGTTGGTATGTTTTCTGTTTGTTGAAATCTCTACTTTCGGATGGTGAAAAAAAATATATATATGTTACTATAGTAAATCTTCTCAGAAAATGCAAAAATCGAAAAAAACTCGAATTCGAATGTTTTTTTAATTATTATAAATAATTTTGAGCTATTTATTAAAATTTACACTTTAATTACTCGAAAAACGTTAAATTACATGTTACATTGATAACAAAAAAATTGCAAATAAAATTAAACTACTATAATTCACAAACAAATAAGTTACTAAAATTAATATTTAATAAGACATCTACAATATTTGGAAAAAGTTGTCGAATCTTCTTTAAATTATATGCGTAGATGCCTATTTATAACTATTTTAAAGTAAATTAAATATACCTGAGTAGATATACCTGAGTGACCTACGAAAAATTGTAGCCCATCAAAAGGTATTTCGTGGAGAAGTGGGGAAGGGGCTAGGCTGTTCTGGGTCTTACTACATACTCGTACAAACCTACTATTATATACTATATATTTCGTAGCAGCTGTTACAACCGTTAGCCTAACCAGTATTCGAAATACAGTACAGTATACAACATCGTTTATAAAAATACACGTGCACGCTGAGTTTCTTGAAGATAACTGTGACAAGTTAACTTAAAAAAACAAAAAGAACTTTTCGAATCTGCATAGGAAGGTAAATACTATCTCTATTTATATCTGTATCAATCAACTCAAACATAAAAATCGTAATATTTTCTTTAAAAAATAGTATGCTTAACGTAACATAACCTAAAGATTGAAATTAAATGATATTTTAGTACAAGATAAAAAAATAATAATCTCCTTAATTTTACACAAACAAATTTAGTTAATCCCATGAAAAAAAATATTTCAAAATACATAAAAAATATATTAAAAATCTATAATAAATATATAAAATATATATCGTAAATATATTTTTAATAACAAACTTTTGGCCGATTTCCATATATATTTTATACATTTTTAATAGATTTATAATATATTTTTTGTACATTTTGACATTTATTTCTTTAATATTTTTTTTCGACTTTTTGCATTTTCTGAGTAGATTTACTATAGTAACATATATATTTTTTTTCACCATCGGAAAGTAGAGATTACAACAAACAGAAAACATACTAACTTTTTGAAAAAAGCTGATATTTTGACGGTTGAATTTTCGATTGAAAATTAGGGTGTTTTTTCGATATTAATTCAAAACAAGGTGAAAAAAATTAATATTTTTAATTAAATAAATTACAGCGTATTTGGAACATGAAAAGGTAAGTTTTCACCAAATTTCGTTAAAAACAAATTATTTTTGTAAAAGATAAAAATAAAAAACCAAAAACTTGTTTTTTTTGATTTTCACATAAATTCTGAGGTTATGTGAAAAAAGTGTCAAGACAAAAGTTTTAGATCTTTTTATTACCTACAACTTTGCCATTTGACTTTTTTCGATAGGACTTTTAGTTTTGCCGGAAATCGAGAAAAACCGTTTTCCCCTTAAACCCCCCCCCCCCCCCCCCTCATCCCCTTCCCGACCTCAGATCGCCCGTAAATTATTTTTCCTTTTATTTTTATAACATTCCCCTCCTTTTCTAATGGGTTTCATCCTACTATTATTTTTTTTGGTTGTATAAATTATCGAGACTGGTGTAATTAGTAAGGATCTTCTTGTAGTTTTACTCCTCTCAGTAAGGATAAGGATTACAATATGTTTAGGCTATTAGCAAAGACAAAACCAAGTCATTACAAAACGTACATAGCTTTTAACCGAGTGCTATTGAGTAATGATAAGCTCATGATTTATGAAGTAATAGACGGACATAAAATTATAGAGTTATAGAGCTTTACACGTCTTTGTGAGTTTAGGTTTGCTTCGTGGCTAAATAAAAATCTTATCACTACTCTACCAATTCATAACTTGAACATCTAATTATTTAGTACTATTATTGTATTATTATTGTAATTGTGCGGTATCATAATTATAGTCCTTAATTTTACTATATTTAGACATAATTTAATTTATTCTTGGCTGGGCAGGACACGTGGCTAGGCGTGTTGACGCCCGGTGGAGTAGATCCCTGACTGAGTGGCTTCCAATAGAGAAAAACGCTCTATAGGCAGACCACCAGCCCGATGGGTCGATTACCTCAGACCCATCGCTGGTCAGGCGTGGATGAGATTGCCCCAGGATAGGGGAGAATGCCACATAAGAGAGGAGGCCTATACCCAGCAATGGCTCGATACAGGCTGACGATGATGATGATGAATTTTCTACAGAATTTATACTTACAGGTTGAAATTTCTCTGAGCTGTATTTCTGGTAAGTTTCTCACTCTGTGCCTAACTTCAGTGAGAACGGTATTTCGGTACAATAAATCTTGACTAATAAGAATTTGTAGCTGTCCAGCGAATGGATACATGAGTTCTGCGGTTGCCTAATAGTGGCAATAAATAATTTAATAACCTAGTTATTAGTTAGGAAGATACAATGTAGGGTTGAATACCACGTTAATAGTTCCTGGTTGAAAATATACGAGCAATGTGATGTTTGATTTGTAGAGTATAGTTTAAGGAATGGTTGGATATAGCTCTTAACAATAACTTAAATAAATGTTTATATTGCTAAGCGATAGCAGCAAGAGAAGATGCCCAAAGAAAGTGTAAGTAAGTGTGTAGAATAAAGATACATTTGCTATTTTTAACACGCTTGCCTGCTTGTAACCAACCTCTTTGATCTCAATTTTGCCCTACTTTGAGCGATCAGATTTTCTTTAAACTTTGCACACCTATCAAATACCGATGCATTTATTCAATTGTTTCATTTCGAAATAGTGTAAAATTATTTTCGATTTACGCAGGAAATAATAGTGAACGGAAAATATTAAAACTATTGTGAAAAAAGCCTGGGGTGCTCGGTTTATGAAAAAATATGGTACAAAGCGCCCCACGATTTTTACAATAGTATTAAAATTTTTCATTCATTATTATTTTCAAATTGTCTATATTGAAAATTATTTTACACTTTTTAGTTTGATATGCTATGAAAGCGTATTTTTTTAGTTTTTTAACTCTATTTATAAGTAGGTAGTACGCATTTTTGTTATTCTGGTTTTATATGATTACAGTTTATGTGTCTTGCAATATGTAAATGGATGCCGATGCAATCCCTCTAAAGAAATACATGGGTACAATAACATTAGTGAATAAATCACAAAGCAATAAATAGTAATAGTAATATAGTTACCTTAACTTTGGCTCAACGTGTAGCCAGCCATTGCCTTTCAACGTGGCAATGCAGCCAGCATGCTGGGTACGCTGTCAACTGGCAGTGGGTTTGAGCACTTAAAGTCTCTCTGGATAACCTAATTGCTTTTTATGTAGGTAGTAGTAGTTTATGTAGTTTTACCTTAAGTAAGTAGTATTGTATTTTGTTTACGATAAAAAAGCACTCGGCCCATAACAAAAAATGTAAGGTAAATTATAACATTTCTGACTAAAGGATTTTAGTGTTTTAACTAGATGATGAAATATTTTTAAAATATTGAAATGAGCGTACAGTTGCACCATCGACTTGGATTTTTTTCTGTTTTGTACAAATTGTTTTCGACTAAATCCATCCTAACAGTTACTTGAGTGACAGTGCAGTAGCAGTACGTTTAACTGTACAACCGTGCCGTCAGGTTGCGGCGACAGGCACCGTGAGGCACGTAATGAGAGTCCAAATCACAGAGCGACAGCTCGACCCTCTGGAGACCTGACGAAATAGCCCGTTCATTTTGTATAAATGCTTAAGTGCTCTTAAATCGTGTAAACGGTAAAGCAGCTTAAATGTTTAGTTATGTTTGCTACATCACAGTTATGATCGGTCCTATTTTTTTAAAATAAGAAATGTTCCAAGTTGTTTTTCTTACATGAATTTATTGTTTCGTCAACTATAAAGGTCTACAATTTTTTAACCGATTAAAATCATCTATCCACCAGCCAAAGGACGTCCATTGCTGGACATAGGCCTCCCCTATGGATCTCTAATAAGACCGGTTGGCAGCGGCTTGCATCCAGCGCAATCCTGCGGTCTTAATGAGATCATCCGTCCACCTTGTGGGTGGACGTCCTACGCTGCGCTTGCCGGTACGTGGTCTCCACTCGAGAACTTTTCGACTCCACCGGTCATCAGTCCTCTGCGCTATGTGCCCTGCCCATTGCCATTTCAATTTGCTAATCCGTTAGGCTATGTCGGTAACTTTAGTTCTTCTACGGATCTCCTCTTTCCTGATTCGATCCCGCAGAGAGACTCCGAGTATAGCCCTCTCCATAGCTCGTTGGGCTACTTGGAGCTTACTAATAAGGCCCATAGTGAGAGACCACGTTTCTGTGACATAAGTCATCACTGGCAACACACACTGGTCGAAAACTTTCCACTTGAGACACTGAGGTATGTCGGACGAAAAGACGCTTAAAATAGACGGCTTTAATAGCTTACCAGATTGCTTTCGACTAAATCCATCCGAACAATTACTTGAGTGACAGTGCAGTAGCAGTACGTTTATCTGTACAACCGCGTGCCGTCAGGTTGCGGCGACAGGCACGTAATGAGAGTCCAAACCACAGAGCGACCGCTCGACCCACTAGAGACCTGATGAAATGACCTATCATTTTATATAAATGCTTAAATGCTCTTTAGTTGTGAAAACAAAAAATAACATAAACACGTTAGAAAGCTAAAATGTAGACAAGTTTATTTAAAAGTAAAGTGACTTTTTTATTTATTTACTAAGGCTTCACATTAATACTACATTATGACATGTGTTATAAACACCTACAATGTAACTTTTTGTGCTATTTTTTTAAGGAAGCACAGCATGTTGACTTACAGAGTACTAGTGACCCGCCTCGGCTTCGCACAGGTGTATTATACATATAAACATTTCCCTTGAATCATTCTTTCTATCACAAAAAACCGCATCAATGTCCGTTGCGTAGTATTAAAGATATAAGCATACATGGGGGCAGACAGTGGGAAGCGACTTTGTTTTATACTATGTGGTGATTTGAACTTTAATCAAACAACGAATATCTATCTATACATCTATAAGTCAACGTGTCTCTATCTGTTTGTTTATTTTCTTTTCATGTCTAATATTTATTGATATTTTTCTTTCATCTATTCAGCGTATATCCATGTACCCACTACTGGATAAAAGCCTCTTTCTCACTATTTTTCTGGTATTAGCTATTGTGCTGATGGTCTATTTTTGTATCGTCGTTTATGTCTCATCTTCGTTTTGTTTTTGTATAAACTAAGTACACAATTTTCTGCCGAATATAACCGGCGAAGCCACGGACACAGATAATATTTAAATAAATTAGCTCAATATTTCACAAAACCTTGAAAATTTACTGTCACGTGTAGAATTAAACACGAGATTAATGATTGTTGTTGCTAAATAATTATAAGCATTATTTGTACACATGTCATTATCATTACAATATTTTTATCTTTAGTTGACGCACTTTATGATTTGGCTTATCAGTGAAATGTGGGTTTATCAATTATTTTTATTATCAAACAAGCAGATAATAATATCATTAATGACGATTTTCTTATGAATCAAGTCAATATAACTTGATCATATATTTTGAGCCCTAAAAAGTTCACTGCTAAACATAGGCCTCCCCTATAGATTTTCGGTACACAAATATAACCTCAGTTAGTAAATTTTCAAGTGGAGGATGTTCAGTAATCATTGTCAGTGCACTGTAATGTACTAGCCCTTTTTATTAGTTTATTGCTGAACATAGCCCTATTAACAAAAAGTGTATCCACTACGTTGGCCCAGGTTGCTTCTTGATGTTTTCCTTCGTCAACGAAGTAAAAAACTAGTACGAAATTTTGTAAAATGTCCCAAAGTATTATAATTGTCACAGAATTGGAATTCAAACACTCAATCTTAGAATTAAAATGCGAGCTTTACTACATCTAGGCCAGCATGACTTCTGTGTAAGAGATTTTTCAGAACAAATGCATATTCAAGAAATTATAACCTTATTTTATAAACTAGTGCTATTTAGGTTACTAAGCCCGATTACATAGGCGCCAGCGTAAATTTAATAGCAACGTAAAAAGCGTTCTCTCTATCGAAAGCTTAAAGTGAAAGAGAAACAGAACTATGCTATTTAGCTTTTATAATTACGATGGCGCCTCAATCGGATTTACTGTTGTTGTGACGTTGTCTCATTTGCACATTCCAAAAATTATAATATATTCATCATCGTTGCTTGCTACAACTAAACTTTAAATTAAACTATATAAATGTGCGGGAGCGATAATTGCCCAAAATATGTGTATTGACTCCTAAGCACGTGTCTTTATATGGATGTTATCTAGGTTTTTATTATATTGATAGGTATCTTTATCCAAAGGTCGGGAGAGAAGGTTATCAGTAACAATTAAAGTAAATATTATGTGCCAAACTATAATTATCATAACTATTCAGCAATTACTCATTACTTTCAAATTTAATCGCATTACTTATTTCATCATTAAAACTTAAGTCTTTTAAATATTGTAATAAAACAAAAATATTCGTACGTACGTTCATTTTTATTTCGGGCCCAACAAAAAAACACGTAAAATAAATTAGATTATAATAAAAATTATAGCAGTCATTTCTTAACACAATTTAAAAATAATATCACTTTAAATTTTTAATCCTGTTTTTATCAACCTATGATTTCAGAAAACTTTATATATTATTTTTTTGTAAAATTGGTTCAACCAATCAAAAATTACAAATTTGCAGAAGCAGACAGTCTGCCGTACGGGATGAGACCGGCAGCAATCTGTTTGCCCAAGTCAGGGTGAACTTTAGAGAACACCTTGACAGCTCTCTCTTGAATGAAGCCAGAAGCTCCCTTCAAGCCATCGACCATGTTCGCAGCCACGCGTTTGCGTTCTTCAGCGTCCATGACCTTGGAGTATAGTGCTGTAGCCTGGGTGAAGTTATCTTCAGTTTCACCGCTGTCGTATCTGCCAACTACTCCACTGAGTGTGAATTTAGACTGCAGACGATCAGCGCGCGGATCATTTTGAGGTCCGGAGAACGAGTTGGGGAAGTAATTCGGAGCACCGTCTTGGTTGTACAAGCACTGAGGACCATCACGTTGATAATTAGCCACCTTGGCACGGTATGGGCAGTTTACCGGAATTTGCAAGTAGTTTGCACCGAGTCGGTGGCGGTGAGTGTCGTTGTAAGCAAACAGACGTGCTTGCAACATCTTGTCGGGAGAACCTTCAATACCAGGCGGCATGTTAGACGGGCTCATGGCAATCATTTCAACCTCAGCAAAGTAGTTCTTTGGGTTTCTGTTCAAAGTAAACTTGCCTACAGGGATGAGAGGGTACTCTCCATGCGGCCATATCTTAGTCAGATCAAATGGATTGAACGGGCACTTTTCACCCTGTTCCATAGTCATGACCTGCACGTACAAGGTCCATGACGGGTAGTCACCCTTAGCAATAGCATTATACAGATCTCTGATGTTGTAGTCAGGGTCGGTGGCAGTGAGCTCCTCGGCTCTCTTAGGAGTCAAGTTTTTGATGCCTTGGTTAGATTTGTAATGGAACTTGCACCAGTGTGACACTCCTTGTTCGTTGACAAACTTGTAAGTATGAGAAGCGTAGCCATTCATAAATCTGTAACCATCTGGGATACCGCGGTCACCAAATGTGTAAATGGTTTGGTGAGCACACTCGGGTCTCAGTGTAATGAAGTCCCAAAACATGTCAGGGTCCTTAAGATGCGTAGCTGGGTTGCGTTTCTGAGAGTGAATGAAACTTGGGAACAAGGTTGGCTCTCTAATGAAGAAAATTGGGGTGTTGTTGCCAACAAGATCCCAGTTGCCTTCTTCTGTGTAGAATTTAACGGCAAATCCTCTGGGATCGCGGACGGTGTCAGCAGATCCTAGTTCGCCTCCTACGGTTGAGAAACGAACGGCTACTGGGGTTTTCTTTCCGATGGTGTCAAAAACTTTGGCGGCGCAGTATTTGGAGATATCATTGGTAACTTCGAATTCACCGAAAGCACCGGCACCTTTGGCGTGCACGACACGCTCCGGGATGCGTTCTCGCGTGAAGGATGAGATAACATCGATGATATGCAGATCTTGCAGCAGGGCAGGTCCTCTCTCTCCTACCGTCAAGAGACCAGCTTTGTTGGCTACCGGGTTACCGGATTTGGTTGTGATAGTGGGTGGAGTGCCCTGAAATGCAAAAAACCTAGCTATAATTCACTTGGAACTAAAATAAGTAAGGGCTTATTTGATAAGTCCTACCACCAATCCTCCGGATTATGCTTATCGCAGTTTGATATAATTATTTTTCTCAAAAAACCGCAGCACCGTCTACCACCGTGTACAGAATTCGAATAGTTAACACGAACCGATCTGACATCAATGTACATTATTGTTGATATATCAAAAACGGCTCAGCAGATTTCATAAAATTTAAATGAGACCATTTCGAGAGTTTACTTTTCGAAAAAAAGAATTCGCAATTGGCGGAAATATCGATGAATACAGACGAACATAGTACCTGTATGGTAATCGTACAAAATAACATTTTTTTTTAAGAAAGATAGTATTATAATATGCTAGCTTTTTGTCCCTTTGTAGGTACTCAGATGAAAATAAAATAAAATATTTTATTTACTATGTACTATGTTGTTTTGAATTCACTTACTTATTTTTGTTAGTTAAATATTAAACTCAATTTAATACAAGACTTACATAATCAAAAACTACATAAACTACTACTATATAACAAGCAATTAGATCACCCACAGACCTTTGATGGTCTTGATGGTCGTGCCCATATAATTAAGTAGTAACAAACGTATAAATGCACTGTTCAAATATATAATACAAATGATTATCCAGAACTGATGTACTAATCCAAAAGAAAGCAATCGTCATCATCATGAAAAACTTTTATTATAGGACCAATACGCAATTCGAGAGAAATAAAAAACCGGACAAGTGCGAGTCAGGCTCGCACACCGAGGGTTAATGCAGAAAATTTCACAAAGTTGTTAAAATCTCTATACTATAACCTACCAAACAAAATAGTTTTTTTTTCACTTTTATCTTCATACATCGAAAATTACACATTGTTAAAATAATTAAAACCTGTTTTAGCGTGTGCCAAAGAAGTTCTTTTATATGAACCCATATTTTTTTAATTTTAAGGCCCTATTTTTTGTGATTTAAATAAAAATGTACAGTTTCAGATTTATTCTTATATGTGTACTCTGAGACACTGCTTCTCGCCAAATTTCATAGTTCTATATCAACGGGAAGTACCATGTAGGTTTTGATTTTTGTAAGTGTCGAAATATGCGGTTTTTTATGACATAAACGGCTCTAACTTTTTCAAATGATAACTGAGAATTTTTTCTTTTACACAGCTGCAAGAAACCATAGATATGGTATAGATATATATACGTATACAGTTTAAATTTCAACTCGATATCTTTACGCGTTCCCGAGATAAAGAGTCTTGACATACACACAGACGGACAGACGGACAACAAAGTGACCCTATAAGGGTTCCGTTTTTTCCTTTTCAGGTACGGAACCCCCAAAAACAGCCGTTTCATGCAGCAGATTTTTTTCTCGAATCCCGAATTGGCCTCATAGAAAAAGTTGTTTATAATGATGGTCTGAATCACTCTCTTTTGACTTAGTTAAAAGTAAGCAGATAACCCTACATAGACCAAATACAAGTAAAATAGAAAAAAATATTAAGATATAACTTACCACTGATTTTGCGTAACTATTTAATTGTTCCGTTGCGGGGTCTCTAGCGGCCATTTTTACAAAAATAAAATTATTATTTTTTTTAAAAGAAACGGAGCCACTCACTGGTGTGCGTCCGTTGGCAAATAATCAGCTACAGTCAATTTCGTCGACATATCATCTTTATATAGTTGCATAAGATACTCGCTACTTGATAAAAATAATTATAACAAAACATTTATCGCGTGTTGTTTTGCCCTGTGACCGAGAGCTGAGAAAAAATCTACCGACGCAATTTTTGTGAAATATAGCTAAGTTGTATATACAGGATACTGGTAATCAATTAGCGTGCTTTTAGGGGTTTATTCTGTACATCAACACTAACAACTTTTGTTCAACGGCTTATATCAAATCTCAAAAAAAATTATGTTCCATAGAAAAATATCGATCGTCTTCGAAAAAAGGTATTGAACTCCTGTTTTTTTTAGTTTTGACAAAAGTCGCAGAACAAAAGTTGTTAGTTTTGATGTACAGAATAAGTCCTTAAAATGATGCTACCTACTTACCAGTAATATTTAAGTCCAATAATATTTTGTTTTTTTAATTCCTATTCGCCTATAATAAACAATTGTTGCAATTGTTTATTTGTTTGTATTTGTAAAAAATGTCCATATTTATGTTATAAAGTCGGTCTAAAGAAGTTACGTGACGATTTAAATACTTCTATATTACTGAGTGCCAACACCAACAACTCCTACATTCTTTTGGTACATTTGTTCCTTAGGCAGGCCAAGCCCGACGGATCGGCTACATCAGATCAGAGGTTCTATTTTTAAACGGTTTCATTTTATTTTGTTTTCTTGTGTCAAATTTAGTAATTGAAATTTCAACCTCTTTGTATCAACCGATTGATCTTAAATTTGGAATACGCCTTTGGTTCTGGTGACAATACAATTATGTATATTCAATATTATTGTACATCTAAGATGGCTTCCACCACAAAATTGCGGATAACCTATTTTTTTTAATCCCATCAATATGGATACCAAATGAAAGGGTTTGACAAGATAAGTAGAAGTTTTGATGCCAAAACAATTTTTGTATTCATTATTGACGTAAATACAAGATGACCACCGCCATAACACGGCGGATTACATTTTTTACACAACCTCCCTCAATATGAGTATCAAATGAAAGGGTTTTTCATGTAGAACAAAATAAAAACTAAAAATACAAAAATAAAATTTGGTAAAAAGCTTTTTTAAACTAAACGGTATTATGTACTAAGAGCTAAAAAGTAATAACTCAAAAAAAACCGTTGGGCGTAACATACTTAATGAAATCTTCCAGACGAAGGGCCCACAATTTTATTTTTGATATATTATTTTTTTAGCTATTAGTACATTAAACTGTTTAATATAAAAAACAATTTTTTACCAATTTTATTGTACCCTATGGTCACGAGACCGATTAAGAGCAGGAGTCGCCATTGAACAAGAACATCTTTGACACCATTGCTATTGCTGTTATACAGAGCTATCCACTCGTTTAATGAGACATAAGGAAGTCATTTAGATCATCATTATAAACATTTCTTTCTATGGCCCCATAGAATCCAAACCCAGAATTCGAGAAAAAAAATCAGCTATTTCATACATTTTGTGGGGGATTTTTACTTTCGCTTTTCATTTTCACTTTCAACTTAGTACGGGGCAAACAGATGTCTGTTTAAAAAATTGACCTACAAACTCTTCGCGGATGGATAGATGAATATGTCCAAGACAGTGAAAAATAAGTAAACAACAATGCGATACTTGGACACTGATTTGCTATAGATATGGATAGTTATTTTACAAAAACATCAAATCTTAAATAAATTACTTTTTCTAAGTTATATTAATTTACATTACAAATAAAAAAACAGCTTTGAGATCGTTGTCCGCGGGCAATGTAACTAAGAGGCTGGTGACATTACCCCGTTGGATAGCAATGCTAAGTCTTTGACCGAGGTAAACAACAGCCCTTGGGTCATTTGCTCACTCTATCAGTCTTTTAGATAAATCTTTTTTTTTTATTTCGTATGTTTGCTTTTGACTACATACTGCCTGATGTTATGCAGATATGCTATCTAGGGTATAGGACGCTTACCTAGAAGATACCTATTTACTCGGAATTTAAAGACACCCACGTTGTACTTTAGTGGAAAAATAGACCCAGGCAAATCATTCCAAATTCTAGCTGTTCGTATGAGGAATGAGGATTCAAAACGCTTGGTTCTAATGCCCGGAATATCCACTATAAAAGGGTGGCGGTTTGATTGCGTCTGTCACGATCTGTCTATCTCTATAATACAAGCGCCAAGTGCTAGGACCCTACGGACCTAAAGTTTCGACCCCAAAAGGCATAAACCTGTATCCATCACCGAGCGATTCATATTTCTGCCTCTTGTGGTTTTCGTAAGTTTTCTTTCTCTATTATGTAAAATAATAAAAGACTTTGCAAAAAAGATTGTGTGACCGCAAAATTACATTTGATTTACGTGATTGACCAAAAAACATTATATTTACAGGGGTTTTTTGACCGACGAACCACCAGAGGAGTTACACAATTCAACATGTACATAACTTTTTTCATAGTAGTCTATTTCAGTAGATTTCAATAATTATTTTTTTTATTGGAAAGAGTATACATCGAAATTGGTCCCATTTAAATTCTATCGAAATCGGTTGAGCCATTTTTGATAAATCAACAATAATGTGAAAAATGCTACATCGATCCGTGCGTAATATTTGCGTTCTAGCGATTTGCCCCGACTTTGCACAGGTGTATTATACATATAAACATTTCTCTTGAATTACTCTATCTATTAAAATAAACTGCATCAAAATGCGTTGCGTAGTTTTAAAGATATAAGCACACATAGGGACAGATAGCGGAAAGCGACTTTGTTTTATACTATGTAATGATTCTGTGCACAGCACAAGTGAAGTCAGTCATGCTATTATTTGCAAAAAAATAATTATATCAAATTAGTTATGCATAAAAAATACACGTGTTTGTAGTTTATCTTATCGCATTCGTTTTTGTACTCGGATATAAAAATTATGTCTTAAACAGATAGGGACGGACGATCTTGGTTTAGGATTTAAACATTACTTCAGGTTATATAACAGTGACCATAAAACATCGATAGCTGTTTGACCTCGTAATTAACTGTTTAATTATAAATCTTATTAGTATCGATAAACCTATACAGTTTTTACTTTTCTTTGATCACGTTTAAAATGTCACATGTAACATGATAATAAGAAAATATTGTTTGCACAAACACAGCAGTTGATGTTATGTAATTACAGAGCCCTCATTCTTAGGATTATTAAAATAAAAGTTCTATTCATAACACAGGTGTTACTTACGCGTGGTTTTTTTTGGCAGACAGCAAGTCTAGTATAGTTTCGACTGCATTTGGCGATTTCATATTAGCGTGCTAATTTAAAATGTGTGAAAACTACTCTAGTTCCCATAGTCAAACTAAGAGCATTATTTGGAAACAATGTATCTATTTAACGTAATTTATTGGAAATCGGGCGTCTTTGGAATTCCCAGCTTTTCTCTACATTAAATGTAAGTAAGTTCTCATATCAGAGTTTTCTACAATTCTTATTATGCATGTTTTATATACCTTCATATTATTGGACAGCAACCGAGCTCTACTCAGAGCGAAAAGTAAAAAAGGAAATTAGTGTGAAAATACCTCATTTTACATATACATTTTGAATAAAATTTTAACCTGAATACCAAATTTCATCAGAGTATATTTTATTACTTTATTTGTTTACAATATTAGAATACTTGGTCATGAATCCGTTGCGTAGTTTATATAACCTAAGTCAACAGGAGACAGAAAATGACTTTGTTTCATAATAATCGGCCAAGTGCGAGACTATCTCACGCACGAAGGGTTCCGTACCGTATATAAGTCCCCCCCATATATATTTAATTTATGAAGGGAATATTCAATATAATATTCCGTGAAATATTTTAAGCAAGTTTCTGTTGCCGTTATTAACATCGAGCAAAAAATCACGTTTCTTTTATGGGAACCTCTCTCAAATAATTATTTTATTTAAATGTAACTATTTATTTAATGTTTAATGGTTAATATTTAACTATATTCTGAGAATATTTCTATTTGTCGGTCTGTCGTTATAGCGGCAACAGACATACGTTATTTATGAAAATTTTAACTTTCATGAGACAATCTGATGACAGTCAGACATACGGACAGCGGAATCTTAGTAATAGAGTCCTGTTTTTAACTTTTCGGTACGGAACCCCAAAAAGAGATTTCTTACGATCTGCAAGATTTCTTTTTGTATGTATGTATGTGACGCGATACTCCTCCAGTTATGAAACGATTTTAATTATTCTTTTTTTGTTTGGTAGATAATACTTTAGAAATGGTCACATTCAAATTTCATAGTAATCAACAGAGTCGTTTTAAAAAATCAACAATAATGTGATAATTACTATATTGATGATACATTGATTCGTGTGAACAATTCGAATTCTGTACACGATTAAAGTTATTCCATTTTTATTCCATTTCAAGGTTATTCCATTTTTGCGAAAAATATTTATAAAATGTTTGGCTAGAGTTGTTTAATTCACTTAGTGAAACATTCAAGTAAAACTAAATAGTGAATATTAAAAATTCTGACTTTTTAAAAAGTGCATAAAGTTATATCCAAAAGTGCTTTCGCATAATTTCAAAGCTACTATTCTATCAAAGCATGAACGAAAAAGTGCGCTCCCGACGCACACTCGTTTTACATAAAACCTGCGAATACAGAAAAACGAGCATAAAATATGCTTTTGACAAATGTTGAGTGCCGGATGAGATTTTTAATGCTGGCACATCCATCAGTTTTTTCCTGGAGTGTGCTTCGGTCATGTTCGGATATAAAATTGATGTTAACATAATATAGGGGCGAGGGTAAACCAGGCATACATCATTTGGATTTGGATGGACAATGATGCTCATATTTTTACGGGCTTTTAAGTAATGTTTATGGAGAATTTGATGCTTGATTTTAGTACTGTACTGTACTGTACCAGCCTTTTTAATAGGCCACTGCAGGACGTAGGCCTACCCACGAAGGGTGATTGGGCCATATCCACCACGCTGGCCCAGTGCGGGTTGGTGGATTCACATACGTCATCGAATTTCTTCTACTGACATATGCAGGTTGCCTCACGATGTTTTCCTTCACCGAAAAGCCCGTGGTGTGAAATTCCGTACATAAATTCCAAGGAATTCATTGGTACGGGACCGGGATTTGAACCCACGACCTCACGATTGTAAGGCGGGTGTCATTACCACTAGACCACCACGGCTTTGATTTTAGTATTTTTGTGTTATGCTATAAATAATACCTAGATTATTATTATATACTACGGGACTAATCGCGCACTAAAATTACGAGATAAATAAATACCTCGTCATCCCTCATCGTCATCTCGTGTCACTACGACACACAACACTGACGGTATCTAATAATGTCCTTCTACCTACACTACGCGATTTGCATTTGTTGACAACAAGATTCCACGACGCTGATAACTTAAATCCATCCTCCCGGTTGAAATTGTGTTTTTGAATACCTAGATTTTTTAAAAAATTATTTACAGATATAGGCACAAGATTTGACAGTAAAGTTTGTTAAAAATGAAGTACTTACCTACTTT
Organism: Hypomecis punctinalis; assembly: GCA_949316475.1. Lineage (NCBI taxonomy): Eukaryota > Metazoa > Arthropoda > Insecta > Lepidoptera > Geometridae > Hypomecis > Hypomecis punctinalis. The sequence continues at coordinate 23,566,216 of OX438804.1, forward strand.
GCTATAGTTTATTAGTATTACTATGTACCTACTGTATAACGCTACAATAGGGAAGTTTCCCGTTTTCTAGTTTTATTTTTATTAAATTACACTAAGTCTGCAATAAATTATGGTGTTTTTATTTTTCAATTATCTTCAAAAATGACGGAGTTATGAATTTTTAAACATGACCGCACGAAATCAAAAATCCTCGCGACGGATTTACGCGTGTGACGTCATTCGGCTTCAGAGCCGCGCCGTGGGTTAGGCGGGAGTAAGGAAAAAAGGAAATAAAGTGCTTCATTCTATGTCGGGTATTTTTCTAAGCCACGAATACGTTCTACAATATCATTGTACTTATCTTTATGTTATGATCAACATTTACTATGGGACTAACCTCCCAATATAACGAATAAAAAGTCAGCATTCCCATAATTTTGTCGTGAGTAAATGAACTTTATATCTAAATGGAACAGGACTTGGTGTATGTGTCTAGTGTACTGCAGTTTTTACATCTGTAACTATTAACTAGTAGCTCTCCAAACAGTAGACCTCGCAAGTATACATTTTCTCGTAATAAGTTCTCAAAAATGCACAACTTTCACAGGTAAATATATTCTTAATCATAAAAATGGTAAGGTTCTTTACTAAGATATTATTGTATATTATGGGACTAAGTAAGTAAGTTTGTATAGGCCGGGTGGCTAGCCCTGGTGTCAGAGTTTGGGACTGATCCCCTATACAGGGTTAGCTAGCTAGAACTGGTGAAGCGTAATATATTTTGTTCTAATAAAATACTTTAGATAATTTTTTCAAGGCTTTTATTTTCTAGTCCCAATAAGTTGTCAAGTGCGTGTCAAGACATGCGTATGATAGGCTTCCGTAGACGTGACGATGATTATGATGATGATAAAAACCAATTTTTAAGATGGTTGATTACTAGGAAAACGTAATTTAGTATGAATTCTTGGTTGCCTGGGAGAATTCGCTTAAAGCGATAAGGCCACCAGTTAGAATCTTATTAATTGTATTGTTTTGTCCCTGTAATTTTTTTATGTTATGTGGTTGTCTAATAAAGTGTTATTGTTGTTTGTTTGTATGAAATATACATGTGAGGTCGATGACCTCTAATGTTTAAAAATTTCAATTTTTTCTTTATAGCTCTAAAATTTATGATTACACAGTGCTCAAAATAATTTTTAGGGAAAGTTTTTAACATGGTCTGTAAACGGCGTCCGTTCGTTACACGGATATAACGAAGTTTTAAGGGTTCCTCGTTTTACTACGAAACCCTAAAAATGACTGAACAAAGTGATGGCTGTCAAATTCTAGAATCCATATTAGGATGACATATCAGGTCTCAAAGTGACAGCTGTCAAACTTAAATGCGGTTTATTTCTGTAACTAACGATTTTAGACCATTGCTGTCTTCACAAAAGTGATAGAACTCAACAATATCTATATTTCGGATGACAGCTCTTTAAAGTAATTTATCTCAGTAACTGTCGTTTCTATACCGTTACTTTAGGCACAAAATTGATAGAGCTCAACGAGATCTACATTTCGCATGACATCTGTCATGCCACTCTAGTATGAATTCTATAATAATATGCCATATAATATGGCAGATGTCACTTTCACATCTGTCATTTTCGGAACTAAAAAATAAGTCCTGAAAAACCTATTACCTACAATGACTTTATAAGAACAAATATTAGGCTGAGAAGTTTTGGATAACCCTATACAGGGGATTAGTTCTATAGTAAAAGTTGGTCATAATTTACAATGATATTTTAGGACAGAATATTGTAATTATAAATATATTTGCCTGTGCAAGTTGTGCATTTTTGAAAACTGATTACCAGAAAATGTTCACCAAAATGTAAACTTGTGAGGTCTACTATTTGGAAAACTATTAGTCAATACATACAGATGTAATAACCGCAGAACAGTAGGTACACACGTCAAGTCTTGTTCCATTTAGAAATAAAGTTCATTTACTCAGGACAAAATCATGGGAATGCTGACTTTTTATTCGTTATATTGGGGGATTAGTCCCATAGTAAATGTTGATCATAACATAAAGATAAGTACAATGATATTCTAGAACGTATTAGTGGCTTAGAAAAATACCCGGCATAGAATGAAGCACTTTATTTCCTTTTTTCCTTACTCCCGCCTAACCCACGGCGCGGCTCTGAAGCCGAATGACGTCACACGCGTAAATCCGTCGCGAGGTTTTTTGATTTCGTGCGGTCATGTTTAGACATCCATAACTCCGTCATTTATTAAGATATTCGAGTAATTTTTTCACTGTGTCTAATATAATTCTAACGTCCTTAAATGTATATAATTATTTTTAGTTTTTATGATAAAGGAAACTTCCCTATTATATGAATAATCTTAATATTGATTATTTGAAAACATCTTGATGATGCATGGTGCCGCGCGACATTCTAAGTTTTACTCGTACTTGATGAAAGTGTAGCATAGAAAATATTTGCTCTAAGCAAAGTAAGTAAAAGTTTTAAAAATGAGCTCAATTTATAATTTTGAATTTGTCGAAGTTTATGGGTGCAGTATGTAAGTTTAAGTTGAATAGTTTGAATTTTTTTTGTTTAAAGTTTATAGAAATCTAATTCAGCACATCAATATAACATTTAATAAAACAGTAAAAATGTTTTTTGCACTTGAATTTCGCATAAAAAAACTCACTCAGTTCAAAAACTCAGCTTCGTAAAAACTCCGACATTCCCGGTTGGGGGATACAAGTCGAGCAAGGCACATCATATTAGTATTTACGTCAGTCTGAATAATACATTTAGCGGTCTAAACATCATTCCCCAAAAACGCGATAAAAATGCGTCCTCCAGATCGGAAAAGCTTCCTTTTTGGGGTCAAAAAGTCCCTCAACTACATTTGACCCAGTTCACACGCGCGGCGTGTCTAAATTTTACATAACCCTCGAAAAATTTCAATGAGACGCCAGGCGCAGTGCGGCAAAGCGGCAAATATTGTGACAACGTTGCCGCACGAGGAGCACCAAATCGAAAATCATGCTCACGGATAAGATTAGGGTAGAACAGTTGATAAACCTTGGTCCTAACATGACTCAACGTAGAACTCATAGCAAAACTTGACTGAGTTTTTCTAGCAATTACTAAAGTGTAACGCTCATAGCGTAGTGTTTTTCAGCGATCACTAAAGTTAAACAACGTTGACGATCAGTCTTCGGATGACGTTGGGTGTCTTTTCCAAATGAGCACTACCAAGGCTTGGATGACACGTCCCGGTGGTTTTAACCGTACACGGCCTTTACAAACTTACTAATAATTATTTTTCGTAAAAAATAGCATGACTGACTTCACCCGTATACAGAATTCGCAAATATTTCGCACGGATCGATGTAACATTTTTCACAATATTGTTAATTTATCAAAAATGACATAGCCGATTTCGATAAAATTTAAATGGTGCCAATTTCAAAGTGTACTTTTTCTAATAAAAAAAGAATTATTGAAATCAGACTACTATGAAAAAAGTTATGCGTGGTTATACATTAAAAATATATATATATATATATATATATGCGTCGAATTGTATACCTCCTCCGGTGGTTTGTCGGTCAAAAAGTAACATTTTCAAAAAGTAATATTTCGACCATTTTATTTCCTTCCATCAGCCAGATGAATTTTTCGACCTCATTGGTCACCAGTTTTTCGTAATGTGCCCTGCTCACCGCCAATTATCGTATATTTATTTCAGAGGTTTTCGCTTATAAATCTTAACACCAGGGACAAATATATAATCAATTTCTGGATCCCATTTCTGTAAACATACACATACTTACACTGAAGTAGTTTGATTTCAAAATATCCTCTCAACATTTGTACCAACTTGCGCTTAAATAACAAAGTAATAAATTAATATAATTCTCTCTGTTTATGTATGTCTGTCTACAGCTGTGCGTGGGAGATAATGTAATATGTATTATGTCAAACAAATGAACCGAACAAAATATGATTGAGATTGCTTTAGCTATATTTTCAATAAAATCTCTTGTCAGGGTTTCAATTAAGTTAGACACGTTATTACTTTATTCACTCGTCTATTCTACGTTGTCATGTTTCTGTGCAATATTTCAAAGTTTCCAGTGCAAGAACGGCAAACTCTGAACGTTTGCGGGAAGTATCACGCTACACGGAATATTCTATCGAAAACTTGGCCGCGATCTATTCTGGAGTCGTTTTGTTACATGTGGCGACAACTTGGGAACAAAACTCGAGCTCTGGAGATCGTATTAGTTTAGTTTGACAGATTGCAGATACCTATCTGGTAGCTGGTTACGTTATAGAATTTTTGAACAGGAATTATATTACAATAAACAATTACAGTAAAGTGTTTCTAGAGAATAATGGAAGTCTTTAAGGCGCCACAGTATCAGAGTAATTTTTCATATGAGCGGGTGAAGACCAATACGCCCCCGGTTTTGCCCGATTTTTGCATTCAAAAATCAATATAAAATTGATATTACCACTTTTTCGTAAATTTTATGAATTAAAGCCATAGTTCAATTCATGTGAATAAATAATAGATTAAAAAAATGTAAACGTGTAAAAAAGTGACCAAAAATGCAATAAACTTTCCTAGAAATCATGAATTCGTTCTAAAAAGCGGTATCTTCGCATTTAACTTCTATCGAGCGAAGTTTTTTGAATTGTGTTTCAAGTGAATGATTCCCCTACCATATAGTTTTTAGAATATAGTGTATTTTATTTGACAACATCAAGGTTTGATGGAGAAAAGTCAGTTTAACTAGGGCTCTATACAGGTATTTGTGAGATTAGATGGCGGCTTAATTTGGGTTGTTTTGAACAACCGGTTTTTTGATGGTAGAACGGATTAAAAATAGGTTAAAAAACTATTTGTAACCGAAAAACAAAACAAATAAAATAAAACTAGTAGTTCTCCAAACAGTAGACTTCGCGACATATCTCTTTAACTGAATCTGCATAAGTCCAAAAATCTCGACTCGCTCTTGACCGATTTGGTTCGTACTCACAAATCTTTTTAATATTTAGATAATAAACAATCTTGCCAAATAATGTCGAAAACAGCTGATAAATAGCGCTACAGCTAATTTCCCCCCTCTTTTAGGGAAATAATCCACCTATCAAAAATTGCTATAAAATTAATAATAATTATTAGGGGACATCTTACACAAGGTCTCCAACCCCAAACTAAGCAAAGCTTATAATATGGCTGGCAGAGATTTTTTTTCTTATATTTTAGCGGGCAAAATTCCCTCTATTTACTACAATAAGATACAATACTACTTTATATGCTAAAAGTACCTACACTACTACTACATAGAAATTTGGATTCAATTGGATCATCCACAGACCCTTAATGGTCTAAAGATAATCCAAATGCAAATATTAGCATATTTGGTATCGGTAGTGGTTACATATTAGAGCTATTTGGAGTTGATACTTTGGGTCCGTGGGGGTCGGGAGCTCATCTTATTTTCAAAAGTGTTTCTAGCGTCTGGTGGATGCGACGAGTGGCCAATATGCTAGTGTTTATTTGGCTCAACGTATATGCATTGCCATTCAGCGTGGCAATGCTGCCAGCATTCTGGGCACGTTGCCAGAGACTGATTTACTACATATATACATTTATTTTTAAATACTTACTTATAAGCACAAAAAGTACCTAAATAACACCCAGACACAGAGCAAACACCAATGTTCATCACATAAATGCTTGCCCTGGATGGGAATCGAACCCACGCCTCTTTGATCCAGAAATCAGGTTCACTAACCACTGAGCCACCGAGGCAGTCACTATAGTACGTGTATAATATAAGATTATTGTATAGTTGCTAGTATTTAGTTTATATAATATATTAATATATATTGTGGAGTATAACATGCTATACAAAACGTAATAAACCTACTCCTTAGAAAGTAATTGCGTAAACACTAGATAATTGATCAGTATTGTTAAATTGATAACGCAGTGCATTATTATGATAATTTAGGATTAGGATTCGTAATAGGCACAAATGATAACAACTAATCGGTTAATCAGTCAAGGTCTGTATGCTTATCGATTGCAGGGAGGTATGGTATTTGATAATAATAGGTAGGTATGATGCGATAATATTATTTGCGAAGTGAAATAACTCGTTTTGATAATAGAGATAGCATTATGTTCTTGAAGGTGAAAGTAAAAATATAAACAAAATTAGGTTTTACACACAATTAGAGCACTACTCTCCAGATTTATCGTAGATGTTAATTTTAACTCCAAACTTTATACACAATATTGCTCATGAACGATACAATAGCATATTGATAAATAATAATTAAATAAATATTTTGGGACATCTAACACACGGCCTCTGACCCCAAACTAAGCAAAGCTTGTGATATGGCTGCCAGAGAATGATATACTACATATACTTATTTTTAAGATTTTCAAATATATAAGCTTACTCGGCAAAAAAGAATTTAGTTTCAAAAATGACCAAATATAACCATGCACTTTTCTACGCCATAATCAGCTTAACAGAGTTATAAACCAAAACCCATAAAACCATAAGCACTTTTAGCAACATTTCCGCATACAAAACGTGACAATTTTCCTGTAAACAAAATTTTATCTCAAACACGTACTAAGCTCCATAAAGGTGATACCAACCATTATACGCCACAAATTGTCCATTTAGAAATTCCGTACCTTCAAACCGAAAGTTAATACGCGAAGGACCTTAATTTAACGGAGTTGTAGGCTAAAAACAAACAAACTGTCCACTAAATTTAATTCCATTTTCATTATTACTGTTTGCTTGGGTCTGCAGGTCGTCTGACGCTAAGGCCAAGTTGCTAACTGGCTTAATGGGAACCGTGAATTAAGAGTTGACTTGAGGGATTGCTGCCATTTACTTTTGGTTATCTGATTGGCGGGACTTTTACTATGTGCTAAATTTAGTAGTACTCCTGTGGTTGAAATTGAAATTGAAATTGTTTTTTGGTCGTTGAGGCTTGAAGTGCGTGAACGCAGAAAGATATTGTAGGCACCCGTTGTAGGTATGTAGTAACTAATATGTAATCTGCGGTGTTTACTTGATCACGCTTCTGGAAAGCTCTATTGTTTTTCGTTTTTATTGATGCCTTTTGTATTCGGTTTTGTGGTTTTATGACTCGAGTGGGGTCGGCCTTTGTCTGCCGTCGTTGTTTAGTTTTTTTGGTGTTTTCGTATTTGAGGAACAATAGGGAAGTCTCGAACTTTCAAGTTGTCTACTTTTCAACACAATAGCGTTTATTAGATCTAGTAATGTCACGAATTATCTAGTGAATTCCAGACTGTAATAACGGATATAAATACGCCGGCTGACCCTTGGGGACTCAGTTATTCGTTTACCGTCAAAGCGATAACATCTCGGGTTAGAGTGCGATACCAGTGAATGTGAAGTGACTAGTTTGTGTGAATATCAGTGCTAGTGTGAAGTGTTTGTGCGAACCAGTTGTGTCGTGTGTACTCGTATTATGATTGTGTGCAATAAAGTGCAAAGTGATTAATCGGCGTTTTAACTGATTATCCCAGAACCCATCTCGTAACAATATTGAGATACAACAGTTCCTTAACCCTAAAAGACTGCTGATGCATGATTTTGATAATTGTCTCTATCTTTTTACTGAGTAAAGTTAGTGTTTTATGCTTTTCAACCATCTCAGGAGTCGGCGAGAACTCGCAAATAGTGTCTAAATCATTTAGATATTTCTCGTCATTTTAGACTTATTTGAGTGTTGTACGCCTTCGAGACGCATGTTTAGGCTTAGCGTAACTTTTAACTAGACTGTTTGATATTCACTTTCTTGAATTTTTGTACTAATTATTTGTTGACAGTTACATTGAAATTTGACATTGTTTTAGATATTTATGTCACGATTCAGGTAATTAATTAATTGTGATTATATTTTGGTAGTTTTCAAAGTGAAATATGATAAAAATATTAGAAAAAGTCAGTTTTTGAAGATGTGATTTACCAGGTTCTGTATGAAGTCTGAATCGAAAACTATTATGATACTTTGGTTCGTCGACGCTTAACAGTTCCATGGTGGAACTGTTACATTTTATCCTACTAATATTATTTAAAGACATTGGCTTAATTTTAGTGCCAATATCTGTAACCAATAAATCTATAAATCTAAAAAAATTTTAGATAATTATAAAAAAAAATTATATAACCGTAATTTTTTTGCGATGACTTCACTTAAAACGAATAAATAAATATTTCATTGTTATATTATCAACTGTGAATGGCTTATTCATTGAAAAAACATTTTTTTTATTTTTAGTTTACAATTTTACATCCCAATACTAAATTTCTTCAGGACGTGTTGACTGTTACGAGCGACCTCGAAGAGTCAACACGTCCTGAAGATGCCTCGTTGAGAGGCGAAACACGTGTCGAGCAGAGTGTAGTGCAGTGAGAATAAAGGTTGTTATTTATTAGCGAAGTGTTTTCAATATTTTGTCATATTATTTTTAAAGATTTTTTTTATATTTATTTGTTGTTAACGGATTATTATTATAGTATTGTAAAAAATATAATATAATAGAGTGTAGTGAAAATAAGTGATATTTATTATTATTTTATCTATTTTGTAAAATTAAGTTTTCAAATGTATAATTATTGTAATATTAATAATTGTTTGTATTTTTTTTTATAAATGTCCTTAACGCCCTTAAACTTATTTGCCTACAAAAAGATAGCGGAAATACACTAAATATTTATTCAACACATAGATTTAATCATTTAAGTATCAGTCAATGCTACACCTAAAGTTTGAAATCATTGCATAAGAATTGAAAATGCAAACATAAGTTCCCTGAACTGCTAGAACCCGAATAAAAAAAACTATAACATTATTTTAATTTATTTGAATATAGTTCGCCCGCAGAAGGCAAATTTCACTAACTTTTAACGGTTGTTTTAGCTATCAAATTTCTATTTATGTTCAGATCGGAACTCCCATTAAAGGTGGATAAAACTTACTAAAACATTTATTTACTCGAACTTTAATTTAAATTGGCGTCCGAAATATTCGAATCTAAGTTGCGAATTCCGAATGGCTTCTATTGTAATCCATCTATCAGCCGTAAGACGTCCACTGCTGGACATAGGCCTCCCCTATGGATTTCCAATAAGGCCGGTTGGAAGTGGCATCCAGCGCGTTCGTAAAGGTAGCTTACATTCAGTTATTTTTTAACATAGATTTAAGTGTACATATAAACTTTATAAATAGACTAGCTGACCCGGTAAACTTCATCTCACCGTCTGCCAACTGTATAAGACATACATTCAGGAACATTTTGTACGGGAAAATGATTTTTTTTAATATTTTTCTCGCAATTGTTATATTTTTTCTCATCGTATAAACCTTCCCTGGACTTCCACAAATATTTCAAGCTTAAAACTAGCCGAATCGGTTCAGCCGTTCTCGAGTTTAAGCGAGACTAACAACAACCACGATTAATTTTTATATATAAGAGAAGAAGATAACTAGAGAAGTGAAAAAACCTCAGAGGATCAAAATTATTTAAATCAAATCATCAAGTATTTGTTTTGGTATTTGACATGTCCAAATGGGATACACCCCAAATATAATGCCTCATAATCAGAACAAATAACGAAACCCTAAGTTTGACCGCTTTTATACTCTTACCTATCAAATACACTACTTTCATCTATAAATACGTATTCGTATTTGTTATTACGCGACCAGCTCCGTAATAGCAAATCGAATGCCAATATTCATTCAAGCTATCAACAACACAGAAAAAAGGAAAATACTTTTAGAAATATTTTGCCCTGCCAATATATATTTGTATGTTTCTAACAACAACCACTAATAAAATAATTTCTTGCTCAATTGTTTATTTTTAGTTGTTAAAATTCGATCCATAAGTAGGTGTATATAAAAGTACTGTAGGTTTTGTTGTAGGTTTAGAATGTGTAGGAAATTCACTTATAAGGTTGATATTTTTACGAGATGGGTTCTTGGATAATCAATTAAAACGCCGATTAGTCACTTTGCATATGCACATGCTTTATTGCACAAAATCACGATACACACGACACAACTGGTTCGCACAAACACTTTACACTGGCACGAAAATATCATTCACACAAACTATTCACTTCACAATCACTGGTACCGCACTTGAACACGAGATGTTTTCGCTTCGACAGTAAACGAATAACTGGTCCCCAAGGATCGGCCGGCGTATTTATATCCGTTATCACCTACAGTCTCGAACCCACGAGATAATTCGTGGCATTACTTGATCTAATAAACGTTATTGTGTTAACAGATAAACAATTTAAAAGTTCGAGACTTTTCTATTGTTCTCAAATCAAAATCGTAAACACCCAAAACAAACTAAACACAATAGATGGCAGACAAAGACTGATCCCGCCCGAGTCATAAAACCATAAATCTCGCACTTAGGTGTAAACAACTCGCCGTCATTACCGCGGCCTACTGCGTCACAATATATTATGACTTGATTATTGTAGAAATCATGAATTTTCCATCCATCCATCAGCTTCATCTAAGTCCACTGCTAGACACAGACCACAGATTGATCTCAAATAAGACCAGTTGGTAGTGGCTTGCATCTGGCGCAATCCTGCGGTCTTAGTAAGAACACCCTATGCCGTGTTTGCCGGTACGTACCGTAGTCTTCACTAGATAACTATTTGACCCCATGGGTCATATGAGTCCTCCGTGCTATGTGCCCTACCCACTGCTATTTCAACTTGTTAAACCACATCTTCGTTTAGGTAGATTAAATTTGATTTTTAACAAGCTTTTTATGAGCTTTTATTTACTTGCAATGGATGTACCGATGTGTATTTAAGTATAATACCTATGTAAGTTCGGGTGGAATCTTGCAAGTTAAATTTGACCAACTACCCGGTCTCCGATTGACCTGAAATTTTGCACGCTTATGTATATCGCGTGACAATGCAATACTATGGTTTCATGGACCTGATCTGATGATGGAGTCGGAAGGTGGCCATAGTACTAAACAAGATAGACCCGTCGTGGTTGGGCTCTCTTTACTTGTCTCGGCTAGCACTAAAGATATCATTAATCTGAAATTATAATATGAATTAGGTAGGTAGTACCTATATATTACGTAGAGATCATTTCGCAGTTTGATGATCCTTTGCGATCACCGCACCTAATCATTGTTCGGCACGGCTAGTCTTCGTATGGATGACCGCGGGTGGCATTTGTAACTCAGCGCTTCCGCGACTTGGATGACACATTAAATATGGGTCCCGGTTTTTTTATCGTTTATCTGTGCCTTCAGAATTTCCCAGCTGCCTGAAGCTATCTAGCTTCAGGCAGCTGGGAAATTCTGGGACACCTGGACTATCCATTCGACCTAAAATTATTTATTTTTGATTGATTAGATTGTTATTTGTAGACCGTTCCATTTCTAAAATAATAGCGTGCCCAATTTGTGAGAATTTAATTACGGTATAGCTTACAAATGTATGAGTCGGTAACTTTATGTTTATTATGCAGGAACTTAAACCATTACGGTTAACTTTGGCAATTAGTAAGGCATCGATTAGAGTACGTAATAATATGTTATATGATAGGAAGGGCTGACTTTCGTTTCTAGTTTATGTTTAGGCGCCGAAATAGTAAATACATTTTAGTTGCTTACTGTATTGAATCAGTCTTTTTTAATAGAGAGAATACCAGTTTTTTAATAGTCCACTGCAAGACGTAGGCCTACCTACAAAGTGTGATTGAGTTTTAACTACCACGCTGCTGGCCCAGTGCGGGTTAGTTTAGCTCTTTGATGGAAATTATACTTTCGAAATTGTACTAGTAATATCGTCAAGTTTAGAGAGGTCTAAAATGTTTTAATATCTTGTATTTTTTTTTTGTTTCAAATATGTTTGCGTTTGACTACACACTGCCTGATGTTAAGCAGATATGCGGTCTAGGATGTAGCACGCTTACCTAGAAGATACCTATTTACTCGAGATTTGAAGACACCTACATTGTACTTTAACGGAAAGACAGACTCAGGCAATGCGTTCCACATATTATACGTTGTATTATTTATAGTATATATTGTCGACTTGGAGGCTTATGGATGCTCCTCAGTAATAGCCACATCCAATTATCAGCTTTTCTCTTGAACTTGATTTTATATTCATTTAAAAACGTTATAATATTTGTAGAGTAAATAACGAAATAACATAATATAACTTTACTAGCCATTAAGTTACAGGGTTATCTCTAGAGAGCTTCTAAACCGGCGTCGCGGAGGTATCAAAGGTTTACGTAACAGCTTTTTTATGGCAATTTATGGTATTTTGCTAATAAATTTAGCTAATTAATGGTTACAAAATAATTGTGGGCATCTTATTTTTACTAACATTTTAAAGTGAAGCTGTAAATAATGCAAAAACTCGTTTTATCTCTCAACTGTTACGATATTCGTAAAAAAATGACGATATGAACAAATTCTTGGCGTTGAAGTCTTATTGTCAAATATGACGTAAATTACTTCAAAGTAACGTTACCTCTTTCAAAATTGATTACTGATCAATCTCACGAAGATCTCACCACGGTCTCTCTTGCTCAAGAAACGCTGGTTAAATTGGTCGCTACGCCAGTCTGAACGATGTCATACGCAGCTTGTGGCTTTTGCCACCGCCAATATCGCAGCCGTACTCGAACCGAGTGGGCTCATGCGTGGTGATGGCAAAAAACCTGACGGGCTGACGCTGGTCACTGGTGGACGGTATGACGGTATGAGTGAATTGCGTCGAAATTTTAGCGCCGTCACATCTTTCTGCGACTCAGAGTAGGGCTGGAGCGGCGGCCAATTCGGCGGAGCAGCACAAGCGGCGCAAATATGCTAACCTCGGTATTAGTTACATATGTGAACCTTTTAGACTTGAGACATTGGATTTGTGGGGGTTGGGATCTCATCTTATTTTCAAAAATCTTTCTGAGCGTGACCAAAATTTTGATATTCATTTGGCTTAACGTTGCATTGTCATTCAGCGGGGCAATGCGGCCAGCATGCTGGGCACGCTGCCAACTAGCGGTTGCCTTGAGCATTTGGATTATCTTTAGATCTTCAAGGGTTTGTAGATGATCCAATGGCTTTTTATGTAGTAGGTAGTAGTGTGTGTAGTTTTAGGTTATAAAGATATATTGTATTTTATTGTGATTATTGATTGATTTAAAATTGATCACGTTATCATTTTGTGGTCTCTGTGCTATTTCTGTGTAACACACTAAGCTTGAGTTATAATACCTATTGTAACAATAAATCTGAAACTTGATCCACAACAACATTCGTTCCTGCCAACTGCCAACTACCGCACTTTAACTTGATAATAAAATTTCGCACAGACCCCCTGGAGAGTTGAGTTCACTCTAATTATGCAAAGAGACTCCCCTCCAAACTTCTGCGCCTATCCGTCAAAATTCCAAGAGAATTGTTTTTATTAAATTACAAACAAGCGTTGAACGAGTTTTGTGAAAACCTCGTACTCCACCAATGCTGAAAAAGCAAAATCGGGACGAAATAAGCAGATTATTATATATTCTTATTATTATCTTATATTATTATTATAAATATATTCCATATTTGATATATTATTGTCATCAGCCGTAAAACATCCACTGAAGGATATGAAGTTTCCAAATGAATTGACAAAAAGGCGTTTTGCACATGGAGCTACTGAAGATGAGGCAAATATCAACTTTTTAAAACATTCCTCTAAAAGCCTACCGGCCAGTAAGCCTCGTCTCACATCTATATAAAACTTTTATTAAAGTCATTGAAAACCGAATAGCTGGAACTTTAGACAAACATCAACCTCCCGAACAAGCAGGTTTTCGCAAAGGTCTCTCCACTACTGATCATTTACACTCCATTAACCAAATTATTGACAAACACACAAAATTCAAACTACCCTTATACTTAGCATTCGTAGACTATTCCAAAGCTTTTGACAGTATCACCCACTCATCTATTTTCAGAGCACTAGAAAACCAGGAAATCAATAAAACTTACATAAATTTACTCCGGAGAATATATCACAATAGTACAGCCGCAATAAAACTGAACACAATAGGTCAGCCCTTCGATATAGAAAATTTTTGCTTCGAATCCTTTAGTTTTCAGGGTTCCGTATCCAAAGGGTAAAAACGGGACCCTGTTACTAAGACTCCGGTGTTCGTCCGTCTCTGTATCTCATGGACCGTGATAGCCAGACAGTTGAAATTTTCACAGATGCTGTATTTCTGTTGCCGCTATAACAACAAATCCGAAAAATGGGGGCTCCCATACAACAAACCTGATTTTTAGCCGTTTTTCGCTCGAAATTAATAACGGTAACAGGTAGACGGTTGAAATATTCACAGAATATTTAATTGTATGTTTACTTCAATAATCAATTATTAAATTGAAATAAAATGAATATATAAATGGGGCTCCAGTACGGTACGGAACCGTTTGTGCACGACTTCGACTCGCATTTTTTCTGATTTTTAAAAAGTTAAAGAGCTATCTTATGGCTCTATAAAAGCTGATATAACAAATTTAATTGTCACCGCTGTTTGCTTCAGAATGAACTACATGAAGGTCGTCCAAACTAGTTGTTCCAGAAAAAATAGATACGGTGAATGAAATAATTATTTACACCACTGTTTCACCCAGTTTTAGTGGAGCCAAACCCCACGCAGTTGCCCGTTCTGCTGTTAAATTCGTTAGGTGTCAAAATTCAAACATTTAATTGGCTTTCAACATACTTTTCTATTTTGAAGGGGTTTGAGTTGTTTACGCAATCTTTACAGTAGTTCCAAATAGAAAGCCCTTGGGAAATAATTCGAACTATGTAACTCGATGGCGTCAATGGTTAGCGTGGGTCGAGATTTGAATGGTTGTTGCTTAGCTGAAATATCTGGAAAGTCTGTTCAGTTCCATTGTAATGTATATATTGTATCTAATTGTGAATTATAGAAATATTCTTGGAATACCGGATGTATTTGTCTGTAATAATATTTATACAACGTAAGATAAAACATAATTATAACAAACAGGGTTACCTAGGAAAAGTGTACTGAGCCGAAGGAGGTAATTCGGGCCATCATTATGAATAACTTATACAATAGGGATGTTTACTAAAAAAATATAAATAGTCCGTCATATAGATTGTCAAAAAATATTAGACACGTATTTTTTCTTTTGTCGATTTAACACAAATTGATGAAGATATAGCCTGTTAAAGTTCCGCGTGACGTCACTAACCGCTATGAAATGTATCGGCTAGTGCCGTCACGAGCCCCCACTCTCGAACTTTGACAAGGTTTATCTTAGTCACTAATTGTTTGATTGACATAAGAAAAAATACGTGTCCAATATTTTTCAATAATCTAACTGACGGACTAATAAAATTATAATAATGATTTTCATACACAGTAAACATCCCTATTGGGCCAGTCAGAAATTCGAGACTACACATCTGTACTATATACTTTACAAATTGTCCACTCCGAGTTGAAATTTTGAATGGAACAGCTGTTTTTTCTCGCGAATTCCGGATTGGCCCCATATTAAAGTAGGTACGTCCATAAGCCTAACCTTAAGTAAGTCAAATATTAATATAGCCATGTCAGTGGCCTTCAGGCGGCCTAAAAACTCTGACACCAGGGCTAACCACCCGGCTTATTCGAACTTTGGTCAAATATTTTTGACTTAAGTAATTATTTGGCATTTTTAGGGTTCCGTACCTCAAACGGAAAAAACGGAACGGACAACAAAGTGATCCTAATCACTTTGTTGTCCGTCTGTCCGTCTGTCCGTCTGTTTGTCTGTGTGTATGTCAAGACTCTTTATCTCGGGAACGCGTAAAGATATCGAGTTAAAATTTAAACTGTATACGTATATCTATAGTCTTGCAGTTGTTGCAGAAAAACTTCTCAGTTATCGTTTAAAAAGTTAGAGCTGTTTATGTCGTAAAAAACCGCATATTTTGCACTCACAAAAATCAACACCTACAGGGTACTTCCCGTTGACATAGAACTGTGAAATTTGGCGAGAAGCATTGTCTCAAAGTACACATATAGAAATAAATCTGAAAACTGTACATTTTTTAAAAAATCACAAAAAATAGGACCTCAGAATTCACAAAATATGGGTTCGAAATTCAAAGTGAGTAAATCGTATCATGTAAGGTATCATATAAAATAACTTCATTAGCACATGCTAAAACAGGTTTTTAATTATTTTAACAACGTGTTTGTACGGAACCCTCAATGTGCGAGCCTGACTCGCACTAGTCCGGTTTTTTATACAAAAACTCTTTTTACATAGTTATTGTACAATGTAAGTATTTTATATTTTTGTGGAGTAATATCAAAAATTAAAATTATTAGGACGTATAAGTAATTTCTTCTTGGTAACCCAAGATATATAAAAAGCCGCGGTGGTCAAGAGGTAGTGACACCCGCCTTACAATCGTGAAGTCGTGGGTTCGAATCCCCGGTCCCGTACCAATGAGTTCTTTGGAATTTATGTGCAGAATTTCACCACTGGCTTTTCGGTGAAGGAAAACATTGTGAGGCAACCTGTTTACGTCCTTAGAAGAAATGCGATGGCGTATGTGAATCCACCAACCCGCACTGGGCCAGCGTGGTGGATATGGCCCAATCACCCTTCGTGGGTAGGCCTACGTCCTGCAGTGGTCTATTAATAAAAGGCTGTTACAGTACAGTACAACCCAAGATAGATATAGCTACGAGTAATTAAGGGTACAGGAGAGGTCTATTTCGTTCTACAACTGAAATAACGAACTTACCAATTACTTTTTAAGTTTTCTTTCTCATCTTATTGGTTAGTACCTGCCTTCTCAAAAGTTAGAGGTAACTTAAATGTTCCACAAATTGTATGATGACAGATCTAAGACCTAAGTTTCATACGAAAACCTGCATAACTTCAACCACCCACAATCCCACCAAGTTACACGTTAAATTAATTACAACGTAGGTACATGTAAAGTTGTGAAACATGTACGTACGAGTTGTAGCAAAGATGTGACAGATCAATCTAGGCCAGAAAAACAACTTTATACTACACCTGCTCGGAAAGTACCTTGATACTTTATCAAATTTACGGTAGAAAGTACGTCATTGCATATCGAACAAATATGCGGCGAGAAAACGCATCTGAGCGGGAGAGAAAAGTGTATGAAAATCCATTTCTTACGTGGTTTTTCTTTTTTAATTTTGGGTAAGACTATGCGCTAAATATCAAAAGCCAAAAAGTTTTTACTGTGAGTTTTTATCTCCAAGTTCGCAAAATGACACTGGCCACCAGCTGTGTGTTGGATGGTGTCAAACAATTTGAAAAAAGAACATGTGAAAATTGCAGACCTTTGGCGCCATTGGCGCCATTTTCAATTTGTGTGTTGTTTGAGGATTCAGTTTTCGTAGAAAAGAACGACAACCGACACCCTCGACGGTAATCGGTCACTTTCTCCTCTCGGTGAACAATGTACTATTTCAAAACGTTTCATTCATATTTCGACGTGATAACGTTTATAAATCGATGAACGCCGGCTGCACGCACGAAAGATGCACGTTCCGCCAGTGCCGAGCGATATAGAAGTATGATCTGTCTAAGCGGTTGGCTTGTTTCAGTTGTTGATTTAACAATGTTTTCTGATGACGTTACCACGTAAAATTATTATCGTTTGTAAACCAACTTTTCAGACAACTATTTGTAAGCGCGAAAGAATGTTTTTAATAATAAAAATACGTGTTGCCAATTTTAAGGCAATTGAGAGAAGATCTCTCCACGTTTAAAACTTTCATGAAAGGTGACGTCCACAAAAATAATAAGCTGTATTGTTATTTTTCATACAATTTGTTTTTCGCATTTAAAAAAAAATCTAAATTAAATGAAAAATCTAAATTAAATATTTTTGGAAAGCCCATTCAAAAAGCTTTCAAATGATGTATATATCATCTCGGTTCGATTTTTCTCTGAATAATATTTAATTTAGATTTTTCACCACTCCAATTTTTTTTAAATGTGAAAAACAAATTGTATGAAAAATAACAATACAGCTTATTATTTTTTCTAGTTTAGCAATAATAAAGTGCTTCTATCGTTATTTTTCTTGCATTCGTAGCTGATTCTTCCACATTAATCTCTTAATTTGCTAAAATTAAAAATTATAACCTACCAGTGTGACCACTTAGTAGGTACAATGTGACAAAAATCACTTAAAAAATATGTATAATTGGTTAAAATGCTTTTATTTAATAATTTGGAGGTTACTTAATAAGGGCTGCTAGAGATAAACTACTTATTGAGCGAAATATATTTATTTTTTCTAATAAATTCAAATTTAATTTTAAAAAAATCGGAAGGATCTTTTTTATTTTTAACTGTTGTAATAGACTCAGAAAAATATGAACTTTCTCGAAATGTAACGAGTGTTGTGGTTAGAATTTCGATTATTATTATACCAGCCTCCATATATTTTGTGGATATGTCCTTTATTCATCTAAATTGGTCTTATTTTATTAATGCTGAATAATTTCTGTCGATAATAACAGGCGGGTTGTTGCATTCGCGAACTGGTCGCTAATCTCTACTTTACTAGAGTATCAATGATTGTGGAGTGACAATAATTCTGGAGTACTAACGATTGTGGTGCATGTTGAAAGTACATAACTAAGTACTCTACGACAACTAGTTTCCGATCATATTGAGAGACGGGCTTTATCCACTTAACCGTTGCCGGGTACTGATTGACCCAGTCATTTTATTCAGAGTTTGACATCTGTCTGTGTTCCTACTCTATGATGTTGTAGAGAAGTCGCAGGGTAATTACGCCGTCTTCGCTTGTACTACATGTGGTAAGAGCTTTATTAGGTCACGACATTTCAAGGTATTTCAGTAAATAAGTACATATTTTATCGTTGAGTTTTTGTAGTTATTACTCAACTTATTTTTGTACTTGTACTTATACTCGTAATATCGTTCTTGTAGTACACTAAAGTAACTATTGCTTTACAATCACAAAAAGCTTAAAAATCACAATGGCAAGGTTAAATAATGTCATAATTGCTACTTTTTGTACCAGAAAACTAAACAGATCTTGTGGCAGGACGGGGGTAATATGCGCTAATAGTAAAATAAAAGTATGCCTAATATTGGACTCGAAAAAACTTGTATTTAAAATATGTTTAAAAAACACTACAAAATAGTAAACATATATTATTTCATGGTAACTATTTAAAAATATGTCTAAGTCCAATATTTAGTAGTTTGTAACTAGTTACAAAAGCGGTTGTAAACGGGTACTGTCAACTTTGGCTGGACTTTTCAATTACTTTGTATCAATAAAATACTTACCTACTTTAATAGGTATAATATACCTGTGTGGTACATTCTTTCTTTTTTTTGTTGGCGGCTTGGCAATTTCCAATTATTAACATTGGCAAAATAAAATAGGATACCAAGTTATATAAAAGTGACACGAAACGCTTATGACTGAGCCTAACAAGGCTTACACTTTGTAGGATAATAGAGTACTCGACAGTTTTTGAAAGCGTTTGAGTGAAAACAAAATGGATCCGGACGGAATGTCATTTTTTATAGTAGTATAATACCATTCATTCATTTACAAGTCATTCATTCAAAAACGTTTAATCAAGTTTGATTATCTAAGCTTCGGTAATCTGCAAATGATGAACACCAAAAAAGCGAAGCTTGCTTAACCAATCGTTAATTTGTAACCGAGCGTTCGCGTAACCATTGGTTATGTTACATTTGATGAACTCCAACCTAAGTCAAGCTCGATGAAACTATACTGCATAAAATTATTACATTCTCTTTGGCATAAAATATAGCTTGATCTCTGCGACAGTGACATTGACATAGAAGATTGACATTTTTAGAGTTGGGATAGTGGTGGAAAAAATCGATTTTCAAACAATGTTGTAATGAAATCGAATGAGTAGTTGTAGGTGAGAAATTGGATTTTATTTACTTACGTATATTTAAGATCAAGTATGTACACATGTAAATAATGTTATGATATTAATTAAACACTCATAATAATGTGACGATAGTAATTATCGACGTTTTTCACTATTATCGATGCTAATGTAACATATAATTGGGTTTAATTTAATTACAAACGTTACTAATTTAAATGATGCCAAATGTTACATAAGTAGGTGAGAATTTGGATTCAATTTACTCACTATTATTTGAGATCAAGTATATACACATGTAAATAATGTTATGATATTAAAATATACAGTAAAATTAATGATAACTTTAGTTTCATTTAAAATATCGTTAGTATAAACTATCGATATTTTAAATAAAACTCTATCTAAAACTCTGTGGTCACGATCATTCGTCGCCCATCACTAATCGGCATGCCTATAAAGTATGACGTTGACATGTACTATCTGTACTATTAAAAAATTCAGGACTTCATAGGTGTGATTTTTCTGACAGCTGTCGCAGAGATCAAGTTATATTTTATAGAGTACTAGCTGACCCGGCCACGCGTTGGGCTAAATAAATTAAAATTGCGACTATAATTTGAGATTTAAACTATCCTATCTCTCAAGTTGGATCGAACTGCACATGGTGTGCGAATTTTATTATAATCGGTTAAGTGGTTTAGGAGTCCATTGAGGACAAACATTGTGACACGAGATTTATATATATTAAGAAGATAAAGAAATGATCGACCAAATTGACAGCAATATTGACTAAATGCAAACTCAATTAACGGAGAAGGAATACGTATTTCCGTTCAGAGCTATCGGCGTTTATTTGATCCGAACAATTTCCGTAGCCAACTTGATCGCGTAGCATATAAGTAGCGCGGTCGATGCCATAGTGCAAATAATGCAGTAAAACTATTTGACTGTCTCGGTGGCCCAGTGGTTATTGACACTGATTTCTGTGACAAAAGGATTTTTTTTTCTATCGCGAATAAGTCCGCGCCTGACCACCAACTCGCCTGATGGTAAGCGACGTTGTGGTCAAAGATGAAGCACGCAGACCTAGAAGATACCTATTCACACTGATCTTGAAAAGCTTTAGGTTATATATCTCTTTTTTCTTCTCCCAGTGCCTCTCCATTAGTGAAGGTTGGCAGTCAGCTTTTTGAAATTCTCCTTGTCTAGGGCAAGCCTAAACAGTTGTTCGACAGTCTTAATGCTTGTCCATTCCCGGATGTTCCGAAGCCATGACATCTTCCGCCTTCCACTCTTGCGCTTGCCTGGTATTTTGCCCATCATAATAGTCTGCAGGAGGGAATATCGATCATGTCGCAGTACGTGACCGAGGTAGGCGACTTTCCGCTGTTTTATCGTTCGGACAAGTTCTAGTTTCCAACTGATGCGGAGCATGCGACGGTAAGACCACATCTCAAAAGCTTCAATTTTTTTCCGAAGCTCTACCTTTATGGTCCATGCTTCACATCCATACAAGACAACGGGCCATATGTAGCATTGGAGGAGCTTATATATATATATATATATATATATATATATATATATATATATATATATATATATATATATATATATATCTTAGGAAACAGGAAAGCAGGTTTTGGTTTTCATCCAGGGCAAGCATTGCTGCGATGAGCTTTGGGTTTGCTTTGCGTCTGGATGTTGTCATCTATGCAAGTATGTTTCTTAACATATTTAGCAGAAAGAGTTCTCTAATGTATTAGGGACGTGGGTATATATTAGGGACGTGCCATTCATTATTGCCCCTTTACAGCATCCAATATTACTAAATTATTTTGTACTATTCTCAAATCAATTGTCTTAAATATTTTATACTCGTTTCAATTTTGTACACATTAATTATGTATTTGCATTAAATGACGAGACCTATTGTTGGCGGTACTATGTATTATTATACAGATTTTGTATTATTAATTTTAGTATTAAGCTCGATACGTCAATAAAAGTTTCTGATTCTGATTCATTCGAATATACACTCGAAAATTTTTCTACCCCATTGGTAATCAGTCATTATTGCTTACTGCCATTAAAACTTGCTAATTCGTTGGATTTTTCTGCGGATCTTCTAATTTCTGATTCGATTTCACACAAAGACTTACACAGACTTCTGTACAGTGTCATTATCAAATATGGCAGAAACACCGACGTACGTGCTATGTGGGATGGTTACTGATTAGAATCCGCTTTTAATCCAGTAGGAGACACCTTACTAAAGATAATTATAACTTCACTGGGATAATAATTTAATTATATTTTTTATGACTTACTGGTATTTCTTTACACATAGCCACGAACTCCGAGGTACGTCCGTCTAACAAACAACAAATCAGGACCACGGCTTCCAATCAATTTGCTGTGAAGCACTTGCATTGTGTACCAAAACACAGATCAGGAAAATCAGAAGTAAAATTTTAACTTATTTATGTGATAATAATATATGTGATAGACAGAACATTATAAAATATTAATAAGTGGCTTTGTATCATGCAATAAAAAAACATATATTTCATTGCATTAGACAAACTCATTGTGTAAATTTTATCTAAATGTTATCATCACTTCTTCTCTTCAAAAATATGTTTGAGATCTAAAAATTAACATCAAAAAAGGTAATTATTTTTACTGTATGGGAGCATAAATAAATAAAATGAAGTTTTTGACCGACTACATTCAAGTATCTGCATAAAGTAGTACGTCCACCCACAAGGTAGACATCATCATCATCAACAGCCTGCTTTGTCCCATTGCTGGGTATATATTTCTCTCGTATAGTGCCATCTACCTCAGTTCTTTTCCAATCGTGTCCAGGTTCTACCCGCGATATTGACGATATCGTCGACCCACCTTGCTGCCGGACAACCCACACTCCGTTTACCGTGTTTAAGCCACCACTCTGTTATTGCCTTGCTCCACCTGTCGTCACTTCGTCTTGCCACGTGTTCTGCCCAGCTCCACATAAAATTCTCTATTCTCTAGTTCCGACATCCCGGACTTTCGTCCTACGTCTGTTCTCCGTGTTGCGAATACGGTCTTGGAAAATTTTAATGCCGAGCATAGATCTCTCCGTGTCTCTTTGTGCAACTTTGATTTTATTCACAGCCTCATGTCTAAGTGCCCATGTCTCGGACAGATGACTTCTATTGCACGGGATGCATGACGCTTCCAACTTGTTCTTTTGGACGTCTATGAAAAAGAGCTATGTTCAGCTAGCTAGGATTACCCTATGGCTGAAATGATAATAATATAATTTGCTATTAAATAAGTGCCGTACTAGTAAGACTAACTACACATTATGAGGTACGTAATGAAATTTATCTATCACGCCCCAATGACTTATTTATAAGTACCATAATATTCTCCGCACCTGAATATTGTGTGAATTATAATTATACTGGTCTCTCGATATCGTGACAAAACCTGTGCACTGTGCAGTACACTTTCAGTGAAGAAATTTGATAGAATGTGTAAATTCACTGATTATAGCGAGGTGGATAGTAACCCAGCCACACTTGAAAAGCAGACCCATGTTTCGCAGTCATATATTTATTTAATATCTGATCTTTTCTAATCTGTGCCAAAACCTATTGCCGTCAGTGCATGAACAATGGTATGCATACGTAGATCAATACGGGCGGCAGATAATGGGAACTGCGATTTTGGATCGTTTTGGAGTTTATTTGGCATTAGTTCCGTTTGGCCCCATTAGTGTTGCAATATGTACATCATTTTAGATCAAAATACGGCTTCAAAGTACAGTAAAATATAACATAACAGTAAACGGTACACGATTTTAAACAACGCGTGAGACTTATCTCACGGGTTAAGTTGGCACCACACTAATTAGCAAAAAATCTGAAAGTCGTTAAATGATAACAAGTAATCGACGCCGTATTGATAATTAATTGCTTATTATTTATCATATCAGCATTTACCAGCATTACTAAGCTCTACTATAAACACTATAATTCCCGTCTTTGGTCGAAATCATATCAAGCGCTTATTTACTATCGCTATGACAACAGGGCGCAGAAATTCTTCGGAAAAAGTTAGGTAAAAATGAATCATATTTTTACCACTATTCCCACAAAGCACCAAGGTACATAAGCGTACCTACAACAAAAAACAAACCGTTCAATAACTTAGCAAAATGTATGGAACGTCTATTTTTTGTTTCGTGATTTCAGGTTTTTAACCGACTTCCAAAAAGAAGAAGGTTCTATGTTCGTCTGTATGTATTTTTTGTGTATGTGCATCGATAATTTCGCTAATTTTGAACCGATTCGAAAAATTTCTTATGTAGTTCGAAAGGGAATACTTCCGAAGTGGTCCCATTTAAATTTCACAGCAGCTGGCTGAGCAGTTTTTAAGAATTAAAGGAAAGCGGTTTTGCCATTTTTTGCAAAAATAATTATGTCCTATTGTAAAAGTTGTTTACAATGTAAACAATGTAATGTGTAAGTTCGATGACTACTTCGACTTGGTTTAGTATTACACACGTTTATAGCCCAGTATTATATTGAATAATATATTTCAAGCTCAGAAAGATTTTGGGGTTCTTAATTCTTAAATTCGCAAAGGTTTAAACTAGACCGATACCAAAGCTTTAGTGATCAATTCACGGAGCCAAAACCAATGTAGCGGTAGAGTACCAGTAGAATGATGTTCGGTTAGTACCTAGTCAAACAGGAGTTTAGTGGTTGATTAAATTCAATGGTTTTGATTGAAACTATTGCGCTGCGGTCACAAATTCAGTTGCTAGGGGCTTTGATTGAAAATGCAGTGGACTATAAAACGTTTGTAATTTGGAAATAGTTTGGAAATAAGTCTTGAAATGTTCTCTGTTTTGAAAGTTCTAGTTGGATAACTGAAAACAAATAATAAAATATTTATTCGTTTGTAAATAAAATAGAAATTGGAAAAAAAACTATGTAATAATTCTAAATTAGACTAATGCTGTAAAGTAAAATATAACTACCATGTTGATTTATTACTTTTTCACTACTAAACTTTTTACTTTGTGTCATATCATTCGAGTTCAATTAGAGGCGGCGCCTAATGCCAAAACCAAGCGAAAGGTGTATTTTTAAAGACGTGGTGTAAAGATAACGAACATAAATATCCATATTAAAAAAACCGGACAAGTTCGAGTCAGGATCGCACACCGAGGGGTCCATACAAATCCAGAAAATTTGACAAAATTAGGAAGTAAGTTGTTAAAATCTCTATACTATATCATCAAATAATAAGTTTTTTTTTTACTTTTCTCGTCACACATTGTTAAAATGATTAAAAATCTGTTTTAGCATGTGCTAATGAAGTTCTTTTATATGATACCTTACATGATACGATTTACTCACTTTGAACCATATTTTGTGAATCTAGGCCCTATCTTTTTGTGATTTAAATAATAATTTACAGTTTTCAGATTTATTCTATATGTGTACTCTGAGACAATGCTTCTCGCCAAATTTCACAGTTCTATGTCAACGGGAAGTACCCTGCAGGTTTTGATTTTTGTGAGTGTCGAAATATGCGGTTTATTACGACATAAACGGCTCTAACTTTAACGGTAACTGAGAAGTTTTTCTTGTACACAAATGCAAGAGACTATAGATATACGTATATGGTTTAAATTTCTACTCGATATCTTTACGCGTTCCCGAGATAAAGAGTTTTGACATACACACAGATGGACAGACGGACAACAAAGTGATCCTATAAGGGTTCCGTTTCAGATTATTTTTGACAAATTACGTAAGCCAGACTAATGTTCTAGCCGAGTAATCAATTAGTATTTTATTACATGCTTAAACCTTGAAAAAATAAATAAAATGTCACCTAAAAATGTAAGCTGGAGCTCGAAGCCAACATGATCGTGAACTGTGTCATGCGATTTTCGACTCTAAACAGAGCAGCATAGATGATAGCGGGCAATGCCATAAGCGCGGGTGAAATCTGATTTTTTCATGGCATTTGGCGCACTCTTAAAAAAAACTCTTATGACTTTGGCTTGACACAAAAATTTCTCGATCTTTTATAAAATAAGATATCCTGAAAAGAAACCAACAATTTTTAAAGGACAGGATAGAATCTAAAGGCGCGGTGAATAACAGCAATTCCCGAGTTTTCGCAAGTAATAAAGTTATGTATACGTATCGTCGAGACAGCCAAATTGACGCCGTGGTCACTCGATCGAATTTTTGAAACGACGCTTCGTGTCGTTGGGAGAAGATTGAATTGCATGTTCAGGTCCTATTCGTACAAGTATTCGTTTAAAGTGTTTTGTTGGAGAAAAAATTGGAATTTTTACCCTTGGTACATTAACCTTAATATGAAACCTTACAAAATAAACTTTTAACATTATATTTCTACTGAGAGACGTCTATCAAATAATGGATTACTATTGAGTGTTCTCTATGCAATCTTAAATTTTCATTTTTCATAATCCAAGTCTAACATAATGAAGAGATCTAGTGGGAACTGAACTGATATGCAAAGTCTCTTTCCTTCTTTTCGATACATGCAAATCGTATTATCACAGTCTAAATCGTATTCCTAGCGTTATTTGGATTTATAATCTCGGAATAAGACTGGTGCCACACGGGCGTTGCCGCCGCGACGCGATGCCGCGGCGGCGTTGCGGCGACACCGCGGCGACCAGTGTTGCCGGTAGCGTCTTAGACATTAAATCTAGAGTATTCTATGAATAGTTAGCGAGAAAAAAGGTTTTGACGACAACCGTTCAGTCTTAAGCTAAAGATGAGTAAAATCCCTCGTACACATTCGAAATTGGATCGTGTGATTTGTCATGACCAGAGATAAATCACGTTGAAGTTTGACAGCTGTTATCCGAAATGTAGATCTCGTTGAGCTCTATCACTTTTGTGAAGACAGCAGTAGTCTAGAATCGACAACGACCGAGATAAATCACTTTGAAGTTTGACAGCTGTCACTTGGACAGCTATTACTGTGACACTCGTCGTGACAATCACACGAGTCCATACTCAATGGGGTTATGAGATATTTTTCATGGCACTTTCTAACGCGTGTCATATAAATCAATGCATCTCTAACTATTAGCACCATTAAAAACTATTAGAACCATCGACACGACGAAGTAGAAGAATGCATCTCTTACAGATTTTATCGATTGACCACAGTATTCCTCTAGTATATTTTGTAATCAAACGAAAAACAAAAAATACTTTCTGATTTATAATATTAGTAAGAGCTAGCGAGGAAAAAGTTGGACCGCTGATGCTACTCACGATCCGATTTCGCGGTTGGCTCACACAAAATCAGAATGTACATATATGAGAGATTTTACTCATCTTCAGTTTAAGATTTAACGGTTATCCCTAAAACCTTTTTTTCCGCTAACTGTCTAGATATAAGGCAACACGGTGTCGCCGGACACGGTGTCGCGCGGTGCAGCGGCATTGCGACACCGCCCGTCTGGCAACGCACTATCTTTATTCATATAGAACGATGTTTTCTACACTGACATTTTGCATTTAGCATTTTATGCATCCACAAAACTCGAAAATAAATCAATTTACACTGAATCCAATCTTTCACAAGATTTTTCTTTTCTCTTGCGTTAAATCCTTCTTCTTACCACAATATGATAAGATTCTTGACTAACGTTTTGTACGTTTCAACGTGGGCTTTTTCAAGGGAAAACCCGAAACAAAACATTTTATATCTTGTCTCAGAAAAATGTGACTCAAGACATTGCGCTAAATGATATTTTTGTCAACAGTTTTGACACGCGAGTTCTCGGTCCCACCGCCCACTGGACCGAAGAGCCGTTCCGGGAGCGAGCGCGGTGGTACAGCTCTCCGACCACTGGACTCCGGGTGCAAGATGTCCAGGCGAGAGACCGTGCCACCTACCGCTGCCGGGTGGACTTCCACTTCTCGCCTACTAGGAACTATAGGATTGCGCTCGATGTTATCGGTGAGTTGCTATTGTAGTTTTTGAGCTAGCACGGTGGTACGGCATTACGTCCGCTGGACTCTGGACTCATGACGTCCAGGCAAGAGACCATGGAATTATGATAGCATAGTGGTAGAGTACTATTTCTAACGCCTTCGGGTGCAAAATGTCTAGGCGAGAGACCGCACAAACATTTTTCGGCCCTGTGGAAACTTCTAGCACACTACCGATTGGACTGTAGGATCTAGTAATTATTTTGCCATGTCACTAATACTTATATACTAAAACGTGTGGACCATACTACTTTATTTTGGTAAATCCAATAAAAATCAAACAGAAAAACTTTTTTTTTTAATTTATGCCATACTAATGAAAAAAGGCAACTGTCCAAACTATTTTAATTTTTTTCACTTTTTTATCTATTTCACTAGACGTATCGTACCTATACCCATCTATTTTTATTTTCAATCCGACAAGCTATCAAATCCTTTTGTTTCATTTAACAGTGTCAGACCCCTGTATAATCCCGCGAAGACGCGCAGGCAATTCTCGAAATTTACTATAGTGCCCATAAAGAAGACCCTTTTCTTTATTGCTGATACCTGAAAACTATATTCCGTATCTGGGAAACGATCTGTTGGAAGGCGAAACTCTTAAATTCTCACCTAATCTCGCTGCCGTATCTACGCGCCCCTTTTTTGTGTTTTAATAAAATAATTCACAGAAACAGAGGGGGTAACAAAAGCTATGAAAAGTCGTCGTAGTACCGGGCGCGAGCGGGCAATCTCGATAAAAACTAGTACGATCGTAAACTTGACCCTCTGTTATCCTAGTGGAATCAACACGGAAACTCGGAAACTCCAAAAATGCCTTGGGATGATTTATGGTTCACCCCTCGATAGTAAAAATGTGGGTCAGCGTGGGAATTAAAATTTTATGACGCGCTACAGACCCTTGAAGATGCGCGGAATGAGCCTAATGGCAGAATGTGTTACCTGCTTATCTTACGAGAGTAGTAACTTTTACGATATTTCTAAGAGGTAACATTCGGTTTTATAGCGGAATTAACAGTGAATACTGAAAGAGTGGACGGCGTAAAAATGTTATCAGTCATCTGAGTGATTGGCAATGCGATAGTGGGGGTTGGCAATGAATTTAAATGGGTTTGGGGACTTATTTTGATTACTGGGTTTTTTAATTTATATTTGGTACTAAAAATAGACTCTGTAATCATCATTGCCCATACCAGCCCACTATGATTTTGTAATAATGCCAAGTGAAGCATTCAGCGCGTTATTGCTGTCTAAAACCGTTATACTTACGTCTGACAGTACGCATAACAATTCTTGTTTTTTTGTGAAAACTTTACGACCTATCAGCTATCAAATTTACGTAATTAATACGTTGTCTGCTTACTGCAACTTTGACTTGTAATTTTGAATGCCTCTTGCATTTTTTTTTGCAATCTACATCTGCCGCAAAGACTCGACATATAGTTAATTGAGGTCATTATTAACTGTCAGATATCGAAATAAACTTAAAATACTATACAGGGTCTTAGGTATTAAACGCAAAACATTTTAAAGGCGGGTCTAGTACATCTATACAAACAACTTTTTTACCATAACTTTTGAAAATTCTCAAGAAAAAATTTACATTTGCCGCACCTTGACGAACTTTTTGTATGAAAAAAGTCCTAGAACAAAAGTTATTTGTCTAGATGTACTAGACCCGCCCATAAAAGGTCTTGCGTTTTATACCTATGACCCTGTATACAACTACGTAATTAATAAAAAATCTTGTATTCATTTCTAAATTCGTTATCTAGTCTAGACAATGCAGCAATGCTGAAAGGTACGAAACATTATTTATTCATCCCTGTGTAATACCTTCAAAAAGAGTCTATTTTAAGTTTGGCATCGCTAACTAAATATATATTTTAAAAGGTTAAGTATACTACGTTCACCTACCCTGGAACAGGTCACTAAGGTCAGAGCGACGTGACCTCGCAGTGAACCAGAAACAAGTGTTATTTATACATAGTACGCTTAACTTTCGTGGGTGTTTATATTCTATTATGATCTTAGTTAAATTAGCGTCTATTATTTATTTTTATCATTTTAAACATATTTTCCAAAGGGGTAGGTAAAAGTTCTCAATTTAGCTGTATTTTTAGGTTCCTGTACCCAAATGGTAAAAACGGGACCCTATTACAAAGACTCCGTTGTCAGTCTGTCACCATGCTGTATCTTATGAACTTCAAGCGCTCGTAGCGTAGTTTGACTAGGTGTTTGTCAGCGATCACCGAA
This sequence comes from Hypomecis punctinalis, assembly GCA_949316475.1. Taxonomy (NCBI): domain Eukaryota; kingdom Metazoa; phylum Arthropoda; class Insecta; order Lepidoptera; family Geometridae; genus Hypomecis; species Hypomecis punctinalis. Next base: position 23,596,577 of record OX438804.1, read on the forward strand.
ATTAAGCAACGTTCCGCACGGTCAGTATTTGGATGGGTGACCGCGGGTGGCATTTTCCAACTGAGCGCTACCGTGGCTCGGATGACACGTTAAATTGTAGGTCCCGGTTGTTTTAACCGTTTAGCCATGTCAGAGGCCTTCAGGCGGCCTAAAAACTCTGACACCAGGGCTAGCCACCCGGCCTATACGAACTTACTTTACTTACTTACTTACTTATCTTATGAACTGTGATAGTATGACAGATTTTTTTTTTTACAAATTATTAAGGTATTTAGTTTCTGTAGCTACTATTAAGACAAATACTCAAACCAGAATAAAAAAAATATTTGAGGAGCCTATACAACAAACGTTTATTTTTGCTGAATATTATACATGGTTATTTCTAATCAATTAGCATCCTTCTAGGGGCTTATTCTGTAAATCAAAACTAACAACTTTTGTTCTACAACTTTCGTCAAAACTCAAGTATATAGGTAATTACATATTCGGTTGAAATTTACATCCCCTCAATTTAAGAACAGCATAGTCTAGAAAGTTTTTCTTAATAGAAAGGGTACAAAAGGGCTCGGAGATATTCATGCTTGAAAAACTCGACGTCGCTTATAAAAGAGACTTTTTAGCATAATAAAAACGTATATACCTAATACAAGTCTGGGAGATTGAAATTTCAAAAGGCGTTAGGAAATTTAATGTTATTCCATAGTCTCCACTCGAGGACTTTTCGACCCTATCGATCATCAGTCTTCTCTGCTATGAGTCTATGCCCACTGCCAGATGGACACTGTCAGAATGTGGGACATAAATACTATAACTATGTGAAAATTAGTTGTTATTTTATTTCAAATCAATTGTAGACAGAAAAACCTGTTTGATGACCTACTTTTTGATGGATCAGCTTAATACCAGCTCGAAGCTTTAGATTTGATTGAACGTCGTGCCGTGCGGATAGTCGGGGATAGTAAGCTTGTCGCTTCCAAACTGAAAAGCCAGGAACACAGGCGTAAAGTAGCGTGTTCGACCTCCAGGACCTGATTTCTTCAGCTCCTTTTCACAACAGAACAAGCCGGAATTCGCATACATACCATCCCTACATAGTCGACGTACCATCTGCTCGTACTTAGCGATTCTCTTCTTCCTTCATAATGTAGAATGCCCTGCCTTCGTCATTGTTTCCTGACAATTACTATTTGTCATGAGTGAATAAATAAATATCTTCTAGGTCTACATACTCCATCTTCGGCCACAACTTGGCCAAATGTAGACCTATTCTTCATAAAAATTACATTTCAGTTACTTGGTTTCAACAAGAAATATTTTCAAAATGAAATAACAAATCATAATGATTTTGGTTAAAATGAATAGTTGGTAGAACATGCCAAATAAAATTTTACGTTTAAGTTAGATTTTTTACTGTTTTAGAAATCGTCCAGAATATCAATTTGAACTATTTGAATTTTGTACACGTTTAAAATCGGTTGTGCTATTTTTTTCGAAAAATTATACTCTTTCTTTCTATTTAGAAAACATGTGATTAAAATCCTCCGCAACGGCCTATTAGTGGTGGTAGTCTTGTGAGAGAATGCTTGTTTTCAAATCATATCCTGTGCCAATAATTTCTTTAGATAATATGTACAGATTCACACAGCATTTCGGTGAAGGAAAATACCCTAAAGGAACTTGCATATGCATATGTCGGTAGAGAAAATTGATGCTTCATGAAATTGTACTAACTCGCACGGGGCCAGCTTGTTGGATACGGCCGACTCACTCTTTGTAGGTGGGTCTATGTGCAGCACCGGAGTATCAAAAAGCCACTGTACCGGCTCTATGATAATGCACTGTTAAACGTAGGTATAAGCCGAATCATTCTTCTTGGTGGCAGTGAAGTTAGCTACAAATGGCGGGTAACCCATCATTCGATTTATCAACAGTTTGTAGCCAACATCACAGCTGCCAAAGAAAATTGGTTTGTCCTATAGATAAGCTGCTTCGAATTAATGCACAACTATGTTTAATTACATGAATCCGTTAATTAGCATCAATGCTAATAAGGATCACATTGCGACTATAACTCTATCGTACCCACAAACATAGATAGATAGATAGATAATTCTTTATTAGCTTAACCAAATACAATACAAACACATGAAAAATAAATACATTAAAAATTAATATATAATCAAAATTAACATATACAAGATTATCCAGAACGGGTGTACTAAATCGAAAGAAGGCAATACTTTTTTGTTTGTAAAAACAAGCATGCTTCTCTTTGTAGTCCTTAAAATTTTAGTAATTTGTTGTAAAGATTCACGAAGAATGTAAAATTGTAAATAGATCTGATTGATTGCGACTCGCGTCACGTCATGGTCGGGGTGCGTCACTGTCAATTTTCAGCTAATGTCAGTTGACATGTCGCATCGGGTTTTTGGCGTGGCGCGAACATCATATTTTCTAAAATCGATAATGTTATGTTTTATTTTTAATTATGTTTGCACGCTGTTGCTACAACAATAGCCTTATTGTTTTTTAATTTTCGCATGAGACGTCACCTGCCGGTCCTTCCGGAAGATCAGCGCTGGTTGGTCCACAACCAGCATATGCTGAGGTGGGACCGGGTTGTGACAAAAATAAAATTAAGTAATTAAGTAGGATAGCATTGTAGAATAATTTAGAGTAATTGCTTATGATGTTTATTTTGTTTTGTTTTGCTGTGTTGTTTGCTTTGTATTTGATTTTATTTTTGTCTTAATAAAGAACTGTCTATTGTCTATTGTCTATTTAGACCATCAGTAGGTATGAACAACTGAACAACTGTACTAAGGGACCAACCCAGAAATCGAGAAAAAAAACAGCTTTTCATACATTTTGTCGATTTCGAGTAGTAATTTTGTACGGAACAGCTGTTTTGTTTTTTCGGGTCAGCCTCATAGTAAATAAATAAAAAAATATTTATATTTTGGGACATCTTACACACGGCCACTGACCCCAAACTAAGCATAGCTTGTGAAATGGCTGCCAGAGACTGATATACTAGATATACTTTTTTTTTAAATACATACTTATATAGATAGTAACTAAATAACACCCAGACACAGAGCAAACACTTATGTTCATCACATAAATATTTGCCCTGGGTGGGAATCGAATCCACGCTTCATTGATCCAGAATTTAGGGTTACTGAGCTACCGAGGCAGTAAATGCTCTTATAATAATAAAGCGTTTTACTCACTACATTTTGTCTTAGTGCAAGGTAAGCAGATAACACTGTAGAGAAATTATTAGCTATAGAACCAGCGCCTATGAAAATTATACCAAGACAAATATTTCAATAATTACGATGTAATTACACCAGACTCAAAGGTAAGATAAACATAAAACCAACCATGGGTATATCTCGATAAAGGCAGAGCCAGTAAATTTCCTGCGTTTATCTTCTGAAATCAACAAGGGGAAGTCAGGGGTTGTGTGCATACCTAAGCAGAGAATACGTGTGCAAAAATATAAATGCACAAAAAAAAAACATTTTACCAAGACAACACATGCATGCTCTATCAAAAAGTTGTTAGATCTTACGTAAAGCCACGCTTATAACTCTACGCACTAACTCTAGAAGTTACCTTACTTTACAAATACTATACTTTACCAGCCTTTTTAATAGTCTACAGCAGAATGTAGACAGACCCACGAAGGTGATTATCCACCACGCTGGCCCAGTGCGAGTTGGTAGATTCACATACGCCATCGAATTTTTTCTACGGATGTAAACTGCAGGTTTCCTCCCGATGTTTTCCAAATTTTATACTATATATAACGGGACTAAACTCACGTGTACGGATAGTCGTAACGACTATAGTTTCGGTCGCATTCGGCAACTTTTCTCAAGTTGGCGAGTGCTAGCACGCGGAGCCGTCTCGCAATGCACTGGGAAACTATAGTCGTTACGACTATCCGTACACGTGAGTTTAGTCCCGTTATACGTAGTATAAAATGTGTGAAAACCATGTTAATTTCCGTAGTAAAACATGTTTTCCAAAGCTCTCAGATGCTACTTATTGAAAACTGAAATCTAACAAACGCAAACAGCTATCGTATATGTTTGACATTTCTGATTAGTATCGCCAGGGAATGGAACATTCTTCCAGCTTTCCTGTTTCCTAAGAGATATATTATTTAAAGCTTTTCAAGATCAGAGTGAATAGGTATCTTCTAAGTCTGTGTGCTTCATCTTCGACCGCAACGTCGCTTACCATCAGGCGAGTTCGTGGTCAAGCGTGACATTATTCGCGTTAAAAAAAGAAATATATAACACTTAAAATTAAAATTGCGATAGCTTTATTAGTTTTACTAATTAAATAATATATTTTACTAAACAAACATATTTACTAGAATAATAGTTTTAACCAGGTACTTCGCAGTCGTGTACTCGCTGTGGTGTGACCGGCGCTTATCTTTTGGGATCAACAAAGGGAAGTTACAAGGGTAACGAAACTTTTACGGTTGGAACTTTTTCACTGAAATAAAACAAAATGGACGAAAGTCCTTCACGTATTGTATTACGTCGGTCCGCGTACAGATATTATGTTTGTTTAATCTTTATTTTGGTGAATATCAAACAGTTTCTCGGAGTTTTCTTTTTAACTTTATGATAATGTGAAATTATTTTGTATTGTTTATTTTGACGTAATTTTGGTAGATGAGATTGGGTTGTTAAATAGGTAATTATTTGGGTAGGTACATACGTAGTTTGGCTTATTTCACTTGTGATAAAATATAGGTTGATTCGATAAATTATGTTATTATTGCTCTGATTCTGTAATTGTTTCGCTCTCTTTTGCTAGTCAATTAATTATTTATTGTCTTATAAGTAGGTAAGCAATAAACATCATTTCTTGAGGAAAAGTACCAAACATTTTTGACCGACGAACCGGACCAGAGGTACTCAATTCGACGCGTATATTTTTTTATGTGTAACCACGCATAACTTTTTACATACAACGCGGTCACATTAACTAGAAGCTTCACCATGTGACGTTATTTTGGCGCTCAAGTACGGTGTGCTAAAGTGCGAGTCAAACTCCCGCACGAAAGGTTCCGAACCATCATCTATAAAAGATAAGTTTCTATCTGTTTATTAAGATCGAATAAAAATTGCTAAAAAATTCCAGCGATGCGTTGAGTTAATGTGACCGCGTTGTAGTGGTCCGATTTCGATAATTATTTTTTTATTGGTAAGAAAATACTTCGAAATTGGTCTCATTTAAATATTATAGGAATCTGCAGCGCCATTTTTAATAAATCAACTATAATGTAAAACATGCTACATCGATCCGTGCGAAATATTCGCGAATTCAGTACACGGGTGAAGTCGGTCATGCTGTTTTTTGCGAAAAAAATAATTATTAACGATACTTACTATTGAGAGTTTTCAGCTTTTTGATTTATAATGTCTTGATGAGTATTTTGCTAATGCTCTTTAGATCAAGCATTCACTAATTCACAAGTCTGTCATAAGTTTTAAAGGTTCACTAACTGCTTTAAACCAGTTAGTCACTTAATGTGAAAATATTAGTACTTCTTACCATTCACGAGAAATGGCGCATTGCTTAATCAATGAAATGATTTTTATCGTGCTTCACACTAGGTGTATAGAAACTTTCTTTTTGTGATAAACATTTCAAAAATTGACGCGATCGCAGGATCTCAGGCACAGAACATGCATCTCTCTGGAATTCCGGCCCAGATGCTTTGTCCAAATTAAGCTAAAACGCTGTCTGCGAAAGCGTCGAATTAGTGAAAGTGTGTAGTAGTTGGTAAAAATGATAAAACACTTTCACTAAATCGACGTTTTCGCAGACAGCGTTTTAGCTTAATTTGGACAAAGCATCTGGGCCAGAATCCCAGAGAGATGCAGGTTCAAATCCTGCGAACGCGTCAATTTTTGAAATGTTTATCACAAAAAGAAAGTTCACTAACTGATCATTATTTATAAAGTGTAAAGTAGTTTGAACTCCACCTTGTTGTACAATAAAGTCACAGCAAAACATTTAATTTCATTCTAAAATAAACAGCTAACATCCAGTTTTGTAAAACACTACAAAAGTCTGCTTGAACTACATTTTTCAGAAAGAATGTTTTCTTGCACGGTTATGAATAATAAGTAATTTCCTTTCTTAGTTTCAACGAGAAGAATTCAATTTGAAATAAAGACTTTATTTCATATTTTCATAATGCACAATGCATGTTATCAAATGGTTTATAATATAATTTATTTCTATTGTCACCATACTAATTGTTATATTTTTTCTAGTACTATTCAGTAAAACAAAACTTCCATTTTGATGTGTACAATATCATACGTATTTTAAGTATGATATATTTATTATATGATGTAAACAAGTCATATTTCAAAAAAATATCCTTTCTTTTAATATTATAAATCCGGAAGTGTCTTTGTTGGTTCGTTCGTCTTTCAAGCAGCAACAAAGCAATGGATTGACTTGATTTTTGGCATGGGCATAGTTTAGAAGCCGTGGTGGTCTAGTGGTAATGACACCCGCCTTACAATCGTGACGTCGTGGGTTCAAATCCCGGTCCCGTACCAATAAATTCCTTGGAATTTATGTACGAAATTTCACACCACGGGCTTTTCGGTGAAGGAAAACATCGTGAGGCAACCTGCATGCGTCCGTAGAAGAAATTCGATGGCGTATGTGAATCCACCAACCCGCACTGGGCCAGCTTGGTGGATATGGCCTAATCACCCTTCGTGGGTAGGCCTACGTCCTGCAGTGGACTATTAAAAAGGCTGGTACAGTACAGTACATAGTTTAAAAGACTGATAGTGACATAGGTTACTTTTTATCCCGGAAAAATAAAAGGTTCCTATGAGATGAGAGAGAGAGAAAAATTAAAATATTATGCTGACGGAGCCGCGAGCAAAAGATAGTACTATATATTTCCTTTGTATATACCTACAGTTTTCTTAATATATATTAACTCGTTTGGTTTCTTAATTCATAATGTTACAAAACAATACCAAGGGAAGTAGAATAATGAGCACTAATTCCAAACAAATAAGAAACGAATGGGAACAAACTGCTAAAGTTAGACCATTGTCTTTGAGACTCTTTTGCCACTCCATTAACTCTTTGGTTTTATTGCGCACTACGAATATACTATCGCTATTCTCTTTTGTGCTCGTAGTAAGTAGTTGAGATAACGCCTTGAGATGTTTGTTAAATTTTATCAGGGAAAAAATAGCGATGCTGATATGCAAAAAAATTACGTCAACACTTGAGATTGGAATGGGACAAAGATGTTTGGTGAAAAAAAGCACACCGAGGGTTCCGTACAAATCAAGAAAATTTCACAATATTGGGAAGTAAGTCGTTAAAATCTCTATACCATATCATCGACAAAAAAGTTATCTCGTCTTTCATTAAAACGAATATTTTATGAATCTGAACCCTATTTTTTGTGATTTAAATAAAACTCACAGTTTTCAGATTTATTCCTATATGAGAGTAGTCTGAGACAAAGCTTCTCGCCAAATTTCATAGTTCTATGTCAACGGGAAGTACCCTGTAGGTTTTGATTTTTGTTAGTGTCAAAATATGCGGTTTTTTACGACATAAACGGCTCTTACTTTTTTATACGGTAACTGAAAAGATTGTCTTTTACACAACTGCAAGCAACCATAGATATACGAATATAGTTTAAATTTCAACTCGATATCTTTACGCATTCCTGAGATAAAGAGTCTTGACATACACACAGACGGACTGACGGACAGACGGGCAGACGGACAACAAAGTGATCCTATAAGGGTTCCGTTTTTTTCCTTTTGAGGTACGGAACCCTAAAAGAGGTGGACACTTAGATTTTGCCATAGGTTGAGCGATGACTCATGGCGGTATAACGTGGATTCTTACTATGGGCCTTATTAATAAGCTCAACGTAGCCCAACAATCTATAGAGAAAACTATGCTCGGAATCTATCTTCGAGATCTAATCAGGAATGAATAGAATAGAAATCCATAGAAGAACCAGAGTTACCGACATAGCCTAATGAATTGGCAAGTTGATTTGGCAGTGGGCAGGCCACATATGACGATGTGATAACCAATGGTATTGAATAATTGACTGCCTCGGTGACTCAGTGGTTAGTGACCCTAACTACTGGGTCAAAGAGGTGTGGGTTGAATCCCCACCCAGGGCAAATATTTATGTGATGAACATAGATATTATTTGCTCTGTGTCTGGGTGTTATTTAGTTACTATCTAATCATAAGTATGTATTTAAAATATGTTTAAGTAGTTTATCAGTCTCTGGCAGCCATATATCACAAGCTTTGCTTAGTTTGGGGTCAGAGACCATGTGTAAGATGTCCCCAAATATTTATATTTATTTATTGTATTCTCGAGTGTAAACCATGTACCGGCAAATGCGTCGTAGGACGTCTACCCGCGAGAACGGATGACCCCATCAAAACCGCAATATCGAACTCGACGCAAGCCGTAGGCTTATTGGAGGCCTATATTCACTTATTCAGCAATAAACGGTTGATAGATGGATGGATAGGTTGAAATATACTGCAGATTTTGAAGATGTTTGCTGATGATGATTAAATTTCAATTTAACTCTACTTATTAACTTAATAGGTACCACACTCTTTAACTCTACTTACCTACTTACTTATAGGTACTTTTGTACAAAACTCTGCTCTTTAAATTGATATCTCATTTGGAATTGTAACTGTTCGTTATTTTTGGTACGTTTCATCAAAATGTTTCATATTCCGATGAATTCTTCAATTTTAATGTCGAAATGCTGACGTCATTGTGCTTAAGCGTGTGGAATATTCAAGCTTCCCCTCGAGTGGGCGAAACGAAACAATGAAAGTCGCAGATGTTCATTTCAGTAAGCGATGCTGTAACGACCACGCAGCGCAGTGAAAAAGATCCATTGTTTAAATTATCATATTGACAAAACTTGTACCAAAATAAGTTTCAGGAAAAAGTATACAGGGTTATTTCTAATCAATTAGCATCCATTTAGGGGCTTATTCTGTACATCAAAACTAACAACCTTTGTTCTACGATTTTTGTCAGAACTCAAAAAAAAATCGTTCTTCCATAGAAAAACCCGCGACTAAATGTATAGAACAGCTGTTTTTTTTTAGTTTTGACAAAACTCGCAGAACAAAAGTTATTAGTTTTGATGTACAGAATAAGTCTCTAAAATAATTGATTAGAAATAACCCTGTGTAGATATACATTTTTAGGCCGGGCACAAAGCGAATCACTCGCGTTAGGTAACTGATATACACTATCCTACTTCCTACTAATATCATAAACGCGAAAGTTTGCGAGGATGGATGGATGGATGGATGGATGGATGTATGGATGGATGGATGGATGTATGGATGTTTGTTACTCTTTCACGCAAAAACTACTGATCGGATTGAGATGAAACTTTGCAATAATATAGCTTATATATCAGAATAACATATAGGCTATAAATCATAATGATATTGCGTCAGAAATCAAAATATCATGCGGGCAAAGCCGCGGGTAAATATTAGTAGCTAACTAAAGCTTACATCATTATGCGTACAAATTTTCAACTCAATCGTAAACGAGTGCTTAAAAGTGAGAAAGTGAATCAACATGCAAGTTTCGATTACCTACAAACGACAGGTGAAATTAAATAAATAATAAAAAAAAACATTCAATATTTTGAGCAGATTATGTTTTTTCTGTGCATTCAGATAATAATATGTCGGGGTCTGAGTTAAACATCATTGGGTCTGAGAGTGATCGTCTCAATCACCTGACATCGTTATTTGTGGGTCATTCATTGGTACATCTCGCCGGCGGTGTCCAGTTGTCCAAGTTCACCAAAATAAACACTCTGTACCACTACAACGGGTGGTTTTATTGACCTAGTATCACTTGGTAATCAATTTAACAAGAATTATTGAGGATTAAAACAGATTTCAAAGTCAATGGATTTGCACGGGTGCAATCCGCCCCGCGCTCGGAATGGCATGACGTTTCTCGGTCATCTGTCAAAGTCATTTTATTCCGACACAAGTATGCAGTGTTGCCACGTGCGACCCCATTCGGGTGATACCCACTTTAAAATCATCACTATTTTTTCAACTAAAACCAGCTATGCTGTCTCACTCCGTCAATTATGATTGTATCCTTAGGTAATAGACAAATAAAAACAGAGAAAGAAGAAGAAAGAATCAAACGAGGTTTAATCTAAAATAACAGATAACTAAAATCAACAGCAGACATCTACAAAATAGTACATAAACGAATCGAATGAATTAACGAATCGAATGGAGACACGATTCTCAGTCTCTTGCATGCCTTGCCCTAAGCGAATAGAGGCAGAAAAGTTGCCTCAGTCCGCCTTAAGTATAGCCTGCTCGGCCTGAGTTTCAGGCTCGAATTGATACACGAGTACCTTATAATTTCTTCCCTCAGGCACTAAGGTCTTTTACTTCGTTATTAGAGCAGTACAAATGGCAGTCGAGCCACAGTACTGCAGAATGCCAGTAGGTCCCATAACGGTCGGATATGAATGCCTCATATGATTGCCGGGATCCGCACCCATTGCTCATATCGGCTTTTTGTTCCTACTTGGCAAAAACGGAGAGATCTGCAAGAGTAGCGAAAGCATTTTTAATTAAATTCAGATTGAAACTATACGTGAGCTGAATTTTCCGATTATAAGTTTGTCTAGAAGTTGGATATTATAATTTTTATCCAAGAATTGCGTTAGCATCCAGCTTCGCCAGGGTAATATTTTGATTTTTGTGTTATTCCATAGAAATCTTTTCGTTTTCCGGAATAAAAAGTAGCCTTTGTCCACGTCCGTATATACAGGGTTATTTTTAATCAATTAGCATCCTTCTAGGCTCTTAGTCTGTACTTACATCAAAACTAACAACTTTTGTTCTACGACTTTCATCAAAACTCAAAAAAATTATTTGATGTTCGATAGAAAAATTTAGTTCACCCGCGACAAAATTATTATTTATTACTTACAGTAAAATATAGCTGATGTAATGTAATAAAAAAATGAAAAAAATAAAATATATGGAAAAAAATATGTGCTGATAAAATGTATGGAAAAGCTGATTTCTTTTTTGTGTTTTGACGAAAGTCGTAGAACAAAAGTTGTTAGTTTTATGTACAGAATAAGCCCCTAGAAGAATGCTAATTGATAAGAAATAACCCTGTATATCCACGTCCATGCCAAAAAAACAAGTAACAAACCAACAAACACATTTTAGGATCTATAATATTACAATATAATAATACAATAAGGATAGAGATTTTTTTTAAGCCCCCTTACCACACTCTGGTTAATAAAACTCTTATTTTTTTCTTGGAAATTAATCCAACTATATTCTACTCCAAATTGATACCAGTTCATTGTAATAATTTAACTAATATTTGACAGTTAGCTGATAAAAGTGGTGAATTTTTCAAAAAAAAATAATCTACAACTGAAACTTATGGCTTTGTGAGATAGTTATAATAGGAGTGTTTTTACAACACCCTGCCGATTACACGGGATAGTTTGAACCCATTACAACACATTGTACTAAAAGAAGGGTAGCTGAAAAGAAATAATTACAAGCCATCACTGATTATGTTGAAACCAGTTTACATTCTTTATTCAATGTAATCTAGCTTAAGTTAAGCATCTAAGCATCGATAACTATTTCGTGTGACCAAAATTGCCGCAAGTGAAACAGAGCAGTACCTCCAGTTATTCATATTTCGACAACTTTCGGAGTACATGCTTAGTTTCCCTCTTCCATCACTTTCTGACGTTTAATATGTCACGGTGAAACTGAAATAAAGTATATATTTTGTTCCAATTCTGTCACGAAGTACCAGATGTGTGTTCAATTGGGACAGTTACTTTTTCGAGGATACAGCCTAAGCAGGTAATTTTAAGGTTTTGAAGGGTTTTTAAATTACACGGAATAAATTGTTACCGTCCTCTGTTTTAAGTTTTAGGGCAATTATTGTGACTATTGTAGTCGTAGAGTAAGTAAGTAGCGTTCACAGCGTATTTAGACTGTATTTGTAAGCGATGACCGAAGTTAAGCAATGTTTGGCTCGGCCAGTCTTCGGATGGGTGACCGCGGATGGCATTTACAACTGAGCGGTACTATGGCTTGGATGACACATAAAATTTTAGGCCCAGGTTATGTCCATGAACTTTTATAAGATAAGATAACTTTATTGATATTCATGGAACCTAATATTACAAAAAATAATATTACATAATATAGATTCATGAACATGCTCGTCCAGTTAAACATTTTTTCACATTTTTCTTAATAATGATACTAGATGCAGAAATGCAGTGTCATCCAAAAATACAACAAAATAATATTAAATTCATTGACAAAAATATACTTATTGTTAATATGTAAAACCAACCTAAAAATAATTACAAATACAAATTGCAGGCTGTATAGAGGCTATATGGTAGATACAGCTGGTTTTTTAGTCCCGTACTTAAAGCATTTCATTACGATGTTTTCTACGCAAAACTTCCCGTGAAGCTATACAGGGTTACTGGTAATCTATTAGCATCCTATTTGCGGGCTTATTCTGTACATCAAAATAACAACATTGGTTTCTGCTGCTTTTGTCAAAACTAAAAAAAACAACTGTGACAACAAAATGTTTTGATACATTTTGTCGAGGGTAAACGATATTTTTGTATGGAACAGCATTGTTTCAGATTTGATTAAAGTCGTTGAACAAAAGTTGTTAGTTTTGATGTAGTATAAAAAAAGCTCCTAAAAGGATGCTAATTGATTACCAGTGGCCCTGTATAATCTAGGATTCTTAAAAAAATGTCAATAGGATCTTTGTTGATATAGGCTGAGTAGACATAATTATTTAAACAACGGTGTCCTCTTAAACGTCTTACTTTGAAAAAGTTTATAATTAACACTTCTTTCGGTACAGTACAAGCTTTATACCCACTATATTATAATAATACCTATATAATTACGGGATCCGATATACCTCTAGATATTTATAATTTGCATATTTTTGTTTATAACTACGAGTACCTCTTAAATTGAGCTCCACAACAAACATTAGATTTTTTTTCTAGATAAGGAAAAATATTGTAAGCGGTTTACAATGTCGAAAGAAATAATCTAAGGTCGAAAGTTAAATATTTCTTTCGACTTTTTGATACTCATAAGATAATATATTATAATTCTATTACGTAAAGTGGGTGGCAAAATAGATGTATTTAATAATTTTCTTTTAATTAACCGAGCGTAAGTGAAGTCTCAGAGTCTACTGGGACGAGCCGGCATTTTGGTGTATGTTTGTTCGACGATAACTCAAGTACCGCTCAACCGATTCCCATGAAATTTAGCAAGAATATTTATAAAAATTTTAAAGTTTAAATATGATCATCTTATATCATCAGTGGTTGCAAAAATACGAGGAACGTGGTCTTCCGAGATAGTTCCTTTAAAATTTTATTGAAATCGGCTGAGCCCTTTTTGGATAAATCAACAAAAATATAAATGGATGTCACATCTATTCGTGCAAATTATTCGAATTCTGTACACGGTGGAAGTCAGTGTTACGACGTTGGGACTTCTAGATCATACATACGCTATCGAATATCTTCTCCATTTCACTACCTATTGATTCTGAATATTATACTCTTTGTTTCAGAGCTACCAAGCAAGCCTGTTATCTTCGACGAGTACGGCAAGGAGATAACAGGAACCGCAGGCCCTTACAACGAGGGCGGCGACTTCAAGCTTATTTGCTCTGTAAATGGGGGTAAGTGCACTTTGCTTACACATTTTGTCATTCAAGGCCTCCGAGCAAATATCTATAGAGTCACAATCGAGCAAAAAAAGTGTCCGAGTCAAAACCCTGCCCAAACACTGTACATAGTAGGTAGGCTTTTTAGTAAGTCGTAAAGCGATTGCAAGCCGACTACAACGCCGCGCAATGCCAAAGTGCTCGGTTACACGCACTAATTATGTGACAACGACGAGATTGGATAAAACGGGTCATTCTGAATTGTTTGATGTAAATATTTAAGCCGGTATGTGTGACGGCGCTTGGACATTTTTTTACTACTTTTACGTAGGGACTGTGGCTCTGAAGATATTTGCTCAAAGTTCAAGGATCTTGCAATTTAAATCTAAAAGCTCTCGTGCTGTCTGGGCAGAAGGGTTATTTTTAAGGTTTCAATGTTTGTAGTTTGTGTGTTATGAGGTGGTTAGATTCGAAGACTTATTGGATTTTAAAATAGTGCGAGTTAGTGAGATCGCAACAAGCAACTCTTTTTTTTAGAATTTATTTAGACATTATTTTCTGACACAATTTTTATGAATCATAATAGTGATAATTGGATAAATAAATAGAAAACATCTCATCAGAGTTCTTTGTCGAAGACGTTGTAGTCGCAATTTCATTTATAAAACTGCTGTACATTAATTAGGGTGACGCATTGATAAACTATTATTTCAAAAATTCTCCCTTCACTCGGACAAATTTTACGCTGTCGTGCTCGACAGGATCGCGCCAGAGCGGCGGGCGGTAGTGAGTTTTTAATGAATTACTCATAATGTACACTTTAAAAAAATAACTTTTCGGTCTATGAAATAGAATAGCGGTCTAGCTATTTTATTCGTAAAAAATAATGGGGTGTTGTCGCTGATAATTCTGCGCATTCGAACTATTAAACTTTTTTTTGGTGAATTTTTTTTTTTAATAAAGGCGGTTTTCTTAAAACTTTTCAACATTATGTCCGGTTCATTAAATTTTTTAAGATTTTTCCTTATCTATGATATGTTTTAAATTTGAATCAATATCATTCGTCCTCTCACATCGCGCATTCAAAAGTACTCGTTTTCGTGTTTCTCGGCCCGATGCCTCGTCTTAAGACGTTGCTTGAAATTTGAAGCGACTTTCCTAGGTGTATAATTGTATATGCTCATAGTTTAAGATTCATGTACAATTTACCTGTACAAAATTAACTGAACTACTGATTTTACTATATTATTACGATAATTACGTTTTATCAGATGGTCATAGTAACAGTGAACAGCTTTTGAATGTCTTGAAGAACTTTGAAAAACAACAGCCTATAATTGAACTCTCTTCTTGACATATATCTATTTATATGCACGTGTATCCATAAATTGAGAGTACAGGCAGCGGTGCTGAAGATACTGTGGAGGGGATGGCTGCGCATGGTGAACGCCATACTAAACCCATGCTCAGCTATCACCTCCACACTTTGCTCATTGCTAGACTTAGTTGCCGCGACCTGTAATTTAACAAGTTTTATTATAAGTTCAAGCCACTTTGTTGCTCACGAAGTTTCTAAATATGAAGCAAGTACGGAGAATAACTTAAATTCGAAACAGGAAAAGGCTGAATTATTTCGGATATGTACTCGTAGGTATGTATTCCTGCTTGTGATTGTATTTATCTTACATTGATTCAATTTGCTTACCTTCAAGATATAAATTACATTTGTGACATTTAATTTCTTTGTAGATTATGATATTTTATATTAGCATAAATAAACTGTTCGTAATGTAGGTAGGTCACAAATGTTTCTAACATTATACTCATTGCATTATACCCTCTGATATTGAATTTAAATTCTAAATCTATTTTGTACAGCTTGGAAAACTGACGCTGAGCTTAAAGGACGTTACATATTTGGCCTACTGTTTTAAAGCCTTATATATTTTGACAGACATATTTTGTAATCACTACACAGTGTAAAACAAAGTCGCTTCCCGCTGTCTGTCCCCATGTACGAGTATGCTTATGTCTTTAAAACTATGCAACGGATTTTGATGCGGTTTTTTTTAATAGATAGAGTGATTCAAGAGTAAGGTTTATAAGTGTAATACACTTGTGCGAAGCCGAGGCGGGTTGCTAGTAAATGAATTAGGCTATTTACTAAGATATGTATAATTTAACATCATATTGCAGTAATACGTATTTAAACGACGACAAAATGATTCATGTCATTTTGCCGTTGTGTTCGATAAAAAGATCTTCCTTTATTTATTAGTTTGTTTAAAGATTATATTTCTTCAATTCAATTATTATTATTTTTCTTTGATTACTGGTCATTACTACTTGTGATACTGTAAGCCGTGATGGTATAGTGGTAGTAACACCCGACCTGCAATCGTGAGGTCGTGGGTTCAAATCCCGATCCCGTACCAATGAGTTTCTTTGGAACTGATCTACGGAATTTCACATCATTGGCTTTTCGGTGAAGGAAAACATCGTGAGGCAACCTGCATAATACGTCCGTAGAAGAAATTCGATGGCGTATGTGAATCCACCAACCTGCACTGGGCCAGCGTGGTGGATATGGCCCAATCACCCTTCGTGGGTAGGTCTACGTCCTGCAGTGGACTATTAAAAAGGCTGGTACAGTACAGTACTACTTGTGGGTCAATTATATAGGGTTATTTCTAATCAATTAGCATCCTTTAAGGGATTATTCTGCACATCAAAACGTACAACTTTTGTTATGCGGCTTTTGTCAAAACTAAAAAAAAAACAGATTGATTAGAAATAACCCTGTATAACACTTTAAAACTTAGATTAGGTTTGACTTAGTGTAATTGATTCAAGACTCGTTGACGAAGCTTTGATTCAAGACCTCTTTCTTTTTCGACAGGAATCCCAACTCCAAGACTGCAATGGACGCAGGACGACAATGTTCTGGCAACATTGGGAGCGGGAGACTTGCAGCCTTCAGGTTCTGCCAGAACCCTGGTGTTAGTAGTCAGAAATGCTAGCAGGGAACACTTATCGTCAATTTTCACGTGCACAGCAGACAATACGTTGCTGGCGCCAGCGCAGAAAGCCACTGTGAGAGTGGATTTATTTTGTAAGTAGCTTTTATGTTACTATTTATTTACTTTAAAATAAAATTGTACTGCGGGGCAATTCTGTTAATCGATCTCTTTACTGAAGTGATACTTTCTTAAACCTCTCTCGTTTTCATGACAGGTCTGATAGCTCAAAAATGTCAAAAAAACGAGAGAGGTTCTAGAACGTATCACCTCAGCAACGAGATCGGTTAACATAATCGCCCCGCTGATTGTGAACAAGATTCACTTTTAAATTGTTAAAAATCATTATTAAATTTTTCAAATTTCAAAAAATTTGAAAAATTTAAAGATAGAAATAAATCCGTAAGAATATAAAAAATATGTGATCTCATAAATATATGAAAATAATATAAAATTTCTTAAATTTATAGTTACAGGCCGATTGCATGCATTATTAGGCGCTTTGCACATGGAATAACTATTGCAGCAACTGGAAACTGGCAAATATGTATACCTAATAAATAAATAAAATAGCTGTTTACATATATTTCAATGGACTGTGCACACATATCAACTCGAGTTTCGAGTTTCGGTAATCATTAATAGTTTTCAGTTTCTGCAATCGCTTACTAAGTTTGTCTTTAATTGCTGCAACTAACAACTCTTAAATATATACCAGTTTTTAAGATTAACTGGTTTCCGCAACCGTCAATCACAACACTCTCCTCCCCTCACCCAGTGCCCGGCAATGCCAGTGCTATAAAAGTTGCTCACAGACAGTTGCGGCAATCGTAAACGTTTTAGCAACTTCCAATTTTTTTCAGGAAACTTTTAAAAAGTTGATAGTTGCCTCAACTTCAGTTGCTCAATGTGCAAAACGCCTTAGAGCCAGTACTTTCGTACTCACAATGATAGCAACACACAGCGTTAATCAAACTAATTGATTTTAGTAATCAAGTATCAAAAAAACGGCGACGTATATAAAACAAAAACAGAGAGAGACTCTCACATGTTTAGCGCCTCACTCCAAATCATCAAAACAGACTTGGAGTACGAGCTCTACTAAAAGATTTCTCCGAAAATTCTAATTTTGTGCCAACAGAAAACAAACTTCCAATATTCGTGACCCGTTGAAAGACGCCCATTCTGCGGAAACAGTGCAATATTCTTATGCGCATTTCAGAACCGCGTCGACCAATAAAAGATTGGCTATACCCGAGCTTCACAGCTGGAAAGGGTTACATAACACTTTATACGGAAAACTGTGCACACAATATACCTCGACAAGAAAATATACTTTCGCAAGAACACTCTGCAGAAGTACAGAGCTATTTTCGTGTTATATTGGCTTAGTTTATGTAGGGGAGGGCTTCGTCTATTTTCCTTTGTGATAGCGTTTTGATGTATTGAGATCGTGACGGAATGCTTTTAGAATAAGTGTAAGATATACAAACTATGTAATGTGTATATCGTGTGGGGCGGACGTAATAAATATTTATGGGGTGTAAAAACTGAACGCGGTATTCGATTTAAGTGTGGGGTGTTTTTGTAAAGTGCTTTGGTGTGTTTATTTTTCAAAATTTTTGTAAAAGTAATAAATTATAGAATTTTAAAGAAAAATTGATATATTGAACGTGTTCTAGTACTAGCAGTTACTATACAGTGAAAAAATATTTTTCTTAGTACCCCATTGTTTAGCATAGGCTTACCCATGGAAAGCGATTAGGCTTTTGACACTGACCAAATATGGGTGAAAATAAACTTGTTTTTTTTTTACTATAGAGGTAGGTACCTATTACGTTTTATATACCAAAAAGTTGTATAGATTGTTTTACTCCAGTGGTGAGAATATCTGGGTATATGTAACAATTACTGTTAAATATTAACGCTGAATAATCATAACGAATGTCATTATCACAATGAACGTGGGCCTAGCACAGAAATTGCAAAGACGTCAAAATTACAAGCCAAATTACATTGCGTCAAGGTTCCTGTGTAACAATTGAATTTTGCAAGATATATTCGTATGTATAAACGAAGATTTCCTTGCAGTGAAGCCTCTCTCCGTGGAAATCCTGTCAAAGGAGCAGCCGCTGTCAGTGGGGCACAAGACGGACCTTTGGTGTCAGTCCACGGGAGCCAGGCCCCCTGCCAACGTCACGTGGTGGCTGGCTGGGAACCAACTCAAGTCAATTACTAAGAATATGGTAAGAATTTACCTTAGCTTGCACTAACGCGCTCGTTTTGCACCGGATACTATAGTGAAATTCTCGATTTTTTTTAAATAGGTCTACATTTGGCCACCATCTCGCCTAATGGAAAGCAAAGTTGAGCGATCATTATCTACTATAACATGCATGTTTTATACACATAATCCTTTATTTTGAATAAATCTGTCTGTTGATGAAAACTGCATTATAATTCGTTTCCTACTTTAAAAAATCTAAGCAAACTGAGCGCGGAAAGTAACTTTGTTTTATACTGTGTAATGATTATTTAGAAACTCTAGTACTGTAGATAAATATTTCAAATCGATTTGATTGATAGTTTGATAGGCTTGAGAGTTTCAGTCACAATCAATTTCAGAAGTTTTAAATATCCAAAAACGAGATATACTAAGGATGCCTCTTTTTTTTCTTTATTCTCTGTAATAACTGGATAAAATATGAAAATCGACGAATCCTTTCGAGAAACGATAGGTTACCTTTGCGCATCGCTTAACTTGGCTCGTCTTGGCGATTATTCTAAGTAATATTTTGATCATTTGAGAGCAAGGCTAACCTGTAATATTCAAAATATAAGTTTTTTAGTTACCATTTGATAAATAATTCATATTTTTAAGGATAAAATCTATAAACCAGTATATTATGACCAGTGCTGTAAAAAAAACGTCAATACAAGGTCAACATAAACAACAAAAATAGCCTAATTTCCTCAAACACTAAAACCAAAATGAACACATAATTTCTGTCCCGCATTTGTTTGGCTTAGAGGATTAATCTAGCTTATACTGGAAAGGACGACCTAATGTAGGTTGCAAAAATGTTTTTGTTTTTCAATCCCGCTGATGGGAAAAGTTACGAGTTGAAACCCGAAGGCTGGCGTTTTTGATTTATTTCGCGATAAAATAATTCTAGGATTTTGTCTGAACCTTGATCCCGGAGCTCGAAATATTTTAGAAGTCAAGTGAAGAGCGTTGTAGATTTAAAAATATTTAAGCTAAAATATTAATTTCAGAAATTCCGGTTAAGAGATCGGTAAATATAAACATATAACATTGATAAAAGGTTACAAAAGTATTTTATTTACACGAAACTTAAATAATATCTCATAAACTTAACTGTATATTACATCTACTACTAATGTACAAACCTAAGCAAATTTAAAAAAAAAACCACTTGAACTAAAAATATGAGTATGTATTATACATTATAGATACATACTCATGTAATATTACATATTTATTTATCACCTTTTGTTTATTTTAAAAGAAATCATAACTTATCCAAGCAAACATATTCACATAAATGGTTGGACCTCTAATTTAAGAGGTGTTTAAAAATACTGCAACATTAAATGATTTTAATTTTCATAGTGCATCCCACACTAGGTTTATCTCAAAGAGTTATTTTTGTGATAAACATTTCAAAAATTCTTCGCGGATGCAGGACTCGAACCTTGCGTCTTCGGAACACTAGCCCGACGCTCTGCCCAACTGAGCTAATCCGCAATACTGCATACGCGTCGAATTTCGTGAAGTGTTTATCATTTAACCAACTTATAGCGTTGGCGGCGCCACCTGTGATACCCGTATTAGATAGGTTATCACTCAATTGAAGTTATAAGAACTTCTGAATATTGACGAGAGATGACGCGCTGCTAAATCAATGAAAGGATTTTAATTTTTATAGTGCATCCCACACTAGGTTTATCTCAAAGAGTTACTGCAACATTGTTTTACGTGAGGGTTTACCTTCTTCTTTTTAAATAACTTCAAATGTGCTTTCTCTACCTGGTAAGTCAAATCAAACAGTATCAATCAACAGTTTGTATTTCACTGAATTAGTTTGTAATTCACTTACTGTAGTATATCAGTCTCTGGTAGCCATATCACAAGCTTTGCTTAGTTTGGGGTCAGAGGCCGTGTGTAAGATGTCCCAAAAATATTTATATTTAATTATTATTTTGTTGCTAAGAAATTGCCAACAACTCTCAAGAATGATGTAAAGCTTTTCAAAATCTAAATGAATAAAGTCTGAAGGAATCATCTTCGACTACGACTTCGCTTAGCATCAAGTGAGTTGGTGGTCAAGCGCGCACTTTAAAGCGATAAAAAATGTTCTGTTCTGTGGTCTAACTGTTATATTGCCTATGTGCTTGAAACACTCTCCAATACCGCTACCAAGTCTCTGAGACTCGAGCGTTCAATAAAAGATTTACCTTTTCGCAGGGCCAAAGGAACGCCAACGAAACGCAATCTTTGCTGCAATGGGTGCCTTTGAAGGAACACAACGGGCACGTGCTTGTCTGCAGAGCTGAGCATTACAAGTTCAATCGTTCTACAATAGAGAGCAAGCAGCTGTTAAATATTTATTGTGAGTCCATCCTTTTCTGCGCGGTTGATTTTAGTAGTTTTTGTGTTTCTATTTTGATAAGCTATTATTATTTATAAGTAAGCTATTAATACTCATTTTATATCCTACTAATATTATAAACGCGAAAGTATGTGAGGATGGATGGATGGATGGATGGGTGGATGGATGGATGAATGGATGAATGTTTGTTACTCTTTCACGCAAAAACTACTAAACGGATTGAGATGAAATTTTGCAATAATATAGCTTATATATCAGATTAACACATGGGCTATAAATTATAATGATATATTGCGTATGCGGGCGAAGCCTCGGGTAAAAACTAGTTGTTTATAGTTTAAGTAATATCAGGCTGGAATAGTGGACGCTTTTTTATCATCACAATAGGCATAACTATAACAATAGGCATGATGACTAGGTCAAAAACATAATTGTAATTAGTCCGTGAGTTAGATTTCCAAAAATTTTGGAAACGTATATATTCTTTTATCAATCAAACTACAAATAACAAAGATAAACCATGTCAAAGTTTGGGAGTGGGGATCGTGACGTCACCTCCCGCATAGAAGTCTATATTTATTTGCATGGCACTTGCGACGTCACGCGGAACATTAGCGGGCTACATCTTCATAATTTTTGACTGACGAACCACCGGAGGAGGTATACAATTCGACGCGTATATATGTGTATATATTTTTTTTATGTATAACCACGCATAACTTTTTTCATAGTCGTACGATTTCAATAATTCTTTTTTTATTGGTAAGAGTTTACTTTGAAATTGATCCCATTTAAATTTTATCGAAATCGGCTGAGCCATTTTTGATAAATCAACAATAAAATGCTATATGGATCCGTGCGAAATATTCGCGAATTCTGTACACTGGTGAAGTCGGTCATGCTAATTTTTGCAAAAAATAATCTTGTATTGACAAAAGAAAATATACATGCGTGTCTGATATTTTTTAAAAGCGATAGTAGTTTGTTGATTAGGAATTTTTGGTTTTCATTATTTTATTATTATTATTTTGTTTTTACGTTTACACCGTCCTTGTCGTATTTACGTTTCCTCGCATCCAAGAGAGGTTGTCTGGAAGAAATCGCTTTTAGCGATAAGACCGCCTTTTGTGCCTTTTCTGTCTTTGTTTCTTTTGTTATGTTTTCTTGTTGGTGTCAATAAAGTGTTGTTGTATTGTATTGTATAGTCTGGTAGCTTGCACGGATTTATTATTATATTTTTTAGTCATCAGTCACAATGCCCATTGTGAATGGTACCTAACGCAAGCAAGCAATGGCTAGCGAGCACATGTATCGGCCCTAACGATTTTGATGAAATTTGATAATTAGATAGATATTTTTATTCTTAGTTTATCTATGTAAGCTGTACTGTACTGTACCAGCCTTTTTAATAGTCCACTGCAGGACGTAGGCCTACCCACGAAGGGTGATTAGGCCATATCCACCACGCTGGTCCAGTGCGGGTTGGTGGATTCACATACGCCATCGATTTCTTCGATCGAACGTATGCAGGTTGCCTCACGATGTTTTCCTTCACCGAAAAGCCAGTGGTGTGAAATTCCGTACATATTCCAAAGAACTCATTTGTATGGGACCGGGGATTCGAACCCACGACCTCACGATTGTAAGGCGGGTATCACTACCTCTTGACCACCACGGCATTTTGTTTCTATGTAAGCATAAAGCGCAAATTATCTCTATTTTGATTTTTTGCTCCGCATCCGTGCTCTAAAATACTAAAAAGCAGAAAATATAATAGGTAACGAAAAATGGCATTACAATTGCCATCAAACTTTTAGATTATCCTTCGAACACATAGCAACAAATTTTATCCTACTAAAAACCTACTCCATTACTGACACGGCAACAGAAATACGCGAGAATTTCACTTCATAAGCACACAAGAAAGAAAATAGGTCAGGCGCTCTCTAAACTGATATACGAATACTCGGTTATTCCTTATTCCCCCTCATTTTTCATTCATCCTCCCTTCACATCGTTCAATGTTATGTTTTCTAATACAGATATTCCAGAAGCGACGATGCATCTCGGCGCTAAAATGAACCCCAACGACATTGAGGAGGGGGACGACGTGTACTTCGGGTGCAAAGTCGATGCCAACCCGCCGGCTTATAAAGTAGTTTGGGAACACAACGTGAGTATAGCTTGAACTCCGCTAAAGTGAGGCGGAGAAGTTCGGAGGTAAAGCGTCTAAATAGGGTTCTTTGAACAATTCATTGAAATGACTATCATTTTGACATGGCTAAACGGTTAAAACAACCGGACCCTTTAATTTAACATGTCATCAGAACCACGGTACCGCTCAGTTCTGTTGTGAATGCCACCCGCGCTTACCCATCCGAAGACTAACCGAGGCCTTCAGGCAGGTTGAAAACTCTGACACCAGGGCTAGCCACCCGGTCTTTGCGAGCTTACTAACGTTCTAAGAATACGTAGCAGATGAGTGACAAATGAATATTTAAACAAATAATTGTATGTGGGTATTTTTACGATTCGACAAAATGTATTAATCGTTGAAAAATGTTATTGTGATTTTGGTAATGCAGCTATTTGCTGTATAAAAGTCATATTTGGTGTTGAAACAAAACACAATCGTGATGGCACAATCGACATGGCATTTCTGCAATGAGCTTATTGTCTACAACTCTTGGCCACCAGCTTCACCTAAGTTTGCTTCGCTCTGCTTTGGTGGAGTCTGAAGTTATGGCTCTGTGGCATTCTAGCCGCTTTTCAGGTCATTTGACGACTATCGTGGAAGTAATGATTTGAAGAGACGCAGGAGGATTGCTTATTGAGTGGAACTAAGTAGATAAGTTGAGCTGAAGTATAAAAAAATATTACGTTTATGTATTAATTTTCTAGCTATATTACTCAATAGGGGTATAAATATATAGGTAATCGTGCCCCTCCCTAAAATTCCCTGTTTTTTCGCTATTGATAAAGGTATAACAATACCATAGAGCCCCCCCTAAATCTCTCTATTTTTTCATAATTGATTGGGTATAATAATACTATAGAAATTAATATTTTATGCTAGATGGAACTAAGTAGGTAGTCTTATAGGAATCACAAAGCAGTCAGATAATTGAGACAATAATCGTAAAATTTATTTATTAAATAGCTTATCCGGTGAATTTCATGTCACCATCTGTCAACTGTCAATGACTACTTTTACATGCAGGAACATTTTGTATGAAAATTAAATTCATGTTTTTATAATTTTTCTCTAGACTTTTATAAATTTTCTCACCATGTAAGCCTTCCCTTAACTTCCACAAATATTTCAAAATCAAAATTAGCCAAATCGGTTCAGCCATTCTCAAGTTTTAGCAAGACCACGAGTCATTTTTATATACAGGATCATTTCTAATCAATTAGCATCCGTTTAGAGGCTTATTCTGTACATCAAAACTAACAACTTTTGAACTGTAACTTTTGTCAAAACTCAAAAAGAAAAATTAGGTGAAAAAAAGCATACATTTTGTCGAGTGTGAACGATATTTTTCTATGGAACTACAACTTTTCTTTGAGAATTAATAAAAGTCGTAGAACAAAAAGTTGTTTTGATGTACAGAATAAGCCCCTAAAAGGATGCTAATTGATTAGAAATAACCCTGTATATAGATTTAATCTATCTGTGATGGGTGGTGTCAGAGTTTTAAAGCCATCTAAAGGCCTTTTACATGGTAAGTATAACCGGGGCCTATAATTAAACGAAGGCTACACAGCGCACAGTAATAAATGGTCACAATGATCAGTACCTATATTAATATCCTAAAATAATTCCATCTCCTAGAAAACCTGCCAAACACCTAATAAAAATACATAGAAACTTTATCACACTATCAAATCAACGGCTGAAATATGCGTAAAACCTTTGTATTTGGTTATTATTGCCAGTCGATTTATTGCTATATTGTCAACAACTACGTTAATACCATTCTGCTTAAATTAGTTTGTATTTCGTTCTCGTATTCAATTTTAGTATCATTCTGCGCACTTTATTCTATGAGCAATTCGCTCTAAAAATGTTTTATAATATTTTTGATATCATCGCGTGGAGTTTATCTAAATTCTACAAAACAAGGTTTCGTTTGATTTTCTATCAAAGAGCGCTCAATCGAAAACACAAAAATTTTCATTCGTGCATTTTCAATTTACTTTGATTCCTACAAAGTGTTTTCTATATGAAATTGAGCAACGAGCCAATACATTTATGAAATTTGTTAAATTGAAAAAGTGTGTTCTATAAAGAGATTCTGCGAAAATATTTGAAAATTTAGAATTTGGTAAATTGTTCCAATATTTTGCGTATCTATGAAAATTGCTTGTTAACAGCCAAAAGCTCGGTCTGGACAATGCTATTACTATTTACCTACGTCGTATTTTTCCAGATATAATTTTATGGACCCATAGTAGGCTGGCTATAAACTTAATATCTGAACTTAAATTTCTTAGAGGGTGATGAACTCTTGGTAAAATTCAACAGATGTGCCAGTTTTTAAATAACTTTAAAACATATGCAACGATACCTCTGTATATTTCAATGATTGATTTTTATTGTCGTTTATTACTCTGACACCACCGACTTGGCATTTTTTTTTTCGTTATAAAGACACAGACTACGAACTATAATGTTTTAAGAGAGGAAACGTAAAAGAAAACTTTATAAAGTTTTATTTTGCGAGTATCATATTTAGCCGTTATAAAACACCGTAAGGAAGAACTTAAGTGTGATAATAAATTGTATGTCGTCAGAAAGTGTCCTATCTAGGTATCATTGGCATCTGAGCGACAATTATGACAAAATGCTAAATAAAATGTGAAAAATAAAATCAAATGTTGTACTGAAAAGATAATTAATAAAAACATTATCTCTACAGGGTGTCCAGCTACAACATAACCCGCCACACGTAATACTGACTGGCAACACTAACTTAGCACTGCGTAACGTGTCACGTCACCAAGCGGGACAGTATACTTGCACCGCGTCCAATGTGGAAGGCGATGGAAGATCGCCACCGCTCAAACTACAAATATTTTGTAAGTAATTTATTCTTACTACTTATGACACTGTAATCGTATCTATGCAATATTGCGACTCGTCACTGTCCTTGAAATAAATACCTACACCTCCGCGTGGACGTAGAATGCGCAGTACGTAACATGCGCTAGGGCTATACCTGGTAGGTAAATCGAACGCTTGCTTTTTACAAACCTATACGTTTGATCGTCACTACGGCGACTGTTGTGTACCGAACTCCGAGGCGCGTAGTATAATTCGCGTTGCGACCATTTGTGTGAGATAGAAATAGAAATAGAAATAATCTTTATTGCATAGCTGTGTTCAAAATGATGTTACATAAAATTAAAAAGTTCAAACAGCCTGCCCATTTCGAGCGTACAATAGTAGGCTTATTATTATAAAGAGTCTTAATCTAGAGTTACATAATAAAATTTTAACTACTTTATAAATTGTATAAGCCGAAGGAAATTAATTTGTGGTTTTCAAAATATTCTTTCATAGACTAGAAGACTTTTGAAACCAGCCAGGACTTTAGAGTTCTTTTAAAGCTATTTCCTTCTAATAGTTTTATATGTAAGGGTAAACAGTTAAAGATTTTTATAGCCATAGCATATGCGCTATTTGAGAATATGGCATTATTAGATTGAGGTATACATATGTCATATTTGTGTCTTGAAAGTGAAGACGGAATACTGCATATATACCATCATCGTGCTTAAGATCACTTAGCTAAACCACCATTAGGAGGAGTTCCAACTCAGTATGGCTACAATGCGACCCCCGAAAGAGATAATCCGACAAAGGACATGTCCACAAAATGTATAGAGGCTGGTATAATAATAATCAAAAATTCTAACTACAACACTCGTTACATTTCGGAAGAGTTCATATTTTTCTGAGTCTATTACAACAGTTAAAAACAAAAAAGAGCCCTCCGATTAATTTAAAATTAATTTTGAATTTATTAGGATAAATAAATATATTTAGCTCAATAAGTAGTTTATCTCTATCAACCCTGATTAAGTTACCTCCAAATTGTTAATTAAAAGCATTTTTACCAATTAGACACACTTTTAAAGTGTTTGTTTGTCACATTGTACCTACTGACTGGTCACACTGGTAAGTTATAATTTTTAATTTTAGCAAATTAAGCTATGAATGTGGAAGAATCAGCTACAAATAACGATAGAAGCACTTTATCATTGCTAAACTAGAAAAAGTAATAAGCTGTATTGTTATTTTTCATACAATTTATATTTCGCATTTAAAAAAAATTGGAGGGGTGAAAAAATCTCGATTAAATATTTTTGGAAGCCCATAAAACAAGCTTTCAAATGATGTAGTATATATCATCTTGGTTCGATTTTTCTCTGAATAATAAACCACTTGTGGACATCACCTTTGTCACTTTTGATTAAAAAAAATGGAAACTTTTGCAGACTGCTACCAGTGTGACTCAGCAGGCCAAAGCAACAACAACTTTATACCTTAACAGTAGTTCTATACATATAACATATACAGGGTTATAGACTAAGTCGACCTATTCCCGTTAAGCGTGTGTAGTTTACTACGTTTCTGACTGATTTGACTATGAAACACCATATCCTAAATTTCACAGTTTTCGAGTTATTTGAATTCGAATACTTTTTATAAAAGATTAATTTTACGGACAATATTAGGTAGTGAGGTCATAAAACATTATTTTACATGTAAAAATAAAATAATAATACGACTTACACGTTTCGAAATATCTGAGCTGATAGCCGAAAATTGGAAATTTTATAAATACCTATTTCAAATATCTGGTTTTTTTTTAAATTTAGGATAGTGTATTTCACAATCAAAATAGTCAGAAACAAAGTAAACTGCACACCCTTAACGGGAATAGGTCGACTTACCCTGTAACCCTGTATATGAAATGCAAAAATAAACAAAAATCTCGTTAAAAATGACCACAAAATCATGTCAATTTACGTGTAACTAACCAACCACATAAACACTAAACTTATTAGCCTAAACAAAAAATGACCTACATATCCGTAACAAGACCCTTAGTATAAGGTCCGTTAAGGATGTAAAGGGACTCACAAAGCATAATTAGGCCGTACGTGGGGTGAAAACATTAGCCCGAGGTTGCGTAACTTGACGCAGAGATACCGTACCGTACGGCACTAATTTAAACTAACGACATCAAGGCTTTTATTTAATTTAGCTTGGGAAGCGGCAACATCTTTATTGTTATGGATATTCGAAAATGTTTCCTTCAAATTTGTCTTAAGATTATATTATGATATATTATGATTTTCTCAAACTATTTAGTAAGTTAACAAGATCATAGGTTTGTTATAATTTTATACAGCTCGCGCTACATAAGTCACACTTGCGTGACAATCAATTGTTAGGTCTTCCTTTACTTCTATCATTACAATAATGATTAAAAATTCATTAAAGCCCCCAAAAGTTTAACGAATTTTCAATTGTAATACAGATCCGTAAAGTTTGAGTTATTCTGAGTTATTCGACGCTATGACGCGAGCTGAGCATAATTAAGCAATCTATCGACTTTTCTCTGGACGGATATGCGATCCTTGAAAACAAGACAAAACATCTAAATTTAATAAAGTAGGTATGTAATCTAAATACATAAAAAATAACACGGTTATATGACGGAAAGGCCCTGAATAAATAATTTAGATAGGTCATTTATAATACCCTTATTTCAGACACTGAGGTAGAAATTGGAACCTGTGTGAATAAATCAGTAATAATGTAGTAACGCTAAAAAATGTTTCATAAAAAGTATAATTATATGACGATACTCATACGTTTTATAATAGTACCTACAAGCTTTTGCCCGCAGCTTTGCCCGCGTGGTATTTTAATTTCCATCCCATGGGAACATTTTACATTTCTGGGATGAAAAGTAGCTTATGTCGTAAGTAGCTCGTCTTTCAAAACTAAGTCCAGCCCAAAATTCGAGTCAATTCGTTGCTGCGTAAAAGAAGAACAAACGAACAAATACACTTTCCGATTTATATTATTAAGTAAGGATCTCATAGCCAATAAATATATTTAACTGAAATTGAGAACGGGTCGAAGCCAGTTTTCTGTCTTCTTCTGCATATTTTAGTCCTTGAAGACTGTTGCAGATAGAATTACACTGTAAAAATAGTTCTGTAATTTAAAATTTTATTTGGTCTTGAATACTCGGTGCATCTACGGACCCATAAATTCTCTGAACAAAGAAAAATAAAGTTATTTCAAGGAACGGATGGGCAATAACGAACTGCGTCGTTTTAAATGAGACCTTTTTGAATCTAGACTGGGATTCAGAAAGTTTTTCATTTTTATCGCTAGATATTCAGCGAGATACCGCGGAGTGAGCCTAACCTATACTCTATAAAATTTAACTTGATCTCTGCGACAGCTGTCAGAAAAATCACGCCTATGAAGTCCAGAATTTCTTAATAGTACAGACAGTACCTGTCAACGTCATACTTTATGGACATGCCGATTAGTGATGGGCGACGAATGATCGTGACCACAGAGTTTTAGATAGAGTTTTAATTAAAATTCGATAGTTCATACTGACGATATTTTAAATAAAACTTGATTTATCAATAATTTTATTGTATATTTTAATATCATAAAATTTTTACATGTGTAATTAAATTAAACCCAATTATATGTTACATTAGCATCGATAATAGTGAAAATCGTCGATAAATACTATCGTTACATTATTATGAGTGTATAATTAATATCATAACATTATTTACATGTGTACATACTTGATCTTAAATAATAGTAAGTAAATGAAATCCAATTTCTCACCTTCAACTACTCATTCGATTTCATAACGACATGGTTTGAAAATCGACTTTTTCCACCACTATCCCAACTCTAAAAATGTCAATCTTCTACTGTCGCAGAGATCAAGTTAAATTTTATAGAGTATAATTTGTAAAGAAGAAAATGAGATAACGGCTCTTTAGACGAGCTAAAAATGAGGTTTTCTTTTCTTATATTTTAGTGTTAGCTCAACATTAGAATAAGCAAATAATTTTCATTCAAAATATTTGCGAAAGATCTACAATTGAATTGGGTTGATAAAAATTAGGAATTGAATCAGAAAAGATATTTGTTGAGTGATGATAGTAAGTATTTCGTATTAGGTACAAAAGAAGTATTTTCTGTTTGTAAAGAAAAATAATAATAATAATTAATTTCGAGTTAAAAATAAAATTTAAAAAGCAATTACCTAAACAAGTCAACAATAAAAAGGAAACACTGAGAACTTTCGTAATCGTAGAATGACTATTTTATTTTTATGTCTTCGTGATAGCAATCTAAATTTTTAGCAATTAAATTATTCAAAACTTGCATAATATAGATTTCTTTTAGAAAACAAACAATAAGGCATCTTCAGTACAACCTTGATTACAGATCTGTTCACTCACGAAGGCGCGCCCCTCCATATTTATTGAATGTAGTTGTACGACAGTGTAACCCTCTAACCTAAGTGATAATATTTTATAAAAAAAATACTGTCTGTACTATTAGCCTCTACACGCACACTAAGGCGTTGTGTACAAACGAGGTCTACGCGTATAAATGCAAACCAATAATTTACTGTGGAGTGGCGCGACTTCGTGAGTGAAACGGTCTGTATCTTTGCTTAAGCTTATGCCACCCTTCAAGAGCAGGCTTATATTCAACAGTCGACAGTTAAAGGCAGAAACAATTTCCCAACACCAAAAACAGACCAATTAAACATCTTACTTCCAAACACAAATACCTAAAACAATTTTCCTTATCCACAGACAAACCCTTGTGCCGGAAGCGAGAGGTCAAATTGATAGGTGCAGCCCTCCAAGAGCCTTCGACTGTGGTGTGTGAAGTCGACGCCTTCCCGCCCCCCGACACCTTCGAGTGGACTCTCAACAACTCTGGGGGCTCGATCAAAGTCGATCCTGTAAGTAATGACTCGATACTCATCGACTTGTCGATAAGCGTTGGTATAAAGCTGAGAGACACTGCGGTATTTGAATTACTTGCCTTTATTAATTTATGAGATCCTAGCTGAGCCGGTAAACTTCATCTTACCATCTGTCAACTCTCAATGACAACTTTTACATGCAGGAACATTTTGTAAAGGAATATCTAACTAATGTTTTTATTATTTTAATCGCTTTATTTTATATTTTCTCACCGTGTTAACCTTCTCTGTACTTCTACAAATATTTCAAGACTAATAAGCCAAATCGGTTCAGCCGTTCTCGAGTTTAAGCGAACAACCACGATTCATTTTTATATATGGGGCATTTCACGCGAAGCGGACAACAACAAAAAGTGAGGTCTTGAATTTTTTTTATATTCTGGTTAGTTATACTTCTAGTAGACGTAGATGTGTACACGCAATTTTTTTTCGTGTGATGCTTTTTTGCTAAGTTATGAGCTTTAAAAATTTAATAAGAACGAAGTCATGAATTTTTGTATGCTTATTTTCTGCATCAGCTAATTTATAAAAGTAACTAGAAAGTATTGTTCCTTATAGTTTGAAACTTGAAGTTTTTAATTTTTTTTGTACTAAAAACAGAATAAAATGAATATTTAATGGTGGTTCCCATACGGTGAAGTACAGTTGATGAGCAGTCAAAGTTTCAAAAAAATATAACGGACTTTTACACATTATCTACCAAAACAGTTCGAGGTCATAATTATAGCTGTCTCTTTCTAGCAAGTAACGATAATTAGTATTATATGATTTACCGTCGTGTTATAGTTTTTGAAATGACTATTTTGTATGAACTTGTTATTATTAACAAATGCATATACGAGTAAATATATTCTTAATCATATTTTATTTTCAAAATTAGTTTATTTTTATATTTTTGCATGTTAGAATGAAGGAATAAAATATTAATAGCGTAGTATCTTAGCATGATAGCTCATAAATCCGATTGCATAGAAAGAGCTCATGGGTAAGTGTATGTACTCTATATGCTCTAAATCTTATACTGTTAGAGATCACGTTATAATTTTTTGTGAAGAATTAGAAGATTTAAAGCTTAATTCAAGATTAAAACATTTAAAAAAGTAAGTGTCAAACTTACTCAAAAATTGAATTGAAATATTCACTTCCGGTTTACTATACGTAAAAAATTTCAAATCTGGGATCCGAGTAAAAAATTAATAACTTCTAGTTTCAAACTATAGGAAACAATACTTTTTAGTTATTTTTATAAATTAGTTGATACAGAAAATAAGCATCCGAAAATTCATGACTTCGTTCTTAGTAAATTTTAAAAAGTTCATAACTTAGCAAAAAAGCATCACACGAAAAAAAACAATTGCGTGTACACATCCACGTCTACTAGAAGTATAACTAACCAGAATATAAACAAAATTCACGATCTCACTTTTTTGTTGTCCGCTTTGCGTGAAATGCCCCATATAATAGATTCTGAATATTGTTAGGTACTCTTAGATGATATTTTAAACATGACTACTTGGCAACTTACATTTTGTTTGAACAAAAACGAAATTTTATCTGATTTTAGACAATTCAACTTTATTTACATCCATGACTTTATACTAGATGACAGCTTGGTATAGTTACGGACATAGAATTAGAACTTACTTTAGTTCTAATTCTATGGTTATAGATTTCAAGAAGGATGTTGTAGATTTTCAAAGAGTGTCAGTTGCTACTCAGTTTTTCCTAACGCTACAAAAATAAACATTCATATTTTAATAAAGACTGCATTTAGACGACCAAACCAGGCATGATTATTCTCCTCAAACCAGCTGGGTTAAAGATGTAAATAGAAACTTTAAATGTATGAATTCTCACTAATTCTATAGTAAGCTGCTAACTGCTTCAGACACTTGACATTTCGGACACTCAGACATGGTGGTTGCTGAACCTTCAGACAGAGGCTACGTTGTTCTAATTTAAGACAATTTATAAGCCAATCTTTGTTATGTTTGTAGTGAATAATATTTTTGGGTTCGAATGAAAATAGCTTTTGTTTCAGCATTGCTTGGGTTTGTGACAACTGCTGACACTTAAATTTTATTTGGATTGTAAATGTATAGGTTTATAAATGTTTTAAAAACTGCAGATCTTATCTTCATGAGATTATAGCACGCCATTGAAATGTGATGTGTACAAAAACCATATATTAGGCTTAGCGACAGGCGAATACAATGATATCATCATCAAAATAGACTAGACCTCCCAAAGATGCTCAGCACTGGACATCATATATGCACGATGATTTAGGTACATGCACAATTCCACATGTGCACTAATTTTAATGTTCTTCATTCACATCCTCGTTTACCATTGTGAAAAAACGCGGACTTATATTATTTTCTTTTTTGGACCGATTTGTATGTATGTCTGCAAACAAACAATCTTCTTATACACATTTAAAATCTCTACTTAATGTGTCGTAAGGCAATTTTTCATATTCCTACGTGATAAGGCTTCAAAATCAATTTTAAATCTCTAGAGTTAAGTGAGTATGGCAAAACAACGTTTTCCGTTTAAGCTTGTTACAGGTATTTACTCTAAAATCCATGGCTCGGATGACACGTTATTTAACTAAATGGTTAAAATAACTGAGCTCGGTTGTTTGAACCATTTAGCCATGTCAAAAGCCCTCAGGCGGCTTTATAACTCTGACACCAAAGCTAGACTATACGAACGTATTTATTCTAAAATTAACTATCCAAAAAGTACAAAATCTCACGAGTATTTCTACAACGCGTCTACGTTTACTATAAAACATTATCGATAGTTTCTGCCGCTGGCTTCAGGCGGCTTTAAAACTCTGACACCAAGGCCAGCTTATATGAACGTACTTGCTCTAAAATTGACTATCCAAAAAGTAAAGAATCCCAAAACTATTTCTACAACGCATCTACGTTTACTATAAAACATTCTCGATAGTTTCTGCCGCTGGATTAGGAGTGAATAGTTCCATTTCAAACGGAATGCGGGCCGAGTGACAGGTGGCAGGATAACCGCCATTGTGCTCTACTGGCTTTGTGCCATTATCTACTCCAAAGCTTCTTTTATGTTCTACGGACACTTAGCTATGACTTTTATTCATGTCTGTAATGTAAAGAGAAGGTTAAAGTTGTCTGCTCACTATAGCGCAACATACTACTACCGTACCGTAATTTCTTTTGTCTTGTCGTCTATTTTGTTTCTTTTTGTGGTGCCAATAAATTGGTTATTCGTATATTTCATAAATTTAAGTACCTAAGTCAAATATACTTTTATTATTTAAAAGTACCTACTTATTACCTGTTTGTTACATATAATTACTTTATAATATTTTCATAAAAATCATAAAATTAATAGAAAGTTTGCTCAATAAGCCAACGTTTTAGGCGGATTTTAAAGCTCTGCTGGTTGGGGCTCCTGTGATGTGTTCTAGTAAGTGGTTGTGCACATTGCCTGGAAAAAATCGCTTAAAGCGATAAGGCCGCCAGTTAGAAACCTATAAATTGTACTGTTTTGTCCCTGTAATTTGTTTTTTATGTAATGTGTGTCTAATAAAGTGTTATTGTTTGTTTGGAGCCCATGACGTGAGTGGGCTTGTCTGAATTTACCAGTGTTTGCCTCATGCTAGCCAGTTGATGCGCGGTTCTTGTGGGGTAGCCATGGTTCCTTCCGTGCACCTCGTAGGAGTCCAGGCTCATACTCACATATATCGCTACTTGTTGTATGATTATAGATGGTACAGTCATGATGCCGTAGCTTTGCTTTGTTGCCAAGTATTGCATTGTACTACGTGCTACAGATGTGTCAGACACAGAAAACAACACGATACGGTCTACAATAATCACTATAACGTACTATCAACATGCGACAACAATAGTCGTCGAAAATATTTTGCCGGTGCGGAAACTCTCCGTGTATGGTACGTGACGGAGCTAGTCGGTTACGGAACGATCTATTGTGTAGTCTCATATTTTCAAAAATAATTTGTTTTGACTGTTTCTAATTTGCTTTAATTGAGTGTCTATTAATTTCAACAAAGCGAACATTGTGATTCATATTAAAAGCATACGAAAATGCTGATTGGGCGACAATTAGCGAGCGAATACAAATGCCTGAATCGGCGATTAAACACTTAAGGTTTGAGATACTAAGTGTCCCACTTGTTTCATTGTGACTGTATGATATGCGTTGGATGCAAGCCGCTTTCAATCGGTCCTATTGCTGATAATAATGATGATTACTTTTTGTTTCACATCTAATCTACATAAGCAATTCGCTTTAGGCACTTTGCCGGCCGCTGCCGCGGTACGCTCGCTTCGCTCGCTCGGCTCGTGCGTTGTTTGTCATGTTCTAACCTAACCTAAAAACATGACACCCTTGCTGCGCTCGGGAGTTAACTATAGAGTCTCTCGTACACTCAGGGTCCAATAATTTTGCCCGTGACGTAAGACACGAGTTGGTTCTCATAGTACATAATCTACTATTTTACAATTTTCGAGATTATAACCGGCAAAAAATTAGGCATAATTTCACTCCTAACAGAAATTGTTTCACTGTTTAACTCTCAGCGTTCTGAAATAGCCACATTGCCGTGAATTCAGCTCAAACATTGCATTTTGAGCGTTTTGCTTTAACTTTGCTGTGTAAGTACAGGCGTTATCGCCTCCGTACAGTACAGCATGTGGTCGAATGTATCCTAAACCTCCTTAATGAATATGGATGCTGCCCCTTCGTTAACCCAGTTACTGGCAGTATAGTGAAACAACTACGTACTTACTTATTTATAATGAATGTAGCTGGAACTGATTAGCATCGGTATATTTATTAGCTATTGCTACTGAAGCGCTACTGAGGAAATTGGAACACTGACATTTTTTCACAAAGTATTGAAATACATTTTATTTCACTTAAAATTGACTCACATTCTACGATTTGATACCTTCTGGTATCTCTACGATATTTTTTGTCAACCTGTCAAAATAATGAATTTGTACAAGGTTTACACCCACTTAGACTCCAATAATAATTATTATAACAGTTTAAAACAATGTGCGCGAAAGATAGTGATTCTGATCACCATTAAACAAAGTTTTCTAAGGATTTCGAAAAAAAACTGTTTATTCAGTGTTATTCCTAATCAATTAATACACTTTTAGGGGCTTATTTTGTACATCAAAACTAACAACAACAAATGTTCAGCGACTTTTGCAAAACTAAAAAAAAACCGGACAAGTGCGAGTTAGGCTCGCACACCGAGGGTTCCGTACAAATCCAGAAAATTTTACAAAATTGGGAAGTAAGTTGTTAAAATCTCTATACCATATCATCGACAAAAAAGTATGTTTTTTCCTTTCTTCGTCATATAAGCATGTGCTAATGAAGCTCTTTTATATGATACCTTACATGATAAGATTTACTCACTTTGAATTTTGAACCCATATTTTGTGTATCTAGGCCCTATTTTTTGTGATTTAAATAAAAATGTACAGTTTTCAGATTTATTCCTATATGTGTACTCTAAGACAATGCTTCTCGCTAAATTTAGTTCTATTTCAAAGGGAAGTACCCTGTAGGTTTTGATTTTTGTGGGTGTCGAAATAGGCGTTTTTTTACGACATAAACGGCTCTAACTTTTTTGAACGGTAACTGAGAAGTTTTTCTTTTACACAACTGCAAGATACCATAGATATACGTGGGTATATAGTTAAAATTTCAACTCGATTTCTTTACGCGTTCCCGAGATAAAGAGTCTTGACATACACACAGACGGACAACAAAGTGATCCTATAAGGGTTCCGTTTTTTCCTTTTGAGGTACGGAACCCTATAAACAGCATTTTGTCGCGGGTGAACAATATTTTTCTATGGAACAACATTTTTTTTTAGTTTAGACAAAAGTTGATACTTTTGATGTACAAAATAAGCCCCTAAAAGGGTGCTAATTGATTAGGAATAACCCTGTATACGAAGTCGTATAAAATGGACGACAAAATGTTTTTTTTCTGAATTTTAAAGAGCAGTTGGTTGGGTGTAGTACCCTTTTCCTGAATAAGGATGTGGGATTGTAATGCCAAGTTTTAAATTAGGTACGAGTAGGTACATATCTCTGTGTGCTTGCTAAAACTCAACTCTCTTTTCAGGAGCGAGTGACAATAGAAGCCAAAGAAGGCAGATCAATCCTCACATACACGCCGGTGTCCGAAGTAGACTACGGCACGCTGTCCTGTCGCGCGACCAACCTGGCGGGACAGCAAGTGACACCGTGCGTGTACACGTTACTACCCGCGACGCGACCCGACCCGCCCACCAACTGCACCGTGTACAATCTCACGCACGACTCGTTGGACCTCGTCTGTCTTGCTGGTAAGAAACTAAAAAAAAACTATTAATTTGGTTATTTAGCACTTCAACCAAATTTACAGAGGTACGAGTAGGATACTACTCAAAAGTTGTAAACAACTTTTATTTTTATTACGTTGTGTGTGTAAACGCTACATTACTCGACTTACCGACCAACTGGTATAAGGCACAATGTATCGTAAGCAAGACTCGCTGGACCTTACTTTTTTTGCTGTCAAGTTACTGCAGTAGCAATATTGCATCATTATCATAATATATGCTTCCAGTAGTCTCGAATCTACCAATTTTTCGGTATTTCTATCAATTTGGTGCCTCTACTACCGATATGCCGAAATGTAGAATTTTTTCCACGATTTCTGAGATTGATATACAAGTTTTGACAGTTGTCTACTGAATCTTAACTGATTGGCATAAATTTTCGATTTTCTACCAAATTTTGAATTCTCAGGGAGCTCATCCCCCAGGATTATACCGATTTTTGATACGAATTAACCGATTTCTTGGGTCTTTCCACTGATTTCGCTTTTTTTCATTCGAAACTAAGACATTTCACACTTCACTCTAAGACTAAGAATTGAGCTAGAATTGGATAGTGCTAAGTAATGTTAGTAGCGAGACTAGTAAATAGATTTCTAGCGCTGTCTTTTCCCATAACGTTGGCTCGGTCGCTGCCATTTATTATTTATTTCGTAGTAGCTTTTCGCGCGTCGATATTGTCGTAGAAATATTTTCTAAATATATCCGGTAAAGATAGAAACGTCACAGTCTGGAAACTATAATTTTGTGATGCTTGTATTTTTCCGTAGATAGTCAACTAAAATGCATCTCATGACATGCAAAATAAGTAACCACGAGTCTTTTAGCGCAATGAACATCAACTGAAAGAACTCTATTAAAAATTGCAGTGCAGTATTCTAGTAGTCTTATTGGAAAACTAATGGAACCCTCATACTCATACATTATTATGTAGCAGTAGACGTTCTACGACTGATGTTTATGATATTACAGTTAGTATCTAGAGAGCAGTTTTGAGTTTGGGCCTGCAATATTTATATCCCAAACAAAATGTCAAAGGTTAAAGTAACCATCCAAAATTATTTTCGTCACTGTTATCCTTTATTAGCTAAATAATTTATGAGAACAATATTGTGATCGATATAATCCCGATTGCCCTGGAATAGCTCTAGACGCTCCCATCTCGAATTAAAAAATGAACTTTCCTCTTCCTTCTTTGTTAATGCCAAGCCATTTACGTTTCAATTTCATTTCGACTGCTTTTATCTGAGGGCTGGGGGCGTTAGTAGACAGATATTGAGCGCACTAGATTCTTAATCGCTTCACTTTTTTATTATAATGTAATTCGATAGGCTTCGTAATAGCCATTTCTCATAATTATAGCATTGGACCATAATTATGTATATTGGGGTGTATGCATCCACCTTCTTCAGAAATTAAGCTACATGAATATTTGCTATATTATGACTTCCGCCGCTGGACTGCTCCTATTTATCTCCAATTAGACCGGTTGGAAGCGGCTTGCATCCAGTGTGATTTTGTTGGTCTTATAGAGATCATCTATCCACCTCATCGGAAGTACTATTCTGCGCCTGTCAACACTTTAATTCATTCGATGTTGAACCACTACTGGGCTTTGGCTTCTCTTTGTTTACAGCATTCACTACTGCTCCTAGCCAACTGTATCCATTTGCAGCCTACTGCTACTTTGATGTCATCGACTAACTTTTTTAAAAATAGGACGTCTACTACTGGACATAACCCACCCCTAAAGATCTCCAAAAAACCGTTTTCGAAGTGACTTGCATCCAAATAGATTTGATTTGATATACTGAGGTTTAATGCATATTGTTTTTAAACTTTCGCGATTTGAACACATTATTATTATGTACTACCGAGTTCAGGCCGAGAGCATCGACCGCGGTCGATGCAACTCGGCCGAAACGTCGGGATGAGGCGATATTTGTTTATCTCGTAATTTTAGTGCGCGATCAGTCCCGTATATAATAATAATGTTTAATGCATGTCGGAGGCTTTCAGGCAGCTTTTAAAACGCCACGCAAGCCACCCAGCCTATAATAATAATAATAATAACGACCGGTCACAGCGCCGGGCCGTGCTCCTCGACGTCACCATCCCACATGACGAGAACCTCGTGAAGGCCGAGAAGGACAAGCTCAGCAAGTACCTTGACTTGGCTCACGAGGTTACCGCCATGTGGGATGTGGACTCGACGATCATTGTCCCGATAGTCGTTTCGGTAAACGGCTTAATAGCGAAGAGTCTCGACCACCATCTTAAGAGGCTCTCGCTAAACGGTTGGGTCAAGGGTCAGATACAGAAGGCGATCGTCCTGGACACAGCGCGCATTGTCAGGAGGTTCCTCTCTCTGTAGACCCAACCACCGGTAGCTTGGGCCCCGCCCCGCTGCCGGCGGCACTCTAGGTTTAGGTCTTTTATAGTATTTTTTTTTTATTTAATAAATATTGTAAAAAAACTTAAATTTAAGACTTTAAATAAATATGTGTATAATAATAATAAAGCCTTTTATTCCATATTTCTTATAAAAAGTTACATTTCAAATGCTTGTTAGTAATAAGTTATTAGTAAGTAGTTGATTTTGCTTAAAGCTATTGTTAGTTTGTTAGTCTTCATTGTTGGAAATATGGACCCCTTTTTGGATATAGGCCTCCTCCAACCTTTTCAACAGCTCTCTGTGTTTGCCTAAGGTGATCCACTCATTCCCTGCGACTTACCCAGCCTATACGAACTTATTATTATGAGGTTATCTGTCCGTCTTGTGGATGGGAGGAATTTTGTTGCATTTTGCAGTCCGTGATCGCTACTTGAGAAATTTCTCATTGAATTCATCGGTAATCAATAATCATAATACGTATCTTCTGAGTTTTGATTCGATATCCTCGTTACCTTGCCGAAATTATAGGCTGCAACTTCTTTCCAGGTTACGAAGGCGGGCTACAATGCGTGTACATCGCCGAAGTTTGGGCCAATGAAGACCTGGTAGTTAACGCCAGCAATGGAGTCACGTTGTGGAACCTGCGGAGGTTGGGAGCCAAGAGGCAGTTGAAGCTGGTCGTGTACGCGGCCAACGCCAGGGGGCGCTCCGAGCACGTCACGCTCACAGTGGAGACTGCTCCTAGACTAGCGCCAAGAACTGGTAAGAATGAAATGGACTTACTAGGTGTTCAAATATTTTTGTTTTCTCACTAAATGGATGGACAGTTCAAAACCCGTGATTACGTGAACCAAAAAAAGTGATCATTATAATCAGAACTATGAGTCGTACAACACCGACTACTGGACAGAATATTCCTTATGGGTTTCTTATAAGATCTGCCGATGTAAAGTGGGTGACACCTATTTTGAATAAAATGCTCTAAAAATTAAATTAATTTAGCGAATTTTATACCAATTTGTACAAAATGAACACTCGGCTGTCCAAAATCAAAACCTAGCAAGTGTATTGGCCCTCCTATGATAAACAGCGTATCACTACATAGTACTCGTAGATATAAAACAAAGTCGCTTCCCTGTCTGTCTGTCCCTATGGTACTTGTATGCTTATATCTTAAAAACTGATTTTGATGCGGTTTTTTAGGGTTCCGTACCTCGAACGGAAAAAACGGAACCCTTATAGGATCATTTTGTTGTTCGTCTGTCTGTATGTCCGTCTGTCCATCTGTGTGTATGTCAAGGCTCTTTATCTCGGGAACGCGTAAAGATATCGAGTTGAAATTTAAGCTGTATACGTTATAGCTGTTTATGTCGTAAAAAACCGCATGTTTCGACACTCACAAAAATCAAAACCTACAGGGTACTTCCCGTAGACATAGAACTTTGAAATTTGGAGAGAAGCATTTTCTCAGAGTACACATATAGAAATAAATCTGAAAGCTGTACATTTTTATTTAAATCACAAGAAAATAGGGCCTCAAAATTCACAAAATATGGGTTCAAAAATCAAATTGAGTAAATCGTATCGTGTAAGGTATCATATAAAAGAACTTCATGAGCACATGCTAAAACAGGTTTTTAATTATTTTAACAATGTGTAATTTTTGATGTATGAAGAGATAAGTGAAAACAAACTTCTTTGTTGATTGTTATAGTATAGAGATTTTAACAACTTACTTTCCGAATTATGTGAAATTTTCTGGATTTGTACGGAACCCTCGATGTGCGAGCCTGACTCTCACTTGTCCGGTTTTTTAATAGATAGAATGATTCAAGAGAAAGTTTTCTATGTACCTATAATATTTTGCGATTTCAATATCCCGTATTATATTTATTATATTAGTATAGTAATAGTACTGTAAGATATATCGATGATTTTATCTACGTCACGTAAAAACTACAACGTGTGGTGTTGTTTTTAGGGTTCCGTACCTCAAAAGGAAAAAAACGGAACCCTTATAGCATCACTTTGTTGTCCGTCTGTGTGTATGTCAAGACTCTTTATCTCAGGAACTCGTAAAGATATCAAATTGAAATTTAAACTATATACGTATATCTATGGTCTCTTGCAGTTGTGTAAAAGAAAATCTCAGTCACCGTTTAAAAAAGTTAGAGCCGTTTGTGTCGTAAAAATCGCATATTTCGACATTCACAAAAATCAAAACCTACAGGGTACTTTCCGTTGACATAGAACTGACATTTTGCGAGAAGCGTTATCTCAGAGTACGCATATAGGAATAAATCTGAAAACTGTACATTTTTATTTAAATCACAAAAAAATAGGATCTAGATTCACAAAATATGGGTGGAAAATTGAGTGAATCGTATCAAATAAAAGAGCTTTATTAGCACATACTAGAACAGATTTTTAATTATTTTAAAAATGTGTTGTTTTTAATGCATGACTGAAAAGTAAAAAAAAAATTTGTCGATGATAATTATAGTATAGAGATTTTAACAACTTATTTCCCAATTTTGTGAAATTTTCTGGATTTGTACGGAACCCTCGGTGTGCGAGTCTGACTCGCTCTTGTCCGGTTTTTTTTCTCGCACACCGATTTATTTATTTACCTACATATCTCACCCCTCACGAATATGTAGTCATATTATTATCAATGTTTTTTTTCACAGAAGCCCAGGAGGCGTGGGAGTTCAACTGGGCTGTAGGAATCTTCCTCGGGGCAGCGTTAACTGTAGCTGTTATACTATGCCTTGCTCTAGTGCTCACGAGGTTAAGGCATAGGTCGAGAGATTATGAAGGTATGTTATTGTCACTTCATTAAAACTCGCGTGAGAATTCATTATACGGGAGCGCGCGTATTCCCTGACGAAGGAGTACTAATTACTCTGAAACCGGTCGGGTTCCCAGCGGCCCGGCCGCGATATTATACGTGAGTAAAAACCGGTGTTTTCTTTAGTGTATGTTATTGTATTTACTGCCTTTTTTACTGTAGCGTTTTTACTGTAAAGTTTGACTAGTAGCGTATAGCGTAGTAATCTTCGGATGGGTGATCGCTAGTAAACATAGAGGGCTGTTTGTAAGCTACTGATGAAACAGATGAAGAAAACAAAAAATAATAATTTATTTAGTCGGGGGTCATACCGCACTGTTAAGGGGTAAAATAATCCCGGTCTGTACCCCGATGATTATCCGAGGGACAGATAAGATTTTTTTCTTCCGTTCTGTCCCCCGGGGGACAGATCCGGGAGACAGACTGGAATAATCCGTTGTGGCTCGTATGGTTGTTGGAAACGTTTAGATGTCAGAGGCCTTCAGGCGGCCTAAATCTAGTACCAAGATTAGTCATTTAGCATATTCTAACTTACTTAGTTTTTTCCTGTAAACTTTACTGTCCTTTTGCTGAATTATCGTTCTGTTTGCTTCTTCCATTCATGCAATTATGATGGTAGATAATAAAAATCTGTATTGAAGAAGTTAATACACAAATTGTGATTGTCTCCCCCAAAAAGTAAAAGCTGATAATAATCGTCGTTTTAATTTAGTTCTTAACAGTTAATAATAATATTTCTTAATACTTAATAGTTCTTAATACCTATTTTAAGTGTAACTTTTGAAGTGTGATCATTTTTTTTTCGATAACATTTTTATTTTCAAAGTAGGTATGTACAGGTATAGTTGCTTTTAAAATCGCTTTGGTGTGCTTTTCCTTTTTTTTTACATTGAACAAAGCTCGACCGCCTACTAATCTAAATAAATTTATCGTTAATTTTATAT
Source organism: Hypomecis punctinalis (assembly GCA_949316475.1). Classification (NCBI taxonomy): domain Eukaryota; kingdom Metazoa; phylum Arthropoda; class Insecta; order Lepidoptera; family Geometridae; genus Hypomecis; species Hypomecis punctinalis. The sequence goes on from OX438804.1 coordinate 23,640,741, forward strand.
TTTTAACTAGTCATACTTTTAACATTAGATATCAAATGGTATATAAGCTAAAAAAATATAACGCGTTAGATTTTATTCGTGAAATAAAAATGTATAAAATATGGATATTATAAAACGTAAAGCTTTCAAAATAAATTCAAATACTCTCTACTCAATGTCCTTGTCCAATGGAGTGGAGCGGTATGCAAAACGAATGCAAACACAATTAACTTGCTCAGTTTCTATTTGTTTATTGATGTTAAGACCAAAATGCCTGTCTATTGATCCAAATTACTGAGAAAATATACTAAGTACTATTTTATACCAACCCGATGCAAAATCAACGGGTGTTATGACTTTGTATGTGAGTGGCATTGTAAAGAGATCCCGAACGAATGAACTTAAATATATTTTGTTATATTTCTTTGTTTGAAAGGTGAGTTTGTTGGGAGTCTTCTTAGATAATGTCATCTTCTTATGTGTCAATAAAATCGGTTCAGCCACACTGAAATTATCAGCTCTTTTGTTGCGGTCTCAGACCAAATAAAAAAATAAAGACAGAATGCTGTGAGCAAACAAGTGAGGCCGACCAAAACTACGCCTCGCCGTGTACAGACAATTCACACACACATCCACGTACAAGGAAACATGCCTTGGCTTGTCAGTCGAACTATGGCGGCGCAATAGCGACGCACTCACATAATAAAAAACCGGCCTCACTTGACTGTTCAACGACATTGATTTTTTTATTTGCTCTGAGGCTGCAGTAGCATTGTTTTAGCGTAGGGGCTTTTTTGATTAATATTGATTATAAATTATGTAAGATAAAATTGATCACTCTCTATAGATTCAGTCGATAGATCCACGGTAGATCCAGTGAGACATAATTTTTTCATCGGATCTATTTTTTATATTGGCAGTTAGAAATGGATCTAGAGGGAACGATTTATCTCATTAGATCTATCGTGTATTTGACTGTGTTAAAAGTAGATCTACAGGGAATTTATTATCCTATTAGATCGATCTTGCCAGATATAAATATTTTATGGATCTACAGAGAACCTAGTCTTATAGCCATGTCAGAAGCCTTCAGATGCCCATTAATAAATTTATGAAATCTGGATTAGCCTCATGCTTATTTTGGCTTACTTACCGCTATATTTCTAGCGCAATTTAGCACTTTCCTACTAACTAGTAATTATGATAGATACACCAATTTGTCAATTTTGCTACGAGGCAGTAATTGCCATCTAAAGCTAATTTTCACGTTGGTTAGAAATTATCATGAAACTACAGGACAAGCTAATGAGCAAATTAATTACTGATGTTGATTAATATCTGATTTGAGTGATATTATTTTAATTAATTCTTCTTTTTAAATACTAGGTAATATTAACTTACCATTGATAATGTACTTAAATATGTTTAATGTACTGTACTGTATCAGCCTGTTTAATAGTCCACTGCAGGACGTAGGCCTACCCACTAAGGGTGATTGGGTCATGTCCACCACGCTGGCCCAGTGCGGGTTGGTGGATTCACATACGCCATCGAATTTCTTCTACTGACATATGCAGGTTGCCTCACAATGTTTTCCTTTACCGAAAAGCCAGCGGTGTTAAATTCCGTACATAAATTCTAAAAACTCATTGGTACGGGACCTGGATTTGAACCCAAGACCTCACGGTTGTAAGGCGGGTGTCACTACCATTAGACCATCACGGCTTATATAATATGTTTAGTAAAATGAATGAATTAGCAATTAAGACGTGGTGCCGTAGATGACTATATGCAACGTTAAGAGTAAACAAGTCGCTCATCACTCCATACAAACGTCGGTAGGTAATCACACCAGAGTTTGCTGTTGAATATCTAAAATTAAGATTTGACACTTCATAGTCTTTGCTTTTTGCTAATAAAACTGTGAAATAAATTCTCCACTCGAATGATAGAAGCCTTGGAACATTTGAATTTTGACTCAAATTTTTAGGAAACTTTGGGTGCAAAAAAAACACAAGAACTAAACAGAGTCATCTTTTATGAAAATAGCGGCCTAGTTTATATATCTAGTAGTGCAATTAACTATTATTTAAATAAATCCATTCAACAGTTTTTTTTTCATAATTTACTACGGAGAAAATCTTACGCGCATTAAGTACGCAGCCGTGTTTACCTAACAATTAAACTCGTATTTTAAAACAAATAAAAACAAAATTATATTGCAATGAGAGCACACGCACTATATCTGTTGTTTATCATCGAATCTATCTCTACTTCAAACTGAAAAAAAATTTGAGGAATATGGGGCTCAAATAAAAAACCTCTCAGAAATCGTTAAGAAAGGCGATTTTAATCGTAGATCTGTAAATTCGCAGCCACAATCTCAGCCCGCAGTTTTGTCGCCTAAGGTTCGAGCGAGAGCATTAGTTGAGCATTCACCGGAGTCCTCTCAAAATCACAACCGTAGCCAGAAAAGGGACGTCGCTTCACCGCGGGAAAATCCGAAGAACATCACTGTAGTAGCTAACAACGCGTCCAATAGGCAGTCACGGGTTCAAGCAAATGCTCCATCTAAGTTTACTGATGATGACAACTGGACAGTAGTACGAAGCAAGAGAACGCGTCAGCAGGTGTCATTGCGATGTATTGGAGGACCAGCGGTGACGTCACTTAAAGCGGCGGAGTCACGGAAGCACTTCCATCTGTGGAACATGCTGTCTAGTGCAGACGAGGTTAGGGTTTATTTAGGTGAACTGTGTCCACTGAGGTCTATTACGGTTGAACAATTAAGAACCTCAAACAATTACAACTCGTTTAAAATTGGCGTACCAGAGGATTGTTTTGATAAATGCTTCTCGGTAAACGTGTGGCCAGAAAACGCGAGAGTCAAAAAATGGATAAATTACAAGAAACGTAATCCTACTGCTGAAAGTCAATCGTTTCAGCATAGAGTCGGCACGCAATGAGCCGCGTACGGATGACGGATCGCAGATAAACGTTTACTATCAGAACGTTAGAGGTCTAAAAACAAAGTTGGCAGCATGGAATACGAGTATCCTGTTATCAGACCATTTGTTCATCACCGCGACGGAAACGTTCCTTGACGATTCAGTAGAAGACAGCGAGGTGGTTCCTGATGGGTGGACACTGCTGCGCAGAGACAGGGCGTCTCCTTGTGGTGGAGTCCTATGCGCAGCAAGGCCAGGAGTCACGATTACTCGTCGACAAGAACTCGAGTCTCAACTGGGAGAGGACCTCTGGGCAATGGTCTCTTACCGAGGCATTTCTTTTATAATATGTGTGGTATACATAAAACCAAAAGCTTCCGACTCTGTTTATTTGAATGTATTTGGTAATATAGAATCTTTTTTGACTACTTCTAGATCAAAATTTTATGTTTTTGGTGACCTAAATATGACTAGTGCTTCAATTAATATTAAAAATTATTACTGTTATTTCTTGACATATTGTAATTTAGTTGATTATAATGAAATTGTGAATTTTCATGGAAGTAAACTAGACGTAGTGCTGGCGCAGGAGTGTACTGAGTCGCAACAGCAACAAATATACGTAATGGAATCCGCCGAAGGGTTTGTTCCGCTCGACGCGTTATACCACCCGGCGCTAGACATAACTCTTTCCCTCCGATTACTTAATAATTCTGGTACGAGGCTCCAACCAAGTAACATTAATCCATCGCGCGACTGGAACTTTAATAGAATTGATATTTCTCTTTTTCAATCAAAGCTCGCTGAGGTGTCGTGGACACCAGTGTTAGAATCTAATGATGTCTCAGAGGCAACTGACGCTTTTTATGATATAGTGTATGAGTTATTTGATCTATCAATTCCTAAAAAATTAAGACAGGTAGCTAAGAGTGATCGATATCCGGTATGGTTTAATCTAGAGATCATAAAAGATGTTAAGATAAAGAACAAATTACATAAAGCATGGAGAAAGTCAAAATGTATTACGTCATATAGACTGTTTTCCGATTTTCGTGCAAATTTGAAGAACCGTATAACTCAGGCATATAAATCATATATGGTTGGTATCGGGGAACATTTGCAGCAGCATCCGCAGCAATTTTGGCGGCATATTCACAGCCTGAGGTCGAAAGGCGGTTTTGAGCCCGAGGTATCTTACAAAGGCATTACATACACTGGCGTAAAAGCTGCCGAGGCGTTTGCGGACTTTTTCTCTGGGGTCTTTTTAAACGATGTACCAGCGTCAAACATAGATTGGGATAAAGAACCAAGCGGGAATAGCAATTATGTTAGTATACCTGGTGTAACTCCTGAAGACGTTTTACGTGGCATCAATAAGCTAAAAACGAGTAGTTCACCAGGTCCAGATAATTTGCCAAGTTCTATTCTCAAGATGGGTAAAAAACATTTTGTTCTTCCACTGTACCATATCCTAAATCTTTCGCTTAAAAATGAAAAATATCCCACCCAGTGGAAGACATCTAGAGTTACCCCCATACCGAAAAGTAGCAAAAAGACCTTAGTGGAGGAGTACCGCCCCGTTGCAATACTGTGTGCACCTGCTAAGGTCTTTGAGTATATATTGCACAGCGAAATATATAGGCAGGTGAAATCGCAAATAGGGGAAGAGCAACATGGTTTTAGACCGGGCCGCTCTGTAAACACAAACCTGTTGTGCTTAGTGGAATTCATCTCCGGGGCATTGGATCGAGGATCGCAGGTTGACGTAATATATTTTGACTTTCAGAAAGCTTTTGACAAAATTAATAATGACATCTTATTGCGTAAGCTTTCAACATCTTTTGGGTTCGCTCCAAGCCTATCGAACTTTTGTTCCGACCTCATGAGCGATCGGCAGCAATATGTAAGACATGGAACGTATGAATCAGGACCTTATCATACCAGATCAGGAGTAAGTCAAGGTTCGGTAACCGGCCCATTGTACTTTCAAATGATGATACACGACTTGCCGAGAGTTATATCAACCGCTCGGTGTCTCCTGTACGCCGACGACCTCAAGCTCTATCACGAAATAAAATCAGCTGAGGATTGCTTAAGCTTACAGGAAGACATAGATCGTGTTTTTGAATGGAGCATTAAAAACCAAATGACTTTTAATGTAAAAAAATGTAACATCATGACTTTTGACCGAAAACAAATGCCTATTCATTATAATTATCGTTTGAAGGACTTGGTCATGAGTAGAGTACACACAGTCAAAGACTTGGGAGTAACATTTGATCGGGGTTTAACCTTTCATGATCATATATCTGATCTAGCTAAAGAAACTTATCGTAGACTGGGTTTTGTTCTAAGAAATGCAAAGGATTTTGAAAACTCACTAGTAATGGAAACTTTATATAAATCTCTAGTTAGAAGTAAGCTAGAGTCCAGCGCATGCGTTTGGAACCCTCATCATGTTACCTATGCACGAATGCTAGAGAAGGTCCAAAAAGCCTTTTTAAGAGCCCTGTATAAGAAACGATACGGGTATTACCCATTCTTGTACCCTACTAAATTTTTACTCGGCCAGCTAGGGTACAACTCACTAGAAGTGAGGAGGATGGGAGACCAACTCATTATTTGTTGCAAGGTGATCAGAGGGTCTGTGGACAGCATAGAGCTGCATGACTTGCTGTGTGCTCTATTCGTGCCCGATGAGCCGGGTGTGCCAGTGAACAGGCGTGGCCGGTTGCCGGACCTGCTCCACGTAGAGCCATGTCGTACTGTGGCACGTTCCATGTCTCCGGTAATACGAATGCGCAGAAACCTCAATACACTCCTGGCCGTCAACACTGAATGTGATATAATGTTTGACAATTGGAATATTTTATTATCATATTTTTTGACATATAGTGAAAATTTGACCGATCAATGGGATAGATGCCGTAGAGTAGACGGCACAATTGAAATTGATGAAATTGTTTGACATATTGTATTGACATTTTTAATTTGAAATTTTTAATTTTGACATTTTTTCATATTTTAATGACATGGTATTGTAATAGTAGGTAATAATTGTAATCTTTTTAATTTAATTCTTGAATACTATTTCTTGATTTTGTGAGATGTATGTAAATGGAATTATTCGTTTATATCTCAATAAACAATTAAACAATTAAACAATTCAGACAATACAGCTGAGATAGCTACGCAAAAGTTTTCAAAGCTCAGAAAAAATGTTTAAGGTCCGTATGCCATTTAAAGACCACAGATTCCTGTAAGGAGTATTTTAAGAAATTAAAAATATTGACATTTCCGTGCCTGTATATTTATGAAATCTCACTATTTATAAGGAATAATTTGCATATGTTTCAAACCATGACATCAAAAAGGAATCATAATAAAATTTGTATGGCACCTCACAGTAGGGCAAAGTGCGCCATATTTTTTGCATAGTTGACTTTGGTGCAATATAACTTGTGTTTTAGTTTACAAATGACACTTGTCGTGGTATCTTATGGATCTATGATGTTTTGCGACTACAACTAATGTCGTGTCATTGCAATCTGAACCTTAAAATAATGATTTTTAGCACAAAATGTAGTATTATTATATCTTCTTTGACAAAATAAGAAAACATGATACCAGGCGCACTTTGTCGCCAAATCGGGTAAGTGCGCCTGCGGGCTTAGCATACGGACCATAAAATATTGCTATCAACGTGTCAGAACGTGATAGTTATGATAAAGCATATATCTGTCACCTTTGCACACGTCGGTAAACTCTTGTCGTGGTCTTATATGCTAAGCTAGCTGGTATTAGTATAACGCAATAATGAAGCGTAGGGATAAAAACAGCCTCATATTATTATAAGAAAACAAGCAACGAAACGCATAACATTTAATTTTTCTTCATAGCCACATTCTAGAAGAATCTATGTATGTCAAACCAAATTTCGGCTAAGTGCGCCATACAATCTTAAATCAGTGGCTGTAAACCTTTTTTTCTAAATATTGATAATCGAGTATCAAGTATATTTTTTCTTTTATTTACGAATAAATACCATAGAATGGAACTACTTAATAGTTGTTATAAGGCTTTTTCAATTACAGCCATTTATACATGTGTACTGTGACCATCACAGATGAGAAGTGTTGGCTGAATCGTATCGCCAATCATCGGAATAAATAAAAAATATTCCAAAAAGGCTCGCGATTCTATTCAGACATTAGATGTGGCTGTATACAACGTTCCAGGGTACGCTAAATAAGAGGTCCAATTACTCTATACGTGCTTCCCTTTATAAATCATAAATGGAGCTCCTTTCTCCCCAGCAGCGTTGCTCGCCATCATAACTGTTGTATTTGACTTTCCGGAGGATGATGTAGTCCGAGTTGATTTCCATCACCCCTAAGACGTATGACTTTTTTTTAGTGGATCACTGCAGTAACTGGTTTCATCCAAATTGTAAATTCTTTTAGGCTTGTCATGAAGCTCTAACTCGTCAATTACTCTTTCTAGCATGTCATAAAATTCTTGGATGACAAATGGGAATGCGGCTTTATTACGAGCAACCTCTACAGCTTGCGGTTTGCGGTACATTACATGCAAAAAGTTCTGTGTCATATTTAAATACTGGTGGTCTGCCTAGACTTGATGACTTTTGGCCCCTTCGACCTGTGACGTGGTCCATAATAGTCTTTCTTGGGATAGCAAAGGTTGATGCGGCTGCATACCCAGACATCCTACCTAATCGAACAGCTTCGACTGCTTCATTCAAAGCCTCTCTGGACCATTAAGGACCTTCAGTTTTTTTACATAGATCCCCATCTTAAACAAAAATCATGAACAGGTAAATAATAATTAATTATTGTGACTTTTACTGAATGTGATTGTGTGTTGTGTGCATGTATAGGGTAGCCTCATAAAACACGATAAATAAACATATATACATATTATATGACATTAGGATTCGAAGTAATGCCAACAATTGCACACACTTCTTATTGGATCAAGAATTAATAATAATATAATAATAATAACCCGACCATACAAACAAGCAAACATACATTGCAAGTTAAATAAAAGCTTATAAAAAGACACGTTTAAAAAGGTTACAAACCTCTGGATTGCGGCGAAGTGCGCCATATAAAAAGTCAGTATGGCGCACTTCCCCAACTATAAAAATTTGAGATCAGAATATTAAATTTGCAAAAAATATATATTTTTTTTTTAGATATTCGTGATATAAAATCAAAATCTCAAAGCACAATATTTAAATTGTGCACTTACCTCACTCGTATGTCGATAAAAACTCAATTTCTTGAGATTTATGACGACGATTACTCCACTGTCATATCTCCTCACCACTTGCAATGACAGTGAAAATAAAATGGCGCGTGTCTCAAACTCACATGACTAGAGCCATCTGTGACTATCACCAAGAACTATGTTTTAAGTAGTTTGTATCATCGATGTAAAGTGTCCCGACTAGTATCTAATCGGTAGTTTTCAAGATATTTGTGGTAGGCGCACTTATCCGCTAGGCGCACTTTGCCACCTTCACCTTACTGCATTATTTAACAAAAGTTTTTTTAGGGATGGGTCCAATAATTTATAATCATTTGCCCAAATCAGTGCTGGAATCGGAGAGCGTAGCTACGTTTAAAAGAAAAGTTCTTGAATTGTTAATACAAAAGGGTTACTACAGGGTAGATGAGTTTCTTAATGATAAGCTACCTAAATAGTTACTTAAATTATATGAACGGTTTTAATGTTCACTATTTCTGCGATTTTTTTTTATTTTTTTTTTATATGTAAATGTAAATTAAAATGAAAATTAAATTGAGATTGATTGTGTATTAGAATAAATAGAGATGTAAATGTGTAAATTTTTAACATGTATTGTGATTACTAAAATATTGTATGTCCTTGTTGGGCGAAACTGTTGGTACTGTAACCTATTTTTAAGACCTTTATATTTGTAACACAGTTTAACAATAAACATATCTGAATCTGAATCTGAAAAATCTGAGTTCGTGCCGTCAACTAGTTTCACCTTCAACTATATGTAGTGTAGCCGGGACACTACTCGTTTCTATGCCATCATCATCCTGCTCTTATTCCACTAGGCGGGGTCGGCACAGCACGTTTCCTTTCGCCACTTCGCTCTATCACACGTCATCTCATCATCAACTTCCTCCTCTAGTCCTCTCTCTCTTCTGTGTCAAAAATGATGATATATTTTTGACACAATTCATCCACACTTATTTTGGTCGTTCCCTCCCACTATTAGTTTCTATTAGCCCGAGATCCCACTGCAAGAACATCCCGCTCATAGCGTACACGGTTCAAACCAATTTTTTACGTAATTAAGAAAGAAAGAAAGAAAGAAAATTATTTATTTGCAAATATAATTATATGAATAGGAGAATATATTTAAATAGGGTTGTCTTGCGACATATGTATTTCTATAAATTAATTGCGTAGTTTGCATACGTAGTCTGCTGCAGCGCATGTCGAAGTGTAGGTGACTCGACTGTAACTGCAATCAGCTGCTGGGTGCAGTCGATTATAGAATTTTTCATTTAATTATAGTCTCTATAAGACTTCGTCTCTTTAAGATCCCTTCAGTTTGAAATAATTATAATAATTATTCGTCTATTTCCGGAATATAATATAATTTCAGCCAAATTTGTGGGTCAACGAAAGTGAGGGGTGGGGGTTCGCACAGCCTGTAACGCACAGCCTCTATAAAGTTTGAGGCGTAATCAAGCAATCAGTTGAAGTAACATTTCCACTGCTAAGGTTTTATCTTATCTTATATTTCACTAGATATAAGATTGTAAGACTCATTTTACTTTGAGTACTTTATAGATAGACTCAGTCTTTCTCTACTGTAATGTACATGTTTTATATTTTTAAACTTTCCTCTAAAATACTTTGACCTCTGACAAATTCATTGCGTAGTTAAGTAAGTTCGGGTGACTAGCCCTGGTGTCAAAGCTTTTAAGCCGCCCGAAGGCCTCTGACATGGCTAAACGGTTAAAATAACCGGTACCTACAATTTAACGTATGATCCGAGCCACGGTAGCGCTCAGTTTCAAATGTCTCCCGCGGCCACACATCCGAAGACTGAATGGTCAGTCAGCATGGGTTGAATGTTGCTTAACTTCGATGATCGCTAACGAACACCTAGTCTAACTACGCTATGAGCACTACGTTGCGTAGTTTAAAAAACCTAATCACACAAAGAACAGAAATCGTTTTTATTTTATAAAAAGTAAAGATCCCTATTGATTTGTAAGATCTTGGTATCATTAAATTGTTCATACGTAAATTACTGACGTATCTAAAATACATTTTATAAAGTTTCATTTTAAGACACCAGAAGCATTAATATCTACTAGAGTATGACTAACGAAAGTTGATACTCGAATTTTTCGCTAACTTTTTAAATGACAACACACGGTGCTACTACCATCGCGGATTTACCTTTAAATTGGGGGAATTCACCTTGTATTAAAAACATTTATTAAACCTACATCATGTACTAAACTGAACAGAATGATTCATAATATAGTCTTCATCGTAATGAAGTAGATAGGTACGCGTTGAAATCATTTGGATCATTTGGAGAGCAATGCAAAGCCTCAATTTGGCATAATAATATGACGTCAAAATACAGAAAATAATTGACGTAATAAATATAAAACAACTACACAACAAAACCTCCCGGACAAGAAACTTAGACGATCTGATCTTCCTTTCTATCACTTAGACGATCTGAACTTCCCTTCTATCAGTATGTAAGACACATAAAGGACACATTGAAAACTACAAATACATAAATACACAGAATAATACTTATTAGCCCGGGAGAGGCCTACGCTATAAGGAGACTTTTACTCAAAAACTTAAAAAGAAGAACAAAACGACGGTGAAATTTTAATAAAAAAGATGGCCAAATACGGAATCAGAGGGGTAGCCTTAGATTTAATTAAATCAAGCTTGAGTAACAGAAGGCAAATAACTCGAATTGACCGATTTTGTCCAAAATCTAAAACAGTTAAACAATTCGAGTCAACTGAACGGATTGTTAAAAACGGCGTACCACAGGGCAGTATACTAGGGCCATTTGAGTTTTTATGCTATATAAACGACTTTCCGACCGTAACATCTAACCCGATGACACTTTTTGCTGATGATAGCACAATCTTATTTACTGGTGACAAAAACTACAATGACATTAATTTAACATTGACATCTATAATAGAATGGCTAAATAAAAACAATTTAAAAATTAATATTAACAAGACTAATATAATGGACTTCAAACAACGACATACTGAATCGGATAGGCTAGACTTAAGTTACATGAATTATAATATTAAAGAAATTGATTCCACCAGATTCCTAGGTATCACTATTGATAATAAATTAAAATGGAAAAATCAAATTGACAATGTATGTAAGAGACTTCATAAAGCATCTTATGCCTTGTCTAAAATTAGAAGAGTTGTGGATACGCGAGTTTTAATGACAGCCTACCATGCACATGCCGCTTCCGTCTTGCGATATGGCATCATATTCTGGGGCAACTCAACAAATAAAGACAAAGCTTTCAAAGCTCAAAAGAAGTGTATTCGAGCAATTATAGGACTAAAACGGACCGACTCATGTAAAGGATATTTCCAGCAACTTCAAATCTTAACCATGCCTTCGATGTACATTTATGAGGTTGCAATTTTTGCAAAAACGCACCTACATTTATTTAAACCCAAACAGTTCCATGCGCTGCGCTTCCAACAAATGGAAAAACATTCAGGAAATCTATGTCTTCTGGAATGCAAAACACATCTATCCAGTACAAGTGTCTTTGGAATGCTACCAATAATTTACAATAAAATCCCAACAAATGTAAGGATTGAGAGTGACATTGGTGTCTTCAAGACAATGCTTAGAACACTATTACTTAAAAAAGCTTATTATTCAATTGACGAATTTTTGAAAGATAAAGACTTTACTTAAGTTGTTATTCATGACTATATTTGTATTCTATTGACATTGCATCTAATAATAAAATTAACAATAATGAGACACTAAACTTTGACATGTGTATTTATATCGTTTTTATGATTTCAATGAAATAATATGTACGATATATAACAAATTTTATGATTATTCCTTTACTTAAGATGATGGTAATACATAATATTACCTGCTTGCATGCTAACTATGTAGCTGATGTAGCGTACCTACTTACCAATAAGATCACAATGTAAATTGTTTTACCTACTTCGCAAGTAATAAATAAATGAAATGAAATGAAAACAATTAAGTTGTAAACTTATAAGTTTCTAGCAAATATTATAAGATTTACCTTAAATTAGTATCGATAATCTATATGAAATGTTAAAAATTATAATAATTAGTATAAATATTTTATTGTATTGATTGTATAAATAATAACAAACAGACTAATCAAAACGATTGTTTTAGAATCCAATTATATACCTTTGTCAATGTTTGTTTGTATGTAACCTATTTAAATATTATAGTTTTAGTTAGATACTAACAATATAATATATGCCATAATTGTAAACATTCACATTTTGCCATTCTGATTATGTACTTACCAAATCTTCTAATTGCTTTTTGTAATTAATTGTTAAACCATGCATGTGAGTAATAGAATAAAGGGCTTTTTATTTTATTTGTTTTATTATACAACAAGTTAAAGCTTGAAAAAAAAAACATTAGTTTGCGATTCCCCCAAAGATTTGGAAGAATGAGAATCGCAGTATGGTAACAATAGTACATCGTGTGAGTGAGAGAAAGTGTTTCCCTCTCAGTTTAGGGCTACCATACTGATTTCTTTTTAATTCCCCGCGCTTTTTCAGTATCAACTTTCGTTAGCCAGACTCTAGTACTTTTTATATCTATTTGCAGGAAAGCTCATCTCGTATAACCGTTGTTTCAGTAACGCTGCCCACTTTGAAGAATCAAAAAGTGATCGTGCCGAAGAGAACGTCGATCCACGGCCAAGACGATCGCAATCCAGATCTCATACCGCTCAGCAAAGGTAATTAAAAACCCATTAGCTTGTAGATTAACTTGTATTATTTATAGCCGGGGTTTGGTCAGAGTTGTTCGTCTTTGAACCTTCAGGCACAAATTGAGTTAACAATGAAGGGGTCTTGGTATTACGTTTCTTGAATAATGTTACAAGTATTAATTGTGATGTTGGGATGGGAATATTATGGGGCTAGATAACCGTCGTCGATAATTATGATGATAATGATAATTTTATTGATAATACAATACAATACTTGAGGTCACATATACAAATACAAATATTTTATTGGTACCACCATAGATACATGTCAAATTACTAATTACAAAAAAAATACAAATTACAAAATCACTGCAAAACGATACAATACAGTCAATTTCATTTTAAAATATATTATAAATTAGATATTATTATATCTATTAAAAAGTTAATCTGATACAATTTTTGGTAATTTCAGAAAATCTTTGACATCGTAGAATAATTCATTTTGGAGGCAATTTCTTAATTTAGTTTTAAATGACGCGGCGGAAGGTGCATCACGCACTTGACCGGGTATTCTGTTATAAATCGCGGGGCCTGACACATAGACCGACCCCTATAATACTGCTGAAGACTTTTTCAAATAATTTCCAATAACACTAATTGGAAAAGGCTTACATTTATCATTTTCATCTGTTTTTAAATCAGATCTTGTATCGGTAAACTTTACTGTGGTCTCTATTAGAGAATTTTACTGCCGGATGGCGATCTTTTTTGCGAAACATATGCCTTATTTTTGGCAAAAAAGATTGCCCACTTGAAGGTCACTTTCATCTGATATAATCCGCTAGGCTATATGCCGGTAATTTAATTCAAGCTTAGACGTAACTAAAAAAAATGTTGAATTCTAACATACTTCCCTACTAGTATTATGATGTAAAACGACTTTCAATTTGTGACAGGGATGTCTAAATAAAATAGATAACTAATACTAAACAATTTGAAAAACGGCCAAGTGCGAATCTGACTCACGTACGAAGGGTTCCGTAACTTATGGGATCCCCCTTAGCCCCATTTCAAGCGTCAACCTGTTGCCTTGATTAAATATCGAGCAAAAGGGCAAAAATGTTTTTAGTTTTATAACGGCAACAGAAATACATAATCTGTGAAAATTTTAACTGTCTAACTATCACGGTTCATGAGATACAGCTTGATGACAAACAGACAGACAGTCTTAGTAATAGGGTCCCGTTTTTACCCTTTGGCTACGGAACCCTAAAAAGTAGCAGTTAGCATTACAAAAACTCAGTCTTCGTTTAGATATCTTAGGTTTGGTTTATTTCACTTTATTTCAATTTCACTTTCAAACTTGTTATAAATTGTATCTGGTTTCAATCAACCCCAAATTTTCTCGCCAACTAGTTAAAAGACTGTTTGGCAAACTCCGCAAATCCGTAAAACAATATCAAACTAATAGTTGAGAAACTAAAAAAAAAAGCTCTCGGTATTGGGTTAACGAGTAAAGTTGTGAGCTGCATCTATTAGCGAAGGAGTTTTTGCGTAGAAAAGCATTAAAGAGTTTAACCCTCTGTTTTCTTCCGTTACTTCTACGGTCTTTACTTAGAAAGTTTCTTAAAAGCTTTGCTCAGATTGCTTTGATAGTATTATTTTTTGATACCTAGACTTTTGTTTTTATTTTCCGTTGGTTTTACAGATGTTGTGTATAAAGAAGGTAAACACTTTTTAATTTTACTAGAGATACGAAATTGTGGGAATTATACATTGTCATAACTTGAAGTGGGTGAACTTAATTTTAACGGGTTTCCTATTTTACTGCGCTTTTATTGAAATTGGTTTCATAATGTAAGTTAAATTTATTTAACGTATTTTACATTTTTTTTCCATTTTTTAGTTGTCCCAATAATTACATTGAGAGTGAATGGTATGTGATAATTATTTATTATTAAACTATTTTGTTATGCACCAGAAATAAAATAAATAGGTACTTACTTATAAAAGATTTTTACAAACTTCAAATAAATAATACATTGTCAAGTGACGACCAGACTCACCGAATACCTTAGTGAGGCGGCGGATGCTGCTCAGCTCAGCTACCCTTCGGCCCAATTAGTGATCCTGGGGGATTTTAATGGCCACCATAAAGAGTGGCTTCACCCATACCTGGACACAAACCATGCTGGGCTTGAGACGCGCAAGCTTGCCTTGACACTTGATCTCACCCAGATGGTTCAAGGCGCCACACGGGTACCTGATGTTGACTCGCACACGGCCTACTGCTTGGACCTTCTGCTGACTACCGATCCAGACCGTTATTCAGTGGCGATCTCCCCACCGTTAGGTACATCTGACCACTGTCTGGTGAAATCTGTATCCGTCTACTCCCCATCAGACCCCAGTCCCAAAGGGTCACGGCGCGTGTGGCGGTACAAGTCAGCAGATTGGGATGAGATGCGGTGTTTCTTTGCTTCTTATCCTTGGCAGCCTGTTTGTTTTTCTTCCGATGATCCTTCTGCGTGCGCGGATGCCGTGACAGATGTGCTTCGTACCGCCATGGAATACTTCATCCCATTTTCGGACGTGCCTCTGTCTAGCAAAGCTCGGCCCTGGTTTGGGCCTGAATGTGGACGCGCCGAAGCGCAAAAGCATCAGGCATACCTGGCTTGGGTCGATGCTCGAAACCGTAAGTTGAGGGACGTTAGTATGAGGAAGAAGGCATACAATAGGGCTGCTAAGTCCTGCAAAAAGGTTATGCGGAGGGCTCGCTTTGACCACATTAGTCGAATAGGAAACAAGCTTGCTTCTTACCCTGCGGGTAGTAAGGCATTCTGGTCCCTAGCTAAATCGGTTGAAGCGAACTTCTGCCGCCCCTCACTGCCTCCGTTGCTGAAACCCAATGGTTCACTGGCCCATACCGCGGTAGAGAAAGCAAATTTATTTGCATCTCAATTTGCTGAGTCTTCGCGTCTAGACTCCGGTAGTGTGAGACCTCCAACTTTGCCAAACTGTGACACTGTAATGAGTGAAATACACATCCGGCAAAAGGAGGTCCTCAAAGTTCTCCGCAGTCTAGATGTGAACAAAGCCGGTGGCCCTGATGGTATTCCGGCCATTGTATTGAGGACTTGTGCGCCTGAGCTGTCGCCTGTGCTGACTCGCCTCTTTCGCCTATCTCTGAAGACAGGTCAAGTGCCCAAATCTTGGAAGCTTGCTAACGTGCAACCTGTACCCAAGAAGGGCAGCCGTGCCGACCCTGCCAACTACAGGCCAATTTCGATCACGTCTATACTCTGTAAGAGTATGGAACGTGTTCTAAATAACAGGCTCCTGGCCTACCTGGAAGCGAATGACTTACTCAGTGACCGCCAGTACGGCTTTCGCCGAAACCGGTCTACTGGGGACCTTCTAGCGTACGCCACACACATCTGGAGTGAGGTCATGGAGAAGCACGGGGAGGCGTTGGCTGTCTCCTTGGACATTTCCAAAGCTTTTGATAGGGTCTGGCACGAGAGCCTTATTGGCAAGCTTCCATCTTACGGCCTGCCTGCTGATTTCTGCACATGGATATCAGATTTCTTGAGGAATCGGTCGATACGAGTTGTCGTTGATGGCTGCTCGTCAGACCAAATGGCTATCAATGCCGGTGTTCCTCAGGGGTCTGTGCTCTCTGCGACACTCTTCCTACTGCATATCAACGATCTGCTTAAGCCCGGGATCTTTGGGTACGCAGATGACAGTACAGTCGTGGAGAGCTACACGTCCGATGCAAGAACCAGCGGGCCACAGATCGAGTTATACAGAGAGGCTATGGTTGAACGGCTCAACTTGAGTCTGCAGGCGGTATCCGACTGGGGTGATGCTAACCTGGTCAAGTTTAATGCCACAAAGACTCAGGGCTGTCTGTTTTCGGCCAAAAAGAGACCCTTTCAATTGTCTCCCGCTTTCCGTGGTGTCTCCGTTCCGGTAACTGACAGCTTGGAACTATTAGGCGTTTCACTCTCATCTTCTCTTAACTTTGGCTTTTACATAGAGTCCAAAGCCCAATTAGCCTCCAAAAAACTTGGTGTTCTCTCTAAGGTGAGACGGTATTTCACACCTGAGCAACTGCTTAGTCTTTATAAAGCACAAGTCAGGTCTTGCATGGAATACTGCTCTCACCTTTGGGATGGCTCTGCCAAATATCAACTGGAGGCTCTGGAATCGATTGAGAGACGAGCCAGGAGGCTGATTGACAACGACACCTTGACTAAGACGCAGCTGCAAAGTCTTGAGCATCGTCGCAAGGTAGCGTGTTTGTCGGTCTTTTACCGGATACACTTCGGAGAGTGCGCCCAGGAGTTGCACAATCTGGTCCCCCCTGCCCCTTTCTTCTATCGTACGGCTAGACGGACGCGACCAAAGCGTCACCCTTTTATGGTGGACATTCCGCGCGTTAGAACCAAGCGTTTCGAATCCTCATTCCTCATACGAACAGCCGGAATGTGGAATGCTTTGCCTGGGTCTGTCTTCCCGTTAAAGTACAACGTGAGTGTCTTCAAATCCCGAGTAAATAGGTATCTTCTAGGTAAGCGTGCTACATCCTAGACCGCACATCTGCTTAACATCAGGCAGTGTGTAGTCAAACGCAAACCTATTCGAAAAAAAAAAAAAAAAAAAAAAAAAAAAAAAAAAAAAACAGTTTGTAAGACACCCCACACAAGACACAATATCACAGGTTGTCTCAATTAGTACTCTATTTTGACGCAAGTCAAATCACTAAATCACAATATGTGTTTTTCCAAATATTATGTATAAACTAATACTGTGCTACCAAATTCAATTAGTCAGAATCTAGAGTCATTCATAAACTAATTTGGTGAGCGATAGTGAATAAAAAAAAACAATGAAACATTTATGAATAACAACTAGGTACGTGTACTCTAAGCATAACTAAGATGCCGCGGCCATGTTTAGTTCTCACGTACCATGCAATGGCGGCTGTTACTGACAATGGAAAATTGCAAAATAAACTCAACTTTTTTTTAACTGATGTTACAGACTCAGAATATCATGTTTGTAATTACTTGAGATGTAACGAGTGCTGTGGTTAGTTTTTGATTATTATTATACCAGCCTCCATCCAATTTTTAGACGTGTCCTTAAATACAGGGTTATTTCTAATCAATTAGCATCCTTCTAGGGGATTATTCTGTACATCAAAACTAACAACTTTTGTTCTACGACTTTCGTAAAAACTTAAAAAAAAAATTTTGCTGTTCCATAGAAAAGTTAGTTCACTCGCGACAAAATGTATTTTTTGAGTTTTGACGAAAGTCGTAGAACTAAAGTTGTTAGTTTTAATGTACAGAATAAGTCCCTAGAAAGATGATAATTGATTAGAAATAACCCTGTATATAATACCTACTTACACTATTTTAAGTAACACCAACATTTACTAACTTCAAACCATGTATATTATTGATCAAGTAAAATAAACGTTTTGTAGTCTTATCTTTTGTAACCAATAAGATAAACAAACACTACAGGCCTGGATATTAACTAGTTGCCAAAAGCCTAAAAAAGACTGGTAAACTTCGATAACTATTTGTTTCTCGTTTGTTCCCCAAAAACATGATCAAACGTTTGTTTTTATTCAAAGACAAATACCTAAATAACGAACCAAATCAAAAAGCATACTTTAGAGTTTCAGTAACTCAAAACTTCGTGGAAAATAATATTGTCGCAAGTTATTTCAAGTATTTTTACTAACTAAAGTCGAATCACGTTTGTCATTCCAAAATATGCTTAAACAAATCCTCCTGAAAAAAGTTCGGTCCGCCAAGCGAGTTTAATTAGTCAGAATCTAGCGTCATTCATAAACTAATTAAGCGAGCGCTTATTATAAAAAAAAAACATAGAAACAGTTTATTTAAGTGTAACAACTTCATGTACTGTTAATGAAATTTAAAATTGTACGTTGGCCATAATTATTTAGTTCACGCATGGCAAGCAATGTTGGTTGCTTACTGGCGATATCAAATCGCAAATTATCCTCAATTTCGTGTGTAAGAAGGTCAACTGCTGGTGCTGCATGCACTATAGGTCTCGTTGTAAACTAGTTGCTTATAGATTATTATAATATACTACGGGACTACTCGCGCACTAAAATTACGAGATAAATAAATACCTCATCATCCCAACGTTTCGGCCGAGTTGCTTCGACCGTGGTCACGGGTAGACTGCAGTCAGTCTACCCGGGTACTGCAGTCAGTCTACCCGTGACCACGGTCGATGCAACTTGGCCGAAACGTCGGGATGATGAGGTATTTATTTATCTCGTAATTTTAGTGCGCGATTAGTCCCGTAGTATATTATAATAATGTGTTCAAATCGCGATAGTTTAAAAACAATAGTTGCTTATAGCATGAAAAAGTAGTGGTAAACTTGAATTTCAATTCAAGTTTTGTCCGTTTGGTAAAATAGACACCGTCTGTTTTCTTGTTTATCGTCTAACGCAAACAATATGTTCCAAATTTTGTTCTGATTCAAATAAAACAGTAAATAAATTAGCAAATTTAAAAACATCTTCCAAAGATTCAGTACTTAACTCTTGCGAGTTCTAATCATCTCACGAGTTATCTCAAGTCTTTTTATTAACTAAAGTCGAATCACGTTTGTCGTTCCAAAATGTGCTTAAACAAATCCTCCCGAAGAAAGTTCCGGTCTGCCGAGCGAGTTAAATTAGTCAGAATCTAGCGTCATTCATAAACTAATTCGGCGAGCGCGAACCAATTTACATAGGAACGTAATTAGCCCGACTAGTTTAAATCTTGCCTCGGTTGAAGTCTGGGTTGAATGAACGATTGCTTGCATAAAAAGATGTGGCAAGGCTCCGTCGGGAAGGTCGATTTCGTACTGTTTCTAAGAATTTTACTTAAAATTATAAAAATAAAAATATATTTAAGAACAAACTAAAAAAATAATCGCTAGTAAAAGTTCGGATATAATTGCCTGTTTCACACCACTAGTTTTTCGGTGAAGGCAACATCGTGAGGCAACCTGCACAAGTCCGTCGAAGAAATTCGATATGTGAATCCAACAACCACTGGGCCAGCGTGGTGGATGTGGCTCGATCACCCTTTGTGGGTAAGCCTATGTCTTCCAGTGGACTATTAAAAAAGGCTGGTCCCTAGTAGTTTCCCGTTTACGGATTAGTTTGGCTTTGTAGAGCGTTATCTCCATCCCACAGACCATTGCTGACACCAGCAAAAACGTTACTGTGACGTTTTGTTTTTGAATGGTGGTTCGTAAAAAGTATAATTTTTATATATTTGTTTATCATCATTATCATATCGGACCTCGCCTAAATCTAAAATACGATTGTACTTGCATCCTGCGCTATCCTGCTGTCATATGAGGTTTTCAGACCACTTTGTGAGTAAACAACCTACAATGCGTCTACAAGTACGTGGTCTCTATTCGAGATTCTTTCGACCACATCAGTGTTTCGTGCTACGTGACCCTTACTAACATTTCAACTTGCAAATCCTCTTCTATGTCAGCAACTTTTGTTTCCTACCATTTTCCACCAAGGAAATTTACAAAATCTACCAGTACGGGCCAGTTAACATTGTTAGGCCGTGACTGGGTTGCAACTGAGCTAATTATTCATCCTACCATCTGCAGCGGACGATAAATAAATACAAACAACACAACTTAAGTTCCCGCCGGTTCTGGTTAGCCGGGGATAAAAAACGGTAGAGAAAATTAAATTTGCGCGTTTGTGGTTGAAGTCTTGCAAGACTGGAAGTAGATGGTGGTTGCTGAAGCTGGAATATTAAATACTAGCTTTTGTTGTATTTTTTCTGTTGTTATTAACGTTTCAAAGGAGGATAACTATGTGGCCACTGTCACATTTGTAGCAGAATGCAAACCGAGTCTATGTAGAGTATTGGACGCATCACAAGCTAATGTTACTGAGCAATTGGTTGAGAAACGACACCTGTTTTTTAGGTTTAACAGTATCTTATTGAATACAACATCAATTTATCAACATATTTTATGGCTACCTCTTTTTGAGGAATCTAAACAAACCAGCAAAACGCAATAATCATCTAATCGTCCAGCTAGTCTAATATTCATCTGTAAAACTCAGGGTTTATCGGTACCATTTTCAAATCTGATTACTCTAGAGAACTCATTAGACAACCATTCCGTTCTATTACCCGTTCTATTTTAACAGGTTAACCGTCTCCGTTCAATGCGTCCGTTAAATATTCTACGTTCAACGGCTATGACAATAATATTACTAATACTTCCTACGAAGCACACTAATCTATCTACTGTTCTGTCTTACAAACTAATCTTCCTCCCCTATCCAGGACTAACAGACTGCCCACCGCAGCCGCCCTCCTACTCGGCCGTGGTCGCGTCTTCCGGGCCCAAGAACTCCAGCAGTGCGCACACGCTGCCTCGCACGCAGTCACCCACCACGCCTATCTCCTCGCATGGACATTACACAGATTCACAGGTAACATGCACATTTTATCTTTTATATTTTCCACTACACCCCACAAAACAGTATTTAGAAATACATCACAAGGCAACCAGTCCCAATAAGGAATCAAGTAGTGCGCACACACTGCCTCGCACGCAATCTCCAACCACGCCTATCTCCTCGCACATTTTACATTACACGGATTTACAAGTAACGCAACTCTTTACAATTTTCCCAGATTTTTTTATGAATTGTTATTTACAAACAAATAGGCATATGATAGCTTGCCTATCAAATCTATCTAGCATGGGCAAGCTATCATAGGCCTATTTGTATGTAAATAACAATTCATATTTTATTTTTTTGTTTTTTTAGGGTTCCGTACCTCAAAAAGAAAAAGCGGAACCCTTATAGGATCACTCTATTTTCTGTCTGTCCGTCTGTGTGTATGTCAAGACTCTTTATCTCGGGAACGCGTACAGATATCGAGTTGAAATTTAAACTGTATACGTATATCTATGATTTCTTGCAGTCGTGTTAAAGAAAAACTTCACAGTTATCGTTTAAAAAATTTAGAGCCGTTTATGTCGTAAAAATCCGCATAAATCATAGGAATAAATCAGAAAACTGTACATTTTTTGAATGACAAAAAAAGCCTCAAAATTCACAAAATATGGGTTCAACTTTCAAAGTGAGTAAATCGTATCACGTAAGGTATCATATAAAAGAGGTTCGTTAGCATATGCTAAAACAGGTTTTTAATTATTTTAACAATATGTAATTTTCGATGAAAGACGAGAAAACTGACAAAAAAAAACTTATTTGTCGATGGTTATAGTATGGAAATTTTAACAACTTACTTCCCAATTATGTGAAATTTTCTGGATTTGTAAGGAACCCTCGATGTGCGAGCCTGACTCGTACTTGTCCGGTTTTTTTTTAAATACGTCTCATCTGGTTATCACGTGAGTGCAGATCGTTCTTCAGCGGCTCTTAGGCATTATAACACTCTTAGAGGCCGAACCCACATTCTTGGCGGCTGTATTAGCTACCCGAGCTACTAGTTCTGCCTATATCACGCGTATGTGCTCTATTTATAAATTCACTTCAACTTGAACTATTACAAAAATAATATAGTGGCCGATATAATTAATCGTAGCCATTGCCAACGTAGAACTATAATAAACATTGTAAAAAAAAAAACTATGTAAAATCAGTTTGCATCCATATTTTGCTGCTGATTTTAACCAGATCTTTTGGCTACTCTTTGAGTAAAACCTTTTTACGTTACACATCAACCTGAGTTTTTTTATTTTATTAATATATAAAATTATATGGCACACTACTGATTCGTAACCCGGACCGAGTTTATATCATACAAGATTATATTTTGCAAAAAATAGCATGACCGACTTCACCCGTGTACAGAATTCGCGAATATTTCGCACGGATCGATGTAACATTTTTCACATTATTGTTGATCTATCAAAAATGGCTCAGCCTATTTCGATAAAATTTAAATGTGACCATTCTCAAAGTATATTCTTTCCAATAAAAAATAATTATTGAAATCGGACTACTGTGAAAAAAGTTATGCGTGGTTATACATAAAAATAATATTTAAGCGTCGGTTTGAATACCTCATCCGGTGGTTCGTCGGTCAAAAATGGGCATTTGATCTCCGAATATAAGCAAGCTAGAATCTACTCTAAAAATCAAGTACTTATTACCAAATTTTTAACACTTTTTCTATTTATATTTTCAGAGTGAATCCGGAAGAAGTAACAATGGCGTGCTGAGATCCCACCGAGAAGTGGTCACCACGAGAACACCATTATTAGCGGCACATCAAGAAAGTCGTGTATAATTATAATAAACATAATACAATAATTTATTAATTTAATCGAATTAGATATGGTAATAAATAGTTAAAATATTTATTCGTTTTATTTCATCACTTGATTTACTTAAGTCTTTTGCGATTTGAACATATTATTCTTATATTACGGGACATAGGTCGTATCGTGGTCACGGGTAGGTTCTTCTTATAGTCTGGCCGTGAACTCGACTGATGCAACAATCAAGTCAAGATAATGAGGTATTTTATTTATCTCGTATTTTCATTGCGAGATAAATCCCGTAATATAAAATGAATAAGCAGTTGATCAGTTGGTTGACATTGGGATTGAAAATAACATAAAAATTAATTAAACAGAGCTGTCAGGGCTTATTGTCATTTCAATCTTATAATTATTGCTCAATTTAAATTCACGTGATGTTTTTCCCCGTTTTTGTATAAAGTTACACAGAGCTATAGGCTATAAAATAACCTGACATTGGTGACTTAAAATTTTAATGTTAGTAAAATTTATACCTACCCAACTGCGTAAAATTTTTATTTATACCCAAATGTCGAGAAAAAAAATAAAAATACATTTCATTTATATTTAATTTTAATTACAAATTTAATTTTGTGTTGTCCAAAAATGGTTTTGGGTTAGTTGTTTTTCATTTTTTGATTTATTTAATAAACATATAAATTACAATTAATAGGATTATAAGGCTAAAATTAATTTCGGAGCATAATATTGTTAAGGGTTCTGTTATCTAAATATTGTTACAGTTTTCATACTTGATACTAATTTTATTTTTATTAATTTATTTATCATACGATAAGTTTAAAATGACTGATGAATAAATTATAATTATGTAAGAAATAGTATAGAAATTATTATAGTTAACTTATTGTAATAATTAAGCTAAAATAAATATTATTAATAAACATTTAGTTAAATGTATACTCTGTAAGAGGCCACAATTTAAATTCTGGGCTAAAAGCTGTATGAAACTGTTGTATTAAAAATATCTTTAAATAAAAATATGCCTAGAATATATATCTACCTATCTAAAATGTATATTTATTTCTGAAACAATAACTCCAAAACCAAACGACTTACTACGACATGTTGTTTTTAAACTATCGCGATTTGAACACATTATTATAATATACTACGGGACTAATCGCGCACTAAAACTACGAGATAAATAAATACCTCATCATCCCGACGTTTCGGCCGAGTTGCATCGACCGTGGTCACGGGTAGACTAATAATCAGTAATCTAATCAGTCTACCCGTGACCACGGTCGATGCAACTCGGCCGAAACGTCGGGATGATGAGGTATTTATTTATCTCGTAATTTTAGTGCGCGATTAGTCCCGTAGTATATTATAATAATTACTACGACATACTTACGATTTAAATTTAAATTTAAATACTAATTCTTTTATAGTTAATTTTCTCACTAAATATCAGAAAAATGTCTTTGTGCACAATAAAATGTAAATAATCATATCGTAAGGTAGCTACTGTAATTTTGTAAATGTTATTTTATTGAAAAGTTTAAGTGATTGGTTAAGAAAAATGTAATTTGTGTAAATAATCACGGATTAAATTACTTGATAATAAACAATAAATAACATCAGCTCAGGTTTTTTATTTATTTATAACACCTGCATGTAAATAATTAAGTTTAGAAATTCTCAAATCATTCGCTAATTGTAGCACTTATAGCGTAGCGTAATTTGACTAGGTATCTTTCAGCGATCACCAAAGTTAAGCAATGTTCGGCACGGTCAGTCTTCGGATGGGTGACCGCGGGCGATACAACGGAGCAAAAAGTATTTTAGACAATGAAATATGAAAATAGACCCAATCATGAAGGCGTCATTATAATTATAATAGGTAATTAAAATGTATGTCTGTTTCTTTTTCACTTTAGGCATTCGATAGAGAGTACTCTTTTTATTTTGCTATTAAATTTATGTTGGCGTCTTTATTATTTGGCCTAATATGTAGGTATATCTTTTTACGCCACCACAATTTTTAATTTAAAAGAATCCTTTATCAAGATAGTAATATAAAAAGAATAAATTTTTGCTAAAAAATAAACCGACATATCTTTGTAAACACGAAATGCTCAGAATAGAACAAAAGTCAGTTTAATTAATGTGAACCATAATAATAGATAGAATTAGAAATGTAGCAACCAACAATGTAGAGATCAAAATCATGGATGCAATAAAAATGCTCTGCAAATTGAAATGGAAGTGGGCGGGACACCTCGCACGAGCTACAGACAACAGATGAGAGCACGCATCAGCTACTGGTATCCCAGAGAGATTGCGCGCCCAGTCGGTCGCAGAAGGAGGAGAGACCCAGGCGAAGGTGGTCCGATGACGTCGTCGAAGCGGCGGGTCCGACTTGGACTCGACTCGATAAAAATCCTTAACTAAACTCCCAAAATCGATATTCATGGCACCGCATGGATGAGGCTTTGTACCAAATTTGGGTGCCCAAATGATATATTTAAATATTAATTTAATTTGTAATTACACAGAAAAACAAAACAAAAATCGATTTTCACTATGACAAAACCTACTACCTACTTAAACTAAACACAAAATAAAATAAATCCTAGTCAAAAAGTCCCTCGATTTTTTTTCAATTTGGGGAATAAAAAAGAAATAAGGCTAATATTTTTTAAAATATATTAAATAGCGTTTACAAATTACTACTGTAATATTTATATCAGTAGGTATAGTGATACTAAGAAGTTTATTAGTCAGTTTGAATTATTGTTCCTGTGTTCAAACCACATAACTATAATTTGAGGAAAAAACTAATTAGCCAAAGGTTAAGACGCTCCAACAGTAAACTTTAAGGTACCTATTTTACAATAATGTCTTGCAGTATACAAATAGAGTCTAAAATCGCGTGTCGTTTGTTTTTAGACGAAACTCGAGATGAGAATTCGATAATTTTTCGCAGTTTTAGTTCGTTTAATAAGAAATGAAGCCGTGTTTGCAATAAAATATATAAATTTGTCTTTAGTTTAGTAAATTTTCTATTTTATGATTACAAAAAATATTGTAGTTATCGATTTAAATATTGAGAAATGCGAAACGAAAGATTTTTTCTAAAGCTTTTTTTTGTAATTTTTTTTTTTTCAAGATTCCAGATAATTTTTTTGCAATATTATTATAAAAGTCTCTCTTGTGAACTATTATTGTGTGCTTTGTATTTTTTCCAAGTTTGTATCAGTTACAGTTACGCCAGTTGCGACGAAAAACATCACGTTTTACGGATTTTTGTCTTTGGGAAGCGCCTTAAATCCAAAACTCAGATAAAAGCCCGAGAAAAGCTGCCGCCTTGCAATATAGCGCTATAGAGAATTTTGTTTCGAGCACCTCTCGATACATCTGTATTTTAGCTCCAACCGTTACTCGCACGATAGCAAAGACACTTAAGGCACGTATTTAGTCTTACTTAGGCCTAAACTCCACTAAGGCTAAACGAAACGGATGAGGAGCTGGGCCGGTTGTTGTAATATACAGGGTTATTTCTAATCAATTAGCATCCTTCTAGGGGCTTATTCTGTACATCAAAACTAACAACTTTTGTTCTACTTTAGTCAAAAGTCAAAAATATTTTTGTTGTTCCATAGAAAAATATAGTTCACCTGCTACCAAATATATGGAACAGTTGTTTTTTTTTAGTTTTGACGAAAGTCGTAGAACAAAAGTTGTTAGTTTTGATGTACAGGATAAGCCCCTAGAAGGATGCCTATTGATTAGAAATAATCCTGTATAGGTTTGTCATATTTCCTCGATGAGAAACAAAATACAATTGTGAAAAATAAAGGGAATAAAAAGCGGTCTTATTGCTCTATTAATTTCTAAGCACAGCTATATGATATTTCTGCAATAGATTTACAATCTACAACGGTCCACCTAGTTAAGCTTTATGTCTCCGCTTCACTCAATTTTGGTAGAGATTATTTAATAAAGATATTTGTAATTGTAATATTTATATCTGTATATTTTGTTGGTTACCTGTTACAAGAGGACGTCCATTATTTTGTCAACTAGCCTATTATGTAAACGCTGTACATGTACAGCGTTTACATAATAGGCTAGTTTCGATATAAGGTCATGACCTTATATCGATTTTTAGGGTTCCGTACCTCAAACGGAAAAAACGGAACCCTTATAGGATCACTTTGTTGTCCGTCTGTCCGTCTGTGTGTATGTCAAGACTCCTTTATCTCGGGAACGCATAAAGATATCGAGTTGAAATTTAAACTGTATACGTATATCTATGATCTCTTGCAGTTTTGTAAAAGAAAAACTTCTCAGTTACTCGTAACGTTTGAAAAAGTTAAAGCCGTTTATGTCGTAAAAAACCGCATATTTCGCACTCAAAAATATCAAAACCTACGGGGTACTTCCCATTGACATAGAACTATGAAATTTGGCGAAAAGGTCTTTGAGTATACATATAGGAATAAATCTGAAAACTGTACATTTTTAATTAAATCACAAAAAAATAGGGCCTCAAAATTCACAAAATATGTGTTTAAAGTGAAAAAAGTTTTTTATTCAAAGTGATTAAATCGTATCACGTCAGGTATCATATAAAAGAACTTCATTAGCATGTGCTAAAACAGGTTTTTAATTATTTTAATAACGTGTTTGTACGGAACCCTCGATGTGGGAGCCTGACTCGCACTTGTCCGGTTTTTTAAAGAGTAATAGGTATTTAACTATTTACAAAAATATTTTACTATCTAACACAAAATCTGTTATTCTATAAGTTATAACACAACCGATAAAGCTTTTGTACATAGAAGAGTTGATTTTTTTTCGATTTAGGGTTTAACTCCGTCCACAGTCAAAGTACCTAATTGTTCTTGTTTTCATAACGATGAGTAAAACAATATAATTATCGCAGAATATGTTCGTTGTTTAAGGAAACACTTAATATTGTGTTACATATGTCATTGAGTAATACATAAACATACACCCTATAGTACACCATACATACGTCGTGTAAACTCAAGGATTTCTCGATATCAAGAACTTAGGTAAGTAAGTAGGTACCATACTGAAGAGGCATCGTATGAAGGAAACGTTTCGTAGCTGGAGTTAATTGTTTCAGTTACCTACTTCGATACCAAACTTGGATATAAGAAAGTATTAGATGTGGTTTGGTTAAAAACTGTCATTATTATTACTTAGTAGAGAAAATAGTTTTTTTTTTTTAAGAAAGGACACGTCCACAAAATGTATAGAGGCTGGTATAATAATAATCAAAAATTCTAACCACAACACTCGTTACATTTCGAGAAAGTTCATATTTTTCTGAGTCTATTACAACAGCTAAAAACAAAAAAGAGCCCTCCGATTTATTTTGAAATTAATTTTGAATTTATTAGAAAAAAATAATAAATGTGTTTGGCTCAATAGGTAGTTTATCTCTAGCAGCCCTGATTAAGTAACCTCCAAATTGTTAAATAAAAGCATTTTTACCAGTTTGACACACTTTTTAAGTGATTTTTTGTCACATTGTACCTACTAACTGGTCACACTGGTAGGTTCCAATTTTTAATTTAAGCAAATTAAGAGATAAATGTGGAAGAATCAGCTACGAATGCAAGTAAAATAACTATAGAAGCACTTTATTTCTGCTAAACTAGAAAAAAATAATAAGCTGTATTGTTATTTTTCATACAATTTATTTTTCGCATTTATAAAAAATTGGAGGGGTGAAAAAATCTGAATGAAATATTGTTAGGAAGCCCATATAACAAGCTTTCAAATGATGTATATATCATCTTGGTTCGATTTTTCTCTGAATAATATACCACTCGTGGACGTCACCTTCAATGTAATTATAATAAAAGTTATAATTTTAAATTAAAAAAAAAAAAAATAACCCCTTTAATCAATCGTCAATTAGATATAAATAACAATGAGGTAAAGAATACTATAAAATATCAAGAAACGCACATGTGTGTAGGTATGTATGACTTATTTTACGAAATAATCCATAAATAAGTAATTTGTTCCCATTAAGTGAATGAATTGATAATAAATTACGAATTCAATGATCCGCATCGGACTAGGATTAAACGGTTTATCAGCATTACCCGGATTCAATGTTCATTTTATCCATAAGCCTAGTTTTAATGGATATACAAATTGTACGACTGGATCCCTGGCCTGTTCCTTTTCAATGTGTTTTTGGATACTTTGCGTTTTTTTCTACGGATTTGCAAAACTTGGGAGATTCACTGCCTTATTTTACTCTACTGCGTGCATTTTTTTCTTGTATGTGGGCCTTAAAAATGTGACACCTAAAATAGTAGTGATATGATTATTATTGGTAAAATTTATATCCTATCCTACTAATATTATAAACGCGAAAGTTTGTGAGGATGGATGGATGGATGGATGTATGGATGTTTGTTACTCTTTCACGGAAAAACTACTGAACGGATTGAGATGAAACTTTTCAATAGTATAGCTTATATATCAGAATAACACATAGGCTATAAACTAATATTATAAACGCGAAAGTTTGTGAGGATGGATAGATGGATGGATGTATGGATGTTTGTTACTCTTTCACGGAAAAACTACTGAACGGATTGAGATGAAACTTTTCAATAGTATAGCTTATATATCAGAATAACACATAGGCTATAAATTATAATGATATATTGCATATGCGGGCGAATCCGCGGGTAAAAACCTACTTCCTACTTCCTTCCTACTAATATTATAAACGCGAAAGTTTGTGAGGATGGATAGATGGATGGATGGATGTATGGATGTTTGTTACTCTTTCACGCAAAAACTACTGAACGGATTGAGATGAAACTTTGTAATAATATAGCTTATATATCAGAATAACACATAAGCTATAAATTATAATGATATATTGCATATGCGGGCGAAGCCGTGGGTAAAAACTAGTGTATATATAATATTGATTCAATAAATACGGAAATTCCTATTCACCTCAACAATAATGGCACGCTCGATAAAAACAACTGGACCGATACGACTTAATATTTTACACAATTTATTTGGCATATATATAGGTACGTAGATGGTGAATTATATTTGACTACTGCTCGTCATGTCTGAACTAAAATTGTTACTATGTTTACTTATTAAACCAATTATTTTAACGCATGTTCTGTTAGAAAAAATGTATGAAAAATATCTACTTTGAAAATATAAATAATCGTATGAAAATTATTCGAAAACTAGTTCTAAATCTCAGACCAATTTTAAATGTACAAATTCGATATAATCTGGTTGCAACTCCTTGCACAAGTGCATTACATCACTGCATCCAAGATTGCTATTCATAAAAACAGGCAGGTAGACACCCTCTATGTGTGACTCTATACAACTTTACGATTATGTAGAAGTAGCTACGTGTTAGCTCTACCATCTTTGGAAGCGAGCTTTTGAAATAGTTCATGTTCTTTTGAAGAGATGGCGCTTTTATTAAGTTAGAATTTTAATGCTTTAACCAAAGTTAAAGCTCAGATAAATATAATAAGCTTTACTATATAATTATAATGATTAATCTTTTGTACAAAAACTTGAGCTCTAAAAGCAACCAGCTACATAATTTTTATTATTACAATATCTCCATTGTAATTCATATTTATAAAAAAAAACGTAAAACAGATAATTTGGCTGAAATTTATTCACTTTATGTATTTGTTACATTTTTGCAAACGAATTTATATAATGTTTTGATTCCTTTTTATATTTATTTGTTATGTAATGCAAGAATATCCTCGGAACAAAAGAGTCAAAACTTAATTTACAAAGACCAAAATATAGGTGTGTAGTAAAAAAAAGAGAACTCTGACAAATTGATTGTATCTATTAGCAGAAATCCTTTAAACGTATTCTTTGCTACAATCATCTACGACTGCCTACGGTGTAAACGGTGCTACGCTATAGCTGGTGCTACGCCCGTAACGACAGCTCAACGTAGCGTAACTGAATATTTTATCAAGACGGTGTAGATGACGATGTGTATGTAAGTTAAGCAGCTTAATTACTAACTATAACTATTGTAACTATGCTTTGTGAGCAGAAAGCGTACTTATTCTTTTTTGGTAATTATTGTACAGAAGCCTTGCCTTGACTTTGCATATTAAACGAAATTGTTCGTCTTTGTGTAGCTCTTTACATTCCTCTTAAATTTCGTCATTACCGCCAGGAAAACTCTATTAAAATATACAGAGTTACATCGCAAGTACTGCAGCTTACGTTTACGTATAAAAATAATTTTATGCAAACCAATCCGATTAGATTTGAGCTAAAATCATAATATTAGTGTGCAAATTTATATTATTAGTATCTTGTGCGGTCCAAGGAT
This sequence comes from Hypomecis punctinalis, assembly GCA_949316475.1. NCBI lineage: Eukaryota > Metazoa > Arthropoda > Insecta > Lepidoptera > Geometridae > Hypomecis > Hypomecis punctinalis. The sequence continues at coordinate 23,672,449 of OX438804.1, forward strand.
AGCGTGTTTCTTACCAAAGTAAAGCAAGTTTTAGAACGGTCTGTCTTCGGATGGGTGACCGCACATGGTATTTAAAACCTAGCGTTTCCGTAAGTAGGTTGAAAGGTTAAGTTGTTAGCTTGGACTCTATTAACTGTTAGGAAAAGTTAGAAGCTTATAAACGGTTTAAAAACTTAAACAGTGAAAAAGCGTGTAACTTACATTTTACATAACGGTGTACTTTACATTTTTTAATTTATATTGAAATGGTAAGAATAAAATGTAATTTATTTCTTTCTAAAATAAGAACAAAAGAAAATGATATTTCAAAAATAATAAAACTACAAAAAAAACTAATATCCAAATATCTTTTCTTTCTGTTCCCCGGAACTGTGGCCGAGTCCATTAAAATGGCCGTCCGTTTTTGTAACCTATACAAACTGAATTACATCGACCGTTCTTTCGGTTAACAATTTAAATGTTCAATGGGAGGTGCCAGGAGCCCGCGTCCCTCGGGAAGAGAGACGACGTCGATAGAGCTGCATAGCTGCGCCGTACAAATTCAATTTTGTTCGATGTTCGACGTCGCATTTGGTTACCTATTCTATTTATGTTTTGACCAATAGTAACTTTGCCAGATACTCAAGCACGTAGTATAAGCGTCTGCTAAGACTCAATGGAAAAGCGTTTGTAAAATATACCTATTTTCCTGTAAGTAAGATTTTTTTTACGGCGAGTGAGTCAGAAACAAGCCATGAAGCCAGTCTGTTTTTGATAAAGCTACATAACTCCGCATTACAAATTGAATTTTGCTTGAAGTTCAACGTCGCATTTTATACTTATTCTATCTCTTTTTGACCAATAGTAGCTCTGAAACATATTCGAGCACGGTATTATGTTAACCCATTTGCGAAAAGACAATGCAGCCCTTAGTAAGTAAAATATTTTAATGGTTTTTTTAAATGTAGTGAAAGCGCAATCATTTTGTATTAATGCTGCATCTATATATTGTTTATTTGGTCAGCAATTTCAATGAAAGCGCCAGGAGTCTCCCGGGAAGAGAGACGGCATCGATAGAGCTGCATAGAAATGCGCCGTACAAATTCAATTTTTGTTCGATGTTCGACGTCGCATTTGGTTACCTATTCAATTTCTGTTTTGAACAATAGTAGCTTTGCCAGCTACTTAAGAACGGTGCACATGTAGGTATATCTGAAACGATGTAAACGAGTTTGAATAAAGAGATCATTCCGATAAGAAAGATATTTGGATACGAAATGAAAGCCCAGATTTGTAATATGTGTAGTAGTCCCGTACAAATTGAGTTTTGTTCGATGTTTTATGTCGTATTTGCTTACTTATTCTATTTTCTTTTGACCAATACCTAGTAGCTTTGCCAGAGTTTAGCCGAGTATACAAGCTCGATAGCGCGGTGTATGTGCATCTGTAAAGATGCTTCGTATAAGCAACTGCAATCATATCTTCCAGTGAGAAAAAAATTATAAAGCCAGTCTTAAGACTATTTTTGTGATACTTAATACTGCAAAGCTGCGTACTAATTTAATTTCCACGAGCCTATGGATCATTTATGACCCACTTTCAAAAATGATTTCTATGTTTGTCTGTGTATATTATTAATTTTGTATGTTCATCGTTATTTTTTTAGTTCAAAGTAGTTTAATTCCGAGGTGTGGTCCCATTTAAATTTTATCGAAATCGGCTATGCCGTTTTTGTAAAAAACAACGATGTAAAAATGGTATACATCAATTCAAGCGAACTAATTCGAATTTTGTACACAAGGGTTTTGCCTTTATTTGAGAAAAATAATTATATACCTGTTGCCTTCTTAGCAATGGTGATCAAATAAGTGATTTATTTACTAACCTATTTTACTATCGCGTCTCTCTGAAGTCTAAATTTACCCTACATCTTAAAAGGGGCAGTGATTTACACAGGTGTCGGCGATTAGCATCGAAGAGGCGGGTCGCACCGGGCGCGCATTTCAATCGACACCGGCCGGCGCCTGCTGAATAATGCATATCGAACTTTGATTGAAACGGCACAACACTATGCTGGGGAAGCCCCGATAATTACTTACAAAGTTTAGCTTAGTTCGATCATTTTATCTGACAAATACAATGTTTACAAAATCGTTTCTAAAACTACAACAGAACATCAAATAGTCATGTAGCTCATTTTTTAAATGATTAAATAAAAATAGTTTTATAGGTACCTAATCGCATGCTATGAAATCATGTTCGTTCAATAATTAAAAACAAATAGAAATAACAAACAAATTACTGAGGCGTTTTCTAAAAAAAATGTGATAAAAGTGTCCAATAGATGGCGACAATAGTTTGAAATCGTCGATCCTTTGACTATGGAAATCGTACTGTCATTGTCAAGATGTCTTCTTCTTCTTTTTTATGTTTTGGCGTCGCATTATTGTGCATTTGCCAATATCAAGTATTAAGATTGAATAATTTTTAGTAATATTTTATCAAAATAATCACATCATAGTCCAATAAAGTCGTGGTCAAGTCCAAACGTAGTCCAAGTCATACCTCAGTAAAGTATTGGAGACTTTAATATAAGTTTCTCTCTCACACCCTATTCCAGTTGATAATCACAGATCAATTTATATGACTATTAGGTACGCCATCTAGTAGGTTTTGTGAAACTATTTTTTTTTTGGAAAACGCCTCATTGATTTTAAATTATTGCTTCTGTTTTTACTCGGTTTCTTGAACATTTACGTTGCAGCAGACTAACGGTTCAAATAAAGAGCCACGATAGCTCAATATCTCCTCGGTAAAACATAATTAAAAGTACATGCTTAGAAAGTATTCATTTTAGCAATAGGGAGTGATCCTTTGGTTATACATGAAATGAAACAAGAAACGAATTTACCTTAAAGGAATTTAGTGAACGAATTTTGAAAATAATTATTTTCAAAATTCGTTAACTACCCAAGTAGAGATCTTAGAGTATTGGTCCCATAGTATAAAAGGCTCAAAATAATATGTACTACTATTATTGCTTTGGCCGGCACTTTCAGAATCAGCCCAAATATGTATGGACTGTGAATAATGTCCTTTGTCATAAAATTTTTGAAGAGTAATCTAAAGTTACAAAAAATAGTCGAATCAATGAAATCAAAGTTCTAAGGAAACTTTTTTGACAAAATGGGTAGGTAAGTACAGGTTTGACCCACCTGACAAATAGTAAAAACATTGCATCACGGATACAAATTAAAATGTCACAGTTTTCTCAAATTTAAATAGCTTGTGACACTTACAAAATATTCTCGAAATTTAACGAAATCACTCGCGAAATTATAAGTGGTTTAATTTTATTTATGCCTAGTGTTAAATAGGGTTGCAACAATATGAGAATACAGCTGAATTAATAACTCTCGCTTTTTCGAAAAACGATTGAATTTTCTGTTTTCAATACCTAAAATATATTAAACTTCCTATGACAGAACTGTATGCAGAAGTCATATAAGATATAGTTTTAAAAACTCATCCTCCATGAAACTACTGAGACAGCTTTTTGTCAATAAACCACAGCCTGTGGGGTCGCAAGTGGGCTTTATTACCCAAATATTGGATGTACAGAACATGTCGCAGGCACATAATGTGGTTTTTACTAGCCATAGAATAGGTTAAAGCTAGATATACCACGACTATACGGTAATTTAGGTAAATACTTTTGCTTTTAAATATGGTGTCAACAATATTTGATTAATCGATTTCGTAACTAAAATTCCAAGTCACTGTTATAATGGGTACTGTATCAGCCTTATAAGAGTCCACTGCAGGACGTAGGCCTACCCACGTAGGGTGATTGGGCCATATCCACCACGCTGTGGCAGTGCAGTTGATGGATTCACATACGCCATTGAAATTCTTCTTCTGACATATGCAGGTTGCCTCACGATGTTTTCCTTCACCGAAAAGCCAGGAGTGTGAAATTCCGTACATAAATCCCAAAGAACTCATTGGTACGGGACCGGGATTTGAACCCACGACCTCACGATTGTAAGGCGGGTCTCATTACCTCTAGACCACCACAGCTTAATACTTATAATATAATGGGTACTCCGTGCTAAATTACAAAGAGTCATCATCATCAATGTCTGCTGCAGTACAATATAACTTCAAGAACAAGACGCCTTACCTATACATCTTCTCATCTAGAGAAAACAATAAAAAAAATGCCAAGTCGATAAGTAAACAGATGTCTTCAAAATTCTAGACTGTATCTCACTCCTAAACATTAAACAGGATGTGGTCAACGCGAACTTATCTATAACTAAAAGAAAAGTTCATCGTCTAATGGTCAAGTAAGTGGTTTAAGGATGAAAATCGATTGCACTCAGTGTTCCTTAAGCGAGTTGCAGACCAAGAGCTAAGCTAAGTTAGTTTGGGGTTAGCTCGCATAGCTGAGACAGTTTTCCATTGATCTGTGCAAAATGCGAGCTATGCACGATCTATGAAAAACTGCGTTAGCTATGCGAGCTAAGCTAAACTAGCATAGCTCATGTTCTGCAACCGGCATTAAGCTTGATCAATTTTTGTCTGACTTAGACCTTTATTTAACCGACATCGCGGAACTTATCCCGCAACGAAAATATGTGATAAATAAATATATGTTCTTTATTTACGTTTTAACATCTATCATCAAATTGCGCCGAATATTTTGACAGAACGGATTTTTGCGGGCAACGTCGTGTTTTAGCCGTTATTTTGATTGAATTTTTAAATTCTTTTCTGAAACGTTTGCAGAAAATGTTATGTTTGCCGAAAATTGGTGAGAATTAACTAAATTAGATAAACACGAGACTACCGGATTTCAGTACATCTTAATGCGTGCTATTTCTATTTGTGTAACTGATAAAAGGTGTAAAAATGAGTTCAGAAAATTCTGATTGTGGACTGGGCATAGCATTGTCTCTTGTGGCTCAATTTGATGATACATGTTGTTTTGACTGAGTACTATCGGTCGTGGTCTTGAAAAGACCTTGAACATCCTGACCTGCGTTAGGTACGTTGTCTTTATTCAATGACGACTTCGTTGGTTATTCCTTCCACAGCTAGTATCAACCAAGTATTTGTTTTGGATACCTACGAAGCGGTTCCGCTCAACGTTTCTGATCTTACCCAGAGTGATAATATAATCTGAAGCTGTTCAAAGTCAGGGTTAATAGGTATTTTTAACCCTTAGCCGCCTGACGTGTTTTTCAGTTACACTACCACCTGACGTCAGTCCGTCAGAGTGCGCGTGCGCCAGTCGACGGGGGTGCGCGTATTCCCTGACGATGGAGTACTGAATACTCCGAAACTGGTCGGGTTCCCAGCGGCCCGGCCGCGATATCAAACGTGAGTAATAACTGGTGTTTTTATTTAGTAAAACAATTTTTGGCTTTATTAACACATAATTATTATAAAATCACAACCCACTAACTTTCATAAGTTGTGGCGGTAACCAAGGTACATTTTTGGCTGCATTCAAAAGCACCAAAGTAGTTTTTGTACTTTGAAAGTACGAGTATCATCGTCAGAAAATGAATTTTCAATCCGTGTTTAATAAATATTTTTATTTTCAGAATTTTGAGATCATAATCGTTACATTATGTTATAATTCTTAGTTGCACTTGCCTTCAATGGCGTGATCCACTGAAATATACTTAAAGTCATTGCAATCTTAATTTGGAAGTTCTGACACATTCTATTGATTTTCAGAGCCTGAATAAACTACCTCTCACCGTCGTAGTATATCTGATTAAGTCATTATACATCGTCATAGACAAAAACCGTACCTTAAAAAAGGTAACTTAACCACCTGACGTCGGTTTCACAGACCGCAGGGAAACTATTATTGACTGTAATTTTTAATTGCATTCGCTTTTGGAGCTTTCGAGTTCATAGTAAGTAGGTACTTTTGGGGGAGAAGAAAAAGTACCTGGAATCACAGTTGCGCTACGTGCATAGTAACGGAATAATTTGAAAAACAATACCGCCGGAGTCTCTGAGACTGACGTCAGGTGGTTAAAGGTTAACCGACTACCAAAATCGAGGAGGTTCTATGTTAGTCTGTCTGTACTTTTATGTATGCTCATCGAAATTTTCGCCGCTTGTGAATCGATTTAAAATAAATATTTTCAAGTTCAAAAGGGTAGTACTTCCGAGGTGGTCCCATTTAAGTTTTATCGAATTAGGACTGAACCATTTTCGAAATATCAATCAATGTAAAAAATCTATACGACCGAACTATTCGGACTTCGTACACGATTGAAAACGGTTTTGCCATATTTTGCGAAACAGAATTTTATATATATTTTTATTTTTTATTTATTTCCATTTACAAGTTTAATTTCTTAATAAATAATTAGGTGCCGCAAAACCATAGCAAGTTTGTCGCGGCACTCTTGTTCCCACACACGCTGACCAATATTTTATAATTAATATGTGCTAAAACAGTATTTTGACAATATTATGCATCCGTTATAGTATTGATTGTATAAACATATATGGGCAGTAGTACCCATGTATGTATAGACAAACAACAAACATGCATCGATCATATGTATGCGCGCTTCATATTTGAACACAACGTCGTATAGCATCAGGCGAGTTGATGGTCATCTACCCATCCATCAGCCATAGGACGTTCACTGCTGGACATAGGCCAGCCCTATGGATCTCCAATAAGACCGGTTGGAAGTGTCTTGCTTCCAGCGCAATCCCGCGGTCTTAATGAGGTCATCCGTCTACCTTGTGGGTGGACGTCCTACGCTGCTCATGCCGGTACGAAATCTCCACTCGAGAACTTTTCGACCCCGTCGGTCATCAGTTTTCTGCGCTAAGCGCCTTACCCACTGCCAGTTAATAGTCAAACGAGAACTTATTCGCTGTGAAAAAGGCATGGTTTATTCATATCTAACAGGTATTATGATGGACGTAAAATTAGACACCATTTTGTAATTTTCCCAACGCACATGCTATGTATATTTTATGACTTTATCAAAATCCAATGAATTATTTGGATGCAAGTTTGGCGGAATGTAACTGGTCGCTTTACGAGTCCCAGGGCTGTCATATAGGTCGCGTGTTATAAACCTCTTTTATAGGGTTGTCGCGCAGAAAATTAAAAATTTTGATGAGCTCGGTTGGGATATTGGGCATGTTGCGTAACGATTTGAATTGCTGACAACGTTTGGAAGATGATTTATTTTTATTTTTGAGATTTACATAGCAGTTATATTTTGCTGAATGTTCTGTTACTAAGATGACGGATATTGAAAATTTAATCATAAAGTTTTGAAGCAATTGACAAATATAAATAGGTGAGACAAAATTGTTATTTTCTTTTATTTGACAAAAGACAAAAATATAGTTAACCTTCATAATTATGTATAAGACCATGTACCTACCAAAGTATTAAGTATTTAGCCCAGTGATTATAGGTACCTATGCCCAGGGTTGTGATGTTTAATATTTGTTAATTTAGCAGAATTATAATTACTGTACCAGCTTTTTAATACCTACCCTTGAAGGGTGATATAATTATTGATTAATACAAAAAGACAATAAAAATTGTTAAATCTAGTTTCAAGACTTTATATTGTTAAATTTTACAAAATCTATCTCATTTTATACTATATATAACGGGACTAAACTCACGTGTAGGGATAGTCGATACTATCTCTACTACCCACTCAGTGTGCATTGCGAGACGGCTCCGCGTGCTAGCACTCGCCAACTTGAGAAAGGTCGCTGAATGCGACCGAAATTATAGTCGTTACGACTATCCCTACACGTGAGTTTAGTCCCGTTATATATAGTATAAAATGTGTGAAAAGCATGTAAATTTCCATAGTAAAATCTATCTGTCATTATATCACAAAAAATAGCTATTGTTTTTACGAATTCTCAAAATTAGAAGCGTTTTTGACAAATAATTTTGTCTAATATAGTAAAAACTTTAACAAGTAATAATTAGCAAAAACTGTCAACCCTATTATGCGCTTATTAAGTAGCACAGCATTAGGATCACATGAACATGTTTTATAGACTTTCCAATTCCCCTGTGTTGGCATGCAATTTCAAACTTGTGTTCGTTTCGATTGTTCCGTGCTTTTGGCTCTGAACATCGAGCTGTTCTGTAAACAATATGCAGCAATGATGGACACTGTTCACGTCTAACACAATTTAGGCAATTTTAAAACTTAATATGGAATAGATTTGGTTGACTTGCATAAACCTACGTATGTTGCTAACTAAATTAGATTGAAAAACCGTACGTAGTGGCAATTGATATCAGAGTTAGAGTTAGTTGAAAAGATGTTAAGGATTTTAAGCCAATAGGAAGCTCTTAAATACATTATTAAAAATAAACACATATCAGGGGACATCTTACACATGGTATTTGACCCCAAACTTAACAATCTTGTAATATGACTGCCAGAGACTATGTTAATAATATACTATTATTATTTATTGTAATAATTATATACTATATTATACTATTATAATCTACATATTTTTAAATTCATACTTGTATATATAATAGTATAATAGACACAGAGCAAACACCTATGTTATTCACGAAAATGCTTGCTCTGGGTTGGAATAAACAATATAAAACAGAAAAAAAGTCGATGGTGGGAATCAACCCACACCTCCTTGGCACAGTAGTTAGGGTCATTAATCACTGGACCACCGCCGATGCAGCCAGATGGCATATAACATTGTAAAATTAGGAATTCATCGGCTTATACCTAATCGAAGATATGGAAAAAAATTGTTACTTAATTGAAGCTGGTCAGCAAAAAACAGTTACAGCCCCATGGTCGGATCTAAACCAACTTACGAGTATGTTACTTGGTGAAATATAAGATTGGGAAGCAATGAGGAGTATAATATCTGATCCCAAATGGAACAAAGCTTATAATGTGGCTGCGAGAGGCTGATATATATAAAGGAAATAAGTAGATGACTTAATATTAAACTATTCTGCTAATTTCATTATGAATATTCATTTTGTAGAAACGGGTTCTCAGTCAAAACATTTATAACACAAGCTTGAAAACTGGCAACATGAATACTGCAGCAACAGTACGTTACGTCCCACAGCGGGCTCTTAATTACACTCGGCCCAAAACATATGTCATAAATTCTAATGGACCGACCTACCACCTCTACTGAACAGAATCCGCAGGGGAGTCACATTTAAGGGCACAACTACACTGAAATAGTGCGGCTTTTAATATATTTTTGACCGACGAACCACCGGAGGAGGTATACAATTCGACGCGTATATTTTTTTTATGTATAACCATGCATAACTTTTTTTCATAGTAGTCCGATTTCAATCATTTTTTTTTATTGGAAAGAATATACTTCGAAATTGGTTTCATTTAAATTTTATCGAAATCGGCTAAGCCATTTTTGATAAATCAACAATAATGTGAAAAATGTTACATCGATCCGTGCAAAATATTTGCGTTCTAGCGATGCGCCTTGGCTTCGCACAGGTGTATTATACATATGAACATTTCTCTTGAATTACTCTATGTATTAAAATAAACTGCATCAAAATCCGTTGCGTAGTTTTAAAGATATAAGCATACATGGGGACAGACAGCGGAAAGCGTCTTTGTTTTATACTATGTAATGATTCTGTACACGGGTGAAGTCGGTCATGCTATTTTTTGCAAAAAATAATTATATACATATTATAGGTATCAAGAATGTGCATTGTACATATTTTTAAGACATACAAAACATAGTATGTCGTATAGAAACCGACCTACCACCTCTATTGAACAAAATCCACAGGGGAATCACATTTTAGGATAGAACCACACTGACATAGTGCGACAAAGGGATCTACTAGCTACTCTTTTCACTTTTGCAGAGTTGCAGTAGTAGATATATAGTCGTCCCAACGAATAATTTTTACTGTGAGATCAATCCTTAAATTGCTGAAAAAAAATCGACAATTCCACACATGGTGGCAAAAGTCGATGTTAATAAATTTAATACATAGCATATGATGTTTACCCACTAGATAGGTAGTAGATCTGATTGAGAGCATTCGGTCTGTTTCCGTTCGATTATATTACCAGATATGAAATATGATTAAGTTATAAATACATGTTAAGGGACATCTTACACACGATCTCTGGCCCCAAACTAATCAAAGCTTGTGATATGGCTGCTAGAGACACTGTACTGTACTGTATCAGCCTTTGAATAGTCCACTGCAGGACGTAAGCCTACCCACGAAGGGTGATTGGGCCATATCCACCACGCTGGCCCAGTGCGGGTTGGTGGATTCACATATGCCATCGAATTTCTTCTACGGACATACGCAGGTTGCCTCACGATGTTTTCCTTCACCGAAAAGCCAGTGGTGTGAAATTCCGTACATAAATTCCAAAGAACTCATTGGTACGGGACCGGGATTTGAACCCACGACCTCACGATTGTAAGGCGGGTGTCACTACCTCTAAGCCACCACTGCTTCACAGTGACAAAATAAAAAATGTTTAAAACAAAATATGTTTATGTAGTTTAGAGACACTACATAAACATATTTTTAAAAACATACTTAAATAGATAAAATCTAGATAACATAGATTTATAATTTTATATTTATCACGTACAAATATCATAGCACACAAGTTGCAAACGCCATGATCTACTTTTGGTCACTAACATCAGAAAGATCCATGGTCGCGTAAGCCCTTATTTATGGAGACGCGGGGCGTCGCGCGGCGCGTACAGCTTAACTTCCAGCGGCGCGTGGAATGTTTTTTTTTTCGGTAATAGAGAAGCGGTTCGAGCAGTGGCCTGCGACATCGTACGCGCAAAAACAAACATATAGCGATATATCTACGATGTTGCTCATAGAGCTGCAAGACGGGAAGAGTAACGGTCTGGCTGTCCCTGCCACTGAGCCCTCGGTGAATCCTCAAGCCTGCTGCGAAGCACGCGGTGGGCATCGCTGACGGACAGAAGGTCCCCGGTGCGGGCATCGTTTTATCAAGAATTGCTGCTGCGTACGCCGCAGCGATAAACGCGTGGAAAACCGCTCCTCCCGCGTTTACACGCCTTATGTTTAAATTAAGTGCGGGCTGCGCCGCCCATCGCAACGTGTGACGCCCCGCGTCTTCGTAAATGAGGCTTTAGTAACTGTGATTCAGCGATTGTGTTTATTCAATCAACTTGTCTAAAAACTGTGAAGTCGCAAACAGGAACGTAGAATCTTAGAATATTGAAAGGCAAACAGAATATCCCTATTATTTCGTCGTGGTAAAATTCTCTAAATTTTTTTTCATTACTTACACTTTGTAAAGGTTCATCTGTACATAGCTGTCCACATGTAGCTACTTATATGTATTTTTCTTGTAACAAACTATGTCTCCCACTAGGTAGGTACATTTAATTATTAAAATTTAATATTTTGAGCAACTCAACTAGAGTTATAGAAAATAGCTCCACAGGTGCTAAAATAATGTAGGTAATAGATGTAAGGTATGATAAATTTTACCTTTATTGATGTACTACCACAATGAGAAGAAAATTCACATGCTTTGGTAATGATGGGACGGGCCTTGGACGTCGGATGAACAGGAGGCGAGTCACAGAGAACGAGAAACGGTGGAACCTTCCTTTCCTACGCCGAATCCAGGCTGGAATAGATTAAATTAGGAATAAGTTTCTTAATTTTAGTATCTTAAGAAAATCAGAAAGAGATATTAGGATGTCAGGAAGATTATGTACGTTTCAAAGGCAACTTGCACATTATGTATGATATTTTAAAATCTGCAGTTTATTAGCAAGAATTCAGCATTTGGAGGATTGAGTTATATACAATACAAGTCCAATAATCTTTATTGAGAAGAACTGTAAAGAGTAGTAATTTACTAACCGTGTTATTTTGTTCTTTAGGTAACAATATCTAATATAATTTTAGCCAATTTTAAGGATTTTTGCCGCTGTCGCCAGGTTAGAAGTTGTCCTGCAAGCTCTGGGATCTTTTATATGGAGCTGAAGACTTTCGGAGGCTGGGAGAATGTCAAAGACTGGAAAGAGTATCCTGAAACGAACATCAAATAATTAGATTTGAATATTTAGGTTACATATGCAAAGAATCGTAGTCCAATTGCAATACTTTACTTACCATTCAACTTTAAATACTGCATATTCGTTTAGCAGTAATCTTGTATTAATATTTTTAGGTATTTTGAGCAATTTTATCCGATCATTTTACTAGGATTTAATATTTACACTTTACAATAACAATGGTCGCAAAGACGTACCAAAAATCACTATTGCCAGCGCGTGGTTTTAAAAAAAGAAACAGTTGTGGTGTAATATTATTTTACGGTAATATTTGTTCAAAGAGAAAAACGTTAAAACAATGGCATAAGATTGTATTGTATTGTCATCAGATTAGATGACTATTATTTAGCTACTTTGTGTAAAGAAAATAGTTTAAATCGTATTTATAGAAATAACAGGGAATCTATAAAAGTAACGGAATATTTAATTTAATTTTATGGGAGGCAACATTGTAATAAACTACCAGTGACGTCACTGACATAAAGCGAATATGCTCGATAACGCAAATATTGCAGTTATTTGGATTATTAGCGTTAAGATCGTTAGTTGCCTTATGCGTCCTATTGCTAGTATTGCATTTAATTGCGTTGTTGGGCTTATGTTCCGAATGAGTGTTTTTAGCTTTAATGGCATTATGTGCACTGTGGTGATTGTTTGCATTATTGGCCTTTTTAGCAGGAACTGTGTTATTGCAAATAGTTGTGTTAGTGCGCTTATTGCAGTTAAATCAATCGTATAAAAACTAGTTTAGTATAAAAGAGCGCGGGGAAACCAGCTCCAAAATAGAAAACGTCGGGATTTCGAGGAGGTCGGACCTCTGAAGGATAATAAATAGTGAATATCGGGAATTCGAGGATGCCGTACCTCGGATGGAAATAATACACAGTTTAGTTCGGAGGCCATTTCTCTGATGGATTATCGGGAGTTTTATTTCGCGTTGTCAAATCTTTGTTAGAACTATCGGAAAAGTGAAAATTAGTGACATTGGCTTTGTGATAGTGTAATTCAGTGCGGATCGTTTTATATAAGTGAAATTATAATGAAATATAGTGCAAATTGAAGGAGAAACTTGCGGATTGATTTTGTTCGATTTGCATAAACGTTTGGTAAGCCAGATTGGCACAGCTAAGTGCAACCTGAAGATGGTTTGATGCAGTGCTGGATTTCGAAGCTAAGGAACGGGCATATTTCCAGCGTGCCGCTGAACTACTTTGGAAGGGGAAGCTAGCCGACTACGAGGACGAGAGCCATAGGATGGAACATCATCAATTGGTGAGGCAATTCCGATTTATTTGTGGGAGATTGATTTGTAAAAGTATACGACTTTTAAACATTTACAAAATACCTACATTATTCATTTTAAATCTGGCGTGTATTTAGTTGGACCTTAAAAATACTTGATTTATTTCAAAGAATCTTTTGATTGGATACCCTCAATCTCTTACGCACAATCTTACTTTTTATTTGTATTGTTGATTTGTTATTTGTGTGCTTGCTTGTTCTTACTGTGCCCATTTGCAGGTTTGGACTTTCTTATATGAAATATGTTGTGTTTTTCTATACCTAAACGGATTATATTAAGCGCCTTATTTTTAATATTGCGGTGTGTAATATTAATTTGATTACTGCGCTGCGATTATAGCGTATGCCAAGGTTCAACGGAACCTTGAAGATTAATGATTGTACCTACATTTATTTATCTTAATGATATTTGTTTACGTGAAATACACGCATTTGAAATATATGTTTTAATCTTGGAAAAGCCATACGTATCTTTAGCGTACTCGAAGCGTTTAGTGTACTCAAATTCATAGTACCAATATTTGGAGATTTACTAAAGTGTATTAATCTTTAACGGGGATTGTCCCATGTTTACGATCATATTTGTGTAACATGTTTTATATGAATGATATTAATGTTCAGAACTAACAATTATACATTGTTATAGTGCATTTTCTAAATATTGTAATATTTAGAGTACTCAGTTAGTAGTACAGACATAATTACATTGTGTAAGGAATCTGAAGGTCCTATCAAAGGATAGTTGATACTTTGGAAATTCACAGGAGTTTTAGAATTGACTTTGCTTTTACACAGATATTTCATCATTCAATTTTAGCTATTTTACTTACAAGAGTTGAGTGACGTCAGGGCTGGGGTTTTTAGCTGTAAATGCCTCTAAAAACAGACCATCGATCTGGGGATCAGTAACCTCTCGACCGAACGGCGGGTGAACCATTCCACATAACAGAGAAGTTCAATTTACTGACTATGAACCAAAGGCTTGAAGCTGTTACTAAATTTAACTTATTAATAAGTAAAGTCTTTCTACAAGCAGAGAACTATAAATATGATCACACTTTGACTGTCCTTGATGAGCATTCCGATTCTTAGAGTGGGAGACTCTAAATTGTACTATCGTTTATATTTAACTAAGTTTGGATATTCTTTGATGTAATTCCTTTAATGTTAAGACGGTTATACCAGAGACGGTTCTCTTAGCTAGCTGTGAAAATATAGGTAGGGAAATAGCCTAGGTAGGTAGGTAACTTCCATAGGGTCTAGGGGATTCTCTTGGTTCCATTCTTTGGGACTTAGGGAAACCCCACAGTTAAATTTTAGATCGGATCCCTCATATATCACCATATGAGGTTAATTTTGGGGGAAATGGAGGAACCTGGGTTCCTCCATTAGGGGCTTCGGACACCGTAACCGAAGATTGGGACAATTTGCAAAAAAGATAGTCTTGCCCCTTTTTGTGAAGACATGACAGACAGACAACATTGACAAAAGTAGTATAGCCCTTCTGGCTGTTCTCATAACAACAATACGGAGGACTCCTGCCCAAGTCAGGTCAGACGAGGGAGACTATTTGGCGCGGTGAAGGGGCGCCTTACCTATGCCGTGATAACTGTTGTTATGCTATTATATAATAATATGATATTTTAAATAATAATAATATGAGTATGAGTTTTTAATATGCGTTAGAAATATCCTAGCTGTAGGTCATTATGTAGTGAGTATTAGAATTTTAGGTTGTTTAAATATCGGTTAGGTAGTTTCCAAAATCACCATAATCTGGGTTTTGCGGATCACAACGTTGGGTTCACACTAAACGATCATTGGCCATATTTAGTTCATAGTTAGTTTATTTTGTTAATAATTAGTTAATAAAGTTATAGGTTTAAAATTAAGTAAGAATAACTTTAGTCAGCATGGTAGGTCGTGGTTAGACGGTAACATTATTTAAATAATTTTGGGGATACATGTATAGAGACACATAAATATCTATGGGGAGATATTTATATAGGGGGGGGATTTTTACAACTTTATATCGTTCCTATTCTTTGCAGTCATCGACTTGGCATTTTTTCTCTTACATTCCATATTGATGTTTGCAGTGGAGTCACACCTTTACCTACTAAAATATAAATGAAGCCGACAATAGAATTGAGGTTGAATTGTTGGTTGCGGTTCGGAAAACAAATTTTTGGATGGTTAATAGTAATAGTGCAATGAATTGGGCTTAAAACGTCATTAAAATAGATTTCGGTTACGACGTGAAATGGGAATGGTTAGTGTGAATTATTGTGTCCGAAGGATTTAATGGTATATTAAATTATGTGTAATTTTCTATCACCTTCACTACTAAAAGGTGTTACTTTGCAAATCATTTTGAATTTTATGATTTTATTATCGGTGGAACCAATGTCATTAATCACTAATTTAGATAGGTACATTAATAATAAAGTATTTAGGAAATAGATGTATTATTGTATACATTCTCGAAACAACATTGTTTTGTATTTATAATTTACGAATTTTCACTTCATTGTTATTATTTTGGGTATTGTTATCTTAAGTTTGTTTTGTTTTTAAAATGCTGTTTGGAAAATATATTCTTCTTCAACTGTACAATGAAATGGATTAATATTTTTTATTTGAGATTTTATTAAAATCCTGATACGATAATTATCATCATTATCACTAGTTAGTTTCGACTAACTGCTGGACTTAGGCCTCGCTTGTGCTACTATTTCCTATCTCGGGATAACTGCATCCCTTCGAGCAAAACGCATCCACACATGACCCACAACAGTTCTGATGCCGTTGTCCCACTAGACAGAAGGTAGGTATATCTACGGAACGTTTAATTCGCTTATACTAAATCGGCACATAAAATTACACTTCAGTGGCAAAGATGTTTTCTAATGATCCATGTAGCAATTCCATTTCGTTCTTTCACAAAATTCAGTCAAAGTACTCACATACGTCTCAACCCAATTATGGCTTTTTATATGGCTTTTTATGTGCCGTCGTATGGCCTTTTTATTACGGGACGTTTAAATAATTTTACGAGACTACGTTGCCGAAATCACCCCATTTACTTTTTAAACAAGCTCTGTCGGCTTTACGTTGGGGTTTTGAGATTGTTATAAGTAGAGATTACATGTGTGCGCTGTATAAAATGCCATTTTAATCTAATATTATGGATTTTAATAATGAATATAAATAAGAGGTCGGTTTGGCTGCTCTGTGACGGGATTGTTGTAATACCAGGCTATCATCATACGAGGTGTAATTGTTATCGACTTTTGATACATAGACAAAAGACATTGACAGTTTTTTTCATAGAATAAGAACTAAAGTTATAGAAACCGTACTAAAATATAGATATACATATCACTTTGTCTCATTTTAAATAGGAAATTTATAAGGTCTTAGAAAAAGATGCACATACACCCGAACTTACGTAATTTTTAAGGGTTTCACAAATTAGCATTGAGCTATCTCGGGTGTTCAATTCAAAAAGGTAAAAAGTAAAAAGGTAAAATTCCATTCCAACCGGTGATTTTGACGTATGCGACAGACATTGGGTATTTTTTGTTCTACTCACTCTCGCATATTATGCTGTATAACCAGATATAAATAAGAAAGCTGTAAAGTAGTTTTTATTTGAGTAAAATTTAGCAATACTTCTATTACTTGCCATTCTTCTGAGGTTTTTTTAGACGTAAAATTGCCACAGCTAAATGTAGTCCGCCATTTTATATTTTCAATAGGGTCGATCAGATCAGATTATTTGTCTATTTTAATCGCGGACATCTTACGCTACGATCATTAACGTGGACTTCATTTGAGACTATACGACCAAACTAGTCTACTACTGCCTAGCTGCTTTACTAGCCTAGTTCTGCGTGATAAATAATTATATAGCTGGGCTATTTTTGGTCATGGGTTGGTATGAGATATGTAGAGGCAAGACAAAATACTTACCGTACCGGTCTAAACTTATAGTCTTCCCGTAATGTGTTATTGAGTAAAGTCCACTTCGCTGGTCTAGTCGGGCTTGCTGGAATCAGGAACAACATCAACTTCTACAAATGTTTGAATTAATCACACAAAATTTTCCATTACCGAAAACCCAGTGGTTTCTACCGCACGCGTTAGGCAATGTTTAACAATACAAATTGCACGGTTAAACAGTGTTTAAACCTTTTGTGGTATGGCGGTTTGTTTTTAATGAACGCATTAGTACGGGTTGAATAATCCTCGAATTGTAGGCTAACCCCGTAGTAAAAGATAGCCATAATCGTGATTTGCCCTTAGTGCGGCCCTCTCTGAATAAACTTGTACAACTCAAAAAGTTCTTTTAGTTTAGGTAGCTATACGAACGCTTTGTATAAAGCTATCAAAGTTAATTATCTAATTGCTATTGAAATGTACCGATAAGTAATTAGGCACCTCAATTAGGAAAAGTTTATGGGCTCTTGTACTGGTTACTACGCCGGGAATTCTCAATAAACTACTTTACTGCCGGGGTATTAGTAGCTTGACCGGTAACATTATTTTATAGTAAATCAACATTAATGGGGAAAAAATGCCCAGTCGATGTAAATCAACATTTGTAATAGGTAGGTAAATATTATACTTAACTTACTTGTATTTGTTTGATATCTTAATTTTTATAATAAAATATATGAATACTATAAAAAAATTAAAATCCCAAGTACTGTTGGCACCGCGAGGGGGCATTTTTGTTTATTACTAGATTTTATTCATATTTAGTTTGAATATACTAGCCATGTCAGAGATATTCTGAAGTGCCAACTTCGCCATACAAAAACCATAAGCTGTTATCTACCTCTAAATATTATCCGAATTGAGTGTTTTTTTATGTAATCAGCATTTTAATAGCTAGGTTTATATACGTCTTAGTTTGTACAGTTTTTAAATGACCTTAAAGTTATAAGCCTCCAAAAAGTCATATTTTAATGCAAAATTTTGGATGAAAAGTATACAGAAACTAGAAACTTTTATAATAAAAGCTACTACTAGCGTACAATATTTCCTACTCAAGCGATTGACACCAAAACATTTTGTTTACCCAATTTAAGGGGGCGCCTAATTCCAAAATCAAGCGAAAGGTGTATTTTTTAAGAAGTGTAAAGGTAACGAACATAAATATCCATATTAAACAAATACTATTGGAAAAGAAAATACCTACAGTAGCAAAGTAATTGGGTAGAATTTTGTGTTTGGTTACTTTAGAAAAAAAATTAAAACTTCGCATCATGAAAAAAAACATTTTTTTCCAATGTTCGATATTATCAGCGACAACACCACATTATTTTTGACAAATTACGTAGCCAGACTAATGTTCTAGCCAAGTAATCAATTAGTTTTTTCAATACATGCTTAAATTTTAAATAAATAAATAAAATGTCACCTAAAAATGTAAGCTGGCGCTCGAAGCCAACATCATCGTGAACTGTGTCATGCGATTTTCGACTCTAAACAAAGCATCATAGATGATAGCGGGCGATGCAAGAAGCGAGGGTGAAATCTGTTTTTTTCATGGCATTAGGCGCACTCTTAAGGGGTGAAAAGAGTTTTCTCCTGGAACGTAAATTTTATCAAATATATACCGAAATTATTCTCGATAATCTGCAGAAAACGCGAAAACTGTGGTCGATTCAGAATCCTCTTAATTTTGTATGAAAACACTTGTGCTATCGTACGTGCCACAAGCAAAGCTTTGTTTTCAAGATATTATAGGTCAAGCCCAGTCCATATTTAACTTGATGATTTTAGCACGGTCTCTGAAAACACATTGTTCATAATTTTAAATTGTACGTCTAAAAAGTCCTGCAATTTGCAAAGAAACAATTTGTATTCACTATTTCGTTATAACATCTAATGAATGCTTCCAGAAAAACAATGATAACTACTAACTAGAACTTAAACTAACAATGGAGCACTTAATAAATTATTCCTGGTAAATTCTACGAACTTATTGAATACAAAGTCCGGTCCAGTACTCGATCTTGTTACGAGTTCGATTGATTCCCTGTTTGATAAATAATGAGAAAAACACTTGAAATTAATGAGAGACATCGTTACGGTTCCTCGGCACTTACAGCGAGTGTTTGTATTCATTAGTTTGATATTTATATTGATTTAGGTTGTTTCAGTGCTCAAGTGTATTTCAGAACCTGACTGAAGAGAGGAGAAATAATAATTATTTACCTTTTCTAAGTGAAATTGTATCCCTATGTTCTTAGTATTATAACTTTTCGTTCAAATGACGTCTTGTAAGAGTATCTAATATTTAAAACTATTTTCAAAACCTTAAATATTCTTTTCATTGTAGGTACTTTGACGTAATTAAAATTGTAATCCCACTATCTGACCTTTTTAATAATTATAATGTTTGAATTAAGAAAAATAATGAAGATAGTGGATACCATCTCAAAAGTTATTTAGTTTCTTAACTTAATTAATGATCTTATCGTCTTCATAACTCAATTTTTCACTTTTTCTAATAATCCTGTAGTACAATAAGAACTAAGTAAAATTATCATGTCATTTTAATCATACACTAAGGACATACTGTACCAGCCTTTTTAAATTTTAATTTCCGAAAAATAACTCATTGGTACGGGACTGGGAATTTGAACCCACGGCCTCACGATTGTAAGGCGGGTGTCACTACCTACCTCTAGACCACCATGGCTTTTATACACTACATGTTTTTTTTGATAATTATTATGTTTCACCACTCAGTAGGTAAAATAATTTTCTCATGTGTTTCACATTAATTATTTATTGAAAATAATTACGATCATAGCGGTAATGGCAGACTACTACCATAAAGTGGTTAAAATTTAGAAGTAGATTCGAATGGTTTTAAGACATATTTCATCAAAATTTACTGTTATACCAAAGAAAACTGCTTACTGGCGCAACAGTCCAAAACAACTAAGGCCTGCCCTAAAGCCACACCTAGCCGCTAAATCATATAAGTGTTCAAGATAAATCCGAAAAATCCAATCAAAATCTGAAGCACAGGTAAAACCTGATATCACCATTATTTTACTGTAAAACCTTTCAGATTTCCGATAAACTTATCGGAAAAGAATGAGAACGCGAGTGCGACCCAATATTGTGGCGTACAATCGCGGGGCCGCACACACGACGCTCGTAAAAAATGTGAATGGCATATTGAAATATTTCTCGCGACCCTTTCCCGCGTCGATTTTCCTCCTGGCGGTGAATGAAGCTGGCATAAATCTGGATAGCGGCCCGTTAGAGATTCCATTTGAGAGTACATGTTGCTTTTGGGGCCTAATGATTTGTACTAGATTTGTCAGTTGGGTTTTGGTGAAATTTTGTTCCGGGGGAGATGTAAATTGAAATACTTGTCAAGTAGAATTTGTGCAAAAAAAAGAACCTCGTAAGTGAGGTCGCCCGTGTGCCATTTTACTAATTTTGTTAAGTTGACAACACTGCTCTGTCATTGCTAATACAAATAAAAGTGTTTGATACTTGGTAGACACCAATTCAGTTGTCATCAGTACTCGCGTATACCAAGTATAGTCGGCACCTTGGTTGTTGATTCAAATGAGTTCATTGAGACAGTTCTCTTTTTCACATACTCTTGATAATAGACGCTCGGTGAACGAAAAAACATTCCCATACTCGCATTTTTATTCTACGCGCTTGGTAAGTTACCTCAGATGTTCTTTGCTAAAATGGCATTTGCGATTATGGATTAAATTTAATTTATGGGCTTTTGGGGCCTAATGGTGTATAGATTTGTCAGTTCGGTTACGGTAAAGTTAGAATAATATTCATATTTTATATATATATACACATCAGCACATCAGTACCGGCAGCGTGCCCAACATGCTGGCAGTATTGCCAATCAGCTTGGCAATGCTGCTTATACGTTGAGCCAAATAAACACCAGCATTTTGGTCACGCGGCGGGTACACCAGACGCTCAGAAAGACTTTTGAAAACAAGATGAGATCCTGGCCAACACGCGCACAATGTCTCAATTTCAAGCGGCTCAAATATGTAACCACTGCCGAGGTTAGCATATTTGAGCCATTTGTGCTGCTCCGCTGACGGCGCCAAAGTATCGACGCAAGTCGCGTCCCATACTAAGGGCCGTCTACACTTCCATGGGACCAGCTTCATACCGTCAGGCCTTTTGCCATCACCACGCGCAAACCCATTCGGTTCGAGTACGGCTGCGATATTGGCGGTCGCAAAAGCCCTGCGTATGACATCGTTCACAATGGCGTGGCAACCAATTCGACCAGCGCTTCTTGACCAAGAAAGACGGTGGTGACCAAGCTGGTCAACTAGGGTAACTGAATAGGTGAGAGCGCTCAGCTATGTGCGGCGCGGCAGCAAGGTGGGTCGACTATCTCGACGATATCATCAATACCGCCGGTCGAGCCTGGTCACGACCGGCAAAGAGCCGAGGCAGATGGCACTGCAAGAGAGAGGCCTATACCCAACAGTGGGTCAAAGAAAGCTGCGGATGATAACGATTACGAAACAAATTAGTTGAGATTGGCTGTTTTTTTGGGTTTGAAATGATTATTTGCTACAATATTTGTGTACCGTTTCACATTGAATTGGGGCTAATATTTTGTGGCGCATTTACTGTTTTAGTTACCATATTTTTTTGACAAGATAAACATAAACAAACATTAAATTATATCGCGGGCAAAGCCGCGGGTAAAAGCTAGTCATTTATAAAACAGTTACTATGCGATCTATTGGTTTTGAATGACTACATTTTTGATTTTTTTTATCGAAATATAAAACAGTGTAGGTACTGATGTGCTGAAATAAGTATCTTATTTGCGATGTCATTATAGTTATTTGAAAATGTCGTGAGAGCAGTTATACCTACCCACATATATTCATAAATTCAATTTAAAATAAATTCGGTTTGAATGAGAAAGTATAACAAAGCAGATTTATTTTAACGGAAAACACTGGGATTCAATCTCAGAGTTTCCAATGCCATTTGTTTTTCAGCGTCGGATCCTTTTTCTATTTTTGTCGCAAAATAAAACCGCTTTAGAAACTTGTTACCAAAACTTAAAACAAAAACTTGTTTCGATGAATTTCACTGATTCTGTTACCTAAATTTAATTTAAATTAGCTCATAACGTATCATATTCAAAATTCTACTTTTCAAGCATATTTCATCGAGATACACTATGGAAACCAAAAACTCATCGTTTTAATTTAGTAAGACGTCCCAAAACTTTTACTTTTTATTTTTCATTTCATTTCATTTCATTTCATTTATTCAACAAATGGGTGTCAGAGACAGACTTTTGAGAAGTCAATAAAAATCTACACAATGGTAAACACTTAACAAAAAAAAAAATCAATTGCTTACATAAATAAATCATCAATTTACACTTATCCACATTAATTAATTAAATTACATTACAATTTGGTACCTGCATCATACATTAAAAACAAGTAAACACAACACATTTGCATAGAAAATGGCCAAAATTTGATTAGTTATGCCATGTTTAGCGCAATTTATCGGATGAAACATTATTTTTCTTTTTACGCAGCTGACGTTATAAAGCGTTTACAGTCCACCGCTGGACATAGGTTACTTGAGTGTTTCAATACAACCGACTAAAAGAGACTTGTTTTCAAGTACTTAGTAGGTAAATAGGTATATGCAATTTAGTTCAGGAAATCTGTCACGTTATGTTCGAATTCAAGATTATTTATTTGTTAGACACATAGTAGTGTAGACAACATACAAAGTTGCATACAGATCTTACAAGAGTTATAAAACGCATGTTCTTGCCGTGGTGGCATACAAATATGAAAAACACAACAGCTAAATCTTTGAAATACAATTCATAAAAAAATGTCAAATATAATCTAAAAATATTACACAGAAATAATTTAGGTACCTACTCATAAGCTAAACAATGTCAAAAAAATAACAGAAGTGAATATAAACAACAGAGATCGAGATATATATGAGAATATTTATGTGATGAACATAAGTGTTGCTCTGTGTCTGGGTGTTATTTAGTTACTATCTATATAAGTATGTATTTAAAAATAAGTATATGTAGTATTATCAGTCTCTGGCAGCCATATCACAAGCTTTGCTTAGTTTGGGGTCAGAGGCAGTGTGTGAGATGTCCCAAAATATTTATTTATTTATATTAATATTGTTGTCAGAAATTAATCACTCAGTCATTAAAATATTTTTGTCGTTTAAGAATTCCCATATTTCATAATAATATTTTTTGGCCAGCAAGCCCTTCAATTTATGTTTAAACATACCAATGTCCAAGTCTCTTATATCTTTGGGAATTTTGGTATATATGTGTATGTTTCCCACACTGCTTTTTCTGACATGGCTAAACGGTTAAAACAACCGTTCAGTCTTCAGGCGGCCTAAAAACTCTGACACCAGGGCTAGCCACCCGGCCTATACGAACTTACTTACTTACTGCTTTTTCTGAATGTACCTGTCTGTTCAGTAAATTTTAAGGAATATGGCTTCTGACCACTAATACATTAAATCTACGTTACTTACATCTGCAGCTTGATTTAAACTCAGATTTTCCTAAAACATCGAATACATGGGATTGCTTAAAAACATAATTCATGCATGAAAATTAAGTAACATAATTTATTCTAACTTATTCTAAAATATTTACAAAATACCTAAACTAAAAACGGTTCACCTTACTTTTTATGTTTAAATATTGTTTCGAGAACCATCTGAGTTGTTTGTCGTTTGCGACAAGTTAAACGGATCCTGCGATTGACGTACAGCAATTTGTGCGAAATAGTATATGAACAAAGTTTTATTTATATGAAACTTTATTTTTGGTATTGAGGCTATGTCGACAGTTTTGGTTCGCTAAAAATAAAATAACAGGTCAAGTTTGATACGAACTTAGAAAAACATATTTTTTTACAAATAACTAACATAAAATTGTTGACGTTATAAAAAGAGAAACTATAAACAGTGAATTTTACTTTACATGGTCCACTGCTGATCATACGCTCACCAACAACAGCTGATTAGCCCATATCCACCACGCTGGTCCAATGCGAGTTGGTGGATTGATAAATAGCAGCACTTTTCTTCTACGGCATTATATTACTATATGTTTCGTCATGATAATTTTCTTCACCGAAGAGCCAGTAGTTTGAAAATCCATACACAAGTGCCCAATAGCCAATAATAATATATATCTACTGGAATCGGGACCGGAATTTAAATCTTCAGTTTCACGATTAAAAAGCAAGCGTATCAAAGTACCTTTAACCCACCAACTTAGTTTCATCCCTTCATCACCAATACAAGTGTAACTACAATAATTATTTTTTGCAAAAAATAGCACGACCGACTTCATCCAGTACAGAATCATTACATAGTACAAAACAAAGTCGCTTTCCGCTGTCTGTCCCCATGTTTGCTTATATCTTTAAAACTATTCAACGGATTTTGATGCAGTTTGTTTTAATAGATAGAGTAATTCAAGAGAAATGTTTATATGTATAATACACCTGTGCGAAGCCGGGGCGCATCGCTAGAACGAAAATCTTATGCACGGATCGATGTAGCATTTTTCACATTATTGTTGATTTATCAAAAATGGCTAAGCCGATTGCGATAAAATTTAAATGGGACCAATTTCAAAGTATATTCTTTCCAATAAAAAAAGAATTATTGAAATCGGACCACTATAAAAAAGTTATGCGTGGTTATACAATAAAAAAAAAAATATGCGTCGATTTGTAACCTCCTCCGGTGGTTCGTCGGTCAAAAAATAAGGTCGGGTAAAGTCTAAAACTACGAATTAGTTGCATTCCCGTAAAATTTTAACAATCATCATTGAAAACGATTTCTATTTCACAACCCAGTTGAAATTGTAGTTGGCTGTATTACACATATAAACAACATAATGAAATTGACTGCAATTAGAAATTATGCACGTAGAATGTACTATCATGAAAAGTTGGCAGCAAACTATCCGCACTCAGAATCAACGCCTAACATTAGTGCTGAAACTTCCCGAATGCTATTTCCGTGTAACACATAAACAAAGTTTGTGGTCATAAAGTATAAACTAATTTGTCAAACTTCTCTCTGGCACTGCTGAAGGCAGCTGGTTTCCCGTTACAGTAGGAGTATTTGATACTGTTCATTGAATACAATAATTATAACATACAATACGCTACGCCATGCTTGAGGTTGTGTAGAGACCACATACATAGAGATTCGTAGGCATGTGGTGTTCACGTACCAGTGAGTCCACCCACAAAGTAGACGGATAACCACATTCAGATCGTAGGATCACAAGTCGCCTCTAACTGGTCTTATTAGCGATGTATAAAATAAACCTATGTTCATCAGAGAACGTTATGTGGCTGCAACAGCGACAATAAAATATAATAGTTTGATTCAAGAGCCTAGTATCCAAAATGGGACAAAGTGGGACATACTTCAGAAGCTACGTTGGCTAAACTAGGCTGGTCATAATAACTTCTGTTCGGCTTAGTAGATACTAAGCATATAATCTTGGTTAAAAATGAGCATTAAAACTAGAGTACACGCGCCCACTTTTTTTACACCAATACACGCGTGGCCTACTAAAACCAATTAAAATGCAATTGAAATGATGTAGTTATGAATTCTTACAATCTAAAAAATAATATATTTTTTAAATTTTCTGAAAGGAATTCAGAATTATAAACAATTTAGCAAACTTATACGAAAATTTTACATAAATGGCAACATATCAAACTTAAAGATTAATAAAAACTTACTCATCTAATTTTGGTACACCAATACACGCGTGGACTACTATGGTAGGCCCGCGGTTTTGGCGCCAAATAACACAAATGTGTGTACTCATATACATCATCTGGGTTACTAATTTGTTGACAAATTTCAAGAAGGAGGCTTTCCTGGGATTTCAACTCAGCACCCCCTTAACATTAAAAGATATAGCCAATAATATGACCCTGGTCTACGATAGTAGGCCACGCGTGCGCTCTAGTGTTAAAAAAATCACGTCTCGTGACACAATTGAACAAAAATAAGTCCACATAAAACGCAGTGACCTTACCGCGAATGGCCTCACGCCTGCGATAGTGTATCCCAGCAAATGTTGAAACTTGTGCAATTGAAACTCCAATATTATAATCTCGGCCGCAGCAGCAGTTGTTTTTACCGCACTTGGACGTTAAGCGGTATCTCGCTTGTGCAGTTGGGTGTTAATTTTAAACTAAAAAAATGTTGCTAAGGTATTTGGAATAATTTAAAAGTCCAAGTACGTGTAGGTAAGTTTTTAAGGTCTAAGCGTTGATGAAGTAAGAAATAATATTGTTTTTAATATACAGGGTTAATAGTAATAAATTAGGATTTGGGGGCTTACTCTGTAAATCAAAACTAACACCTTTTGTTTTGAGACTTATGTCAAAACTCAAAAAAAAAGATGTTCCATACATTTTGTCGAGGGTGAACGATATTTTCCTAAGGAACAGCATTTTTTTAAAGATTACATAAAAGTCGTTGAACAAAAGTTGTTAGTTTTGATGTACAGAATAAGCCCCTAAAAGGATGCTTATTGATTAGCTGTAACCCTGTATACATAGGTATGACAGGTTATTTATATACAAGTACATTTTTATAGGTATATGTGTGACTCCATCTTACCTGATATTATCCAGTGATGCAGGCAAGGATGTAGCACGCTTTTACTCGAAATTTGAAAACAACTTGTCTTATGTCCTTTGAAGGATATAAATAAGTTTCCCCTTATGGATCCTGCAATAAAACTACCAAGCAAACCCAGAAGCGGTTTATTATTTTTCATCAATTCTTTATATAAAATTATGTATGTATCAAATAGAACAGGTTACGATTTTGTTAATGAGTCATCATATCACGCTTTTCTGCACACCATTACAAATTTCAATTTACATCACCAAAAGTAATGAGTATTCTCCTAAGGTGGGACAAACGACAAGATCAAAAAGACAGGATGAAAATTAAACTCACAGAAACAGCAATCTCACTTACAATGAGCGATTTCGACCCGAAAGACAGGTCTGTGATATTTTTCTCATATTCGTCATATCAACACTTCACAAATAGTAACGAAAACCACCCAATATTTGGCAACTGTGACCTTGCAAGATAGATAGTATTGTACTCTCGGTTAGACGGACGCGACCAAAGCGCCACCTTTTTATGGTGGACATTCCACGCGTTAGAACTAAGCGTTTCGAATCCTCATTCCTCATACGAACAGCCAGAATGTGGAACGCTTTACCTGGGTCTGTCTTCCCGCTTAAGTACAACGTGGGTATCTTCAAATCCCGAGTAAATAGGTATTTTCTAGATAAGCGTGCTACACCCTAGACCGCATATCTGCTCATCATCAGGCAGTAGGTAGTAAAAAAAAAAATTCGTATACTGTGGGCATATAAGCAAGTGATCCATACTCTGCTCAGGAGCTCGGCATCTCGACAGTCTCATTGTGCCCTGACAGCATCCGAATATTCCCACTTGTCTAGGTTTACCCTGGTGCGACTCACTGAGGCAGGCCAGCAATATAACATTCATCATTATCATCATTTTACCTGTAGAATGTGCAGGTGCCAAACCTGCACATTCTACAGACCTAAGCTAGGATCCCTAGTAAAACCGGTTAAAAGCAGCTTGCATCCAGTGTAAACCTGCGGTCTATATAAGGTCTATGAGCAGATATTGTACGTTGTGCTGGTCGGTACTTGGTCTCCACTCGAAATCTTTATACTCCACATTGAAATCAAAACTGTAACAACAAAATATTTAACAGTGCGATTATTTGATTGCTAGCCTTGACTTGCTTTTTATTGTCATAGTGTCCAATAAACGGTTGATTATTTATACTTCTATAATCTAAGACCTACGGTTATTTGACTTTTTAGTTTGATGCTTTGAAATTAATCATATACACAAAATAGGCATCGTAAGACGTCAGAGTTCAAATTTACACAATGTCATTTTTTGATTAAAATTACCAGTTTTAAATCGTGTCGTAGTTTGAAAAAATATTTTATATCTCGATTAATATAAAGATGCAAGAAGAGCTTTGTTTACTAGTCTTATTACCTTCCCTTTGAAAAGCTTTTATATTAGACAGCTACGTGAGTTTGTGATGATTTTTTAATATTTTTAGCTATTTAGTCTTTTTATTTTTCTTTTGATGCTATGATTTTAGTTTGTATTAAATACACTCAGTATTAGTTTAAATAAACTGTAAGTTTTTCAATCAAGTGTCATAAAAAATCGTTACCTACACGTACGATGCAATTGACGCACTAAGATTCACAAATTCTCACTTTGGCCCAGACTCCACTAAGACCGATGTATGGTGGAGTAAGCCCATCACTGAAACACTAGCGTGGCACAAAACACAGCTCCGTTCCACTCACAACTTTGTTTTGTTTCTTGCTAAATAAATATAGGTAGATAATTATATGCAGTGCCTTAATGAACTACAATGCTCTGTTTAGTTCTATTCTTCTACTTTAGCCACTCTTATCTGGTAGAATTTTTGTTAAACATTTCAATGTTCGCGTCAAGAACTAAAAATTGTTTCGATTAAAAACGCACAAGGCTACTTGACTACTTTTTGGAAATGGTTTTAAATTATTCTTTAGTACATAATAAGCCCACTAAATTTATATTACCGAGATATCTATAGTACTAACAATGAAAATCAGTGTTAAAGAATAGACTTTCAAGATCCTGCCAAAAACGACTTTCTGTGATGGCGCGGTCACGTGGCCCGTGTGACGTCACACGGTAGTAAATAGCGTTAGTTAATACTAGTAAATACGCTATTTCACATCCAAAAACTGACAAAAGATACTTACTTTATATAAGTAACTTACAGATCCAATAATATTACTCCGAAAACATAAAACAAAAATTACACAAACAACAATCAATCGAGAAATTCTCGCTTACTAGCATGTGACGTCACCAGAGTCGCCATCCATCTTAGAGCGTTTTCGTCACAGAGAAAAGATCAAAAAATGTCGTATTTTATTTCGTGCAATTTGCGAATATTATACATATTTTAGTTTAAATAAAGTGAAATATGTCTTTTTTATTATCTATAAGAATTACTACAATCAATAGTATATTTTCAATGTTGTCAAATAGCTTATTACCATAAAGCAAAGTTACATTTTAGGCGTCTGTCTGTGTATCCACTCGATCTTTTAAACAAAATTACAAATCGCATTGCGATTTTCAATATATTTTACATTTTTTCCCGAGAGGTAGGTAGGTATAAATCTACAATACATTTGTAGCCAGGCAAAACCAAGCCACTAGTACAAAAATAAATCATCAAATCACGTCTTTCAGAAGAAATTCTTATTCACTTAGACACCTCACTTATCCCTCCAATTCACCAAGCTTTCACCGGATTCATCATAATAACCCCACCTGTGGCAGTGGCTCCCCGTGGAAATGAAAGTTACCACATTCAAAAACTTACCCCTCCCTATTTTCTCATACATACGAAATCCTTTTAAAACTAAAACACCACACAGCAACTCTTTATTAGCCGGCAACAGGATCCTCTCAATCTCTTTTTACAAGTAGGGATGAGGTCACCATTGAAACGATTCGAAGAATTGAAAATATACTTAAAATTAATTTGATTTTTCTTTGACTGATTTTAAGTAAGTCTCCGTGATAAAATTCGATTGTGAAATAGTTTATAAATTTACTTTATATTTGAAAGTAAAATATTTTCGAATATACCTACATAAAATGAATCTACTTGAAACTCATTTGCAACGTAGTAGGTATATTAAAACTTAACATTAATTTTTCTTTTGAAACAAAAATATAGTATAGTATAGAAGACAAGCAAGTTATATAAAAAAATCTTTACTAATATTATAAACCCGAAATTATGTTTGTTGGTTTGTTTGT
This sequence comes from Hypomecis punctinalis, assembly GCA_949316475.1. NCBI lineage: Eukaryota > Metazoa > Arthropoda > Insecta > Lepidoptera > Geometridae > Hypomecis > Hypomecis punctinalis. The sequence goes on from OX438804.1 coordinate 23,702,878, forward strand.
AACAGTGCAATGAATTGACTAGATTTTTGGCATGAATATGGAATGGTGCAGAGTTTGAAGAGTGTCTTAGGTTTTTATTCCGGTAAAATTTAGAGATCCAGTGGGAAGCCACGGGAGCAAAACTAGTTTCAAATAAATCACATATTTTTTACAAATTTTGATATGAAACAATTCCAATCGCAATTTTTTCGAATAACCGACGTGTATATACCCAATTCCCAAGTTTTTCTGTAATCCTTGCTTTAGGTGCCAATATATTTGTAAAATACTGTTACAAGAAACTTTATCAAATTAATATCGTAAAGTCTTAAAGTAGGAAATTCGAACCGCAACTTATTCGAACGACGATTCGAATAAGCGATATTTCTCATCCCAATCCCCAAGTCTCCCGTGACCCGTAACCCTTGCATTAGGAGCCGATACTTTTACCCTGTAACTGTGACGGCAGGTAATCGAAACAGGTACGTAACGGTAAATGGCTGTTGAGAGACCAGATGGGCCGAGATAGGAACGCTGGAAGTGGCTTGTTATTTTCATTATTATTTCAATTTGTAAACTATTTTTGAGAATGGAGAAAGAAGAACAAAACCACTAAGAGAAGCAAATCATCATCAATCATGCAAATTGCAATCATCTACCGAATACCGTTTCGTGTATTTCCAATAGTAGATATTCTACGTGATAATGACAAGAAGGTAGTGACATTTTTCGCGATATTTAATCTAAAGTTAGTAAGTCTGTGACATTGATTAACTACAACAAATTACAAGACTACAAACTAAAACTACACGCTTAAACGACTACTGCTTATAAAGCAATTGGGTCATAAACAAATCCTTGAAAACTCTAGCCGGCTGCCAGCGTGCCTAGCTAGCATGCTGGACATTAACTGCATAAGTCTGTCATCGTATTGCTGTTGTACCTATGTCACACAAAAATATATGACAGTAAATGTTTGTGCTCAAAATATCAGGTAAGTTCTATGTCATTTCCATTTCAGCTAGCTCGTTGTCAGCATGAAAGAGACTCCGTGCCGCTCGGGAGCCTCGCAAATAAATTACCCAAATCCCGGGTACGACCATGTTGATCTACATTGGGGCTCAAATGCACCAATATGTCGCTAGGGTTTTGTCCCGTTATGTGTTTCGACCGTTGTAAATGTGCGTTTAGTACGTTGTTTATGATACTGGAACTATTATGATGGTGAATCTATCGTATCTGTGAAATGAATAGTTTGGTGAATTCTTTGATTATATATCTGTCTGGATACCGAATTGGCTGAGCAAAACGGCTCAAAAATATTATTTATATGGACCATAAGCTTGAAAATTTTGGCAGTTTAGACACAATGTCAAAAAACTGGGCCGTTTTGTTTGTGATTGTTTATATTAGGTATCCATCTATAAAGATCAATGAAGTAGGAAACTATAAAGATACAAACCCAAAGGGTGAATTAACAGCTGAGGAACTGTAAGTAGGTAATTTACTACGTGATATAAAAAAACAGACAAGTGTGTGTCAGGCTCGCACACCGAGGGTTCCGTTCAAATCCAGAAAATTTCACAAAATTGGGAAGTAAGTTGTTAAAAAAGTTTTTTTTCATTTTTCTCGAAAATTACACAATGTCAAAAAAATTAAAAACCTGTTTTAGCATGTGCTAATGAAGTTCTTTTATATGATACCTTACATGATACGATTTACTCCACTTTGAATTTTGAACCCATATTTTTGAATTTTAAGGCCCTTTTTTTTTGTGATATAAATAATAATGTACAGTTTTAGATTTATTCCTATATGTGTACTCTGAGATAATGCTTCTTGCCAAATTTCATAGTTCTATGTAAACTGGAAGCACCCTGTAGGTTTTGAATTTTGTGTGTCGAAATATGCGTTTTTTTATGACATAAACGGCTTTAACTTTTTTAAACGATAACTGAGAAAACTTTTCTTTTACTTAACTGCAAGAGATCATAGATATACGTATATATTTTAAATTTCAACTCGATATCTTCACGCGTTCCCGAGAATTATCTCGGGTCTTGACATACACACAGACGGACAGACGGACAACAAAGTGATCCTATCTGATATATCCGTTTTTTTCCGTTTGAGGTACGGAACCCTAAAAACGTTGTGGCTATTTATTTTAATTTATAACTTGAAATGACCCTACCGATATTTATGACGTAGGATTTTTTGAACATTTTGCCGCCCGAAATAAAAATAGAATAACTGATACTATGTAGCTCTGAAAACTACACTGAAAATTACACAGTTCAAAGGATGCCTGGTCAGCCAGTCAAGTGAAATAGCTAGTAGCGATATTCCACGGTGGCCAGTGTCTGTTTCAGTGACAGTTCCAGTGACTGAAAATTCGTCACTCTAGGACATAATTGGACTCATATCTACGACCAAAGTTTACTATGGGATCAACTTCGGACAGAAAGAAACGGAGACAGAAAAGTTGCTGTTCTATAAATAATTTGTGCCAGATTTAACGGTTTTGTGAACTGGATAGCTTCCGCGATTTAATATTTGTTTACTTAGTGAAAATTGGTTATACTCACGAGGACAAGTATATTCCAGAGTATTACTAAGGAATTCGCAGCCATCCCGTAGATGTATGGTTAATAACCATACAACCATTGGTTATAACTAAAGACCGGATTCAATGCAAACATAAAAAGCTTGTTATAAGTATGCAATTATGCATGAAAAATGCTTGAAATATACACGAAGATTAGCAGAATATGCAACCCAAAAAAGAAGAAAAGTAAGGTGTCATGTTTTTATTTATTTCATAATCAGTATACAATAACGGTAGGTCGGTCTTAAAATGAACATGGATAAAACGAAGGTCATGTAATGCCCATGTGTTGTACCCACTCTAATATCTGTTGAGAACTCGGTTCTTGAAGTTGTTGACTCGTACGTCTACCTAGGACAAGTAGTCCAGCGATGTAAGTCCGACTTTAAGAAAGAGATCGATCGACGAATCCGACTCGGCGGGGCAGCGTTCGGAAAATTGCGTGACGTCTTTTCATCCGATATACTTCAGTGCCTCAAGACGAAAGTTTTCGATAGTTGTGTGTTGCCTATGATGACATATGGAACTGAAACGTGGTCTTTTAATATGGGCCTAATGAAACTCAAGATAGCCCAACGTACTTTGGAAAGGGCTATGCTCGGTGTCTCTGTGGGATCGAATCAGAAATGAGGAGATCCGCAGACGAACCAAAGTTACCGACATAGCCCAGCGGATTAGCTAATTAAAGTGGCAATGGGCAGGACACATAGTTCAAAGAACGGATGGCCGATGCGAACGCGCTGGATGCAGGCCGCTTCCAACCAAACCTTGGAAATCCATGGGGGAGGCCTATGTCCAGCAGTTGAAGTCCTACGGCTGATATATAGATAGATATAGTAAGTATATTATTTATCCTAAGACAGGCGATAATAGTCACGGTAACATTACATGACATTAAAATTATTTAATACTAGTTTTTACCCGCGGCTTCGCCCGCATACGCAATATATCATTATAACTTGTAGCCCATGTGTTATTCTGATATATAAGCTATATTATTGCAAAGTTTCATCTCAATCCGTTCAGTAGTATTTGCGTGAAAGAGTAACAAACATCCATACATCCACCCATCCATCCTCACAAACTTTCGCGTTTATAATATTAGAGTAGGTGTACGGACCCAGCAAAATAATGAAACAAAATGTACACCATGAAACTTTTATTGGATCGTGCTATGTCACAGAATTACAATAGGTAGATCACACACAAAAGAAAATATCCAAATCTTACTACAAAAAACTTAAAACGTAGTGATATCGCGTTTTAAGGAGGTTCAACGCCATCTACCGAGCTCAATACAAACTAGTTTACTAAATAATCAGATAGATGGCGTGAGCTGTTATTTACAATATTGAACAGTAGGATTATTGTAAACGTAAACAATCAAGTATTGTTCCAAATGTTCAGGTCAAATTGTGACTTCAATCATTAAAATATTTTGATGTACATTTGGTCGTAACGTCTGATTTTTTGCAATATCTGCTGAATATGAAGCTTTACTATACGCAGTAATAAGAGCTAAACTTTACGTTTACGACGTCACGTAGCACGTCACAGTGTCACGCGGTATCACGACTCCGCGTCTCGTATTCGAGTCGTAAAGTTCTGAGAACTGAAATGTTGCAACTTAATAGATACTTAATAACCTTAGGTTGGACTAGAGTTCTTGACTTGTTAGCCACGAGTCGGGAACTTAGAACCTAGCTAGAATTTTGAGTGAATCAAACAACTTCACTTAACTTGGTGTTATTCTTATACAGGGTTATTTCTAATCAATTAGCATCCTTTCAGGGGCTTATTCTGTACATCAAAACTAACAACTTTTGTTCTGCGAATTTAGTCAAATCTCAAAAAAAACACTTCTCCGGTTTTTTTTGAGATTTGACTAAAGGCGAGTCAGGCTCGCACATCGAGGGTTCCGTACAAATCCAGAAAATTATTATTATATACTACGGGACTAATCGCGCACTAAAATTACGAGATAAATAAATACCTCCTCATCCCGACGTTTCGGCCGAGTTGCATCGACCGTGGTCACGGGTAGACTAAAATAACCAATCCAGAAAATTTCACAAAATTGAGAAGTAAGTAATCTCTATACTTTAACCATCGACAAAAAATTTTTTTAAAAATGCACAGTTTTCAGATTTATTCCTATAAGTGTTCTCTGAGACAATGTTTCTCGCCAAATTTCATAGTTCTATGTCAACGGGTACTACCCTGTTGGTTTTGATTTTTGTGGGTGTCGAAATATGCGGTTTTTACGACATAAACGTAAAAACCGCATATTTCGACAATCTAATTAAGACCGCAGGAATACGCTAAATTCAAGACAACCGACCGAATTAGAAATTCATAGCGAAGGTTTATGTCCAGCATTGGATGTTTTGCGACTGATATGATGATTAATGAAAATTGGTTTAAACTATAAAGTTACTATTTATAAAAATGAAGAATAATTATTTGACGCAAAAAATGGCACGATCAACTTAATTTACGTACATAATTCGAATAGTTTGCTTAAATCGATGTTTGGTATTATTCGATTATTATTGATTTTTCTAAAACCGCTCTGTTTGAGCGGTTTTTCAATAAATTTTAAAACAGACTACTTTTAAGTGTATCAAAAATAAAATATCAAAATTTAGTCATGATTGGCGGAGTAATCGCGTAACATGCATGCATAAAAACATCCAGAACCTTTATTTTTTTAACGGGCTTAAGTTCCTTTACAACAAAATACAATACCACTTAATATGCTAAAAGTACATACACTGTGTGTCGTAGTAACTACATAAATAGCAAATGGATTATCCACAGACCCTTGAAGTTCTAAAGATAATGCAAATGCTCAAGCCCACTGCCAGTTGGCAGCGTGCGCAACATGCTGGCTGAATCGCCACGCTAAATGGTAATGCTTATACGTTGAACCAAACACAGAACCTTGAAAAGCTCCGGTTGGAAACACCCCAAATCTAAAAAGCGAACTTAAAAAAAAATTGAAATATCCTGTAGTTCAGAGCTATTTTAAGAATTTACTTTCGTACCTCACAATGGGTATTTGTATAGTCAGATACTTGATAAGTCAAGTAGACTTGACGTTCAACAGGAGAAGTAAATACGATTTTATTTCGGTCTGTCTTTTTATGTTGCAAAAATAGGTCAATTTTGTTTACATGTTATTTCGATATTAAATATCGGTTTTACGGAAACAGCCGCGAACAAACGCTGTTTATGTCATTTTTATTAACATTAATAAAATAATTTATTTGACCACAAAAGGTACTTATCGAGGTATGATAAATTGGTAGGAGTACTGTTTATGTAAAATCACGGAATACCAATAACTTGCGAAGTCAATTCCATCAGAGCTATTTCATTAATTGACTAGTTTTTACCCGCGGCTTCGCCCGCATACGCAATATATCATTATAATTAATAGCCTATGTGTTATTCTGATATATGAGCTATATTATTGCAAAGTTTCATCTCAATCCGTTCAGTAGTTTTTGCGTGAAAGAGTAACAAACATCCATACATCCATACATCCATCTATCCATCCATCGTCACAAACTTTCGCGTTTATAATATTAGTAGGAAGGATTCCACGTGGAAATATACTAGAGCTTAAACAGGGCTATTTTAAATCTGTTATCATCATTTTAAGTGCTTTACATAAAACCTAAGAAGGAATTGGTGATATAGTGGTAGTAACACCTGCCCTGTAATAGTGAAGTCGTGGGTTCAAATCCCGATCCCGTACCAATGAGTTTCTTTGGAACTTATGTACGGAATTTTACACCATTGGCTTTTCGGTGAAGGAAAACATCGTGAGGCAACCTGCATATGTCAGTTGAAGAAATTCGATGGCGTATATGAATCCACCAACCCGCACCTGGGCCAGCGTGGTGGATATGGCCCAACCACCCTTCGTGGGTAAGCCTACGTCCTGCAGTGGACTATCAAAAAGGCTGGTACAGTACAGTACAGTAAATAAAACCTCACAGCTTTTATTTTAAAACGAATGCCAAAACTAAACAAAATTTTCTACAGAACAAGTTTTGAATTGAAACTTGACAAAAATTTTAGAACATCTTACTCATACTCATACTCATATTTATTTGCTTCCACAATGTTATAAAAAGATAGTAAAACACTTAAAATATGTACAATTGTGGGCCCCGTCGGGCACTGCTCAAATGTATTCAGGCGTGAAGGAGAGGCGGACAGCTTGTTTACAGATTTTTATTATAGTTTATATTTTATGGAGGTAATATCATTTCTTTGTCTTGTATATATTCATCTATTGAGTAATAGGCTTTCTTTAATAGAATGCTTTTAAGATTTTTATAAAAAATGTTTTCCTTTTCTTCATTTTTGATACTGTCTGGCAATTTATTGTAAAGTTTTATACACATAACATAGGGGCTGTTCGAATGGAGGGCTAGTCTTGATTGTGGCAGTATTAATCTTTTTTTGAATCGAAGGGGACGGTTAATATTTATATCGGATCGTTTTGTGAAAGAGGATTGATGAGTTCGTACAAATTTACATACTTCGAAGATATATATGCAGGGTAAGGTTAGTAACTTATGTTTTTGGAAATATGGTTTACAAGAGTCTATCTGATCAATATTCACAAGGATACGGATTAGTTTTTTTTGAGCAGTAAAGAGGGTGTCTACATCTGTGCTATTACCCCACAGCATAATTCCATAACTAAGCCACGCGTATGCGTAAGCATAGTATGTAACTATAGCGGTTTGCAGGTTTGTGGTTTTTTTGGTCTCGCGAAGGGCATAGGCAAATTTAGATAGTTTAGATCTGACAAATTCAACATGGGCTTTCCAGTTTATGTGGGTATCAATGTTAATGCCTAACAATGTAAAACAGTCTACGTCATCTATTTTTGTGTTACAGTAGTTAAAATCAATTTTTAATGGAGTTCTTTGATATGTGTGGAAGGACATCAGTTTGGTTTTCTTGAAGTTTATTTCTAAATTGTGGTCATTCATCCAGCTTACAGTTTTGTCTAGGATTGTTTGAAGTTTTTCATTAATATTGCTGTTGTTTTTGCAGGAAGTAAGTATTGATATGTCATCAGCAAACAGGACGCAGGGATCGTCTATTATTTTTGGGAGGTCGTTGATGTAGATTAAAAATAAAATACACCCTAGAACACTGCCTTGGGGTATAGATGAATTTGTAGTTATTCCATCAGATCTTATTTGAGTAATTTCCTCTTTTTTATGATCATAATATTCTATTTCTACGTACTGTATTCTATTTTTTAAATATGATGCGAACCATTTATGTGCTGTTCCGCGGATACCTATTGCATATAATTTCTCTAATAGAATATTAAATCGAACTTTGTCATAGGCTTTGGTCATATCTAAAAGTATTCCAACGGCATAATTTTTACTATCTATATATTTATGACTTCTTGTATATATTTGTAAACAGCTAGAATCGTTGAACGTTTTTTGCGGAACCCATTCTGAGATTCATTAAATATATTATATTTTTCACAGAATTTATATACACGATTGTACATCGATTTTTCAAAAATTTTTGAAATAGTTGGTAGAAGGGCAATAGGCCGATAGTTGTTGGGATCTGTTTTCGTATTTTTCTTGTGTAAGGGCTTTATTACAGACTGTTTTAAGGAATCAGGAAAGATGCCTTCTGAGAAGGACTGATTTATTAGCAGTGTTAGTGGTATTGTAAGTTCACTAGCACATTCTCTAATTAAGGAAGGTGGTAGCTCGTCTATACCACAGCTTTTTTTGTTTTTCAAGTTTTTGATAATTTTATAGACTTCTTGATGATCTACGGGCTTCAAAAACATACTATTTTCTGTTGTATTTAATACCGGTCTACCGCGTGCCACTATATTTTCTGGTTGAGAGTTATTTGAGCCAATGTTTGCAAAAAAGTTATTGAAGGTATCAACTATTTCTTTAGGATTGGAAGTTGTCACATTGTTTATTTTTAATTTTAAATTAATTTTATCTTTTTTAGTCTTTTTATTTGTGCGTTCATTTATTATACTCCACATTGCTTTTATTTTGTTACTGTTATTTTATTTTGTTACTTTTATTGTCTTACTAGTTCTGTGTAGAACATGGTTGTTTGATTTCATAGAACATCCCTTGATTCGACAGCACAGTTTGACAGCCATATAAAATAAGCGAAAAATAGCAATGAATGCCAAATTGATGATGCATGATATTCCAACTGAAATGTGGTAAGAATATAATGATTTTTCGTAAAAAATCGCAACACCGACTTGCACCGTGTACAAAATTCGAATAATTTGCACGAATCGATGTGACATCCATGTACATTTTTGTTCAAGTCATCAAAGACGGCTCAGCCGATTTCGATAGAATTAAATGGAACCACCTCGAAAATGTATTCTTTCAAACTAAAAAAAAATATTTTAAATCGATTGACAATTCGTGAAAATATCGATGAACATACACAAAAAAATACATACAGACGAACATAGTACATACCTCCTCCTTTTTGGAAGTCGGTAAAAAACAGAATCATAGACAACACAAATGCAGTACAAGCGTTCAAGCAGTACTTTTATGAGCAAAAAATTGTGTTCCTTTTTTAATGGGTTTTTTGACGGCTTTTGCCGTGTAATGCCATGCAGGCCCTCTTAGAACCCAAATAAGGCAAAAAATGGCTTAATATTTGATTCATACATTTAAACTAATATACGGCTTTTTTGAGGTTGATATACGCCTCTAATATTGACTTGGAACAACACTAATAAGTAGGTTGTTAAATGATAGTTAGCTTTTTTTGAACGCGAATAAGTCCGCGCTTTATTTTTAATATAAGTTTTTATTATAATTAAAAAATCGTCCCCACATCCTTGAATAGTGCCGTCTTTTTTGGAAAGTGAAGATTTATTCTATCAAGTAACATCATAATTTACCACCATAGTGTTACACACTTCGATACATAAAATATTGAAAAAAAATCATTAGCACAAAATCCAAATCACATCACAGTACAAGTTAGATAGATTTTTATGTATTAGTAAGAGCTATTTTTATCACAATTCAAAAATAGTCCCACATCTTGAATAGTGTCTCCTTTCGATTGTGAAGATTTAGTCTATATCAAGTAACATTATAATTTACCACCATAGTGTTACACACTTCGATACATAAAATATTGAAAAAAGAATCATTAGCACAAAATCCAAATCACATCACAGTACAAGTTAGATAGATTGTTATTAATAGTAAGAGCTATTTTTATCCCAATTCAAAAATAGTCCCACATCCTAAACTTGGAGAGTACCGTCTCGTTTGGAGGGTGAAGATTTCACTCGATATCGACAAGCATCATGTTCAGGTGAATTCAAAACCCTGTTCAAGGGTGGAGAGTCTCGACGCGGACAATGGCGCTTAGTCGCGGGAAATATGGGCCCGTGGAGTGTTTTTGATGAATCTTCAACTGTATCGTTGGAAATAGCTTTTTGAACCGGCTATTTCTTCTGTTTTTTTACAAGAGAAAAAGACTGTAGATGTGAAACCTCGACTTGTTTTTTTATTGATGATGTAAAATTATAGTGCTGTAAAACGGATGTAAAGGGTTCTTATGATTGATGTAATATATTTTTAATTGCGGATTTAACTGTTTTATCATCTAATGAGATGCACAGATGCGCAAAGATGATTATAGAACTTTGAAATGATTTAATGTGAAATTAAGTGTTTTCTTATGGATTCAGACATATGGACATAAGACATAAAAAGTGTGGATAATACTGCAAACGGACGGTAAGTTAAGTAGGTAAGGTAGTAAGGTAAGGTAATAGTACTGTAGCGAGTTATGACCCTGTGCGACTTGACGTGTGTGTGATTTTTTTTTTCAAGCAAATTACTCACTGGATCAATCTTCCCAATCATTCATTCGCAAGGAATTCAAATTAAATTAAGATACCTTGTAAATATATCAGTTCTAAATTTCCATGAATCTTTATGTAGTCTAAACTCAACAGAGTCTAGAACTTTAAGTATCAATATGTTTGTTGTGGTGCAGATGGCAATATTTACAAAACTCATTTGTTGTTTCGGCAATAAAAATAGTCAGTCTAAACAAAACTCTTCCTTAGAAGTATTTGCCAATAATAGAACTCTCTGAAACTTTACATCACAAAATTCATGGGTACTTAACCATTCCCCTGTGAAAACATTAATGATTATGTACCAATTCCAGCCTTCCACATAACAACTTTGAAACGAAATACGACCCACTGGACACTAGTCGTAAAACGAAACGGCGCAAACTTATTGAAGGAACCAACTTTATTGCCACTATCATGACATAGCTGATCCCTCATAAAAATATGTATCGGCATTGTAAGAAAAATATTACCAGCGCCATCCGAGGTGAAAGGTGCACGCGAATATGAACATTGGACTGCGCGTTTTATGGGTTTCATGGCCCAATATCGCCTGGGGTGCTGACTAGGGGATATCGCCGAGAACGTAGTGTGAAATACAGGTGCTAGACATTGTCATAATTTTGTTTGTCGGCTGTTTTGGTCCCTAGTATGTCAAGGGTCGAGATAGCACCAAGTCATGCTCTCCAAATAACGTCAGTTTGGCAACGTTAGGGAAAACCGATAGAGATGAACGATTTCAATACGTGACGGGGAGATGAATTATGTGACTTGGGTATATGGTAGGAGAGAACGGCTTTTTCAACGTCGATGAAATAGCACATTTTTTTTTATTTTTATTCCGTATAGGTTTGCATTTGAGGGTTGGCTGGATGAAGCCTATAACCAAAAAGGGGTCCATATTTCTAGCAATGAAGACTAAACAAACTTACAAGACTCGTAGCTATAAGTAAAATCAATTATTAAAAATTTACTAACAAACATGTGAAATGGAACTATTTTAAGAAATATGGAATAAAAAAAGCTTTATTATTATTATTTTATTAATAAAGGTTTACGTTTGACTACACTGCCTGATGTTAAGCAGATATGCGGTCTAGGGTGAAGCACGCTTACCTAGAACATACTAGAGTCTGGCTAACGAAAGTTGATACTAGAATGATTCGCAAACTTTTTGCTTCGCAAACACACGGTGCTACTACCGTCGCGGATTTACCTTTAAGGTCAAATTTACCTTGTCTTAAAATCATTTTTCGAACCTACGTCATGTACTAAACTGAACAAAAGTGGTAATAATGAATCATTATTACCACTGACTGACATATTATAATCTTCATCGTAATGAAGTAGATAGATAGGTACGCGTTGAAATCATTTGGAGAGCAATGCAAAGCCTTAGTTTATTAACGTCAAATAACGTCAAAATACAGAAAATAATTAAGGTAATTAATATAAAAATCCTACACGACAAGTTAACACTTGAAAAAAATATTTATTTTTGCGATTCCCCAACGATTTGGAAGAATGAAAATCGCAGTATGGTAACAATGCTACATCGTGTGAGTGAGAAAAAGTGTTTCCCTCTCAGTTTAGGGCTGCCAATAACCGCGCTTTGTCAGTCAACTTTCGTTAGCCAGACTCTAGTACCTATTTACTCAGGAACAACTACAAATTACAATTTGGGAAAGTCAATATTTTTATGCTGATTAAACAATATTATAAGTTAGTGAAGTCTTGACTAAGTAAAGAACTAAGAAAGTAGAATTTTTTGATTGTGGTTTTATAAAACTAAGAAACATTTTTAATTGGATAGGGACCTATTGGTCGTTTAAAATTGATTAGCAGTAATCATCATCAAGTTGTTTTAAACATTTTATTGCCGTAATTCAATAATATTGCTGTCTTTACTCATCATAGTTTTCCGTTTTATAACATGTATTTTGCTTCTTACTTAAATCTATAGGTACTCGTTCTGTTTTTAATATGTTACGTTTTTATGTTTACAAACATCCGCATTAGACAAAATATCGTACCACCAAAAGATACTTAGGTTTCTTCTTTTTCCTCTTCAACAATATCAAAATATCAACGTCAAAGACCCAAATAAGCCGATCACGAGCAAAGACCTAGATGCAAAACGAGAATTCTTCAAAAGCCAGTAAGAAGTCCGACTTAGACGTTTAATACAACTAAAATGGTAGAATATTTATTCAAATCTCTCCAGAGCTGGACTGACAAAAATCCTCTAGCCAAGGCAAACACTAGAGCCTGGAACGTGGGCTAGTAAATAATTCGGACAGTTTAGATTCGGCTCATACTCTGTGAAATGTGTGTACGTACGGGATATGTAACGAACATGTTGACATAATAACTACCTATTTAAAATAGAACCGGACAAGTGCGAGTCAGGCTCGCACATCGAGGGTTCCGTACAAACATATTGTTAAAATAATTAAAAATCTGTTTTAGCATGTGCTAATGAAGTTATTTTATACTCACTCAATTACTCACTTTGAATTTTTAACCCATATTTTGTGAATTTCGAGGCCCTATTAATTGTGATTTAAATAAAAATGTACAGTTTTCAGATTTATTCCTATATGTGTACTCTGACACAATGTTTGTCGCCAAATTTCATAGTTCTGTCAACGGGAAGTACCCTGTAGGTTTTGATTTTTGTGAGTGCGAAATATGCGGTTTTTTACGACAGTTTATGTCGTAAAAAACCGCGATTCTAACTTTTTTAAACGATAACTGAGAAGTTTTTCTTTTATACAACCCATAGCTATACGTATACAGTTAAAAATTCAACTCGATATCTTTAGGCGTTTCCGAGATAAAGAGTCTTGAGATACACACAGACGGACAGACGGACAACAAAGTGATCCTATACGGGTTCTGTTTTTTCCGTTTGAGGTACGGAACCCTATAAAAAACCTCATCTATTTTATCACAGAAATTATATACAGCCATATTCAGCCAGGCAGCCATTTTGACGTGAAAGTTTCTTATAAATCGATAAACGCCGGTTGCACGTACGAAAATGTGTCACGCTCTGCCTGAGCTGAACGTGCAAATGAGAGCATTGAACAAGCGATAGGGAGGCGCAATTGGCCTATGCGGTCGACTTGTTTCGGTTGCTACACCCTAGACCGCACATCTGCTCAACATCAGGCAGTGTGTAGTCAAACGCGAACCTTAAATAAAAAAAAAGTTGTTGATTCAAAAGTGTTTTTTTATGACGTCATCACGAAAATTATCGTCCTTACAGACAACCCATTTCTTTGAAGTGGAAATTTCTTTAGCGGTGTTTTGCACTTTTTGGATGGGTAAATGTTAAACTCGCGTCAGGACACGTGACCTGATCGAAAATTCGTAAGATGGAGGGAGAAAGTTTTCACATATCCATATATAATAAACACGCCAGTTGCTTCAAAGTATTAATCAAGCAAAGCCCTCAATGTACAGACACACTCGCAACATACATCCACTCACACACCAACATGCACGCTATACACATACATTACGCAATCGAAAAATGGAAATTATTTGTACTCGTATTTAAATAAATTACTAAGAACTCATTGTTAAGTCACTCTTTTCATTACATTAGGTAATAATTATCAGATGTCTTATCTAAAAGCGGAAGAGACTAAATCTCACGACACAGGACCACCCTAGTGTGAGATTTAGGGTTCCACTCTGGAAGTTTGTAAATTTAATCTAAGTACCTACCTACTAACAATACTTTAAGCATCATCAAGATTTACTAACTCCAAAACCTGTAACTTTTTCAGCAAAATAAACGTTATCTTATCTTACTTCTGCCGGCACTCGCGGAGTGCAACCCGTTGTTCTTTTTAAGTGAGATATTATGCAGTACTCCTGTACTGCATCAGCATTTTTGACCGACGAACCACCGGAGGAGGTTCCACCAACCACCAAGGGAAGCAATCTCCTATGCTAGTCCAAAGTGGGTTGGTAGATTCACATAGGTACACCATCGAATTTCTTCTACGGACCTAAGTATGTAGGTAGTGTGCGTCACGATATTTTTCTTCACAGAAAATTAGGTAGCATAATACAATTTCAAATTCAAAAATCTTTATTAGACATAAAATATACATGCTATTGTATTGAATCCACCGGTTCCGAACTAGTTAAAAACTGTGTCTCGGAATCCGGTGGCTTCTTCCTATAGTTGCACTAGATTAAAATAATTATAAACAAGAAACTTGAATCAATATCAACATTAAGTTTTGAAATAATATTTAAAATGATAAAATTTAAACATTCATGCATAAGCTATTAAAACGTATTATCGTATAAAGCTTTCAGTGTTTTGATAGTCCCATATCTTTTAGGAAAGACAGCAACTTTTTTTTTTAATTTATGCGCATATAGCATCTAAACAGTAGATTGTTTACTATGTTTGTTGTATAATTTATGACCCAAATAGTAGGAAAAGTGCATTGCGAAAACTGTTTTTGTCAGTAGAACGGTGTAAATATTATAAATGTTCCTATTGTTGCATTTATTATGTAAGTTATTGTTCATTGCTGTCTGAGGTTTAGTGTGTTGTTGTATAAACAATTGTAGAAGATAAAGTTTTATAAGCTAGCACATAAATTTCATCAAATTTGTTAATACGGGACAGGTTTTGATTCCACACCTCACCTTTAAAAGCAAGTGTTCTTCCACTAAAGGTCACCATGACATAAAATAGTAAGTATTTGATAGATTTTATTTAAAGCCAATGTAAACTTCTTCTTTATTTTAGACTCATCTATTTTAAAACAGAAATTATATATTGTGTGAATGAGATATTATGAGAATGATGCGTTAATTATCGAAAGTTTGTACAAATGCTACAAAATACTATGAAAACTTAAAAATATATGGTCAACAAATATATTACTATACCAAAATATAAAAACGTGTGTACACGAACATTCCCGTGTGCAATCTCCTCGTATGTTAGAGCAGCTCGTGCTACGGGCAACTTTTAAATGAATTCTATATAATAAAAACAAAATGAAAAATACATTACCACAGAAATTTGTATGATATAATAATAACATTTTTTGAGTGTAAAAGTGTTTTGTTTTCGAACATTATGGTTGGTTCTAATGACCTTGGGTTAATTTCAGATATAAATTATTGTAAATTGACACAATTAATATATTTTTTAGGGTTCCGTACCTCAAACAGAAAAAACGGAACCCTTATAGGATCACTTTGTTGTCCGTCTGTCCGTCTGTGAGTATGTCAAGACTCTTTATCTCGGGAACGCGTAAATATATCGAGTTGAAATTTAAACTGTATTCGTATAAGTATCTACGGTCTCTTGCAGTTGTGTAAAAAAAAACTTCTCAGTTATCGTTTAAAAAAGTTCGTAAAAAACCGCATATTTCGCACTCACAAAAATCAAAACCTACAGGGTACTTCCCGTTGACATAGAACTATGAAATTTGGTGAGAAGCATTGTCTTAAAGTACACATATAGTAATAAATCTGAAAACTGTACTTTATTTAAATCAGAAAAAATAGGGCCTCAAAATTCACAAAATACGGGTTTCAAAATTCAAAGTGAGTAAATCGTATCATGTAAGGTATCATATAAAAGAACTTCATTAGCACATGCTATAACAGGTTTTTAATTATTTTAACAACGTGTTTGTACGGAACCCTCGATGTGCGAGCCTGACTTGCACTTGTCCGGTTTTTGTTTATAGAAACTAAATTATCACGAAAATTAGTTTTTGATATTTTTTTTGTTCAGACAAAAATATTAATTTCATGAAATAATAATGGTATTTTTGTCATTAAGTTATAGAAAAGTGATGAAAATGGTTTAAACTAAAATATAGGTATTTAAATTAAATTAATTCCACAAATATATCCTCTAACATTATTTCAGTTCTACGAAATTAAACTTTTTGTGTAATTTGTGCATGTGCCGCGAAATTTGTTTGTTTTCCGCTAAATAATGCAGTGGTGTTCGTTAATTAGAAATGTTTGCAACCTGATTGTATTTGCAGTTCAAAATAATGGAATGGAATGACTACAAATTAAAATTAAACTGATGTTTTAAATCAAAATGTTTATCCCATTGTCTTTAATAATATTTAAAAAAAGTATTCGTCCGTGTTTCCTTCTCCACGCGTTGTATTCCTCATACCTGAAAGCCACGACCTTCGCCTGCAATAAGGTTCTCTTTCAAGATGTTTCTCCATCGTCCTCGTTCTTCAGCAATACGCAGCGCGTCAGACTGATGTTTCGAAGGTGGTGCGAATCGGACTACGATCTCGTGACCGCTTGTTGTCGATTTATCCCTATGATCATTATTTTTTCAAAATTAAAGCCTTGTATTACTGCAATGCGACTGTAGTAGTCAAAGACACGTTTGAGACAGATGGTAGAGTCTGCTCGTTACCTTTAGCTGTTGCAGTACAGATAAGTTATTAAGTTAAGTGATAATTTATCTTTCTTCAACATAATACGTTCGTTTTTTTATTAAGCAGATACAATTTTGGACAAACCTAATTTAGGAAAATTCCTGAATAAGAGTGGAGATTTATACGCAGCAGATGATGCTTATTTATAACATCATGAACATAAAAGTAAAAAAAAACAGACCAAATAAAAATCAAGACAGAATGTTGAGAAACAAAAAAGTAAGGCCTGCTAAACTAAGCCGCGCCGTGTACATACACAATTACACACACAAACACGTACATCGTAACTACGCCTTGGCTCGTCAGTCGAACTATAGCGGCACAACACCACCGCACTCACCACAAGTAAAAAATAGGCCTCATTCGTCTGTTCACGACGTTCTGTCTTGATTTTTTTATTTGATCTGTTTATGAAGTAAACAGATTAGAAGGTAAAATTACTGGACTAATGACATGAACTAAGACATAAGCCTTTCCAATAGTTATCTAAATAGGTTCAGATGAAAGAAGCTTGCACCAAAATCCTACGGTTAACTAAAAATAACATCTCTCCTTTTGCGTCCAGGGCCTAAATCCCCTCGTCCATTAATACGAATACCCGTACAGTATAAACATTCTCACTTTAAAAGCATTTTTTGTTCATAACTCAAAATATAAATTATGCGAGCGCTTAACCACCCTTTA
The DNA here is from genome assembly GCA_949316475.1 of Hypomecis punctinalis. Classification (NCBI taxonomy): domain Eukaryota; kingdom Metazoa; phylum Arthropoda; class Insecta; order Lepidoptera; family Geometridae; genus Hypomecis; species Hypomecis punctinalis. The sequence continues at coordinate 23,720,540 of OX438804.1, forward strand.
TTTATAGTGTCACCAGCATAAAATAAATTATTTAAATATTCACAAACTGTTAACGCAAACCGATGTTTAGTGGTCATATTTCAATTTGCATAATTTTCTGTTGGGAAATGTACCCAGAAATTACCTTTTCGTTAGGTATATTATGAATTCATTTAATTTCTGGCTAATGACTTACCCTGTGAGTCTTCCGAGAATAATTTTAATGTCCGAACTGTGAGTAAGCACAGAAAATATTTAACATTTTAAGGAAGTACAAGCTTACTGGTTTCGCTGTGAATTTCATAGATGATATATTAATATTTTCGAAGTCTTTTTCTGTGCATGTTTATCATCTCACTCAATTGTTAGAAGCAATAAAATTGGAGGGTTTTAGACTAAAATTAACAGTGTTGATTTGCTTCGGATTCAGTGAAATATCTTGGTCATATAATACACAATAATACAGTACAGCCAATAAGAGATAATTTAATTTCGATAAAAGATTTTCTAATACCAAAAACTCAAAAAAATGTTAGAAAATTTCTGGGGAAAATTGATTTCTATCATGAATATTTTCCAAATAGCGCGATAATTTTAGAACTATTGCTTACTAAGGAAAAATCAAAAATAAAAAAAAAGCCAACCCAGAACAAATTCACCACTGAGTTAAAGAGATGTGTCGCGAGATCTACTGTTGGGAGAACTACTTGTATAATTAGAATTGGATCTTAAGTAAAACATTCTCTGAAAATAATAATAACATGTAATACCAATAGATACTGACGATTTGCTGGCGGGTGTTGCTTGCGGGTCGCCGGTCTGCTCGTAGCATTCACGCAGTGGACCGAATCTACACCTAGATTACTAAGGCTAAGATTTAAACAAATCCCTCTCATTGTAGAATTATAACAAGAATTGTTAACTTCACTAACAAAACGGCAAGCCGTACCTTGGTGTCTTTGAAAGTATTCTGCGCGCTGTCGGGTAGTGAAAAGGCTTCTCTCTAGATATCTAATGATTTACTATGAGACAGTGTTTCGTCTATCTATTGTAGCTTTTTTCTAGGTATTAATTTAGATGCGTTAATTTTGTTTGAAATCTGATTCAGTGAAAATAGTTATTTTTTTACGTTTATTCAAATTCTCGGCTATTTATTTAAAGTAGCTGAAGGACTCGCTTAATTTTACTGAAGGTCAAATTTAATAACAACTTTTAATCTAGTAGTGTGCTGTAGGTAATAATTATTGAAATTTCACACTTTGACATAGCCTCTAAGGTCGTAGAGGTCAAATGTCACTACTCCGTTGCCCTACTGGTTATCAACCATGGAAGTAGGAAAGATAGGAGATAGGTTTATAATAATTATGATCACTTGATCAGAAGTGAGAGTATTTCATAAAATCGGATCTACTTCGGCTCGGCTTAACCCACAACATATTGAAAACTAAATACAAGACTCCGGTCTACCGAGTCTACGGATGTACATAATTATGATCAGTTGTATATATATGATATCTTTATATGCTGATATTAGGGAAACTAGCGTATCTACAGCACTTAAAGAGCACGTCAAATAAAACAGTGAAACAGGCCGTCCGCGTCGTCGGTGCTATTTGTTATAGGTTTTCGAGAAAAGTTGCATATTTTAAGTCATGTGTAATTTTTAAACGAACACGACATTTCGAAAGCCGTAGTTAACAACATGTTTTTAAAAAATGTAGGAGGTAACGAGCTGTGGCTAGCTATTGCAAAGGAAATAGAATGAAATTTTAAAAACTTGAGCATGATCAGCTACTTAGGACAGTGGGGGCGTTCTGATCAAGCTGTCGCAGCGAAGAACACGTAGTCGTCAACTATAAATACTGTAAAAGAATAAAACTGCAATTTTGCAATATATTTTCTTATTTTGCGTTGAGTCTACGCTCTACGGTTTCCTCATACATTTTAGAAAACGTCTTGGCTACTAGTATTCAATTACACTTCCTTTCTTACATTCATGTTGTTGATAAAATAGTCGCCATTTTGGGAAAATCTTGACTTCAAGTCACATGATTTTATAACCTACCCTTTTTGGTCATCTTATCGTCTTCTTTAACTTTAACTTTATTTTGCTCTGCTTTATTTATTAATTTTTAATTGGTTAAAATATTAGTTTTGTGACAAAAGTGCTATACAGATATATAAAAACAGTTTGTTTAATCAATTTTTAATAAATTCAGTTTATATGCTGTGCCTTTAACAGTAAAAAAGTACCTACTGGCATAACCACCTATTCTACAAGTGACCTGACATTAACATAACTATGGCAAAGGTGCAAGATGTTTTGAATACTCAAAAGCAAATAGAGGAGACACTACTTACTAAAATGACAGACTTCCAGAACCAGCTTAAAGCCGCTACTCCTGACAAAGCGCCTAATTTGGAAAAGCTCAATCAAGAATTCTCAAACTTCCAAAAGTCAGTATGGTCAACGCTGTCACTTTTAAGGTCTCTTATTGACTCACTATTGGTTCGGGTTGATGACCTAGAGAGCCACAACCGACGTAATGCACTGCTTTTCAATGGTATGTTAGAGAAAAATGGTGAGAACTGTAATATGTTGATCCTTGGTGTGATACAGTCTAAGATGGGGCTGAATGATTTCCAAGCTTCCTCACTGGTTTTTTGTTATCGTTTGGGAAGTAAACGAGATAAGAGGAATAGACCTATTTTAGTTCGTTTCACCGATGTGGCAACCAGAAATTTAATCTGGGCTGAAAAGAAAAAATTGAAGTCCAGCTCGACAGTACTCAGCGAATTTCTAACGAAGTCAAGACAGGACATTTTCATCACAGCACGGAAACATTTTGGCATCAGGGATTGTTGGACACAGAACGGACAAGTCTTCATTAAGCTGCCGAATGGCGAACGCGCAAAAGTTTCTTCGTCGAGTGAACTGCGCGCTCTTACAGCCAAGCATCCCTGCGTGGAGACGGCGAGTGGGGCCCCAGTAGCAGCTCTCAAACTGTCTAAACCCATCGTTAGCCCAGTTCCGGCCCCAGCAGGCGGTTCAGCAAGATCTCAATCACGGAGCAGGCCCGCTGCGATTGCAGCAAAGGGAAAACTAGCGAAGTGAGGTCGTGCCTTGTTTGTTTCCATAACTTTCCCTTACTGTTAATATGGTAGCACTTCGTTGATTCCTTAATCGACATGCATAGTTTACCGTCACTTTGTCACTAATTTCGTTCGTAACCTCCAATTCAATTAATCTGTAGTTATTACCCCACAAACAAATAATTTTAAAGTCTTTGTTTTTGGTTTCTGACGTTTTTGTTTGGTTTACAATTACATTTACATCGTGTGACAGCTAAAGTCTTTTTTTTTATTTTATTTTTTTGACAAACCGAGGTTGTTCTTTTATAGTTTTTGGCGTCGCTTTGGTTATGCATTTGTCAGTGCCAAGTATTAGTTTTAATAGTTTGTTATTTTTATTGAAATGGTCATAGTCACGTCATTATATTATCCCAGAAAAGTGGCGTCCAAGTTCAAACAAGACTCAGTTCAGACTTTACAAGAGGCATATATTATGATTGTGGGGTTTTGGTACATTACAGCGCGGAACAATACGATATACCACAGTTTAGTACTTGCCTTCACTCGTGCGCGTAATTCAGCTCGTAATCAACTAAACATTATTATTATTACGTATTATTTTTTATTTTATTCTTTCTTTTTAATTTTTTAATTCACTGAATCGCAAGTTTGGCGAAATAATACAATGTGGCATCTTTATTTATTTATTTTATTTTATTTTTTTATTTCACGTTCCCGCCAATATTACATAAACGTAAGCATAACGAAGTTGTGACAGTGACATTGTACATAAATGCGGTCCGAATTGCACCGAAGTGTGACAACCTGTCGGAACGAGTGGAAAGTGTAATATGTATTACGTACTATCTCGGAATAAGATTGATGTTAGATTATAAGTATTATTGTTTTCGGCCAGTTAGGTTGTTAATATATATTTTTGTGATAGTTTGATATTAAAAAAGAAAATAAAAAGTAATTTTAGGAATACTTAGTAAAAATTATCATACAATTCATATCTTATATTATATTTAATACATTATCTATTGTATATATAATTATTTATTCACTTACATTTATATTACCCTCCAATATCGTATTTTATACATAATATACAATCAATAAAAATGACTCGTAAAGAATATCTCCGTATTGGTCTTTTTAATGCCGGATCCCTAGGCACAAAGCATGATGAGTTCATTGCGGCAATGGCCAGGCTTGATGTACAAATAATGGCAATCAACGAGACTTGGATTCGGCATGGGTCAGAAGACAGAGCTCCTCGGATACCTAATTATCGTTTTCGTCACACACCTAGACCAATTGATGTGCGAGATGGTCGAGGTGGTGGAGTTGGTTTTTTTGTCAGACGCGGATTCAATGCTCATACGCAAGCACACCCTACCGACCCTACCCATAAATCTGTAGAGCAGATGTGGGTGATTTTTACTGCAGGCGGGAAAAAAATTGCTCTAGGCACTGCCTATCGCCCACCGTGGATGAGGGTAGATATATTTCTTGATGCGTTAACTGACACAGTTAATTATTTTTCTAGCTGCGATCACATTATCGTTCTGGGGGATTTTAACATTAATATGCTCGACAAAAACGATGCTAAGACTAAGCACTTAATAACTACTTTACATTGTTTAAACCTTACTCAAGTAGTCACGTCTCCTACTCATTTTACAGACAATAGCCAAACCCTGATCGATGTGGTGTGTACGGATTTAAGTGTGAGTCATGTTATTGTCGAGCCAATGGGCGAGAGAGGACACTCGGCTGTAGTATGTCAGTTTAACGTAAGAAGAGCGAAGCCAGTTCCGCTAACAATAACGTATAGACCTCTAAATAATATTCATATAGAATCGTTTAGCAAAGATCTGAGTCTGGTACGTTGGGACAAAATCTCAAATTATGACGTAAATGAGATGGTTAATGATTTTACATTATCTGTGTTGACACTTTTCGATTTTCACGCTCCTCTCAAAACATCCACTTTTAAGGAAAACGGCTACCCATGGATTACCGATAATGTCAAATTGATGATGCGTCTGCGCAATGATGCTCTATCGAGCTATCGACAAACAAAATCAGAATCGAAATGGGCCTATTACAAAAATCTTAAGGCTCTAGTTAATAAGACTATATATTTGGAAAGGACAGCTTACTATAAATTTAATATTAATAACAAAATAAAAGATCCAAAAGCCTTGTGGAAGAACTTGAAGTCAACTCTTCTCCCAGCTCCCAAAAGCAAAGACATTCCTTCTCACTTCAATGATCCTCAGGTCATTAATAGCCATTTCCTAAATGTCCCTGGTAAACATGAGGTCACCATATCTCAACTTACATTTTTTGAGTTTCGTCAACCTGTACTTAAACCTTTTTTCTCCTTAAAACCTGTCTCACCTAATACTGTTTACAAAATTATAAAAAGTATCAAGTCAAATGCAGTTGGATTTGACGGTATCTCTTTAAAAATGCTTCTTATGACGTTACCACACTCGTTAGATGCAATTACCCAAATTATCAACACTTCAATTTGTACGTCCACTTTCCCTGACCTTTGGAAAGTTGCTATTGTGCGTCCTCTTCCTAAGGTTAGCAACCCAACTTCACTTAAAGATTTAAGACCCATAAGTATTCTTCCTTGTATGTCAAAAATAATAGAAAAGGTGGTGAATCAGCAACTGATGGAATACCTGGAAAGAAATGAGATTCTTCCGAAGTTCCAGTCAGGTTTCCGGAAAGGCCGCGGTACAGCCACAGCTTTGCTTGACGTCACTGACAATATTCTGGATTCTCAAGACAAAGGCATGTGTACAATGCTGGTGCTTCTCGATTTCTCACGGGCGTTTGATGCCATTAATCTCACGTTACTTTTATCGAAAATGAGTTCCTCTGGTTTTGATAGTCCCACTGTCAAGTGGTTCGATAGCTACTTAAGCAGAAGGCAACAGTTTGTAGAAATTTCTCAGCCATCAGGGTCTCCTCTTCGTTCTACACTAGCAGATATTATTAGAGGTGTTCCTCAAGGATCCATACCTGGCCCAACGCTGTTTACTTTCTACAGTGCAGATATAGTTGAAGTTATTGAGAATTGCGGGTATCATATTTACGCTGATGACCTACAAATTTACATTCATTTTAAGCCGGAGAATCTTGAGAATGCACTTACTGATCTTAACGAGGACCTTAATAGAATCATAGCATGGTCGGACGCAAATTGCCTTTTACTAAATCCAGTAAAGACTAAATTTATGGTATTCGGAAGCAGACATCAACTGGCTAAACTACCCTCAGACATTAGTTTGTCTCTTATGGGTCAGCCAGTCGAACGTGTGTACGAGGCACGTAACCTGGGTTTGAGCATTGATGATGCATTGAGATACGAAAATCATATTGCCGAAGCTGTCCGAAATTGTTTTTTCCGCTTGAAAACTTTGTACAAGCTCAGAAAGTGTTTGAGCGAGGAATTACGCGTTCAGCTGGTCGAGAGTCTAGTATTATCAAAATTAAATTATGCAGACACTGTTTACGGCCCTCGGCTTCTTGCTCGGACGCAGCGCCTTGTTCAGCGCGTACAAAATGCTTGTGCTAGGTTCTGCTTCACTATTCCATCAAGATCACATGTTACGCCATTTCTTAACAATAATTATCTTCTGAAGATGAAGTCGCGGCGAAAACTGCATCTGGCCTGTCTTCTGTTTGGGGTTGTGAAGCACAGTAATCCTCCTTACTTGTACGACAAAATTAGATGGGTCTCTGATGCCAGGCGCGGCTATCGTAGGTTGTGTGCTCAGCAGTTGGCGATGCCGCCCTGTCGCACTGTAAATTTCACAGGTAGTTTTCGATATGCGGCTGCCAAATGCTGGAACAACTTGCCTCCTCCCATCAGAGAGCTCAAATCGCTTTATTCTTTCCGGTTAAAACTAAAACAATATTTACTATCAAAACAGCTTCAGCACGGGTTGATAGTGTACGATCAGTCCTTCATCTGACTCTGCCTGTCTTCGCCTCGTTGTCTGCTGGTGTCTCGTGTGGGATAATAATTGCATTTTGTACAAGTTTCAAAGTGGTATTTCTTTTTATTTATTGTTATTTATTTTATTTTCTTTTTTATTTTCGTTACGAGTAAAATCTTTGTTTTTTTTTTTTTGTATAGTGCCTATCCGGTTTTATTAAGTTTAAGTATATTTATGTATATTGTATTATATGTGTATGTATATGTGTAGTTTATTCATAATAATTTTACATATTATTGATTGATTGTAGATCTTTTTGTTATTGCTTTTATACATTTTCTATTGATGTTTTTTGATATCTAAGCGCTTTGTCACGGGTTAGTTATTTTTGTCTGTTTAGTATTTATATATTTTATAGTTACACATACCCTTCAATAAGGGGCTCATCAGAATACCAGCGTTGAGTGTTGGGTCCTTCCAGCACTCAACATTTTATAGCTGAGGTGAGTCCCTTTCGACACTTTTGTTTATTTTTTCTCATTAGTTATATAAGTTTTTTTTTGTACGTGTTATGTGTCGAATAAAGATATTTCATTTCATTTCATTTCTTCTTCTTCAGATATTTTATGTTAGAATAGAGCACTCGTGTAATTCTGAGTCATTGCCTCTGTAATAAATGGTTTTGATTTATTTATTAATTACTAACCCGAGCGGCTTTGCCCACATAATATTGAAACTTGACTTTTGTGCAAAAAACACAGAAAACCACAGAAAATTTATTTTTCGGGATAAAAAGTAGCCTGTGTCTCTTTCCGACTTTTTGATTAGATCCATACCAAAAACAGAGTCATCCGGTCGCTTTGTTCTTGCGTGAACGATTCACAAGCTAACAGACACACTTTTGGATTTTTAATATTAGATAGTGTTTGTATAAGTCGTTGACTCGTACACCTACCTAGGACAAGTAGTCCAATTAGGTAGGTCCGACTTCATAAAAGAGGTCAATCGCCGAATCCAACTCGGCAGGACAGCGTTCGGAAAACTGCGTAATGTCTTCTCGTCCGACATACCTCAGTACCTCAAGTCGAAAGTTTTCGACCAGTTTCAGTGATGATTTATAGCACTGAAACGTGGTCTCTCACACTGTGGGCCTTATCAGTAAGCTCCAAGTAGACCAACGAGCTATGGAGAGGGCTATTCTCGGAGTCTCCCTGCAAGATCGAATCAAAAATGAGGAGATCAGGAGAAGAACCTAAGTTACTGTCATAGCCCAGCAGATTGCCAAGTTGAAATGGCAGTGGGCAAGACATATAACACAAAGGACAGATGACCGATGGGGTAGAAAAGTTATCGATCAGAAGCCACGTACCGGCAAGCGCAGCGTACCGCAGAACGCCCACCCACAAGATGGACGGATGACTTCATTAGGACTGCAGGATCGCGCTGGATGCATCCCGCTGCTAACCAGCCCTATTGGAGATCTTTAGGGGAGGCCTATGTCCAGCAGTGAACGTCTTATGGCTGAAACGACGACGACGACGAACGAGGCAGTTTTACTAAGGAAATCTTACATCCATGGTCGTCAGGTCACCATTGCTGTCATTTAATTATGCCAGTCCAGCCAAATTAGACGTTAGCGGATCACCACAGAAATGTCACTTTATGCTCGTGTCAATCGTGTCGAGTTACGACGAAATTGCTAGACGTCTTTGACCAATCTAATTATAGAAGATGTTATTAGAGCTTTTCAGCAAGCTGTACTGTACTGTGTCAGCCATTTAAACAGCCCACTACAGGACGTAGACCTACTCACGAAGTGTAATTGGGCCATATCCACCACGCTGGCCCAGTATGGGTTGGTAGATTCACATACGCTATTAAATTTCTTCTTCGGTCATACGCAGGTTTCTTCACGATGTTTTCCTTCGCCGAAAATCCAGTGGTGTGAAAATCGGTAGGTACATAAATTTCAAAGAGCTTATTGGTACGGGACCGGGATTTGAACCCACCTTACGATTATAAGGCGGGTGTCACTACCAATAGACCACCACGTCTATTATCTGTAGCAAGTGTACATAACTATAATGTACGATTTATAAAACAGTAAAAAAACTAATATAAACATATGTTGGGTTGACTATGGTGCCGTGGAGGAATGGTAGGTGCCTGATTTGGGACGCAACTTGTGTCAGCACTGTCGCTGCGAGTCACTTGAGTCGCACCATCCACTCGCCGGCGGCTGCGGCGGAGGACGCTGCTGACAAGAAGCGGCGAAAGTATGCCTCTTTAGCGGCAAGTTATTTGTTCGTGCCTATTGCTGTGGAGACGATGGGCTGTTGGGGTAGTGAAGCTAAAGTTTTTATTGGAGAAATTGGGCGCAGGCTAAGGGAGAAGACTAATGACTCCCGCTCCGGCTCGTACTTGGCGCAAAGGTTAGCCATCGCCATCCAGCGAGGTAATGCGGCCAGCATTTTGGGCTCTTTTGCGCCAGGTACAGTCGGAGTTGGGTTGTGTGTTTAGATTTTAAGGTTGACTTAGTGTGAAATTCATAAATAAATGTTAAATATTAAAATTATAATAATATAAATAAATATTTAAATATAAAAAAAAAAATATAAACAATAGGGAGTAGTAATCTGTTGTTCTCCTTATCGTGAAGATTTTTTTTGAAGACATGTTACGAAAACAAAAATACAACTACTTAACAATATGGGAAATTAATTATTTTTTTATCAAGAATCACAAATTAAAAAAATAATGAAACATGTTTCGAGGACATAAACATGATAATTTTAAAATTATGTATTTACTTACTACGTTGAATGGATGTGCATTCGCAGCATATCCAGGGCATTTATTAATTTGTTTTTAGGATTCCGTACCCAAAGGGTAAAAATGGGACCTTATTACTAAGTCTCCGCTGTCCGTCTTCCGTCTGTCACCAGGCTGTATCTCATGAACCGTAATAGCTAGAGAGTTGAAATTTTCACAGATGTTGTATTTAGATTGCCGCTATAACAACAAGTAATAATTAAATAAATATAAATATTTTTGGAACATCTTACACATGGCCTCTGACCCCAAACTATGCAAAGCTTGTGATATGGCTGCCAGAGACTGATATACTACTTATACTTATTTTTAAATACATACTTATATAGATAGTAACTAAATAACACCCAGACACAGAGCAAATACTTATGTTCATCACATAAATATTTGCCCTGGGTGGGGATCGAACCCACGCCTGTTTGATCCAGAAGTAAGGGGCACTAACCACTGAGCCACCGAGGCAGTCGGTAAAATACTATAAACAGAATAATATAAATATTTGAGGGGGGGCTCCCATACAACAAACATGATTTTTTTCTGCCGGGGGCTCCCATAAGGTAGGTATAGTATTGATGCGCGATTCCAACTCGTACTTGGCCAATTTTTTATTTACTACAAATAATAACACACCAAAAACAACACCTTTTAAACATCAGTCTGCCGCAAACTTAAGAACTTGGCTTTACATAAGCATAATTTCAACACAATAATACCTAGAACATAAATGTGGAGAACGCTAACAAATAGCCAGCACATTTGCTGAAAGAACCCCGAGTTTCACGCTGCTGTTGCTTAAAGAGGGAAATGCTGAATTATTTAATCTGGAATATAAGCAACCTCCGACAAAATGCCGGAACTGGGTTCAGAGATGAAGTGGCAGCAGTTACTGCGGTGGCAAATCTTTGCTGGCACGCCTTTCCATATAACTTTTGGCGTATCGTGACTTTAATATGGTGCAGTGTTGGTTTGCGCTGCGTTGTTTTTGTTTTTATATTTGTTGACTAATCGACTCATAATTGAAAGGTGGCAAGTATACAATTTATGAATGACTCAATGTGTCATTTTTGACCGACGAACCGGAGGAGGTACTCAATTCGACGCGTATTTTTAGGGTTCCGTACCGCAAACGGAAAAAACGGAACCCTTATAGGATCACTTTGTTGTCCGTCTGTCCGTCTGTGTGTATGTCAAGACTCTTTATCTCGGGAACGCGTAAAGATATCGAGTTGAAATTTAAACTGTATACGTATATTTACGGTTTCTTGCAGTTGTGTAAAAGAAAACTTCTCAGTTATCGTTTAAAAAAGTTAGAGCCGTTTCGCAAATTCTGTACACGGTTGAAGTCGGTCATGCTATTTTTGCAAAAAATTAAATTGACTAATCCACTCAAAAATTGAAAGGTGGCAAGTTTACAATATATTGATGACTCAAAGTATCATTTTAATAATATGTTTTACGTATTGGAGATCTGCAAAAAAAGATCCGCATAGTAAGCTGATATAAACCAATATAATATGTTAGCTATATTCCGAAGAAATATATAAATTCATTACTGGGGGCGGACGTGTTTAATTTTACTAGTGTAAACATTTCAGGTGGATGCAGGAATTATTTTTGTTATATAAATCTAGAAAATCAGGACTCGAGCCAATTGGACGCAAAGGGAACTTACTCGTATACCTACAGCTCCATATCATCTGTTGGTCTGAAATTGCGCGGTTTAGTTTCCATGGAATATTGTTGTTGATTTTGACTCTATAAGCGCATGAAAAACTCATCTAGGAGTACTGTTTATTAACGTACTGTACAGTTCAATACAGCAACCAAATTTATTAAACAAACCATACTTCGGAAAAGTTGAAGACAAAGCATTATATAAAAACTTTCATTGCTTAACTAGGAACTCTATTTTAAAAAACCGGACAAGTGCAAGTCAGGCTCGCACATCGAGGGTTCCGGAAATCCAGAAAATTTCACAAAATTGGGAAGTAAGTTGTTAAAATCTCTATACTATATTTTTCACTTTTCTCGTCATACATCGAAAATTACACATTGTTAAAATAATTAAAAACCTGTTTTAGCATGTACTAATGAAGTTCTTTTATATGATACCTTACATGATACGATTTACTCACTTTGAATTTTGAACCCATATTTTGTGAATTTTGAGGCTCTATTTTTTGTGATTTAAATAAAAATGTACAGATTTCAATCAATCAATCAATAAAAAAGTTTTATTAACATAAATAAGGCACATGAAAATTATTGAAGCCTCTGATTCCCGAACTAGCCAGGGACTGTACTACGGGAACCAGCGTCTTCTCCTATAATAACGACAAATTAAGTCAATTTACTTACTTATGTTACTTATCTAAATTTTTTTTTGACTAGAATAGGTCTAATTTAAATTTATTAGCTTTTTTTTATTTTATTTTTACTACAATAGGTCTAATTTAGATTTATTTCTATATGTGTACCTACTCTAAGACAATGCTTCTTACCAAATTTCAAAGTTCTGTGTCAACGGGAAGTACCCTGTAGGTTTTGATTTTTGTGAGTTTTTTTAAACGATAACTGAGAAGCTTTTCTTTTACACAACTGCAAGAAACCATAGATGTACGTATACAGTTTAAATTTTAATTCGATATCTTTACGCGTTCCCGAGATAAAGAGTCTTGGTATAAACACGACGGACAGGACGGATAACAAAGTGATCTATTTATGGGTTCCGTTTTTTCCGTTTGAGGTACGGAACCCTAAGAATGTAACCTAGTTTGAAAAGTTCCTGAGATTGAAATCTAGAACAAACATTTCACAAGACATTTGCATGCTCCAATATAAATAAAATCTTACAAAAAGAATGCGAAACGTACCTGTGTACAGAAGTTATCAGAACTTTGCCAGTTCCAAAGAAATAGCCCGACGTTTCATTCGAGTTTGAATGCAGTTCTGTTGATTGAAGTTTCACAGAGAAGTTTTTAGGTTTGATTAAATTAAAATGCTTTTTTTTTCTAATATATTTCCCAGCTTTATTTAGATTTTACGTGTTATGCATTGTTCACTGATATTAAAACACATCTATTACAAAAAGCAATATTAATAAAAAAAAAATATTGCAGGGAAACTTCTAATGCGACTTCCAACAAGGTAGCGTTAAACGTTTAACGCTACAATGGAGGGGGTATGAAAGCACTGATGCAATCAATTGTTAATTGCAATCAATGTTCAGAAAGTTTCTCTTAAAAAAAACAATATAATTTCACTAAAAATCAATTTCAACCTCTTCCTATTTTCATTACGAAGTTACACTTCTTCCGCGCGGAGGGACTCTACGCACTAGGTATTTTATTTAAATTGTTTGCACTATAAACGTTATGTAATGTTAAGGGAGCAAAATTGTGATGTCACTGTATATGTCTGTCTCTATTGTCTTATATTATTTATGTGATTTAATTTTTAATTTATTATTGATGACATTTTTGAATTTAATTGTAATTTTAATAATTGTCTCTGTTGTCTTATATTATTTATGTGATTTTATTTTTAATTTATTATTGATGACATCTTTGAATTTAATTGTAATTTTAATAATTTTCTGTATGGTTTTTAAAACTGAAATAAACTGATTAATAATAAACAATAAACGCCCAAAAATGTAAATAAATTATTTTATAAAAAATAAACCACAGACGTTCTCAAAACTTAAAACGTAGGTGTGCAAACAATTTAAATAAAATACCTAGTGCGTAGAGTCCCTCCGCGCGGAAGAAGTGTAACTTCGTAATGTGAAAATGAAAATAGGAAGGGGTTGATTATTATGTAATTTTACATAATAATACAGAACTTAATATTACTTCACGCTTGTTCACGACAATTTGTTTCACCGGACAAAGGACCATTATATTGATACGCTGATAAGCATTCAATGCGGTTGTTTTACCCTGCGCATTAATTTAACATATTTTAATGGATATTTTGAGCTACTGTTCGCAGTCTGGTCCCACTGTGCAAGATCTTCTTAACTATGGCTAGTTACTCTCAACCAGTCGATGACAGTCCACCAACTATTTCCTGTTTGATTATCAGAGGTATTTTAGCCGAAGCATGTAGATCGATCAACAATGCTCATACACTAAATACCAATTCCAGATCAGATACGAGCATGCAGAACCAACCGGTCAATGCTTCTGCCAGGATTACCTACGTCATTCAGGTACACAACGTCAGTGAGAAATTAGACTGGCAATGTGCAGTACTTATGGCTCAAACCTTGTTCGAATTGAAGTGACAACGAGCGATGATTTGGTAGGAATTTTGCGAAGAAAGCCAATTGATATTACCCACAGAATAAAAAACGACTAGGATTTTTAACACTACTTAATGGCAATTTTCTCTACAAAAATGTTTGAAATATCCGGGTTACAGTTGTCTAAATAGACATTGACATTGTGTACAATTTTGACGTTCCTCGTCGAGATATTATTCATGTCTCTTTCTAACTCGTACCGTATTGAATCAAAACATTTCTTTTAGATTATCTCGATCGATCATATTATCTCTCTAGGAACTCTGTGATCTTAGGTACCAAATGCAAACTTTTTGCAGGTTGATTGTATATTGACTGTGCTGCGCGCAACGTGGAACGTGCATTCCAAGAGAATTTTACCACTAGTTTACGTGCATTGACAATCTGAAAAAGTCTTTGGTGCAAGTCAATTAAAATGGCTTATATTTAGAAACAAAATTTATGTTCTAAATAGCTTAATTGAGGTAAAGTATTCGTTTACTTATAGTTCAAAGAGGTAAGTATGCATTTATACTGAAACGTAAACTATAGTAGATTGAAAACATTTATTTAGAGCGCCCTGGCGAGGGAAACTAACAAAAACTAAAAGATGAAAACGACAGTAGTTTACTATAGAAATATTTAAGCATGTGGATAAGGCTGAGAAAACACGAAGCCGTTTTTACCCGCGCCCGCTGCGGTTGCGGTCCCGAAGTTTCTGTAGAATGCAGATATAAAAAAAATATTAAAGCAGATCTCACGACGCGTTTTATGCTCGCGGTATACGCGGTTGTTTGCGGCTCCCGCTGTACCAATCAGCTGAACAACCGCTGGGCAAGAAGTAGAATCACGCAGGCCGCGGTCAACCGCAGCCTCGGCGGTTTTTGACCGCGCTCTCTGCGTTTGGTTGACGATCCGATCTTAAGCTGCTCGTTTAACCAACATTCTTACAGACGCCCGTCTTGAAATTATCGCTTGCCACGTTTGCTGGCGATAATTTCAACCACGACGGCTGCGTAACCGCGCAAATAAATAACCGGTCGCGTGAGTTTAGAAATAAAACCGCAGTTCTACCACCACGGCCGGCACACGAAAAACCGCTCCGTGAGTTCTTAGCCTAAGGCTTTAGCAAAAATTTAATTCATTTCAAGTCCAAGAACGGTTTAACTATAAACCTATTAATGCAATTTTCCATTCCTCGGGGGTTGATTTTTACCACGCGTTTGTAGGCTTGTCATAGCAACAAGTATGTCTTAAAATATGGTCACATTGCAAACACAATTCATACTCCTGTGTACCGAGCTAAATAGCAGGTACTAATCGAAATTGGATTCGATCACGACGCTGGCTAGTGAGAGCAACATACCATATTAGGATGCCGGTCGATGCGTTCTGAGTGATTTAGATGCCTACGTGCTGAGTCTATCTTGAAATGTACATGAAATACTTGATATGAATCTTGTTTTAGTTTAGAGGAAGGTGATACATGTACCGTTGTACTTGCTGTTTATGTTTTAACCACTCTTGCCTTGACGAATTTACTTTTGCTTGGTCCAGCTCTTCAAATTCAAATGCTAGGCCTGATGTTTGTTCAATCGGACTAAAACTGGAATTTGTGCCTGCAAAACTCTTACTTCTTCGTCGTGTCAATGGTTCTAAATGGTTAAATTATTTACTCTTGCTGCAACACCATTACGTGAGTCTAGCCGGGCTAGTATGCGCGCCACGAATTATTCCTTTCGCAGTGTCAGAACGAGACAGCGTTATGGAAAAGTCACTCACTGACTGAATCTGTCACTTTTTTCACGTCGAATTGAATTTTCGTGGATTTTTGTAGTCGCATGCTTGACTAGTACAGTCTATCGACATTTCTCATTGGCTCGGAGTCAATTTATCCTTGTTTAATACAACCATTATAGTCACGCTAACACTGTTTTCATTGGACTTTGATTAAGACTTCGTGTCCTGGCCTGTAATCGTGTAATCACCCTTCGTGGGTAGGCCTACGTCCTGCAGTGGACTATTAATAAGGCTGGTACAGTACTGGCCTGGGAGTCAAATACGTCTGATCTAGATGAATTAGCAAAACGGCAAAACTCTTACTCCGTGGTAGTTTTTTTTATTTTATTTATGTAGGTTTCACATTGATAACTGCATTAACACTTACAATATATAACTTTACTTACAACATAGAAATAAGTTAAATGCGTCACATTTTGAAGGAAGCACCGCATGAAAGTACTACTTCTTAGGTATTAAACAGTATGAACACTACTCACTTAAAAAAAAAAAAAATTAAAAATACAAATACAAATCAGTGCGATGAGAAGAGTTAGAGAGCGGGGTTGACTATTTCGGTCATGATTGAGTTTAAATTAATTTTAAATTTCATTAATGAATCTCCGAAAATATCGAACTAGTTGTGATCCTCGAATTTATTTATGAGTCTACTTATTCTAGGCACAGGAGAATTGGCACCTACTGTTCTACGAAACACTGGGGCAAATGGAGTTATCGGATTGCGTGGATACCTAAAGGGAATTCTAAATTTAAATTTTGCTAGAAGTTTTGGACAGTCAATATTGTGTAGTCAGTCATTGTGTAGAAGTTTGTAAAGGAAAATGATGTCTAATTTGTCACGACGATCGCTTAGCGTTTGCATTTTAAAATTAACTAATCTCATTTCATACGAATTTAAAATTTTTGCTTTCTTTACAGAGTAAGCCAGGTGCCACAGAAATCTCTTTTGCACTCTTTCCAGTCTTAAAGAATGCACTGCATAATGAGGTATCCAGACTGGAGACCTCATTATGCAGTGCTTATACAGATACAAATTATGAACTATCTACATATACAGGGTAATTTCTAATCAAATAAACATCCTTTATCACCTGTACATCAAAACCAACAACTTTTGTACAGCGACTTTTGTCAAAACTCAAAATAAAAATTCGTTCTTCCATAGAAAAATATCGTTCACCCGCGACAAAATGTAGGGAACAGCTGATTTTTTTTTGGATTTTGACAAAAATCGCAGAGCAAAAATTGTTAGTTTTGATGTACAGAATAAGTCCCTAAAACGAAGCTAATTGATTAGAAATAACCCTGTATATTTAAATTAATTTTTACAATTATTTTTTGAGACATTACGATTTAATTTTGTAACAATCGGGTAAAACAACTGCTGATTCCGCTCCACCGGCTGCCGGTTCTAAATTGGGTGGAATCTGTTACGCAGTAATACCGTATCGGCACCACTCACTAAACAAGCGGATAACATTAATTCCGGGGCCGATGTTTGTTCAATCGGACGAAAACTGGGGATTTCGTTTTTGCCACTATAATCTGCTTCGATTTAAGGGCTGGATCGGGACGTTTGAAACCATTTCAAATGGGTTAATGTCGGTGTGCAGTTAATAAATAGGATGTTAGGGTTGAATGAAGTATTTTGAGCTTATTCTGCAGTTGCTGCGACATATTTTTGTGTGCGAAAGTAAACTCAACAGCGACTAGTTTGGAATTTTAGTTGCACATGACTACTGAAATACCTACCAAAGCTGTTACTGGTGCGCCAGTAAGTAAGTAGTAAGTAAGTACCTAGTTCAAGTTGAAAATTCAAATTATTAATAAATCCATGTGAAAGTCAAGTAAAAGTTACCTATCTTATCAAGAAATACAATTATTTTGATACATGTCGCTCTTCCTTAATTTGATGCAAAAATGGATTCATTAATTTGCGTAAACATTGAAAGTTATGAAATATCAATTTTAAAGACATAGGTAATGATTTTTTTTTCAGATATCCTTATCTTTAGGTACTCGTACTAATACATAATATTATAAATCCGAAAGGGTGTTCGTTGGTTTGTTCTTCGTTCACAAATCATCGGAGTAACGGATTAACTTGATTTTTGGCATGAACATAGTTTGAAATACAGAAAATGACATAGGCTACTTATTATCCCAGAAAAATAAAATAATCCCATGGGCTAGCACAAAAATGAAAATACCACGCGGGCGAAGTCGAGCGAAAGATAGTTTCTAATATAGTAGGTAAGTCCGTAAAAGGTGGCTAGCCTTGGTGGTGTCAAATTTATTAATCCGCGTTTTTACACTCTCATAAAATTATACATTTTAAAATCTCCTCTACAACTAAAACCTACATAAAACTGCAAAAATAGAAGCACAAGAAAGTCAAATTGAAAAAGCGCAACAACACAAACATTTAACGGGCAGGTCTTAACGCGCGCGTTCAACAAATGAGTGAACTTAAAATATTGCTTTGAAAAGGCTTTAAATTGAGCCGTGCTGGGTTTAGGCCGAGCCCGGCTTAGTGCGAAGACAAACGACCGAAAAAAGGCGCAATAGAATGCGACGTGGGAAAACAACGAAATGGGAGCACTGGGTATGCGGTGAACAGAAACACAACTAAGAGACGCGAAAGGACGTTGTGAACATTTAAAAAATAAAACAAATGTTGCTCATTAAAGATAAGGTACATGAGTTCATGAAAAATATGTACCTACACTAGACATCGCTATGGCGACCCATGTCATGAGATCCTGGCTCTTCTTATTAAGAAAGTTACATGAAACATTACTCAAATTACATTAATTTACATTACTTTTGCTTAAATTTAATAGCAGTTTTAGTAAATTAAATGAATTTTACGTTTCGTAACTTGATGTACAGTGTAAACTCTATATAACGACATTGAGGGGCTGTCCATTTTATGGCGTTATAGAGAGTTGTCGTTAAAGGATAAGAAAAATCAGAATTAGAAAAAGAAAAGTTTATTTCAAAATAGTGTTAGTAGTTATCTAGTAGTTACGTATATAAAAAAACTCCTACTTATTAGTCATGGTCAATAACAATCTACACGTGCAAGCAAACCCAGTTTGTAAACAAGAGAACAAATTTCTTAGAAAGTTCGGTATACATGATGCCGACAGTCGAATTTATTGCAGGCTAGGATAGTAAAGCGAACGAAACGTACACAGCTGCGCAGTTTTTACTAATTTTAGCAACTTAAAAGGTACTTTTTTTTTACTAAATTGTGGTCGTTATGTAATGCTATGTAGAGTGTATTATTGTATGGAAGACAAGCTAAACCAACCAAAGCCAATTGATTTCGACGCTTTAGGGAGTTTAAATCGAGGGAGGTTACGTGGAGTTTACACATTGTAGAAAAATATATAAAACTCAGGAATATCTGTGCTATATTATGATATGTATGTACCTAAATATGTACCTAGTAATATGTAAATAGTAGGCAGGGACTTCATTTTGTGCCATACCTATTGGTGCTGTTAATATCTGAACGTAAGTAAAGTATCTAAATTAGTCAATGTTGTCGCTGCATAAAACACAACTCAGAGAAAATTTATCGATCAATATTTTTCTCTCTTTCTCAAGGTTAATCATTGAAAACCTAGTAGTAAAGGAAGAGTTAAGCAATTTTCCAAAGTGATGTATCTATTTCTTTATAATTTGCGATGGACCCTCGCACTTTAAACAGAGAAAGTTTCGTGTTAAAGCGCGTAAAATACACGCTTGGAAATGTTTTGGGGAGTTAGGAATTTAATGTTAACTGTTTTGTAATTTACCTCGGGTGCAGCTTTTAGTGTTGTGCTAATCCGACAAATGATATTTTCCAAGAATGGTTTAACTTAAATCTTGAATTTGTCATTAAAACTTTCTCTGTGTTCGAAATTACATTCAAAATTATTTAATCATCAATTCATTCATCAGCCATATTGAATAGGTCTCTCTTATGGATCTCCAATGAGACTGGTTGGAATCGTTTTGTATCCAGCGTGGTTCTCTAGTCTTGATGAGATCATTTGTCAACCTCTTAGGTGGACATCCTACGCAGCGCCTGCCAGAACGTGGTTTTCATTCGAGAACTTTTCGATCCTATCGGTCGTCAGTCCTCCGAGCTATGTACTCAATTGAATAATTGTATTGATATTCAATATAAATTTAATATTATCCAACTAATTTTCTGTTTACTCTGCTTTACTATCTGCTCTACTTCCTTTTTCGACTGTTAGTCATAAATATATACATATTCACGTGACAAATGAGATCCAATAACACTACCTGATATCTGACACAAAACACGGGCCATCCGTCTTGACACCC
The DNA here is from genome assembly GCA_949316475.1 of Hypomecis punctinalis. Taxonomy (NCBI): domain Eukaryota; kingdom Metazoa; phylum Arthropoda; class Insecta; order Lepidoptera; family Geometridae; genus Hypomecis; species Hypomecis punctinalis. The sequence goes on from OX438804.1 coordinate 23,740,817, forward strand.
ACACTCGAACAAAGGTGTAATATTAACATAGCTACTTACAACAATCTTCTATGATTCTATACATGCATCTATTACAAATCTTTCAGATCCAGTACTTTCTTCTATGGACTCTGTCCATATGGAAACCAAATTATTTGCGATAATTAACGACCACAAAAATCAAAAGAAGAAGATTAGCGTTTAGATTATCTTTAGACCTTTGAGGAACTGTGGATGATCCAATTGCTTGTTATGTAGTAGTAATTTATGTAGTTTTAGATTATATTAATCTTGTATTTAGTGGTAGTTAATAAAGGCACTAACAGCCGTGGTGGTCAAGAGGTAGTGACACCCGCCTTACAATCGTGAGGTGGCGGGTTCAAATCCCCGGTCCCGTACCAATGAGTTCTTTGGAATTTATGTACGAAATTTCACACCACTGGCTTTTCGGTGAAGGAAAACATCGTGAGGCAACCTGCATACGTCCGTAGAAGAAATTCGATGGCGTATGTGAATCCACCAACCCGCACTGGGCCAGCGTGCTGGATATGGCCCAATCACCCTTCGTGGGTAAGCCTACGTCCTGCAGTGGACTGTTAAAAAAAGGCTGGTACAGTAATAAAGGCACTTGCCCGAATTAAAAAATGAGAAGATCGAATAAAAATTTTTTATATCAGATACTAAACACGCGTGTCTTGACAGTCACACTTGAAAAACGTACCATATTTAGTAACATAGTTTCAAACATGTTTACTTATTATTCACGTGACAAATGACCGAGATCCAATAACACTACCTGATATCTGACACAAAACAAGGGCCATCCGTCTTGACACCCACACTTGAACAAAGGTGTAAGAATTAACATAGCTACTTACAATAATCTTTTATGATTCTATACATGCATCTATCGAAAGTTTTTCAGATCCAATACATTCTTCTATGGACTAACTGTCCATATGGAAACCTAATTATTGGCGATAATTACCGACCACAACAATCAAAAGAAGAAGATTAGGATTTGGATTATATTTAGACCTTCAAGGGTCTGTGGATGATCCAATTGTTTGTTATGTAGTAGTAATTTCGGTAGTTTTAGATAATATATTATTAGGCTTGTATTTAGTGGTAGTTAATAAAGACACTGGCTCTTATAAAAAAAAGAAGATCGTATAACAAATTTTTATATCAGATACTAAACACGTATGCCTTAACATTCACACTTTGAAAAACGTACTATATTTAGTAAAATAGAAACATGTCTACGATCTACTCTTCCAAATACTTTTCCCTTTTCAACTGTTGGTTATAAAGCGTATTATTCACGTGACAAATGATCAAGATCCAATAACACAACCTGATATCTGACACAAAACACGTGCGATCCGCCTTGACACCCGCACTCGAACAAAGGTGCAATATTTTCTAAACTAAATAAAAATGCCAGCGCGTGTTATCGATTCGTTCCATTTTATAAGGAACGGCCATCGAATGTGGAAAAAAACAGAAAGATTCTCCAGAATACTCTAGATGATGCTATTATAAGATCTGCGTTTGAATAAACTGCTCTGTGTCCAAAATTGACATTTTACGCCACCCTTCCACTCCGCTTTGAAAGACAGAGAGCGCGCTACTAACTACTCTACAAGTTTAAGTTAAGTAGTGATCTGAGCGCTCAACCCTTTAAAACTGACTTGACTAGTATGTCAAGATGAACAATTTTATCGAACTAAGGAACTAATCTTAAATTAGCAAAAACAAGAAGAGATATTGTTTTATAGAAAAAGTTCATTCACTGTCCATAAAATATTTTTTGAGGTGGATTTTTCGTCATAGTTTCGGGATTGGTTCACTATCAAAAGTTGTTTATCTAGAATTCCTAAGTTATCTTAAAGAATATGAGCATTTTAGAGTACTTTGAGGTTTCTATGGCCTTACTATGTGTGTATTTTTAAGGCTTTAAGTGTGAAAGTCTTTCTGGTTTTTTTCCGTGTTCGAAAGAAACGGTGTGTCTTTTTGTGGAGTGAAGTGGAAAAATAAAGAGACAAGCGAGACATAGATGGCACAGTTTTCAACTGACTTCCAAGAAAAAAAAGTGGTCTTTTACATAAATATGTATTTTTCAGAGATAATGTAAAACTCCATCAAAGATCCAAACTTTTCTCAATATTGACAATATTAGCAATAACTAACAGTACAAATCAAACTTTAAAATGGTAGAGTCAATCAAGTACACCCAGATTAGATATCTCATGCTATCTATGTTAAACTCCAAAAACATCGGTTTCTACTGGCTAGAACTAGTCGTGTAGTTGGTCCAGCGGTTAAGTTATAAAACAAGATAAACTTCCCACGCATGCTCTTAATTAAACTAACAATCAAAATAGTTCGAACTACGAACATTCAGCGACCTCAATAGCTTCAAAATGTTCAAAATGTTCCAGATAGACGCGCAGAGAATTTCTAGACAATCAGCCCGAAGCATGTCAGACGTTCATTTCGTATTCGCGGGTTAATTGGGGAGCGATCTTGCATTTTGGATGCAAGTGGCGTGTGAAGGAAAGCAATGCTTAGACTCGGCAGGAGAGTTTGGCTTTAGAACTTCTTTCCACAAAATAATGTGAAAGTTTAATGTTTTCGATGTATTGTAGTTGTAAAAAGATATGCCCTTGGTAGAATGTCTACTAAGGGGTTATGTAAAGCAGATCCGATGTTTAGTAAATTAGCTTTAGCTTTTGTTACTCGTTGTAAATGACTAAAAAGTGAAATTATACGTGCGTAAACAATGGTATACTTTGTTAATAACGGATTTATTATGGCCACCTTCCAGCTCCATCATCGGATCCTTAATGCCATTTAAGGACTTAGTACTTTTCAAGAAGAATCAAAGCCATACTCGAGGGGTGACATCGTATCATTACAGTGTTCCTGTGGCCATATGAAATTGACATCACTTGACTCGACGAAGAAGATTGTCATTATTTTACGAAATTAAAATAATGACAATCTTCATTATAAAACGTTTTTATTGGCATTTCTTCGAAATTATGTCTTTAATTTATTAGGGCACTTCTCTTTTTTTACCTTTATGGCCCATACGTTCTGTGGTCGTACATGCAGAAAAACTTTGATATTGAAACATCTTTCTGCAATAGCTAGCTAGAAAAAGTTATTTTTAAAGTGTTCAATTCAATTCAATTCTTTGTTTGCAAGTTAATGGGTAACAATAAAGGTCTTAAATATAACATGATCTACCAATAATAACCTAATACAAGGTATGCAAATACACACATTTGTTCAATTTTACAATTAATAATATGACGCCAATTTTGAAAACTACAAAAAATAATCAATTTTTAATATTTGTCACGATAAATATGTAGGCGGCAAGATGCGTTGTCCAAAAACTCTTTTAATGAATAAAAACTATTACTCGCTAACCACTTTTTCAACTCTCTACAAAATTTATAATAAGGCAAGTCAACAATTCCATTCGGTAAAGAGTTATAAATGAGAGGTGCCATGTAAACGCAGTTATTCCTAAATAATTCCAGTCTCACATTAGGCATGTTAAGTCGTAATTGAGTATGTGTTCTTCTACCAGTATTGTCAAAGGGATTAAAAAGGGAAGGATTACATTTCACAAATTTTGCTGTTTCAAAAATATAAATAGAAGGCACTGTGAGGAGGCTTTTAGCCTTAAAAACAGGCCTACATGAATCCATCCATTTCATACCAAATATAGCACGAATGCACTTTTTCTGTGCTATAAAAACCTTTCTAGTTCAGTAATCAGACGCATTACCCCAAGTTAAAATGCCATATCGTATTACAAAGCCAACATACGCGTGATAAACCATTAGGTCAGTATCCAAAGAAGCACATGGGCGCAACCTTTTTAAGGCGAAAACGAATCTATTCAATTTTGAGCAAATTGTGTTAATGTGATACTTCCATGTTAGATGTGAGTCTATATGAATTCCTAGAAATTTAATACTGGGAACTTGTTCTATAGTATCATTATCAAAATTTATATTTATCTGAAATCTTTGTGTTCGAGCTTGGGTTTGTGTAGATCTATATGGACGTGTGTCTATAGATTAAAATCAATTTTGTAATGATTTAGTAGGTACGTTTCATCGAGTGCTTCTATTTTGCCTTAGCTAATTACCTCATCACCCGAGCAGAGTTATCAAAATCATTAACCACATTCACACATCGACAGCATTTGCAATATACCCATATTGCAAATGCTGTCGATGTGTGTAAGGTCTGAGGTGTAATATTATAACATCGGCGCTCCACGTAATACCAAATTTATACCAAAAAGCCTCACCTATTCATTGGAGATTTTGCATTAAACCACAGGCTCTATTCATGTTCCTCTCGAAAATAGCCTCATGAGCCTTCCATTATGTCGCGAGGTTGAAACTAATCAAGTCCAGTAAATTGAATTTCATATTGCAGGCCTTGCGCCGGCCGTGAGTATCCGCCGCATCGCACCGCGCAGCACTAGTGCTTGACCATATAAATTAGATAGAAATTTGTAACATTAATATTAGCAAAAAAATAAATTAAGTTATCAAATAAATTACCAATAGTATTTTGTGACATTGAAATTAACAATAATCGGTCAAGTGCGAGCCGGACTCGCGCACGAAGGGTTCCGTATCGTATGGAAGCCCTTCTTAATACGAGTATATAATATTTTAATATTTCTAATTCCGATATTTACATCGATTAAAACACCAAGTTTCTTTTATGGGAGCCCTTTTTATATAATTATTATAATTTAATTATTTGTTTTTAAAGTAAATAGGTATTTAACTAAATATGTTGTGAATATTTCAAGAAATATTATTAATATCAAGCGAAAAACGGCTAAAAAATCTGTTTTTTTTTTGTGTGGGATTCCTCCTCAATATGTTTTTGTTTTTAGTATTTTTTGTCATAGCGGCAACAGCAATACATCATGCGTTCTAGCTATCAGGGTTCATGAGATACAGCCTGGTGACAGACAGGCAGACGGACAGACGGACGGATAGCGGAGTCTTAGTAATTGGGTTTGGGTTTCCGCACCCGTTGGGTGCGGAACCCTAAGAAGGAATAACAACACCACAACGCGCAGTAGGTAGCATGTTGCAAGGTGGTGGATCAAATTAAGTAAACTACCTATGTCGTTGTGTAACATTGGATTATTGTTTTATTTAATTGTCGTAGCACTCGTAGCATATCTCTGTGGTCGTAACGTAACCAAAGAAGCTCTAAACGAAAACGTATGAAAATTATTACAAAAAAAATTTGTAGGAAATTCATATTTTTAACCGACTTCCAAAAAGAAGGAGGTTCTATGTTCGTCTGTGTGTATTTTTTTATTTTACCATTCACACCTGATTATTGTGAAATTGCGCGAGCCATAGTTATGGAATTAGGCGTATAAAATCCCTCTATGAGACAACTAAACTACGCACATTTTCTCATCCCTAATCCACGATACGCCACGTAGATTATGATTTATGACGTGGCACTTCTAATTTCTGACCAGGATAATGTTTGGATAGTAATGACGGCCAAATTGATAAATCGGATGGCAAAAAGATTGATAGTTGGCGCTCTGTTTTTGTAATACTACCCGCCCGGTTGTTACCTTCCCTTGGTTGTGTGCTGTTTTCCAAGGAACTTCACAAAAAAGCTCGCGATGAGTTCGTTTTAAAAATTGTATGTTTTTAATTGAAAAATAAATTGCTAAATTAAGAATTTTGTCGATTTGTGAAACTTAAAATATTTTGTATATTTCTCAGAAACTGATCCAGAGTTTTGAATCAAATTTTAAATTTATACTAAATCAACAAACATTAGGGGCCGTACTAAGTACATATACATACATGAACTCATTATTTTGTATAACGGTTGATTGCGTTTGACTACATCCTGCTTAATTTCACTTAAAATGAATTCTATCATGCAGACTTCCCTAGAAGTTACAGTGCCACAAACGTATCTGACCCGATGATGGTGTCCCTACCATGGTTTACTCGTATAGTGCTCCCATTATTTTATGTTATGCCGAAAATCGGTGAAAATGTCAGTATGAATGAATAACATTAAATACAAAAGTTTGTGAGTGTGTATCATTGTGTGACTGCCTCGGTGGCTCAGTGGCGTGGGTTGGAACCCCACCTAGGGCAAATATTTATGTGATAAACATAAGTGTTTGTTCTGTGTCTGGGTGTTATTTAGTTACTATCTGTATAAGTATGTATTTAAAAATAAGTATAAGAATAAGAATATTTATTTCGCAGAAAATAATCATATAAAGAATACAGTAGCTTAGATTTAAATCACAGAGTAACAAAGTAAAGTACAGAAAAAACGGATTACTAACTGTAGTAGGCTAAGTGTTTACATACGTGTGTATTCTAAGTATATTACAAGATATTTCGATGAGACCCAAACTAAGCTCATGGCTTGTGACTTGGGGCTCGAGTGCGGAGTAAATTGAAAATATTTTCTGTGTGCACTAAAATGTGCAAATTGATTAAATACAAATCAAAAACGCAAGCGTAATCGTAAGTATATACATGTAGTATATCAGTCTCTGGCAGCCATATCACAAGTTTTACTTAGTTTGGGGTCATAGGCCGTGTGCAAGATGTTCCAAAAAAAATATTATTATTAAATATTTATTATCATTCATATTTGTGTTTGTCTATTCATTTCTTAGGCCTTTCAAATAGCCTTCTTTCAAAATGGCATCGTTAATCTCTCTTTTGGCCACCTGGTCAGATCATTTTGTGGCACTGTACCTATTTATTCAGACTAGGAGAGTTCTATATATTACTAGCTACGTCAAAAAGAGAGTCTTAGCCAAAAAGTTCCAAATCATTACTGCTATTACTATAAATGTGGAGTGAAGCACTACTTATCAAATCCACGAGCAACCCTGCGTGTATTAGCTAGTTTCTAGTTTACGCTATCCCGTCTCAATGAATCGTTTTATTTCCGCTGGCAACACCGCATGATCTGTCAAGGGAAATCCTAGCAAGTTTACAGCGTGGTTGTAACGAGGAGAAATGGTGTTACTCGGGCGAGCTGTATACTCCGCGTTGGAGCCTTGGAAGCGTAAATTGGGGTACAGTTTTATAAAGCACGATGAATATGCTTTTTTTGAATGCTGGTTTATTTTAAATCGGATACTTAACACGCTATAATTAGTACCTATCCTGAGAAAGTGCCGGTGGCCATGGCACAGTTTGATTACTAGTAGACATATTTGCAAGTTTTATTAGATATTTTCCTAAATACTTAAGTTTAATATTTTTTTATAATTACGCCTAGTACCTATTATTGTAATTTTGACGATATTTTATATTTACTTAATTGACCCTGCGAGCGCAACGGTGATGATTATAAAATCGCCGACAAGATAAAATTTGTGGAACTTGTGTTCCATACATTTTAATATTTTTTTCGACAGCAATTGTTGATTGGGATATGAGAGAAAATTTGGAAAATTTGCTGTGGTGCCACTGGGTTAAGGTCATTTAATATTTAAATACATACTATTAAAATTAGATTAGCTAGTTTTAATAATATCGGTTAAGATCAAGCTGAGAAGGCTTAAGGGGACTCCCCTTAAGCGCTTAAGCCTTTTCAACTCAAACTAGCTAATCAATCTAATCTAGCTAGATGGATCTATCTTAAATATTATTTAATATACGAGGCTTACTGTTCAAAGTCCTCTTGAAGGTCTAAATATAATCCAAATGCTCAAGCCCACTGCCAGTTGGCAGCGTGCCCAGCATGCTGGCAGCATTGCCACGCTGAATGACAATGCAACGTTGAGCCAAATAAACACCAGCATTTTGGTCACGCGTCGCGTCCACCAGACGCTCCGAAAGACTTTTGAAAACGAAATGAGCTCTCGGCCCCCGAAGGACTCAACTCCAAACAGCTCAAATATGTAACCACTACCGAGGTTAGCATATTTGCGCCGCTTGTGCTGCTCCGCCGAATTGGCCGCCGCTCCAGCCCTACTCTGAGTCTCAGAAAGATGTGACGGAGTTTTAGGGTCTGTTGATGGTCCGATTGCTTTCTATGTAGTCGTGTCTTTTAAAAAATAAAATTAAGTCGTGGCTTAGTGAACAATTGTTTTACGACATTGATGACTTCTTAAAGTTACCAGAATCAGTATGATTATATTTAGTAGTATAATTATTTTTAATGTATTTTGATTTTGACATACGTTTATATTACCTGGTTTCCATTACTGATAATTTTATTTTTTTAACTTGACATGTAATAATGAAAATTACAAATAAATGATTTGAATTTGTATTTGTAGTAGTTAGGTAGTTTTAGCATATTACGTGGTAAAACTTAAAAATGTACTGTCAGTAGTGACAATTTGAGTGTTGTTCTTATCTCTCTACAAATGGAAGACATGATAATATTTTTTCGGAAAACATAGCACATTCGGGTATTTATTTATCTCGTAATTTTAGTGCGCGATTAGTCCCGTAGTACATAATAATAATGTGTTCAACTCGCAAACGTTTAAAAACAACGTGTTTCATGTTAATTATTCAGTTCCAAAAATTGTATGTGATGGTTATGATGTAAAGCGATGGTTTTGTCTGGTTACTTTAGTTTGCTTTTGACTAGATCCAGCTCCCACCATCGAAACAACGTCACAGTTAACAACAAGATAATTGGCCTGATATTTCAGCTTGATAAATTACATTATAAATCGCGCGCAAATCCCCGGCTTTTATGTAAAATAAAAGGTGCCACAGATAAAAGCTTTACAACGTCTGAATAAACTTTAACAATGAGCTTTAATTGTTATAAATCGGAGTTATTCTATTGTTGTTTGTGTCGTAGAGGCCGGTCGTTGGGCGTCCGGCCTTTAAAAGGCCCCTAATGTTTCCTCCTCGGATTTTCTTTGAAAATAATGTCATTTTATGCGCAGTCTTCATGAGTAATTAACCGACTTCCAAATAGACAGAGGTCTACGAAGTGAATGTATTTATACGTAAGTATATTACTTTATCCACCAACCCAGTGCGGGTGCTAGCGTGGTGGATACATATCCATGAAGGGGGATTGGGCCATCCCAATCACCGTGTTTTGTAGCTAGGGCGACGTCAATCAATAAATTATTAAAAAAGGCTGGTACAGTATAGTAAGTAAAGTACAGTATTACTTGATGGTCATATTAGAATCTAAATGACTATGATTACTCGATTTTTTTATTTCAAATCGTGGCCAATTTTCTTAACTTATTTGGTTAGAAATGATTTGTGTCAGTAAAAAAATTGTAAGTACCTATTAGCAAAAGTAAAGTTTTTTTTTTCAAATGAATTGTAATTAAACGAATTAGAATAGGTAGGTACATATAAGATAAGATAAGATAAGATAAGATAAGATAAGATAAGATAACGTTTATTTTGCTCAAAAAGTTACAGGTTTTGGAGTTAGTAAATCTTGATGATGCTTAAAGTAATGTTAGTAGGTAGGCACTTAGATTAAATTTACAAACTTCCAGAGTGGAACCCTAAATCTCACACTAGGGTGGTCCTGTGTCGTGAGATTTAGTCTTTTCCGCTTTTAGATAAGACATCTCATAATTATTACCTAATGTAATGAAAAGAGTGACTTAACAATGAGTTCTTAGTAATTTACTTAAATACGAGTACAAGTAATTTCCATTTTTCGATTGCGTAATGTGTGTGTGTAGCGTGCATGTTGGTGTGTGAGTGGATGTATGTTGCGAGTGTGTCTGTACAGTAAGGGCTTTGCTGGATTAATACTTTGAAGCAACTGGCGATATAGTCAGTCATACATGCTTCAGTTACCGATGGATATTTTATAACATTATTTGACAACAATTATCAGGCTTAGAACCTGTTTGTCTTTTTGTATAATAAAAAATATTAAAGTGACAATTTTATAAATTTAACTTAGTGACGTTGAATCTAGCTTAAAAATTATGTATATCTTTTTGTAAAAAAAAGTATATTGCGGTAGTTTTATTAGCATACCTAACTCAGTGATGTTAGCGAGTATTACGCAAGTGAATCCGTTTGAATAATTTGGTAGCTGCACTAACCGAGCTCGGTTGATGAACTCACTGTCGTAATATGGCTTATGTAGTCCTTCACGTGGAAACTTCGTGAAACTTCCTGAATATTCACCCCGAAGTATTTTAGTGCATTATATTTTTCTTCACCTACATGTGACGTGGCTTTGGAGTTTGAATAAATTATATTTAATCACCTTCCTTTAGTGATGTACCTAGTGTTCTGTGTCAATGTGAATATAATTCAAATAATTCAGGACCACTTTATTCTAACACGTGAGTACCGAAACAATAGATTGAAATCTAAACAGCTATCATATTGCATTACTAGGTTTTACATTTATGAAAATAATGAATGCATTTTTTATTATAAAGTCCAAACGTTTTATTTATAAACGCTGATTTACTTAGAAATAGCTAGTCATAATGTCATTTTTTAACAATTTTAATTAATTTGTGTAAGATATAACACGGACTAACAACTCCAAAGTAACTCTTCGTTTATTAATATAGCGGTGAGTAAACATCAAAACAATTTACTAATAGTGGATTGTATCATATGGGAGCAAAATAATATTTTTACGGCGAGGGCGCTTTTTTGAATCCAGAACTAAGTGGGGGATTCTAGAGTAAAATACTGAGTGTAGCGAGGGATTCTTTAGTAGAATCCTGAACATAGCGAGGGATCCAAAGTACGTCGCCTGAGCCAAAAATATATTGTGCGCTCGAGTGGTACTTTTCATCACCGTCTATGAGAAAATAAAAGGTGCCTCATATTTTATTGTAATATTATTATTTAATAAAACATAAAGTAACAACTAAATTTAAATTAAATGGTATCTAATATTAAAACAACTGAAAACTTAAATTTACATTCTTTTCATTCATTTTCTTGGCTCTGAACACTAACATTACAAATACTTCCAAATTCAAAAAGTGCACGGCAAAGATAATGCCGGCGCACTTATGAACACTAACATGTTCCAAATTCAAAAAGTGTCCGGCAAAGTAATTCCGGCGTACTTATAATGAAGATTAAAAACTTATTACTGCCTGCTAAAAGCTCCTTATAGAAAACACCTCCTTTGAGTGCACTTAAAGGCGACCCACGTCGTTATTTTCGAATAGATGTGATGAAAACTTTATTTAGTAAACATACGTTACGATAAACCATTTATTAACATTGGTAATCAACGGAGAACTCCTAAACAATAACCTAAGCACATAAATGCATTCACGAAGTCCAACAGAGAATGTTCTATTTCAAGATTAATGAAGTACTTTACTACTCGTATTTACCCATTACTAAGCGCTTTGCACTCCATTTTAGCTGCAGAGACGAAAGAAGGAAATTACATCGTTCGTTTAGTGCCACGGTCACTACCTATAGCCTTTTTTGACGATTCTTTCATTTCCTGCTGTCGGTGTTCGTATCTCGATCGGTTTTTTGCCTGAAGGCTAGATGAAATCAAAACTTTCCAACTAGGTACCTACTGCTTGATTGAGTATAGATATAGAAAAGTACAGAAATCGGAGAAAAAAGGTTTCCGAACTCTATACTTACTTGCGCCATTTGATTTTGATGGTCATACTCGTATTATAGCTTGACTAGGTGTTACAAGTTATAATCGTATTATAATACCTTGGAGTCTCCCTACGAGATCGAATCAGAAATGAGGTCCGTAGAAGAACCAAAGTTACTGTCACAGATTGGCAAGCTGAAATGGCCATGGCCATGGGCAGGGCAGATAGTACGGAATGATGAACGATGGGGTCAAAAAGTTCTCGAGTGGAGACCACATACCGGCAAGCGCAGCGTAGTTAGATAGATGACCTCATTAAGACCGCAAGATCGCGCTGGATGCAAGCCGCTACCAACCAGTCTTATTGGAGATATTTAGGGGAGGCCTATGTCCATCAGTAAACGTCATATACTTGAAACGACGAGGTGTTATAAAGCAAGAAGCAGAAATTAAACGATGACCTACGCCATTAGTTTTTGAACGAGAGTTACCACAGCTGGCAATAAGAACTTAATTACCTAGGACACGGAGCACGTTAATTTGTGGTCACCGGTTATTTATCCACTTCAGAGGACTTTAGATAGCTCAATAAGTACATTGATGCTATGACTAGCTAAGTATTTGTATTGATTTTAGTTTTTATAACAACAATATTTATTTTTCACAACAACATATTTCTATTAATCATCAATCCATAAACCGCAAACAAACAAATCCGCCGTTTATTACATTTTCTGTGGAGTCGATGAATAGTTTTTATAGATACTACAACAATTGATTACCTATAAGAGTGAAAATATTTTAGAATATCTATAAAACAGCAAACTTTACAAAAATACTCAAAATTACTTTTCTTATTAAACGGTTTTATATAACTTCACTTGCCCGTTTTTTGGGTCAAATAAATAAATAAATAATAAATAAATATTTTGGGACATCTTACACACGGCCTCTGACTCCAAACTAAGCAAAACGTGTGATATGGCTGCCAGAGACTGATATACTACGTATACTTATTTATAAATACATACTTATATAGATAGTAATTAAATAACACCCAGACACAGAGCAAACACTTATGTTCATCACATAAATATTTGCCCTGGGTGGGGATCGAACCCACGCCTCTTTGATCCAGAAGTTAGGGTCACTAACCACTGAGCTACCGAAGTAGTCTAGTCATTTAAATTTGACCCTTTTCACACAAATCTAGTCATTTAAATTTGACCCTTTTCCCTTGGACACATTGATATGATATTTGATACACAGCTTAAGTTTCGATGACAATACAATATTTTTGTATTCAGTATTGACGTAAATACAAGATGGCCACCGCCACAACATGGCGGATTACATTTTTTTACACAATACTCTCAATACGGGTATCAAATGAAAGGGCTTTTCATGTACAACACAGTTTTTAGTAACAAAATAAAAACTAAAAACATAAATATAAAATTAGTAAAAACTTTTTTAAAATAAACTGTTTTATGTAGGTACATAATTATAGACCTAACTAAATCTTCCAGGCGAAGGCCCCACGTTTTTATTTTTGAGTTATTAGTTTTTATTTAGTACATAAAACAGTTTTTTTTACCAATTTTATTTATTTTATCATTTCGGTAGTCTTGCAAACAAGTAATTTATAAAAATCAAACTTCCGATGATAAGTGTACCGCTGACTAAGCCAGAGAAAGCGGGGTCCTCAATTTAAAGTTTGATCCGAATAGTTTATTAGAGCGATCAGTGTAAAGTGCGAACATTTATCGGCTCCGTATCGGTCCTGTTCATCAATCACGCCCTGAGGGCTGGCCCAGTATACATGATTTATACCTCCCACGCCTACTCAGTACCTACTCCAGTGGTAAGATACTGATGATAACAGTATGGTTGTAGCTCTCATAGCGTAGTTTTACTACATGTTACTTAGCGGTTCGTTCAGACGGTTCGAAGACGTTCAGCACAGCCAGTCTTCGGATGGGTGACTGCGGATGGCATTTACAACTGAGCACTACCGTGGCTCGGATAACACGTTAAATTGTAGGCTTCAGGCCTTCAGGTGCAGTGAAAAAAAAACTCAGCCGGATTTTTCAACTTCGCACGGCTTGGTCGTATAAATAATTTGTATGGAACATTCGAAACTTTCATAGATAATATTGTGTATTTGCATACAATCTGTAAAAGTTCCGTAAAACCAGGCGTTTGGAGTTGAAAAACAAGGCCCCAGGGCTAGCCATCCGGCCTATACGGACTTCCTTAGTATGGCTGAAACAGCGCTGCAGTGAGCATCAACGGTTCTTTAATAGCTGGTATGTTCTATAGTCCTAATTAAAATTCATGGCGGCTATTAAATTAGTGTTAGCTGCGCTTATTAAAGAGGGTACCTACACATGTCGCCACACACTTCGGTATTGCGACGGTGAGGAGTAGATAAAATGAGGGTAGACAGAGAGATGGTTTGGGCGACGGGCTGGAGTGCCAGTCTGTGATGGTGATCGGTGGTATATGGGTGAGTGTGAAACTACCTTGATAAGCCAGTAGTTTGGAGCAAGCCTTGTAAGTACTTTGAGTTTTATAATGACTGCCGAGATATTGGCGGTCCGTATTATTGTCCAATGGTGTATCATCTGAGTGTCCTACTAGAATCTTAGTGACCCTGTTGGAGCACTATGCCCATCAGCTAACATTAGTTACAAGATGCCCGAAACCCAATCCCCGTGCAGTTGTTATCTGAACATCAGTTAGGATTGGGTTTTGCGCAGGTAACAGCTAGTTTCACGGCAGCCGAATAAAACTTGTTTTTGCCGTGAAACTAACTATTATACCATGGCTCGGATGAAACCTTAAATTGTAGATTCCGGTTGTTTTAACCATTTAGCCGGCGATCTTCGGGTGGCTTATAAACACCGATTAGCCACCCGATTTATATGCACTTACTTATGTATCAACAAATTTTCGACTTTGTTTTTAATTGATCTACTTTTACACTAAATCTGAGAATTATTTTGGTTTATTGTTGTTTGTACCTTGTTAACACTACTTATTTGTGGTCGAACAACCTTACAGTAAGTGTCGTTTATTTGTGAATGGCAAAAAAAACATCTAACTGAGACCATACGCTGCCTTAGAAAGGCGTGCATTTTGACACTGCAGTTGACCAAGTCAAAAACTTACTGAATGGAGACTACGTCCCGACATGCGCAGCGCCTTCCACCTACAAAGTGATTCAGTGAATTTACTGGATGCAAGCCGCTTCCAACCAGTATTAATGAAGACTCATAGTGAAAACCTATATCTAGCAGAATGTACTGAGGGGGCGGATGAACGGACAATATTTCTGATAAATTTTGTCCTATGAACAAGCGATAGATAAATGTACGGTCAATGGTTTATATATTTTGTGCATACATTATCCAAAATGCTAAAGATATGTTACTGTAAATATCAGTAGTAGGTAAATGTAGGAGCTAATTAATGATCATTGCCGTAATGTTCTGTTAACGTCTTGTACTTGAAGAATGAATGGATATTTAATATCGAACATTTGAAAATAGCCTTTATTTATTTCCAAAATTATAAGCTTTGAATTTAGCCATACTTAAAATAGCTGTACCCAGTAATTTTAAACATACGGTTTTTGAATAATACCCAGTAATTTTAAACATACGGTTTTTGAATAATATAGTAGTTTGTAGG
This sequence comes from Hypomecis punctinalis, assembly GCA_949316475.1. Classification (NCBI taxonomy): domain Eukaryota; kingdom Metazoa; phylum Arthropoda; class Insecta; order Lepidoptera; family Geometridae; genus Hypomecis; species Hypomecis punctinalis. Next base: position 23,756,096 of record OX438804.1, read on the forward strand.
CTTATAATAGGTTTAGTAGCAGTTATTAAATATTTGGTAGTTATACCTAGAAATAAGTAGGGTCGTTGTAAAAAAATACTGTGGATGCTACGTTAATAAGTGCGCAGGTAGTAAAATAACCGGACAAGTGCGAGTCAGGCTCGCACATCGATGGTTCTGTACAAACACGTTATTAAAATAATTAAAAGCCTGTTTTAGCATGTGCTAATGAAGTTATTTTATATATATCATACATAATACGATTTATTCACTTTGAATTTTGGACCCATATTTAGTGAATTTAGAGGCCCAATTTTTTTGTGATTTAAATAAAAATGTACAGTTTTCAGATTTATTCCTATATGTGTACTATGAGACAATGCTTCTCGACAAATTTCATAGTTCTATGTTAACGGGATGTACACTGTAGGTTTTGATATTTGTGAGTGCGAAATATGCGGTTTTTTACGACATAAACGGCTCTAACTTTTTTAAACGATAACTGACAAGTTTTTCTTTTTCACAACTGCAAGAGACCATAGATATACGTATACAGTTTAGATTTCAATTCGATATCTTTACGCGTTCCCGAGATAAAGAGTCTTGACATACACACAGACGGACAACAAAGTGATCCTATAAGGATTACGTTTTTGCTGTTTGAGGTACGGAACCCTAAAAAACCAGCTCAACTTGGCATTTAGCTATTATAGCCTATTATGTTTCATTTATGTAATTATGTCATCTATTAGGAAAGCATTAAATATTACTATTATATGATAAGTCGCAAAGAAATTTAAAAATCTTCCATGTTACGACCTATCCACCTTGAATTTATTAAATTGTGTAAGTACGACATTAGTACTCACACAATTATAGTATAAAAGTTATTTCATATGGGCTGGGTGGATAGCTCTGGTGTCAGAGCTTTTAATCCGTCTAAAGGCTTAGCTAAGCGGTTAAAACCACAATTTCGACCTACAATTTAACGTGTCATCTGAGCCAGGTAATAGTAAAAATGTTGAGTCTCAATAAACAAAAACAGAAAGAGACAACACCTAATGCCTAGTCTCTACTCTCAGAATAAGTTGCCTTATTCTGAGCCTCTACTTATGCCTAATTAGTGAAAGTGAGGTAGAAATATGAAGAAAAGATATGGCTCAACCCCTCGGCGGTATAATATTACAAAACATTACATAATTTAAATTAATATTTTTTGTACCAATTAGTGTCAGCACAACATAAGAAACGACATGACATAACTAGTATTCTCTCCAAAAGACATTGGCACGAACATTGTTCGGTGGCTTCGAAGCTGCGAAAAAACTACACAGCACTAAGCGCCAACGTCTTAGGCCAATCTCACATAGGGCTACTAAAATGTATCACTTTTAATGCTCACAACCGCGATAGCACACATATTTTGTAAGAGTCCTGACAGTCATGATATCATCCATTCACCCATCAGCAATAGGACGTCTACTGTTGGACATAGGCCTGCCCTATGGATGTCCAATAAAACAGCATCTAGCGCAATCCTCCTGTCTTAAGGCCGAAACACACACACGGCGGCCGCGGGTCGGGCGCGGGTCGGGCGCGGCGCAGGGCGGGAGTACGGCGTATCTATTAGTACCTGTTTCAATGCACGACAACACACAGATCGCGTGCGCGGGTCGGGCGCGGGGCGGGCCGAGCGTGCCAGCCGGGCCCGTCGCCCGCCACTATAGACAGAGCGCGGGATGCGCGGGTCGGGCGCCGTTGCATTCGTTGGATTTCGTCGTAATACAAGTATTCACCAACAAGTGTTCACACAGAGAGCGTGCGCGGGTCGTGCTCAGCGCGTGTTGTGAATACGTCAATGAGATTTTGTATATTTTTACAATTTTGCTATGGATCTCAATGAAAAAAATATTGAAAGTGTTCGTAAACATGCTTGTTTGTACAAACCAAGGGACAACAAGTACAATAATGCTGTTCTGAAGGCAAGGATATGGCAGCAAATTGCAGATCAATTAAATGAGAGTAGTAAGTGTTTGAAGTAACGAAAAAGTAGTTCTTCTTCCGTGTCCGAATCCTCCGACATTTTCAATCACACTGAGTTTTCAAAGCAATCGATGCTGCTAACAAGGTAGGTCGACCCGTCCCGCCACACCACCGACCCGCGCCGTGCCCGCGCGATGTGTGTTGATAATGGAACAGCGCGTGTCACGCGAAGAACACGACCCGACCCGCGCCCGACCTGCGCCCGCCGTGTGTGTGTTTCGGCCTTTAATGAGGTCGTCTGTCCTCCTCGTAGGTGGAAATCCTACGCTGCGCTTGCCGGTACATAGTTTCTACTTGAGAACCTTTTGACCTCACCAGTCATCAGTTCTCCGTGCTATGTCTCCTGCCCACGGGCATTTCAACTTGCCAATTCGCTGGGCTATGTCGGTAACTTTGGTTCTTCAATTCTCATCTTTTCATTTTTGATTTAATTCCACAGAGTGACTCCGAGCATAGCCCTCTCCGTAGCTCGTTGGGCTACTTGGAGCTGCTTTGTGGTGCAGCCGGGTTACGTTGTACCCATTAAAATTCCCTCGATGGCCAGCCTTTATGCGCTCTTGGGAGCTTCGGAATCTCCAGGAACAGACCGGTGCTCCCAGAACTTTATCTGACAACTCGAACCTACCTAGGCTTGTACGCGTACATTACTCTTCGACAACGGTGCCACATACGTTGTCGTCACGAGCCCAGATGTCTCCTTTAAGTAAACTCTTTACGGGCATGGAGTACCGATGCCGTATTCTACTGTCCCGGCATCAGGGCCAGTGTAAGAAGGGCCTTACGAGGGAGCACTTGTAAACATCTGTTACTTCTGCGAGCGCACGACCGAGACAACTACAATTACAGAGCTCGAGACAGCTGCGACGAGTCGCCTTAAATGCAATAAAGCAGATCTAGGGTGTGAGCTGCTATGTACCTAATATGTTATGTTATGCTTAAGCCATGTATTTACTGAGCAATAATTGTTTATACAGGGTTATTTAGCATCCTTTTAGAGGCTTATTCTGTACATCCTGCGACTATTCACAAAACTAAAAAAAAAATGTTGTTCCATGGAAAAATATTGTTCACTCGTGACAAAATATATGGTTTTTTTTTTTGGCAAAATTCGCAGAACAAAAGTTGTTAGTTTTGATATACAGAAAAAGCCCCTAAAAGGATGCTAATTGATTAGGAATAACCCTGAATACACTGTATCAAAAACAAAATCTACGTGTTTCTGAAACAAAAATAATGTTTCAGAGACAATTTATTCCCCGTGCTTATCGGTGTGTTTCGGTGCTCCCCGTCGTTATGTTTCAGAAACTGTGTATCCGAAACAATGTTGCTCAGTGAATACGTGGCTTTATATTTTCATAGTGATGTTTGTGAAATTTCGTTTTCAAGATTTATGACACAACGAAATAATTATAGAGTTATGAAATGAAATGAAAATGTTTATTATCCAGACTTACGTCCATTAAAAACAAATTACAAATTATAAAACATTACTCATCACATCTCAAAATATATAGAACAAAACATTACAAAATAAAATTTACAATACAAGAATGATATTAAAAATTATACAATAATAATAATTGAAAATAATCGAAAATAATTAAAAATAATTAAAATACTTGAATATAAAAATTTAAATGATCTATGTAATGGGAGCATGGTATGCTCTCCAAGTATCCAGACTTACGTCCATTAAAAACAAATTACAAATTATAAAACATTACTCATCACATCTCAAAATATATAGAACAAAACATTACAAAATAAAATTTACAATACAAGAATGATATTAACAATTATACGATAATAATAATTGAAAATAACTGAAAATAATTAAAATACTTGAATATAAAATTTAAATGATCTATGTAATGGGAGCGTGGTATTCTCTTCAAGTCTTATGTAAGGGACTGGAGTCCCATTCTCGTACCGCCACCAGGGAGTTAAGGGAGCAGCACAGAGTCGTGCGAGTGGCGGCCGAGCGCGCCCGCAGCAGCGCCTGCCAGCCGGGCGCGCGGCCCGCGGCGAACATGCCGCTCGCGCTGCACCACGCTGCACCACCATCTCGCTCAGTTATTATCAGTAGAATCACAAGGCATGTATACGGTTATAATTAGCAAAGTATGTGGTGTGTTGCGGGTGTGTACTTCAACAGCGCATAAGCGCGGGCTGTTGCATTCTAAAGGTATACACTGCAGAGTGTTTTTAAATAAAATTGCGGTACCGCCATGAACTCGACCACCTAAAGTTTTTGTTGTGTCTATTGCCGACGTTCCTACAGAATTGAAGTCGTTGTGGATAGTGTTTAGGAAATCTAGGTCTGTAGGCATTAGCCATGTCTCTTGAAGAAGTATTATTTCATTTTCCAAACAAAGATCTTGAATGAACTTTGCCTTTCGTCGTACGGTTTTACAGTTAACATACGTAATTCTAAGATTTCGATCCATAATAGTTTAGTTGAGAGAATCCAAATATAAATACTCGTATTTGTACAATCATTTAGAGGGGAGAACCCTGTAAATGATTGTACAAACTTTTTGTAATTACGAGTAATTAATCGTCGATAAAGTGACATAAAGTAAGTGTACCTAGTGTTGTACCTAGTGTTAAGTATTACGTTTACCCATGACAGGTCCGAAATAAAATCAGTGAGTCAATCTTACAATGAATGATCGTAGGTGGCTCAGAATAAGGTCTAGGTAGGTGGCATTTAAAACTGAGCGCAATGGGTTTGACAAACGTTTTTTAGTTTACATGCCAAAAAAATATGAGAAAAACTGTGTTTTTACTATTATCATATCTTAAAAAATAGCTGAGATATTAACGATCAAAGTGCGTATTTCCGGCCAAAGATTTTTAAAAACTTGGCTGGGAGCTCACTAGCCGCTGACGTCACAACTCCAGTCATTCAACAGTCGCGCTCTTGTTCGCGCGCCGCTGCGCAGTAAATAACAAAATTACAAGGTTATTTGTGGTAAACATGGGAAAAAAATACTATATGGTGCCTCGGTGCTTCAATTCATCAGTTAAAACACCCGATATTTTTTCAAGTGACAGCACTTTTGCAACGCGAGGCGTTGGTTGGTGAAAAAGTGCTGTTATCCACTTTTTCACCATAAAAAGAGTTGATTCAATAGGCCCTAAAACTATAGCGCACTGCTGTGAAGACCATTTCATTTCGATGTATGTATTTGTAAATAGTAAGTTTATTATTCTTCATTTTCATCACATTAGACCTACTTAACCTACCTACTTGGCTACTTCTCATTGCTTAAATAGGTATCTTGCCCACTACCTAGAACCTACCTATGTAAAAAGCACTGACATAATAGTAATGCTGTATCAGCCTTTTAATAGTCCACTACAGGACGTAGGCCTACCCACAAAAGGTGGGCCATATTCCACCACGCTGGCCCAGTGCGGGTTGGTGGATTCACATACGCCATCGAATTTCTTCTACGGACGTATGCAGATTCCCTCACGATGTTTTTCCTTCACCCAAACGCCAATGAATACGTCCGAACGCCAACGAATAATCCGTACATAAATTCCAAGGAATTCATTGGTACGGGACCGAGATTTGAACCCACGACCTCGATATTGTCAGGCGGGTGTTATTACCACTAGACCACCATGGCATTAGTATGCCATGGTGGTGCTTATTAGAATATATAATTATAAAGTGCTCGCTTACAGAAAAGCTCCATAATTTTGATTATGAATCATTAGGTATGTTCTCACTGAATGGTTAAAATATAAGTAGGTTTATATTTTAACCTAAAAACCTGCCATGCCCGCGCACGTAACAGCTCAAGTTTTACTGGTCAAGCCGTAAAACCAACACCGACCAACGAAACTTGATCCACCTTTTTATGCTTGCCTCGGTGCTTCAATTCAACAGTTAGAATACCCGATATTTTTTCAAGTGACAGCACATTTTCCTCATTTTTGGGTCCTCAATGGACCAAAAAATGATTCTTGTTTTATTAGAAAGAGTATACTTCGAAATTGGACCCATTTAAATTATTGAAATCGTCTGAGCCATTTTTGATAAATTAACAATAATGTGAAAAATTCTACATTGATCTGTGCAAAATATTCGCGAATTCTGTACAGGGGTGAAGTCGGTCAAGCTATTTTTTGCTAAAAAATAATTATTATAGGAAAATAGTCTATACTAAGATATTTTGATAACGTAATTATTGTAGTGCGACGTTTTAATACTGTAATGTTATTTTAATTAAAAATTATTTTAATGGTGTCGACCATGTTAATTTTCTATTCTCTGAAATATGCGTAGACCTAGACATTTTGTTTCTTTGTTATATTAATGACCATCTTAACAAAGCTTGAAGTGATTAAAACTTTGATATTACTAGCAAAATGGGCTAAGCTGAAATAGTAAATTACTAAAATAAATTTCACTAAAGTAGCTAAATTCTTGTAATGAAAATAATATTATCTGTCTCTTTTGCGCAAAATGACACAAATCATTTTTTATTATTTTATAAATTGATCATTCAGACCTTCAAAAAATTACAAATTCGTACAAATATTATTCATATCAAGGGTGTGGAAAATATTATGCATAATGTGTAAAGAAAAGTAGCAAAAAGAACGATTTCACTATTTTTCAAAAAACACTATATTTTTACCTAATGCACTCGTACCTACACAATTTTGGTGGTCTGAAATAAAAATAAAAGTAATATTTAAACACTTTTTAGTTAACCGATATCCAAAACGGAGGAGGTTCTATGTTCGTCTGTATGTATTTTTTTTTCTATGTTCATCGATGTTTTCGCCAACTGTAATCTGATTTAAGAAAAACTTATTTAATTCGCAAGGCACACTCTCGAAGTAGTCTCATTTAAATTTTATCGAAATCAACAAATCAACGATGATCGAATTAAAAAATTAACAATAATGAAAAAAAAAAATACATCGATTCAAGCCAGCTATTTAAATTTTGTACACGGTGGAAGTCGTCAGTCTGTTGTGCCTTTTTTCGCAAAGAATATTCAAATTGGAGTTTAAAACTCTATATTTGACGTTAATTGAGTTATGCCTTTTTGCTTAGTAGGTACAGAACTCAAACTCAGCAATATTCTCGGATTAGTTAATTACTTTGTCCTAACTCGAAAACTCCGTAACGAAATAAGTCTAAACAATTTATTAATGGCTCCGTTAAATACACATTTTGGAGAGTAACAAACATTACACGATTTTAAGTAAATTGTTTTGTTATTTTCAATTAAAATTTATTGTTCAAAATGACGTCAATACATTTTTTTCGTGAGAAAAGTACTAAATCTATACCTGTAGATACTTTACTAGCTGATCTGGCAAACGTCGTTTTGTCATACAAAAAATATGAGGGGTAAAATTTTGGCTATTCTTAGATGGGGTACCTACTTTAGATAAACATTAAATTCATGAAAATCGGTCAATCCTGTTTGGAGGAGCTCATTATAAAGCAATGTAACAAGATATTTTCATTAGATCATAAAAAATGTGAGCATTTCACAGCATTTCAATTTAAGATACTTTTAAAAACAACAGCCTGATTTCTTTCGTTGAAAAGACAGTAATAATGTATACTTTGATGTCCATATTTTATTAATTACTTAAAGTTTTGTGTCGCCATGGGACTAAAATTACAAAAGTGAAAAAAGTAATAAAATATACAATCAAATAATATGACATGCGATAATATGACATATGTCAGTACCTCATCAACTAATTTTGAATATACATTATTAAGTAACGCATGTAATATCGATATTGCTAAGTAATACGTTATCTGTTCACTAATCATAATTAACAAACGCAGTACGCACTCACATCAGCAAGTCACCACTTAATTTTATTAAAAATCCATGATTAATGAAGATGAATTAGTTGATATGTAAGTCATCGTTGTTTCAGCTCTAGAACATCTCTAACGGACATAGACCTATCCTTTAGATCTCTACACACTTTAGATTTCCACAGAATAACACCAGTTGGAAGCGACTAGCATTCAATGCAATCCAGCGGTCTTAATGAAGGCATCAGTCCACCTTGTGGATGGACGTCCTACGGGCCTTCGAGCAAATATCCTCGTATATATTAGTCACGAGACGAGCTTGATTCCCACTGCAGTGGATAAAACACCAAAGCTCTCGACCGAGAAAAATGGAAAGAGGGAAGGTAGGCCTTTGCCCTGCAGTGGGACGATAACGGCAAAAAATAAATAAATTAATAAAATATTAGTCACAATCGGGAAAAAAAAGAGTCCAGGCCAAAACCTTGCCCATGCTACCTAGTTGGCAGGCTTTTTATTTAGTCGTAAGGCGATTGATTGCAAGCCGACTACAACGCCTTGCGTTGCCTAAGTGCTCGGTTACAAGCACTAATTAGGTGACATTACGTCCAGATTCGAGAAAATGGGTTATTGTGAATCAATTTTATGTAAATATCTAAGTCGGTATGTATGACGGCGTTTGGACATAGTTTTACTACATTCACTCAGGGCCTGTAGCTCTGTAGATATTTACTCGAAGTTAAGGGCACATAGCACGAAAGACTGATGGCCGATGGAGTCGAAAAGCGCAGCGTAGAGCGTCCACCCGCAATGTAAACTGTCGATCATATTAAACAAACTGATTCCAATTGACCATAATAGAGATTTATAGAGGAAGCAAATGTCTAACAGAGGACGTATTATGACAGAAATTAGAAAACGAGTAAATATAAATAAATATCAAAGGTATAAGCCTAATCGAACTTCTAAGCGGCTAGCTTCAGTGTTAGCTATACTTTTACTTACTACTAATATTATAAACGCGAAAGTTTGTGAGGATGGATGGATGTATGGATGTTTGTTACTCTTTCACGCAAAAACTACTGAACGGATTGAGATGAAACTTTGTAATAATATAGCTTATATATCAGAATAACACATAGGCTATAAATTATAATGATATTGCGTCAAAAATCAAAATATCATGCGGGCGAAGCCGCGGGTAAAAACTAGTACGATATATTTCTACAAGCTGCGAATATCCCAATCCTTGCACAGATGCAAGGATTGGGTTATCTGCAGCTAGTAGTTAACATCACAAGAGCCAAAACTTTGATTCGGCCTATAGATAGCGATGTGTTATTTTTCGCAAAAAATAGGATGACCAACTTCAACCGCGTACAATTTTCGCGAATAATTCACACGGATTGATGTAGCATTTTTCACATTATTGTTGACTAGTTTTACCCGCAGCTTCGCCCGCGTGATAGTTTGATTTTTGACACAATATCATTATAATTTACAGCCTATATGTTATTCTGATATATAAGCTATATTATTGCAAAGTTTCGTCTCAATCCGTTTAGTAGTTTTTGCGTGAAAGAGTAACAAACATCCATACATCCATCCATCCATCCATCCTCACAAACTTTCGCGTTTATAATATTAGTAGGATATAATTTACAGCCTATATGTTATTCTGATATATAAGCTATATTATTGCAAAGTTTCATCTCAATCCGTTCAGTAGTTTTTGCGTGAAAGAGTAACAAACATCCATACATCCATCCATCCTCACAAACTTTCGTGTTTATAATATTAGTAGGAAGTAGGATTTATCAAAAATGGCTAAGGCTATTTTGATAAAATTTAAATGGGACCAATTTTGAAGTGTACTTTTTCTAATAAAAAAAGAATTATTGAATCGGACTACTATGAAAAAAAGTTATGCGTGGTTACACATAAAAAAATATACCGTTAGTTAGTAGAGAGTAAAGTTACCAGAGGGATAATGTGGTCGATCGAGAAATGAAAGAAAGAGATGCATTTATATAATATGGCATGAGAAAGAAAGAGACATGAGAAATATCTCGATTCAGTGGCTATTTGCCGTGTTTTTGTCCCGATAGTGTCAAATTCTTGTCAAATTCCAATACATATATTTGACAGTTGACAACTAGTGATACTGATTGTCCATACATTTTTGCGGCTAAGAATTTCCTCAAGCGACAACAGCGCAATCTTTCTTGTTGTACTAGCTCTGTGATACGCGTCGAATTGAATACCTCCTCCGGTCCGTCGGTCAAAAATACGATGTACCTATATTTGCTAGAGTAGAGCGAACCGATGATACAACAACTTCAAAAACGTGAGCTTTGTATATCTACAAATTATTATTAGCACTCAAACTGACATTTTATTATAATGTGTGGGCACGCAAGAAACATCGGTAGGTAGAAATTATTGGCGCTAACTCATCCGGTTCGCTGACTACGATAGCGTGGGTAGGCCGAGTTATACCTACCTCATCAATATGCCTTGTTTGTTGCCTTTACAAATATTCATTTCTAAAATCAGTCAACTGTAAAACAAACTGATATTTTTGGATGACTGGGCTACAGTTTCCCAGTAATCCTACTAATATTATAGACGCGAAAGTTTATATGTATGGATGTGAAAGAGGTCACGCAAAAAATACTATACGGATTGAGATGAAACTTTGCATTAGTTATGCTTATTTATCAGAATGTTACGTAGAATATAATTTATAAAAATAATGCGTGAAACGAAGTTAACGAAGTTAGAAACTAGGTCAGCTAGTGGATATTAAAATAATGTTGGCGTAGTGATGAAATAATAAAAATTATAGACTCTTAGTAATGAATAAGTATTAAAATATTTTTTTGCGTAGCGGTCAATAATTAACAAATTATACTACCGACAAGTTATTTATTACTAGATGACAACCCGGCTTCGCTCGGGTGAAATATGACTTATAATACACACACACTCATCATAATTTTACTTGATCACCATCTTTACGAAGAGCTCTTCGCTGCATCAATTTTTTACAATCATGACAATGATTACCAAATGCAAGGAGCATAGATGAAGGAAGGATCGCTTCGCTCTGAGCGAAAACTTATCCTTCATCTATGGCAAGGAGATTAGGCTGATAACAAAATGATGAAGGTCAAGCAAAACAATTATGAAAGACATATATTAAAAAATAGGTAATTTCGGAATGATGGGTGTAAACAATATCCCAAAGTAATTGCTCAAAACTAAATGAATAAGTACTGAAAATGTATCTATACATTCTGATAAAACGAAAAGAAAGGCAACGTCAACTTTAAAGATTAGGTATGGCAAGTATTATATTTTCTAAGATTATCTATCTATCTATCAGCCGTAGCACGTCCACAGCTGGACATAAGGCTCATAGATTTCCAAAAAGGTCGGTTGGTGATATATTATGATGTACTTTATGTAGCCTGTATCCTTTGCTTCTCCAGTGGAGTCTGATTACTACATTCACAAAATTAATAGCCTACACTCCTGTCCTATTTTATGTTTCGGATCATTGAAAACATTAAGTAAGTACCTAACCTTCGGTTAGGTACTAACCTAGTGTATTAGATATCTGTGGTACTAACTAAAGGTTGGACCTTAACTTGACTACGACAGTGACTATTTTGATACAATATTATCAAAAAATATTAAAACTTAATACTTGACACTGGCAAATGCACCAAAATGCGACGCCAAAACATAAAAAACTTGACTGCTCAAGATCAGTGATGCCAATTTAGCATTTTTATGCTAAATTTAGCATATTTTTATCTTGTTTAGCATATTTATTTCCAATTTAGAACAAAACACATATTTTTTAATTAATAATAATTTTATAATTATGTTACGTTTCATTTCATATTGAAAAATGTTATCACAATTTTTAGCATGTTTATATAGCATTATTTTGTCACAATTTTAACACCATTTTAGCAGATTCTTTATTTGTGGTGTTGGCAACACTTCTCAATTTATGTCATCCGTCATCCGGTGTCAATATGGACACCGTGTTTTTGTTTGTCAGCACCGTTATAATTTATTAAAATACTCGATAATCCGAATTTTCCGGATATATGTTGTCGACTCGAAATCATTATTTTTTTATGTTTTATCATTCAGATAAAGTTTCAATCGAGTCTACCGTACCCCTTGACGAAATTATTAATATAGATTTGTGTAAGAAATACCATACCAAACTAGTTTTCGTTAAAAAAACTTCATACTGATATTATAAATCCGAAAAGTTTGTTGGTTTGTTCCTCTTTCACGCAGCAACGGAGCAACGGGTTAACTTGATTTTTGGCATGGATATAGTTCAAGGGCCGGAAAGTGTCATATGCTTTTTTTATCCCGAAAAAATAAAGGGTTTCTGTGGGATAACACAAAAGTCAAATTCCACGCGAGCGGAGCCGCGAGCAAAAGCAAGTATAAAATATATAAATGAAGAGCCTGGCACAGCTATTTAGATAATTATCTTTGACCGACGTAACGGAGTAATAAATAATTCCTTTTTTATTGGAATAAATATACTTTGAAATTGGTCTTATTTAAATTTTATAAAAATCGGCTTAGCCATTTTTGATAAATCAACAATAATGTGAAAAATGCTATATCCGTCCTTGCGACATATTCGCGAATTCTGTACACGGTTGAAGTTGGTCATGCCATTATTCACAAAAAATAATTATGGAGAGATGAAAATAAAACAAAGCATCACAATTACTATCCATCTAAGGTACACAAACACTATGTAGTATACGTACGCTTGTATGTTCGTATTCGCATCCGACACACATCGCGCGTAATCCAATTTTATCACACATTATTTGATATACACACAATAAATTATATTTGAGAAACATTAATAAGTTCAAAGTTTGAAGCGTAGCTTCAAAATTCGAACTTTGACTTAGAAACCATACAATAATTACATACTATTACTGGTACGAATGAAAATTGGACTGTTGCCCTCAGACATGGCTCTGAATATTTCAAATACGAAAATACGTTCGTTTTCAATCTATTCAGTTTTCTATCAGTAGTACTATTGATTAGTTCCATTGATGGTTCTACTCACGTAATATGTTCCCTTGTTGTCAAATGAAAATATAGTTTTCGATTGAACTTGCAACCAGTGGATCATTTTAGTTTAGTTTTACATCAATTTCTATTCTATACATATATAAAATTGAATCGTGGTTGTTAGTCTCGCTAAAACTCGTGAACCGATTTGGCTATTTTTAGTCTTGAAATATTTGTGCTTCTAAAGGGAAGGTTTGAACGGTAAGAAAATGTAGAAATGTAGAGAGTATTTAATAAAATCACGAATTTAATTTTCCCATTCAAAATGTTCCTGCATAGAAAAGATGTCATTGACAGACAGATAGATAAACTCTTTATTGATTCACATTCACACACACATAAAACAGAAAATAGAGAAAAATAGATTTAAAAAAAAAAAAAAAAAAAAAAAAATCTTTCTGGCAACCTTAGGATGGAGAGAGATAGGTACAAAAGAAAATACGATAGTTGACAGATAGTGAGATGAAGTTCACTGGGTCAGCTAGTTTGAACGTGCAAATTAAATAATAATTTTATTCTCTGACGATCGCAGTCTGACACCTTACGTCGTTGCCGCGTGAATGTTTTATTCAAGTTTCACAAACAACACAGACTTAAATTAAAATTCTCGGTCGACCAACACCTCTGTTATTTAACTCGTCTGTGGTCAGCTCACCTTTGTCATGAGTAATTCGGAATGTGTGGACTTAAAACGCTCTTTTTGTATGAAAAGTAAAAACAAACTGAAAAACTTTTGCTTTCGGCAAAGTGCAAAGACAATACAAAGATGTATGCTGGTATTTCTCGAGAATTGTTGAGTATTCAGTTAGAATTCTTCTAAGCGGGGCTGTTGAAAATTTCATTTTGGTTAAAAGGTTTGTAGGAGGATTTTTAAATTAGTTTAAAGTAAAACGTTAAAAAATGTAACTATAAGTAAATTTTATTTCTATTTTGATACCTATATTTATACAGGGGTATTTCTAATCAATTAGGATCCTTTTAGGAGCTTTTTCTGTACATTAAAGCTAACAACTTTTGTTCAACGATTTTTGTCAAATCTCAAAAAAAGTTGTTATTCCATAGAAAAATATCGTTCACCCTCGACAAAATGTATGGAACAGCTGTTTTTATTTTGAGTTTTGACAAAAGTCGTACCTAGAACAAAAGTTGTTAGTTTTGAGGTACAGAATAAGCCCCTAAAAGGATGCTAATTGATTGGAAATAACCCCGTATGACATATATAAAATAATTCAGTTCAAAAATAAAACTGAATGATATATAAAAATAATAAGCAACCGTAGCATGACCAAGTTTTCTTTAGTGATCACCATAGTCAACTGAACGCCGGTTTCGATTGTCTGTGTTCAAATAAGCAAACGAGAGAGGCTTTTATAACTGAGCCTTAATGATATATCTATAAGTTTGAAACATTAAAGCGTAAATATCAAGCGAAATAGAGTCAATGGTGAACCCAGCCTGAGTACCAAAAAAAATCACAACACTTTAAATTCACATATCACCTGCTGCGTATAATTTAGAAATTTGTAATTTTCATACATAACTGCCAAATGTTATCTCTTTTCCACACTCGAAATTAAATCATTAACACACTTCAAAAACTTCTCTAACTATCCTGAACTAGTTAAACTATCAAATTTGAGTTAGCAACACGCCACGATGAAACAGGAAATTAGAGGTAAGATAGTTTGTCACGTCACGGAACTACGCTTCGTTCTAACTTGAGGCTGATTATTAATAACACTGTCACTTGTGAGGAATTAATCTTATTTACGGTTCATATAATCACAAATGTAAACTACGAGTCGATACTTCGAATTCCGGGGTCCTAGCATTGACCCTAACATCTGTTGAAAACTCTTTTCTTGAAGATTTTGACTCGTACGTCTACCTAGGACAAGTAGTCCAGTTACAGGTGAGTCCGACTTAAAGAAAGAGAATCATCGTATTCAACTCGGCTGGGCAGAGTTCGGAAAACAGAATGTCGTCTTTTCATCCGATATACCTCAGTGCCTCAAGACGAGAGTTTACAGCGGTCGTGTGTTATCAGTGATGAGATATGGAACCGAATCGTGGTCTTTTACTGTAGACCTTATGAATAAGCTAATGATAAAGGGCTATGCTCGTTGTCTCTCTGCGAGATCGAATCAGAACTGAGGAGATCTGCAGACGGACCAAAGATACCGACATAGCCCAGCAGACTAGCAAGTAAAAATGGCAGTAGGCAAGGCACATAGTTCGGAAAACGACCGATAAGTTGTCGAATGGAGACTACGGTCCAGCAAGCGCAGCGTATGACGTCCACCACCTAGGCGGACTGACCATATAATAAAAATTGCGGGAACGCGCTGGATGCAGGCTGCTTCCAACCGGCCTTATTAGAAATTCATAGGAGAGGCCTATGTCTTGATAATGATGATGACTTACAGTTATCGATTCCTCGGATTCCGCCACACTACATGATCAGTGTAGCGTCCCAACGCAGTGATCATTGTGTCCATAATATGCGGTCCTCTATGGTTACTGATCCTTCCATCCATCCATGCATCAGCCGTAGAACGTCCACTGCAAGACGTATACCTTCCTTATAGTTCAATAAGGCTGGTTGGAAGCGGCTTGCATTCAACGCGTCCCTGTGGTTTTAATTATACAGGTACTGATGCAAATATATTTTAAGTATCTTAGAAGAAACCGCTCCACAAGTCTTTATCAAATAGGTAGGATATGTCAGCAACTCAAGATCGTGCTTCGTTGTTTTAAGGAGCTTGGATAGTTTGATTATGTATTGACAAAGAAATAAATACACTATAAACCTCAAGTGGGATGTCAGCGCAGATCACACTAACCCCATAAGTACCTATAGACTTAGAATTAGGACCTTTTAGTGCACCTGATATTTATTTAATCTTTCTATTTTGGCTTCTAATTGTTTTACTACGTACACGTCCATTGCATACTATTGTAAAAATATTCCTAAAATCCAAACAATTTTTGATTGTAGGTAAATTAATTCCGCGTAAATGTAGGCACTTGTCCATAAATTAAATTTAATTAATTTTCATGTCATTTAGGATACTAAACATATGAATATGAACGTCAAAAGCATGTAAAGTTAGGGCACTTCACACAAATGAGAATTCAAGCGATATCACTCTTTACGTCACTCCCATGTGATGGGTTGGAGACCACGTCACGTCAGCGGCTCGAGGGTTTCTTAGCGAAATTAAGTGACGTATTCTAAACAGGTTAGTGATAACATACATAATACATGCATACATATATAAATAAAGAGATAGGCCATAAGCAATATGATATTATAGATAGGCGATGTGCAGTATGAAAACTTTTCACAGAGCATTACAGCATAGTTATTTTATAATTCAACAATTAACTTTGACGTGAGTTTCATATCTATATTTTATACTTAAATAGCGGCCGATTTATTATAGATAAAATCCTAAATTTATTAATCAACATTTTGATGCTTTTTTATCATTTGCTATTATGCTATCGAGATGTCAAAGAGTTATCTTTGTGATAAGCATTTCAAAAATATGAAGCGAACGCAGGATTCGAACCTTGCCCCTTCGGATCACTAGCCCGACGCTCTAACCACTGAGCTAACTCTTTGAGATAAAAATCTAGTGTGGAAAGCACTTAAAATAAACATCATAATACTATCGAGATGTATTATAAATATAATTTATGGAGTAGTTTATCACGGTTTTTAGTTTAAAACCTTCAATCAAAGGGAACCCTATGTGGTAGGTAAATTTTGCAGCGTTTTTAGAGTGGACTGTGATCCCATAAACAACATCGTTGGCATTTTGTATTAAATTTCAATTTCAATATAACTAAAGTTGATCTTTTTCTGTTTACATTGGGAGTTGAGAATCGATAGTATAGATTGGAACCAACCTGGTTCTACTTAATTGCGGTTACAGAACTCCCAACTCCGTGACTCCTCATCTCAACGAGCTCTCCGAGGTTTTTCTCTCCACGATTCGCGTAATTTGGCTGAAAATAGGCCCCCTAAGTTGTGGCGGGTACGTGATTTCACAACTTTTCTGATTTTGTTTGGGGTGACTCTTTCTTGTTACGAGTGTTTGGCGCGTACCTGGGCTTGATTGCTAATTGCGGTTTTAGTTCTATCAAATTGTTTCAGTCTATTTGCGATACATCAATATATGTTTTGGAAGAATGTAGTGCACTGAAACTCAATTAACTTTTTTAAGGTTGAACGCTAGCTTTGTGTAGATATCAATACATTGTCAAAAGATTATACATTAAAAAACAGGAGCTAAATGTCACAATAATTAAATATGAAGACAACATGCTTTAATGTCGAGCAAAACATTCTAAAAAATTAAATAGCGCAGAGAAAAAAAATACAATTCAAACATTGAGAAAAATAAAACTATACAGTCAAAGCAACTTAGCTAATCTTACATCAATAGCTCCATGCATTTAATGACGTTGTTATACTGAGTTATAAACCAATAAAACATACATTAGAAACAGTAGCGTCATTGAAAAGTAATTCAGTAGGTGTGACTAATGTTATAATTACAATTATTATAAATTTATAATTATTATATGACTTAAAATTCCGAAATGCTTTAGCATAGTTGAAGTTTTTTTTATCTATGCCGTTGAATATATTATGCTGTATGAAAGTTCTTGAGCGACAAAATAATTTAAAAAAATCAAAAACTTAATAAAGAAGAACTTAAAAGAAGAAGAACTTTAATGAAGTTTTTTATCTATGCCGTTGAATATATATGCTGTATGAAAGTTCTTGAACAATAAAAGAATTAAAATTAATCAAAAACTTAATATAGAAGAACTTAAAAGAAGAAGAGCTATCCTTAGTGAAGTTTTTATCTATGTCGTTGAATATATATTATGCTGTATGAAAGTTCTTGAGCGATAAAAAAAAACAAAAACCTAATAAAGAAGAACTTAAAAGAAGAAGAACTATGCTTAAGAACTTTAGACTCTATCGGTCACCAGTCCTCAATGCTATGTAGCACGTGGGACCGCGAATTTTTGAGAATTTCTGCGCGCACAAAATCGGGCTCTTTGCCAATCAAGGACTTTTCTGACATTTTATACTATATATAACGGGACTGAACTCACGTGTGGGGATAGTCGTAACGACTATAGTTTCCGTTATATATAGTATAAAATCTGTGAAAACCACGTTAATTTCCATAGTAAGACTTTTCTGACCTCTCTATACCATGTTCTAACGTTGCAATTTTATTGTATCGGCCTATTTGCGTTTTTAATTATAAAATGCGACTTGAGTGAATGTTAGCCTTATATGCAAGGTACAGTAATAAAATTAGCCAACCAAATGAAAATAGCAAACGTCTCAGCTGTTGAGCCAGCAAAAATAAAATCAAATCAAAAACCGTCGGAACCCTTTACCCCCAATCAATGTCACGAAACGAGGCGGTCGGTCGCTTGTCCCTTATCTTGTCCCACTCGGATTATATTATTTCCTTCAACTCGTATTGAAGTCAAGTGAGTTAGAAAAGCCTTTCGTGTGTCGTTGACGCCAAGTCTCTACGTCAGGTTTCTCTGTTTATAAATAGATCTCGGCCTTTGAAAGATCTTGTTTGTGTTAGTTAACACATTCAAATAATCATCATTATATAGGCTGGTTGCGTATTGGTTTGGATGTTGGGTAATGGTTTACATACAACTATATAAATGAAGTCCTTACAAGTAGCAACTCTCCAGGATATCCACTGCTAAAATTGGAAACCTACCTCAGCCATGTATAGACTCATCAGTAACCATCTAGATGCAGTAAATGAACACCGTAGCCAAAATAAAAATCAGCGAGGAAATTATCATCATTACAGATTCACAATAATAATTAGACCATGTTGAATGACGAACAAAGGAAGTTACCTTACCATGACCATAATAGGAACATGTCAGGCAAAAAATATTCCTTGTATTAAAATATATGAGTTGAGATCACTAGACCACTCTAGCGCCGCCGCGCCGCAAAAATCAGCAAAAATTCCTAACGGACGTACGTCAATGTTACGTTGTATTATAGCGTACTTATCGTATTTTTTTCAGGCCTGATACGGTCCTAGCACAGTCGGTATGGTACGTTATAATAGGCAGACATTTTAACTCGTCAACCTTCTATCCTATATATATACAATAGTAGGTAATTCCCAAGCACAGTTTGTACACAAAATGGATCAATGTTCTCAAATTTCTCGAAGCAAGGTTCCCTGATAAATCACTGCCCGCCTCCGTATGGATTTCCACATCTGCTTGACTGATTTATTCAATGAAGGCGTGAATTTTCTCACTAAACGTGATATGTGATAAAAACATGCTTTTATTCTTGGCCAATTTCATATAAAAGAGGCTCTATATTTTTCACGATATTAGGCCCAATTTCTTCATTATTATTATTAGCTCTGTTTCTTTTTTACTATATATATATATACGTTGCTATTAAATTTACGAGGGCGCCTTTAAAATTGGGCCTATCGTCACACATAATATCTACATCATATAAAAATACTAGTTTTTACCCGCGGCTTCGCCCGCATGATATTTTGTTTTTTGTGCTTTTTGGGAACCCTTTATTTATCCGGGATAAAAAGTAGACTACGTCACTTTTCATCTATTAAACCCGAAGCCCTTAATAAAGGAGGTGGAAAAAAAAAGATTTTACGGCTGTTCGATTTGACAGTTGTTTTTTTTTGACATTTCTTGCTCGCAGATATCAGAATTTTTCCTACTTACTTAACACTTGTCGTTATATTATGGAACATTTAAGCAATATCATTATAATTTAAAACCTATGTGTAATTCTGATATATAAGCTGTATTATTGCAAAGTTTCATCTCAATCCGTTCAGTCGTTTTTGCGTGAAAGAGTAACAAACATCCATCCATCCATCCTCACAAACTCACAAACTTTCGCGTTTATAATATTAGTAGGATTTATTTTACATATCGACTGTGGTTGCACTGACGAATGGTTTTATGTACTAGCAGCATAAGTAGTTTCATCGTGATTGGCATCATCATCTGTAGGACGTCCACTGCTGAACATAGGAAAAGGCCTATGGCTTCACACTAAGTCCGATTGGAAGCGGTTTGCATTCTTAATAAGGTTGTTTGACAAAAAATCACACGAATGTTTTATACTTTATGCACTGAGACTCAGTGCATTGCAAGACGGCTCCGCGTGCTAGCACTCGCCAACTTGAGAAAGGTCGCCGAATGCGCCTGAAACTATAGTCGTTACGACTATCCCTACACGTGAGTTTAGTCCCGTTATATAAAGTATAAAATGTGTGAAAACCACGATAATTTCCATAGTAAAATCACACGAATTATGTAAACTGGAATTGAAATTGATTGTTAGTACTGTCATGATTTTTAATCGTTGCATCAAATTTTGATCTGATTTTTAAATATATGTCGAATGATATTTTCTAGTATTTGTAAGGTTAACATTTCTCTGGCTTGTGATTGGCCGATTTAACAACGAGCCGGCATTTTAGCCAATAAGAACTGCTTCCGGCGTAGTTTTAAAACAGCCAATCAGAAAGCGAGAAAACAAACTGAAGAGATGTAAAAATATTAATCTTTGGTTGAGGGCATTCTCGATTTGCGCCTCGTGGCGAAAGCACATATTCTTAGTCAACAAGAACTGTGATAATTATTTTAAGGAACTAATGTATCATATTTTATAGCGACCAAATACACATGAAAATGGACTTATTAGTTTGATTCTCCACATATCAGAAGTGCAAATGTAACCTGCAGACCCACAATATGGTATGTACATTTATATTTATTATATTTTTAGATTCGGTGTCTTGTAAGTAGCATTGGTACCGATTCTTAAATCTGTGAAAAACTGTCTTATATTACGCAACTAATTTGGGTGTTAGGTCACGACAAAGTTGACCAAACTGATTGGGGGTAGTGTCACGATTAGATCAAAATTCAACCTTCGGCAGTGTTACTAAATTGTGAAAAAACTGTGCTTATTTTATTCCTACCTACCTGCAGAATAATAGGCATCGCATTTGATTGGTGTAACATGTGGCCAGGAACTCCTAGGCCATGTGAACCTGATCGATTACTGGTAGTATCTTGGCTGAGACACTTCTCAACAATGCTGCTACCAAGTGTATCAAAACTGTGTGCATATTTTATTCTTCTTACCTACCTGCAAAATATTAATAAGCATCGCATTTGATTGGTGTAAACTGTAACATGTGGCCAGGAACTCCTAGGCCATGTTAACCTGATCTATTACCGGTAGTATCTTGGCTGAGACACTACTCAACAATGCTGCTACCAAGTATATCAAAACTGTGAGCTTATTCTGTTCTCATTACCTACCCGCAAAATAACAATAGGCACCACAATTGAATTGAAGTAGCATATGGCCTACTCATCGGCCATGTTAACCCGATCGATTCCTGGTACTGACTTAGTCGAGACACTTCTCGATAGTGCTGATACCGGGTGATCATAAAACTGCGCACTTGTTTAATTGTGCGGGTACGCAATATTGTGATGTGAATTATATCATTATCGATAATACATATTATTATGTGTAGCTGCTGACGAGGTGCTACAAAACATGTTTATTAAGATATGTGTGCCGTGCCTAAACTATGACTAAGGCGAATGTATGCCACCAGTTAAATAAGTAGTTCTTTATAAAGACGCGTACCTTCGAATGTACTTTCTGCCATACTTTATGCGGATCGTTGACAAGACAATAAAAATGTTGCGTAGACTTTAGCGGTACCAATCATTCTGTTTCATTGGTATTTAAGGAAAATATTTTACCGGAGACCCAGAATTTATATCACCTGTGCTCCAAAATGAGAAATAAAAATATGGCTAAAAAATGGCCGACACAAAAAAAAAGATGATGGTCATATTACTTTGTAGAAAA
The DNA here is from genome assembly GCA_949316475.1 of Hypomecis punctinalis. Classification (NCBI taxonomy): domain Eukaryota; kingdom Metazoa; phylum Arthropoda; class Insecta; order Lepidoptera; family Geometridae; genus Hypomecis; species Hypomecis punctinalis. The sequence goes on from OX438804.1 coordinate 23,778,019, forward strand.
ATACTCTTTGAATTTATATTGGTTCAGAACAGTGTAATAATAATAATGTCAAATTATTTCGCTACGTAAACTTTGGCCGCTATTAATGAAAATACATAATAGAAAAATCATTTTCTAGCTAACATTAAAGTACGCTACAAGGTCTTTGTACATTTTGAAATATCTCAATTTAGGATAGCGTCTTTACTCATTAGTTTTTGGCATTGGTATGGAGACATTACCAGTCTTATTCCAAAGAGGTTCGCCGGTGCCAGGCTTAAACCACGCCTAGCATATCCACGGTTGTTACGGTATTAGAGTTAATCCAAGGATTAATTAAAATGTCCCTATTACAAATCAAGATATAACCTAGAATCAGATAAACCAATGGTAGTCCATGGTTTAAGCGATAGCGACAGATAAAAAAAATATAATTTACAATCATTCATTCGTTCTCGCATGTTTACACCTTTTTTGAATACATTTCAAATGCTTAAATAACTGCGTCTTAATGCATAAATATATCCAAATTGTTGGTTATTTAAGTATCCGTTGAATACAATAACTTAATTCATTATTTTTACATTTTCTTTGTTGGCAAATGCGAGTGTATCTGAAGCCTAAATCCAGGCAAGAAAAAAGTGTGACTTTGTTTTTGTCGTTTTCGAACTTCATTTCTCTTATGTCTCTAAATTCTAATTTATAATAAGATTGCCGAGTGAAATAATTCAAATCAAATTCTAAGCTAGAATTTGCTAGTCCATGGTTTAAGTTCAGTACTAAAGTTAAAACGTGTTTTGGAATAAGGCTGTACGAGTCAGTGGTTGTTGTGTACTTATTCTGTATCGTTTATTCATTTTGATAATTTGCTTTGGAATGCCTATTTGTTACGCGAATACCCTAAGTGCACCTTCTAATGTTTACTAAGTAACCCTGAATTCGAATCACGATTTAAAATATAGTAACGTGAATTAAAATTTACATGTTTAACCATTGATGTGGAGCCATATATTTTGACTGGGCTATAAAAATGATTTAGGCTATGTATGCCACCAGTAAACTAAGTAGAAGCTCGGAGACGCTTATAGCTTATATACGCCATAGGCGAGCATGCTACACCAGTGTTCCAAGTAGAAGCCCGTAAATGCTTTCAGCTATAAGTAGGTACTTATGCCGAGGGCGGGCATGCTACACCAGATAGCCCAGATATGAAATATAATAAATGATTTAGGCTATGTATGCCACCAGTAAACTAAGTAGATGCTCGGAGACGCTTATAGCTTATATACGCCATAGGCGAGCATGCTACACCAGTGTTCCAAGTAGAAGCCCGTAAATGCTTTCAGCTATAAGTAGGTACTTATGCCGAGGGCGGGCATGCTACACCAGATAGCCCAGATATGAAATCAAATGAAACTTTGACCAATTAGATAGCCCGGAGACGCTTACATTTGTAACGTACTTAATTACTTACATACTGTAAGCGGGCTATGTCGGTCTACAAGTATATCGTGCAACGTGCGTCGATAAAATTAGTCGCAACGTGCGACTGGGCTACGTATGCCCTACGAGAATATGGCTCCGATTGGTTCATATGTTTATGCAATATAGTTAATTTACCATGTGTGACTAATTCAGCATTTTATAATAAGTTGAATTAATTAGCCTTAAATGTTCTTTGAATAATTTCAACTAAATATTTGAAAGGTTAATTCCTCATTGAATTGGGAAATTCTCTATAGATACGAAAAAGAAAAGTGTTATAGAGACGGCCAGCTTACAATAATTGTTAATTGATTATTGGCTTTCCTTAGCCTGACAACAAAAACACAAAGTATGTGCAAGCTAGACACGATCCATAATTTGTACACATCAACTAGCTCACCCGGTTAACTCTATATCACTTTTATCTATCAGAATTTACGGGTCGATTCTCATTTTGATGGTGTTTAGTTTAACGCCACCGAAGAACTTTAATGAAGTTCATTTTTAAAATTTACCTGAATGTGTAATAGATAAGTCTATTATTAAGACAGAACCTTGTAGATGACATTCACAGAAAACTATTATTAGTTATGTAACAATGAGGGTAATAACATCTATGATATCTACCGTCGAGTGTGTCATAGACTGCCATCAGACTGAGATTTTATAGCCTCAGAAAGATTATATTTTTACAGTGGTCAAACTTGCCTTCACAAAATTACATTCATAATATATCCTGGGATGTGTTCAAACGAATAATTAAGTTATGTATTATCATGTTTGTGCAGCTCACAAGTTAGAGGTTAGAATCATCAAGACCGACCAAAACATTCACGAAAGGTTATAGATATTGAGGTTGTGCTACAACTGAACCATACGCGTTCAGTTCACAAGTCCTAGACTAAGTACCTACACCACGCCGGAATTGTTTCTTTATTCACCCGGCTGCCAACGATGGGTATTGTTTTTCGCGCGTATCTTGTATGTTTGTTTATCAATATCTTTATCAAATTTTCACTCAAGTTCAGTAAACGTAATTGTCTGCAGTTAGCCAAGAGGCAATTTCATTACTAGTAGGATATTAAGTATTACAAATACATGAATACAGTAGCGTTTCATTGGCTTACGATTAACACCAATCAAACGCTTTTGTAAAATTATTTGATTTATTATTATTTTATACTACGGAACTAATCGCGCACTAAAATAACGAGATAAATAAATACCTCCTCATCCCGACGTTTAAAATAATAATGTGTTCAAATCGCGAAAGTTTAAAAACAATATTTGATTTAATCACGATTCACGGTTGCCCGTGAAATAATTATATGTTTACTAATAAGTATTTCTCTTCCTTTCCCGGAATTATGCTACGAGTAAATGACAAGAAGTCCCAGCTACAGTGCAAAGGATATACACCCCGTTGTCTCCACGAGAGTTCTTTGGCAAATTACATAAGTCACCCCAGATGATTGACCGCAGTTGGTGCTACGAGTGTAGCATATGCTAGCTTTGTCATCACATCACTACTACGTCGCGGCGGCAGAGGCATGAGATTTATAGCGAAGAACTCGCAAGTGCTGAATTTTGCAGCCAAATAGAGGCTTCAAGTAAACTCATTCCAGTTGACATAACCTGTGGACTTGGACATAACCTTCAACTGAAACTGAACTACCTAATAATGATGGCGGATCTCTACCTTCAAAGTTATATTATTACGACTTCGTTACACAACAACTTCTCAACAGTTGGCTGATTTCAACATGTTCCATATCTGGTGACAATGAACATGATCGTTCATTAATTCGGCGTTAACCTACAATATATGGTTCAGATAGTGCAAATTAGAAATAAAGTGAAATCGGAGTGAAAAATAAAAGCTTTAAATAATGCAGTGAAGTAAAGTTTAGGTTCGAGATTACATCCCCAGTGTTGTGCAATTATGAGTATATAATATAAAGCGACCGTTTTATGTCACGTCCTCAAAATGAGTGTGATTGTGTGTTCTATACTAAAATACTTTCTAGATAAGGACCAAAGTTTATAAAAAAAATGCGCATCCTACATAGTCATTTGTCCACAATAAACAGACAAGCCAGAATGCGTTAAAGATTATTCCGATTAAATTAGCTGTGGAAACTTAGAATCAGCATGATACATTATGATTAGGACACGTGACTAGGTCAGATGCCATAAGAGGTTAGCCCATTAAAACTAACATAAATATTTCATTTTGTTTGAACAAGAAGTTAATTTTGTTTGCTTCAGAAACGATAGTAATATGAAAACTTTCTGTAGTTTTTGAATATTTCGTCACAGATTATAAGCACAAAGTTGATATGACGTAATTACTACGTAATGATGAATGATTAAAGAACACGATATCTGTTCCAATTTTAAATCTAGATTTTCTAGTCTCTTTTCTTAAGTTGCTTAACGAACAAATATGTCACGTTTTTGCATTAATGGGAATATGTAACTATTATACTGTAATCATACGTCATCCATATTTGTTCAAATTCATTGCTCGCACAGCTACTTTTAACGTACTTTTTGATCAAGTTTGTGCATTTTTTTCAGTTTGTTTTGTTTTTGTTAATAAGGTATACTTGTCACTTTGTATCCACAACAGTTAAGTTTGTGTTTTACATTAGTGTTTTAGAATAGAATAGAAATAATATTTATTGTGTTGCTGTGTACATACAACAAGATGTTATAAGAAATTTGTTGATAAATAAATATGTTGATCCATTAGAACATAAAAATATTACAAAAAAATGTGCTCGGATATAAAATTGACGTAATACTCGTAGCTACTAGTTGAACTTGTATTTTTATAAATGTTTTGACCGTTATATCTTCTTAAGTGTTATGAAGCTATTTAAGCTATTATTTTTAAGCTTCTTAAGTGCTATTTATACGTAAATAGTAATTGTCCTTTTTTATGTGTTTAATAAGTTTAGTAACGCATTGTTGCTTGAGACAATCTATAGTATATTTTTTTTTTAATTTTGTAAACCAATCATATTACGCACATATATATACACTAATCAATGATAATATTTTGATAAATGACTATTGCCCATGGTCTGTAATGCAATTTTCTGAAAGGTAAAATTCCATTTATGACTGCGTGATGATAAGCCAAATGTCATGAGCTAAAATTATAAGATAGGTTTATTACATAGTAGATAAGTAGTAATAGTAATCTATTTAATTCTAAAGTCGTATTATTACATTGTTTTTAATTACTATTATTCAGGGTGCACCAGGAGGTAGCACATGAGCCGGATGGCCGAATGTCATGATTTTTAATCGTTGCATCAAATTTTGATCTGATTTTTAAATATATGTCGAATGATATTTTCTAGTATTTGTAAGGTTAACATTTCTCTGGCTTGTGATTGGCCGATTTAACAACGAGCCGGCATTTTAGCCAATAAGAACTGCTTCCGGCGTAGTTTTAAAACAGCCAATCAGAAAGCGAGAAAACAAACTGAAGAGATGTAAAAATATTAATCTTTGGTTGAGGGCATTCTCGATTTGCGCCTCGTGGCGAAAGCACATATTCTTAGTCAACAAGAACTGTGATAATTATTTTAAGAAACTAATGTATCATATTTTATAGCGACCAAATACACATGAAAATGGACTTATTAGTTTGATTCTCCACAGTACCAAAATATTTATAAATAACGGTTGTTAGCATGCCGTGTGCTCATTGTTGTGGATCACAAAATCGGTCAAAATCGTAAATGTTTAACTATGTCATGTATTTTCTGTTGTCTCTTATGAGTACCCAATAAATAAATTAATATTATTTTTGCAAGAAATTTTAAAATTAAAGTTGATTTTGCAATTTTTTGCAAAAAAGAATTATTAACAATAATTAAGTTAATAAAATCGATTTTGCAATTTCTTGCAAAACAGAATTATTAATTTATGTATTGGGTACTCATACCTAACAGACAACAGAAAATACATGACATAGTTAAAAGTTTACGATTTTTACCGATTTTGTGGTCCAGAATAGTCAGCCACCGTGTACAAAATTCGATTAGTTCGCTCGAATTTGCGTATACAAAATTTTCATTATTATTGATTTTTCAAATACTACTTTAACTACTAAAATTTAAATGGAACCACCTCGGGAGTAGGTATACCTTATTGAAACAATACAGACAAATATAGAACCTCTTCCATTTTTGAAGTCGCTAAAAATAAAATAAACACACACGCATTAAACTTACTTGCATTCTCTGTGATACTCCTACGTCCTCCTTTATTAGTAGTAGAGAACAAGCCTCGAATTTTCATTAGGTAGGAAAATAAACAAATAGGGCCGTCGCGAGCAGGTGTGAGAACCGCCCCCATGTTGACGCAGCGACTTCTCCCGATTCGGCAGACTGGGGGCACATTGGGCTCTATATTTAGTATAGCATGCTCTTGGTAAAGATTTATAATAGATTCATCATCATTATTTGCTGTTGGATGTCTACTACTAGACATAGTCCTCTCGTGTGGATTTTCAATAACGTCAGTTAGAAGTGGCTTGTGTCAAGTGCGACCTTGTGGTCTAGATTATACTCTATAAAATTTAACTTGATCTCTGCGACAGCTGTCAGAAAAATCACGCCTATGAAGTCCTGAATTTCTTAATAGTACAGACAGTACCTGTCAATGTCAAACTTTATGGGCATGCCGATTAGTGATGGGCGACGAATGATTGTGACCACAGAGTTTTAGATAGAGTTTTAATTAAAATATCGATAGTTTATACTGACGATATTTTAAATAAAACTTAATTTATCATTCATTTTATTGTATATTTTAATATCATAACATTTTTTACATGTGTAATTAAATTAAACCCAATTATATGTTACATTAGCATCGATAATAGTGAAAAACGTCGATAAATACTATCGTTACATTATTATGAGTATTTAATTACTATCATAACATTATTTACATGTATACATACTTGATCTTAAATAATAGTAAGTTAATAAAATCCAATTTCTCACCTTCAACTACTCATTCGATTTCATTACAACATTGTTTGAAAATCGATTTTTGCCACCACTATCTCAACTCTAAATATGTCAATATGTCACTGTCGCAGAGATCAAGTTAAATTTTATAGAGTTTAGATCATCGGCCCATCTTGTTGGTACAATGCGCTTGCGGCTTTCCATTAGAAAACTTTAAGGTCTCATCGGTCATCTGTTATACGAACTATGTGCCCTGTCCTGTCTTGCCACTTCACTCATTTCAGATTCGATCAGTAGAAATTCCTTGGAAAAGGTAACTTCATAGCACATTGGACAACTTTGAGCTTACTAATAAGGTTCATAGCTTACAATAGCTTCATTAATAAAAAGAATGCTAAATCTCGAAAACGGATCGAAATGAGAATGGACTCACGATTTCACTGGTAGGGTACCTACAGCTTTTCTTGTCGATATCACCGAGTGAGAGTATTTTCCTCGGTTTGGAAACTTTCTAAGATACAAAAAAGTCATTTCAAAATGGAGGTACCTCCAATTACTAAATTACTAATGCACTGTTATCACTAATCAGGTTGGTGTTAACTTGTTTCTGCACCTGCATCGGACTTTTGCTGACACTTGAAATTATTTGATTTGTTTGTGCATTACATTACAATGACTCGATGCGCTGGTTGCGGTCGCAAAGCATTTTAAGTAGGTATCTATTGAGGTCAAATCGCACGAACATCGCCTATCTTTTATAACGGTCTTTAGTACCTGAATTTCGTCATTAGTAGCTGAACATACATTTTGAATTTGTAAAATATGTTGGTCTTGCGTATGTAATCTTTTTCTAAGTTCCCGACGAAATTCTTGGAATTCTGATAACAAACCGCCGTCATTCTCCAGCACGGAAACTTCCATTTGACTGCACTTGCTACCCCGTTGGTTATTGACATAATTAGGGCTCGCTATTGTTGGTAACTTCCTATGTTCTGGAGTGCGAACTGGCGTGTCATTCCCAGCACGTTTTCTTTTTGTGCTGTCACACATCGGGCAAATCCATTGGCGCACATAACCCGTAGAAAAAGACTCGAAATCTCGTCTTTTAATACCGAGACACAATATATGATACACTTTTTCACAGTTTGATAGTGTACACTTCGTTATAAGTTCACCGGTAACGTCTTTTTTACAAGCCCGGCAAAACGTAAACATTGCGATCGAACTAAATAGAAATAATTGCTGCGACAAAAAGTAAACACGTCCGCACCGATGCGAGCGCGCGTGCAAACAATATGGTACAATATGGTACGTCCTAATATTGACCCTAAATAGAGGTCAATAAAACGTCCCCTTTGTGGCGAATATGGTACGTCCTGATATTGACCCTAAATGGACGTCAGTAAAACGTCCACCAGAGACGAATATGATACGTCTTAATAATAACCCTGAAGATACGTCAGTAAATCTTCCACTTTGTGGCGAATTTGGTACGTCCTAATATTGACCCTAAATAGAGGTCAATAAAACGTCCCTTTTGTGGCGAATATGGTACGTCCTGATATTGACCCTAAATGGACGTCAGTAAAACGTCCACTAGAGACGAATATGATACGTCCTAATAATGACCCCAAATAGACGTCAGTAAATCGTCCACATTGTGGTGAATATGGTACGTCCTGACTTTGACTCTAAATTGACGTCAGTAAAACGTCCACTTTGTGACGAATATGGTACGTCCTGATATTGACCCTAGATAGACGTCAGTAAAACGTCCAGCAGAGACGAATATGATACGTCCTAATAATGACCCTGAAGAGACGTCAGTAAATCTTCCACTTTGTGGCGAATATGGTACGTCCTAATATTGACCCTAAATAGAGGTTAATAAAACGTCCCCTTTGTGGCGCATATGGCACGTCCTGATATGGACCCTAAATGGACGTCAGTAAAACGTCCACTAGAGACGAATATGATACGTCCTAATAATGACCCTAAATAGACGTCAGTAAATCATCCACTTTGTGGCGAATATGGTACGTCTTAATATTGACCCTAAATAGAGGTCAATAAAACGTCCCCTTTGTGGCGAATATGGTACGTCCTGATATTGACCCTAAATGGACGTCAGTAAAACGTCCACCAGAGACGAATATGATACGTCCTAATAATGACCCTAAATAGACGTCAGTAAATCATCCACTTTGTGGGGAATATGGTACGTTCTAATATTGACCCTAAATAGAGGTCAATAAAACGTCCACTTTGTGGCGAATATGGTACGTCCTGGTATTGACCCTAAATGGACGTCAGTAAAACGTCCACCAGAGACGAATATGATACGTCCTAATAATGACCCTGAATAGACGTCAGTAAATCGTCCACTTTGTGGTGAATATGGTACGTCCTGACTTTGACTCTAAATTTACGTCAGTAAAACGTCCACTTTGTAACGAATATGGTAAGTCCTGATATTGATCCTAGATGGACGTCAGTAAAACGTACACTTTGTGGCGAATATGGTACGTCCTGATATTGACCCTACATGGACGTCAGTAAAACGTCTACTTTGTGGCGAATATAGTACGTCCTGATATTGACCCTAAATGGACGTCAATAAAACGTCAATTTTATGGTGAATATGAGACGTCGAAGTAATTACTTTTAATTGACGTACATTATGACGTCATCGACGACGCATTAACGACCGACCCTATTATGACCTAAGAGTGACGTCGTTTATGCGTCACTGACGTCACTTTGCTACCTGGGGTATTTAATGGACATAAGAAAATAAAATTAGGTTCCGTAAAAGTAGATTGTATCATATGGGAGCAAAATTATAATTTTACGGCGAGGGCGCTTTTTTGAATCCAGAGCGAAGTGAGGGTAGAGAAGTAGAAGGTTCTAGAGTAGAATCCGTGTAGCAAGGGATTCAAAGTACGTCGCCCGAGCAAAAATATATTTTGCGCCCGAGTGGTACACTCTACTTTTCATCACCTCTATGAGAAGACAAAAGGCGCCTCATCTTTTACTGTTATATTATTATTTAATAAAACGTAGAGTAACAACTTAATTGAAATTAAATGGTATCTAATAATGAAACAAATAAAAACTTATACTTACATTCTTTTCATTCATTTTCTTGGCGCTGAACACTAACATTACAAATATTTCCAAATTTAAAAAGTGCGCAGCAAAGATAATTCCGTCGCACTTATAAAGTTCCTTATAGAAAACACCTTCTTTGGGCGCACTTAAAGGCGAACCAAGTAGTTCTTTTCGAATAGATGTGATGAAAAACCCTTTCTTTAGTCGTTAGGAAAAAACTAAAGTAAATGCTTCACGGGTTTGGTTTTAGGAATATTTCATTACCTTACTGGTTGTTTATCTATACATACATATGTCTGTATTATTTAAACATTTCTAAGAAAAACATTTACTTATGCGTAACAGATTTCCTCTCAGTGCGTATGAAACTCAATAGCTATAACGTAATTGACGTAACTTCGTATATTCGCCGCCTCGATAATTAATTTACGTTGAGCGTATCCGTTCCGTGCTCCCAAAGACATTAGAAATGCTTATTAAAATAATTTGGTTGAAAAACCTGCGCTAATTACCTACTAATTTGCGAGTAAGCTTAATTGCTAGCTCGGGTTGGCTCAAAGGCTAAGTAAATTGTTGTTTGCAATGTTTGGTAGTGAGATTTTTTTAAACTTGTGGAGAACAGATTCATTACTGAAAAATTAAAAATTAGTATCTTGGGTACCTTAAAAACTCCTTAAAGCGTGATTCTTGACCGCTGGCACAACAGCGCTTGCCTATTTAGACTACTATAAAAGAACAAGTATCCAGCGCAAATCCAGCGTCATTTTTTGTCTAATTTGGTTGATTGGATGCAATTTTGATTGTAACCGTAAATTATCGTGTATCCAGTAAGTTTTATTACAGTTTGATTAAATAAATAAGTATATATATATATATGTATATATATATATCTATCTCTGACCCCAAAGTAAGCATAGCTTATGATATAGCTGTAAGCTGCCAGAGACTGATATACTACAAAAGCCTATTTAGCTTTAATTAACGTATAATGCTTGCCCTGGTGTGCCTGGTGGTGGGTTAAGTGTTTGCTGTACTAGCCTTTTTTTAATAGTCCACTGCAGGACGTATGCTTACCCACGAAGGGTGATTGGGCCATATCCACCACGCTTGTCCAGTGCGGGTTGGTGGATTCACATACGCTATCCACGACCTCACGATTGTAAGGCGGGTGTCACTACCTCTAGACCACCACAGCTCTAGACCACCACAGCTATTGTTTGCTGTGTCTGGTTGTTATTAGTTTAATACATAAAGTGCTTATGACATAAAATTATGCTTACTTATCACATAAATGCTTACCCTGGGTGGGTATCAAACCCACGCTTCTTTGGTTCTTCAAGGTTAGTAATCACTGTGCCACCGAGGTAGTCAAAATTAATTGTTTATAATGAATTGTTTCTATAATATCAGCCTATAGAATTTGAAATATTTGTGAGAAAATACTAAGCCCGAACCAGATGCTTCTGGTTCGGACGACGAAAACCAGACGCAAGATGACCTATGTTATATTTCATCATAATTTTATTATATGACTTGATATCTTATCACATTATTTTTTTATAGCTCATTTATTTTTATATTTTTACCTCTGTATTTATTTGATATATCAAAAAGAACGCCAAAATAAAAATGAATGAAATCCAAGTCGTTGACTCAAGATTGAATCAGGATACCACAGATATCGCGCCATCTTTAGCTTTTAAAAAGAACAGATAACATCTATGGTCTGTTGAATTGACAGGCTTTGAAGTTAAAGGAAGCGAAACAAGTAGCACTCTCTGATCTACGGAAATTAGCATCATTGTGCGTGACAAAAACGTTTGCAAGCCGAAGCTCGCTTGAGAGGTCATCATGCTGGGGCTCTATTTTTCAAATTCGAACACCTAGGAGTATACAATATACATATACTTATCTTTAAGGATGACTTTTTTTCTTCTGATTAATTTTTAATTATCGTTCCATTTTACGGTTCTCCCTTTACAGTCTATGGTTTGTTTTAAAATGTCGAGCACTGAAGTTTTGCGAGAAATGGATAATTTATAATAAATTTCGAGAAAAAAAAATCGTCCTGAATGATAAGTACCCGTTCCTAGGTGTTCGAAGTTAAAAAATAAGGTCCCTGAACTAACATTGAATATGCTACAAGCATGGATGTACTAAATAAACAGCATTGAATACTGGGAAAGAAGAACGTGCCGACAAGGACGGATAAAAAATCCATGGCTAAAAGACATAGCATAGATATTTTTACCTTGATTATGTTTCATTTTGAGGTCCTGATATATTAGAACAGTTGTAGATTATTATAAACTATCCTCTTATTGTTGTTTTCAACCGATTTTAGAAAATAATTTTGTTAATGTTATTTTATTTATAACCGACTTCCAAAAAAGAGGAAGTCCTATGTTCGTCTGTATGTATTTTTTTAACAACACTAATCTTGTACTACACGTAGATTTCAACGATCAAAGTCGGTTGTGCCTTTTTTGGTGAAATTTAATTATTAATCTTCAGTACGATAATATTTTTCTCAAAAAATGATTATTAGCATAACCGACTTCAGCCGTGTACAGAATTCGAATAGTTCCGCCAGGACCAGGGATGCCCTGCCTCCGTTATACAATTTTGATATCTTCAAGTCAAGAGTGAATAGGTATCTTCTAGGTCTACATACTCCATCTTCGGCTACATCTTTGCTTTCCATCAGGCGATTTGATGGCCAAATGTAGCCTTATTCTACATAAAAAAAAGTTCGCACGGATCGATGTAGTAATTTTCACATTATTGTTGATTTATCAATAATGGCTCAGCCGATTTCGATAAAATTTAAATAAAACCATATTTGATGTATGATCTACCAAACAAGAAAAAAAATATCAAAATCAGACTACTTTGCATAAATTAATGCGTGGTTAATGGATTTAAAAATATATATAATTATAAAGATATATACCTACGCGTCTAATTGTAAACCTCTTCCATTTTGTCGGGTAAAAAGAGGTATTGACGGCGGCATGTGCAATTGTGCATCTTTAGCAAAAAAAAATACTGACCTTTAGTTACTATTTTCAGGGTACGAACTGGAGAAGTAACTGTTGTAGAACTTAACACTACGACAAACCTTTGCAAGGTCTTTTAGTGTTACTTAAATATGTATATATATTGTAACCTTTTGTTGATAATAATAATAAATAAATAAAGAATAAAATAACTTCACAATTTTTTTTTACGAACATACTCCAATTGACTAAAACTTTAGTGCAAGACATTACGTAAATGCTATTTTAGAATCTTAAATGTATATCCGACTGTTACTCCAAAATCTCAGAAACTCCAAAACGTCTTTACTAAAACAATCACGTAGATCCTGATGAAGCAACCCGTCCAAGTTTCTCATCTAAACAAAAGAGTCAGTAACTAACAAAAACAACCTGGTATTATAAAAAGTCCCATAAACTCGGAGCTTTAATAAAATCTCAGCAAATGTCTTCGGACTACTCGCAGGTATTTTTTCAGTACAATCAAGGGAAGGTCACCGTTATCTCAGCTTGTAGACAAAGAAAAGACTTTAGCCCGTTGCCGTCTTAGAAGAAAACTGAGTAGATTAAATACGGAGATAGCTGAACATAAAGAGATTCTTTGTGAGATAAGAATTGGGAAGGCAAACATTGTTGAGAAATAACCACATAAAATGGCTTAAGGTGATGTTGTAATTTTTGAATGAACGAAATGAGCTCTCTTGTCTTATAAAGTATTGGCTGTTATGTAAAAAATATTATGTTGACGACTACAATGGACAAGCCAGCTTTTGTATCTATATGTACCTAACCGGTGCTGATGTACCGGTTGTACTTACCCATGTATGTATTCGTACGAAATATACATAAATGTTAAAAAAACGTACAAGTGCAAGTCACACCGAGGGTTCCGTACAAATCCAGAAAATTTCACAAAATTAGGAAGTACGTTGTTAAAATCTCTATACTCATCATCATCATCGACAAAAGTCTTTTATTTTACTTTTCTCGTCATCATCGAAAATTGTTAAAATAATTACAAACCTGTTTTAGCATATGCTAATGAAGCTCTTTTATATGGTACCTTACATATATGATACGATTTACTCACATTGAATTTTAAACCCATATTTGTGAATTTTGAGGCCCTATTTTTTGTCATTTAAATGAAAATTATAGTTTTCAGATTTATTCCTATATGTGTACTCTGTAACAATGCTTCTCGCCAAATTTCATAGTTCTATGTCAACGGGAAGTACCCTGTAGGTTTTGGTTTTTGTGAGTATCGAAATATGCGTTTTTCTACGACATATACGGCTAACTTTTTTAAACGATAACTCAGAAGTTTTTCTTTTACACGACAGCAAGAGACCATAGATATACGTATACAGTTTAAATTTCAACTCGATATCTTTACGCGTGCCCGACATAAAGAGTCTTGACATACACACATACGGACAGATGGACAACAAAGTGATCCTATAAGGGTACCGTTTTTTCCTTTTGAGGTACGGAACCCTAAAAACGGAACCCTATTGCTAAAACTCCGCTGTCCGTCCGTCTATCTGTCTGTCTGTCAACAGAGTGTATCTCAGGAACGGTGATAGCCAGAACGTTGAAATTATCACAGATGATGTACTCGTATTTCTGTTGCCGGTATTACGACAAATACTAAAAACAGAAAATAACATTACATGATACCTGAATTAAAAGCCGTTTTTCGCTCGCTATTAATAACGGTGACAGGTAGATGCTTGAAATTTTCACGGAATATTTTAAAAATAGTTTATACATAAATAACTAGTTTTCACCCGCGGCTTCGCCCACATACGCAATATATCACTATAATTTATAGCCTATGTGTTATTCTTATAAGCTATATTATTGCAAAGTTTCATCTCAATCCGTTGAGTAGTTTTTGCGTGAAAGAGTAACAAACATCCATACATCCATCCATCCATCCATCCATCCATCCATCCATCCTAAAAAACTTTCACGTTTATAATATTAGTAGGATAGTAGGATTACAATAAAATAAATATTTAGGGAGAGTTCCTATACAAGAAACGTGATTTTTTGCTCGATATTAATAACGGCAACAAGAAGATGCTTGAAATATTAACAGTATATTAAGTTTTATATTCCATTCAGAAATAAATGATTAAAATAAAATATACTAAGGTACCATACGTTACGGAACCCGTCGTGCGCGAGTTAAACTCGCACTTGGCCGATTATTTTTCATCTTAACCAGTATCTGTGGTTTGGATCATAAAAATAAATCCATATCAGGCGTCAGGTATAACAATAACTAGGTGAAATGATTCAAAAGACCTCGCGTTACTGTCTCACAGAGTGGCGCCATTTTTCCTTGTTACAAGCAAGGTGGCTGCCGCTTGTAAAGTGCTCGGATTTCCCCTGATGGAGACAAATCTTCTGTGTTTATGTACAAATATAAATTATCTATGAGGATAACAATGCAGGAAACGTTGTTATAGATATTTTTCCTACTTCATTACTATTATCTGATCAGTTGCAGTAGCCTGACTAGTAGCCGTGGTGGTCAAGAGGTAGTGACACCCGCCTTACAATCGTGAGGTCGAGGGTTCGAATTCCCGGTCCCGTACCAATGAGTTCTTTGGAATTTGTGTACGGAATTTCACATCACTGGCTTTTACGGTGAAGGAAAACATCGTGATGCAACCTGCGTACGTCCTTAGAAGAAATTCGATGGCGTATGTGAATTCACCAACCCGCACTGGGCCAGCGTGGTGGATATGGCCCAATCACCCTTCGTGGGTAGGCCTATGTCCTGCAGTGGACTATTAAAAAGGCTGGTACGGTACGGTACGGGATCAGTTGCAGGAATACTACGCATAGACAAAAAAATATTTGCAATAGATTTTTCACTTAGACCGAATGTAAGATGGTACAGTTATAATCAGGGCTTATTAACCTTTTTACGGTGATCTTTTTTAAGAAGCTAAGCCTAATTTTAAATATCTTTCTAATAGTTATAGTTAAAATGCGCTAAAACGAATAGTTTAGAAGACAATGTTTCATTTGATGTCGTTAGACGCTTGTTTATTATACAGTAGTTTTTTAGCGTAGTTTGACTAGGTGTTCGTTAGCGATCGAAGTTGAACAACTTTTAGCACGGTCACTCATCAGATGGCTGACCGCGGGTAGCATTTTCAACTGCGCGCTACCGTGGCTCGTATGACACGTTAAATCGTAGGTCCCGGTTTTTTTAATTAATCGTTTAGCCATGTCAGAGGCTTTCAGGCGATAGGTTTAGGTACTTATTTTAAAACAAAACTCTAGCGAAGTGACACTTCTGTCTTCGCACGTCAATCCATTCTTGATGTTCGTTTCGCTGATCTAATGGGTAATCGTTCGAAAAATACCTACTACCCAATGGCTTAAGTATTTGTTTTGTAGCCAAAGCAGGATTGTGCTAGATGAAAGCTGTTACAACTTTAGTAACCCATGCTCAGCAGTGAACTTTCTACAGCTGAGACGATGATGAAATTTCCACAACCACTTCGTTCAGCACGTAAGCTCCACAAAACCTTTCGGTACTCCAACCAAGCTACACTACTACAAAATACCTATACATTCACCTCAGTCGGAGATCACTACATTATCATAGACGGCACCAAATTAATAGCACAATAGAAGGAGCTTGCATCTAATACAGGCATTATGGCCAGAGAACTAATCAAGTCGAGTAAATTGAATTTAATATTGCAGCGGCCCCGTCGGGAGGACATTCCGGCTTGATTGTGATTTATGGACCGCTGGTTATGACCGAATTTACATTTTAGAAACTGAATGTAAGGTATTTTAGTGGGTAGGTAGTTAGGAGTTTGTTTTACTCACTTCTGTCTTCGCACGTCAATCCATTCTTGATGTTCGTTTCGCTGATCTAATGGGTAATCGTTCGAAAAATACCTACTACCCAATGGCTTAAGTATTTGTTTTGTAGCCAAAGCAGGATTGTGCTAGATGAAAGCTGTTACAACTTTAGTAACCCATGCTCAGCAGTGAACTTTCTACAGCTGAGACGATGATGAAATTTCCACAACCACTTCGTTCAGCACGTAAGCTCCACAAAACCTTTCGGTACTCCAACCAAGCTACACTACTACAAAATACCTATACATTCACCTCAGTCGGAGATCACTACATTATCATAGACGGCACCAAATTAATAGCACAATAGAAGGAGCTTGCATCTAATACAGGCATTATGGCCAGAGAACTAATCAAGTCGAGTAAATTGAATTTAATATTGCAGCGGCCCCGTCGGGAGGACATTCCGGCTTGATTGTGATTTATGGACCGCTGGTTATGACCGAATTTACATTTTAGAAACTGAATGTAAGGTATTTTAGTGGGTAGGTAGTTAGGAGTTTGTTTTGCAGTTTTGTTTTGTTTGCCCTGTGAGGGTTTACCATTCCCGTCGTAGCTTTGACACATGTAATCGTCTAATAATCTAGATATACACTAGATAGATGCTATCATATATTAAGTGTAGGTATATCTAGTGGAATAGAACTTAACACTACGACAAACCTTTGCAAGGTTTTTTAGTGTTACTTAAATATATATGTTCTATATATTGTAACCTTTTATTGATAATAATAAAAGTAAGTTGTTAAAATCTCTATACTATAACCATCTCCAAAAAAGTTTTTTTTTTTTCACTTTTCTCGTCAAAATACACATTATTAAAATAATTAAAAACCTGTTTTAGCATGTGCTAATGAAGTTCTTTTATATGATACCGTACATGATACGATTGAATATTGAACCCACATTTTGTGAATTTCGAAACCTATTTTTTTGTGATTTAAATAAAATGTACAGTTTTTAGATTTATTCCTATATGTGTACTCTCAGACAATGCTTCTCGCCAAATTTCATAGTTCTGTGTCAACGGGAAGTACCCTGTAGGTTGTAGAGTGTCGAAATATGCGTTTTTTACGACATAAACAGCTCTAACTTTTTTAAATGATAACTGAGAAGTTTTTCTTTTACATAAGTGCAAGATACGATAGATATACGTATACAGTTTAAATTTCAACTCGATATCTTTGCGTTCCCGAGATAGAGTCTTGACATACACACAGACGGACAGACGGACAACAAAGTGATCCTATAAGGGTTCCATTTTTTCTGTTTGAGGTACGGAACCATAAAAAAAAAGAGCAAGCTTCAAACAATGCCGGTGACAGTCTTGCGTGTCCCCGTAGTACACAACACGCGCTAGAGCTGCCCGCCTGGTAGGTAAATCGCACGCCTACTTATTACAAACCCACACGTTCATTCGTCACTACGGCCATAGAATAAGGACAACCCTATGCTACGGCGCAAATGCGATTGTTGATATACCGAGTGTATACCGAACTCCGTAGGTATGATTAGTAGATACCATTACCATGCCGCTGATGCGCTTCAATGCCAATCGTGTCCAAGTTCAACTTACAAATTTGACGATATCGTCGAACTACTTTGCTGCCAGATGACTCGGTCATCCGAGCCACGGTAGATCTCTAATTCTCCACCTCCCTGACCCATCACGGTCACTATAACCAATTCAAAGAGTGACAATTGTTCATTCAGTGGTCGCTTACAGATAATACTATCAGCTTTATGACAAATGGTCACCAACAATTTAATTCATGTCAAGGATTTTTGGCCGACGAACCGGAGGAGGTACTCAATTCCATAGCAGTCCGATTTTAATAATTATTTTTTATTGGAAAGACTATACTTCAGAATCGGTTCAATTTAAATTTTATCGAAATTGGCTTAGCCATTTTTGATACATCAACAATAATATGAAAAATGCTACATCGATCCGTGCTAAATATTCGCGAAATCTGTACACGGGTGAAGTCTATACTAACTTCATGTTTCATGTAAAAATATCGACTCTAGACAAAATCATAACAGCAGATTTTGAATTGCAATTTCGGGATTGGCTTCATTGTAAAAGTTGATTATTATGAAAATACAATGATACTTCAGAATAATAATTAATTATTTCTGTTGTCTACAGAAATACCCCGTCAAGAAGACATTGGTCAAGGCTAAACAATGATGATGAATTCTTGCGAGCGACCTCGAAGAGTCAACACGTCCTGAAGATGCCTCGTTGAGAGGCGAAACACGAGTCGAACAGAGTGTAGTGCAGTGAGAATAAGGGTGTTATTTATTAGTGAAGTGTTTTCAATATTTTGTCATGTTGTATTAAAGATTTTTTTACAATATTTGTTGTTAACGGATTATTAGTGATCTTTTTTTTAACTATTTTGTAAAATTAAGTGTTAAATGTATAATTATTGTATTATTAATAATTATGTTTTTTTAAAATATAAATGTCCTTAATGCCGTTAAACTTATTTGCCTACAAAATACACTAAATATTTATTCAAAACAAAGATTTAAACAATGATGCGTTTTATGTAGTAAGTAAAAGTTTTGGTCAATCATTACATGTAGGTACAATTATATTTTGTAATAAGCAACATTGAATTCCAACTGTTTTTTAATAATTTTAGTCAAGTTGTCTACCAAGGTGGACAATTTGTCTATTAAGGTGGACAATTTGATTGAACAACCGACAATTGGACAATTAGACTAAAATTGGTATTTAATTTTAGAGAACGGTGTTCAAAGTTTCTGTAGGTCGGATATCTACCAAAATGTGTTACATTGTACCGTACCGTTGTACAAAAGTGTGTAATTACAAACCGCTCCCTCTGAACCGCAAAAAGACTTGAAACAAAGAACCAAAAAATACATTACAACTAAACACAGGTACGAGAAATAATAGCAGTCCATAAAAAAAACTCTTACGCCATTAGGTGATATAGGCTAAACGCTTATTCGTCGAAAAAAGCGGCCGCCATTTCGGGAGCCACTTAATTATACCTAAGCCGCAATTAATATAAACGTTATTATGGTAACTGCGAGTCGCTGCGTCAGGTTGTGTTGCGAACCGCGTTGGAAACGTGGACATCGCGTTTTCGAACAACCAAGATTGTTTCTGGTAATTCGTCTGTCACCTGTTTTCATTATTTTTAAAGGCAAATAAATGGAAGGGTGATGACCGATGGAGTTGAAAAGTTCTCGAGCGGAGACCATGTACCGGCAATCGCTGCGTAGTTTGTCCCGTTTGTACTTCATTAAAATCGCAGTGGATTCATGCCGCTTATAACCGGTCTTAATGGAGATATACAACGTGTTACGGAAAGACTGTATACATACTGAAAGTACCAAATCAGATAACGGTAACAAACTAGATGGGGGCATGTTTAGCCGTATAAGTTCGTTTACTGATTTTTAATCTTTTTTTGAAAAACTAGTCATTTTTATGACTAATTCACATTTGCACAGCACTATCACACTAAACAGCTGTGAAGTCAATAACACGACCTTGCCCATCAAAATCAGACCACACCTCCTTGAATTGCCGTCCTTTTTTTTTCTAGTCAGTCATATTTAATTTTTTTTTTAAAGTGAATGTTGTTATTTTGGCTCGGAATTTCGAATACAGCATCTATATAAGGTATTGTATCAACCCACTTTTTATGTATACAGCCTTTCCGTTACACGTTGTATAGAGGAGGGCGTAAGTTCAGCAGTGGGTATCCTGTAACTGAAACGACGAGGATGATTTATATATCTCTGAATTTACTTAGTAACTGTTAACCTTAACGAAACTTAGTACACAGATGTTATGATTAAATAATGGATTTTTGTCTATCATTGCCGATTTTTGATTATTTCCCTTAAAAAACCGGACAAGTGCAAGTCAGGCTCGGATTTGTACGGCACCTCGCTCTACGAGGGTTCCGTACAAATCCAGAAAATTTCTCAAAATTGGGAAGTAAGTTGTTGAAATCTCTATACTATAACCATCGACAAAAAAGTTTTTCTTTTAACTTTTCTCGTCATACATCGAAAATTACACATTGTTAATATAATTAAAAACCCGTTTTAGCATGTGTTAATGAAGCTCTTTTATATGATACCTTACATGATACGATTTACTCACTTAAAATTTTGAAACCATATTTTGTGAATTTTATAGGCCCTATTTTTTATGATTTAAATAAAAATGTACAGTTTTCAGATGTATTCCTATATGTGTACTCTAAGACAATGCTTCTAGCCAAATTTCATAATTCTGTGTCAACGGAAAGTACCCTGTAGGTTTTGATTTTTGTGAGTGTCGAAATATGCGGTTTTTTACGACATAAACGGCTCTAACTTTTTTAAACGATAACTGAGAAGTTTTTATTTTACAAAACTGCAAGAGACCATAAATATACGTATACAGTTTAAATTTCAACTCGATATCTGTAAGCGTTCCCCGAGATAAAGAGTCTTGACATACACACAGACGTACAGACGGGCAACAAAGTGATCCTATAAGGGTTCCGTTTTTTCCGTTTGAGATACGGAACCCTAAAAGGGGAAAAATTTTATTAAAATTTTTATTAATAATTTATCTGCCGGTTTCCATAATATTTGGCAAGATTGTTAAGTATCTCACCCATACCAAGATATGCGAGTATAAACCAAATCGGTCAAGAGCGAGTCGAGAAGGCTTATGAAAATGCATAGATATTAAAGAGATGCGTCACGAGGTCTACAGTTCGGAGAACTACTAGTAAAATAACAGTATCATACAAAAAGATGTAGGAAAATTTTCGCAATTCGTGACAACACACTCGGTCACGTGCGCTGTGCCTAATATCGTATTGTTATCCGTTACCTATCTCATTATCACTTGATGCTGTATTGGATTACCGATTATTTTGGCTCATTTTATCCTATTACTGTGTTATTATTGGCAGTGTGTGATCGAAGCTATAGGAATGTTTGATCTATACAGACAGGGGATATAAGTTTAGTTAATATAATTTCAGGAAATACTGTAATCTACTTACTGCTGGATGTTCTCTACGAAAACTTGTAGCGCGTTACGTAGCCCAAGCTTTGTTTTAAAAAAATATTACAGATATTAAAATTTTAACTGTTTTTTACTAAATTTTAACGCCGTAACAGATATACATTATGATATAAGTGCGGTAAGTTGAAAATTACAGCCGAGGCGATATTGCTAGCTCGAGCCGTAGGCGAGAGCTATAAGGAAGCAGAGGCTGTAATTTTCAAAGCGCACGTATGTCATACGACGTTTTATAACATATTTGCGAGGAAATTAATAAAACTCTGACTTTCTTAAACAAATAAATCTTTAATTACTTGTTAAAGCAGTTATAGATATTTAAACAATTTTTAAATGTGATTGTTACGTTGCTAGAATATTGACCACTTTTCTGACATAAAAACTCTTTGCTAAGATTTTAAAAAGTATCGTTCATATTTAGACGAAGCGGACGGAGACGGAGATATCTCAAAAAACGTGCATGTTAATTTATTAAAAAAGACTCGTGCGTTTTATATTACAATAACGCACAAGTGCGTAATGAAATACATTACGATATTGAAATTGGTGTAATTACAGCCACTTTACGAGCAAATATGTTTTAAAACAATAAACAAAATTGAGGAATGAATGATGAATTAAATTAATTTTCCAATAGATCCAAGAATTACTATATATATATTGTATTGATATTGTTAGTTTTAGAACATGGGGGTCCCGAGTTTGATTCCCGCCTTGGCAGATGCTGGAATGGTTAATTCAAGCTGTCAGTCAGCAAAACAGCAAAGTGTCAAGTTTTATTTCGTTTTAAGCACAGTTGAGAGTAATTATAATTATTATTGTAATGCCAATATTAAAAAAAAAAACATACGCACGAGCATATTACCTTAATTACCTTATTAGAAGTCAGTAAAGAAATAGGTAAGTTTGAGCCTACGACTAACAAGCAACATTGATTTTTTTTTGTCACGTCACACGCGGTCACACCCATCCGAATATGAATCCTAGCAAACGTTGCTGCACTTTGAATTGCAAACATCTAGTCAAGTAACGCTATAAACGATATATCTGAAAATAGCGACACCATGAGCGCTTTATGAAAATATTATAATAAAATACTTCACGCTTTATAAAATAACAACGAACGTGTATTCATATATCTTGCAACTTTATTAGCACGTTTATTATTATAGTACGTTTAACCCCTCCTGGGTCGGAGAAGCCAAATTAGATTCTCTGAGTTATACACAAATAGAGATGTGGGAGGCAAGTATATGCCTGATGTGTAAATTGTTTCATGCATAATTTATTCTAAATAGCTAAGAACAAACAAAACAATATAACAAACAATTCAGATTGTTATGTTTATAGATTTATTTAAGAAGTAAATTTTAACTAGGAAAAACTAGCTAGTAATTTGAATTGGAATAAATGACGGGAAACAAACATTCTTCTATTGAAGTTGATTTATTGAAATTGAAAACATTTATTTAATTTTATAGTTTTAGGGATCCATGCCCAAAGGGTAAAAACGGGACCCTATTAAGTACTAGTCTTTCTATCACCAGGCTATACCTCATGAACCTTAATAGCTAGAAAATTTAAATTTTCACAGATTACGTATTTCAGTTGCCGCTATAACAACAAATATTAATAATAGAAGAAACAAATTTTTTAGCCATTTTTCGCTCGATATTAATAACGGTTACAGATATATTGAAGTTGAAATTGAAATATTCACAGAATATTAAGTTACATATTCGCTTCAATAAGAATTAATTAAAATAAAATAAATATTTAAGGGGGGTCCCGTTCAAGAAACGTGTTTTTTTGCTGGATATTAATAACGGCAACAGGGAGATGCTTAAAATCACAGAATATTTAGTTGTATAATAATTAATCGGCCAAGTTCGAATCTGAGTCTTAGTAATTAATTTTAAAAAGGGAATATATGGGTGGGTATTCCTTTTTAAAATTAATCATTAAATTAAAATAAAATAATACAAGGGCGCGAAAGGTTCCATACCGTTTGGAACCCCAAACGTTATGGAACCATTCGCGCGCGAGTCCGATTCGCACTTGGCCGATTAATTATTGTTTAATAAGCTGTCAGCTTGAGTTACTAGTTTAAAAGTTTGCCTTGAATTTTATTGTAAACTAACTAATGATACGCCACCGCTGCGTTTTACTCAATTCTTTTTTTTTGTTATTTTTGACATGAGCTCTCAATGTCTAAAACATTGAGCGCAGTCCCAACTTGGCAGATTGACAGGAGCCATTATTCTAGTAAATTTTATCTTACATAGGACGTCTACCCACGGGAGACAGGAGGAAGATGACTGCATTAAAGCCACAGGGTTGCTTTGGATGGAAACCGCTTCCAACTAGTCTTTTTTATAGATCTTTAGCAGAAACATATGTCAGCATTGTTCGTTCTTTGGCAAAAACTTCGAACTAAATTCTATTTCCCTATACTACATCATCACCAGTTGAATATTTCAAAACAGCCGGATCTATACCTCATCTCTACAACCTTATAGGGCGGGACCACCTTGGCTAGAGTTGATTAATGGGTCTGTAGTTTCTGTTAACTTAACCGGGTTATATCAGGGCCCAGTTTTGGCAGATAATAATTTATGTTGTAAGGTAAAAATGTTTTAACGACGGGTATGTTCTCGGTATAATATTTTAATAGACTACCCAGAACATTTTAATCTCATTGCGTTGATGCGAGATATCAGTATGCCAACTTATGTAGTTCGTTGGTGGGATTTATTTTAAATAACTAAATATATTTAAATAAATACTCATAAGTAGTATCAAAACGGTGGACACTAGACTATAAGTACTTATTCAATCTGACTGAGCTTTTTAACCAACTTCCAAAAAGGTGGAGTTTCTGTGTTTGTATATATTTTTTGTGTATGTTCATCGATGTTTTCGCCAATTGTAAACTGAAATAATTTTTTTAGTTCGAAACGGTAAGCTCCCAAAAATGCTGCTAAAAAGCCGTGGTGGTCAAGAGGTAGTGACAACCGCCTAACAATCGTGAGGTCGTGGGTTCAAATCCCCGGTCCCATATTAATGAGTTCTTTGGAATTTATGTACGGAATTTCACACCAGTGGCTTTTCGGTGAAGGAAAAACATCGTAAGGCAACCTGCATACGTCCGTAGAAGAATTTCGATGGCGTATGTGAATCCACCAACCCGCACTCGGCCAGCGTGGTGGATATGGCCCAATCACCCTTCATGGGTAGGCCTACGGCCTGCAGTGGACTATTAAAAAGGCTGGTACAGTACAGGCATGCTCCCGAGGTGGTTTCATTTAAATTTTATCCAAATTGGATGAGCATTTTGAAAAATCAACCATATTGTGATAATTATGTAAGTACATCAATCCGAGCGAACTATTCGAATTTTGCACGCGATGGAAGTCGTTTTTGCGATTATTTGTGAAAAATAATTATTTTTAACTAAGCAGTGGATTACAAGAGGTTAAAGTTTGCATTTGACCACATACTGCTTGATGTTAAGCAGATTGCGGTCTACGATGTAACATGATTACTTAGCAGACACCTATTCTATTGATTTGATTCCATGATAAAGCGTTCCACAAACAATTTTCATAAAGCGTTGAAAGACAGGACAAAAATCTATAGAACTTCTAAACTTATATAAAACTATCGATGCTAACAGAACCACGAAGACCTACAAAAACAGTCGGCTGGCTGGCTTCACCAGATTTACTGGATAATCCACTTCTGTATGAAAACTATACGGACCGGATTTGTGTTGCGGGAAAGATTTAAAAACCGCTGTAGTAGTGTAGGCTAATCTATTAATGTGGCCTTAATATAAAAACGGGTCTTCAATGGACGGCTTTAGTTTTAGGCATGAAAAAATGCCATGTCGATAGTTTTAGGTTAGGTATTTTTAGGTTTAATACAGTAATTAGAGTTCGGAACAAACTTAAAGGCGTCTGTGAACAGAAAGAGAGTCGTTGCGCTGAAGCAATTCGATTATAATTATGTCAGCGGCGCAAGGATTGAAGTTTTGTGCAGCGTGCTAACTGTTGGCGCCTAAATGTATCATCCAATGCATTTTTTCTATAATAACTAGTTCATTATCTTTTTCTTTCTGTCACATGGCAATATAGGATAATTGAGCGATTCCTCGTCTCTTTCACCCCCACCAATCCCACATACCGCCACGCAGTCTACGAATAGCAGCCTGCGCGGACTGTCTTCGTGTCACTCGGTTTTGGAACAATAGTATATTGTGATGTAATTTTATGTGTATTTGAACACCCGCAAGTACGTCGGTACCTATAGACTACATATAACTACTGTGCGAACAAAATTTATAAAAGGTGGACATTTTTCGTGCTATTTGTGCTGCGCAGCCAGGACCTCGGATCCGGAGAAAGTTCCAGAACTCTGCAGGTGCGTGGTTCCTATTCTCCTCTACCTAGATATCGCTCAATTTTCATGACATGCCATTGTGATATGTAATCAGTGATCCTAGCGAATTAACAAATACAGTCCACTTAATTTATTGACGCCATACAGCCTTCGGGCGCATAACGCTTCCCGCCAACGAACGGTCAAAATTAATACTTGGCCGCTTCACTAACTTAAAAAAAAACTTAACTGACCCCATTAAGTTTGATTCGGTATATAGCAGAGTTAGTAGAGTGGTTAATTAAAATTAAAATAATTTTAAATTCACATTCTCTTATACATGGGTATTGTTCACGTAAATTGCACGTCATACTTTTGTAAGTTACACGACGCACTCCCTAGATGGCGCTAGTGGTAAAATTAAATCGCGATGTTGTTTGCTTCTCGCCATCTAAGGTGCCTCGCTTGAAAAACTGTTTGTGTATCCTCGGTTCAGTGCCAATAAATCACTGTATACTGGAGATCAGACCTTTTATTTGTACCCCCGTGTACAAATTTGGTCCTTCTGGAGCCGAATGCTGCTGGCTCAGTAGTCCTGGAAGACTACACTTGGCACCTACGAGCTGGTGCCAAAGGGAGCGTCGGCAGCAGGGCAACCGGCGGCGGCGAGGGCGACCGGCGAGGGCGACCGGCGAGGGCGACCGGCGAGGGCGACCGGCGAGGGCGACCGGCGAGGGCGACCGGCGAGGGCGACCGGCGAGGGCGACCGGCGAGGGCGACCGGCGAGGGCGACCGGCGCGAGCGACTGGCGAGGGCGAGGGCGACCGGCGAGGGCGACCGGCGAGGGCGACCGGCGAGGGTGACCGGCGAGAGTGACCGGCAAGACGACCAACGGCGGCGGCCAGGCGGTGAGGCGCAGAAGCAGCGCCGCAGGCGACGAGCGTCGCGGGGGGAGCTCCGCAGACGGCGGCAGCCACCGCGGGCCAGGCAACGAGCGGCGGGGCGAGGGGAGCCCCGCAGGCAACGAGCGGCGCGGGAGGAGCCCCGCAGGCGACAAGCGGCGCGGGAGGAGCCCCGCAGACGACGGCAGCCACCGCGGGCCAGACGACGAGCGGCGGCGCGAGGGGAGCCCCGCTGACGACGACCGGCGCGGGAGGAGCCCCGCAGACGACGGCAGCCACCGCGGGCCAGACGACGAGCGGCGGCGCGAGGGGAGCCCCGCTGACGACGACCGGCGCGGAGGAGCCCCGCAGACGACGGCAGCCACCACGGGCCAGGCGACGAGCGGCGGCAGGAAGGGAGCCCCGCAGGCAACGAGCGGCGCGGGAGGAGCCCCGCAAGCGACGAGTGGCGCGGGGGGAGCTCCGCAGACGTCGACATCCACCGAAGGCCAGGCGACGAGCGGCGGCACGAGGGGAGCCCCGCAGGCGACGAGCGGCGCGGGAAGAGCCCCGCAGGCGACGAGCGGCGCGGGCGGAGCCCCGCAAGCGACGAGCGTCGCGAGGGGAGCGCCGCGGGCGACGGCAGCCGGCCCGAGGGGGGCCGCACTCCACCAGCGGCCAGGCGACGGGCGGCACGGGGTGAGCCCCGCAGGCGACGTCATTCACCCGGCGACGGGCGGCGCGGCGCGAGGGGAGCCCCACAGACACCGGCAGCCACCGCAGCGAAGAGCGACGCAGCACGGGGGCAACGGCAGCCACCGCAGCGCGAGGGGAGGCTGCACATCAGCGGCCAGGTGACGAGCAGCACGGCGCGGGTGGAGCCCTGCATACCACAGTAGCCAGGCAAGCGGCGACCCGGCACGGTATGAGATTCGTACATTCTAATCGTCAAATGTAAAATTTGTGAAGTGAACTTGCGATTTTTTATTCGGAACTTACGTGATTTAGTTTGGGGACTTTGCAGAAATTCGGAACTTTAACTTTGTAATTTTAAACTTAGAATAATTTACTTGAACTTTGTTGGAATTAGATTTACTTTGTTTCTTGATTAGTTTGTTTGACACTACCATCATGGATTTTAAAAACTTAAATTTGCAAAAAGATGTGCAATCCAAAATTACAAAGGCACACATTAATTTTAAAAAGTCGACAAAGGAACGGCTGGCTTCCGAACAATACATCCAGACTAGGCTAGAAATGGTGGAAAGCTTATGGGATCGGTTTGTCAATGTCCATGAAAATATAGTAAAGGGAATTGAGGATTGGTCAGAATTTGCATCGACAGAATACGCCAAAAGCGAAATTTATGAGAAAACTGAAGAGGTTTACTTAGACTATAAGGCAGATCTCTTGCGATACTGTAGGCCGAAGTTGTCTCCAGCATCAGGCCATGGCACCACCAATGCGTTGAGTAATAGTAGCGGCACGTCATCTATAAAACTTCCAAAAATTACAATACCTAAGTTTTCGGGCAAATATGAAGAGTGGATCACGTTTCGAGATATGTTTGTATCGTTGATTCACTCCAACACATCTCTGGATGACGTGACGCGGCTACACTACTTAAAGGGACACTTGACTGGTGAGGCCGAGCAGCTGATACGGCAGCTGCCTATCTCTGCTCACAACTATGAGGAGTGCTGGAGCCAACTTAAGGCAAGATATGACAATAAAAACTATTTGGCTAACTGTATCCTCAAACGTTTATTGGGTCAAAAGAATGCTTCAAAGGAATCCTCGGCATTGTTGCGGGAGCTAGCCGATACCACGGGGGATTGTTTACACGGTCTTAAAAATATTGGGATAGATGTCGGGACATGGGACATAATTATAATCTACATCGTGTCAAACAAACTAGACGCTGAAACCCGCAAACAGTGGGAGTTGAAAGTCGCAGAAGGAAATGATGAGCTTCCGAAGTTTTCTAGATTCCATGAATTTTTGGAGAGTAAATCCAGAGCTTTAGAGTTCACTGAACCAGATCATCAAGGCAGACTTTCAACTCTCAACAGCGACAATAAGCCACAACGGCATAGAGTGATGCACGCAGCTAACACGAGTTGCGAATTTTGCGCTGGGGAACATATCGTCTATTTGTGTCCAGAATTTATAAAAGCGGATGTAAATAAAAGACGTGAATTCGTAGTTGATAAGCAATTGTGTTATAACTGTTTGGGTAGCAGTCACTCGGCTAGGGCATGTCCAAGTAAATCAACGTGTCGTATGTGCAAGCGAAAACACCACACTACGCTCCACCCCAGGGATACGGGTGAAAATGGGTCACATTCTGCAACACCTTCAACGAGCTCTTCTGACTCAGTTAGTCAGTCTTCTGTGGTATCTTGTTTTGGGCGGGCATCGGTTAGCAAACAAATTATGTTGCCAACTGCTGTGGTTTTGGCGAAATCCCAATCTGGGCAGGGATTTTACGTCAGAGCCTTATTGGATCAGGGATCGCAAGCTTCCTTCATAACAGAAGCAACGGTCAAATATTTGGGAATAAGAAAAACTCCGAGCAGAGGATTTGTCTCCGGACTGGGAGGACGCAATACCACTGTGTCCAAAAATGTGGTGGAACTGACTATTCAGTCGAGATTGGATACAACCGTAGTCATTAAAGTACGAGCGCATGTACTCAAAGCAATCACCACATCTTTGCCAAATTGCAAGGTAGAGGCGTTAGACTGGTTGGACAAGGATATTTGTTTGGCGGATCCTCACTATCATACTCCAAGCAAAATTGATGTTTTGTTGGGAGCAGACATCTACGGCCAAATCTTACAAAATGGAGTAAGAAAAGGCCCGAATGGATATCCGTTGGCTCAAGCGACTTCATTAGGATGGATATTATCTGGCACGTACAACACACAAGAACCTTCTTCAAAGGTAGTTGTCATGCATACGTGCTTAGAAGAAAATGAAGCGCAAGAAAGGTTTTGGAAATTGAAGGCTGAACCAACGCATAGCATGAAGATTATGTCTGAAGAAGAAAAACGTTGTGAACATTTCTTTGCTGAATCAACAAAGCGTGACTCAGAAAGAAGATACGTGGTCAAACTCCCCTTCAAAACGGAAAGACCAGAATGTGTAAATGGTAACTCCAAATCAATAGCGAAAAAAGAATTAAATGGATTTTATGGACGTTTTCAAAGGAACAAAGGGATAAGCGATGGATACAAAAGGTTCATAGAAAAATATCTAGACCTAGGGTTTATGGAGAAGATTACTGAAATACAAAGGAAAAATGAGATGGCGGTCAACTTACCCCATCACTCGGTCGTCAGAAATGACAAGGAAACTACAAAGGTCAGGGCTGTATACGAGGCGTCCTGTAAATATCAAAATGAAGTATCGTTTAACGATACGTCAATGGTGGGTCCTACACTACAATCGGAACTAACATACTTACTGATGAATTGGAGACAATACCCTATATACCTTTCAGCGGATATAGTGAAGATGTATTGTCAAGTCAAGGTAGCAGAAGAAGATACAGACTACCAGAGGCTATTGTGGAAAAGGGCTGAAAACGCGGAAGACTACAGACTACTCAGAGTTACATTTGGGACAACGGCAGCTCCATACTTGGCCGTAAAGAGGTTACAGCAAACGGCTCTCGATGAAGGCAGTAGTTTTCCCAAAGCAGCTAAAAGGGTTTTGAATGACTTTTATAGGGACGACATCCTTACGGAATGCTACACTGAAAAAAAAGGAATGGTTACTTATAATCAAATTAATCAATTTTTAAGAAATGAAGAATTAACACTGAATACAGATAAAATGTTGAATCTGTTGGGACTTACCTCTAATCGACGAACCGAAGAATTCTGCTACACGGTGACTCTTCCTCCGGAATCTGGACCTGTAACTAAAGGAAGAATTATACCACATATTGCACGAATCTACGACCCTTTAAGGTGGGCGGGTCCTTATGTAACAGTAACGATATCGTTGATTCAGAAGCGGTAGATATCTGGAATGGGTTGGAAGGATGAGGTAACGGGTAAATTATTGGAGGAATGGAATGTTTACTGCGAAATATTACGTAATTTAAATCAGATGAACTTACCTCGATGGCTGGGTACAAACAGAAACAATGCTGTTTTTGATTTTCATGGGTTCTGCAATGCGTCAAAGGTGGCATACGCTGCTACAATTTTTTTGCGAAGAGTTGACGCAGGCGGTAATGTTCACTTAACGTTGGTAATGGTGGTAATGAAGACTCACACGGCAGTACCGGGAGTACTTATCTGGGAGAAGTACTCATCGCATGAATGTTTGACAAAATGTTTGCATCGGTATAAATGGACTTATTAGTAGCCCAGGCCAGGGAATGAGGAAGGACGTAGTGCTGGTGAAATAAGAAAATGTCCCACCCTGCATGGCTTCTAAGACGAGTGACTGCTAAACACTCAAGGGTAGATAATGTAACTGAAATGTAAATGTAGTTAAGCTGTGACTTAAAATAGTTGTGATATAAAGCGCCCAATCAAAATCAAAATTATGTACATTACCGGTGGCGAAATAATTTGGTATCAGGAAATCATTATTTAATGAAGGACAAGTCAGCTTGTCCTTGGTGGGCGGTATGTTCACGTAAATTGCACGTCATACTTTTGTAAGTTACACGACGCACTCCCTAGATGGCGCTAGTGGTAAAATTAAATCGCGATGTTGTTTGCTTCTCGCCATCTAAGGTGCCTCGCTTGAAAAACTGTTTGTGTATCCTCGGTTCAGTGCCAATAAATCACTGTATACTGGAGATCAGACCTTTTATTTGTACCCCCGTGTACAGGTATTGTGGTTCATACTTACATTGTTTCATACGACGCGCGACACGACGTTCGCGTTGCGAATAATTGTTTGTCCTATTGAAAGAAAGAAACCGGACAAGTCCGAGTCAGGCTCACACTTCGAGGGTTCCGTACAAATCCAGAAAATTTCGCAAAATAGGGAACTAAGTTGTTAAAATCTCTATAGGTACTACTATAACCATCGTCAAAAAAGTTTTTTTTTTACTTTTCTCGTCATACCTCGAAAATAACAACAGTTAAAAACCTGTTTTAGCATGTGCTAATGAAGTTCTTTTATATGATACCTTACATGATACGATTTACTCACTCTGAATTTTGAACCCATATTTTGTGAATTTTGAGGTCCTATTTTTTGAGATTTAAATAAAAATGTACAGTTTTCAGATTTATTTCTACCTATATGTGTACTCTGAGACAATGCTTCTCGCCAAATTTCATAGTTCTATGTCAACGGGAAGTATCATGTGTTTTGATTTTCGTGATTTTCGAAATATGCGGGTTTTTATGGCATAAACAGCTCTAACTTTTTTAAACGATAACTGAGATTTATTTCTTTTACACAACTGAAAGAGATTATATATATACGTATACAGTTTAAATTTTTACGCGTTCCCGAGATAAAGAGTCTTGACATACATACATACGGACAACAAAGTGATCCTTTAACCCTTATAGGGTTCCGTTTTTTCCGTTTGAGGTACGGAACCGTAAAAACTACATTTTCCGTGTTGTTGTGAGACTATGAGAGTTTCTATCATGAAAACTATATTCAGGCAAAAATCATGTCAATTCGTCATTGCTGCGTGAAAGAGTAACAAACAAACCAATTTTAATTTCTGATTTACTTATATCATCAATAGGCCTACGTACCTCAACAAAAACACGCTCATAGCGTAGTTTGGCTAGGTGTTCGTTAGCGATCATAGAAGTTAAGCAACGTTCAATACGGTCAGTCTTCGGATAGGTGACCGTGGGTGACATTTACAACTGAGCACTACCGTGCCTCGGATGACACGTTAAAACGTTAAATTGTAGGCTCCGACCAAATAAAAAAATCAAGACAATGTTGTGAACAAACAAATGAGGCCGACTAAAACTACGCCTCGCCGTGAACAGACAATTTACACACACACATCACCGTACAAGGAAACTACGCCTTGGCTTGACAGTCGAATTACGGCGGCGCAACAGCGACGCACTCACACTTGTATAAAAATCAGCTTCACTTGACTGTTCAACGACGTTCCCTCTTGATTTTTTTATTTGCTCTGAGATTGTAGGTTAGCCCCGGTTGTTTTAACTGCTTAGCCATGTCAGAGGCCTTCAGGCGGCTTAAAGACTCTGACACCAGGGCTAGCTACCCGGCCGAATACTTACTTCTGAATTTACTTAGCAAAAACACGGTACCTACCTACCTATCACATTTTTAGCAAAACAGAGGCTTGGCTTTTTTACCGACGAAAATCGGAGGAGGTATTTATTCAAGTCGACGATATTATTTTTTATGTTTAACTTTTTACAGAGTATACGAGTTCGATAATTGGTGGAGCGCCTTAACATCTTTATTGAATATTTCCGCATTCCTACAATCTTTTCTCTTTAAAATTTCAATTTACCCGCTTTCTGGTGTCGTCGGTAAAACAGGTACAACGCTGGGACGATCTGTCGATGTTCCGTTGACGTCCCGGAGTTTTCCGAGAGATGGCGCTAGTCGTCTTGAACGACGATGCCCTCGACCAAATGCCGCGAATGCAGTGAGTGTCGAGCCATTATTTTTTGAATGGCAGAAAATCTTTTCTGCCAGTTGACTTCCATACGCCGCAAGATTAGTTTCATCCGCAACCTTGAAGTTCATTTTGAGAACTTTGGAATTTTATTGTGTGCAGTGCAGTTTTTTTTTTTGGACAATCGTATTTCGCCTCTACGCAGGACTTTAGTGGAAGATACCAGCAGGCGCCGTGCGTCAGTTGCAGAAGACTTCTCCAGCCGGTCTCGATTACGAGGAGATGAAGGCGGTCATTTGCAGGTTAGTCTTAGCTTAGTTCCTGTTTATACGTCGACACCAAATTCTTTATTTCGTGTATGATTTTCCCGCCCTTTCTATTTCTAATTTTTCTTCAAAATCTTTCGTGAACAATCACACCCAGGAGTTGGCTATCTACACGCCACTTCAATAATTATTTTTATATTAAAAAGAGTATATTTCGAAATTTGTCTCATTTAAATTTTATCGAAATCCGCTGAGCCATTTTTGATAAATAAATAATAATGTTAATAATGCTACATCGATCCGTGCGAACTATTCGCGAATTCCGTACACGGTTGAAATCGGTCATGCCATTTTTTCAGGGACGTTTTATCTCTCTGATTGTAAGGTATGGACATATGGCTGAATGTTGCATAAACATGGGAGGATATGATTCTCGATCTTTGGCGGAGACTCCATTACTGAATCGATATATTCGATGCCGGTCCGAGTGAACTATTTTAAGTTTTTATATAAAAATAAGCTTCAATGAAACAAAAAAATACTTACATGTGAAACGTTACACCATCTTTTTGTAAATTTGAGGTATAAGATTTATTTTCACACGTTCTAACTGCACAAGCTGGCATTTTTTCAATGAGCACTTCGCGCAGCGGATTCAATCAGATGACTGTTGAAATATCGATTGGTAAGTGGTTTTTATAAACGTGTAAGAATTATAGTTCTCATACCATGACAGAGGGGTGCGCGCGTAGAATTCTATTCCCGAGGATAACTCTTCCAAGCATTTTTTGCGAAAAATAACTATCGTGACATTAGTATGTATTTAGATAAAGCGATAGGTTTGCTCGTTTCATGTCCCATGAGGTTAGAAAAAGCGTTCATTAAATATCCATAAAAATAATAACACCCCGGTCGTCCGCGTGACCGGCGTGACTAACGAAATAATGGATTGACACATCAACAGCTCAACCCCGTGACAATAGATTATTTTTGTTTGTGAGCATATTGGGTCTATTTTTTAATAGAGACATCAGTCTGCGTCAAACGTAGAGATATAAAATAGGGTTAAATATTTTGTACAGGTATTACAAAATATTTAACCGTAATTAATTTATAATTTATTTGTATTCTAGCTGTCAGCTTACGCTTGGGTGCAAGGTGTTGTGAAGCCCATCGCTGTCAGTGTGGTACTGCAGTTGACCAGCTCGGTCACCACGGTCTCTCTTGCTCAAGAAGCGCTGGTCGGATTGGACGCCACGCCAGCCTTAACGATGTCATACGCAGGGCTTTTGTCACCGCCAATATCGCAGCCGTACTCGAACCGAGTGGGTTGGCGCGTGGTGATGGCAAAAGGCCTGACGGCATGACGCTGGTCCCATGGAAGTGTGGACGGCCTTTAGTATGGGACGCAACTTGCGTCGATACTTTGGCACCGTCACATCTTCCTGAGACTCAGAGTAGGGCTGGAGCGGCGGCCAATTCGGCTGAGCAGCACAAGCGGCGCAAATATGCTAACCTCGGCAGTGGTTACATATTTGAGCCATTTGGAGTTGAGACTTTGGGTCCGTGGGGGCCGGGAGCTCATCTCGTTTTCAAAAGTCTTTCTGAGCGTCTGGTGGACGCGACGCGTGACCAAAATGCTGGTGTTTATTTGGCTCAACGTATAAGCATTGCCATTCAGCGTGGCAATGCTGCCAGCATGCTGGGCACGCTGCCAACTGGCAGTGGGCTTGAGCACTTGGATTATCTTTAGACCTTCAAGGGTCTGTGGATGATCCAATTGCTTTCTATGTAGTAGTAGAGTAGTATTGTCATTATTAAAAAAAAAAAAAAAAAGGTATTACATATGTTTGTATTATTAACACGTATTAAAAAAAATTAGATACAGATTTAATTTCTTTGAAATCCTCGATTGAACCCTTAAATCTATACGCAGCTGTATTATCTACTTGAACCCATAGTTATGTCGTGATAAAAAATCTTTCTCGACTAGTTTTATGATGTAAAAAATGTTATAAACGTGAAAGTTTGTGAGGATGGATGGATGGATAGATGGATGGATGGATGGATGTATGGATGTTTGTTACTCTTTCACGCAAAAACTACTGAACGGATTGAGATGAAACTTTGCAATAATATAGCTTATATATCAGAATAACACATAGGCTATAAATTATAATGATATATTGCGTATGCGGGCGAAGCCGCGGGTAAAAACTAGTAGAGATATAAAATAAGGTATAGAGTTAAATATTTTGTACAGGTATTACATATATTTGTATTATTAACACGTATTAAAAAAAAATTGATACAGATTGAATTTCTTTGAAATACTTGATTGAACCCTTAAATCTATACGCAGCTGTATTAGCTACTTGAACCCATAGTTATGTCGTGATAAATATTCTTTCTCGACTAGTTTTATGATGTAAAAAATGTGCATCAATGTTTTCACATCATGTACCTACTTATAATTTTATTTTGGCTTACAATTAATTCTGTGGAAACGATAGAGACTTAATTACGCTGTATTTTTTCTAGTATTGTGGTAATGTCTCACATTTAAATAACAGTGTTGTATCACAACACTGCATTTTTTTTTACTAAGACCGGCAACTTGTCTACTTTTTACATCTTATAATTATACAGTATAGCTTCTGTTCAAATGAAGCATCCTTTCTTATATTCAAACTAAAGTACAACTTATTTGGAATTCCTAGTGGATACTAAATATAAGCTTGCTATTTGTAAAGTCCTTAATAATTTGTAACAAATAACTTTTTTCCACTCATCAGCCGTAAGACGTTCACTGCTGGACATAGGCTTCCGCTAAGAATTCCCCAAAATAGCCGGCTGGAAGCGGTCTGCATCCATCGAGTTCCTGCGATCTTTATTATTTCGTCAGTCCATCTGGTTGGTGGACGTCATACGCTGCGCTTGTTGGTCCGTGGTCTCCATTCGAAAACTTTACAGCCCCATCGGCCATCCGTTCTTTGAACTATGTTGCCCGCTGTCATTTCAACGTGCTATTGATTCGCCGGGCTATGTCGGTTACTTTGGTTCGTCTGCGTATCTCCTTATTCCTGATTCGATCCCGCACAGAAACTCCAAGCATAGCCCTCTCCATTCTGAGCATATCACGACGTTGGGCTAGCTTGAGCTTAGTCTGCTCGTGACCACGACCAATGCAACTTGGTCGAAACGTCGGGAGAAAAAGAAGTATATAGTACAAATCTCATGTTTCATTTGATTGAGTGATAAATACCGTACTCAGAGCAAATAAAAAAATCAAGAGAGAACGTCGTTGAACAGTCAAGTGAGGCCGGTTTTTTATACATGTGTGAGTGCGTCGGTGTTGCGCCGCCATAGTTCGACTGACAAGCCAAGGCGTACTTTCCTTGTACGTGGATGTGTGTGTAATTGTCCGTACACAGCGAGGCGTAGTTTTGGTCGGCCTCACTTGTTTGTTCACAGCATTTTGTATTAATTTTTTTATTTGGTCTGAATAGTTGCTCAAATCGCGAAAGTTCAAAAATGACACTTATTCATAATGCCCACTGTAAACAACCGTATCAGTTAGACAAACAACTTATCCAATAACATTTTCGACCGAAAATATTCTACAACAATTCCCATAACAAAGTGGCTATTCAGAATGACCTATCCGTCTGTTATCTTAGGATATATTTGCAGAAATTACCAGTGTTGGTCTTCGGGCTTCCAAAAAAACAAGCTAGTTTGAGAAAAGGTTTCTATAGATTGTTATTCTTATAGAGTACATATAGTTGATTGTTACATGTGATATGTTTATAAAGGACTAGCTGCGCCCCGCGGTATTACCCGCGCAGGTCCCGATTGTGTTGGGTACAATACTGAGTAAAATGTCTTAGTGGCAATTTAACAATTAGGTAGGTACATATATCTGAATAGCCGTGGTGGTCTAGCTGTAGTGATACCCGCCTTACAATCGTGAGGTCGTAGGTTCAAATTCCGGTCCCGTACCAATAAGTTCTTTGGAATTTATGTACGGAATTTCACACCAATGGCTTTTCGGTCACCAAAAAAAAACCGGACAAGTGCGAGTCAGGCTCGCACATCGAGGGTTCCGTACAAACACGTTGTTAGATAATTATAAACTTGTTTTAGCATTGCAAATGAAGTTCTTTATAATGATACTTACGTCACTCACTTTGAATATGATCGAGTCAGGAATTGCATTAAAATGTTTGCAATTAAATAACATGTCACGAACGCATAGATACGTCGTACATCGACTCGAGAAAGTTAATACCGCGGGCTAACTTGACGCCAACGCCATCTAGTATTGATATGAGTGAATACTGAGATTTAAACAGCTTTAAGAATTGATTTTATAACTTATTTCATTTGATTGCTATTAAGTTTGATTTTTTATATTTATACAATTATACATTTACATATAAATTTATATTTGAACTTATTTTCAGTTTAGACAGAATTTTTAATCAATTTTTTATGAATTTTGAAGCCCTATTTTTTTGTGATGTAAATAAAAATGTACAGTTTTTAGATTTATTCCTATATGTGTACTCTGAGAGAATGCTTCTCGCCAAATTTGATAGTTCTACGTCAACGGGAAGTACCCTGTAGGTTTTGATTTTTGTGAGTGCACAATATGCGGTTTTTTACGACGTAAACGGCTCTAACTTTTTTATACGGTAACTGAGAAGCTTTTCTTTTACACAACTGCAAGAATTCATAGGTTTACGTATATAGTTTAAATTTCAACTCGATATCTTTTCCGAAAGAGTCTTGACATACACACAGACGGACAGACGGACAACAAAGTGATCCTATAAGGGTTCCGTTTTTTCCGCTTGAGGTACGGAACCCTAAAAATGGCAAAAATAGTTCGCTGGAATCGATGTGTGCCAACCATTTTTTGATAATGAACTGAATGGAAACAACATTATTTAGGCATGTAATTTGTTTATTCTTGATTTCTAAAAAACTGCTCGTCAAATGAAACTACCTCTAAAGTAGTACCTATGATGTAGCAAACAAACAGAAAATCGACAAAATCGGTTCATAATAGTCCAAATAATCGCGTAACTTACATACACAAAAAACATACCGCTGAATTGAAAAACTTCTTTTCCGCACTTTCTTAAAACCAATTATTTTAGCAGTACCTACGTAATAAGTATTAATTTACCAAAAAAATATGGGAACATTTAATAATGAAAGTGAGAGCGGAAAAGTAACAAAAAGCTGTGGTCGCCTCCTTTATTTTCTTAAATCATGGATTTCAATCATGTCTACATGTCATTTTGACAAAATAATTATTTTTTTTAAAAAATAATTAATCAATCAGTTCTCCTTTTTTACCTTTTTACCCAGATGGGCGATACGATTAAAAAAATTCGAAACACGTGTTTTATCAATTTTGCTTAAGAATGCCTATGCCAAATTTCAAGTCAATCGGCCCAAGAAATCGTGTCCTCCCATACTAACTTTGCCTCGCTATTTCACCCACTTAAGGCTTGAATTTCCAAAAATCCGTTCTTAGTGAGCACCTATATACTAAAAAAATCCCCCATATAAAATTTGAAACTCATAACACTTGTAGTTTTTGAGATTTCGTGATAGGTGCTAGGGTACCTAGGGTAAATCACGATTTTATATACATAGATGTATCTCTAAATGAATACCATAACATTGTGATATATCATTGTACAAAAATAAATCTAAATAACTTATTCTTAACACTAAAAAATCACGATACTCAAAAATTTTATTGACATTCGACAAAAGATTTGTAGGTATTGTAAAGGTCCATCTGTACATAGCTGTCCACATGTAGCTACTTATATGTATTTCTCATGTAACAAACTATGTCTCCCACTAGGTAGGTACATTTAATTGTTAAAATTTAATATTTTGAGCAACTCAACTAGAGTTATAGAAAATAGCTCCACAGGTGCTAAAATTATGTAGGTAATAGATGTGAGATATGATAAATTTTACCTTTATTGATGTATTACCACAATGAGAAGAAAATTCACATGCTTTGGTAATGATGGGACGCACCCTGGACGTCGGATGAACAGGAAGCGAGTCACAGAGAACGAGAAACGGTGGAATCTTCCTTTCCTACGTCGAATCCAGGCTGGAATAGATTAAATTAGGAATAAGTTTCTTAATTTTAGTATCTTAAGAAAATCAGGAAGAGATATTAGGATGTCAGGAAGCTTTTCAAAGGCAACTTGCACATTATGTATGGTATTTTAAAGTCTGAAGTTTATTAGCAAGAAATCAGCATTTGAAGGATTGAGTTATATACAGTACAAGTTCAATAATCTTTATTGAGAAGAACTGTAAAGAGTAGTAATTTACTAACCGTGTTATTTTGTTCTATAGATAACAATACCTAATATAATTTTAGCCAATTTTAAGGATTTTTGCCGCTGTCGCCAGGTTAGAAGTTGTCCTGCAAGCTCTGGGATCTTTTATATGGAGCTGAAGACTTTCGGAGGCTGGGAGAATGTCAAAGACTGGAAAGAGTATCCTGAAACGAACATCGAATAATTAGATTTGAATATTTAGGTTACATATGCAAAGAATCGTAGTCCAATTGCAATACTTTACTTACCATTCAACTTTAAATACTGCATATTCGTTTAGCAGTAATCTTGTATTAATATTTATAGGTATTTCGAGCTAATTTATCCGATTATTTTACTAGGATTTAATATTTACACTTTACAATAACAATGGTCGCAAAGCCGTGCGAAAAATCACTATTGCCAGCGCGTGGTTTTAAAAAAAGAAACAGTTGTGGTGTAATATTATTGTACGGTAATATTTGTTCAAAGAGAAAAGCGTTAAAAAACAATGGCACAAGATTGTATTGTATTGTCATCAGATTAGATGACTATTATTCTAGCTACATTGTGTAAAGAAAATAGTTTAAATCGTATTTGTAGAAATAGCAGGGAATCTGTAAAAGTAACGGAATATTTAATTTAATTTTATGGGAGGCAACATTGTAATAAACTACCGGTGACGTCACTGACATAAAGCGAATATGCTCCATAATGCTTTTATTTGCATTATGAGCGTTAAGATCGTTAGTTGCCTTATGCGTTCTATTGCTAGTATTGCATTTAATTGCGTTGTTGGACTTATGTTCCGAATGAGTGTTTTTAGCTTTAATGGCATTATGTGCGCTATGGTGATTGTTTGCATTATTGGCCTTTTTAGCAGAAACCGTGTTATTGCAAATAGTTGTGTTAGTGCGCTTATTGCAGTTAAATCAATCGTATAAAAACTAGTTTAGTATAAAAGAGCGCGGGGAAACCAGCTCCTGGACAGTTGAAGCCAGAAATTCGAGGAGGCCGTACCTCTGACGGATACAGTTTAAGTCGGGAATTCGAGGATGCCGTACCTCGGATGGAAATAATACACAGTTTAGTTCGGAGGCCATTTCTCTGATGGATTATCGGGAGTTTTGGTTTCGCGTTGTCAAATCTTTGTTAGAACTACCGGAAAAGTGAAAATTAGCGACATCGGCTTTGTGATAGTGTAATTCAGTGCGGATCGTTTTATAAAAGTGAAATTATAATGAAATATAGTGCAAATTGAAGGAGAAACTTGCGGATTGATTTTGTTCGATTTGCATAAACGTTTGCGTGCCGCTGAACTGCTTTGGAAGGGAAAGCTGGCCGACTACGAGGACGAGAGCCATAGGATGGAACATCATTATTTGGTGAGGCAATTCCGATTTATTTGTGGGAGATTGATTTGTAAAAGTATACGACTTTTAAACATTTACAAAATACCTACATTATTCATTTTAAGTCTGGCGTGTATTTAGTTGGACCTTAAAAATACTTGATTTATTTCAAAGAATCTTTTGATTGGATACCCTCAATCTCTTACGCACAATCTTACTTTTTATTTGTATTGTTGATTTGTTATTTGTGTGCTTGCTTGTTCTTACTGTGCCCATTTGCAGGTTTGGACTTTCTTGTATGAAATATATTGTGTTTTTCTATACCTAAACGGATTATGTTAAGCGCCTTATTTTTAATATTGCGGAGTGTAATATTAATTTGATTACTGCGCTGCGATTATAGCGTATGCCAAAGTTCAACGGAACCTTGAAGATTAATGATTGTACCTACATTTATTTATCTTAATGATATTTGTTTACGTGAAATACCCGGATTTGAAATATATGTTTTAATCTTCGAAAAGTCATACGTATTTTTAGCGTACTCGAAGCGTTTAGTGTACTCAAATTCATAGTACCAATATTTGGAGATTTACTAAAGTGTTAGTCTTTAACAGGGATTGTCCCATGTTTACGATCATATTTGTGTAACATGTTTTATATGAATGATTTTAATGTTCAGAACTAACAACTATACGTTGTTATAGTGCATTTTCTAAATATTTTAATATTTAGAGTACTCAAGTTAGTAGTACAGACATAATTACATTATGTAAGCAATCTGAAGGTCCTATCAAAGGATAGTTGATACTTTGGAAATTCACAGGATTTTTAGAATTGACTTTGCTTTTACACAGATATTTCATCATTCAATTTTAGCTATTTTACTCACAAGAGTTGAGTGGCGTCAGGGCTGGGGTTTTTAGCTGTAAATGCCTCTAAAAACAGACCATCGATCTGGGGATCAGTAGCCTCTCGACCGTATGGCGGGTGAACCATTCCACATTACAGAGAAGTTCAATTTACTGACTATGAACCAAAGGCTTGAAGCTGTTACTAAATTTAACTTATTAATAAGTAAAGTCTTTCTACAAGCAGATAACTATAAATATGATCACACTTTGACTGTCCTTGATGAGCATTCCGATTCTTAGAGTGGGAGACTCTAAATTGTACTATCGTTTATATTTAACTAAGTTTTGGATATTCTTTGATGTAATTCCTTTAATGTTAAGACGGCTATACCAGAGACGTAGGTTCTCTTAGCTAGCTGTGAAAATATAGGTAGGGTAATAGCCTAGGTAGGTAGGTAACTTCCATAGGGTCTAGGGGATTCTCTTGGTTCCATTCTTTGGGACTTAGGGAAACCCCACAGTTAACCTTTTGATCGGATCCCTCATATATCACCATATGAGGTTAATTTTGGGGGAATAGAGGAAGGTTCCTCCATTCCCTGGGAATTAGGGGCTTCGGACACCGTAACCGAAGATTGGGACAATTTGAAAAAAAAAAGATAGTCTTGCCCCCTTTTGTGAAGACATGACAGACAGACAGCATTGACAAAAGTAGTATAGCCCTTCTGGCTGTTCTCATAACAACAATACGGAGGACTCCTGCCCAAGTCAGGTCAGACGAGGGAGACTATTTGGCGCGGTGGAGGGGCGCCTTACCTATGCCGTGATATCTGTTGTTATGCTATAATATTTATAATATTTTTCCATTTAAAGTTATAATTCCCAAGGATTCTATCAATTTTATTAATCCTGAGGAAAGTGATTTCATAACGGTCTCTTGAACCATTAGAAGCAATGTTTATTCATTATCTTAATATTTGTACTCTATCCTTTAGGAATTAGTATTATGTTCTTTTGATAGCTCTAAGGAAATTGTGTAGAACGGGTAATCTTGACTCTTTAGGTTTACGGTCCCCAAGTAGTCAATATGAGTATGAGTTTTATTATGCGTTAGAAATATCCTAGTTGTAGGTCATTATGTAGTGAGTATTAGAATATTAGGTTGTTTAAATATCGGTTAGATAGTTTCCAAAATCACCATAATCTGGGTTTCGCGGATCACAACGTTGGGTTCACACTAAACGATCATTGGCCATA
This sequence comes from Hypomecis punctinalis, assembly GCA_949316475.1. NCBI lineage: Eukaryota > Metazoa > Arthropoda > Insecta > Lepidoptera > Geometridae > Hypomecis > Hypomecis punctinalis. Next base: position 23,821,541 of record OX438804.1, read on the forward strand.
TTTAGTTCGTATGTAGTTCATAGTTAGTTCATAGTTTTAGGTTTAAATTTAAGTAAGAATAACTTTAGTCAGCATGGTAGGTCGTGGTAAGACGGTAACATTATTTAAATAATTTCGGGGTAAACATGCATAGAGACGTAATATCTATGGGGATATATTTTATATATGGGGGGGGGGTTTTTACAGTATGTAACGCTAAAAGCTGATATTTTTACAACTTAAATTGTGGTCCCATTAATAAAAGTTTGCACTACGAGTAAATATATTCGATGTGTACATAACACCCTGTATTATTTAATAATGTCGATGCCGTAGACAAGTATTATTTGTAAAACAATTATTATTTTAACGTTTTACGTTTCCTTTAGAATAGCTACAGTGGAGTCTTTTTCGAGATCAAAGTAGAAAAGTCCGTAGAAGAACCAGCAATACCGACATAGCCTAGTGCAGTAAAAAATTAGGAAAGGTCGCAAAGTTCTCAAATAGAGACCACGTATTGGTAGAAAATTTATGATCACATAATTAAGGTTGGATGTAAGCCGCTTACAACTGGTGCTAATAGAAATCTCAACGAAAGCCCTTGAAATATGTTCTACAATTAATGAATTTGTACTTTTTCCGCTGTTTCATATTTTTTTTACGAACAAACTGATCAAAGTCATTATTATGTCATGTCATTATTAGCCCATATAAAGAAATTGTCATGGGCCTCAAAACGCCGTGTTGTAATACTACTCTACAGTGCAGCTTACCATACATTGAACTGTTTTCATTACATACGTTATATTATAGGTAAGTTCCGGTTGTATTAACCGTTTAACCAAGTCGGAGGCTTTCAGATGTTTAAATACTCTGACACCAAGGCTACACGAACTTACTTTTTTTTTACAATAAAGATACTGTCGTCACAATTCACCTTTGAAAATAATATAAAAACTTTTAAAATAGCCCAAAAAAAAAATTAAGTGATAATTTAAAAAGAGCCGGAAATGTCACTTCATTAAATTACTCTGAAACTGGTTGGATTCCTTGCGGATCGACCGTATAATTATAACGTGAGTTTTAGCCGTATTCTGTTATAGTTAGCCGGAAATGTGTTACCAAATCGTACGATCCGCATTTTTTTTTAATTTAAAATGATTTTCGTTGGTCCAGTGTTAAATAGCTACTTCACCTCGTTTATATCATGTAGTAACGTTCCTAATTTAAACCTACTTTTAGATGATCGAATTTACTTCTCTACCTTCAGGACCTTCATTAAAAAGACCCGAAAGTAAACAAAATTTCTGCCAAGTCCGTACATCGATGGAGTTGTCGTAATTAAATTTTAAAAACACCCCTGCGTGTCTAAATGGGGTAATGAAATGAATTATTTTAATGAGGGCCTTCCTTACCTCTGTTGCGTGTTACGTCTATGAAATGTTGAAATGTACTGGTCGGTGAAACATTTCATGTAAAGAGCGAAACTGGCAAAAAGTACTGAGATATTGTTTTATCAATACTCGTATGTATCATTAAACATGATATTTATCTTGCAATCGTCATTTTTAATTTGTGCTCTTCCATTGCTGATATTGTATGAACTGTGGACTCAATCGGTATAAACTGGACCATAATGAGCGGCATTTACGAAAATAGGCCTATGTTCAACACCCATACTTAAATAAATATAGTTTTTATGATTGTAATTTATAGGTAAAATTTTATTAAAACATATGTAACACAGTGAGTGTATTGCAAGCCAGAGTAAAATACCAGGTGAGTATAATATTTTCATATGCATATAAATGGTGCAATTTGAAATAGTATTTTTGCTCAAACTTGAATTCTAGAAAATCTTTTATTGCATAGCTTAAAATAAATATGTTAAAATGTCGATTTATGCCATTTAAATCATTTATTCTTAGTTTAACTGACTTAGATTTCTAGCCTAAATAAAATATTCCAAAAGAGGACTATGCTATCGGGTTGTTTCAGTTTCGTACAATATCAATATAGATAGAGAAAAAATCAAATTCTGCTTCATGGTACCTACAAGCTATCTGCGTTTGCCTCCTCCGTTATTCATGAAAGCTTCGACTTATCTCCAAATAGTCTCTAGAAACAAGCACTATTCCCAGATCAAAAAAAATATTCCGAAAAAAAATATCCAGAAAGCCTCTGCCATCTTTCGAAATAATATTACCTACATCCTCTTTAAATAACGATCATGATACAGGCTTCCTTATTCCTTCTCTTATCTGGGAGTAGATTAGAGGGACCCGTTGTTTTTGTTCGGGTAAAACGTTCGGGTCCGTCGTCCCATTATCATTTTCCGTTGAGTGAATCGGCCTGGACCTCCGGGTGACCCTCTCGGTTTCAATGTAAAAAAGGTACGTAAGTGGTTAACGACTTGAAACATTTGTGCGGAAGGCGGCTTGGGATTTTTGCTTGTTGCGTAGTGAGGGGTATGAATTAGGAATTAATGAGTTTACTTTTAGTTTTATGGGGTTGGGATAGTGTTGTTGAGTCGGGTTTTAATGTTGTTGTCATTAGCTTTTGTCTGCTGCAGCTAGTACAGAGTGCAGCTGCATCATTAGCAGTCCATATCAACCCATTGTAGTGCACAAGCCTCTTTGATTTTTACGCCAACTCCTCTTTGATTTTTTACGCCAATTTTCCTACCGTCAATCATATCCATGTAATAATGCAGTCATGTACCATACTAAAAATATAACGCTGTGTTAACTTAGTGGAGAAAAATAGCTCGTTTTACAAGCGTACCTTACGCTTAGTTTTAACCCTATCCCATACTAATGAGTTCTTTGAAATTTTACTATGGAAATAACCGTGGTTTTCACACATTTTATACTATATATAACGGGAAAACACTCACAATGCGATGTCATGCAATGCACGTGCATTGCGAGACGGCTCCGCGTAGCGTGCTAGCACTCGCCTACTTGAGAAAGGTCGAATGCGACTGAAACTATAGTCGTTACGACAATCTCTACACGTGAGATTAGTCCCGTTATATATAGTATAAAATCTTTGAAATTTATACACACCGATGTGCAAACCACTAGCTTTAGGTGAAGGAACATAGGTAAGAAACCTGCATGTGTCAGAAGATGCCTAGCGCATGTGATTCCAACAAACCGTACTTCTTCTTCTTCGTGTCGATGGTTCTAAGGTGATAAATCTAGACTGTGATGATCTATCTAGATAAGCTTTGCCCAGTGGTTAGCGACTGGTACTCCAAGAGGGGTGGCCTCCCGTACTAAGCTAGCGTGATTTCTAAATAGTCCTTCGTAGATACGTAGTTCAGTAGTAAAATATTGAAACAGCCGCACAGTAAAGTTCCATACTAAAATAGCTCAATACCTTTTAAATATCAATTTGCAGGTTGTATATTTCTAGACCATTTTCTAAGCGGCGATGCTTGTGATGCGTGCTTGCTCAGACGCTCAGGATCGATGGGAGTATAAATAGAGCTCATCGTTTGAGCAAACACATTAGATGTGAGCAATAGAGCTTGTTGATCGACGTAATCGACGGCGTTTTATACTTGACTTTTTATTTCATAGTTTATCAAACAAAAATTCAGTGAAATCATAGGTTACTACATTAATATTTTTTTTTGTGATTGAATAAACTAGCTGCAAAATTTGGTTACAAATCACCAGTTATGAACGCTATAGATAAAATCTTTAAGGCATTATAAAAGTAGCCAATATATTTTTTTTGTGTACTGAAAATAGTCAATCAGTTATTCAACACAAAAAGTCATTGACTTCCTACTAAATGTGTAACACAAAAAAATGCCAAGTCGACGTAATGTATGAAACATAGTTTCAAGTTTGTCATGTAGGCAAGTAAGTTTCTGCCGACGTATCTGATAGTTTTGCCAAAATCTTGGTTTTATGTCAAATTTTAGGGTTCTGTACCTCAAACGAAAGAAACGGAAGCCCTATAGGATCACTTTGTTGTCCGTCTGTCCGTCTGTGTGTATGTCAAGACTCTTTATCTCGGGAACGCGTAAAGATATCGAGTTGAAATTTAAACTGTATACGTATATCTATGATCTTTTGCAGTTGTGTAAAAAAAAAAAACTTCTCAATTATCGTTTAAAAAAGTTAGAGCCGTTTATGTCGTAAAAAACCGCATATTTTGACACTAACAAAAATCAAAACCTACAGGGTACTTTCCGTTGACATAGTAGATTTATGAAATTTGGCGAGAAGCATTGTCTCAGATTACACATCATTACATAGTATAAAACAAAGTCGCTGTCGCTGTCTGTCCGTCCTTATGTATGCTTAAATCTTGTTTTGATTTATCTCGTAAGGTTCAGTCAGCGTTTGCAATGTAAGCGCAAAAAATTGTGTTTATTTACGACATCACATTAAAAACCTGTAAATTCATCAGTGTTTCTCTTCAATATTATGCATGTATTGTACATATAAACCATTCTCTTGAATCACTCTATCTATTAAAAAAATGCGCTTCAAAATCCGTTGCGTATTTTTAAAGATTTAAGCATACATAGGGACGGACAAACAGCGACAGCGACTTTGTTTTATACTATGTAATGATAATGATATTCTGGACCCCTTTTCATAATTTCAAGCTTTGGTTCTGGTGCTATTAGCTGATTTTGTCTTCGGGAATTTGTATTAAAAGTGAAAACATATAGGTGTTTTTTTTACAAACATTGCTGCTTCTAAAATGTAAATACAAGGCAGACAAGAGTGAATCGTATCATGTAAGGTATCATATAAAAGGACTTCATTAGCACATGCTGAAATAGGTATTTAATTATATTAACAATGTGTAATTATCAATGTATGACGAAAAAAAGTGAAAAAAAAAATTGTCGATGGTTATAGTATAGAGATTTTAACAACTTACTTCCCGATTTTGTGAAATTTTCTGGATTTGTACAGCCTGACTCGCATTTGCCCGATTTTTCTATATCTATAGATATCATTTCGATTAAATTTCATTAAAGAAAAAAGATTTGACTTTTGTTTGCATCGAATAGGTTTCAAAACAATCTTGATTTGAAAAAAACATCACTGTTGGAAAGCTACGCTATCTTCAGTGAACATAGGTTATTTAATATTTTAAAAAAAAAATAAGGGACTATACTATTTGTCTTCTTTAGCCAGTCGTACGTGGGCGGAGCCGGGATGTGCAGCTAGTACAAAATATGTTGCTAAACGTTGGTAAGATCAAAGTTCATAAGATCCTTAAGACGATTTATATCCAGCATGAAACCTACGCCTCGCCAATTCTGCGGGGCAACAAAAAAGGTCTTCCGTAAAAGTACTTGCCAACATCTGTGACAAAAGTGCGACGGAGTCAGTAATTATAGCAACAAGACATCCGCCAAGGAAGACTTGTATGCAATAAACTTAGGGCAAACATGTGCGAAGATTATTGTGAAGAAGGCATTTTTTAGCTTCCGACAGAAATGTTATGAATTTGGTATTTCATCCATCCATAAGCCGTAAGAGATTCTCTGCTGGATATAGGCTGTTGATTTCCAAGATCGGTCGGAAGCGGCTTGCGTCCAGCATGCTTATTACATCTTCAGGCGTTTTATGCTGCGCTTGCTGGTATGCGGTCTCCATACAACAAACAAGCCGCATAAACGTAAAGTTACTTTAAAGTAAGTAGTAGTTAGTGCGTCTTTTGTCTCTTACACGTAAATTAAAATTGTCAAAGAAAGAAAAGAAAGCAATTCTGTGTTTAATAAAGCGGAAAACTATACTTAAACAAGTAAAATAGTGGAGATAGCGTTAATTCATGCAACATCTAACCACGTATCTGATTCGCACCGTCACATAATGGAACAGTCTACCATGCTAGCTTTCTTTTTTTTTTTCTAAGAGTTATAAGTCTTTTCAAGATCAGAGTGAACAGAAGAATAGAATGATTAGAAGATATTCTAAGTCTGCGTGCTTCAAACGCAACGTCGCTTACCATCAGGCGAGATGGAGGTCACTGTGCGCCTTAAAAATGCAATTTATTTTTATTTTATTCAATACGTATTTGAATTATTGATGGATTTCAGAGGCTTAGTAGTGGTACGTCTACTACCACCTGCTCGTACTAAGCGATTCGTTTCTTCCTTCATAATGCGAACCGCCAGGGATTGGAATGCCCTGCCTCCGTCATTGTTACCTAACAGTTACAATTTGGATATCTTCAAGTCAAGAGTGAATCGGTATCTTCAAGGTCTACATTCTCCATCTTCGGCTACATTTTCGCTTTCCGTCAGGCGAGTTGGTGGCCTTATTCTATGTAAAAAAATACATAAAAAAAGCTTAAACAGAATAAACCCTAACACCAGGATCAACAGTAAACAATATCATAGCTTATCCATTGCTTACTCCATCGCAGTTCTGTTTTAATTAATAAATAAAGGCGGAATAAAAAGATAAGGTCAGCTTCAGGCTCATTCCTTAATTAAAGCGAAACTATTAAAATTCCCGTGTGGCTCCGCGGCGAGCTCGGCGGGAGTTTAAAATGTAGCTTTTGAACTGTGGGACCACGAACTCATGCCTGTAGGGTAGTGACTCATTTATAACTGTTAACAGCCGATTTTCGAACAAGATGTAATTTGTAGTTGATTGAATCAGGCGTTACTTTGCGGAAATTCATCTTCAAATCTATGTTTTGAATTAATATTTAGTGTATTTCCGCTATCTTAGGATAGAAGATAGATTAATTTGAAGATGAAATTGACCAAATTCTTTCTTCTGTAAAATATAATGATAAGTTCTTAATTATTCAATAGCGGAAATTATTAAAAGCGGCCATTTCAGATCCATTCTTTCATTCAGGCTGAGGAATGAAAGAATGGATCTAAAATGGCCGCTTTAATTGATAGTAGTAGTAGCTAATAGTGAAGTTACATACTGCGAATAGGCTCAGTTAGGAAAGCGTCGGCTAGTGATCCGAAAAAGGCACGTTTGAGTCCTGCATTCACGACGATTTTTTGAAATGTTTGTAATAAAAATAAATATTTTAATTAAGTTATTAGTTTAGTAGTTTTTTCCTATTTGCTGGCACTTATTTTCATCCATCCATCAGCCATAGGACGTCGTCTGCTGGACACAACCCTCCCCTTTAGGTCTCTTATAAGACTGGTTGGTAGCAGCTGGCATCCAGCGCAATCCTGCGGTCCTAATGAGGTCATCCGTCCACCTTGTGGTTGGACGTCCTACGCTGCGCTTGCTGGTGCGTGGTCTCCACAACCACTGGTCTCCCCAACCAAGTTGGAGTCGGCGATTGATCTCTTTCTTGAAGTCGGACCTACCTAACTGGACTACTTGTCCTAGGTAGGCGTACGAGTCAACGACTTCAAGAACCGAGTTCCCAACAGAAATCGGGGTGGGTACAACATGGGAATTACACATGACTTTCGTCTTGACCGTGTTCATCTTAAGACCCACCTGTTGAGAAACCCGATTGAGGGCTTCGAGCATCGTGCTGAGCTCTTCCATCGATTTTACAAATACAAATACAAATTTCTTGACTGAGGTAAAAACGACCTGGATCAATAACATTTGCCTCACAGTATTAAAATGAAAAATAATGGCTAGTTAACAGAATAAAAAAAACTATTTAAAAAATGTATAATCAAGAAATAATTAGATTATAAATTGAAAAAAACATGAGTAAATTGTCATAATACATTATCAATAATAATAAAATGTCATAACGCCGCGAGTAGCGTCTAGTGAAAGCGCAGCACACCTCTCGACACCCTAAGCCGTCCACACCAATGTTGCCCCTCCGGTGCCAACTTACGGTAGCCTTTATGGGGGGCCCATTTAGTGGACGGCAAGTCACCACCCGCTACGAAATTTTGAAATGGGGCATATTTAGCGGGTGCCGTACCTCATTCCATAGTCTAATTTTACAAAACATTTAAAATTTCACCAAAATAGCCCAGTTACAATATTTCAAGTCATTTTATATGCCATACTTTCCATTTCACGCTATCTTTTTTATACCTACCACTGTTTTTATATTTCATAATAAAATTGTAAAAGGGGCCTCTCAATGTTGGCTTAGGCTCCATTGATGCCTAATAAAGGACCAGGCTAAGCCTGTGATTTCAGTTGAATAAAATGTCAAAAAATTGCAGATACCTATAATGTCAAAGTGTGGATCTATGTAACAGTTGAATAAATATGATTAAATTATATGTCAAAAAATACAATTATAAAACGTCAAATCATAATAAAAAAGTAAAAAACAGCAAATACAATGTCAAAATTAGGTTCAAAGTCACAAAATTTACAAGTCTTCTGTTACAAACGAACTATCGGCCCGTTTGTTTTGATCCCACTGGTCAGTCAGATTTTCACAGTATGCCTTGATGACGGCTACAATAGATCTCCATTTGTCAAAAATTATATCGCAATCAGTGTTGGCAGACAAGAGTGCGTTGAAGTGAGTGCGAGAGCGCAACAGAGGTAACATTTATATGTTATGAATAAAAAGTATATGAGTAGTGCCTTGACTGTGACGGAAATCTGAAACGTGACAGTAGCTTGGATGAAATGTGTGAATCGGCCTTTAATCTGAAGGTAAACAGATGATGCCATTAAAGCACAGAATCGCGCTGGATGCAAGGTGCTTCCAACTAGTCTTATTAGAAATTTACAGGGTTCTAGCAGTGGACGTTCTTTGGCTGAAATAATGACACACCAACGACGACCATGGTATAGTATATAGCGATAACACACATATAGAGCGAAACAATTCAATAATGTTTTGAAAACAACATGTACCTAACAGAATATCCTGTAACAGAAAGGACATGTCCACAAAATGTAGGGAGGCTGGTATAATAATAGTCAAAAATTCTAACCACAACCCTCGTTACATTTCGAGAAAGTTCATACTTCTATGACATCAGTTAAATCCAAAAAAGAGCCCTAAATTGATTTTGAATCTATTAGGATAAATAAATAAATTTGGCTCAATAGGTAGTTTACGAGTACCTCTATCAACCCTCATTCATTAACCTTCAAATTGTTAAATAGAAGCATTTATTACCAATTAGACACAGTTTTTAAGTGTATTTTTATCACTACCTACTAACTGGCTCCCTGGTAGGTCATAATTTTTAATTTTAGCAAATTGAGAGATGAATGTGGAAGAATAAGCCACGAATGCAAGTAAAATAACGATTGAAGCACTTTATTATTACTAAACTAGAAAAAATACAAAGCTGTATTATTATTTTCCATATAATTTAATTTTCACATTTAAAAAGTGGAGGGATAAAAAATCTAAATTACATATTTTTGAGAAGCCCATAAACCAACTTTTCAGATTCTGATGATGTTTATATCATCTTGGTTCGATTTTTCTCTGAATAATATACCACTTGTGGACGTCACTTTTCGAATGTTAGAGCATAAATACATAGGGAATTTTGCGATGATACTCGGTATCACTAGGTTTCAATTTAGACCAACCTACTATTAGACATCTGTTCCACCACCAACGATATGCGAGAAGCAATTGAAACTATTTTTTTACTCTTAGTTAAGCTGTATAGCTAATGATGTGAATAATATACACTAGTTCATCATCATCGCCTTTATAATAGCTTTCTTTAGAACTTAAATACTTCTTCTCTACCTGTTTCACTCATATCAGACACGCATGTTGATGACGCACAATAATATTATCGAAGTTAAAATCTTTCAATGAGTGTTCTGATCCAAAAGATGTTAAGATATCTAGGACGGAGTCTTATGAATTATGAAGGGTATTTTTTCTCTTACCCTTTGACAGTGCTTACTGTGATTCATTACTGTTGTTATCATCACAGGGTCCGCGTATCTTCCATGTTTTCATCAATGCATTGGTTATTAAGAGCAATTCTTATCCATATGAGTTGCGGTCGTATATTTTGCACCTTAGATTATAGTAAATAGACCAATCCTAGACGAAATTCTACCTATCTTATGTCATTTGTTGAACACTTCCGTTTCCCAGAGTGCGTTGCCTTCCTGCTGGAAGGAAGCTCATATAGTCCCGATCCCCAAAAAGCCCAAACCTAAATCTTTCTCTGAATATCGTCCTATCTCTATTCTCCCGTTCCTATCCAAAGTCCTTGAACGTCTTATTCACTCCCAGTTAAGTCAATTCCTAACACGTAAAAACCTTCTCAATCCTTTACAGTCGGGATTCCGATCTGGTCATAGTACAACCACTGCTCTTGTCAAAATTACTGATGATATTAGGTGGGGAATGGATAACAAGAAACTTACTGTCCTCACTCTACTCGATTTCAGCAATGCGTTCAACACTGTTGATTTCGATATCCTTCTTGCTTTGTTCCGATCTATTAACATATCTCCTACAGCAGTTGACTGGTTTCATAGCTATTTGTACGGTCGCCGGCAACGAGTACGTGTTGAAGATACATTCTCTTCTTGATGCGTTACTAGTGCTGGCGTCCCTCAAGGTGGTGTTCTTTCTCCTCTTTTATTTGCTATCCTCATTAATTCTATTACCTCTCACATCACTTCTCTCTACCATCTCTATGCTGACGATCTGCAAGTTTACTCTCAAGCTTCAATTGATCGCTTAGACGAGGCTGTCACCGCAGTCAATGATGACCTATGCCGTATCGAATGTTGGAGTCGATCTCACGGGCTCACTGAGGACTTGGTAAGAATAGCTGCGTGGGCGACAGATAACTGTCTTGTACTTAATCCACTTAAAACTAAGTATTTGATTTTCGGTAGCAGGCACCAACTTGCTAAAGTACATCCTTCTGTAAATGTATCACTTATGGGTGAACTCGTCGAGAGAGTATATGAAGCTCGAAATCTTGGGCTTCTTATGGATTGTGAGCTTCGTTTCGAGAAACACATTGTAAATTGCGTAAGAAGTTGCTTTTATAAATTGAAGGTGCTGTACAGAACTAGACGTTTTCTTAAAGAGGAGTTAAGAGTTCAGCTAGTGGAGTCTTTGGTGTTATCGAAGCTAAACTATATGGATGCAGTATACGGACCCAGGTTACTATCTAAGACAAAACGGCTAATACAAAGGGTACAAAATGCATGCACACGTTTTTGTTTCGATATTCCGTATAGGTCTCACGTGACCCCATATTTAAACAAGCATTGCCTCTTGAAGATGATGCATAGGCGTAAGATGCATTTAGCGTGTCTTCTGTTCGGCGTAGTAAAATACGAAACTCCGCGTTATCTATTTGACAAGTTATCGTGGAAGAAAGGTCGCAATCCTCACTCAGTACGTGCATGTCAGAAGCTGTCTTTGCTCAGAACAGAGCGTCATAGCAAAACTGTCTTTAGGGGCAGTTTCAGATATGCAGCGACAAAGTGTTGGAACAACATACCTCCACCCATTAGGAACCTGCAAAGTATACATGGTTTTAGGTGTAGTCTTAAACAATTTCTTCTTGTGCACCAAAAAAGTGAGGAAAGCCTTAGGACTGACACTAGTGTTATCTGAAAATGCAGTTATAATAAATAAAAATATCTAAGCATGGTTAGGGCGTGTAGCATGTATACCAATATGTCCGGCGAGGTTTTATATCTATATAAGTATGTAAATAATGTGTATGTAAGGTATGTAATTTGTTGTTGACTGATTTAGTATTTTATTTTTGGTTTGTTTGTTTACTTGCTGTCCGCGCATTATTTCGGGCGTAATGTCACTTGCTGGTTCCAACAGAATACCAGCGCTGGTTGCTCGCAAGCGCAACCAGCATTACGCTGAGTTGGGACCAGTTTTGTGACAGGGATTTTAGGTATAATACTGTTGTTTTTGTTTGTGTTTTATGATTTGTTTTGTTGTATATTGTTGTTATTGTACCTATTATTTTTGTTGCAAATAAATTTCTTCTTTCTTTCTTTCTTTCTTCTTTCACTATCATTCCCAGTAAGACTCAGGCCATCATCATCGGTAGCTCCAGGATGATTGCACGCATTGATCACACCTCTCTAAAGAAAGTTGTATTCAGCGGTATTACGATACCTTTTAGTACTGAGGTCAAAAATCTTGGTATCATTTTCGATAGCTCCTTTTCTTGGAATCCTCAAATTCAGTCTGTTAAGCGTAAGCTGTACGCTTCTTCTGCATCATTAAGAAGAATCCGCAATTTCCTTCCCACTGCCACCAAGGCTGCGTTAGCACAATCTCTTCTTCTCCCTATTTTGGACTACGCCGACGCCTGCTATCTCGACTTATCCCAGGAGCAATTTGTCAAGCTCGAGCGCCTTCAAAATCTTTGCATACGATTTATCTTCGGTCTTCGGAAATATGATCACATTACTCAATTCCGTAACAAGCTTAAGTGGCTCCCTATCCGTCTTCGCCGTGATACCCATATTCTTTCCCTTCTCTACAATGTTCTCTTTAAGCCTTCTTATCCTTCGTATTTAAGCTCACGCTTCACTTTTCCCTGTGACACTCACTCCGTCAATCTTAGGTCATCTAGCAATCTTCTTCTATCAACTCCATCTCACAATACTGTCTTTTACGAGTCTTCTTTCTGTGTCCGGGCTGTGGCTCTCTGGAATGACCTTTCGGTGACCATCAGGCGTGCGCAGAGCATTGAATCTTTCAAGACTCAGGTCAAGGAACACTATCTTGCTAAGCAGTTTTAAAAACTGATATTACTTATCGCTTACGTTTTAACTATCTGTATTTATTTATGTATGTAAGTAGGTTTATTTTTATTGTATGTATTATAAGAAGTATTTGTGTATGCCTATTATTATGTAGTGTATTTTATTGTTTTTGGATATTTATAGCTTTACTTTATTCATTTATGTTTACACCACCGGCCACGTCAATCACATGTTTCCACACAGTAGAGGTTGTCTGGAAGAAATCGCTTTTAGCGATAAGACCGCCTTTTGTACCATTCTTCTGTCGTTATTTCTTTTTCTGTAATGTTTTACTACTTGTGGTGTTAATAAAGTGTTTTTGTATTGTATTGTATTGTAAATAATCAAAGATTTTACACGTACCTATAATCCGCCCCACACAAGTCGGCGGATGGGAAGTTAGGCGCAGAACGCTGCGCAAAAGACAATGTATAGGATTACGCGGGTGCCTAGAGACGCGGAGTGCAAAATTTCGAGCGCATTTCACATGCCTACAGTGACATTATTCGGCTTAGAAGACCTCCGGATCCAATTTCCCGTATCACGCGCCGAGCCACGTGGATATAATGGCGCCTTAAACAATATTGCGCACGCTAAACCGACATGGCGTCTCCTGACAACGTAACTTTTGCAAGGGTGACGGCAAGTCACCCTTCATCCACTCTTTGATCGACCAGTAACTTTTTCAAGCATTTACGACTCTGCGCTCAATTTCTTTGACTTGTCGATGTTTGGGAGAGATCGAGTCACCCTGCTTAACGGCTTTTTCTATTGGGAATTTGGGTCCATGGGTAGTCAGTTTGATATCAGCTGTGCTATTGTTGTATATGGTTTTGATGAGATATATGTATATTTTTTCTATGCCTTGGTTTTTCTGGAGAGGAGTAGATTGCTTCAATCATTATGGGAATTTTTTAATCTTTCATCAATACTGAAATCACGAATCAACATGAACAAGTTTATTGGCGTTTTTGGCGCTTAAAACAAGCAAAATAGCGCAAAATAGTAATTTGTTCATAACTTGCATAAACAAATTACTATTGTGATTTACAAATTACGAAAGTTTACTCACCTGGAAAGAGAAACAATATTAAAAGCTATTGCTTCACTTAATGTTTAATAATTTGAACTATTTATTTTAATTTATCACTAATTTATTTTACAAAGATGAAGTATTTTTATCAGTGGGTAATAGACAATTAGACACACATACGTGAACATAGTGTTGCGTGACCATAGACAATAATTATTGCGCGGGAAATTTAAAATGAATGAAGATCTTCATTTTACACATATTTCAAGACATTACTATATATAGAGAGACATTACTATACATTACATTATATAAATAGAGATAGTATTTACCTTCCTATGCATCATGCTTCATATTTATATCTGTATCAATCAACTCAAACATAAAAATCGTAATATTTTCTTTAAAAAATAGTATGCTTAACGTAACATAACCTAAAGATTGAAATTAAATGATATTTTAGTACAAGATAAAAAAATAATGAACTCCTTCATTTTACACAAACAAATTTAGTTAATCCCATGAAAAAAAAATATTTCTAAATACATAAAAAATATATTAAAAATCTATACAAAATATATATGGAAATCGACCAAAAGTTTGTTTTTAAAAATATATTTACGATATATATTTTTTATCGTAAATATATTTTTAAAAACAAACTTTTGGCCGATTTCCATATATATTTTATACATTTTTAATAGATTTATAATATATTTTTTGTACATTTTGACATTTATTTCTTTAATATTTTTATTGCATTTTCTGAGAAGATTTACTATAGTAACATATATATTTTTTTTCACCATCAGAAAGTAGAGATTTCAACAAACAGAAAACATACCAACTTTTTGAAAAAAGCTGATATTTTGACGGTTGGATTTTCGATTGAAAATTAGGGTGTTTTTTCGATATTAATTCAAAATAAGGTGAAAAAAAATAATATTTTTAATCAAATAAATTACAGCGTATTTGGGACATAAAAAGGTAAGTTTTCACCAAATTTCGTTAAAAAAAAATATTTTTGTAAAAGATAAAAATAAAAAACCGAAAACTTGTTTTTTTGGATTTTTCACATACATTTTGAGGTTATGTGAAAAAAGTGTCAATAGTGTCAATACAAAAGTTTTAGATCTTTTTATTACCTACAACTTTGCCATTTGATTTTTTTCGATAGGACTTTTAGTTTTGCCGGAAATCGAGAAAAACCGTTTTTCCCCTTAACCCCCCCCCCCCTATTATTTTTTTTGGTTGTATAAATTATCGACCCTGGTGTATAATAGAACTAGTAAGTTATTTATATACCATTTCAGATCACTGTCATTTGTCATATTGATTTGTACAATAACGTTTTAGTATAAAATGTGTTTGTCTACAGGTGTCGGAGCCTTAAGCGGTGATATCTATGACAAATTTTGAACAACTTTTACTATGGGACCAACTCTAAAAACGTAAACAAAAAACTGCTGTTCCATATGATTTTATAGACTTTCGACAAAAAGTATGGCAAAGCTGTTTTTTTTGCGTTTTCAGAGTTGACCTCACAGTAAAAGTTATTCAAAATTTGCCGTAGATGTCACCGCTTAAGGCTCTGACACCGGTAGACAAACACATTGTATATCAGGCGTCTAGAGATACACCCAGTGTACGAATATATTTTGTTTTCTACTTACTTTTTTATGGGCAAGACACAATACCACAGCTACTGATTTTCACTGCGGCGCGGAGCGGAGGTGGGACAAATGCTTTAAGCTGAGTGCAAAATTTCGAGCGCATTTCACCTGCCTACGGTGACATTATTCGGCTCTGAAGACCTCCGGATCCAATTTCCCGTATCACGCGCCGAGCCACGTGGGTGTAATGGCGCCTAAAATAATATGGCGCACGCTGAACCGACGTGGCGCTGGCTAAACGGGATCGCAGATAACTACGTTTAGATTTAAACTCGGTGACATTTGAATTGTAGACAGATTTTATCTTACTTTAGATAGTTGCTTTAGGTAGGAACATACTACCTTAATAGACTAACTTGATAATGATGGGAAAATGGATTGACAAAGATTTTCAGATCCGGAGAAGAAATTGGTGGATACGAAATATTTGAGAATATAATTTACTTATTTATTGATGAACGCGCGACTTTTACTTATTGACAAAACGTCAAATCTCGAAAAATACATACTGCTCCCTCGTCAATTTTATCTAAAATCAATTTAGGTACTTTTCGTAAGGAATAATTGATATTTTTTCACGATTTCGCAGTAGATGCCTCAGTAAAAGTTGTTTATAATGATGAACACATGCGCCTCTTAAAGCGCCTAGCATTTTGCAAAGCAACACCCTTCATATTAGAGTGTCTTCATCGTTTTTCGCTTTTTCATGCCTAATAAAGATAAAAATGGAAAGCGAAGTTTTAGTCAAAGATGGAGCGTGTAGATTTAGATGATACCTATTCACTACTACCAAGGATAAAATCTAATATGTATACAAAACTAACTACCTACCTTAACCACACCAGAATGGACAAGTAATTAAAATTCCTACATGAGCTGTTTAAAGTCGTGTAGTAGTCAAGTCATTAAAACTAAGTCCAACAACAAGTAAATCCAATTATTTACCAACCAAGAAAATGCACTGCAAAATTCGCAACAGAGATAATAAAATTAATTCATTTACGCTAAAATTAATCCTCTCAACGGGACATCTTTGAATCGCTAAAAGCTTATCCGGCGATTGTACAAAACGACAAAACCATTCAACCCTTTTAAACCCAAATCCTGAGTGGTAGGGTCGTTAGCAGACATTAATGGAACTCGCTTATTCAACAGTGAAAATAACAAGGCGATATTTATTTCTGTAGCCGCGGGTGTAAACAGAATTGATGGGAAAGTGATCAGTAACTCGGACTTATTTCGCCCGAAGTGCCGCGCACCGGTTTACACCCAAACGATGAACCCTTTCAAAACAGTCTGTGATATATTTTTTTTAGATTTTTTGATAAAATTTTACTAAAGTGTTATTAAAATTAAAGATTTAGGATTAGGTAAATAAATCCATATTAGGGGACATTTTACACACGTTCTCTGACCCCAAACTAAGCAAAGCTTGTGATATGGCGGCCAGAGACTGATATACTACATAATTACATATATAGGATTACAGGGTAAGTTGACCTATTCCTGTTAAGGTGTGTAGTTTACTTTGTTTCTGACTAATTTGACTATGAAATACACTATCCTAAATTAAAAAAATAAACAGATATTTTAAATTGGTATTTACAAAATTCCCAATTTTCAACTATCAGCTCAGATATTTTCAAACGTGTAGGTAAGTCGTATTTTTATTTTTATGTGATTTTTACATGTAAAATAATGTTTTATGACCTCACTACCCAATATTGTCCGTAAAATAAACCTTTTATAAAAAAGTATTTGAATTCAAATATCTCGAAAACTGTGAGATTTAGGATATGGTGTTTCATAGTCAAATCAGTCAGAAACCTAGTAAACTACACACGCTTAACGGGAATAGGTCGACTTATCCTGTAATCTTGTATATAATTTTATATCATACTTTTATAGATAGTACCTAAACAACACCCAGACACAGAGCAAATACCTATGTTCATCACATACATGTTTGCCCTGGGTGGGGATTGAACCCACGCCTCTTTGATTCTGAAGTCAGGATCACTAACCACTCAACCACCGAGGCAGCAGAAGTTTCACTTCAAAAACCTGCGCTAGTTTCCATAATCAAATAGTACCTATTATGAATTAATATTTTTAAGCCACTGTTAACAAGAGCTTAATTCAATTCATACTATTATTTTTACGTAATTTAAGTATTTTTTTTATTTTACATTAATTACCGATTTAAAAAAAACCTATTTTTATATACCGATCTCTTAACATTCCTACCTTACCAAAAATGAACACGTTTAACTGACTTAACCAACAAAACCCCATACGTGTAAAGTCCGACCATACTCGGCAGTAAACGTTAACACATTAATATGTAGATTTATTTAAAGCAGGCGAGACTTTGAGGAATGAGAGCCGTCTGGAGCGCAATTCTCAAAACATTAGAATCATTTCTAAAGTTTGTTAAGGGTTGCAGGATTATCTCTCGTTCGCACAAGCACAAACTATCAACTCTTGCTCCCGCTCCGATTTGGTCTCGTGATATTTACGCATACGTCCAGCAGTACTTATGATTCAATTATAGAGCTCCTGATAATTTGCGGGAACATCCGCATTCGTACAGAGACATCCATTCGTTATGAACGCCTTTCATGACTGTACTTCCGTATTTTGGTGTGAAGCGTGCTTTTAACAAATAAACTAATTACGAAGTCGTATGTGTAAGTAGATATTAATTGTGTAGTTATAAATATGTAAGTTTTGGAATGGCAAACTTACATGATATGCAAGTTTATTATTTATGACCAGCGTTTCTTCTACGTTCCAGCATACGTAAAGTAAGACTTCCACTGACTTGATTGCATCCAATATCCAATTAAGGATGCAGAAATTCGAACTATATATCACTAGAGTACACCCTATTTTTAGTAATCATCAATACTTTAAGAGAGAGAGAGAGAGAGAGAGAGAGAGAGAGAGAGAGAGAAAAGAAACTGGACGAGTATATTCAGAAACTTATAAATTGTGTTAAAACTTATTTGTTTTTTTTTATTAGAGTATCAGGTAATAATATTTTTAACAGTAGAGTAACTATTGGCTTTATAATGACGGAGCTTTGATTGGCCAAATTCATTTGTGTTACTGATTAACTGAATTTTCTATATTTAATTTAAAATTTTGAATAATTGATTGTTTAACATTGCAGGAAAACTTTACAAAGAAGCCGCTTATAACTGATCTTATTCAAATTCATAGAGGTGGCTCATGTCCATCAGCTGTGGACGTACTGTGGCCGATAATAATGATTAAGAATTGTCTTTGTGTTACCATAATATGAGCAGTCATATCATATTTGATCTATTTATCATATTTGATAAATATATTTATATATATAAATTTATCCTAGTAAAATATCTTTGTATTTTTAGGGTTCCGTACCTCAAAAGGAAAAATCGGAACCCTTATAGGATCAGTTTGTTGTCCGTCTGTCCGTCTGTCCGTCTGTCCGTCTGTCCGTCTGTCCGTCTGTCCGTCTGTCTGTCTGTCCGTCTGTCCGTCTGTCCGTCTGTCCGTCTGTCCGTCTGTCCGTCTGTCCGTCTGTCAAGACTCTTTATCTCGGGAACACGTAAAAATATCGAGCTGAAATTTAAACTGTATACGTATATCTATGATCTATTACAGTTGTGTAAAGGAAAAACTTCTCTGTTGTCATATAAAGAAGTTAGAGCTGTTTATGTTGTAAAAAACCGCATATTTCAACACTCACAAAAATCAAAACCTACAGGGTACTTTCCGTTGACATAGAACTATGAAATTTGGCGAAAAACATCGTCTCAGAGTACACATATAGGAATAAATCTGAAAACTGCATATTTTAATTTAAATCACAAAAAATAGGGCTTCAAAATTCACAAAATATGGGTTTAAAACTCAAAGTGCGTAAATCGTTTTATGTAAGGTATCATATAAAAGAGCTTTATTAACACATGCTAAAACAGGTTTTTAATTATTTTAACAATTTTCAATGAATGACGACAAAAGTTAAAAAAAAAAACTTTTGTCGATGATGATGATGAGTATAGAGATTTTAACAACGTACTTCCCAATTTTGTGAAATTTTCTGGATTTGTACAGAACCCTCGGTGTGCGAGCCTGACTTGCACTTGTCCGGTTTTTTTTATAGTTACTTTCGATTTTACGCAATATTTTGATATTAATAAGGTGACGTCCACGAGTATTATATTATTAAGAGAAAAATCGAACCAAGATGATATATACATCATTTGAAAGCTTGTTATATGGACTTCCTAAAAATATTTAAAATAGATTTTTCACCCCTCCGATTAAAAAAAAAATCAAACAAATTGTATGAAAAATAACAATACAGCTTAATATTTTTCTAGTTTAGCAGTAATAAAGTGCTTCTATAGTTATTTTACATGCATTCGTAGCTGATTCTTCCAAATTCATCTCTTAATTTACTAAAATTAAAAATTATAACCTACCAGTGTGACCAGTTAGTAGGTACAATGTGACAAAAAGTCACTTAAAAAGTGTGTCTAAAAGGTAAAAATACTTAACAATTCGGAAGTTAATTAATCAGGGCTGCTAGAGATAAACTACCTATTGAGCGAAATATATTTAATCCTACTAATATTATAAACACGAAAGTTTGTGAGGATGGATGGATGGATGGATGGATGGATGGATGGATGGATGGATGGATGTATGGATGTTTGTTACTCTTTCACGCAAAAACTAATGAAAGGATTGAGATGAAACTTTGCAATAATATAGCTTATATATCAGAATAACACATAGGCTATAAATTATAATAGTATTGCGTCAAAAATCAATATATCATGCGGGCGAAGCCGCGGGTAAAAACTAGTTTTCCTAATAAATTCAAAATTAATTAAAAAAAACATCGGAGGCTTCTTTTTTGTTTTTAACTGTTGTAATAGACTCTCTCGAAATGTAACGAGTGTTGTGGTTAGAATTTTTGATTATTATTAAACAAGCTTCCATACATTTTGTGGACGTGTCCTTTGGTTTCATCTAGTTACATAAAATCTCATTGTATTATCCCAGAACAGAGGCAATTCTATCAAAACTTTCGTTTAAAAATATGGAATTGTCTAGAACCTTAGATCTAGGACAATATACAAGCTTGGGCAATAAAGACAGATTGCATTATGAAAAGGCTTTACAGAATGGAGCTATATTTCGGTAACAAAACACCCATAAACTGTGGTTTAATAAAACTACAGCAATATAGTATGCCCGCGGATTAGGTTTTATCTAAAATTAAGTAAAGTTCACGGGTTCTATTATATATTTTGTGCGAAATATAATCATTGTATGTTTTTTATTACGTTACAATAAATAATGTGTTAATAACATCCATTTTATTATATATCCATAATCGGACAACGGTAGATAAAATGAGTTTATATCGTTATAGGAAACGTTTATTTTGTGTTGAACAAATTTTTTTTTTGTTTTGCGTATTATTCTCGTAGATATACTAACCGCCACACAAATTGTTAGATGACAAGTTAGCCGCAGATCGTCGGTGATACTTCAATACCGCTTATGAGCATTTTGTAAATACCGCGTATCTACAAAAGTAGCGAAATTGAGTTATCGCGCCAACAGATTCCTCACGCTGATTCGCTCCTGATAGATGTCACACGATCTCTAATAGCCTATAAGATGCGCCCGTTTTGCTGTCAAAACAATACCGCGGAACGGTTAATCACACAAGTTTGGCAGCAATACAGCGTATTTACGTTTTTTTCAACCATATCGCAACGCGTGTAGTGTGTACTTCGAAAAAAAATGATTTTCTGAGATTATCGGGCAGGTAGTAGGTACATTGTGTTTATTTATACCATTTCTTTAATGCCATATTTCTTCCAGCGAACTTCTGCCGCCCCTCACTGCCTCCGTTGCTGAAACCCAATGGTTCGCTGACCCATACCGCGGTGGAGAAAGCAAATTTATTTGCTTCTCAATTTGCTGAGTCTTCGCTTCTGGACCCCGGTAGTGCGAGACCTCCAACTTTGCCAAACTGTGGCACTGTAATGAGTGAAATATACATCCGGCAAAAGGAGGTTCTCAAAGTTCTCCGCAGTCTAGATGTGAACAAAGCCAGTGGCCCTGATGGTATTCCGGCCATTGTATTAAGGACTTGTGCGCCTGAGCTGTCGCCTGTGCTGACTCGCCAAAGAGTGGCTTCACCCATACCTGGACACAAATCATGCTGGGCTAGAGACGCGTAAGCTTGCTTTGACACTTAATCTCACCCAGATGGTTCAAGGCGCCACCAAGTGCTCATAAGCGGTTTTGAAGTATCACCGACGAGATGACACTTTGCCGTGATTCGCTAATTATTGCGCATGTGTACACGTGTGTAGGCAGCGCGGGAGGCATGAGGTTGGCGGGTGAGTTGCCCCGGCGTCTCGTCTCTCTGGCTCCCGCGTATACCTATATTTCGGCTTTTGCGCAGCGTTCTGCGCTTAATAAGAGGCGTGGGTTCGATCCCCACGCAGAGCAAATATTTATGTGATGAACATAAGTGTTTGCTTTGTGTCTGGGTGTTATTTAGTTACTATCTATATAAGTATGTATTTAAAAATAAGTATATGTAGTATATCAGTCTCTGGCAGCCATATCACAAGCTTTGCTTAGTTTGGGGTCAGAGGCCGTGTGTAAGATGTCCCAAAATATTTATTATTTTATTATTATTTATTAATTTCCCATCCGCCGATTTGTGTGGCGCTTAGTATACAACAAGCAGTCTATTTTACCACTTGTACCAGCCGATTCAAACTTTTTGGTGACTGATGTTAGCTACAAGTTATGGATGACCCAATGCTGACTTGAACTCGGTTTACTTATGCTTGAAGATTAGGTTATCCACATCTTGTTTCTTACATCACAGCCGCTAAGAAGTTTGATACGGGCTATATAAGCTATAATATATGTTATTTTATTCTTTTGGATGAACATTTGTTTTAGAATGAACAAGTTCTTTTTTTGCAAAAATTAGCATGACCGACTTCACCCGTGTACAGAATTCGCGAATATTTCGCACAGATCGATGTAGCATTTTTCACATTATTGTTGATTTATCAAAAATGGCTTAGCCGATTTCGATAAAATTTTAATGGGACCAATTTCAAAGTATATTCTTTCCAATAGAAAAAAAATATTGAAATCGAACTACTACAAAAAAAGTTATGCGTGGTTATACATAAAAAAAATATACGCGTCGAATTGTATACCTTCTCCGGTGGTTCGTCGGTCAAAAATGGCTATCAAAAGATTCTTCCCCTCTCTAACAGCCCGAAAAAAAGTTAGATAAGTACCTTTTGTGCAAGAGTTTCTACCAATATAGTTTTCGAAACAGGCATGTGACATATGTAAATGCTGCAGTAATTATAACAGGCACTATTGAACATAGCCATCCCCTATGGATTAACAATAAGATCAAGTTTATTCCACCGCGTTTCTGGCATCTTAAATCAGGTGGTCTATCTACCTTGTCGGTGGACGTTATAAGCGTATAATGTCGGTGCGTGCAACTTCCAAATTGAGGAAAAACAACAACCTAGCTAAGAAATACCTAGTTAGCTACCACTACAATTTGGTTGATGATGATAGAATAAAACATTAATACTTTTAAAGTTCCCGTATAGTAATGGATTTCTAGGTAATTTATCACACGCAAAGTAACCCGTCACTTAACTAATTGGCCCAAATTACCGAATCACCTAGAGACCTTTAATTATCGCGAGTCGTACAACTTTACCAAACAAAATACATTTAAATGGCAAAGGACTGTTTTGTCGCAGTCTGAGAACACAAATCGGGCCGGCAAAATTTAGCATTTATTTTGATTTCCAAACTCCGCCAAACGGGCCTCGAGAGAAACATTCTACATTCTAAACAAAGTGAAAACTAACTTATGAATATTCCCTGCCTATCGGTTGAAAAGTGCCAATCTTGCTGGAGCATGCGCGGTGGTGGATTTAAGGCGGGCTTGCAGGCAAGTCTTAGTAATTGGCCAGACGCGGCTTGGTTCGAACCGCTCCGGACTGGTGCGTACCGGTTCAAAGCAGTTTTAGCCGCTTTTCGCTCGCAAGGAATTCGAGCGTGGCTGCTTAATACGCTTACAGTACAATTGTGAAACCTCATGTTAATTGAGAGAGCGTAAAGTTAAGTGGTCAGTCAACTTTGTTGGACGAAATTTTGTGTAAGTGTAGATCAAACTTTAATTTACTTTTTAAAGTGTTTTCGTGATCGATGTGGAATGGATTTTTGGATTATTTGTGAGTATATTGATACGTGATTTTATTTGTGTAGTTAGTATACGTGTAATATTGACATGTTAGCTATTTTAAATACCTACATGGTGATTAGTTTTAAGAATGATCGTTTTATTGACGACACAATTGAGTCGTATTTTATTTTTGATCTCGTTTGACCTAATTAAAAAAAAAATATTGTCAGAGAAAATGAGTAAACTCTTTTTCTGATCAAAAGATGAGACAAGTGATTGTAAACGCGTTTTGTACACACAATTTATAAGAGATTCTGTAAATTAAATCAAAGCTGAAGAGTATAACAATTTAAATTATGTTATTACCTGGAATGCTCTTGTTTCCTACTTTTTAAGCAATAAAAATATGCTTTGAGTTAAATATGTATGCTTTTATATCATCTAGGGCAAATACTTTGATATTTTTTTAGTAAGTATAGTTGGGTTGCGTTTTTGTTAGTGTTTAATATACATTGTTAAATATAGAATCAAATCAAGGCAATTAATTACGCGTTGTTTACTATCAATTGAGTAACATTTTTATATGCATTTTTGGAATATTGTTTCGAGAGGTTTTATTAAATTCCCTTTTTAATATGAAATCAACATCTAATTGGAGACCCACAAGAAAATTACAGACTCTGAAACCAAGTCTAGTCTCTCAGTAAAACAAAAAAAAATAACATTACACAAATCAGTTGGTGTAAGTCCTTTTTATATTTCATCTAACCTTCATTCAGACATGAAAAAAGACCTTCAGCACACTTGAATAAATATGCAATTAATCGGTAATTATTTTAACAACCTAATATCTCAGACCAAATTAAAAAAAACAAGACAGGATGTTGAGAAAAAACCGGACAAGTGCAAGTCAGGCTCGCACACTGAGGGTTCCGTAAAAATCCTGGAAATTTCACCAAATTGTAATGTTGAAATCTCTTTAGGGTAAATAAATAATTATAGAAAAATGTTTTTTTTTTTTGCTTTTTTCGTCATACATCGAAAATTACACATTGTTAACCTGTTTTAGCATGTGCTATAGAAGCTCTTTCATATGATACCCTACATGATAAGATTCACTCTTTGAATTTCGGCCCATATTTTTTGTATTTAGGTCCTCCTGTTTTGTGATATTATGAAAAAGTTACAGTTTTCAGATTTATTCCTATATGTGTAGGTACTCTAAGACAATGCTTCTTTCCAAATTTCGTAGTTCTAGGTCAACTGGAGGTTTTGATTCTCTTGTAAGTGTCGAAATATGTGGTTTTTACAACATAAACGGCTCTAACTTTTTTATGGTTAGGTACTGAGAAGTTTGATTTTTTCACAACATTCAATACATACTCATATATAGTTTAAATTTCAACTCGTTAACTTTGCGTGTTCTTGAGATAAAAGGTCTTGACATACGGACAGACCGACAACAAAGTGAGCCTATAAGGGTTCCGTTTTTTATTTTTGAAGTACGGAACCCTAAATAATAATGTGAAGCCGGCAAAACTACGCCTCGTCGTGTACAAACACAATTACACACACAAACACATACAACGAAACTACGCCTTGGCTCGTCAGTCCAACAATGGCGACGCAACACCGACGCACTCACGAAATGTATAAAAAAGTGGCCTTACTTATCGGTTCATGACGTTCTGTCTCGATTTTTTTATTTAGGTATCAGTAAAATTTTATAATTAAAAAAAATATTTTCTAATCACACTTATACATGCCCCAATATTCAAATTACTTCTAACGACTTGAGCCTAGCACGATAAAAAATAATTAGTCTATATATTATGAATATTTTGTGTTACTAAAGTTTAATAAAGTTATAATAAGTGTTTCACAAACATGACTTGATACTATTAAAAATGCAAAATACTTGTTTGTGTACAAGGATACGTATACGGGTTCACACATGCATTTTTTGATGGGCCTAAGTGCCTTTATTAACTACAATAAGATACAATAGTACTTTATATGCTAAAACTAGCTACACTACTACTACATAGAAAACAATTTTATCCACTTTTAACGTCAGCTGTCATTGTCAATCCATACTTAATTTCCTCTTCGAGGGGATATAATGGTGAAATAGTACATTGTTGAGAGGAGAAAGTGACCGATTACCGTCGAGGGTGTAGTTTGAAGCCCGAGCCATAGGCGAGGGCTTTAAAACACCCGAGATCGGGAATCGCACTTTCTCTCGAGTGATACATAGTGCTTTATACTACACCTTTATACTACACTCATCATCA
Organism: Hypomecis punctinalis; assembly: GCA_949316475.1. Taxonomy (NCBI): domain Eukaryota; kingdom Metazoa; phylum Arthropoda; class Insecta; order Lepidoptera; family Geometridae; genus Hypomecis; species Hypomecis punctinalis. Next base: position 23,847,454 of record OX438804.1, read on the forward strand.
CTATCACTACTTATCATTTTGATAGTTTTATTTTACTTTTCTACGAAAACTGAATCAGAATGGCTTCTGCGATTTTCACATGTTCTTTTTTCAAATTGTTTGACACCATCCAACACACAGCTAGTGGCCAGTGTCATTTTGCGAATTTGGAGATAAAACTCACTGTAAAAACTTTTTGGCTTTTGATATTTAGGTTACCAGCGCATAGTCTTACCCAAAATTAAAAAAGAAAAACCACGTAAGAAATGGATTTTCATACACTTTTCTCTCCCGCTCAGATGCGTTTTCTCGCCGCATATTTGTTCGGTATGCAATGACGTACTTTCTACCGTAAATTTGATAAAGTATCAAGGTACTTTCTGAGCAGGTGTAGTATAAAGACTATTTGTCCCTTTGCCATGCTTCCCGTGCTGGTTGTTTTAATTGTGTAGCCATGTCAGAGGCCTTTAGGCAGCTTGAAACCTCTGACACCAAGACTAACTATCCGGCCTATACGAATTAATTACTTTTAAATAAATTAAGCAGGATATAAAAGTATTTTGTTTTCATTTTGTATCTTCAGCTTTTTAACACAGCAAAGTAAGGTCTTATATACTTTTGTACAGAGTGAACAGTTTAATGTAGCTCTAGTGTGATGTTACACTAGCCATTCTACGAAGAGTATAATATTACTCGAGTCATACAAGTTGAAAATCTGCCACTGAGCAAACAACACTACCACAAAGCTCTTGAGTCTTCATACCGGTACAGCTGTACAGATGTACACTTTCGTCAAGTCATTTACAATGAAGAAGCCTAGAACAGTAAAAAAAGTATCTAAAAAAAACCATACGTCCCATACAAATGCAAATAAGTTCAAAAATATATTATGTAGACAATATTAATAATTATGCAGATTTCATTATTATATACTACGAGACTAATCGCGCACTAAAATTACGAGATAAATAAATAGGTACCTCAGCGATTAGTCCCGTAGTTTATATATAATAATAATGAGTTCAAATCGCGATAGTTTAAAAACAACATCTGCAGATTTTAATTTTGACTTGATGTATTCGCGAAAATAACAGTCATTAATATTTTAACTTGAAACATAATTTTTTTTGGTGAATTTGTAAAATAACTAAAAATATTTATTGCGCATTTCAATGCAATTTGGCTTGTTACTTAAATTATATTGATCTAAATACAACTAAGAATGAAATATAATACAAAACCACAGCATTGTTATGTTGCTCACGGTTATATAAGACAAGGATATCCTTTTCTAATATTTTGCACATGCTTAAGATTTTCCTTGTAAGCCGACCTTTATAAAGACGCACTCTGCCACGCCGTTTGTTATGAAGCACGCTTTTGTAAATGATTCGGATAATATAATTGCAAAGGAGGTTCGCAGCGAGGGTGTGCCAACGGCATAACGGTCTCAACAAGCGTCTAGGAAAACTCACAACACTGGAAACCATGCAAACTTTAGAGGAGTAAAGGGATGTTATGAAGCTAGGTAGAAACCCAAATGTGTGCAGTTTTTAAGAACTATTTTTTTACCTTATGAACTCTATAAATCCAACCTTATTTTTACCGACTTCCAAAAAAGAGGAGGTACTATGTACGTCCGTATGTATTTTGTTTCTTTTTGTGTATGTTCATCGATATTTTCGTCAATTGTGAACCGAATTTAATTTATTTTTTAAGGTTTACTTATGATGTGGTTCCATATAAATTAAATTTATCAAAATCGACTGAGCTGTTTTTGATAAATCAATAATAATGGGTATCAAATTATATTACATTAAGTCGTGCAAACCTTCAGAATTCTGTACACGGTAGAATTTGGTGATTCAATTTTTTGTGAAAAATAATTATCGAGTTACCAGAGAACACTCCCTGGTAGTAATTTACATGAAGATTTAATCGAGTGTTTGATTGGCGAAGACATTTGCAACTACTGTAACTATATCCTTGTAAGGAGTTCATTCAATTGACTGATAATAAAATACAACAAATAATATTTATATATTTCACATCATTATCTCGTCTTGGTGCACGTTGCTGTGGTCATAATTGTATCATCAGTCCTCATAGTCGGTGGACACCCTACGCTGCAATTGCCGGTACGTGGTCTCCATTCAAAAATATACGGCCCCATTGGCCCTCCGTTCTTAAGAATTTGTGCCTTATTCACTGCTAATTCAACTTGATAATCCACTGGGTAGCTGTGTTGGTAACTTTTCTTACCATCATAGCCCAGCTATTCATGAGGCTCATATATCGTGTCGCCTATTATAAATCAAACTATGGGCGTATCTACCCAATAATCCAATTTTTGCACTTTGCTACTCCTTTCTAGTCCTTTGTTTTCCAAACATGGCAATAATCGTATTATCGACAATGTAGATCGAATGCTCGCGTGGGTGAAAGTCACTGACTTCTTACACAAGAGACAATTCTCAATGATAGACAATTTTGATGTCAGTGCATTTGCTCATAATGTACCTATAAGATTCTCCATCGCTTTAAATCACTTTGAGTTAACAAAAGGTGGTAAATGATTAACATCTAATTGTGGTTCATTTATTTTTCAACTTTAATTGTACCAGTATTTTTTTAAAAGTCCACTTCTGGACGTAGGCCTACCCACAAAGAGTGATTGGGCCATATTCACCACATATGGACTGGTGGATTAACACTCGCTAGCATATTCCTTCTATGGACGTATGTAGGTTGCCTCACAATGTTCGCCATCATCGAAAAGCCAGTGGTGTGAAATTCCGTACATAAGTTCCGAAGAAACTCACTAATGTTTAGCAAGAATTACTAAATAACGCTTCAAAAATATACTAAATGGAGTCATACAAAAAAATGTTTTTTAGGGTTCCGTATCTCAAACAGAAAAAAACGGAACCCTTATAGGATCACTTTGTTGTCCGTCTGTCCGTATGTGAGTATATCAAGACTCTTTATCTCGGGAACGCGTAAAGATATTAAGTTAAAATTTAAACTGTATACATATATTTATGATTTCTTGCAGTTGTGTAAAATAAAAACTTCTCAGTTATCGTTTTAAAAAGTTATGTCGTAAAATAAATTTAAATCATATTCTTTTAGCTTAGTACATCTATTCTAAATAAAACCCTGTATACCTATAATAGTTTTACAGACTCAACTTCTCATACCACGTCTGATATTTCCAAGAAATATTTTCATAATCATTTATTGATGTCTACATTGTTATGAAGTCTTTGGTATTCAAAGGATATAGAGCATGTAGGCGTATAATTCGATCACATTTCCGAGTAACACCGTACATTTCCAAAACACTGTTTTATCTTCGATTTCCGGGAAGGCAAAGTATCGCCTCTACCTTTGTTTGACTACAAGAAAATCATAATAGTACATAGGTGCGTTATAGGTCAAGTGACTACTCGGCTGGTGTTGGTGTTCTAATTTTAATAGGCTATATTATTATAGATTTTTAAAACTTGTGATTTGTCTGTCACTTGAGCTATAAAAAAATGTAATAAGCGCATATTTCTACACACTGCAGTAAACAATACAAAATACAAAAAAATACAAATTGTTTTATTTAGCAAAAGATTACAGATATACAAATATACCAATGGACCCTGCACTGGGATGACCTGTATCGTACATATAGGTATATAATGACTATATATGATAACTATACATTTATAAAATTGCAAACCGGTTTCATTCAATCAATTTCAATCAATATATTATTATCTCAGAAAAAAATATATCATCCTAGGTTTATTATACTCCAAAGTTGTAAATTGTTACAATAAACACTTCTACTGTTTTGGCGTGAGCGTCAAATTGTGACGTAGCAATAATAGCAAGGTTTGAACCGGTTTAAAATTAACCGGAATTAAAACGGTTAAAAACGGTTTCTCTGATTTTTTCGTCCAACAAAAAAAAATGGTGTTGTGAGATTGTTTAAAAACCTTTAATACCCGTTTTATTCCGCGAAAAGCCCGCGTCGCGGTACGTAAGGCAGGGTACGGGGGGCGGGTAACATGCTCCTTGCCCTCGCGTGGCCCATTGAAGGCGTGTTCTAAACCGGTTTATTCCGTTCAATCAATATGCGAACTTTATTTAACAATTGAACAAAAACCCTAAAAAATAGTAAAATATGTACCTAGTTATTGTAACAGACCTAAAGACTGCCTAAATAATTAACCTCATTTATGAACCTAAATTATAAACTTAAGAAGTGTAAAACCTATTTTAAGAAACCTGTCTAAAATAAAATGTCAATTAAACTAATTTTAGAATCTTGACATGGTCTTAATTGTGCCTAACTTTATAACATACTAACTATGCAACTTGGTTTCACTTAAGTATAAAGAAATTATAAATTGAACCTCATGAAGGAATTTCCTAAGATATTAAGAACGCCTTATATATTGCAATAGACATCCAATAAGACTCCAGCTTACAATTCGTATTGTTGAATGATAAGAAATATTAATACTTAACTGTGAACCTCCCAGGTTCATTCTATAATTAGGCACTACTAGCGCCATCTGCTTCCGGTTCACTTCTTAAAAGTAATACTACATTTTGATATTAGCTTTCTGCAGTAAGATACCTATCCTAATTATCTATCCATTTACCTACTTGTACGTTAGTTTGGCCAGTATTCGTCTAGTGGTAGATCCTGCATTGTAGACCGCATAAGCCCTAGGTAAAGGTGATTCGAAAGACCTATCAGCCTAATAGATTACCTAAGTTCAGAACGAAAACCCTTAGTTTTTTCCTATTTTGACATTCTATGAACCTGTAAGTATTTTACTAATCTCAAAGTGAACTGAAGTATCTAACTAATGCCTCAAGATCTATATAGAAATACTGATATTAGAGCTTCTCTGTTTTACGCGGAGATCATTGGTATATTTTTGTTTTAAATGTAATGTAGCTCTATCAAGCTATGCAGATTAGCTTATGAAAGTATAAGAAATGTGTTGAAAAGAAATTCCAGAGATTCCAAAACTTGAACTCTAGGTTAACAAAGAAACTCTATCGTTGAACTAATATTAATTTTCAAACTACGATTAATAAATAAAACATTTTTTTATTAAGTCAGAATTGTTAGTTTTAATTTATTTCTGACTGTTTGTTACTATTAAAGTTATTAATTTTTATTTGTCAGAGATTATTTTGATTTTATGTTTATCTCTGATTATTTCCCTAGTCATGGCGCTCGCAAGAGCTGAAAACCACGAAACAAAAGACTCTACCAAGCTTTCGAAAATCTAACGCAATCCTGGAAAAGAAAGCTCGAAATAAAAACCAGGAGTCGCGAGTGTCTTGTCAGTCTGATCTCGGTTATTTCGTCCACTTAATAAGTCTTGCATGAATTCCAGAGTGTTCACAAGAAAGGCTCCAAGAATTCTATAGGTAAAGGTTCGAGAATCGACTTCGCCATATAAAATAATGTGTAAATCAAAATTATAATAAGTCATCAATAACTTTACTTCATAGTGAGCGGAATTTACACTCTTTAATACGGACACGGGTTATCCCTCCTTTACGGAAATGAGAAACACAGGCCCAAGCTCTATCTGGCTTTAAGAGTTCTGCACACTGATGAAAATACAGCATTGATCAAATAACACTAACGGCTGGTATTCAAATAATGTGTTGTAGTAAATAATGAGATATAGCATTAGACGACTCTGCAATCCTCTAATTAAATGTAAAGAAAATATAATCAATCTAAAAGAACACTCTGTCTTTCACAAGTTTCTATATCGTCAAGTCTGGTTATAATATCGCGTTACTATAGGATTTAGACTCGAGTATCGTGGACTTCCTTAAATCGGTTGCATGTTCACATAAAATGATTAGAGCTGAAACAGTAAAAGTATTATTATATCTGTAAAGCACACATGAAATCAGAGAGGTCATTACATGGTGACAGTATCAACTCAAGATAAATTCATAAATTTCCAATATATCCTATCTCTGATGTTTCTTTGTAGAAAACATCGTGATTCTGTAACATACTTCCATAGAGCAGCTGCAGTGATATGTAATTCCACTATCTCGCATTAGTCCAATGTATTAATATGACTCTACCTCCTTAGAGAAGGAAACATAGCAAGTTAACCCATACAAGACCGACATAAAAACTCGTAGACGTACGTGTGATCATCATGCCGCACCAGGTCAGCGGAGCTAATATTGCCTGTCCCTATAGTGAAGCGCTGCATCGAAAGCAACTCGTACTCGTACATAGTCGTAAGAGAATCAATACGTATGAGTATTCATACCACATCGTGCCTGCAAGACGGACATAGGCTTATCCTCCTTGAGTATATCTTAATTTGACAGTTAAACATCCAATATGTCAATTCAGTACTGAACTAGCTGACGCCAGGGCTAGCCACTCGGCCCGTACGAACTTACTTACTTTCTAATAGCTTTTCGCGTAATTTAAAAAAAAGGAAAATTATACCACATTTATAACATTGTCTTCTTTGGGTTGAAAACTTCCGTCTTTTGATTTTAAGGTCTGGAACTGATTCTTCGTCGTAATAGCTCAAAATCGACCGCATTTCCTTTTATGCACATGATCCTCGCTGTTTTATATCACTTTGTAAGCTAAAATCACTGAAATATCTTGAAAATATGCAAAAATAATCCTAATTTTTCCGCAGTGAAGTCCTATCTGACAATCCCCGTCAACCCCCGTTCTCTTTCCAATTCTCTTATTTAAACATGACTTTTTTTACTAAGCGTCCTGCAAAGAGTTAATATACCTAGATTGTAGTTTTGTTGCTTTTCCAAATGTATTTATTTACCTGTTTGTTTGAATATTATTTGAATGAAAAGTTTCTTTAAATAATATTAGAAAATATGATAAATTTATATGAGACACTCCTAATCTACAATAATGCCTTCTTTCTATGCCTAATTACTCAGGTGTGCACGACAAACCACCTGAGGTTTGTTACATTATCATGCACTTTACGCATTAACCGGTTCGAAAATTAACCGGGTTTTCAAGCCTTGATTAAAATAGACTAGATGACTAAAAAAATCTTTTTTAGTTGTCGTTTGTGTTAACGGGTTGCACTGTCTGCCGGCACTTCCGGCAGAAGTGAAAACTTGAACATTAATGTTGTACATTTTTAAATATTTTGGAATGGTTAGGGAATAATTTCGCACGAATTGCTTTATTTATCAGTATAAAAGTACTATAATTTATGTGGTGAAATACAATATCATAGACACACATTCGCGCAAGCGCCCTGCGCCGCATAAATGAAACAGCAGGAGCAGGCATACATTTTCGCCGCGCGGTAGAAAGAGAGGGGGATATTACTTCCTCTCCTACGCCGCGCCGGCGGTCTACTCTCCCTACGTCTTACAAATTTTCGATGAGTTTACAAATAGGCATGATGACTGGGTAAAAAAATCATTATTATAAATCATAATTAGTCCGTGAATTAGATTATATCAAAAAATATTGACAAGTTTTTTTTCTTTTATCAATCAAACAACAAATGACAAAGACAAACATTGTCAAAGTTTGGGAGTGAGGGTTCGTGACGTCACTTCTCTTACATATCGTATATACATACATACATTTTTATGGCACTTTTGACGTCACGCGGAACTTTGACGGGCTATATCTTCATCAATTTTTGTTTAATTGACAAAAGAAAAAATATGTTTTTAATATATTTTGATAGTCTATCTGACAGACTAGTTATATTTTTTTCGTCTTCATGCCATTCAGTTTAAAATTTTTCATCACATCTATTCGAAAAGGACTACTTGGTTCGCCTTTAAGTGCGCCCAAAGGAGGTGTTTTCTGTAAGGAACTTTATAAGTGCGACGGCATTATCTTTGCCGCGCACTTCTTGAATTTGGAACAAATAAGTGCGACGGAATGATCTTTGCCGCGCACTTTTTGAATTTGGAAGTGTTTGTAATGTTAGTGTTCAGCGCCAAGAAAATTAATGAAAAGAATGTAAATATAAGTTTTCATTTGTTTTATTATTAGATACCATTTAATTTCAATTTAGTTGTTACTCTACGTTTTATTAAATAATAATATTATAGTAAAATATGAGGCGCCTTTTGTTTTGTCATAGAAGTGATAAAAAGTAGAGTGTACCACTCGGGCGCAAAATTTATTTCTGGCTCGGGCGATGTACGTTCAGGATTCTACTAAAGAATCCCTTACTTCGCTCTGGATTCAAAAAAGCGCCCTAGCCGTAAAAATATTATTTTGCTCCCATATGATACAAATGAATCTTTTATTTACCCATACAAAAAGTGTACAACTGCGCTAAATAAGTTTTCACTTTCAAAATATAACAAGTTCTTCAGATAGATCATATTATCAAAAAATATTAGACACATATTCTTACTTTTGCCAATTAAACAAAAATTGATAAAGATATAGCCTGTCAAAGTTTCGCGTGTCGTTAAGACTAGACTAAAACATACATTTTTGACATAGAAGTAACGTCATGAGCCCCTACTCTCAAACTATGACAAGGTTTATCCTTGTCATTTATTATTTGATTTACGAAAAAAAAAAATAAGTAACCAATATTTTTTGATAATCTAAATTATAATAATGATTTTTTATCCAATCATCATGCCTATTAGTAAAATTCTAGGGCGAAAACACAAACTGCGTCAGATAAAAAACCTGCAATCATGAGAATTTTTTAAATTCTTTATCACCAATAGCCTTATTCACATTTCCCCAAATCAACTGATATAAATTGCCATTACAAAAAATACAAATAGATCCGCAGTACTCGGTTTATATTTTTCTCCATGCTACCTCGTAAGATCCGCCGTAAGTAAGCCCATACTCAGTAGCAGATGTTTCATTTACCCTCATTTTTACGGCTCAGTGCGACGAGATGCTGAATTCTTAATATTGGTGCTGATAAAATTGAGAATTGTGATAAGAGAAATGAGTAAGCTGTAGCAGCTTATTTGTTTGGGTGGTAAAGCTAGTTTGTGAGCATTTTGCGTGCTTTTAGGAGTTTATTTTTGAGTACTGGCTTTTTGATGTTTTATACGATTTTGTTATTTTTAAACTTTCGCTATTTCGGCACATTATCTTTATACTTGTCTGCCCGTGACAACGACCGATGCAACTTGGTTGAAACATTGAGATATTTAATTACAGATCTCATGTTTTATTGCGTAATAAGGCCCGTAGTAAAACATTTCAAAAATATTATACAGGGTTATTTGCTTGCTCTGTATTTAACCGAAAAGGTAACAAACAACTTTTACTACAAGACTAACTTAGAAATCGAGAAAAATATCTGTTCCATACAAAATTGCAACTTTTGATCAACAAAATGTATGGACCATCTGATTTTATCTCGATTTTCGGGTTGGTTCCTCAGAAAAAGTTGTTCATAACAATGATCTAAATCACCTCCTTTCGGCTTAGTACACCCGTTTTGTATAACCATATAGGTATATATTTTTTTTTACACAATAAGGACGCGTGCTATTAAGGAGATGCAGTTTTAAGTTCTGCTGAGCTAGTTACAATTGCAATAATCAGGCTCCTTTTATGCGTAACAAAACGCTACGTAAATAGTGTAACAAAACGCTACACTTATGACGCAGCAATCCGCTACGCAAATAGTGTATCAAAACGCTTCGCTTATAGCGTAGCAAAACGCTTCGCTTATAGCGTAGCAATACGCTACGCTTATAGCGTAGCTATATGCTATGCAAATAGTGTATCAAAACGCTAAGCTTATGACGCAGCAATACGCTACTCTTAGAGCGTAGCAATTCGCTGGGTGCGTGACGGCAGCGCCAACTAGCGGATGAACTTTAGGCGGACTCTGAAGAATCAAATGGCGAGTAATTAGAAGCTAATCTACTAGATATGAATAAAATATTCTTGATACTGTCGTTCTGTGTACACCAAACAAGACACTTAAAGCTGAAAATGTAACTCCTAATTTCATTTTCATCAAAAAAATAAGAAGTCTGTCTTCTTTGGCAATCATAAACTTCTGATTATCCACTATTCGTTTCAATAAAAAATGAAAATTGTCACGGGTTACACCAGCAAGATCAATGAGTTCTTCATCCTTAGTAATTGAACGAAACCCATTAAAATATTTATTTTCTGTCATAATTCCTTGATGAGCGAAAGTCTTTTGAATAGTGTTACACCCTTGGTCTTTCGTCTTCTTGTCATATTTAATAATCTTGGGGTCACTTGGTATATCAGTCTGTACTTCAGAACCACATATTTCTTTGCCATTGTATATATACCGATTACATATAAATGTTTTTCCTTCATTTTCAACACTCGAAAATATTTCTAAGTATTTGGCATCCTTTGTCAATTTTTTTTGCAGTATTTTCCATGATTTCAATTCTTGATTCGTAAAGAATATTAGGTTCTTCTGCACTGCTCAACAATTCTTTTTCTTTTTTGTTTCTGCGTTCCATGTATCGGTTATACCTTGACATGGCTAAATTTGCCTTAACCCTCGCGGAGGTGGATGTAGTCTGAAATATTCTTGGGACGTAACTAGGACTGCCCTGTTCTTCAGCTTTTTTGCCTCCAATGAAGTGTGCACTGCAAATTTTGTCATGGGGCTTTGGGTACCACGGCGATCCATCAGCACTGAAATAAACCAACAAATAAATTAAAGTCACTTAACATTCTCATACTACATGGATAATTAAACAATAAAAGTGTTATTTTATAGGTTAACTTACTTTTTCTTCTTGACGGCTGTTATCCATTTCATTCGTTGTTCTTGTTTCCAACGTGCTTGTGGAAATTTGTAGAATTTACAAGCACTGTTTACGCCAGTGTTTTTACAGTTATCAACACAGCAGGTATCGTGACCCATATTTCTTTATTTTTAACGAAATACAATAAACATCAACACTCCACTATGTATACGCAAGGATGACATCCGCCGCGAGTTCCTTTTTTAGCCACGGCGGGCGCTGCGATCGATTCGTCTGTCCCTACTCCCCGCTTTGCACCCAGCGAATACGCTACGCAAATAGTGTATCAAAACGCTACGTTTATAGCGTAGCAATACGCTACGCATATAAAGCGTAGCTATATGCTATGCAAATAGTGTAGCAAAATGCTACGATTTTACGTAGTAACTGCTACACTTATCTACTGCAGCAATAAGCACGATAAATTTAATGTAAATAAGAACATATTGTTTTACTATTCGTTGTGTTGTAACTCATATTCAATCGTATTAGAAAAAATAATTATTCTTTCAGAACTGAACAGTAAATTATTATGTTTGTCATATTTCACTGTGTCTTTGTAGTTTGAGTTAGTATCACTTTTTATATTAAGTAACGCCAAAAATTAATTGGAGCTAGTTAAATTTTTAATGTATTGTGAAGGATTATTCACTTAACTGAAGTAAAGCAGAACTCAAATATTTTCCAATTTGCAAATAAACGTATGTAGATAAATCTATATATAGGCTTTGCTATTTTATTGAACAAGTGATTGCGATCGTAAAGCATTCCCACGTGAAAGTCCGGAGTTACTGGCTTCAATACAGCGCTGTGGTTTAGCAATCGCGCTCTCTGTGCAATTTATTCCGCTCCCTACTTTTGTTAGTCTTCTATACCTATAGATCGAATCTGCTGCAGTATCGACAACCTTTGTGGAGAGTTAAAGGCGGTATAGAACGCAGATACACAATAGGCTTGAAGACTGAGGAAAAAATTGTTATTATCATTAGTCTTTGAGTTCGATTATCAAAGAATATTGAACTCAGTTACTTGTTGTCAATCAAACAATAAATAACAAAGATAATTTTTGTTTAAGTTCAAGAGTGAGGGCTTGAGACGTCACTTTTCTGTCTAAAATCAATACATTTGTAGACTATTCGTAACTTCACGCGGAACTTTAACAGCTTATATCATCACATTTTTTTTATTAAATTGACAAACGATAATATAGTTTTAATGTTTGTTAGAAAGTCAACGAGTTTGAAAAATAATTCTATGGAATATTTCTACAACGTAGCAATTGTTTTCTTCCTTTCTGCAACAAGGGCCAGCGAAAGCCAGACAATTCTCATTTTTAAAAACTAAAAGTTTCTTTGTGCATGTCCCTAACACAGATAAAAATTATCAGGGAGTATAGTTTGTACTGTGGTTACTATAGCAGTTAGTAAAGGTGTATACAGACAGTTGCTAGCTCTTAGTCCATTTCTTTTACGTTAATTATTATCATTATATCAAACTACCGATTTAGCGATCTTTGTACCGCCGTATCAGAATATTTAGATTTGGTATTTTTAGGGTCCGTACCTAAACGGTAAAACTTTACTGTCCGTATGTCTGTCTTTTTGTCTGTGTGGCTTAATCTTATGCACCGTGATAGCTAAACAATTGAATTTTTCAAAGTTGATGTATTTCTGTTCCCGCTTTAACAACAAATACTAAAAACTGAATAAAATAAATATATAAAGGGGAACTTCCATACAACTAACGCAATTTTTACGTTTTACTATGTATAGTTAAATTAAAGGGAGGCCTCTATACGGTACGGAACCTTTAGTAAACGAGTCCCATTCTCATTTATCCGATTTTTAAATTGTATTGCGTAATGCATTTCGATTATGTAACTTTTGATTATTAAAATAACATACGAGTATGAATGGTTAATTGCCGTTTTACATATTACCATATTTACTTTCTAAGAAAAAATAACATGTTTAATTAATAACAACATGTTAAATACACATTTGTTTGCTAAGGTAGGTAACAATTAATTTTACATTTACCTCATAAACTTTGCCAAAATGGCGCCTCTCTCTAATAAACCAAACAGCAATGTGGTTTTGCAATCCCGTTCCGTGCGGGCCGTATTTACGTACGTACTTTTATTTTTACGTGTACTATAAATTAGAACTCACATACCCAACCTAAAATGAACCTTACAATATAACACGATAAGTGTTAAGTTTCTCTACCGAAGAAAGCTCTAGGTTTGCGAGCGTTCACCTGTTTATACTATTTTCTTATAGCTCTAAACGCTATACGAGTCGCTTGAACGGACTATTCAGTTAATGCTCCCTAAATTCCTTTATCTGTAATAGGTACTTGATGAATTTAACCTAAATTCTATGATTAAAAAGGTTTTTTATTTGTGTAGAGATGTAAAGTTGCTTGTAACGTGGTTGGAAAGTTATAGTTTTGGGGTTTAATTTGTAATTTTATAATATAACCTTGATGCGTTCTTATATTGGTTCGGAATAAAATTATATAAGATAGACAATATACATAACTTTTGTGTTATTTTGCAAAAGGTATGGACTTTTATAGTATATGGTATTTAAAGGTAATGTAAGTAATTATGCTCATTACAAACAGCTTTCACCATAAGCTGTTTCACACATTTTGTCATTTCATGTTGCAATTTAGTTTGGGATCGCCGTTTTTTTTATTAAAACCCAAGTTGGGTTTTAATAGTTCCATAGTAAAAGTTGTTCATAATGATTACTTGAGTTAGCCTTTTTTAGTATACCCATTACCTATTCTTTGATTTATTGACTTTGCAGCTATTGTCACTTTGACAACAGAAAAAATGTTATACGTACTGAAAAATATCACTATGTATTACGAAATTAGCAAAAAGAATTGTGTGAAAGAGACAATCCTTTTTTACTTGCTAAAAGCCCATTGTATGCATCCGGTCCGCCGTAAGTCGGCGTTAGCTTAAGTGTTACGTGACTTTTTGTTCCATAGAACATTTGAAATGCAGATGCGGTCTTAGCTTTGAACACAGCTAACCAAATCCTTATTTAGAACAAATGTTCAGCGTATTTCCGCTCCACCGAAATAAGTTCTTTCTCTCCCAATAAATTGAAGGGTTCTATTTTCAAAGTGCTCTTTCCGATTTGACTTTTTAACAAAACAAAGATTTCAAGTTGAAATTCCGCAGTTACATCTGATTTTATTTAGCAAAAAATAATTGTCACATTTATTTGCCTATCTTTTATTATTACCTATATATTACTGTATTCAACAAAATTTACATTCAGTGGTCTATGAAAATGCTAAATTTGAACTTAAACCGTCGCCACCTGTCTACAAAATGGATAAAATTAGACGCAAAATATAGCTGCCCTGCAATATAAATAAATATAAATATTTTTTGGGACATCTTACACACGGCCTCTGACCCTAAACTAAGCAAAGCTTGTGCTATGGCTGCCAGAGACTGATATACTACATATACTTATTTTTAAATACATACTTATATAGATAGTAACTAAATAACACCCAGACACAGAGCAAACATTTATGTTCATAACATAAATATTTGCCCTGGTGGGGATCGAACCCACGCCTCTTTGATCCAGAAGTTAGGGTCACTAACCACTGAGCCACCGAGGCAGTCAATGTCATATGGCACAATAAGATTACATTTTAATCATAAACGAAGCTACTCAAGGAAGTTAGTCTATGATTAAATCAAGATGAGAAGAATTAACTAGATGCAAGCTACTTCCAACCAGTTTTACTGAAAACCCATAGTAGAGTTGAGTATTGGACGTTCTACAGCAGCTGAAGAAATGATGATGAGTCGTCATAAAACCGTTCTTCGCATAAAAAGCTGAAGACATTACAACCTGAATAGGCCATTGATTCGTCAGCTTCCGGTACTTTTCGACACAATTATTTATTGTTTCGCCGCCGGCCTTGAAGTGGAGGGCTCGCCCCATATTTAGCTATATGGGTGCGTGTAGAGTCACCTTCATGGAGGTTTTTTGTAGATTTTTTTATTACATAAGCGTTTTCTATTATTGATGAAAGATTACGAACAAGCCTGGACTTTTTGCTATAGTGTATTTTGTACTATTGATGAAAGATTACGATTAACTACTGATAATTATTTGATTGCTGTTATTATAATAATTATGTTCTTGGACAGTCAGAGTCTAAGTTAAACATAGTTATTATATATCTTCTATCTCTATACTTAATCTATCTTAAATATTACTGGAAAAGTAATTGGCTAGCCCACAAGGCAATAAAGACCAAGATTTGATAATATAAGTAGATAAATGTGGTTCAAACCTATTGTTATCGACAGCATTCCCAGACAACTTATATTGGGTCAGATTAACAATGATATTAAACCTTTAGTCTATGTACAGTATGAAAGGCAACGTACTAATAAAGTGAATTTTCAATTTGTGTTAATGTATCGTTAAAAGTTTTATACGTATTCTTTTTCGACAAAAAAAAAGAAAAAGTATAGACATCGTGACTACCAACTCTTTTTCAGAAAAACCTAAATAATTTATATTATGTTTTTCTGCATTATATTAAGTTCCATTGCCTCATTACTGTAACGAGGTTCTTTGTCTATCTCAATACATGACTGAGCTTCATCATAAATCAGTTTTTATTTTTTATTTAATAAGTACAGGTCGCGTCATGTAAAAAGAACGCTGGAGGATTTACTGTGCAAAATTTAATTAAAAATATAAATGTGCAAAATAAATTTTGCACAGTAAATAGGTGTTAATTCTCTTAGTGCGCAGTTTTAACTGCAGCAAGGAGATTTCATTCCTATAAAGTGTGCAATAGGAGCTAAATTTTGAACAAATTAATAATAATGAACAAATTGAATAATTTAATTGACCTGTAAAAACAATCTGATATATCTGATCTTTTGCGAAACTTGAAAGCCATTCTTTTTACGTGACGCGACGTATACACCTATCTATTTTTTTTTTTTACAACTAAATTACAGTTTTTATAAATAAGAAAAAAATACCTACTATTATAACCTACGTTTTGAAAGGATTTGCAAAGATTACGCTTATGTTGCTATAAATGATTGAGTACTGAGATTAGAAAGCTATGATACCTGATACGGATAAAATTTTGCAACCATTTTTCCTGCGTTTCTACCAACGCATGGTCGTCACCGTGCGGCGTGCGTGTCGCGACCATTGTAACCGCCGCACGCGAACTGACCCGGCTTTGTTCAAGATTAAGTGGTACACTTTGCACGTTAGCCGCCGCTTATTACACTGGATTAAACGTATTTGTTACTCACAAAGAGGCCGTTCGACGCAATTGCCAGTTAAAATTACCTGTTCTGCGGCTGCCAGCCAGTTTCTATCGCGCGTATATATTTTTTGGTAAATTAATTTACATTTCATATTTTGACAAAATTCGCAAAAGGAGCGTTTTAAAGGCGAGCGCGTAGCTATTGACGCGGTAGAATCCCATTGCGCCGCAGTCATAAATCTCTATACGAAATAGGCATGATGACCTGTGATGGTCTGTCTTCCCGTTAAAGTACAACGTGAGTGTCTTCAAATCCCGAGTAAATAGGTATCTTCTAGGTAAGCGTGCTACACCCTAGACCGCACATCTGCTTAACATCAGGCAGTATGTAGTCAAACGCGAACCTATCTGAAATAAAAAAAAAGACCTTGTAAAAAAAAACGTCATAAAATTAGTCCGCTAGTTAGATTATTGTCAATTATTAAGTGGTTACACTTTGCGCGATAGTCGCTGTTTATTACACTGGATTAAACGTATTTGTTTCAAACAAAGAGGCCGTTCGACGCAATTACCAGTTAAAATTACCTGTTTTGCGGCTGCTTCCCTGGTAGCCAGTCGCTATCGCTCTTAATTTTCTATTGGTAAATAAATCTTTCCACTTAACACTTGCTCGCCTATGCTCTCGTATTGCGGATTTTTTGCGGGACCGATCGATACTATAATGCCCCGGCATTATTAACTAATTGATTAGACGAACGCAACAACGTACTTTCCGCAACACTATTTTTGCTTCACATCAATGACCTGCTTGTTCCCGGTATTTTTGGGTATGCAGATGACAGTACAGTTTTTCAAAAGCGCACATCCAGTCCAAGAGCAACATAGGAGGAATCACAAGCGTCTCGCAGCCGTTTCTAAGTGGGGTTTCTAAAATCTCGTCAAATTCAACGCCTCGAAAACCCAGGCCTGTCTGTTCTCCGCAAAAAAGTGTACCTCTGTCGCCAAATATTTCGAGATACTCTTTTAACAGTGACAGACCGCCTTGAACTGCTGGGGATAACTCTTACTCCCACATTGAACTACGGCACGTACCTAGAATCTAGGGCCAAATTGGCTGGTATGAAGCTGGGTATCCTGAACAAGGTTAGGCTGTATTTCACACCGGGACAGTTGCTTACTCTGCTTACTCTGTATCAAGCAAAGATCCTTTCCAGAGCCCAACGCGCCGCAGTCATCAATATCTATCATCAATATGGCATTTAAAACAGAAAAAATGCCAGGTCGATGATCTCTACACAAAATCGTATGCCACTACGCGCATCTATACACGCCTCATTATCTACATTCCCGTCAAAAATTCTGAACAGTTGTTTTTGCTACGTACTCGTATTACTCCTGTGGCGTGAAAAAGACGAGGTATTAAATGAAAGAGGCCATTCCACCTAATTGCTGTTTATAATTGGATTCATGTGAGGGCTGGGGCAGAAGACAAGAAGAAATCGAAGTGCTAAAATTTCAATCGAGTCCGCCCACGAATTCATTTCGTTCACAAACCAATTTCTGAGTACTCAATTGAAATTTAATAAAACAAAGAAATACGTACTTATAAAAGGTTTGAAAGGAAAATATCGGTTGTTTTTTTTTGTTCGCGTTATATTAACATGCGTAGAATTTATTAAAAACGTTGCCTCTTTAATAGATATTTAAGCCTGCTCTGATTTTAGAATAAGAATAAAATAAATAGCGAACTAGATTTCTCTTCATTTATTTTATTACCTTCCATTAATTTTTCTTTTTCCTCTTTCTTTTCCTTTTATTAGGTACGATTTTCGTAAACGTCTCAAAATATTTACTATTTATTCGAAACAAACAGCTATTTAAACTAAATCAAGTTGAAAGATTCAAAACAAAACAAACCTAAAATAATTCACAAAATTAGACTTCGCTACACTGAATTGAATAAGTAAACACAGTTTTAAGCACTTTTTGCTCACACTACTACAAACCACCTCAAAAACACAATTTAGGATTAGTGTTAACAACAATAAATGTCTATTTGTGTTCCACTATAAAAGGAATAAAGGTCTTTCAATTCTTTAAAGAAAAAAAACACCGTATTTCACCACATAAAGGCATTACCTACATTATACGTGAGTGTGTACAAATGTAATTTACGAATGAAAAATTACATTCTGTTGGTGCTTTTGTGATATATTGTGGAATATTTTGCATTCCCCGGTTTAGTAGGGTGGTTTTAGGAATGCGTAAGGTTCTTTGAACGAGCATTAGTATGTTGGTATCTTCTTTGGTTTAAGTACAAGTTTTGAAGTGAAGGTTGATTTTAGTCTTAATATTAAAGTTATGCGTAAGGAATGTCGATCTCGGATCTATTGATACTATCATTGTTTTTAATAGTTTAAAATTTGTTAGTTTGTGCATTTTAGCCATAGAACGTCAAAATGTTTGACGTAGATCCCTGTTAGGGGGAGAGACGTGGAAGTATCTTCAGTATCGTTACTAGCTCATATTTGTGTTTTATATTTTGTTTCGTGAATACTGTTTTCGAAAATATTAAGATACTAGATAATTATTAATTTTTATCTGCCATGTGAAGGGTATTTTTTCAAAGGGCATCAAGATGACATACTTTAACTATTATTTTAGGCGTTTGATATATAATGATTTGTCGTGAAGGAATGTTAGATGAGATATGTATCAATGGAAGATTGCTAGCATTACATGAGGATATGGGTTTCAACCACGGCTATGTACCAAAGAATTATTTAAAATTGAGGTACAGCGTTTTACACCACTGGCTTTTCTGTGAAGGATTATATCCTGTCGAAACCTTTGTATATTTACTCAAATATTTCGTAGTAAACAATCAATAGTGTACTTATGTGAATCTACTAATTAATCTGCACTGAGCCGGGGTGGTGTATGTGGCCTAAACTCCATTGGTAAGAAGGCCTCTTTGGAAACTGGAGTCTCAAAAGAATTTGAACGTAGAATTTGAACGCAAATTATCATAACGCAATTGGTATGGATTAATAACTAAATACTTATAATGCATAAAATCGACTAAAAGACTAGTTTGTCTAGCCTTTACAAAAAGATAACGCTAGGAAAATTCTATTTTTCTTGTTTATTTGTTACTATTCGACGCAACAAAGTTATGCATCTAATAGATGTATTGTATTTAGCTTAAAATTTAGACACTATTGTAAATTACACTTCTTCCTAATATAATGCGGGTAAAATCTAGTATTTAAAAGCTCTTGCCAGTTTCGATAAAAAGCTTTATCGCTGCAGTTTCTGCATTATTACGTAACAGCGGTAAATAAGCCAATTTGCAAGGTAATCAGCCGAACGATAAATATCAATAATGAATACATTTTGTACCACGAAATCGACGTTGGAATAAACGCGCAGTTGAGGTACAAGCGGGTAAAGTAGTGTAGTTTTATAAGAAGGAAAAGGTATTTTATTTTATCGGTATTCATAGGTTTCTTTTAAAACGGTCAGAGTTTATTAATGCATTGTTTATTTAATTGATTTAAGGATAAACATGTTTTGGTTTCGATTGTTTTTTTTTTTATATATTTGAAGCTGTCATTGTACTCGTTATTATGACAAATGTTTGTTATAACAACTTAAAACAAACACTGAAGTTACGAAAAGATTTAGGTGTTTCACACATTTTGTCGAAAGACGAAGATTTTGTACAAAACCCATAATTTAGTTGCGAATTTGCGATTTTAGGTTAGAACTTGGAATAAAAGTCCAAAAAAAAGAATAATTACGAAATATTGGCAAATGTATGGAGTATAAAGATATAACACATTGAAATGTGACCAGAGGTACAGGCTATTTTTTTGCCATCTGTAATCCTTCTCTGACATTGCGTTCTTAATTTCATGGTATTACCGTAACACCCTAACCCTTATTAAGTACAGAGGGAAACACAAAACGCACTTATTTCGCGCAATAAGGTTAGCAATACGCAATACGCTAATAAACGTGTCGGTTTATTACACTTGCTTTAGCTTTCATACTGAAACCTAAACAACGGCGCTATTTTCTTTAGTACCGTACTGGGCCCGACCGCACCAGTTCCGGCTCATATTAACCGTTATCGCCCCATCTTAACTGCCCTGTTCTCGAAACTATAGCCTTCGTTGAAAATGATACACTTAATATCAATCAACCTGAAAACAACCTTATTTATTTAACGGTAAGGTTCCGACTGCTAAGCGACCTTGCACCCATTATTTCTCATTATTAAATTGATAAGAAAAATACGATTGTACCGGATTAGAGTTTGGACCATATCAGTGGGTTGTAGAGTGGATTTTTGAATGGGATGTTGTGTTTTAAGGTTCTAGAATTGGAAGAGTTATTATGGATATACTTGTAGATAGGGCTCGGAATCCTTTGTTTGAAACAATGACAGAAATTATGCTGCTTTTGTTTGTGGGCTGATCGGAAACGAGGATATGTGGAATTTTTGATGGCAATTGAGGATTCGTTGTATGATAACGATTCGAAAGCCTGTAATTACAGATTTTAACTGTACCTACTCAATAATACTGAGGGAATTTTTTACAATCCATACAAATACTGTTACCACATACCATCAGAAATTACTACTATTTTTAATTTCATTGTCAATTTAATCAACTTTGTGGAGCTTTTCACACTATCATTGCATCGACCAAGACAAAACCTGTTGGTAAAAAGTATTACACTTTACAAATTAGTATATTAACTTGAAGCGGCTGCTGCTTTGTAATTTCGTTTCGTAAATTATAATAGGTAGTTTTAATATTTCATAAATTATTTTTTTAATCTTGAAGAGCCTATATCTTGACTCGTTCTTGACTGATTTGGTTCATTCTCACTCGTAAAACGTGTTACGTTTAAATATTCAACAATATTTCCAAATATTTTGAAAATTATCTGATAAATAGCGTGAAACCAAATTTCGCCTCTTTTTGAGGAAAATACTAACGAAATCAAAAATCGCTAATATATAAAACCTGTGTACCAAATTAAAAAAAATCCCACCTTAGTATTATATACTTCGGGACTATTCGCGCACTAAAATTTCGAGATAAATAAATACCTCATCACCCCGACGTTTTGGCCGAGTTGCATCGACCGTGGTCACGGGTATGATGAGGTATTTATTTATCTCGTAATTTTAGTGCGCGATTAGCCCCGTAGTATATAATAATAATGTGTTCATATCGCGATAGTTTAAAACCAACAAAAATGCTACCTGTAGACAAAAATCAACATCCAAACAAACGCAAGCAAAATCGACGAGCGGAAGCACAGACCTCGCTTCGCTTAGTTCAATAAAGCATCGCCTCTTATCACCTGTAGCCTAGCCATCCTTAATGACACTTTACCAACATTACATATTCTATATCCAATACGACTTTAGTTCCGAAGTGACGTGACAAACTCAAGTGCGTGTGACAAACTGCTTTACCCTAATTTCCTGCCAACCGCACCGTCGCTCACAGAATCCTAATAGTTTAACCCACTTGTGTTGAGTAGTGATGGTGACACACTCTTTCAAAATCTAGTAAGTAAATCTTGAATTGGTTTTAAAACTTTAATGATTTCAATAAAAGAGAAAAAATAGATTTATTGTTATTAAAGATAATCTCTCGCAATAATAGTGTAGAGGGATATAAAGCCTGATTACAGAGGCGCCAGCGTAACTAAATTAGCTAAATATCATAGTTCTGTTTATTTTTCCCTTTAGGCATTCGATAGAGAGAACGCTTTTTATGCTGCTATTTAATTTACGCTGGCGCCTCTGTAATCGGGCTTATAGGAGTGATAAAATGGCGACACTAAAGTGATAGAATGGTGCAATGTCACGATGGTCAAATAATAAAGGTAGAAAAACGGACGATACGAATTTTAACTACATGTGACACTTGACGTGAAAACTCAGGTGCGTGTGACAAACTGCTTTATCCTAATTTTCTACCAACAGCTTCGTCGCTCACAGAATCTTAATAGTAGATATACTCACTTGTATTGAGTAGCGATTGAAGACATCACAATAAAAATCTTTAAAATACCTACCACAGAAACAAAAAAACACTCCTTTCTGGGGCATTCACGTCATAATTAGTATCTATTGATTTGATTTTCAAAAATTGGTAGAAGAATTTAATTTTACAACTTTTTAAAATATCGAAACTTACAACTACACTATCGTATAGAGTGATATATAGATATGTAGAGTGATACATATTATCACTTTACACTATCGTGTAGAGTGATAATATGCGGAAATGATACTTCGGAGTGATAACATGGCGCTTCCAAGTGATAATATGATATTTATTAAATAAAATAAAATAAAAAAGCCTTTATTAGCCCCTCATAATAATTATAAACATTTGAATTACATAATTTGAAAGTTACATGAAACATAATATTAACAATAATTTATTCTTAAAATTAAATTTACCTTATTTAACTAGGGCACCCAAATCTTGGTGAAGGCCTCCTTCATGTCTCGCCATACAGTTCGGTCTTGCACTAGACGGGTCCAGGCAGCACCTGCGACCTCAGTAATGTCGTCACTCCATCTTTTTTTCGGTCGTCCTCTATATCTTAAGGTGTCTCTAGGATGCCAATGAATAATGCGCTCGCTCCATCTGCCATCCTCTGCCCTTGCAAGATGACCAGCCCACTTCCATTTAAGATTACAGAGCATTGATGCCGCGTCTATCACTTTTGTCTTCTCTCGTATCTCAGTGTTTCTGACTTTGTCTCTGAGAGTAAGACTAAGCATCGAACGCTCTGCCGTTCTCTAGAAAGTGGCTATTTTCTTTACTATTTTATATAATATAATATTTAGTAGTGATAATATAGCGCAATGAGATAGTGGACAAATTGAGTTACAAAATGTCATAAAATCAGATCTTAATTATCTGCTTTGTATGATAATAAGAAATACTCAAGTACTCATCACTGTAAAATGTACCAATTTTTTTACGAATCTACCTTAGAATAGTACTAAAATAACACCAAGCTGCAAGATTCAACTTTAATGACCATGGTAAGGAAGATTTCTATCGCTTTTATCGAGCC
Organism: Hypomecis punctinalis; assembly: GCA_949316475.1. Taxonomy (NCBI): domain Eukaryota; kingdom Metazoa; phylum Arthropoda; class Insecta; order Lepidoptera; family Geometridae; genus Hypomecis; species Hypomecis punctinalis. Next base: position 23,870,635 of record OX438804.1, read on the forward strand.
CTAAATAAATTCAAGTTCTTGTTAAAATACAAAGTTGTACGTCACTAGTGTAAAGTGATACGCGGAGGTAGATGCTCCGTAGTGATAAAATGGCGCATCGTGATGGTGGACAAATGGGAAGGTTACGGAAATGTAGCCCTTTGATTGGCCGATACGAGGTTTAAAGCCTGCCGTCACGTAAGTGATTACCTTACTTGTAAGTTCGTGTACTCGTAGAAATGAAGATAGTTGAAACATGGATCCATTCAGTTTACATGTGGTATTTGTAAATTTAACACCTACTTTTTACCCATATCTCAGCAAAATAAATATTTTGACTTTTTTTTTATTGGGAAATTACAAACCACAGACTCCAGGGTCTGTGCCTTTTGTTTACTAAAATATTCAATTATTCGATTTTACTGTACAAAAAGAGTTAGTACCTACAATAGAGATGGGTTAGTTTAAATTTTAGCGATTTCGATTTTTTGCATTTTCTGAGAAGATTTACTGTAGTAACATATATATTTTTTGTCACCATCGGAAAGTAGAGATTTCAACAAACAGAAAACATACCAACTTTTTGAAAAAAAGCTGATATTTTGACGGTTGAATTTTCGATGGAAAATTAGGGTGTTTTTTCGATATTAATTCAAAATAAGGTGAAAAAAATTAATATTTTTAATCAAATAAATTACAGCGTATTTGGGACATAAAAAGGTAAGTTTTCACCAAATTTCGTTAAAAAAAAAAATTTTTTGTAAAAGATAGAAAATAAAAAACCAAAACTTGGTTTTTTGTATTTTTCACATAAATTTTGAGGTTATGTGAAAAAAGTGTCAATAAAAAAGTTTTAGATCTTTTTATTACCTACAACTTTGCGATTTGACTTTTTTCGATAGAAGTTTTATTTTTGCCGGAAATCGAGAAAAACCGTTTTTTACCCTTAAAACCCCCCCTCCATCCCCTTCCCGACCTCAGATCGCCCGTAAATTATTTTTCCTTTTATTTTTATAATATTCCCCTCCTTTTCTTATGGGTTTCATCCTACTATTATTTTTTTTCACTTTTCATTATTTTTAAAGGCTTCTACTCTGGTGTATAATTAATAAGATAGTTCGAATAATTTCTATTTGGATCATCTCTCTTGACTTATTTGCTGAAAATATACATAATAAACTGTATACCTATATAATCTATACATAGATTAGGTATATTTGAGATTTTAGAAAATAAGTTAAGTGAGATAATTCAAATATAAATTACTTGGACTACTTATCACATTTCACCTACCAATTACAGCATTTCGGAGGCAAATTGTAGTTTTAGTTGTTTTTATTTATTTGAACTAACTTTCCTAGTAACAATAAAAAAAAGCGCAATAACTAACTGTAACGGAAGTTAGTAGCATAGATATAGTGTACTTACTAACATACGAGTAATACGTTTATAAGCGCTCATAGCGTAGTTTGACGAGGCGTTCGACAGCGATCACCGAAGTTAAGGCGCTGCCCAAAAACAAAAATCCGTAAAACGTCATGTTTTTCGTCGCACAGTTAGGCGTAACTGTTACTGATGCAAACTTAAAAAAAATACTTAGTACCTACAGAATAATAGTTCACAAGAGAGACTTTTTCAATAATATTGCAAAAAAAATATCTGGTATCTTTAAAAAATTGACAAAAAAAGCTTTAGAAAAAAATCTTTCATTTCGCATTTCTCAATATTAAGATCGGTAACTACTATATTTTTCGTAATCATAAAACGTTTTATTGCAAACTCGGCTTCATTTCTTTTTAAACGAACTAAAACTGAGAAAAATTATCGAATACTCATCTCGAGTTTCGTCTAAAAACAATCGACACGCGATTTTAGACTCTATTTGTATACTGCAAGACATTATTGTAAAATACCTAAAAGTTTACTGTTGGAGCGCCTTAAGCTACGTACGGCAAAGTCAGCCTTCGGATGGGTGACCGCGGCGCGGGTGGCATTTACAACTAAACGTTACCGTGTCTCGGATGAGATGTTAAATTGTAAGCTCCTGTTGTATTAACCGTTGAGCCATGTCAGTGTCCTTCAAGCGGCTTAAAAACTCTGACACCAGGGCAAGCTTGTAGCCACTCGGTCTATACGAACGTTTTTAGGGTTCCCTACCACAAACGGAAAAAACGGAACCCTTATATGATCACTTTGTTGTCCGTCTGTCCGTCTGTGTGTATGTCAAGACTCTTTATATTGAGTACGCGTAAAGATATCTAGAAAGAAATAAATATAGATAGAAATTTAAACTGTATACGTATATTTATGGTCTCTTGCAGTTGCGTAAAAGACAAACTTCTCAGTTATCGTTTAAATAATTTAGAGCCGTTTATGTCGTAAAAAAACACATATTTTGCACTCACAAAAATCAAAACCTACAGGATAATTCCCGTTGACATAAAACTATGAAATTTGGCGAGAAGCATTGTCTCAAAATACACATATAGAAATAAATCTGAAAACTGTACATTTTTATTTAAATCACGAAAAATAGGGCTTCAAAATTCACAAAATATGGGTTCAAAATTTAAAGTGAGTAAATCGTATCATGTAAGGTATAATATAAGAGAACTTCATTAGCACGTGCTAAAACAGATTTTTAATTATTTTAACAACGTGTTTGTACGGAACCCTCGATGTGCGAGCCTGACTCGCACTCGTCCTGTTTTTGATGTTATTGTTGGTATTCTATATATGATAAGCACCACAGAGCTATAACAACCAAAGGGGTCGATCGAGAAAATTGGAAGGAGATACATAGATTTAATATGACATGAGTTAGAAAAAGACAAGAAAAATATCTGGATTCAGTGGCTGATCGAGTTTTTCTCCCGAAAGTATTAAATTTTAATTCATATTTGACAGTTTTGATAGCTTTGGGCAGGATTTTCCATACATTTTTGTGGTTGAGAATCGCCTCAAGCGACTACAGCGCTATCTCACTGGTTGTATTAGCTCTGTGATAAGTACAAAGAAAATGCACAGCTGACTTGTCAACGCCTAGGGCGTTATTATTACCGAGAAACTCGTCAAAATTTTGCTAATTCAAAGAACTTCCACAGTTTGGCCAAATCGTCAAAACCTTCCAATTTTGCGGACGGACACCCATCGAGGTCAGATGCCATCTCAGGTATTTCATAAATTTCCATTCCGCACAATATGAAATCCAATTCCGTTATCAATCCTAAATTATGATCCTCGAGCCAACCCATCTCGATCTCGGTAAGTGAAAGCCGAAGTGAAACCCTACGCGAGCTCGAACTTATTACTCGATGTCATTCGCATGTTAGTAGGAATTTCGAGAACCTACGGTACGCGTCACGTTGTCGAGTGCTCATATCTTTCAAGATTTTCTCTTAATAGGGAAGGAATTTCAATTTAAATATTTTAAAATGAAATTTTGGATGTGTGCCAACGCGTTGGCAGCTTGAGTTTAGTGCTTTTAGCACTATAATGTTTTCTACTTTTGCATCATGCTGAGAAAAGTCTAATAGTGCATTTGTTAGATTTTCAAACAGTGTTATTAGAAATCTATTGGGTAAGCCTACGTTTAGCAATAAATGTTCTATGGCCAAAATGATGAAAATAATCAAACAGGTCAATGATAGGCCAATAAATTAACTGATAGTCAACGGTATCAATTTTGATATCTTTATCTAGTGATTAACGTAATAAAAAACCGAAAAAATAAATTAATAAACTGCATAAGGCTATGCGTATACAATGATGTTCAATATGCATGCAAAATAAAAATGAGATAAGTAATATCAAAAGTTTTTTGCTTTGGTATTAGTTAACTGATCAGAAGCATCCCGACGTCTGTAACGAATCTGTAATTAGATACTCAATTTTAGCAATAAAAGTACTTGGAAATAAATTATGTTTATTAAAATATTTGGTAATAAATCCAAACTCGATGAAAATAAATTTATATACACACTGAACCATTCCTTTGAAATCTGTTCGTTGTGAATATTTAACGGATATAACCAATTAACCAATAAAATTATATCAGTGGAATTCTGACATACAAGCAATTCTCAGGAATTAAATTTATATGAAATCATTAAATGGAGCAAACCAAATGAATATGTAATACAGTAAAATTAATAATGAAATAAGCTTTGCACTTGGTTTTTTAAAAAGAAACAACAAATAAAGTTAAAACAAAATCGATAATTATGATGTGAATTAACAGCAAACTCAATCGAAGCAAAGACAAAAATTCGAAGTTATAAAGATAAACAAAAGTACGATTTACATTTAAATTGTATGGAAGCAGAATAAATTAATTATAAAATCAGCCTACTTTGCTCCTTAATACCCTCGCAGGCTACTTATAACATAGCAAATAAGGAAATATGTAACGAAGAGTAATGAAAACCACCAGATTGTGTAGCATCCCATAAAACTCAATGGAGTACCCACCTCTGTGTGCATAGGCCCTTTTTCAATATTTCGGCGAACCTTCCTCACAATTGTCAAACTTCAGCCACAAGTTGGTGCTCACAAATCGCATAACAGATCAGGAAATTGTGGTCGAGATGTAGAAAACCGTGCTTCATCTTTTGAGAAAATTAATCTTACTAGTAATTCTTTGTTACATTGAAAAAAAAAATTAACAAAAATCCAATCATCCACCGTCCATCAGCCATTGGACGTCCATTGCTGGATATGCCTTCTTAGATTATGGGACTTTTCGTAATGATAATTCAGTTTAACACAGTATAAACTTATATTTCTTTCTACACATATACGAACAGCAAGAACACCAGAGTTACGAATAATGGCGGCAAAAGTGTTGCCATTGATGACAAATGAATATTCTACTTAAGTTAAATTTTGATTACTTTTCAATTATTATTCTAACACTCCCACTAAAATTTAACTATACTAATTTACTCTACTACAAAAAAAATATTCTAATCAATGTACAAAATCTGATCCCTCAACTGTTCAAAAGTTTGAGTGGGCAAAGCTTTCGTTAAAATATCAGCCAACTGGTTTTTACTTGGAACATAATTAAGCTTAACTAAGCCCAGTTCAACCTTTTCTCTAATAAAGTTATATTTGACATCAATATGTTTTGTTTTCTTATGATAAATAGGGTTGTTGATTAACTTAATTGCACTTTGGTTATCAACATTTAATGTGATGCAATCACAACTTTCACCCAAATCATACATTAATTGCTGCAACCACAATATTTCTTTAGCAGATTCACAAGCAGCTACAAATTCTGCCTCTGTGGTGGAGAGAGCAATGGTCTTCTGTTTCTGGCTAGACCATGTGATTGGTCCTCCATTCATAATAAACAGATATCCTGTAGTAGATTTACGCGTATCTACATCACTTGCAAAATCTGAATCTGAGTATCCAACAAGATCACCACTTTCTCCATATTTTATACGAAAACTTTTACTATTTATTAAATATCTAATTATACGTTTAACAGCATTCACATGTTGTTGACTTGGATTATTAACATATCTGCTTAATACGTTAACAGCAAAAGAAATATCAGGCCTTGAGACGGAGCTCAAAAATATTAGGGAACCTATGGCCTCTCTGTAAGGAAAATTAACAACATTTTCATCAATTTTTTTTGTAATAATCACATTAACATCAGCTGGAGTATTGGCAGGGTTTGCATTATTCATACAAAACCTCTCAATAATCTGATTGATATAATTTTCTTGGTGTAAATAAATGCTGTTATTTATTCTTTCTATCTGCATTCCAACAAAATATTTGAGATCTAATTCTTTGATTTTAAACTCTCTTTCTAAGTATTCTATTATTTCTTTATTTAATCGTTTATTAGATGAAATTATAAGGGCATCATCCACATAGATAATTAAAATTACCCTATCCCCCTCAAAAATTCCTGTATAGATGCAATTATCAGCTTGTGATTGAACAAAACCATATTTTGTTAAAAATGCAGTGAAAGTTTTGTTCCAGCAACGAGATGCTTGTTTTAAGCCATACAAAGATTTATTTAATTTTAATACAAAATCATTTTTAAATTTTATCTCATCATCATCATTTTTAATTGATAATCCTTCTGGTATATCTATGAAAATATCTTCCTCAAGAAACCCATTCAAAAAAGCTGTTTTTACATCAAATTGTTGAATTTCTAAATTATATTTTGCAGCAATTGAAAGTACTATTCTTATAGAATCATAACGGGTTGTTGGAGAAAATATTTCCTGATAATCAATATCCTTAATCTGATTAAAGCCACGTGCACATAAACGAGCCTTGTACCGTACGACTTCATCATTCTCATTTTTCTTTACAGTAAAAACCCACTTTGTAGTAAGGGTTCGCTGATCAGTCCTCTTAACTGCAGTCCAAGTATCATTTTCTTTATGTGCAGAGAGTTCTTCTTTAATAGCTTTAGACCACTCAGCCCTTTGTGGACTATTCAGTGCTTCAACATATGTTTGAGGCAACGATAGTTCAACAATGTTTGCTTCATAATTTCTATTAACTCGTGGTCTAAAATTTATGTTCTGTACTACTGAATCGTCTAATTCTTCAGACGGTTCATAGGTTGGATCATCACTGTTATTGCTGGTGCAACTCAACAAGCTATCCTCACTCTCCTTTATCGGGCTTCCAACTGGAGTAGCATCAAGGTCAATTTCTTCACTCTCATTTATAACTTCATCATCAATAATAGTTATTGGAGCTATATTTTTCCTTGTGCTTGGAATTTGATGTTCGTCAAAAACTACATTTCTTGAGATGGTTATTTTCTTTGTATTTGTATCATACATTCGGTAGTTGGTGTGGTCATAGCCTACAAGTATCATTTTCTTACTCTTCTTGTCCAATTTTGTTCGGAGTTGATCTGGAACATGAACATAACCAACACTACCAAACACCTTTACATGGCCCAACTGAGGTTTGGTACCGTTCCACAATTCAAATGGTGTTGTATTAGGAGTCTGGGTAGAGGAAGTTCTATTTAATATGTAAACTGCACAGTTGACAGCTTCTCCCCATAGCTCTAGTGGCATATCTCGTGCGTATAACATAGAACGAGCACTTTCCACAATGGTACGATTTTCTCTTTCTGAACGTCCATTCTGCTCTGGTGTATATGGTGCAGTACGTTCATGAACTATCCCTTCTTTCTCCAAATACTCCTTAAAAGCATTATTCACATATTCAGTTCCATTGTCGGTATGCAATATTCTAATATTGTGCATGAATTTATTTTTAATCATAGCATTGTATTTCTTAAAAGCTTCCATGACATCACTTTTATTTTTAATAAGATATACATGCCTGTAACTAGTAGCAGCATCTTTGAACAGTAAAAAATATCTCATACCTTGTATTGATGAAACACTCATGGGTCCACAGACATCGCTGTATACTAAATCACCTGGCTGTAGTTCTCCTCGCTGTGATTTGTGAAATGGAAACTTGCATTGCTTTCCATATGCACATGCCTCACAAACAAAATCATTTTGTCCATTATCAATCACTTTCAGTCCCTCAACAACACTATTTGCACTCATGTCTTTAATTTGCTTTAGATTAATATGTCCTAACCTTTCATGCCACATTTTAATATCACTTTGATTATTTTGAACCAAATTACATGTGTCCGGAATCACTGTTTTTATATTTAACTCATATAAATTGTTTTCTTTAATTTTTCCACTCATTACCACTTTATTGTCTTTGTAAATTAGGGCATTTGTATCTTTTTTTACAATAGAATAAGATTTTCTTATTATCACACCTTCCGAGAACAAGTTTCTCCTCAAACTTGGAACATAGAGAACATCATTCAGTTCACTTGTCTCCCACTGTCCATTGACATATCTTTTTATCATCACTCTTCCTGTACCACATACTTCCACAGATTGTTTATTTCCCAATGTCAATGATTTCTGGTTGCATTCAAATAATTCCAAAAAGAAATCTTTTCTAAACGTCATGTGGGCAGAGGCGCCACTATCAAGAATCCAAACATTTTCTTCGGCATCACAAGTAATATTTTCCACATTGAATGCTAACATATCTGCACCTTCTTTTTGAGGTTTTCTGTTATTGAATTTTCTTGGAGCACGACATTCTCTAGAAAAATGGCCTCGCTTGCCACAATTATAGCATTCAAACCTGTGCTTGGTCATTTTACTTTGATTTACACCGCTTCCACTTGCTACTGGTTCATTTTGTTTTGGCTTTCTCCCTTTATTGGCAACATAAAGAGCTATTTCTTGTTCCTCTTCACTTGCTAAGCTCGCTTCTTCATCCAACAAACGTGCAGTCAAATTAACAATAGTTTGTTGCTTTGGGTCTAATGACATCCACGCTTGACGTAGTGATCTATACTTGGAGGGCAAATTTCCCAATATCTTTGTAATGATTGCCATGTCACTAACAGCTTCACCACTCTCTTTCAACTGTTTGGCTAAAGTTTCAACTTTGGAGATGTGTTGAGCTACGCTGTCACCGGGTGACATTTTATACTGATAAAACTTTTCGTGGATTAACATTTTGCACAGTTCGCTCTTTTGTTCATAGATGGATTCAAGCTTAGACATAATTTCTTGAGCGGTTTCACAATTCTCAATCAACGTGATCTGGTTGAAGTCCATAGATGAGGTTATGATGAACATCGCCATGCCATCATTCTTTAACCAATCCGCACTGTTTTGTTCTGGTTTTGGTAGGGAAATGTCGATACCTTTGGCTTTCAACGCACATTTTATCTGAAACTTCCATTGTCGAAAGTTATTTCCGTCAAATTTTTCAAAGTTCATTGCACGTGAGGTATCCATTTTGACAAAAACTTTCTTCGTGATTGTAACTTTTTCTTTGCGATTTGTATTGTTTTTCTATTTGCAGAGTATCCTGGGCCCCATAACCTCTTAGATTATGGGACTTTTCGTAATGATAATTCAGTTTAACACAGTATAAACTTATATTTCTTTCTACACATATACGAACAGCAAGAACACCAGAGTTACGAATAATGGCGGCAAAAGTGTTGCCATTGATGACAAATGAATATTCTACTTAAGTTAAATTTTGATTACTTTTCAATTATTATTCTAACATGCCTCCCCTATGGATCTCAAATAATATCGTTTAAAAGCAGCTTGCATCCAGCGGGATCTTGCGATCTTAATGAATTCTGACACAGTGCTTCCTAGTACGTGGTCTCTACTCGACAAAAAACTAGTCTTATTTAATAATTTTGAGTAGTTTCTTCATCGTCATTATGACTATTATCACCCTGTGTCAAACCACTGCCGAGTACAGGCCTTTTCTCTCTTGTTTCGTTGATCCGTGTCGTGGGTTAATCTCATCCATTAAAGTAGATTCTTACTGTAAATTTTATAATAGAATAATACAAATAACTTTGACGTAGTGTCAGAGAGATCTGTTGAAAAATATTATTATTATTAAGCCTTTATTTACTGAAAAATACAATTGTAACTTAACTATTTTTATAACACTTCGGATAGAACATTTTCCAGTACGTCCGTAGACGCAAAAGCCTCCTCCAGATTCTTCCATTCTCCTCTGTCTTGTGCTAATCTTGTCCATAATGGTCCACCTACTTTTTTGACATCATCTACCCATCTCCTCATCTGTCTTCCTCTTTTTCTCCTTATGTTATACCTTGGTTGCCATTCCGTTATTATTTTGGTCCACTTCTCTGTTTTATCTCGTATCATGTGCCCGGCCCATTTCCATTTTTGATGTCTTATTTTTAGAATCGCGTCTTTCACCTTTGTTTTTTTCCTTATTTCGGTGGCTTTGATTTTGTCTAGTAGTCTTAGGCCCAAAACACTTCTCTCCATACTTCTTTGGCATGATCTTATCTTGGTCACGTTTCTTTGTGACATGGCCCATGTTTGACAGCCGTAAGTTAGACATGGTAAGATACAGGTGTCAAGTAGCTTTCTTTTAACTTTTATATGATAGGTGTTGCTTTTCATTACTTCTTTTAGGGACCAAAAGCTTTTCCAGGAATTTGCAACCCTTGTATCAATTTCCCGATCCATGTAGTCTTTGAACGATATAATTTGACCTAGATAGGTATATGAAGTGACATATTCCATATCAGTACCTTCAAGTGTGACTGCTTTTGGTTCTTGGTTTGTCATTAACTTAGTTTTCTCTTTGTTGATTGTCAGGCCAGCTTCTTTGCTAGTTTTTGCTAGTTCTGTTAGCATTTTTTGTAGTTTATCGGCCTGGTCAGTTATTAACACCAAGTCGTCTGCAAACCTGAGGTGATTAAGCATAGTACCATTTATATTTATCCCGAAGTCATCCCAATCCATTTTTCTAAATATTTGTTCTAGGACTGCTGAAAATAATATTGGTGATATAGGGTCTCCTTGTCTAACTCCACGTTTTACTGGGAATTGCTTTCCTGTCGATTCGAGTCTGATTTGGGCAGAGCTATTTTTATAGATGTTTTTAAGTATTTCGATGTATTTATTTTCAGTCACTTGATGTTTTAGTGCATGCCATATTTCTTTGTGGTAAAGCGAATCAAATGCTTTACTATAATCTACAAACGCTAGGTACAAAGGTTTTCCATACTCTTGGTGTTTTTCTATAAGCTGTCTCAATACATGAATATGGTCTATAGTAGAAAAGTTTGTTCTAAAGCCAGCTTGTTCTTTTGGCTGTTGCTCATCTAGATTTTTAGTCAATCTTTTCAATATTATTTTTGAAAATATTTTGTATATATTTGACATTAAACTGATTGGTCTATAATTGCCTATGTCGTTTCTATTTCCCTTCTTGTGTATTAGTACTATGACACTGTTGGTCCATTGAATAGGTATATATTCCGATTTTAATATTTCATTGTAAAGGTTCGTTAGTATTTTGGCCGATCCTTGTGCTGTTATTTTTATAATGTCATTGCTAATGTTATCAGGTCCTGGAGATGTATTTTTCTTTTGTGAGTTTATAGCGTGGAGAACTTCGCTTTCCAGAATTTCAGGTTCCGGAATTTTCATCTCCGTCGTCATCGGTTTCAATTCCTGCGTTTGATATATTTTGAGTTGGATCCTCTTGTGAATAGAGTTTAGTGTAAAATTCTGTTGCAATGTCCAGTAATGGTTGTCTCTGCGTCTCTAGGTTTCCTTTCTTGTTTATTAGGTTGGGTATCCATTCTTTGGTGTCTTTTAACTCCTTGAGTGCTCTTTTTATACCTCCCGTTTTGGCAATGTGGTTGTTGATACATTTTTTCCTCTTCTTTTCCTTATCTGTTTTTATGCTGTGGTTTATTTTCTTACTTATTGATGTGATTTCTTTCATTATGGTTTTATCAGTTCTTTTTGGTAGAAGCGCTTTTCTTTGTGCAATAAGCTCCATTGTTTTTTGACTGAGAGTGTGATTTTTTGTTGTTTCTTTTCTGGTGTTTTTGAAAAGTCTCTGTATTTCTTTGTCATACTTTATTTGGACTAGGTGGGACATTTCTGTGGGTATACTGTTTTCATCTATATTTCCTTTGATTTTTTTGTAGTTATTTATATGTTGCCTTGCTTGTTTTGGATCTTTGAAATATATTGTTGCTCTTACCATCCTATGGTTGCTATTGAAATTAAATTGCTGTAGGACATTGACATTTTGAAATACTTTTGGCTTATTTGATGCTATATAGTCAATTTCATTCTTGTATTTTCCGTCTGGAGAGATCCAAGTCCATTTTTTTGATTGTTTTCTATTGAAAAATGTATTCATATATGATATTTTGTGTTGCAGAGCTAGATCTATCATTTTTTCTCCATTTGGGGTTGTGATTCCGTTACTGTATTTACCAATAACGTCTTGTAAGCCTTGTGTTTGGGTTCCTATCCTGCCATTAAAGTCTCCCATCAGAATTAGGTTCTTATGTGCCTTATCAAGTGCTTTTGATAGTTCATCGTAAAAATTAATTTTTACTTCTTCATTGCTTGATTCCGTTGGGGCATATATCTGTATTACAGACCATTTATCTTTGTATCCCGGTAGTTTCAAATTTAAGACGGCAATCCTATCAGAGATTCCAATGAATTCTTGAATGCATTTTTTTAGATGAGGTTTAACTATAAACCCCACTCCATACATGCCTTTTCTTATGCCTTTATAGTAAAAGATGAGATCATCGTGTTCTTCAATACATTCTCCTTGGCGTCTTATTTCACTTAGTCCTAGGATATCCCAGTTTATTTCGTTGAGAGCAATTTTCAATTCTATTAGCTTAGAGTTAGTTCGTAATGTTAGTGCATTTAATGTTCCGATATATAATTTATTGTTTTTCTTGCTATGGTTGTTAACTACTGGAGGGTGGCGGTCATTGGCCCCCACGGTGACCAGCCGGCTTGGGGGAGGATTTTCGTTTATTGGTGTAGTTTCTTTTGAGTCTTGTTTCGTATTCCGGTTTCCGTCGTGCAAAGTTAGTTTTTTGTTGTTTCAGTATATGAGCTAGAGCGAGCTCTCATGTAATCAGATATAGTGTTCGTTCTATTTTGTTTCTTTGGGACGTTTTTTATTGCAGTTGTTGGAGCATCTGATAGTTGAAGAGGAGAAATTGAGGTTTCCCGTTTTCTTTTCTCTCGATTGGTTTCTTTGTGGTCCTTTTTGACAACTAGAGTATCGTTCCTCAGGTATGCCAAGTTCCCTTTCTTCCTTTCTTCTTCTAGTTTTGGTTGCAGCTGCTTTCTTTTTTCAAGTACCTCTTTACTGAAGTCTTCTTTGATATATATAGGCTCCACGAGTTTCTTTTTGTTTTTCAGAACTTCTGTTTTCTTCCAGTTTGTTACGAAGTGAACCATGATGTGGCGTGGTTTATCGTTTCTTTTTCCCAAACGATATGCTTTATTTATCTCGCTATGGTCTATTGTCAAATTCATCTGATTCCGAATCACATGAGCTATGAGTTCTTGTATCGGTTTTCTTTCATCTTTTCCTTCTTCTATACCAAAGAATAACAGGTTATTATTTCTTTTTTCAACCTCCAGATATTTCAATTGATACTTTAATTTGTCGACTTCTGATTTCAACTTTTTGTTTTCTTCTATGAGAGGTCCTAATTGGTCTTGAATTTTTTCGGTGACTGTTTTTGTTACTGCTTCAGTAATAGTAAGAGTTTGTTTTGCCATCTGCTCCTGAATTTTTTCTAGCATTATATTCATATCCATTTTTTTGAGCTAAAAAAATTGCTAATTAGCTACTTTCTTTCTCGTACTGGTAATAACTACCAAGTAGCAGTTTTTTTTTTTTTGAGTGGCAACTCTGTCTCGCATGCGTGAAATGTCAAGATCAAATGCTGAATGAATGTGACAGCTGACAGATCACAGCGGATATGAAGTTCAAGTCAAGAATGAAGTTATTTATCAATTTTGAGGTTATGTTGTTGATACCTGATTTGATACGATTTCTTTGTTTCTTCTGTTTTTACTTGGTGTTTGATCTTGAAATCACTTACAGGACTATTAATAGTGGTGTTTTGATTCAGTGTAAATAGTGACACAGGTGATAAAACACTTTTTCTTGATATAACTGGTAAGAACTTTGACAATCGCACTTCACTCGCTTGGCTCGAAACCGGAACTGTTGAAAAATATACCTAAGGAATAAAAAATAGGAAGATACGTAGACTAGTAGTACAGACAAAGTTAGCAATTAACAATATGGCCCTGCAGATTAACTTGGTGAACTGGCAGTCACACGCGGAACTTACTTGTAATTCTTCAAAGCGAAACAATCTGGTGAAAAAAATCTTGAATGATGGTTACGCTGAGTAAATTACTCACTTGAGTTAGCGTAGACACGTAGTCCATTCACAACACCGACAGCTAAAATTTCATTAAATACAAGCTGGTTTCGTTCGTTTCTATTAGAAATCTATTGCGGTGGCCTATTGTAGGACGTATACATCAAAATCCGTCCTACTGCACGAATTGTTACTAACTTTTAACCCTTAACCACCTACCACCTATTTTTGTAACGTAACATTATGAACCGTGAAGCATTCAAATTACTGGGATACTTGTTTATACTTTAGACCTTAATTTTAGACCTTTATTTTTCTTTCTAAAATCTCATGATTTGATATAATAGTTCGAGAACAAGTTATTTTAACCTAAAAGACTCATTTAAAATAATGAGATTAAATTAACAAGAAACATAAAATACGAAACTTTTGGATTAGTTTCTTGAAGTATAGGATATTATCATAATCATAATAATTTATTTCATAAATACTATTTACACGTCATGTTAAATCATATTTAAAGCATAATAATACAATATAATAGTTACAATGTCAAATAAAAGTAATAATAGATTAAATAACAAATAGTAATAAATTGTAGTTCAATGAAATCAAATATGTCAACTATTGTTATCGACAGCTTATCAATTGTTCTATACAATACAATATATATTACCAATACAATTTAGTAGAAAATTAAAAATTAAGCAAAAATTTCAATAAAATTGCAACTGTTAAAGATGCTTTTTTTGCGGTAGTTTCAGTACATTTTCTATGCACACTCCAAACAAAAAGCACCTTTCTTATAAAACATAAGAACGGTCTTCTGTTTATTTGTATCACAAATGTAACTAAATTTTGGAATTCGCAGTGCAATTACATCATCATTATCATCATCGTTTCAGTAAAAAATAGTCACGTAACCACCTGCGTGCGGTCACACAGACCGGTGACGAATTATTTTTACTTACCCTGGTTACATTTGCGAGCATGTACTCTCGCCGAGCGCAAGTGTGGTTTTGCTTCTACGATACACACACACATCGAAATATTTGAATTTAAATTACGCTGCGGTCTCGCAGACCGCTGGTAGGTGGTTAAGAGTTAAACAATCATCATTTAATCAGTACAATAACTATATATAAATATCATCAATTCATTGAAAACATAAAATAGAAAACCGAACACAATAAAGGTTTCCTATACCAAACCGAGAGTCCTGCAAATAGAAAAACGCCAAGATTAAGTACTGCCAATACATTATTCTGTGCAGCCAGGCGACATTTGGCAGGTTTATCGAGAAAGTTCCCTTGTCCACAGTTGGGAACCGATATTACCCGGTTACGGATACAATTTTAACTAATATATTGTTGGGGAAATGTATGAGAGTTGTTCACAGTTCGTTATTTATTTGCCGTGTACTGATGTTTGAACGTTTTCCAATAAAGATAAGCACCTATTCGACTTATTTTATTGCGTAAGTCCTGTTGCGTAAGGAGGTAAGCTTTGGCTTTAAAGTTGTTTTAAGCTTATAACAGTCAGTCATATGTAAAACATTATTAGTATACTTATAGAAAGTTTTTTCTTTTCTCAGGTCTAAGTTACGATTTCAGGAAGAACATGGAACTCTTTATCAAAATATGTATTACGTACTCGGACTGCCTCGGTGGCTCAGTGGTTAGTGAACCTGACTTCTGTATCAAAGAGGCGTGGGTTCGATTCCCACCCAGATTTTTGTGACGCAAACATTTTTGTGATGAACATAAGTGTTCGCTCTGTGTCTGGGTGATATTTAGGTACTATCTATATAAGTATGTATTTAATATTATGTATAATTATGTAGTATATCAGTCTTTGGCAGCCACATTACAAGCTTTGCTTAGTTTGGGGTCAGAGACCGTGTGTAAGATGTCCCCCAATATTTATTTATTATTTATTTATTTACGTGAAAAATTTAATGTAATCTACAGTAAACTGGCTATTTTCTAAGTAAAGATACTTTTCCTAAGCCTTATGTTCACTTAAACGTATACTTTTACGTAATAAAAAAGATAACAGTTCTAAAATTTCGATATTCTGTTTAACTAATTATATAATCTACTAGCTGTCCCGGCGAACTTCGTTCCGCCTAACAGTCGATTAACGTAGCCTTAGTTACTCCCTATTACATCAGCTACCTGCCAATAATAGTTTCGTCAAAATTGGTCCAGCCATTTCAGAGATTAGTAGGAACAGACAGTCAGACAGACAAAAATTGTTAAAAATGTTATTTTGGTGTATGTACCGTATTTACCTATATTCATATGCATGTACTAAAAAACGGTTATTTCAAAAGGTTTGTGGACTCTCATGGTTATACATCCTATGAGACCATCTCGGAATTCGATAAAAACTAAGCTGTTGCTATTTATATTGTATCTATGTAATTTTGTATCGAAGCGCAGATTTCATAGATTGGCTCTGTAGAAGAAATAGTTCATAATGGTGTATGATGATATGACCCATATGATCTTATTATGTACTCTCTTAACTTACTCTACATTTTATTGTATTTTATTCATGTAAACCAAGTCTAAACAGCAATTTTGGCAATTTTAAAAGCGAAAACAGCAAGGGTTTGTTGGAGGTATCTACTCTATCTGCTCCATACACTTTATCTCACATAAATTACACAGAAATGACACGTCGGTGGGCGTGTTGTGTCGCCGTTAGCGAGGGGAAGTAGGCAAATTGTCTTTCCGCTCATTTGTCCACTTAGAAGTTGTATAAAGTGTATTGGATATGTGGAGAATCAAACTAATAAGTCCATTTTCATGTGTATTTGGTCACTATAAAATATGATACATTAGTTTCTTAAAATAATTATCATAGTTCTTGTTGACTAAGAATATGTGCTTTCGCCACGAGGCGCAAATCTAGAATGATCTCACCGAAAGATTAATATTTTTACATCTCTTCAGTTTCTTTTCTCGTTTCTTGATTGGCTGTTTTAAAACTACGCCGGAAGCAGTTCTTATTGGATAAAATGCGGCTGGTTGTTAAATCGGCCAATCATAAACCAGAGAAATGTTACCCTTACAAGTACTAGAAAATATCATTCGACATATTATATTTAAAAACCAGATCTAAATTTGGTGCAACGATTAAAAATCATGACAGATATTATAGATAGTTGACGTGTTAAATGAGGATAACAGTGGTTTGTGCATTCTTCCGCTATTCTGTCATTCTTCTTTTAGTTTGGTTTGATTAATATGAGAAACAGTGGTGGCCTAGAGGTAGTGATACCCGCCTTACAATCGTGAGGTCGTGGGTTCAAATCCCGGTCCCCGTACCAATGAGTTCTTTGGAATTTATGTACGGAATTTCACACCACTGGCTTTTCGGTGAAGGAAAACATCGTGAGGCAACCTGCATATGTCCGCAGAAGAAATTCGACGGCATATGTGAATCCACCAACCCGCACTGGGCCAGCGTGGTGGATATGGCCCAATCACCCTTCGTTGGTAGGCCTATGTCCTGCAGTGGACTATTCAAAGGCTGATACAGTACAGTACAATATGAGAATGTTTGCAACTGTGATACACAAGGCAAAGAAACAATGAATTAATAATTAAAATAAAATCTATTTATTAACCAGTAAAACGTAAGACTAATACTATTAGTTTGTTGCTCATCTGCCCGTCAGGGCGTCAGTTCATGTTTATGGAACGAATTAGAAACTGGAAATTTTGATATCTTAAAATGGCTTCAAGCTAAATATATATTTGAAGCAAAAAGAAAGGTTAATTACATTATTTGGAGTTAAAATAGAACATACAGAATAACTATATGTAGAAAGTTACATTACTGATACAATATTACACTCAAATCATAAGACAATCATCATTATTCACAGCCTTATTTATACCACTGCTGAGTATAGGCTTCTCTTTTAAGACAATCAGCAAGCAAAAAAACAATGACCATAACACTGCTTTGTTGCTGCTTGATAATTTTACAAACAAACCTTTTGAATTAAAAATAGATCTGTGGAAAATTTTGCGACAACAACAAATATCTACAACGAAACTAAACGCCGCGCATTCTTATTCCGAATATATTATTCCGCCAAATATTACACTCTCAATTCGAGAGCCTTCAAACCTGAAAACCGATAAAACAGGCAGTAATCCGCAGCCCTTCGGAAACGTCACTCGAATCCGTGGATGGGTGTGGGTGACGTCAAGTAATGTTACATTAGAGCTGGTCGAAATATTACGTCAAATGAACTGTTCATTCGAATAGCCTTGCTTGATTGTTTCTGTAGTAATACTAGGTCACCAACAAGCGAACTTACCTGAAACAAAGTTTAATATTAAAAAATCTTTCTTTTTGTGATGAACATTTCAAAATTTGACGCGTTCGCAGGATTTGAACCTGCATCTTTCTGGGATTCCGGCCCAGATGCTTTGTCCAAATTAAGCTAGAACGCTATCTACGAAAACGTCTAATTATTGAAAGTTGTTTATCATTTTTACATTGTTGGAAGCGCCATCTTGTGAGAACTGCTTAAACCAGTTAGTCACTTAATTTGAAATTATTAGAACTTCTACCATTAACGAGAAAATAGCGCATTGCTTAATCAATGAAATGATTTTTATCGTGCTTCACACACTAGGTGTATAGAGACATTATTTTTGTGGTAAATATTTCAAAAATTGACGCGTTGGTAGGATTTGAACCTGAATCTCTCTGAGATTCCGGCCCAGAAGCTTTGTCCAAATCAAGCTAGAACGCTATTTGCGAAAACGTCGAATTATTGAAAGTGGTTTATCATTTTTACCAACTACTACATTATTGGAAGTTAAATATTGATTGAATTTGAAGACCTCTCAAATCTAAAAGCGATATAACATGACAGTAATCCGCAGCGTTTCGGAAACGTCACTCGATGGGTGTGGGTGACGTCAAGTATTGACACATTAGAGATGGGTTGAAATACGTGTGTCGTTTAAATAGCTCGAATTTGAAATCATTGTATTGTCATCTTTGAAACACGATAGTAAAAAGATCCCTAAACAAACTAAAGTTACAGACATAACGGATCTTAGAAGATTTTAAGTTAATTTAGCGGTCGATATGTCTTAATGTACTCGTAACATGTAGAGCTGGATATGTCAAGTAGTCAAATGGGATCACGTACTAGTAAGCTCAACTGACGTTTATCGACAACGGAGACAGGCGATCTAATGAATATCTACAGAACTGATACGCCAGATTCAAATCTTTCCCAATCGGTTTAATTGATAGGATATAATCGATAGGAAATATCCAGCAAATATCCAGAAAAAGCAATTTAAGTTCATAACTTCATTCATAAATTCATAACGTCTGAATTGTGCTCTGTTTACTGATTTTTTTTTTATGAATTATAAGTTTTATAATTTGTTTAACCACAACTTGCCTAATACAAATGAGAGATGTGATGTAAAATATAGCAAGTTTACCTAAAATATTCTTATCTACTTCAACTGGTGGTAATGACACCTGCCTTACATTCGTGTGGTCGTGGGTTAAAATCCCGGTCCCGTACAAATTAATTCTTCGGAATTTATGTAAGGAATTTCACATCATTGGCTTTTCGGTGAAGGAAATTATCATGAGGCAACCTGCATACGTCCTTAGAAGAAATGCGACGGCGTATGTGAATACACCAACCCGCACTTGGCCAGCGTGGTGGATATGGCCCAATCACCCTTCGTAGGTAGGCCTGCGTCCTGCAGTGGACTATAATATTAAAAGGCAGTACTATTGATTAATGAATCAGATAATAAGAAAAAAAAACGTGCTCAGCACTGAGACATGATTAATATTTGATAGCAACGACAACGAGTGAGATTTTTTAGTTTCCCACTTATTTCAATTGTGTACATCTACCGTTTACCCAAAAATCCACTCAAGTGCAAGTTGTAGAAGTACCTTCACATTGGAAGCCGGTTCGAGAGGCACTCAGACCCTCTTGACTTTACACGTCTTCGGGAAAATTTAATCCAAGTGGGGACAAAATCATTCGTAGGTAGGAAATACCTTTTTGTGCCCGCTTGTGGTTTGACCACATTATTTGAGGGAAGCTATGATTAGTTACTTTAGTTGTGCTTTTGTGTGTGGTTTTTTGTCGTATTAAACATAATTATTTACTAAATAAAATTTTGTTAGCAATCTGGCTATGTTTTCATAGTTATACTTAACCTCTTTTTGTCAATTGACAATTAATTGATAAGCATAACTGCGTAAGCAAATAAATGAACGAAAGTTTTAATTTATACTCCATAAAATTTAACTTGATCTCTGCGACAGTTACAAATTGACATATTTAGAGTTGAGATAGTGGTGGAAAAAATCGATTTTCAAACAATGTTGTAATGAAATCGAATGAGTTGTTGAAGATGAGAAATTGGATTTTATTTACTTACTATTATTTAAGATCAAGTATGTACACATGCAAATAATGTTATGATATTAATTAAATACTCATAATAATGTAACGATAGTATTTATCGACGTTTTTCACTATTATCGATGCTAATGTAACATATAATTGGGTTTAATTTACATTGGGCATTACACATGTATAAAAAGGTTATGATATTAAAATATACAATAAAATTAATGATAAATTAAGTTTTATTTAAAATATCGTCAGTATAAACTATCGATATTTAAATTAAAACTCTATCTAAAACTCTGTGGTCACGATCATTCGTCGCCCATCACTAATCGACATGCCCATAAAATATGACATTGACAGGTACTGTCTGTACTATTAAGAAATACAGGACTTCATAGGCGTGATTTTTCTGACAGCTGTCGCAGAGATCAAGTAAAATTTTATAGAGTATAGTAACCAATAATTTCGCTTTGCTATGATTAGGATTAAATAAAAGGCTCCTACTGGAAATATTGTAAGCTAAAAGACTCTGTTTTTCCATATCCATACTACAGTTATATACATAAAAATAATAAATATAACAAAAAGTTTATTTTTGTGATGAACATTTCAAAAATTTGTTTTATTTTTATTAATGACAATACTACACTACTACTACATAGAAAGCAATTGGATCATACACAGACCCTTGAAGGTCTAAAGATAATCCAAGTGCTCAAGCCCATTGCCAGTTGGCAGCGTGCCCAGCATGCTGGCAGCATTGCCACGCTGAATGGCAATGCTTATACGTTGAGCCAAATAAACACCAAAAATTGACCCGCTCCAAAGCTTGGACTTGCTTGGACAAAGCATCTGGGCCGGAATCCCAGAGAAATGCAGGTTCAAATCGTGCGAGCGCGTCAATTTTTGAAATTTTTATCACAAAAAGAAACTTTCTATAAACCTAGTGTGTGCGGCACGATAAAAATCGTTTCATAAATGTAATAAAGTAACATTTATTACATTTATTATTTTTTACTTAAATAACTGTTTCACGGACTCCAGGTTCTGTGCCCTTTGTTAAGTTAGTGATTGCACACGACGCCGCCGCAAGAAGGAGCCCTCGATGTAAAGCAGTATTGCTCAGGGCTTGCACGCAATGCTAATGCAATTCTTACATTGCACTTACACACTTAGTCCTTATTTTTTCAAGATTTTTTTTATCGCGCATAAGGCCGCGCTTGACCTCCATGTCGCCGGATGGTAAGCGACGTTGTGAAGATAAATCAGTATTCGTGTTGTTCTAATTCATTGATCATTCACTTATTTATTTAGTTCTCTTTCTTTTGATGTCGCGTCTAAAATTACTACCAAAAATAAGCCGAAGAGGTAGTGACATAAATTCATGTTATCATTTTAAAAGTCTTGACCTGACGGGCTTTAATTGTGGGTGATGATATCTACAACTGTTATTATCATTTAATTTGGTTGATCTGTTAAAACTAGGTCAATTCACTAATAACCATTGTTTTATAAGTAACTGTATTGTTAATGTGGCTTGATCTATAAATATTCTACATTGATCAAGATGATAAGCAGTATGATAAATGTACGAGTAATTAAGTTAAAATTATTACATACACGCACGTATTTTTATGGATAAGAGCATTAAATTGATTGAGATATTATTTTGTAAAATAAAAATTAAATTGATAATTAAATAACTAAATATTTTTGGACATCTTACACACGGCCTCTGACCCCAAACTAAGCAAAGCTTGTGCTATGGCTGCCAGAGACTGATATACTACATATACTTATTTTTAAATTTACTTACTTACTTATTATATAGATAGTAACTAAACTAAATAACACACAGAACAAACATCTATGTTCATCACATAAATATTTGCCCTGGGTGGGGATCGAACCCACGCCTCTTGGACCCAGAAGTTAGGGTCACTAACCACTGAGCCACCGAGGCAGTCAATATGATGAATAATTCTACGAAAAGATTTACTACAAAATGTTGGAACTTTTAGTATCAATCACTCTACTTGTTATTCATATCCATACGTTAATATTCTCTATTCATTATCATCGTCATTGTCAGCTTGGTTAGGTCAACAGCAAGGCATAATCAGTATCCTTTTCCGTAAAATGCATGGCAAGCCTATGTATAGCAGTACACCATTAAAAATAACAGAATAGTATTGGCGTTAAACGAACCTAGTTTTGATTTTAAATATTGAGTTTCGTGAGAAATCAGGCCCCCGCTAAGTGAAAATTAAGTCAGAGTCCTATTTTGAAATATATCGGTGTCACTTACATGTTATTTAATATCATTACATTGAGAATGAGAAAAACTAACGCTATACTTTTTACACATCACAATACCTACCAAAAACAAGTCAACCTAAGCAGAAAAGCTTACATCCTCACCGTGAAGTAGGCACGGCTACAGAGCGGAAATCGCAAAAATAAAATGCACACTTACCTTAATTTACAGCCAAAGGAAGTGCAATATTGTAAATGAAATTCACAACAGAGATAAAGATCACGACGCACGAGAGGGTGCGGCTGTCTGGCACGATCGTTGAGTTATAAAGGCTAGAACACACTAGCAAACATAGGCCGAAGAAATAAATTGTAGTAACTTCAGGCCAAGATCCCCTCCAAGGTACTTGTACAATGTACCCGGAAGGAGTTGATTAAGACCATCATTATGTCTTACCATCATCATCTCGAATTCCAGGTTGGCCCTGTAGTAAACGTTGGCCATAATTATGGTCAATCACCCTGGTTCTGAATCACCCTATTTTGGCTTACCTAGTACATCAGTTCACACCACGGGCTTTTCGGTGAAGGAAAACATCGTGAAGTACATACGTCCGTAGAAGAAATTAGATGGCGTATGTGAATCCACCAACCCACATTGGGCCAGCGTGGTGGATATGGCCCAGTCATCCTCCGTGGGTAAGCCTACGTAAGTAAGTCCTGCAGTGGACTATTAAAAAAGGCTGGTACATTACAGTAAATCAGTTCTGGATAAATTTGTACCTAAACAGTCGAGCTAATCTGAATTTTGAATATTTTTTTATATTATGTACTAGTTTATTTTCGCTCTAATAAATAAAATATATTTTAAAATTTAATTGAAATACAGATATAATCAGCACTAAAGTTATTCTCTTTGCTAAAACTGTGCACAAGGGGATGGACCTTAAATGGATGACTTATGATAAAATAACCGGACAAGTGCGAGTCAGGCTTGCACATTGAGCGTTCCGTACAAACACATTGTTAAAATAATTAAAAACCTATATTAGCTTGTGCTAATGAAGTTCTTTTATATGATACCTTACATGATACGATTTACTCACTTTCAATTTTGAACCCATATTTTGTTAATTTTGAGGCGCTATTTTTTGGGATTTAAATAAATATGTAAAGTTTTCAGATTTATTCCTATATGTGTACTCTGAGACAATGCTTTTCGTCAAATTTCATAGTTCTATGTCAACGGGAAGTACCCTGTAGGTTTTTTGTGAGTGTCGAAATATGCGGTTTTTAAGACATAAACGGCTCTAACTTTTTTAAACGATAACTGAGAAGTTTTTCTTTTACACAACCGCAAGAAACCATAGATATACGTATACAGTTTAAATTTCAACTCGATATCTTTACGCGTTCCCGAGATAAAGAGTCTTGACACAGACGGACAGACGGACAGACGCACAACAAAGTGATCTTATAAGGGTTCCGTTTTTACCGTTTGAGGTACGGAACCCTAAAAAGTAAGTTCGTATAGGCCAGGTGGCTAGCCCTGAAGTCAGAGGTTTTGAGCCGCCTGATGCCCTCGTTTTGTTTGTATAATATGTGCACGGTAGGGCAGATAACATGACCACGGGAATGGTATATATAAAACACCTTCCATGTTTGACCTTACATAATGAAAATAAGGTTTGCGTTTAATAAAAAATGCCATGTCGGTGCGTTTAACGCTTTTTCTCTGCTTCAGTGAGAACCAAACCTTAGCGAGGCCTACGTAAAATTTTAATAATAAAAAAATAAGTAACTGTAGGCACCAGGATGCCTCGAAACATCCGCTGCCAACGTGGGCATAATAAAAAAGTAACAGGAATTGATGAGCAATGCCAGATGGAACAGTAGGTGTCGGTAACAGTAAATCAGTTTTAATAACTAAGAAGATCAACGTATGAAAGAGAAAAAAAAAAACATTCTAAAACTTTCATGTATTTTACCTACATATTTGTACGTGCCTAAATAGGATTTTTATTTAATGTATTTGTTAGTATAGTGAAGTGAACCGCGGCGCATGCAACTGCGTCAAAATGTCATCATCATCATCAGCCTGTGTCGAGCCACTGCTGGGTATAGGCCTCCTCTCTTATGTGCCATTATTTCCTATCCTGGGCCAATTTCATCCACGCCTGACGAGCGATGGGTCTGATGTCATTGACCCATCGGGCTGGTGGTCTGCCTATAGTGCGTAAAAATGTAGTCAACTACAACTAGGTTGTTATTCCACGACCTGATTCCTTCACAACAGAACAAGGCGAAAGTCGCATAAATACCATCCCTACATAGTCGACATGCCAAGCGATACGTATCACCTGCTCGTAGTAAGTGATTCGCTTCTTCCTTCATATTCCTATGTAATTTTATATATTAAGTTTTATTTCAATTGTAATTTTTAATGCATTTTGTTGGACACTCACAAGTATACACAATTAAATAATGCGGACCGCCAGGGATTGGAATGCCCTGCCTCCGTCATTGTTTCCTGACAATTACAATTTGGATAACTTCAAGTCAAGAGTGAATAGGTATCTTCTAGGTCTACATACTCCATCTTCGGCTACAACTTCGCTTTCCATCTGGCGAGTTGGTGGCCAAATGTAGCCCTATTCTACATTAAAAAAAAATTAAGTACCGAAAAACTCTTTAGGCTATAATATATATAACTGTAGAAGAATACTCTGGGGCAAATTTTGGACGGCCACCGCTGGACATATGCGGCTCCTATAGATCTTTAATAAAACCGTCTCCAACGCGTCGTCCAACGGTTATTAGTTTAACTTGTAGGTGGAAATGCACTATACGACGTGTCAGAAAATTATGGTATTTACTCAAGAATCTTTGAACCTATTGATCATAAGGTCCCTCCCGATATTAGTACTGCTACCCTCAGAGCAAATAAAAAAATCAAGAGAGAATGTTGTGAACAAACAAGTGAAGCCAACCAAAACTACGCTTCGCCGTGTACAGACAATTACACACACATCCAAGTAACTATGAAACTACGCCTTGGCTTGACAGTAAAACTATGGCGGCGCAACAGCGACGCACTCACACATGTATAAAAAACCGGCTTCACTTGACTGTTCAACGATGTTCCCTCTGGATGTTTTTATTTGCTCTGAGCTGCTACCATTTTAATTTGACAATCCGCTGCGCTGTCTTTAACTTTGGATCTTCTGCAAATATCTTTATTTGTGGTTAAGATTCCATACTGACTGTATGTAATGTTGTCTCCCTCTGGCGCTAAACTTTGCCGCCTAATATCGGCGCTGAGGAGAAAATGGCAGAAAATTCAGTGCAAATAAGCTCATATATCAGTCTAATACCGCGCGACGGGGTTTGCAACTCGACATGAAAATCTTCAGTCACTGAACAAAAAACTTTTTGTGAATAGGCTAACTGGTAGGATGTAGGAAACGTTATTTGTCTATTAACTGAATTTATGTGTTGTATTGTCTATTATTTATTAAAAGAATATTTAGAACTTAGAGTTATTTTGGAGTAGTTAGTCTGTATTGTATCTTTGACAGGTGAATTTAAATTGTCAAAGGAAAAAGACAAAATACGGACCAATTTCCTACTCCAAAATTGGTCTGCGCTTATTGATAATGCCGTTTGTGAATAGGTAAGCAGATTAGAAAACTTTATTTACTTAACACTGAAAATTTGTAGTATGGGCTAGATCAAAGCAATTATTAAAAAAACTAAGTATACTAAGTTTGAAAATATAGATTTTTACAATTTAATGAGGCACAGAACATCCTATATAATTCGATTTAAAAATTTGGCGGCAATATTAAAATGACGTGTCATCGTTTCTTTGAACTTGGCGCACGGAAATTTTCAGCGCGTATTTTTTTGTGACTTTCGACGTAGTCTTAAGTTTATTTTATCTATAATAATAGACTTTGTTTAATATTTAAAGTTAAAGTCCTGTCCCTAATCAGTGTTACAGGCTTGTTAAATGGATCGAGGTATGATTACTGTAATCTCAGTGATGGTTTTCTTCAAATGTATCTGTTAACATTGACCATCCAATATAAAATCAATGATATGCGCCACATATAAAATTCCGTTAAGAAAATTGATATACATACTATTAATTTGATAATGGTGTGAAATTGCAATGAGTTAAATACGAAGCACTTCCAAGAAGCACTGCGCTGGATAGGTACCCTATAATTTGGCTAAACACAAAAATGCCTTGTAGAAACCTTTAAAGCAGAGTAGGCCTGATGGCTCTCCCAGAGACGCCAACGAATACAACGATGTCCATATTGATATGTAATATATTATACAAGATAATAAAAAGGTTAGATAGTTTCTACTTCGTTCCATTGATGAGATTCTAAGAACTTTCAGTTTGACCCTCGTATTAACCATCGGTAATTTAACATCAAAATGAATGTATTAAATCTATGTATTTGAATGTATATTTCTGTGTTAAATCATCGATCACTAAAAAATGCGTTGCGTTAAAGCTCTAAAAATAAAGCACAACTTCTTTGCAAATTGTCATCATCATCATCATTTTAGGACATAAGACATTTGATAAAAAGTCTATTGTATTAATGTCCAATAGACAGCAATGTCAGAAAAAATATTGCAGTTCCTACAGAACCATTAGAAATCGTATTTCTTTTTTTTTTCTTTTTGGGGACATTTTACACACGGTCTCTGACCCCAAACTAAGCAAAGCTTTATGATATGGCTACCAGAGACTGATAAACTACATATATACATATTTTTAAATAAATACTTATATAGATAATACCTAAATAACACCCAGACACAGAGCAAACACATAGGAGCAGCACATAAATATTTGCCCTGGATGGGATAGAACCCACGCCTCTTTGACCCAGCAATCAGAGTCACTAACCAGTAACCACTAAGCCACCGAGGCAGTCATTATTTATTTAATCTTAAGGCAATTGTGTGGCACCAACTTGGCCATACAAAAACAATAAGCTGTTATCTACTTCTAAATATTATCCGATTTAAATAATTTTTATCTAATCAACAATTTAATGGCTAAGATTTAACACCTTAGTTTTTACATATTTTTTATGACCATAAAATTATAGGACTCTAAAAAGTCACATTTTTACGCAAAAACTTAGCTGAACAGTTTACGTAAACCTAAATATTTACTGAAAAAAATAAGACATACAGACCTACGAGCGTCGAATATTTCTAACTCAAGCAATTGAAAATAAAAAGAAAACATTTTGTTATAACTTAAGGGATGAAAAGAGTTTTCTTCCGGAACGTGAATTTCATCAAATTATCGATGCTCTACAAAAAGGCGAAAACAGTGGTCGATTTACGATCCTCTTAACGCTTCGTACTAAAATGCTAAAGCGACTGCCAACTCAAAAACAATCTATTCAAAAAACTAACAATATTCCAAGAAAATAAATATCATAACCCAAATGGAACGTTTAAAATCGCTCAGCGGTTGCTGCGTAGAATCTTTATTAGGTGTATCCCAACGATGGCTCAAAGTGGGCAGCCATTATTAAAATTCTCGCAGCCTTAGCACAGCCATAATAATATTTTCAGGCCAGTAAGCTCAGGAGAAAGAAAAAATACTGCGCTTAAAATGGATTTAACATATTTTATTATAATAATAAGCCGTACAAACGATCTTAAAAATGAACGCTGCCGGCAACAATTTCGAAGTTATAAAACAAGGTGGTACACGAGATTAATGAAGATTTATGCTACAAGATGAATTTATATACGGATATTTGAATTAAAATCTCTCTGGCAGCGCAATGCAGTGGTGAGTGGTAATCCTCACTTGCTAGAAGCACTCAACATATTGTGTTGTTGTTATTGCTGCCTGGTATAGTGTTTTATTTTTACCGACTTCCAAAAAAGAGGTACTATGTTCGTCTGTATGTATTTTTATGTCGATATTTTCGCCAATTGGGAACCGATTTATAAAAATATTTTTTAGTTCGAAAGAATGTACTTCTGGGATGGTATCATTTAAATTTTATCAAAATACTAGCTTTTGCCTGCGGCTCGGCCCGCGCAGTATTTTGACTTTTGTGCTATCCCACAGGAACCTTTTATTTTTTCGGGATAAAAAGTAGCCTATGTCACTTTCCGGCCTTTGAACTAGACGGTACGGTAACGGTATTATTGATTATTATTTGGCATGATTATCTATATTAATAATTTCGTCAAGGGGTACGGTAGACTCGATTGAAACTTTATCTGAATGATAAAACATAAAAAAATAATGATTTCGAGTCGACAACATATATCCGGAAAATTCGGATTATCGAGTATTTTAATAAATTATAACGGTGCTGACAAACAAAAACACGGTGTCCATATTGACACCGGATGACATAAATTGAGAAGTGTTGCCAACACCACAAATAAAGAATCTGCTAAAATGGTGTTAAAATTGTGACAAAATAATGCTATATAAACATGATAAAAATTGTGATAACATTTTTCAATATGAAATGAAACGTTACACAATTATAAAATTATTATTAATTAAAAAATATGTGTTTTAATCGACTATGACCTATTATTATGTTATCAAATAAAATGTAAGTATCTTGGTCTTGGATCTTGCCTACAGAGTGTAGTGCGTTCTCTGGAACTGCATAAGACTAGCAGCATTTCCTTGCCCTTTTTAAGTCGAATCTTATAAGTATAAAATAGCATTTAAAGTTTTTACCGACAAACAATTGCGTAGCATAATTTTTAATACTGAATGTATTAAAACTAAAAGAAACCCATTCAATTTCGTCATTTGAAAGTGGTAGCGTTAAAAACGATATTGCTGACATAAATCTGCAATTCTGCATGTAATTTTAATGGTAAAAAACTTATTGTACAATTATTTTACATGCTAAAAATATGACGTAGGTATGCTAAATTGCAAATAAATATGCTAAACAAGATGAAAATATGCTAAATTTAGCATAAAAATGCTAAATTGGCATCACTGATCTTGAGCAGTCGAGTTTTTTATGTTTTGGCGTCGCATTTTGGTGCATTTGCCAGTGTCAAGTATTAAGTTTTAATAATTTTTGATAATATTGTATCAAAATAGTCACGTTAAGGTCCAACCTTTAGTTAGTACCACAGATATCTAATACACTAGGTTAGTACCTAACCGAAGGTTAGGTACCTACTTAATGTTTTCAATGATCCGAAACATAAAATAGGACAGGAGTGTAGGCTATTAGGTTAGGCAATTTTGTGAATGTAGTAATCAGACTCCACTGGAGAAGCAAAGGATACAGGCTACATAAAATACATCATAATATATCACCAACCGGCCTTTTTGGAAATCTATGAGCCTTATGTCCAGCTGTGGACGTCCTACGGCTGATAGATAGATAGAAAATATAATACTTGCCATACTTAATCTTTAAAGTTGACGTTGCCCTTCTTTTCGTTTTATCAGAATGTATAGATACATTTTCAGTACTTATTCATTTAGTTTTGAGCAATTACTTTGGGATATTGTTTACACCCATTGTTGGCGCCTAAATGTATCATCTAATGCATTTTTCTATAATAACTAGTTCATTAGCTTTCTCTTTCTGTCACATGGCAATATAGGCTAATTGAGCGATTCCTTGTCTCTTTCACCCCCACCAATCCTATATACCGCCACGCAGTCTACGAAGAGCAGCCTGCGCGGACTGTCTTCGTGTCACTCGGTTTTGCAACAATAGTATATTGTGATGTCATTTCAAGTGTAATTTGAACACCCGCAAGTACGTCGGTACCTATAGACTAAATAACTATTGTGCGAACAAAATTTATAAAAGGTGGACATTTTTCTCGTGCTATTTGTGCGGCGCAGCCAGGACCTCGGATCCGGAGAAAGTACCAGAACTCTGCAGGTGCGTGGTTCCTATTTTCCTTCACCTAGATATCGCTCAATTGTCATGACATGCCATGTGATATGTAATCAGTGATCCTAGCGAATTTAACAAATACAGTCCACTTAATTTATTGACGCCATAAAGCCTTCGGGCGCATAACGCTTCCCGCCAACGAACGGTCAAAATTAATACTTGGCCGCTTCATCTTTTTTTGGTCCATCTCACTGGATTATATCTAAATTTCATTTTGTCGTGGCATTTCTCGATTTCTATACGAGATCCACCATTTCATTATAAAATCCGCCTCGTAATAAGTAGGTAGATAAGTTGCGAAGTCTACCTTCAATTACATATAAAAAATGTTCGACACGTAATTAATTCTTTTCTATTCCGCTCCAACCTTATAAGTGTTTGCCTTTAGAGATTTACTTATTTTCCCGCCCTTTAGGTATATACATTTACAAGTGTTGTTTTACTGACGTACTCATTTATAACATAACATAATTATCTATACCGCGCTCATATAATATTGTAACATATTTTATTTACATGTAGGTATTTACACATATTTATTTTGTTAGTTAGCTAACATTCCGCTTATTTTGTCCCGCATACCGTAGTGTTTCGACGCTACACCTACATACCTATATACAATACGCTATTGTTTGTTGCGTTTTAATAATTTATAATGTCCCGCGAAACAAAGTTAGCTGCTCCATGCAGTCCTAAAAGTCCGCGTTTAACAGTTCTGGAAGCGAAGCGAAATGCGCTGTATGAACGAATTAATGCGGTTTATAACCAAGCTAAATGTTTAGATGTTCGGGATTCGGTGCAAGCCCGAGAAGCGTTTCTGAGTTCTTGTGTAACGATAGAAGATATACGCACTAGTTTCCACGAGGTTCTCGATAGCTATAATGAAGCACTTCTCGAGTTTGACCCTGAAGCTACTCCTTCGTACCAAGGTTATGCCTCCTTCGAAGATCTATATTGTTATATCAAGCAGATTATTTCGAAGGTCAAACCCGCGCCCGCGTCTGAGCATTCCACTTGGCCTGCTAAAGCTAAGCCTAAGCTTCCTAATATTGAACTAATGTTTTTTGATGGTGATATAAAAAACTGGCCATTATTTTATGCTAGTTTTAATGCCACAGTGCACCAAAACTCATCGTTAACGAACGCAGATAAATTATATTATTTAATAGGTAAATTATCATCGACCGCCCAGTCTTCATTTGCTGGTATCATTCCCAGTGCTGAAAATTACGAAGTGATTTATCAAACGCTTCTCGATAAATATCAAGATGTCAGATTGTTAGGTTCTAAGTACTTAGATGAGGCCCTCAGTCTCAAGTTAAATGGTTCTCCGTCCACGACTAACTACCAATTATTTATCGATAAGTTTGTTGTCGCTATTAGCTCACTCAAAGCGTTAAAAATCGATGATCTGTTGGATTTTGTATTGCTGCATATAGCTACGCAGAAGTTTGATACAGAAACTAAGCGTGCCTTTGAAATGTACTCTCGTGATAAAAGGTTACCTACTCTCGACGAATTTATCGAATTTATTAAAAAACAGTGTCGAATTTTTGAGAGTACGCAACCTACCGCAGGCAATAATAGTACGAAGTACAGTTCTAAGCCTCCTGCTAGGACTAACCGCCAGCCAAATCCACAGTCATATGTTACATGTTCGGCTTCTGATAAATGTTCACTATGTAATTATGCGTCTCATGATCACTACTTTAAATGTACCGCATTTGAAAAACTTTCACCTACTGAACGGTTTAAGTTTATAAAAAATAATAACGCGTGTGTGAACTGCACCAGTCGCACACATAAAGCCGTTAATTGTTCATCAAAATCGAAATGTCGCATATGTTCTCAGCGACATCATTCAATGTTACATTTTAATAATGACAAACCGCGCTCTGAACCCGCTACCCCGTCTTTGACAACCGCGCATCCATCCGCTACGCCACGGGCGCCTGTCCCTACCGCGATCGAGCCGCAGTTATCGCAACGCAGCGATCTATCGTTATGCACGACATCCATCGCTGCCTCGCTTTCCGCGCGCACTGAGTCATCGGCCGATAAGCAGCAGTCGGTGTCTACCTGTACAACGGTGCTGCTAGCTACCGCACAGGCGATTGTTTACGATGCTAAAAATAGACCGCTAGTTATTCGTTGTTTACTGGATAGTGCATCTCAAAGTAACTTCGTAACTTATGAATGTTGCGTGCGTCTTGGATTATCAAATAGTGTGATGCCTTCACGTACGGTTGTTAAAGGAATAGGAGGTGCAGAAAAACCAGTTAAGGGTTCTGTACATTTTAAAATTTGTTCACGATTTAATTCGAACGTAACTTTTGATTTAGACACGCTTGTAATCGACCGCATAAGCGATACTCTGCCGTCGGCCGTAGTCGATAAGGCTGCGTTTACACACCTCGAATCACTACCGCTCGCCGACAAAGACTTCGCGATTCCCGGACCGATCGACTGCTTGGTCGGAGCATCGGCATTCTCACATCTGCTGTTACCCGGAGTGGTACATAGCACTCATAAAGATATACCGCCCGCGATACAGACTGTGTTAGGATTTGTGATTATGGGCTCCGCGCCTACATTGAATACCGTTCACAATAGTTTATCAACTGTATGTTGTTCTGTTGTCCATGACTCGATGGACACGCTCTTCAAGCGATTTTGGGAACTTGAAGATATAACCGCGCCGCCCGCTCTAAGTCCAGATGACTTTGAGTGTGAACAATTTTTCCGCGCTACCACCGTTCGTGATGACAGTGGTAGGTATGTCGTCGCATTACCGTTTCGTGACGATGTATATTTATTAGGCGATTCATACGCTGCCGCTCTTAGACGACTTAAATGTTTAGAACGAAAGCTAGATGCATCGTTAAAAATCCGCGCCGCTTATAATGACGTAATACGTGATTATTTAAATAAGGGCTACCTATGTCCTGTAAATTTAAATACTGATGACGTCACTCGACCTTCATATACGATTCCACATCACGGTGTGGTACGTGAAGACAAAACGTCGACCAAGCTTCGCTGCGTTTTGGACGCCAGCTGCAAGTCTTCTTCTGGTCATTCGCTTAACGACCTTCTCCACACTGGTGCTAATATACAAGGTGACTTGTTTAGCATCCTTATACATTACCGCTTATTTAAAATAACGCTATCCGCTGATTGTCGGCAGATGTTTCTGCAAATTGGAGTACGCGAACGTGATCGTAGGTATCAACGAATTTTATATCGCTTCAGTACGGATGATCCAGTTACTGTATACGAATTTAACCGCGTTTGTTTCGGGCTGAAATCCAGTCCATTTCACGCACTGCGCGTGGTTCGCCAACTGATCGCCGACGAAGGTGATAAGTTTCCCGCTGCAGCCGCCGCTGCTTCGTCATGCCTTTATATGGATGACATAGTTATTTCTGTCATGAATGAAACGCAAGCTATCACGCTCAGTGACGAGCTGATCAAGCTTTTCAAAATGGGTCAATTTGATCTAGTCAAGTGGACCAGCAATTCCGATGTTGTACTTGCCCACATACCAGATACACATAAAGAATCTCATGACAAGGTGTTCGGTGAGTCAGTCCCACATAAAATTCTGGGACTATACTGGGATAAATCATGCGATTGTTTCCGCTTTGTGGTCAACGCTCCAGACGATATGTGTACGAAGCGCTCCATATTGTCTGCGATCGCGAGACTGTGGGATATCATGGGCTTTGTGGCTCCAGCCATTCTGTACGCCAAGCTTCTCATTAAGGAACTTTGGCTGTGTAAGTGTGACTGGGATGCCGAGCCCCCCTCTCATATAGTCAATGACTGGATGCATTTCTGTAAGGAGCTTCCCTTACTGAACAATCTGTTTATTCCACGGCATCTGGGTATTGTGGAGAATTGCGAAGTCAACGTCGTAGGTTTCGCCGACGCGAGCGAACGAGCTTATGGCGGTGTAGTTTATCTACAAATCCGTGCAGGTTCAAAGTATACTGTGCGACTAGTGTGCGCAAAGTCCAAAGTGTCACCTGTCAAGGTTGTTTCTATTGCACGATTGGAACTTTGTGCAGCAGTTTTGTTGTCACAGCTGCTTCGAAAGGTCTTAGATATAATAACCCCGCGTTATGCTGTTAGCGATGTATTTGCGTTCAGTGATTCCAAAGTTGCACTCTGTTGGATAAACGCGTCTCCGCATCGTTGGCAGACTTTTGTCGCCAACCGAGTAGTTAAAGTGACAGAAAATATTCCCGCGAGTCGATTCTTCCATGTTTCTGGCTCCGATAACCCCGCAGACTGCTTATCACGTGGTCTTACCCCGGAAAAGTTAGTCGACCATCCTTTATGGTTTTCTGGACCTACTTGGATCATTCGTGATCCAAGTGAATGGCCCTTAAATAAATTAGATACTAATGAATACGCAGTCGTGCCTGAACAAAGGGCTCAAGTCCACGTCGCAACTAGTCCAGAAGACGCCCCGCTTTATGCGCTCGCACGACGGTTTTCGTCGTATTCTAAATTATTACGCGCGATTGTTTTCGTTTACCGCTTCATAAAAATATTGCCCCGTGGTACTTCTATAACGGCCGCAGACTTAGAGTTTGCAGAGAATAAATTAATACGCACCGTTCAACATGTTCATTTCTCCCGCGATAAAGTTAGTATAACTAAAGATGAACAATGTTCACCCACTTTAAATAAGCTAAGACCTTTTCTCGATGGTCACGGTCTTATCCGTGTCGGAGGTCGCTTGTCAAATTCCGCTGAGGAATACACACTTAAGCATCCTTGCATCTTACCGCGCCGCGATCACGTCGTCGAGTTGATTGTTGATCACTATCACCGCAAGCACTTGCATGCTGGACCAGAGCTTCTCATGTCTTTGTTAAGACACAGATTCTGGATCCTTGCTGCAAGACGCATTATACGCCATCGCATTCACAAATGCAACGTATGCTTTAAATCTAAACCGCGTCCGTTATTTCCGCTAATGGCCGATTTGCCCAGTTATCGCGTTAACCAGGTTGACAAAAGTTACTCGCATGTGGGCGTCGACTATGCAGGCCCCCTGAGATACACTCCCAATCGCGGTCGGGGGGTAAAGAGCCGCAAAGCTTGGTTATGCATTTTCACTTGCCTTACTACGCGTGCAACACACATTGAAATTGCGACAGATTTAAGCACTCTGAGTTTCATTAATGCGTTTAAACGCTTCCTTTCTAGACGCGGACCCATTCAGTGCGTATATTCAGACAACGGGACCTGTTATTTAGGAGCACGATCGTATCTCCGCGACTTATACAAATTCTTAGATGAACTACACCCACATTTAGAAGTGGAGTTTGCCGAAAATCGTATCGAATGGAAATTCATCCCGCCCTCTTCTCCGCACTGGGGAGGTTGTTGGGAAAGTATGGTGAAGATCATAAAAACGCATTTGTTCAAAGTCATAGGACAACAAATCGTATCGTATGAAGAGCTTCTCACGGTCCTTACGCAGATAGAAGCTCTTGTAAATTCGCGCCCTCTGGTGCGAAACGGCAATAGTAGTGACCCCGCAGAGCCTTCAGCTCTTACACCGGCCCACTTTATTCATACCTTGCCACTTTCATCGCTTCCCGCGGCTCAGGTTACGCCAAGAGACTTGGTGCACAGGCATAATTTAATAGACGGTATTGTGCAATCGTTTTGGAAACGATTTCGTGCTGAGTATTTACATCAGCTGCAGGCGCGAGCTAAGTGGAATGTTCCTTCTGTTCCCATAGAGGAGGGAACGGTCGTCATTATCAAAACTGATAACGCCCCGCCTCTTGCTTGGCCCTTGGGTGTCGTGGAAAAGGTTTATCCGTCTAAGGACGGCACTACTAGAGTCGTATCTGTGAAAACTTCAAAGGGGAGCTACCTTCGCCCGGTAGTTAAAATATGTCCCTTGCCTACTCAATAATTAATTACATATATAGTATACCTATTCGTTTTATATATATTAAAATACTTATTTATCCGCATATTATCTTCCCGCATATATACCTACCGCGTATTATATTTATACCGCATTTATATAACATTGGTTTCTTAAAGGCAACCCTTTAAGGCCGGGGGTGATGTTGGCGCCTAAATGTATCATCTAATGCATTTTTCTATAATAACTAGTTCATTAGCTTTCTCTTTCTGTCACATGACAATATAGGCTAATTGAGCGATTCCTTGTCTCTTTCACCCCCACCAATCCTATATACCGCCACGCAGTCTACGAAGAGCAGCCTGCGCGGACTGTCTTCGTGTCACTCGGTTTTGCAACAATAGTATATTGTGATGTCATTTCAAGTGTAATTTGAACACCCGCAAGTACGTCGGTACCTATAGACTAAATAACTATTGTGCGAACAAAATTTATAAAAGGTGGACATTTTTCTAGTGCTATTTGTGCGGCGCAGCCAGGACCTCGGATCCGGAGAAAGTACCAGAACTCTGCAGGTGCGTGGTTCCTATTTTCCTTCACCTAGATATCGCTCAATTGTCATGACATGCCATGTGATATGTAATCAGTGATCCTAGCGAATTTAACAAATACAGTCCACTTAATTTATTGACGCCATAAAGCCTTCGGGCGCATAACGCTTCCCGCCAACGAACGGTCAAAATTAATACTTGGCCGCTTCACCCATCATTCCGAAATTACCTATTTTTTAATATATGTCTTTCATAATTGTTTTGCTTGACCTTCATCATTTTGTTATCAGCCTAATCTCCTTGCCACAGATGAAGGATAAGTTTTCGCTCAGAGCGAAGCGATCCTTCCTTCATCTATGCTCCTTGCATTTGGTAATCATTGTCATGATTGTAAAAAATTGATGCAGCGAAGAGCTCTTCGTAAAGATGGTGATCAAGTAAAATTATGATGAGTGTGTGTGTATTATAAGTCATATTTCACCCGAGCGAAGCCGGGTTGTCATCTAGTAGTATTATAATCATGGACAAACCAGTTATTTTTTTTTTCACTTTTCTCGTTATACTTTAAAAAATACCTGTTTTAGCATGTGCTAATGAAGCTCTTTTATATGATACCTTACATGATACGATTTACTCACTTTGAATTTTTAACCCATGTTCTGTTAATTTTTTTTGTGATTTAAATAAAAATGTACAGTTTTCAGATTTATTCCTATATGTGTAATCTCGAAAACAAAGCTTCTCGCCACATTTCATAGTTCTATGTCAACGGGAAGTTCTTTGTGAGTGACGAAATATGCGGTTTTTTCGACATAAACGACTCTAACTTATTTATACGGTAACTGAGAAGTTTTCCTTTTACACTACTACAAAAGACCATAGATATGCGTATATAGTTTAAATTTCAAATCGATACTTTACGCGTTCCCGAGATAAAAAGTCTTGACATACACACAGACGGACAGACGGTGTTGTCCGTCTGTCCGTCCGTCAGTGATCCTATAAGGGTTACGTTTTTTTCATTTTGAGGTACGGAATCCTAAAAATCATCGTTTTGCATTTTTTGCCCTTACCTCTCTGGCTGTTAAATTCTATGCCTAATATAGGACAATCGGACATACTTTGATGAGATTATAGAATTTGTATTAAAATACAAAAATGATTTAATTATTATCTAGAACAACTTAATGCACTCCATTTTCAATTCTAAATATTAATGATGATCCTGATGGTATTACACTTTAGTTTATTGAAAACAACTCTAACCTATACCCTATAAAATTTAACTTGATCTCTGCGACAGCTGTCAGAAAAATCACGCCTATGAAGTCCTGAATTTCTTAATAGTATAGACAGTACCTGTCAATGTCATACTTTACGGGCATGCTGATTAGTGATGGGCGACGAATGATCGTGAATCGTCGTTTTATTTAAAATATCTATAATTTATACTAACGATGTTTTAAATAAAACTTAATTTCTCATTAATTTTATTGTATATTTTAATATCATAACATTTTTTACATGTGTAATTAAATTAAACTCAATTATATGTTACATTAGCATCGATAATAGTGAAAAACTTAAATAAATACTATCGTTACATTAATATGAGTAATTAATTAATATCATAACATTATTTACATGTGTACATACTTGATCTTAAATAATAGTAAGTAAATAGAATCCAATTTCTCACCTACAACTACTCATTCGATTTCATTACAACATTGTTTGAAAATCGATTTTTTCCACCACTATCTCAACTCTAAAAATGTCAATCTTCTATGTCAATGTCACTGTCGCAGAGATCAAGTTACATTTTATAGAGTATAGTGTTGACACTCACACTATAGTGTGAGTGTCAACACTATACATACATACATACACTATATATAGTATTTCCACGATAGTATATTCTCATACATTCTTACATTGTGGAAGTGCTAACATTACACTTCAATAATGACATACCTTACACATAGATAGGTATATAAAACACGTATGTACGAGT
Source organism: Hypomecis punctinalis (assembly GCA_949316475.1). Lineage (NCBI taxonomy): Eukaryota > Metazoa > Arthropoda > Insecta > Lepidoptera > Geometridae > Hypomecis > Hypomecis punctinalis. The sequence goes on from OX438804.1 coordinate 23,909,505, forward strand.
AATATTGCGAGTTTTGTCTTCTGCAACAGCGATAACCAATAAACAAGAAGAATAACCCTCTTTTGCTATTTTATGTAAATAATAACTATAGGTGCTTTCACATTGTTACTAGCTTACTAGGTACTTAAATAATCTTTTATTTTCACTTTAGTTACTTAACTTTTTAATTTAGTCGCTTCTGTTGTATAACTAAAGTAGGGACAAGATAATAGGTCACTTTTGACATTTCATCAAAATTCAACAACGTAACCTTGTAACGGCGGGCATAAAATAAGAACTGCACAATTGCTTAACTTTTTTCAATTACGTTTACATATTTATTGTAATAATGACCGATACGAGTAATTTTACGATTTGCTTTCACTAATAAACCATTCTAAACATAATAAACAATTTCTGATCTAAAGAACTGAACGTCGTTACAATGTTGCGTCAGTCAACCCTTTTTCTTTTTAAACACTAGGGATGTTACTCTAAAAATCGAAAGCTGATAGGATTGTAAGTTGAATCAAATGCAATGATTACTTGTGAAGAAAAATCACCATAAATTTATAACCACGTTGTGATTATAATAAAACCTAATTATACATATTTATTATTCTTTTAACTAACTATAAAAATACAAAAAAATAACTAAATAGAAAGGTCATTGATGTTGGGTGCAATTTAGGTGGATGTTGTTGGCAACACCAGTGCCTGTCGATGACGCATGTCATGTCGCCATAACATGATGATGACGCAGTCTTTTGTTGTTGTGCGAAGTGACTGTGCGTTTTTGGTGTGCTCTCTGTTATTTTCTTCTGATCCGGCTTTTTCATTGAACTGATCTTACTGACTACGTTTACCTGGCTATAAATTGGACTCCGATTGCTTAACGATTATTAAACAAGAAAAACATTACAGTCTTACTATGTCGAAACGGGGGAAAACTCTAAACAGTCAATCTCGCGAACTAGTGCTGAAATTGTACAATTATTTTGGACGTGAATCAGTTAACGATGGGCCTCTTTTACCATTGAAACCACCACTCTTTTAACATTGAACGCGTTGCCGAAGCATTGGGAATAGGGAAGAAGACAGTCACTCAAATTCTGAAAGAGAAATACGGACCATCAGGCTCAGAAGATAATACTTTACGTACACCGAAAAAACGAAAGAGGGACAAGAAAATTGTTGACGTTGATAATTTTGATGCTACTGCAATTCGCAACCACATTTATGGATATTACTCGAGAAAATAATATCCTACACGGGAAAAGCTATTGAGTTCGTTAAAAGGCGCAGGTTTATTTTTTGGAGGCAAATCGTCTCTATCAAAGGTTTTGAAGTCAATTGGCTTTAGATTTAAAAAATCCGACAAGCGAAAAATCCTGCTAGAACGCTACGATATTATTTTGAAGAGAATAACATTCTTACGTGAGGTAAATAAAATTACGGATTGGGACAATGTCGTGTTTATTGACGAAACATGGTTGAATGCGAACCATACGGTTGCGCGGACATGGACCGATGATACAGCGGCCTCCACCTCAAAAGTTCCATCGGGAAAAGGAGCCCGACTTATTATATGTCACGCGGGATCAGCTTCTCAAGGTTTTATTCCAGACTGCCTCCTCGCATTCGCTTCTAAAACTACAACAGATTACCATGAGGAAATGAACTTTGATGTTTTTAAAGAGTGGTTTGAGAAGCTGCTAGTCAGCTTAGAAAACCCATCGAAAATTATAATGGACAATGCTCCGTATCATTCTGTACAAGTTGATAAACCACCAACTCAAGCAAATAAAAAGCAAGAAATTGTCTCGTGGCTGGTAAGAAATGGTGTGGAGGCAAGTCCAACTTTATTAAAAGTTGAGTTGTTAAATCTGGTAAAAGCAACTAAGCCGTCCAAGCTCCGCTATGTAATCGATGAACTAGCCCTAGAGCATGGACACGAAGTTATTCGATTGCCTCCCTACCATTGCCAGTATAACGCCATCGAGCTTATTTGGGCACAAATAAAGGGTCATGCAGCGCGGAACAATACTGAACCACCCTTCAGTACTGCTAAAATGATGACTCTGCTACAAACTGCATGTGCAGAAGTCACTACAGAAGACTGGCGAAAAGTCGTGGAGAAGACAAAGAAAATAATTTTACAAGATTTTGAACGAGATGTGAGAATAGACAATATTATTGAAAATGAATTAATAATATCTCTGAGTGCTGACAGCAGTGATGAAGATAGCAGTTCCGATAGTTCAAGTGAATAAAAGCAATTTTTTTGTTAAATTACGTAGGTACTTGTCTTATTTTGCTCCTTTAATTTATGAAAGAAAAAATAATAATGGGACAGGGATTCGCATGATCATTTTTAAAATTCGCATATTATTATGTTTCAAGTCTGTATCGATTCATTCGATTCATTCATTTAATCGATGTTTTTAAGCAGGTCACCTCACTATGAATATAAAACTGACATCTGTCAAAAGTGACCTATTATCTTGTCCCTACTTTATAATTATACCTACAATGGTTAGCTAATAATAATAACTTTTCTAGTATTGAATTGTAATTTTAGATAACATAATAATAATGTAGAGCCTAGGTCCCACGACACAGTTTAACAACATAACTTGTTATTGTTAACTTTTTTGGAACAATAAACGTTTTATTTATTATTAATCCTAAAGAAATTTTCTTCATAGATTTTTTGGTGATAACGTAAATTATTTAGTTAAAAACATAACGACTCAAAAATCTTAATCCACAAACCATCAGCTTTACCTATTGTAAATATCTTAAGAAAGTCATAATTATGTTTGAGCTTTGTTCTTTTATCCGATCTTGCTCAAAAGAAACAACTAAAATGAAAGGAATTTCACGTATTTTCCTTTTTAACCTAATTCAAAGGTCTCGGTTCTAAAAACGTACTTACTGAAAGGGCGCGCGCCTTTTTCAGCATTAATTTTATGATATCCGTTTCCTTACTAAGCTAATAAACCATTTTAGAACCATCGTTAATACGGTATTTTATAGGTAGTATTTTACGATATTCACTGTCTAAATCAGCAGCTGAATTTCCAAATGGAGCTAAAGATGATTGAGTTATTTTTGTGATAAGCATTTCAAAAATTCGTCGCGTTTGCAGGACTCGAACCTTGCGTCTTTGGAACACTAGCCCGACACTCTGCCCTAACGAATTAATCTGCAATACTACCTACGCGTCGAAATTGTGAAGTACTTATCATTTTAACCAACTTATAGCGTTGGCGGCGCCATCTGTGATACCCATATTAGACAGATTATCACTCAATTGATGTTATAAGAACTTCTGTATATTGACGAGAGATGGCGCACTGCTAAATCAATGAAATGACTTTAATTTTATAGTGCATCCCACACTAGGTTTACCTCAAAGAGTTATTTTCATTTTTTTTATTAATTCCTCTCCAGAAGAAAGGGTTGCCTGGAAGAGATTGCCATAAGCAATAAGGCCGCCCTTTGTTGCACTATTTTATGTCGCTTGTTTTTTTTCCTTTCTGTGTATTTTTTCTGAATTGTATTTTAGTGTTAACAATAAAGTGTTTATCTATCTATCTATCTTTTGTGATAAACATTTCAAAAATTCGTCGCGGATGCAGGACTCGAACCTTACGTCTTCGGAACACTAGCCCGACGCTCTGCCCAACTGAGCTAATCCGCAATACTGCCTACGCGTCGAATTTTGTGAAGTGTTTATCATTTTAACCAACTTATAGCGTTGGCGGCGCCATCGTATCACATATGGTTTACCTCAAAGAGTTATTTTTGTGATAAACATTTCAAAAATTCGTAACCATACATATTTTTTTTTTATTCCTTGAAGGTTTAATATCTAATCGCTACCACTAGCGTTTTCTTTTATATGCAGTGAAATGCAGACTCTACGAGTTCATTATTCTTATATTACGGGACTAAATACTCTTATATTAGTTTTTTTTTTAGTTAATTTGTTTAGGTTTGTAAATATAGTATAGAAGTGGTAATATATGGTTTAGTTTACGAAATTTTATTTAAGTTTTGCAATAAAATTATTACGGGACTTGTCGCGAAATGAAAATATGAAAGATAAATGAATATGTATTTTTCCTGATGTTTCAACTGAGTAGCATCGGTCATAGTCATAGGCTAAATACAAGTGTTAACGTCTAGATACTTATATGTCTCTTGTTATAATAGATCCAACCGTTTATTTTCTTTTTGACAGCACCAATAGAACGTAACTGCGTCAAGTAACGCAAAAGTTCACTTTTAAATGCGAGGTTTTAAAAATATGACAACAGCCTAAGTTTGCTCGTTGATCCCGTATAATAATCATCTTTGACAAATTGAGTCCATAAGTGCAGTAGTTTTTTTTTTTAATAAATTACATAAAATAACAAACGTTTTTAAAAAAATACGTTCTATGGCTATCGTGTGTAGATATAGAACGTAATTTTTATAATAATAAAATATGAATTTAATTGACTGTATTAATTAAAAAAATAAAAATTTCTGACAGAAGGTTAAGATGCATTTTTTAAATTTGGAAGTTATTTTGTTAAGTTAAATAAACAGTTACATATTTTAGTTAAAATATTACACAGGTGTGACTACTATGGTAGACAGCAAGTTTACTATAACTCGACCGCATTTGCCTATTGTTATCAAAATTATAGTAACAAGCTACGGAAACCCCAATCACGCGCATCTGTTAATTGAGCTTATATCGAGATTACGCTATTCGCAGTTTGTAGGTAACGTCGCAGCCGCCAAATTTGATCTATACTAGTACGCAGCTTCGTCTCGCATAGCTCTCCCACACAAGTGTAAATTAAAGTGAGACTGCCCTCGTATAATCATATAATCTATTTTTGTAAGTTACCACACTTAATATAGGTAATATAAATATATAATATAAAATTTTTATTTCAGACAGTACTTAGTCCATATTACAGCAGTAGTTTATACTAGATATTATTATCTTAAGATACCTAGTAAAACATTATTCCAATGTCCCTGTATAGGGCAATCCGGTTTACTAATAATTATGTGTAGGACACTGTTACTGCTGCCACGCATTCTTGTCAGCACGGAGTATGCTTTTTTTCTTATGATGACATGAAAACCATCGGTTCGAGTGAACATCCCTGATGCGCTACAATAACGTGGCAGCCCCAACAGTATCCTAAAACCATTATTGTACTGTACTCTAAGGGAATTTAATGCTTTTTTGGTGTAATAATACATACTCGTACCTAACACGTTTTTAACGACGCGAACATAATATTTTCTTTAACACAACCTTACCTACAGCTAAAATCGATCTGTTTTCAAATAATTATCAAACTACCCCAAAAACGACTCGACTTAATATCCACACACCATCAAAACAAACGCGGCCGGACGCTGGGTTCCGCAGTAGATATAATTTTCGATTGCGGCTAAAATCTAAAGTGCCGTTAAGAAAATAACCTACTGAATATTCAGTAGGCTAAACACAGGCTGGATTGCATGGCTTGTTTTCATTAACATGATTGGGCTGACCCCATTAAAAGCCGGCCGTCCGCGACCTCACGTACTCGTATTAGAATTTTTTAATAAATAAAACCGGTAAAAACGGTTTTTTTAAAACGTGAGCTTATTCGCTTAATGAAAGACGTAAACGATACGCACTACCGGAATTGGATTGAACGTTTGTGTAAACGAATATTTCCATATGAATGAGGGTTTTGTTCTTCGGATGGTATACGACTGACAATTATATTCGGGCGCCGTTTGAATGGACAGCTGGGGATTTAGTTTGGTCAGCTATTTTTCGTAAGAAAACAAAACCGGACAAGTGCGTGTCAGGCTCGCACATCGAGGGTTCCGTACAAACTCATTGTGAACATAATTAAAAACCTGTTTTAGCATGTGCTAGTGAAGTTCTTTTATATGATACCTTACATGATACGATTTACTTACTCTGAGTTTTGAACCCATATTTTGTGAATTTCGAGGCCCTATTTTTAGTGATTTAAATAAAAATGTACAGTTTTCAGATTTATTCCTATATGTTTACTCTGAGACAATGCTTCTCGGCAAATTTCATAGTTCTATGTCAACGAAATATGCGGTTTTTTACAACATAAACGGCTCTAACCTTTTTTAAATGATAACTGAGAAGTTTTTCTTTTACACAACTGCAAGAGACCATAGATACACGTATACAGATAAAATTTCAACTCGATATATTTACGCCCTCCCGAGATAAAGAGTCTTGACATACACACAGACGGACAGACGGACAACAAAGTGATTCTATAAGGGTTCCGTTTTTTTCCGTTTGAGGTACGGAACCCTAAAAAATCTGTTAGAGATACGTAATAACTAAATGTTTCGTTATATATAGTTATTTTTGCCATTAAATTAGATTGCAATTCACCGTTGTATTTTATGATGTACCATTGTAATTTACATAACTAAAACTCTATAACAACATAAGAATATGATAATTTGTATACTGCTTATTACATCTTTTATATGGGTGTAACATTTTATATTATTATACTTAATTTTTGTAACTCTGTGTCTAAAGCAAATTAGCACGTAATAAATTTTAGTTCAGAAAAAATATCATAGATGGCGCCAGTAGAAAAATTAGCTCGCGGTGGCGTTACATTCACCCGCCTAGACATACTATTTTAGTGTTGTGAATAAATTGCTTTTTCTTTCAACGGCAAAGTGTGTGTTATTGTGAACCATCGAAACATATTGGTGCCGAAAACCCGAGGAGTGGATCAAGGACATAGTGTAATCGTGAGTAAAGTGACAAAAGTGATAACAGTGCAAAAAACTACGAATGCTTAAAATTCAGAGACTTAGCAAATTCCGTATTCGATTCTTAAAAATTTGACAAGTGTTAAAGACTTAGAAAATTTTGAGTAAACTTTTTTGGACATAGAAAAATTACGAAAAGTTGAAAAAGACTTAGTGCACTTTAGTGAATATTTGAGTTGAGACATAGGCTCTGACGCAGTTTCTTGGACTTGTGTTTCTGGAGTTTCTTCGAAACTTCAATAATTAAAAATACAAAAAAATAAATAGAGAATGGCTGAAATAATTGCAGCACGCATTCGAAGGCAAGAAGAGTTATTTGATCGCGTACGAAAAGCACAAATTAACTACAAAAAGACTTCAAAAGAGAGACTTACTGTGACGTATATTGAGACAAAAACTGAGGCGTTAGAGAAGCTGTGGGAGTCATTCTTAAATGGTCATGACGAGATTGCTGCTGTTACAGAGAAGGCAGATAAAGTCGAACTTGACTACTTTTTGGCAGATGTATACACACAATTTGAGGATATTTATACAGACTATAAGACAAGGCTTAAAGATGATCTAAAAGCACGTAATCCAACTTCATCTTCCGTTGCTTCTGGCATCATGACAGGTACCTTAGAGACGTCTAGCAGTGGAGTGAAACTACCGCAAATTCACTTACCTAAATTTTCCCATGGGTACGAGGAATGGCAAACATTTCATGACATGTTCAATTCTCTGATACATCAGAATACAAACCTGAGCGCCGTTCAAAAGCTACACTACTTGAAGAGCTGCTTGTCGGGAGAGGCTGAAAATCTACTGAAAAACCTATCTACTACAGAGGTGAACTATGCCGAAGCATGGAGTCAGCTTACTCGTCGATATAACAACAAACGCTTCAACGCCAATGAGATCATGAAACGCTTATTTGCACAAAAGAATATAACGAGTGAGTCGCCCAACGCGTTAAAACTACTTTTGGATACGACATCTGCGTGTTTAAAATCTTTAGAGAATATCCACATTAATACGAGTTCATGGGATCCGATAATCAACTACTTGATAGTGTCGAAGCTAGATTCTGAGTCACGAAAGTTATGGGAACTTGAAGTAAACCGAGTGGACTCTGATAATGATGCAGACAAGTTACCTACCTGGGCGCAGCTTAAGAAGTTTCTCGAGATGAGATTTAGAACTCTAGAGATGCTAGAACCATCCCAAGCTTACAACAGAAAATCCACAGCAAAAACATCGCAATACAGCAACACTACAAACCAAACTGTAAAACAAAAATCTTTTCATTCATCTATGCAAGAGGAGAGAAAGAGTTATATCTGTGTGATGTGTTCAGGACAACATACACTGTACCAGTGTAAGCAGTTTGCAGCACAAACCCCAAACCAGAGATCCGAGTATGTACAAACGAAGGGCTTGTGTTTCAACTGCTTGTCTACTACTCATGCCGTAAAGAATTGCCAAATATCTACCTGTTGCCGTCGGTGTGGCAGGAGACACCATACGCTACTGCATTTTGAGAGAGCTTCTAATCAAGATTCATCTACTGCTGAGTCTTCGATTACTGAGAAAACTTCTACTGAAGTACCACATTCGAGTAAACAACACGAGACAAAAGTTGTAGCTCACTTTGCAAAAGAGAGTCACCAGAGTAGAGTATTGTTAGCTACAGCGATGGTCAAAATAAAATCATCCTGTGGTTATTCACAAATCGTTCGAGCATTGATTGACCAAGGATCCGAAGCTTCATTCATTAGCGAGGCTACTGCACAATCTCTAAAGCTAAAGAGATCTGCTGTGAATGGCGTTGTATCTGGAATCGGTGATGGTCAAACAAGAACCAAGGATATCGTTTCCTTTGAGATAGAGTCACTACATAATCCAAAGTTCTCTGTTCCTGTCGACGCATACGTGTTAAAGAAACTTACTTCATTCTTACCGTCCAGAGCTACATCAATTTCTAACTGGGCAGAAATCGGTCACTTACCTTTGGCTGATCCGACGTTCGGGACACCTGGAAAAATAGATGTTATTTTGGGAGTTGAAGTACACGGTGAAATCCTACTGGAGGGTCTTCTGAAACATCACACGTTGAGTGGACCAGTTGCCCAAAACACGCAACTGGGATGGATTCTATCTGGAAAAATCAGAAATGAGTTATCACTGGAAGATCGCAAAATAATCAGCATGCATGTACAAATAAAAGAAGACCTGCTTTTAAAACAATTTTGGGAGATAGAGAGAGAGCCTGATAGTATTAGGAAAAGAATGACAAAGGAAGAGCTACGATGCGAAGAAATCTATGAAGAGACAACACGCAGAGATAGCGAAGGTCGTTATATTGTGAGGCTACCTTTCAAAACGGCTAATCCAGAATGTCTTAACGGTCAGTCAAAAGAGATAGCCTTGAGGAGATTCAAATCACTAGAGAAGAGATTACTGGCTAAAGATGCAAAACTTCATGAGGAGTACACAAACGTGATTAAGGACTATGTACAACAAAATCATATGAGTCAAATTACAGATGAGCGACAGTTAAACGATCGTCACGTAGTTTATCTGCCCCACCACGCAGTGGTAAGAGAGGATAAAGAGACCACTAAAGTGAGAGTGGTGTTCGACGCTTCGAGTAAGGGAGTAAATAATGTATCATTGAATGACAATCTTCTCGTCGGACCCAAACTGCAAGATGACTTACGCCACATCCTAATGAGATGGAGACGCCATGGCATTTGTATTGTGGCGGACTTGGTCAAAATGTACCGTCAAGTTGTTGTCGACAATCGAGACACAGATTTTCAGAGAATCGTGTGGAGGTCTAATCCACACGAACCAATCCAACACTACAAATTATTGAGACTTACCTTTGGGACATCCTGCGCGCCATACCTGGCCGTAAAATCCCTGCAACAACTGGCAAAAGACGAACAAGTAAAATATCCACTCGCAGCTCAAATCACACTGCAAGATTATTACATGGATGACTTACTTACTGGTTGTGAGACTACTGAGGAAGCTATCGATATATACGAGCAAATGAGCAAATTAATGAGAGCAGGTGGCTTCGAGCTTCAAAAATGGTGCAGCAACAGTCATGAACTACTTGCTCATATCAATAAAAATAGCCAAAATCAAAAACCGCTAGAAACAAATCAGTCGATTAATTTCAAATCGAGCGATAGCATTAAAGTGCTAGGTTTATCCTGGAACAAAACTCACGATCAATTTGAGTACCACTTCCAAATACCTGAGACGAGAGGAGACGTAACCAAAAGAACGGTGCTGTCTGAGATAGCTCGGCTCTATGATCCTATGGGTTGGATTGCTCCGATTATCATAACTTCAAAAATTTTTATTCAAAAACTGTGGAAATCGAAGTTATCATGGGATGAGAACCTAACCCCACAACTTCTACTGGAATGGGAACGGTTTAAGTCGGACTTACCAAAATTAGCGGAGATTGTCATACCTAGATGGCTGCAATGTAAGACAAACGACTGCGTGGAGTTGCATGTATTCGCTGATGCATCTCAATTAGCGTATGCAGCAGCTGTGTATATAAAATCGGTAGACAGTGATGGTAACACCGCTGTCAATCTTATCACAGCCAAGACGAAGGTGGCGCCTGTTGAGAAGGAGGTTTCCATTCCACGACTGGAACTGTGTGCGGCGTTACTAGCTACAAAACTGGTTTATGAAGTTTCCCAGATCATGGACATACCTAAGAGCCACATATACGCATGGTCGGATAGTACGGTCGTTTTAGCATGGATAGCAGGAGAGCCAAGTCGATGGACGACTTTTGTAAGTAATAGAACATCAGAGATACTTACCATGCTAGATCGCGATCAGTGGAGACATGTCAGCACGGATCAAAACCCAGTTGATTGTGCATCAAGAGGACTGCCAGTTCAAGAGTTAGTAGATCACCAACTGTGGTGGCATGGCCCAAGTTGGTTACAACGAGATGGTCTTCAACAGAACAAGTGCATTAATTTCGAGACATCGGAAGAAACGAGGACAATTAAAGCTTTAACTTCTACTGTTAACGAAAAGGAAGATTTTATTTGGACGAGATTTTCAAGTTTACCAAAAATGTTAAGAATATTATCCTACTGCAAGAAATTTTTGAATCTAAGAGTACCTAAAGAACAGCGAACAAAATCATTTAAAATTGTGAGTAGAGAAGAAACTGAAGATATGTTACAATTTTGTATAAAAGAGACACAGAGAATGTATTTTAAAGAAGACATCAACTGTTTGAGATCTGATCAGAGTGTTGCAAACAAGAGTCAACTTCGTACTCTTCATCCAGTTCTAGACCAGAATGGACTTTTAAGAGTAGGAGGTCGAATACACGCGGCTCAAGTAAAATATAGTAAGCGTCATCCTGTGATTTTACCTAGTGACAGTCATCTCACTAAGTTGATAATTCTGGATGCTCACCTGAAAACACTCCACGGGGGACCACAACTGATGTTAAACTTTTTAAGGTCAAAATATTGGATAATTCGAGCTCGAGAGTTGGCAAAGAAATGCTACAGAACTTGTACTACCTGCGTGAGATATTCGCACCAAAACAGCAATCCATTTATGGGACAGCTTCCAGAGGATAGGTTGAAGCCAATGAGAGCATTTAAAATTTCTGGCGTTGACTTCACTGGTCACATTAATATCCGCTTTTCACCTGGACGAGGAGCAAAATCATACAAAGGATACATCTGTCTTTTTGTATGTCTGATTTCCAAGGCTATCCATCTTGAAGCGGTGTCTGATCTGACGTCACAAGGCTTCATAGCAGCATTCCGGAGATTCATATCGAAGAGAGGACATTGTCAAACGTTATACTCGGACAATGGTACAAATTTCACCGGTGCAGATAAAGAGCTACGAGAAATGTTTAACCGATCTAAATCTCAACTTCCTGACGAGCTTCAGCATCTCCTAGCGAACGAAGGAACTACGTGGAAGTTCATATCCCCCCAGGCACCCAATTTTGGAGGACTCTGGGAAGCGGGGGTTCGCTCTACAAAGACACACCTGAAACGAGTCATTGGAGACTCTACACTTACTTTTGAGGAGCTCACGACAGTTTTGACACAGATAAAGGCGTGCCTTAATTCACGGCCCCTATCATATTTGAGTGACAATCCAGACGACCCTATGCCTTTAACCCCTGGTCATTTCTTAGTGGGAGAACCATTACTAATTATACCGGACGAGACTTGTGAAGAGTACAACATTTCAAATATGAGACGGTGGAAGTACTGCCAAAAAATGATGAATGATTTTTGGAGAAAATGGTCCAACGAATATCTGGTAACTTTAAACCAGAGATACAAGTGGACGACTAAAAAGGCCGAACCAGACGTCAATGATATTGTCATCATAAGAGACAAAAATGTGCCCCCAGCCAAATGGTGGTTGGGCAAAATTATTGAAAAGCACAGCGGGAAGGACGGAATAACAAGAGTAGTGTCACTTAAAACCAAGAATGGTATTTGCAAGAGACCGTGCAACCAGCTATGTTTTTTACCAAAAACTGTAGATCAATAATTTTAAGATATTCTGTCACGGTGGGCGGCTTTAAATATCATTTTTTATTCGTTTCGAGTCACAACTTGTTTTATATAGAGTTTTTAGAGTTTCTTAAAGGACTACGTCCTTTGGTGGGCGGTATGTCTAAAGCAAATTAGCACGTAATAAATTTTAGTTCAGAAAAAATATCATAGATGGCGCCAGTAGAAAAATTAGCTCGCAGTGGCGTTACATTCACCAGCCTAGACATACTATTTTAGTGTTGTGAATAAATTGCTTTTTCTTTCAACGGTAAAGTGTGTGTTATTGTGAACCATCGAAATACTCTGGGTAACCCTATACCTGTTGTTAATTGCAAAACAGTTTTTTTATTGATTTACTTTTATTTCATTAATTTATTTTTTATAATTGCTCCCTTAAGGGTATATTTGCAAGAGTTTGCTCATTTATTAATGCATATTTTCTATGAATTATTAAATATATATACTACCGTTAGAACAAAGCGTTTCGAATCCTCATTCCTCATACGAACAGCCAGAATGTGGAACGCTTTGCCTAGGTCTGTCTTCCCGCTTAAGTACAACGTGAGTGTCTTCAAATTCCGAGTAAATAGGTATCTTCTAGGTAAGCGTGCTACATCCTAGACCGCATATCTGCTCAACATCAGGCAGTATGTAGTCAAACGCAAACCTACAAGGAATAAAAAAAAAACCTTAATCGTAGAACTAGTAAATATTGTTTCTCAGGCTCATCAGATTTATGTGGTCTGATTAAAAATAATCTTCCTGAACTATAATTTAAACTATAACTTGAGATACCTACATTCATTTTTTAAAAATAATTTCATGTGGTTTGAGACATACTCGTAAGATTAGCCTTGTTAATTAAAATATGTCAACCAAATCAAAGCTTAGTTCTGATGCTGATCGTTAAAACTTCACCTACCACATTTTTCAAAGTTTTTGTTGTTTGACTTCGGGTTGATTGTACGTTTGTTTATTTTGAAAACAATTGGAACTAAATTTGTTTTTGTGTTTTCATTACAATGTTCATTAACTTCAAAGGTCATGGTATTGAAAAGTTTCAAATATTCATAAATATGAAACGTTGAATTGTTATTTTATATTTAATTTGAATGTTGTTTAAGTTATAAAATTAGACATAAGCTGAGCTGGCCCACTGTTACATTATAGACTAGTTGTCTAACATTCTATTACTTATTTCTTGTCCAAAAAATATAACTCTGTCCCTTTCGTTTGTAAAAAAGATAAAAGAGAGGTAACTATGGTGTAGGGAGCAAGTTATTTGCCGGCTACTATGCTTAGGTCGTAGAACGTCTGCTGCTGATTTTAATACTCTCTTATTTCCTACTAGACTTGATCTAAAGCTGTTTCTCCATTTTTAATCATGGCCAGTTATTATGACCTTGAGTTAACTGTAACTACAGTTGTTTCTGTGTAGTTTCAAACATTTCTGTACAGTGCCTCATGTGGAAACCAGTAAATACTAGCAAAAATGCAAGGTGTCACGCGAAATGGAAAAAAAAGTTTCGTATACAACATAAACCTATGCTACTATTTTGTCTACCTTGTGTTTGTATTTTAATCTTTGTTGGTTCTTGATCTATAATATAATTGACTATATACCCTCTAGTAAATGATATCCACTATACCGTCGATTTTTTCCAGATACGTATGCAGCTCGCATCGCGATTTGATACTCGTATTTTACCAAAAATCTAGTTAAGTTCTGTAGTCTGAAAAACAGTGGTGTTCCCGTGGTAGTGACACCCGCCTTACAATCGTGAGGTCGTGGGTTCAAATCCCGGCCCCGTAACAATAAGTTCTTTGGAATTTATGTACGGAATTTCACAACACCGGAAAACATGGTGAGGCAACCTGCATACGTCCGTAGAAGAAATTCGATGGCGTATGTGGATTCACTAACCAGCACTGGGCCAGCGTGGTGGATATGGCCTAATTACCCTTAGTTGGTAGGCCTTTGTCCTGCAGTGGACTATTAAAAAGGCTGGTACAGTACAGTACAGTTATACAGCAGCAGGTTACGCGCTGCGCTTTGTAGCAACGTAAGATGTACATAGATGACTATTTAATCTCAGTAAGTGAATTTTTGTAAATTCTTTTGAGATTAGTAAATATTCTTAAACCAAATTCATACATAAATTCAAAAGAACTCATTAGATCGAGTTTGGACCCACGCTTCACGTTTGTAAAGCAACCATTTTCTTACTAGGCTTTCACGACTTGACCTTATTCTTGATACCTACTAACTTATTTAGTAATACAGAGCACGTGTCAAAAGCAGATTCCAGATAAATCAAGCCAAAATAAATCATAAATCTTATTAGGCACGAATTCTCTTAAAGAAATACCTATCAAATATATTCTGATAGAGCTTCACCTGATAAAAGCCTGCCATTTTTGGGAAAATCCAATTTAATATGTAAACAAGTTTTTCCTTGCGGTTTCACTCGTCTTTTAGACTTTTTTACTTGGAATGCTTTGAAAATACGACGTTCTCGTCTATTTAATGTATACACCAAATACTAAGTGCGCATAAAGTCACACTAGACAGAGATCGAAAACTCGTTACGGATATGTTGTTTGTGAATCATAATTCCTGCTCAAAAAATACTACTGAGGTCCAGATTTCTTGTTATTTTTTTGGATGATCCATCAAAGAGAAAATCCGAAAATCCGTTGGATAAAAACCACAGTGAATTAAGACAGTGTGAACAGGAGAGGTGATACATGTGCGGTATTTTTCGAATTTCAATATAACATAGTAAGTGTCTGAGTTTTGAACAAATTAAAAAAGGTTGTATGATAAACCTCTAGCAGATAAAAACGGCTTTAGCACTCAGATTTTGAAGAGCAAAAATACTCTTTCCGAGATGGGGGTGATGAAAATTAGATTTTTTATTTACCTACATTTCTGCGCCATAGATATAAACACCAGGGAACCAGAATTCGAGCCATTGTTAAAAATGGTGTTCAAAAGCATTATTTATTGTTATATCATGAATATACATGGAGAGGTTAATTTTGACTTAATCTAAGTTAGTGCACATTAGTTTTATAGGTGTAGAAGTCTTGTATACCCACTTGGTGGACAAATAACCAAAAAATGTTGATACTTCAGCGCTGCCGGTCTATTGTTGTAGGCGCAACTGAAGTTCCAACCAAACGAATAAAATGATTAACACGACGAATTATTAAACTTTCTCTTTCGTTACATACCAAAATAAATACATATAATATTAATACTTCTACCTACTTAATACTCCTTAAGGTAAGTATTGGAAAACAAGTAAGCCAACGTAATCCGGGAGTTAAGGGGATGTTCCTCCGCTTGATTTAACTACTTACTTCAATTCTCGTCTTTTCTTTGATCCAATGACTTTCTTCGAATATTACAAAATTATCTTACGTGGCTTTTAGCGTTTGGCTTTTGACGTGAATCCTTAAGTTCGTCGGAGGGCTTAGTGGGTGGTGATTTTATTTTAATATTTTTGGGGTGTTCTTTGAATGAGACCGTATTTCTTATAGGTTTGCGTTTGACTACATATTGCCTGATGTTAGGCATATATGCGGTGTAGGGTGTAGCACGTTTACCTAGAAGATCCCTATTTACTCCGGGTTTGAAGACACTCACGTTGTACTTAGCGATGGCTACCGTGGTGGCTTAGTGTAGCGATCTCATGTAGTGTGATGACACGGCTTTGAATGAAAGTGTTTGCTTTGAAGTCATGATAAACTGTGGAAGAAATGTTTGAAGGATTTTTCTGGCATATTACTCACCTAAAAGTGTCATAGCGATAAAGAAATTCTGAGTGCGCAATCTTGTGTTTGATTTTGGTCTCTGATGAGTATCATGTAGAGTATGGTCAAACATGAACTAACTTTAAAATAAATCTATGACAATCAACTTGGTTTACCGTATGTTATATACAATTTTTATTAAGTAGTCTATTACTGTACATAACCCCAGGCTTTAAGTGTCAGGACATTTAAAGTGTCGACCGCTTAGGCAATATCCAACACGCTATGTAGACCAGATGCGGGTTAGTATCTTCTCATACGCCATCGACTTTCTTATTCAGACAGATGCAATGTCTCGCAACATTTGCTACAATATAAAAAACAATAACTTGGTTTAGCGACAGCCAAGTAATCCTTACTAATATTTATTAATCTGAAATTTTAGTGTGTTTGTTGGTTTGTTCCTCTTTGATGAAGCAGCGGAGTAACGGATTGACTTGATTTGTCTTAAGTATAGTTTTTTACGACATAAACGGCTCTAACTTTTTTAAACGATAACTAAGAAGTTTTATTATTTTACACAACTGCAATAGTTCATCGATATACGTATACAGTTTAAATTTCAACTCGATATCTTTACGCGTTCCCGAGATATAAAGATTCTTGACATACACACAGACGGACAGACGGACGGACGGACAGACGGACAACAAAGTGATCCTATAAGGGTTCCGTTTTTTCCTTTTGAGGTACGGAACCCTAAAAATACGTGGTCAATAATTATTGCTGTAATAGTGTATTTTACGTGCCTATTTTTACCTATCAAAAAACCTAGAAGGTACGAATTGCACAGGAGCTCGAAAAAACAATAGTACGCCATGTAGGTACGTGGATTTGGCGGAATATTCAAAAAATCTGGAATAAAGGTCACTGGCTGAAACTAATATAGCATAAATCACGCGGATTTCTCTCGTATGGATTTTCGCGTTACAAGGGGTATGCTGTGATTTATTTCGCCACCCACATTCAGACTTACAGGGGTTTTTGTAAATCCTCTGTTTGCGTATTGAGTAGGTTGCAACGAGACGCGATAGATCAGCTAAGTTAATGTCGAAAGGGACTTTAGATACTCGTAGTCAAATGTGCCATTTAAGTTTTTGTGATTGTACTGTACCAGTCTTTTTAATAGTCCTCTGCAGGACGTAGGCCTACCCACGTAGGGTGATTGGGCCATATCCACCACGCTGGCCCAGTGCGGGTTCACATCCGCCATCGAATTTCTTCTACAGACGCATGCAGGTTGCCTCACGATGTTTTCCTTCACCGAAAAGCCCGTGGTGTGAAATTTCGTACATAAATTCCAAGGAATTCATTGGTACGGGACCGGCATTTGAACCCACGACCTCACGATTTTAAGGCGGATGTCATTACCACTAGACCACCACGGCTTATTTTGTATTGGCTTTTGTGATTAGTTGAGGAGATCTCTTGAAAACCGTTTGTATTCACCAAATTCATACAACTTCTACATACTATTGCAGAAAGTCAGCCTCTCAATTCAGCGAGGCGATGCGGCCAGCATTTTAAGCAAGTTGCCTGCGATTAGACTGTTTAAATTTTTAACTAGTTTACTTTAGATAGGGTATTTTAGATTAGATAGGACGTTTTAATTTAGATAGATAGGTTTATTTAAGTTTGAATTAGTTATTCTAATTTAGATAGGTTAAGTATTTAGGTTAAACATTTTTTGATATTTAAGTTATAAAAATACTATTGCAATAATTGTATATATTTCAACAAAACTTATAAAACATGTCATAGAATACAACAATTAAAATTAATCTACTTAAAAATGCTTATACTAAAAACACTAAATCTTACACTAAAATAAAACCAATCTAAAATACCCGTAGCAGAGGGTAACGTGGCCAGAATGCTGGCGGCATTGCCTCGCTGAATCGCAATACTAATTGAATCGTTTATTAAACTAAAAATATTGGGAGAAAAAAATTGTATTAGAATCTTGTCATTATAGGTACAAATCCACGGTCGAAGTCATTATTTTTAATGAGTACCTACTTTGTAAATTGGTAAAATTGTCATAATTGGTAAAAATGTCATAACATTTTAGTGACGAAGGAAATCATTGTTCGGAAACATAGCCTGCTTACTGCTCACGTCTAAAATGTAATTCAAATTCTTATCTGTGGATGACATGGTCAAATCATATTAGCAAAATGTGGCCTACGCTTAATAGAAGCCCATAACAACGATACTATAAGATACCATAATAATACTATTCTCGTAATTAAGAAAAACCATTGCCAATTTTAGTCGTGTTCTTCATTACTGAAGGTCGTGTCTATGAAGCGGTTTGATTCCGGATCACCTTTTGGACTATATTCCTCCACTCGGATCTGTCTGTAGCGGATCCCATGGAGCCGGGAAGTAGTAGACCGTAATTTTTTTTTTAGGGTTCCGTACCGCAAACGGTAAAAACGGAACCCTTATAGGATCACTTTGTTGTCCGTCTGTCCGTCTGTCCATCTGTCCGTCTGTGTGTATGTCTAGACTCTTTATCTCGGGAACGCGTAAAGATATCGAGTTGAAATTTAAACTGTATACGTATATCTATGATCTCCTGCAGTTGTGTAAAAGAAAAACTTCTCAGTTATCGCTTAAAAGGTTAGAGCCGTTTATGTCGTAAAAAACTGCATATTTCGATACTCACAAAAATCAAAACCTACAGGGTATTTCCCGTTGACATAGAACTATGAAATTTGGCGAAAAGCATTGTCTCAGAGTACACATATAGGAATTAATCTGAAAACTGTACTATTTTATTTCAATCACAAAAAAATAGGGCCTCAAAATTCACATATTTTCAATGTATAATGAGACATTGAAAATTATTTAGTGAATTTTGAATGAGAAAAAATAACTTTTTTATGTTTAGGTTATAGGTTTTAAAGATTTTAACAACTTACTTGCCAATTTTGTGAATTTTTTTGAATTTGTACGGAACTCGGAACAGAGTGCGAGCCTGACTTGCACTTGTCCAGTTTTTTTTTTAAATATTGTATAAAATAAATTGTTGAAAAATATGACAATATTTCATGAAGATAGTAAAACTGCTACACGCAAATTTCAAATTTACAGCAGAGCTATGCAATCTAATAATATAAAATTGTTTTTACGGTCGGCATGACCTGATTTCTAAAAAGGTTTTTGCGTGAAACTGTTAAAATCCAAGTGTTAGCTTTTATAAAATTCATTAGATTTTCGCGGTAACATTTGGTTTACTGAGTTTTTATTATAATAATAAATAACACTCTTTTCCATATCCATACCAAATAGAGACGATGATTATGTTTTGATGAGTATTTAAATAGTTATATGTCTGATTTTTGGTTTAGTATAAATACCGGGTTCAATTCTAATGCGTAGTTTGGTTTTTGACCAACGAACCACCGGAGGAGGTATGTATACATTTCGACGCAAATATTTTTTATGTATAACCACGCATAACTTTTTTCGTATTAGTCCGATTTCGATAAATCTTTTTTTATTGAAAACAATGAAAATGAAAATGAAAAATGAAAAATATTTTATTTGACAACTTATGACAAAACTTGCAACAAATTAATGTCGATTGCCCTACTAGGCTGAGCCTGTATCAGGGCAACCTGTGAACCTGATTACAAATGTTTTAAATTATCAGACCCCGTTTACAAGACAGTACTTATAATATACTTTGATATTGGTTTCATTTAAATTTTATCAAAATCTGCTAAGCCATTTTTGATAAATCAAGAATAATGTGAAAAATGCTACATCGATCCGTGCGAAATATTCGTGAATTCTGTACACGGTTGAAGTCGGTCATGCCATTATTTGCGAAAAATGATTATTTAAGTCGCATGTAGCAAAGGAAAGCGTCTCAGACTTTAAAACACTAAAATTATGTCAGTTCAAAAGCAGAACAAAGTCACCTAAAAATAACATTAATACTGTATCTTTCCACGACTACCTAAGCTGAGTCAAAGAATTTGCGCTCGTCGACCGGCGGTCGGCGGCCGGTTGTCAACTGTCAAATATAATTATGTATTGGAATTTGACAAGAATTTGACACTATCGGGGCAAAAACACGGCAAATAGCCACTGAATCGAGATATTTTTCATATCTCTTTCTAACTCATGCCATATTAGATCAATGCGTCTCTTTTTTCATTTCTCGATCGACCACATTATCCCTCTGGTAACTCTGTGTGTTTTTTCCTTCACCAAAAACGAAGATATCAGTTCTCCACAGCAGTAACTGGGTTCCCTCGAGGCGACCGTGGGGAACACTGTACACCAAAACTAACAACTTTTGTCAAAACTAAAAAAAAACAGCTTTTCCATACATTTTGTCGAAGGTGAACGATATTTTTCTATGGAACAGCATTTTTTTTAGAATTAATAAAAAATAAATAAATAATTTTCGCTTGGCTATGGATTTTTGACCGACAATACGAATTGGAAAGTATATATTTCGAAGTTGGTCCCATTTAAATGTTATGATAAGCAGCTGATCCATTTTAGATAAATCAACAATAGTGTGAAAAATGCTACATCGATCCGTGCGAAATATTCGTGAATTCTCTACACGTTTCAAGTCGGTCATGCCATTTTTTGCGAAAAATGATTATTTAAGTCGTATGTAGCAAAGGAAAGCGTCTCAGACTTTAAAACACTAAAATTATGTCAGTTCAAAAGCAGAACAAAGTCACCTAAAAATAACATTAATACTGTATCTTTCCACGACTACCTAAGCTGAGTCAAAGCAATTTGCGCTCGTCGACCGGCGTCGCTGTGGTTGACGGCGACGCTTGTCTACACCACTTTGAAATGCTAAGCAAAGAAAATAAGATCAAATAGCAAACGAAAATAGATTAAAGACAGAATCATCTGTGTAGCTAGACGTGAGGGCGTGTCATCTAAGTTCATTTATGATGCGCCACATTCAAAGCGCTCTATCTGTTTTATTCGATTTCGATTTCCTTGAGGATCAAGAAACACCAGTTTTTTTTAACTACGATCTTTCACGCGAATTATCAATACTCGAACTTTTATTTTTCATCTCTTATTACAATGATTTCCCAACATTACATTTGTAATTGAAACAAAACCTATATCACATGTCATAAGCACAGAACAGCGAACTACTTTAATGTCATAAGTCATACATATATTACAACTACTATACCTACAAACCTAAATTAATTAAAAAAAACTTTGACTAACAAAATATTATGAGCTTATTGTGACGATGACAACCCAAACTAAAAAGCCAAATGTCAGCAATGATTATGAACCGGAGGAGGTACTCAATTCGACGCATATAATTATATATTTTTTTATGTACGAGTATCACCACGCATAACTTTTTTCATAGTATCTGATTTCAGTAATTCTTTTTTTTATTGGAAAGAGTATACTTCGAAATTGGTCCCATTTAAATTTTATCGAAATCGGCTGAGCCATTTTTGATAAATCAACAATAATGTGAAAATTACTACATCGATCCGTGCGAAATATTCGCCAATTCTATACAGGGGTGAAGCAGGTCGTGCTATTTTTGCAAAAAAACTTGCACTAGTACTAGGCTTTATTGCCTCCAATCCTTATTACATCCTATTATATCCTATATGTAGATATATTTATTATTAATTATTATTTATTTATCTCATAAAATTCCACCAAACACCGGCTTGTGAGATGTAGCGGCTACAAGCGTCTATGCTATGGTATGCAGAAAATCCAAAAATGTAAGAACCTTGTTGCCGACGTGTTGCGATTATGATCAGATGTGTGACCTTAAATATTATCGATCCAGTACAAATAGACTGCAATAAAGTTGCGAAAATTTATCATATTTACTTACCATGTCTTACACGATAATTTTCATCTATTCTCATTATAATCATCGTCACTTCAGCCGCAAGTCATACGTAACTTTCTCGCATAGTTCTTGTGTCTATATAGCCTTATAGTTTTACTGTTCACTTTGCATAATTAATTATCACAAAGAACAAACATGTTTATAAGAGTTAAGTTATCTATCTATTTTAGTATCTATTTTCTATAATTTAATTATCTGGAAGAGATTGCTACCTACGATAAGGCCGCATATTTTTCGTACTAGCTTCTTTACAATATTACAGTACTATTCCCTATCAATTGCATACAATCATGAATGAAAATAGGAAAATTATATTATAATGGGACCACTCACTACTCACAAGAGTATTTCGTAGCGATATTACTACGCCGTAGCAATTAGCGGCGTAGCAACGAGAAACCATCTGAGTTCTATTTGCCAAATATTATTCAAAATTTATCCAAGTAGGTACTTCAAGAAGATTTTCTTATTTCCCGGCCTCGTAATTCCCTAAATGAAATACTTGTTATAATAATTAGTGTTGTTTCTACAGCGGATTGTACAATAACACCGCAGCTCTTAACATTGAACATACCTTCAAAGGAATTATAACCGAATCCAATTTAGTTGTCTGCATTGAAATGTTTTGATGGAACGTAAGCCACGTTGATTGAAAGCGTTCTTGAAACTATAGGTCGGGAGCAGAGGAATTATATCATAACGATTGACGGGTTTGATTTTACTTAAAAGCAGCTAATAAATTATTGTTACCGTGTGTGAAATGGTGAATTGAAGTTAAAATAAGCCGGAGAAGTGCAAGTCACGCTCGCACATCCAGGGTTCCGTAAAAATCCAGAAAATTTAAGTAAATTGGGAAGTAAGATCTTAAAATCTCTATACTATAACCATAAAAAAAAGTTATTTTTTTTTCACTTTTCTCGTCTAACATCGAAAATTACACATTGTTAAAATAATTTAAAACCTGTTTAGTATGTGCTAATGAAGTTCTTTGATATGATACCTTACATGATACGATTTACTCACTTTGAGTTTTGAACCTACATTTTGTGAATTAAATAAAAATGTACAGTTTTCAGATTAACTCCTATATGTGTACTCCGAACAAATGCTTCTCGCCAAATTTGATAGTACTTTATCAACGGGAAGTACCCTGTAGATTTTGATTTTTGTAAGTGTCGAAATATGCATTTTTTTACGACATAAACGGCTCTAACTTTTTTAAACGATAACTGAGAAGTTTTTCTTTTATATGACTGCAAGAAACCATAGATATATGTATACAGTTTAAATTTCAACTCGATATCTTTACGCGTTCTCGAGATAAAGAGTCTTTACACACACACATACGGACAGACGGACAACAAAGTAATCCTATAAGGGTTCTGGTTTTTTCCGATTGAGATACGGAACTCGTAAAAAATTAGGACACATCTTACCTACACACGTTTTTTGACCCCAAACTATGCAGAGCTTGTGATATGGCTGCCAGAGGCCGGATGTACTACATACACATATTTTTAAAACAAGTACATACTTATATAGATAATAACATCTAGATACAAAATAATCACATATGTTCATCATAAAAATGCTTGCCCGGGTGGAAATCAACCCCACGCTTCTTGGGTCCAGAAGTCAGGGTCGCTAACCACTGAACCACCAAAGCAGTCAAATTAAAATGATAAGAAACTTTGTTAACTTTTTAGATATTCTATTGCAGTTTCATAAATGTTTGTCACGTATTTTCACGTATTAAATTCTTTTGATATTTTGCATGAAAAAATGAATTTATTGGCAAAAAATCAACGTCTATAGTAATCTAAAGTGCATGCGTACTTTGTTAGTAAATTTATTTTTACGTGTTTTTCAATACAAAGATATAATTTGTACCAATCGGCTATAAACATTTATTTCACTTGTTATATTGAGTACAATGTAATCTTATTTTATTTAGGTCTCTATATATACTCGTAATATTTTGTTATTAGAAATGAAACCAATACTCATAAATTATTTACTTGGGTATAATTTGGCTATAAATTGTAATGCCACTTAAATAAATATTGCACAAGACATCCAATAAAATTTAATTACAATCAATTCCTTACGAAAACCATTTACTCATAAGTACGCGTAATTAACTTTGACAGTATCAATTTCCAATGACAAATTGTTTGTTACTCTCACTCGTTACTAAGTCACCCTGGGGCTCCCCGACTAAGGCTTTGAGCTTTCGCTACATAACAAACAAATGATTCTGTCGCGACCAGGTGCGTGGGTCGGGAGCTTACGCAACGAATTTTCGCGGTTCTCTTACGCCTCGACTACACTGTGTAACCTACATACCTTTTGTTAATACAATATTCTTGTAGATTGATGTTGACAGGTCACATTTTACTACAATCAGTGTTGATGCACAGTTTGTGTAGTCGTGTGGTTTATTTTTCATTTTGCAGCGTAATTTATTTATTTATTTATTTAGGCTTCACATAAATAAAGTAATAGATTATAATTATAAGAAAATATAGGTATTGGCCTTCGTAACGAGAAAAGTAATAATAGCCTTTGGTTGAGTGCACGGTTTGTGAAGTCATGTGTTTCTTTTTTCGGAACATTTGTTTAGTCAATTTAAAATGTTTATTTTTGGCGGCTTATTAATTTTATATACTTATTGAAAAATGTTTGAATTAAACTGATAAGTACAGTATTATCAAATAAAGAATAAACAATAGCCTAGATAAAAGAAAATACTACATAAACCCGCCTTTGTGATCGTCTAGTTTTAGTTTGCAGTCTGTTTCTTAAACTTTGCCAGTGAAAAAGAGTTTTATAGACTCTATGTACCGTGACAGCAAATAAATGACATTTTGTGAAATTCAGACATTTTGTGTAGTAGGTAGAGGGTAAAAAAAGGTAGTGGGTGTCGTTTATTTTGCTGATGTTGATTTACAAGAGGAATTTAACATTTATTTTGTTGGTAAAACAAAAAATAAGAAATAATTGTGAGACCTTTACCGTTAAAATATAATTGTATAAATGGAATCATTTTTCGAATAAACTATTTTCTATACTATTATTTGTTTCAAATCTTATAGTTTCTAAAGTGTACACGTGGCTTTACGTAATAGCGGTATCTATAGTATAGATGTCGAGAGAAGCAAATTTGTCGCTATTCTAACGAGAATAGGTATTGACTATAGCTGTAGGTAGATATAGTACGAAGCTTTTCAGTTGAAACTTTGAGTAAATCGACTTGCAGCATCATTTCAACAACAACTTCAACAACTTTGCATCAACTTCAGTTACATCGAAAGCAAGAAACACACATTAAATTTGGTCACGATAGTAGATTACACCACGTAATTTTAAGTAAAATAGTTTTAGTAAATTATTTTTATATCTACTAGTTATTACGTTTTTAGTTCTAAAATTTGTTTTATGTATACGTAGAGATGAAACTGCCAACTGATACAGTAAATAATCTTGACGAGATCAAGAAGATCGATTCTTCTTAAATAAAAAAAATCGCCCAAGTGCGAGTCGGACTCGCGCACGAAAGGTTCCGTACCGTATTGAAGCCCCTTTAGCTCTATTCCTCTTGCTGATATTAATAGCGAGAATAAAATCCTAAAAAATCACGTTTGTTGTATGGGAGCCCCCCTTAAATATTTACTTTATTCGGTGTTTAGTATTTGTTGTTATAGCGGCAACAAAAATGCATCATTTGTGATAATTTCAGCTGTCTAGCTATAGCAATTTATGAAATACAGCTTGGTGTCAGACAGACGACTAATAAATAACTATCTATTGTCTATTAGACGGATAGACGGACATCGGAGTCTTAGTAATAGGGTCCCGTTTTTACCCTTTGGGTACGGTTCCCTAAGAGCATCAAAATCAGATCATACATTTGGAAGATTAAAAATCACAGAGATATCTAAGCATGCGGACGCATCTATGCAGGCTCAGAGCAAATAAAAAAATCAATAGGGAATGTCGTTGAACAGTCAAGTAAAGCCGGTTTTTTATACATGTGGGAGTGCGTCGCTGCTGCGCCGCCATAGTTCGACTGACAAGCCAAGGCGTAGTTTCCTTGTACGGTAATGTGTGTGTAATTGTCTTTACATGGCGAGGCGTAGTTTTGGTCGGCCTCATTTGTTTGTTCACAATATTTTCTCTTGATTTTTTTATTTGCTCTGAATATGCAGGTTATAATATCATAGAGTCAAACTTACGATTTAAATACCTCTTATTTTAGATAATGATCAAAAATAAAATATTTTGGAACTTTTTTTTATTTTTCTTCTGTGTCTAGGATTCAAATACATTTTTTTGAAAGAAAAAACTTCAAAGACAAGCAATTATCGCTCTTATTTCATGTCTACGAAAGTTTCAAACCACTTATCAAGTTACAGCGTTTTTTGAGGCGTTGAAGGTCCTAATTCAAATGAAATTGTTTTATAACGAGGCAATGACATTTTAAGGGGCTACTTCCGAAATAAAAGTATTGCGTAATTTAGAGGCATTTTCTTTTATACTCTCCTATATTTTATATTATCGTGGATAAAAATTGTTTGTCTAACATATACCCTGTTTATTTTAGTTTCACCAGTTTTATCAATCTAAAGTAGTTGAGATATTCTGCACAAGAAATACAAATTAATGAATAACAAGATTATTTTTTGCAAAAATTAGCATGACCGACTTCACAAGTGAACAGAATTCGCGAATATTTCGCATGGATCGATGAAGCATTTTTCACATTATTGTTGATTTATCAAAAATGGCTTAGCCGATTTCGAAGTATACTCTTTCTAATAAAAAAAGAATTATTGAAATCGGACTACTATGAAAAAAGTTATACATAAAAAAATATACGCGTCGAATTGTTTACCTCTTCCTGTGGTTCGTCGGTAAAAAATTGCCTGGCTTCGTATCATCATCATCATCATCATCATCAACTTATTTCGGCCCACTGCAGGGCATAAGCCTCCTCCCCCTTATGCCAACTATCCCTGTCCTGTGCCAGTCTCATCCAGGTGTATACCTAATTAATAATTATGCTTCACATTTTTTTCTTTTGGTTATGAATCTATCGTTTTGATGCGAAAGAATGGAATGACTAATTATATGTTGACTGAAATACAAAGACAATTCGCTCAATAAGCACTGTTAAATTGTAGATCTTAAAAGCTTAATCACAAGTAATGTAACTGAAAATTGAGGTCATTTTCTTTAAATATTTCTTTTCGAATTACGGAGTATTCTCGATTACATAAAACTTTAACATAAATTATCATTAATTATTTTTGCTGTTGAAATAAAGATAAAAATAAACTACATCTGTATACTCTAAGTAAAAAATGCTTAATACACTGTTTAGTACACTTCCTAAGATCACCACTTCAGATCCTTTATTTTTATCTTCTTTATTTTAATACTTATTTTAAATTTACAATACCAACTCTTCTGACAACTTGACTTATCGTTGAGAGTTGAAGAATGACAGCAACCCCCCCATTTTAATTCACTTGGATTTAACCACCTAACGAGTGAAACTTTTTGTGTGTTCAAAAGTCGTAATTTAAATGAGATTGCTTTTTCAACGAGTGGAAGACTTTGTAACCGACCACTTCCTACACAAAGTTATTACGTAATTTTCTGCACGCAACGACAGAAGTATTGTAACATTGCTTTCTTTCATGTTCCGGTCCGATCGATGCGTGTATAATTGGAGCACTTTTACCTAAAAATACAGTAGTTAAGGTTTAATTGTGATGGTTTTGCTGGAATGAATTGAGGTCAGATTTTGTTAATGAGATTTCTACTTTTACCTACTTCCAAAAAAAGGAGATTTTTTATTTCAAAAGAGTTTTCCGTTTACGTTTTCCATTTAAGTTTTTTAAATCGCCTGAGCTGTTTTTGATAAATCAACTCAACGATAATGTTTATGGATGTCACATCGATTCGTACAAACTATTCGAATTTTGTACACGGTGGAAGTCGGTGGTGCTATTTTTTTGTAAAATACACTTTTTTTCTTTTAAAATTGTACCAAGGTTTGTATTGTTTGTTTGATGATTAAGTATCCAAATAATCATCAAGAACTCTTTTCATGCGCCTTATTCTTCTGTTTCAAATATGACTAGTTTTCTACTCGATATTTTTCTCGTTTGTCGTCTGTTGCGATACGTAGTTTCCATAGGAAAACTTTGCGGTGCCATAATATATCAGTTCTTTTCGCTATGTGCTCTGCCCACTGCTACTTTGACTTGTTAATATTTGCAAGCTATTCAGCCTACCTACGGAATCCTCGTTCCTTATTAGACCTCGTTGTTATAACCATGTCCATGTCAGAGGCCTTCAGGCGGCCTTAAAACTCTGACCTAGTGTCTGGCTAGCCACCCGGCCAATACAAATTTACTTATAAGACCTCACAGAGAAACATTGAGCCACTCCATAGGTCGTTGGGCTACTTTGAGCTTGCTTATAAGGCTCATATTGATGCATCATGTCATATCACTGTTGGAATTGTACCAATGAACCAATTGCTTAATAGATTAAAAAAATACAGTGCACTTGCTGGGCAAAACGCCGCAATACCCTGCAAAATACATTGTAGAGTAAATTGCATGTTCATTTAAGAACGAATGCATTCATTTATCAACATTTGGGTTACTTTAATACACTTTGGCTAAAATTTCATTTTCTCTCGTACAAATTGATATAAAATAACAATAAAAATTTTATAATAAATTTTGTATTAATCGAGGAGAAACAATAATTTTAATTTCACGTCCAAAGTGGCACACAATAACGTGATGACACAGTTTCAAAAGAATGTCCATAAAACATTTTTATTCGATTTTAACGCTTTTTCATTTAAAGTCAAATATGAGGCATAGAATCGTTAACGTGATTTGGTAATAAAAATGTCATACTTTTGTCGAAATAAGCGTTTAAATAAATAATTCAGCATGAAGAAATCATATTTTCAAACCCGTTTTCCATAGAGCTTTAATATTACCAGTCGTCTCTATTTTCGCCCTGTTCGCATAAAATTTCGTATTCACTTCGAAAAATTCCTACTTTATTACTATTTGTCTTTCAAATGCAGTTCTTTGCAATTCTTCAGGATTTGAAATTTTAGGTGATGATTGGATGCAGGAATATACAATATTCTCATTTTTATGTTAATATTAACGACATATTTGCTTAATTTGTGAAAATGAAACTATTATTATTGCTGAAAATATATATTATCTATTAAAAAAATCACAGTTTAGATTTTGCTTTTTGAGCCTAATCAAACTATCAATGTTGTTGTTATTTTGTAATGATTAATCTGACGATGCCTGTCTAAATATACCACGTCTCGGTGACCTAACCCTTTCGCTTACCACCCAAGAAAAATATGAGCGCATAATAATTGTCAATTGGCATTTACCAGAAAAAAAAAATCAAAATTTTAATTTTAATTATGTACATAGTTGTAATTTTTTTTTCAATGTCATTTAAGTTTGTGCAATAAACCTTCATATTTTTTTTTCAAAATAATTGTTAACTGATAGATGTTCAAAATCAGATCTCAAATATTTTACGATTAATCGGTCGAGCCTTGCTTAATTAGTACAAGTCTTAGTAGTCGCCATATTTTCATCTATGTTTGTGTAAATTTCATAAATACAAGGCAATGTTTTACTTTTTAATGAATTGAATTCGATTAATTTAATGCGATTCTCTTTTAATGAATTTGTCCATTTAAATTTTAATGTTGTTTATGACTTTATAACTTTAATATTATGTTTTAATTATGTAGATAGCTGTAAATAGTACGTTCTCCAATGTTATTTAAGTTTGTTGAAATAAAGTGTTCTATGTTTTAACTGTATGATATTGAAATTTAAATTAACTTTATTATTGATTTGTTTTGTGTAAGTATTTTTTTTACGATTTAAACTATTTTTATCCATTGTATTCCGATTTTTTGACATTGTTTGATAATTTTAAGATTAGTTTGAGTGTAAGTATTGAATTCTGTTTAATGGACTTTGTCTGAAATAAAATTATAAATAAAAAAAAATAGTCTGGAAGTCGATGATTATTATGTTTCTACTAATGCAAATATTTTCATTTTACACCGGCTGCAAAAATCATGTTGGAAATGGCTAGCTAGAAAGACAATCGAGGTTGAAGACGATTGTATTGCGTGTAGCAAACGAGTTTTCACCTTCAGAAACATCGCAATCAATCTCCGTTGACGCTTCAAACAATGCGAACGAAATTTTCACTGCACGAACCGCGAACAAACTCGGTGCTACCGTAGTTTTCTAAGGAAATGTGGGTTCGTGGATTAATGTCCTTATTTTTCTTTGTTGTTATAAATATAAGGCTTCAGCACACGCTACTCTGTAGACTCATTCTTATAAACCATAAAGTTAGGAAATTAAACCGTTTCGTCTCTTTCATTACCTCTTTCTTGCATCCTAAGGTTGTCTCAAAGAAATCGTCTAAAGTGATAAGGCCTATTACTCCGAACGTATAATTTTGTGTATGTTAAATATATCATTAGTGCGAAAAATGGAGAGTATCTTCTATCTCCTTACCTAGCTTTCGCTCATTAGATAGCGCTCATCATTATACAGAAAAAAAGTCGATGGTCCACTGCAAACCTTGTTTAAATATATAATTTTTAGATTCTTAGTTTAAATGTTGTAATCTAAAAATGAAAATTTGATTTACGTATTATTTTGTCGGCAACATAAAAATATAACTCAGTATATTAACCCAACTCTCCTCTCAATTACATATCTCTATTACTTATAGCAGATAATTTAGTTTAACCAAAATTACCAAAAAGCTTTGACTCTGTTGTTGACGGAACATATTTAGTATATAAAATGAATAAAATTACAATATCAATCAAGTTATTGTATCGTAGAGTCGATTAGTCATCGAACGTCAACAAAGTCGTGAAGCCCTTAGAGCAATATTTATTTTATCTTGATCATGCCTTTCCCCTGAGAACCTTTGAGCTTACCTCCCAAGCCACGAGGGGAGCCGTGGCTTCTTACATTTTTAATAACTTAGGGGACTTAATAGTACCTTGTTGAGTAGAACCATTATAAAGGCAGTACACTGGTGTTACGTTGTAAATTAAAGTTTTTTTTATTAGAAGTGTAATTTCATACGTATAACATAGTATTAGATTGTAACACGGAAAACTAACTAATTTATTATTTGTTCTTAACGATTCCAATAACTACTAGTAGGCCACTGAACAGTACACCTCGTGTGTATTTATTTAATTTGTAGCGTTTTCAAGGGCCTAATCTGTTTTTAAATTTGCACTATTTGAAGATGCCAAAATATGATCAGTGAATAGATTATTCATTTAATAGATTACCTGATTACGACCGTAACTTTGAGAATCTACTCGTAGCTCAATGTTACGTCAAGTCATCTATTTACCTTGCCGGCAGTCTTACGCTACGCTTGCTATCTCATAGTACCCATACTAAAAGTGAGAAGCAACGATAGCATTATACAGGGTGACTGGTGAACAATTAGCATCCTTTTAGGGGCTTATTCTATACATCAAAACTAACAACTTTTGTTCCATACATTTGGTCGCGGGTGAACGATATTTTTCTATGGAACACCATTTTTTTTGAGTTTTGACAAAAGTCGCAGAACAAAAGTTGTTAGTTTTGATGAACTAAAATAAGCCCCTAAAATGATGCTAAATATTTACCAGTCACCCTGTATATCTAACACACTGTTACTGGGCATTTGAGTTGAGATGGAGCACCACAAATTATTACAATTGTAAGAGTAACACGCATAGTCTACTCTGCTTAGGTGTTTCTTAATAATCACCACAGTTACGAAAAAAATTACATAGGTATTACTAATAAAATCTGAACGCTGAGATGGTTGGGTAGAGACATAAAGTTGTAGGTTTTAGTGGTTTTTCAGCCTTTAGTTAGACCAAGCCAGAAGTTTTCAAGTGGCTTCAAAACTGTAACGCCAGAGCCACCTGGCCTATAGGAACTTATTTACTGAATATAATGATAAAGCTTTATTTTCTCCATACATAAATAAACATTACAAATCAAATGTGTCTTAAGTGCTAAGTATATAAGTTTAGTTATAATATGTTTATTGTGGATTTTTATTTAGTTAGTGTTTCTTAATTCATGTATGTATCCTCCTCCATCCTGTTCCAACTCTCTCTCTCTTTACTGAATACATATGGGGATATCCTATAATAATTTATTTATTCAGTCATAATTACATCAATCAATTACATAATACTATTAGAATATAATTATGTCATCTTAAAACTAGCTTATAAATGAATTAGTCTAAAAGCCACTGATTGTACCCGGCTCAAAGCTTCCCATCCCACTAGCCGCATTACCGCGCTGAATGGCAATGGCCAACCTCTCCACCAGAAAACAACCGAAATGGGGGTCACCGTTTTTCTTTCTATAAAATTGACTTATTTTATAAATCGTCGAATACCTACAAAACAACGAAATGTTCTCTTGCGTGACGTGAAATATGAATCTCTCTCAATAAATATTTCAAACACACTAATGGAATCGTTACTTTCACGATCCTTTCTTTGCTTTGTGTATCTTGCCTTTTATGTTTTCATCAGTGGTTATTTATTAATGTTTAGTTTTATTTTATCTTTGTAGGCCACTTTATATATTTACACTTTACTTCTTTTATAGCTTAATAGCTATTTAGCGAGGGTAACAATATTTTACGTAGTCATTATAACAACTGCATAAATAAATCTTTAGAGATAAGAATCTAAGGAGCATAATACAGGTTTTTTGGTTTACAAGACGCCTCAATACTGTTTTTAATGACACCCGCCTTACAATCGTGAGGTCGTGGGTTCAAATCCCAGTCCCGTACAAATGAGTTCTTTGGGATTTATGTACGGAATTTCACACCACTGACTTTTCGGTGAAGGAAAACATCGTGAGGCAACCTGCATATGTCCGGAGAATAATTTCAATGGCGTATGTGAATCCATCAACCCGCACTGGGCCAGCGTGGTGGATATGGCCCAATCACCCTTCGTGGGTAGGCCTACGTCCTGCAGTGGACTATTATAAGGCTGATACAGTACAGTAATACTGTTTTTAGGGTTTAGGCTGTAATTAAATACTTACTCTCGAATAAACAATCTATTAATATTTCTTTCCTTTTTCCACTTCACTTCACTTTCCTGTCCAGTTTCAAATGGCAATGCTCACCACTGACAGCCTAAAACCGGATGAAGGAACAAATCTACGCGTTTTGGCTTAATATTGGTATTACCTATCTCCTGGTGGCAGATAAAAGCGGATCTAGTTTGTACCTATAAACTAGTATTTGCCAATGAATAATATTAAGAGGAAACGTAGCTACTTTTAACATCGAACACAATATCTATGCAAATATTTATTTTTCATAAAAAATCGCAACACCAACTTTCACCGGGTACAATGTGTTTCAACGTGTGCGACACCCATGTATGTTATTGTTGATTTATCGAAAACAGCTCAGCCAATTTTGATAAATTTTGAATGGGTGGTCTCATTTAAATTTTCTGGGGTATACTCGTTCAAAATAAAAAAAAGGTTTTTTAAATTAGTTACAATTGGCGAAAATATCGAAAAACATACAAAAATACATACAGACGAATATAATACTTCCTTCACATTGCGTATCTCTATTGCTACTTGAATGAGTAACAAACAACTAGAAACCCTTTTTGGGATCTATGATATTAGTAAGGATAATAGAATAACTATCATTTCGTATAGTAAAATCACGTATTATATTTGTAATTACTTAAATATCAACATATCTCTTCAAAGCTACCTGAAAGGGAAAACTCACAAAAGGCCCCGAAAAGAAACTTTCACAACAAATCCATTTCCCTACTATTAGTAAAGAAAAATACTCTTATTTTGCACACATTTCTTAGAGGTGGGATTTCTAAAATCGGTACAAAGGCCTCGTTTCGGCAATTTACCAAGACGAATGGTTATTGTCAGGCCTTCTTTAGGAAATATGAAGATTGATCACTTCAAGTTAGCGGCCCATGCCTTATCTACTGACCTAGAGGCCATATTGTTCCGTAATGGTTTTAATGAAAGCTGACTTCGGGTGGATAATATTGTATTATGGATTTCGTTTCCTCTCTAAAGTGTTGGAGTTGGAGTATCTTTGATAGATAATGGATAAAGTTTGGACTGG
Organism: Hypomecis punctinalis; assembly: GCA_949316475.1. Lineage (NCBI taxonomy): Eukaryota > Metazoa > Arthropoda > Insecta > Lepidoptera > Geometridae > Hypomecis > Hypomecis punctinalis. The sequence continues at coordinate 23,943,855 of OX438804.1, forward strand.
TTAACTTTGTGGAAGAATTTTAACTGTATTATTAGTTTAGGGGTTATCGGTTTTGTATAAAATTGAATTGTATTGAACGCTGATACGTAATTTGTATTTTATTTAAGTTACATAGCAATGTTTTTTTTAAGTTTATTGGACATTTGCTTATTTTAATTTTGGTTTTGGGAAATGCGTAATAACATAAGTAGTGTTAGTTTAGAATACCTACGTTTATTCTAATCGATTTAAAAGCCAACATTAAAATAAATATAATAATTGATGAACAAGGTTCTAGTGATAGATCGAGCCAAAAGATGTTCACTGGAACTTTTTAGCGGTTACTGGTATTGTTCTCGTCAGTTCATATTCGTGCATGGTTGCCTGGAAAAAAATCGCCGTGGATGGTAAGGCCGTCAGTTTATAATCATAATTATATGGTCAGTCATTTAATAATGAATTAAACATTGACATTGTAAGCTCTTATTTAAATAATAATATTAGTAACTCAATTAACACTTACCCTTTATCGTTTCAAAATTGTAAGAGAGTTTTCAAAATTAACCTTACAATGAGACGGAAGGGTTATTTAAAATCTTAGAGTAATATAAGTAGGTACACTTAAATTTTCTGTATTTAAATTGTCTAGATATTAATTTTCCAATTTTTGACATATTTGATAGTAAACAAAGTTCTCATTATGAGTTAAATTTTAAAAACTCTTATTCTCTAACTCTTATACTCCCATTACTTTTTTGCCATTTTTTTATGACAACGTTACACATTGTCAGGTGCAAATAAATTGTTCACAATTATTATTTATATTGAGGGACATCTTACACACGGTCTCTGACCCCTAGTCTGGACTAAGCAAAGCTTGTGATATGGCTTCCAGAGACTGATAATACAACATACATACTTATATAGATAATACTAACACCCAGACACAGAGCAAACACCTAAGTTCATCAAATAAATGCTTGCTTGCTTCACCAACCACAGACCCACCGAGACAGTCAACAGTCAAATTGCAATTGCGAAGCGACTTACTACCAAAATACAGACTTATGACTAGTTTGGTAGATAGGGCCCACATAATCCTATGAGTAACTGTTTTGTGTGATATATATGTATAAATAAAAAATAAATAATTTAGATATTTTGAATTTTTGCTTTGTGGTTATAAATAATGAGTTTAGTCTGTCTGTCTTCTTAAGTTAAGTTAAGATTTTATACAATTAAACATGTATGCGGTTAGCGTGATTACATCAAAGAACACATCTCTGTTTAAATGTTTTCTGCTTGTCCAGACCTGACGCAAATCTTTTTCCTATTTTGTTTATTTTAGACCCACCCATTTTTAAGTAATAGCAGTTTCAGTAGTTATGTTTTGTTAATAAATAGACACTTGTAGTCGTCTAATTGTGTTGCCAACAGTAAATCTTAAAATTCACTAGATGTGGTTTTTATAATGAACACTCGATCGCTAAAATTATGAGAATACTTGAAAACATCGGAGAGGTCTCGAAACAACATTAATGAAGACTGGAGGGCGCGCAAAGTTTTCAATTTTGCTCTCTAGAGATCGGGATAATAAGGATAAAGGTTCTCTTACACAGGATACTTTTGTATCAGTAAGAGATATTGGAGTTTATTTCTTCTGTAGTTCGATTTGGTGTTAGTTTACTTTTGAAGTTTATTGTACTCCGGTACTGTAAAGAAGGGTAAAATAAGCTGTATCAAAACATGGAAACACCATGTTTTGATACAGCTTATTTTACCCTTCTTTACAGTACCGGACTTTTGTTATAGTTCGCTGATGAACTGGCCCTGCCGTTTTGAGGTAGGCCTAACTATGGTGGGCCAGATGGAATAGAGTGACGCGGTTCACGTACATACCTACATCGTTGAATTTATTTTAAATACTTACGCGAGTTACCTCACGACGTTTTACTTTACCGAAAAGTCAGTAGTTTGAATATTCTGCTTATTTCCTGAAGTGTAGGTAAGTAGGTCAAACGAAGAGTACCTAGTATATGTACCATTGGTGAACGGATCAAAGAATGCGGCGCGATAAATATGTCGCGACGCGGCAGTGGAAAACCGTCGATACAGAAATCTACAATAGTCAAGCATAATACTATTTAGGTACTGGAAGGTAGAACTGGGGCCTTATTGTGAAGAATATTTCGTAAAGTGGTGGAAATCAGAAAACATCAAGATTTTATTCGTGAACATGGATTTAGGTTTATCGGCGTCGTGGAAACCTGTTGTTAAGACGAGGCTTCGGGCCGAGAAACACGAAAGCGAGTACTTTTGAATGCGCGATGTGAGAGGACGAATGATATTGATTCAAATTAAAAAAATATCATAGATAAGGGAAAATTTTGAAAAATTAAATGAACTGGACAAAATTTTAAAAAGTGACCGGCTTAATTAAAAAAAGAACTTACAAATTTCTCACAAAAAAAAGTTTAATAATTCAAATGCTCAGAATTATCAGCGACATCACCCCATTATTTTTTACGAATAAAATAGCCAAATCACTTTTCTATTTAACAGACCGAGAAGTTATTTTTTTTTAATGTGTACATTATAATTAATTAAAAACTCACTGCCGCCCGCCGCTCAGGCGCGTTCCTGTCGAGCGCGGCCGCGTAAAATTTGTCCGAGCAAAGGGGCGCGGTACTCGATTTTTCAGAAACAAAGTTCGTCAATGCGTCACCTTAATAAATGCCAACTGCGTGGCGCAGGTGCGTCACAGTGATGATAAGACTTTCAAGCTGACTTAAAGGTATCCGCAACTTTGTAGACGTATCTGCCCGTGACTGTGACGGTAGAGTAACTTATATTATGTATACAGGGTTACTGGTAGTCAATTAGCATTCTTTTAGGGGCTTATTGTGTACATCAAAACTAACAACTTTTATTATATGATTTTTGTCAAAACTCAAAATAACAGCATTTCCATACATTTTGTCAAGGGTGAATGATATTTCTCTATGAAACAACATTTTTTTTTGAGATTTGATAAAAGTCGTTGAACGCAAGTTATTAGTTTTGATGGAGGTACACAATAAGCCCCTAAAAGGATGCTTATTGATTACCAATAACCTTGTATAGGGAATCTATGACAGATGTAATTCAGTTGAAACCTTCAGATTATGAGGTATTTATTTACCTCGAATTTTCAGTGCGGGATTAGTCACGTAGTACAATAATAATGGGCACAAATCAAAAACGTTTAGGAATAACATCCTTATTGTTTGTTCCAGGTTTCCCCTGTAAGCGGCCACGATGCCAGTGAAGTGCCATGTATCAGTGAAGTGCCGAGTCGTGGACAGTGACAGTTGAAGATGTAAAATGGAGTGGGGTGTGCGCGGCCCCGGTCGTTCGCCGTCCTTCTGGGGCTTGGTGCTTGGCTTCCACGTCGCTTACATGGTTCATATGGCAGGTCAGTAGAAATAGGGCAAGTGCCTTTAAATTATGTCTAAATACCTACAACATAAAACAATACTACTTACATAAGCAATACTACAAGCTTAAACTACATAAAAAGCAATAAGAATATTTCCTGGCTCTTGAAGGTTTAAAGATAATGCAATGTCAAGCTCACTGCTAGTTGACAGCGTTGCCAGCATGCGGCATTGCCACGCTGAATGGCAAAGCTTATAGGTACGTTAAGCCAAATAAACTCCGCCATTTTGGTCACGCGTGGCGTCCACTAGACGCGACGCTCGGAAAGCTTTTTGAAAACAAGTTATTACTATTACAAATCACAATATACTTGTTTTCACTCATTCATTCATTGACATGTGTTTGTATACATATAAGTATACATACACGCTAAGGCAATGTACACAAATATTGTAAATGATATTGTAGCTGTGGTGCTCTCTTACACTTATTATCACTGTGGTACTAACACCCGCTCTACAATCGTGATGTCATAGGTTCAAATCCTAGTTCCGTACCTATGAGTTCTTTAGAACATGTGTTCGGAATTTGACACCACTGGCTTATCGGTGAAGAAAAACATAATAAAGCAACTCGCATCCGTCTTTATAAGAAATTTGGCTGCATATGTGAATCTACTAATTGGCCAGTGCAGGCCTATGTTCAACAGTTACAGACTACACAACAAAACACCGCCTTGTCTTGTTAGTCGAAATATGGCGGCGCAACACCGACGCACTCACCACATGTTTAAAAAACCGGCCTCACTTGACTGTTCAACGACATCCTGTCTTGATTTTTTTAAGTCTAAGCCTTAAACTTGTTAGTCATAACGTCTACAGTAAAAAAAAAAATACATATTATGTAATAATATTTTTAATTAGCCAAAATAAATAAGTAAATTTTCAATCAATGAAGTAATCTAATCCAATTACCGTTTTCCTAGAAGATCCGTCTTCTATCCAAATACCTTATCCACATTTACCCACGTTTATATGATAGGTACATGATGTTGTGTGTTCCAATTACGAATGTATGTATCTCAATGTAAACCACTCCAATTATTGGTTCGAATCGTCAAGTACCATGTCCTTAATTAGTAGAAACATGAGTCGTTTCGTAGATTAACCAACCACTCGAAGTTAACGAGAATTTATATATTTTAGACCAAAGTTCAAGACTAATATAAATACCTATGAAAAATGAAAAGAATAAGAATAAAAATATGAGAAAAAAGATTTCATATTATGTTTGTCATGGTTACAGGCTAATAGTAGGTAACTATTGATTAACACTAAAAGTTTAGGCTATATAACACTTGGTTACACTTGATCAAAGTTTGATTGTAGAGTTACTTTTTAACGTTACCGTACCAACCCTACGTATTCCATCGATTGTCCACAGATGACAAAGGCGATCCAATTACTCGAATAATAACGGTGTTTTCAACTTGATTTCGACAAATTCTTACTAATATTATCAATCCGAAAGTGTTTGTTGGTGTAGTGGTTTGTTCCTTTTTCACGCAGCAACGAAGCAACAGGTTGACTTGATCTTTGGCATGGAAATAGCTTGAACGACGGAAAGTGACATAGGCTACTTTTTATCCGGAAAAATTAAAGGTCCCTTTGAGATGGGCACGAAAATCAAAATACCACGCTAGTAAAGATATTTGTCAGCAAAATCGCGAAGTTTTTAACAATATACTTACCTACTTTGCAAAAAATAATTATTCTTAAAACGCTTAGGCACTTAACCCATTTCGAAAAAATTCATATGAGTCCGGCTCTAAAGTATGGTCTATCAAATATTAAAAAATGCCCCAATTTTTTTTTGCATTGCATAATGCGAGCATCGAAGTTTGGTAGATGCAATAAATAAGTCCTGAATAAAAGAATCACAGAGAGAGATGTCTAATAAATATTCAACATTATATCAATAAAACGGGACCCACAATTTTACGTTTCATCTCAGCAACACATTGTGAATTTCATATACGAGTACAATCACCCTTCTAAAGACTGGCCGTGCTGAACGTGGCTTAACTTTGATAATCACTCGCACCTAGTCAAACTACACAAATTAGTAGTTTACATTGCTCACACAGAATAATAAAATAAATAATAAATAAATAAACATTTTGGGACATCTTACACACGGCCTCTGACCCCAAACTAAGCAAAGCTTGCGATATGGCTGCCAGAGACTGATATACTGCATATTATACTTATTTTTAAATACATACTTTTATAGATAGTAACTAAATAACACCCAGACACAGAGCAAACACTTAAGTTCACAAACATTTGCCCTGGGTGGGGATCGAACCCACGCCTCTTTGATCCAGAAGTTAGGGTCACTAACCACTGAGCCACCGAGGCAGTCCATAGGCCCTATTACATATATTGCTCAGAGATATTGATCTTAGTTTAGAAGTTAAAATTGGTTTCATTTTACTAGGAGAATCTTAGTTTAAAGCTTAAAAGATTAAATCTCCCAAACACCGCCGGGCAAAGTCAACCTCTTTCCCGCTCAAATCTTATTTGTCAGCAGAATCGCGAAGTCATTAATGATCAAACATTTCCCGGCCCCAGTTATCGTATCGGAAATGAACAACGGTATCCGTTTCCGGGAACAAATTCATCGCACATTGGAATCTAAGCCGTATTGCTTTGACTTAAAATATAGGGTTTTTGTATTTGTAGTCGTTGTTCGGTGTTTTAATTACGTCTAAACAATAGTAAGTATGTGCTGCGAGGTGAGCGTTTTGTCGAGAACTCTTGTATGAATACAGGGAAGTATATTATGGTCTTTATATAAACGGTAGTTAATTAGTAGTTTGTTATCTTTATACAATAGGTTTAATAACCAAGATACGTTCCGCAAAGCTTAAATTATATACATAATTTAGAATACAAAAGAACACAACCGGCTTCAATACAAAATTTGAATAATTTCGTAACATAATCATGTACAAAAACAACATAGGTACATTCGAATTGATAACCTCATTTTATGAAGTCGGTTAAAAATAAGATAGAAGAAGAAGAACGCTGAAGAGTGTACATGAAGAGTGTACAACGCCACCTCAATGCACTAGTCTCCTCACAAGCACAAGTCGATATATTTGCCGATACATGGCAAACATTTGCAAAATATTCGCTTGTGTACAGCGAGAGACACTCTATTATTATATAAGTATGTTTTCTGGTTATATAATATTATATCCTGATATGCAACATTGTTATAATCGTTTGCTTTAAATTATTTGTTAGTCTTTTTTTTTTTGGTGCTGTTCTTCTTTTATTTTTTGAATAAGTATGTATGATCTCATAGATAATTAAAGTAGGTAAATAAGTAACGCTTTAGTATTTAACATTAACACTGTCATGTTACTTAGTTTTATATTAATAAAGAATTGAATTGAATTGAGAATTGAATGATACCAAAACGTTTAATAGTTCGAATCATCAAGTACCATGTCCTTAATTAGTAAAAACGTTTAATGTACCTACTTATCAAACACTTAATTGTCTATAAGATTGCTATAAATCTCTTATTTCTCTTAATTCCTCAGGTATCGATAGGCAAAATATTCCAATATTTGTCTAATATGCTCTCAAATTGACTGAAATATCTTGTAATTGGCCATTAATTTAACGGTAATAGGTACTGAATATCATTATTGGCAGGATGTCACACGGTAATAAAATAGAAGTACGACTAATGTGGACCTAAATTTGTTTTAGGCCAACTCACTAACTAAACTATTCTAATAGAATTCATTTTTTATACATAAGTGCAAAGTAGACTTTTAAACGCGTGCTCAATTTTGATGACCGAGCAAACGAAGGATTGTAAAATTGATTCAACAATTAGAATCCTGAATCTTCTAATTTTGAGTATAGAATTATCAAGAGCACAAGTTAAAAAATCTTTGCACTCGAGTGCAACACGTAACTTTTCATCCCACCTCAGCGAGGAAATGATTAAAGTCGTCTACACACCGCATTGTTTCAAATACTTCTCGCGTGATTGTTCAAGAAAGAAAGCTCATTTGTGCAATATTAACAGTTTCAGTCAATTCTGTTGGCATCAAATAAACTTCCTCGTCGCTAGAATCACTCATTTTAGGTCTTTAACTTGTTTTCAAGTTTCTTATTTTTAAAACTTATAACAATACGACATGCATGATAAAAAAATGGCGCGCGCAAAGCAAATTAAAAAAAGTATAGAAAGAAAGTTCCGTGTCTGAGTTTCGAAAAAAATAAAAAGGTTGTATGATAAATTCGGCAACATGGAGGTAGAAGTAAATAGGTTTAATAATATTTTGTATTCACAAACTTAGTGCACACGGTGTTCTAAATTCAATTTTACTTTACCCTCTACCGGATAAAAACGGCTTCTGCACTACGGTTTCGAAGAGCAATGTACAATAGTACATTGTACATCGAGGGGAGAAAACGATCTATTTCTGTTCGAGAGTATGTTTTAAAGGAACTCGAGAACAGAAATAGAACTTTCTCCCGAGTGATACATATTGCTTTATACTACACATACGAGGAAAATAAAATAATTTTTTTTTCGTTAAGGTTTATTTCTAGTGGCGTCATCATTACAAAATCGTCACTTTCACTATCAGATGACATTTTGGAAAATTATTTAGAAAATTAAAAGCTAGGTACTGTTAAATTATCAATTTAGTTAGAAACAAAATTTAACGTAACGAAATAAATTGCCGCGCTTTATTTTCGCATTGCAGAATAAGGTTGCCATCCTTATTTTATTAAAAATAGAAAACCAAAAGAAAAACCGTCTCTTTTCTCTAATTATTTGATATAAAATCTTATTGAGATTTGAGGTTTGTATGTTTCCCGCTTTTTTTTCTAATTATTTCATACAAAACCTTTTTGAGGTTTGACGTTTGTATTTTTTTTATGCTCGCTGCTAAAAAACAAAAGAAAGCTAGCCGGGCAGTAATGGATTTTCATACAACATTCCTGCCCTGCTTAATAAAATTCCATATAACTTTTTCCGCCGCACTTTTTAAGGGAGAAATTGCGAACTTTTTAACCCGTTTGTGAACGAGTAATAAGACACTTTCCGAGTGGGTGTGGTATAAATACTCTTTCCGAGATGGGATGATGAATAAATATTTATTTTGTGATCATTGGTCATGATTGTCAAATTATCAAAACATATACATATAGCATATAGGTATAAAATAATAAATGTCATGGTTATATAAATGTAGTAGGTACAAAGACAACAAAATGAGCGTTAATTTAAATTTATGCTGTGTTCATTTCTAATGGTGTTCAATAAATGAGTAAAATAGGTTTTTATTATTGCAATCAATACTTGTATGCAAAATAAGAGTATGGCAGTATATGCCACAGAATATTGCATGGTGTAAGGCACGAGCACATATCACGTAAAAGCACTTCGCTTCAAGATGTACCCAGCCGTTATTATTTATTAGACAATGTTATATTGGTGACCAAGGAAAATCAAGTAAATTCGCCGAAAGATGTCATATTTAGACCCCAAAATAACATTTTATTAATCCAATGCTACCTGTGTGAATATTTGAGGCGTCTACAATAAATATTTATTTACATAACTTAAAAAACATAGAAATTCAATTCTTAACTACCTATATAAATATATCCTACCTATATACAAAAAAAAAAGGCTAAAAATCGAAACAAATATTGTGTCCGTGTGGTAGGGTGCCAAGAACGCTGGCTGCATTCCCACGCTGAATGGTTAAAGAGATTCTCTGTGCGAGGAATGAGCCAGCTCTCTTGTCACCAGCAGCGTCAACAAGCTTTGGCGAAATTGTCTTGAAGAATTTTTTTAGGGCTGGACCCCACGGACCAAAAGTTTCGACGCCAAGCGGCGAAAATATATATTCACTTGCGAGTGATGCGTATTTGCGCCGCTTAGCGTCTTCTGCGGCCTCCGCCGCGGCTCCGGCTCTTTGAGTTGTGCCATTGAGGCGAGAAGGGGCCAAGGTATCGACGCATGTTGCGTCCCATACCAGCGCCCTTCCTCGCTCCCAGGGGATCAAAGTTAAGCCGTCAGGGCGCTTGCCATCATCCCGAGCTATGCCAGCTGGCTCTAAAATAGCTGGGATGTTGATAGTGGCAAGCGCTCTTTTAATGATGTCATTTAAAGAGCCGTGGCGGGAAAACCTACCTGCGCTTTTCTGGCAGCAAAGTCCGTGGAGTCCATATTTGTCGACGCTGCTTCCACACGGACACACATGGCGTTCAACAATGGCAGCACCCAATCTAAGACCGGTGGCAATACGGAAGCTGCCATTGTCCAACAGTGTCCCGAGGTTAGCAGATGGAAGGGCGTGAAGCCATTGCCCAGATTCATGCTCTGAGACTGCAAGAAGCCTTGCGCGGTCTTGATCACTGAAAGAATTTTGAATCAAATGTTGGTGTATTCTCTGTACCAATGGATTGTCCCAAAGTTTTTGACATTTAGGTTCCTTTGGCAAGTCTCCATTCGTACAGAGAATTTTCCAGGCCTCTATTGCATCTGGCGCACAGTGTATCTTGACAGATGGCGTTTTCAAAATTGAAGAACACAGCTGGGATACACCGTGCACAGACGAAAGAAAAGCCGGAAGAGCTACGCTAGAAATTTTTCTGATTCCGATACCACCCAATCTAATTGGCAAAGAAGCTTGAGTCTAGAGGTTCAAATTTAGAATTTTTTCCAAAGCATTTTTGAGGGTGGCATCTAGGTTTTCTAAATGTTGTGTATACTTCCAGATTGGGCAAGCTCTTAAGATATACGTAAAATTTGGAACGAAAAGACAATACTTTAAAATGGTATATGCGATATGAGAATTCAGAAAGCCCAATCTGTTGATATTATCCGAAAGAATATTGTTTTTTTTTCTCCAAAATAGGGCCAATGCTATCCTCGAGTAAAGGTGCCCCTAGAAGGAAAAGTGACTTTTTTTCTACAACTTTAATTTCTGGGGCAATTTCAGTAAATTGCTGTATAATATTCTGCCGATCAGTATCGCTGAGTTTATCCGATATATATAACTCACATTTGTCAAAATTTAGTTGTAAATTTAGTTTCGAAAAATGATGTATGATTCGGGTAAAGTCTCTTTTAACTGTGTCTACTTTTCCTCCTAAAGTACCATCATCTAGGTACCAGATATTTAGTTTTGAATTTAAATTTGATATTATGGGGTGGATTCCTAAGCTGAAAAGAGCTGGACCTAGAGGATCACCTTGCTGAACGCCAACCTCCGAAGGTATTTGATTGTCATGGTAAAATAATTTAGAGTGAGAACTATAACATTGCCAAATATAGTTATAAACTTCCGGTAAATGAATGTAGGCTTCGTTAAGTAAGGCAGTGCGATCTATACTGTTGAAAGCGTTTTTGACGTCCACCTTGAGCAGCACGTCAGCTTCGCTATCAGTAGATAGAAAAGTACGAACGGCATGTACTGCAGCTTCACAACCTCCCCTGCTACCAAATCCTAACTGTAGAGGTTGAAAGTGCGAAGTTAATTTTGAAGAAATATTTCTACAGACTAGCTTTGAAGCTAGCCTGCGGAATGTGGAGCCTATAGCAATAGGACGAACTCCGCCGTCTTTCTTATTGAATGCGCAAAGTCGAGCTCCAAATAAAAAAGACTTGAAACCATCACTGATATTTTCCTTAAAGAAAAAATTGCACAATTTGGTTATGTCATGTAATAATGTCCTACCTGCATCTCCAGCAGACAGGCAGGTCAAATCTTTCAAATGTTGTGGTGTTATGCCATCTATTCCGCCGGCAGAACCATTTGGAAATGACATGATAGCATCTAAACAGTTTTCAATCTTTATTTCAAAGGCCGAATTTATTGAATCTGGACAATTTGGTAGTGAGGAGGTTGAAATGGCTGAAGGATGTTTTTCGCGCAAAGCTTCTAGTGTCTGAGCAGTATTAGGAGCAAGAGTATCGTCAGAAAACAAAATTTTAGCAGCGTTTCTTATGTTTCCATCCATAACTTTATTTTCCACGGTTTTGAAGACAGAATAATTCAGTTTATGATTTTGTGGCGTGATATCGTGTCTTACAGATTGATTTGTTGTACAATTTGATTTTAAGATTGAAGTCAATGACTTTTTGTTGTCTGGTGGGGCGTGAAAGTAACGATAAGCGAAAGTAAAAAGATCTTGCCATGATTCCGGGTTCTGATGCTGATGATCAATGCAATAATTTATTGTTTTGGAAAGCGTTTTAGCCAACAACACTCTTGCTCCTCTAGGAATTCTTTTCACTACACGGATATTTGAATTCAGGTTAGCTATATGTTGGTCAAAAGGAATTCCTGAATTAGACGATACTGATATGGGTTCTGCTGGAGGGGTTGGTTGTGAGGACTGGCTAGATAAAAGTCCGCGATTGTGAATTTTGCCTATGTGAATATTGAGACCGCGACGCCCTTTAAACTGACGACCATCGGGACACTGATCACATTTAATAAACTGCCCTGAAATTGGTGAATCGTTCTTGATACTCGTTTGGATTCCTTGCACCTCGTCTTGAAACTGATCGTTGGGCCTACTGCGCCGCACGGCCTGTGGCACCGGTGGTGAACTTAAGTCGTTTTCTTCGTTATCGCTCGTGTTTGGTGTGTAAAAATCCTCATTCGCTGGTGAATTCATTCTTAAAAAATTCACAATAAAGTGAAAATGTAAGTAAACAAAACCATTTTGACAAGTGTCAAAAATTGCTGGGAGATTGCGCACTTCGCAGCGGGTTGTTTTTCAATTAGGGCTTCGCAGGGGGTCATTCTGATAAGGAAAATCTCAGGAACTCTTCGTTTGTTAGTGAAATAATATATTCACACTTTACTTTGTAGTGATTTTCAATTTAAATAAAAATTAATTATTTTATATTGACTTGACATCATGGCTTGACGTTTTTTTTTTTTTTTACCTGTGTTACAATTGACACGTTTTAGTGATCCTCTTTTAAAAAAAATCTACAACAATGTTATGTCTCTATCTAGTTAATATAATAAAATAAATGTAATTATAACCTACCTACATACAAAGCGTTTATTTCACTTAACCTCACAAGGCCATGAAGTTTTACTCGTATTAAGCTGCTTCTACTAGAGTTACTCGTACCTTACATATTGCGTCATAGTCCTTGTCCTAGCCACAGCTCGGTAAGCAGACTGGGTACTTAGGTAATCATATATGGAGTACGTCCTAATCTGTTCGTCTGTGTATATGTATATTATTATTATGACTTCATGTTTTGTATAGAATTGAGGTTAGGCATTATGTTGCCGAAGCTGAGGAAGTCTAGTGGGGGAAAAATCGCCTTAGAATGGTACAGTCGTGGATTCTATGAATTTATTTTGGGACATATACGAATACGAGTTTTCACGCCATGGGCTTTCGATAAAGGAAAAATAAATTCATAGATCCGAAAAAGTAAAACAAATATGTTTGCCATACATTCCTGAAATAGTAATATTTTTTTATGCAAGAGTGCAAAGTTGCTTATTAACCGCGTGCTCAATTTTGATGACCGAGCAAGCGAAGGATCCTAAAATTGAATTACAAGCGCAGCGAGTGATAAAAAAAATTAGAATCCTGAGCATTAGCGAGGGAGTCAAAAGAGCACAAGGTGAAAAATCTTTGCACTCGAGTGCAACACGTTACCTTTCACCTACCTAAGCAAGGAAATGACTAAAGTAGTCTACATAATTTCGTACTGCTTCAAGTACTTCTCGCGAGATTGTTGACGGAGAAAGCTCATTTGCGCATTATAAACAGTTTCACTCAATTCTGTTGGCGTCAAATAAATTTCCTCGTCGCTAGAATCACTAATTTATAACGAATTAAAATTAGACCAATAAATTACACGATTTTACTTTAAGATGTGGTCAGAAGCATTATTTTATTTATTTAATGTATGTTTATGACATTTAGCGAATAATGCCACAAATGAAATAATCACTGCAAAATGTTTAAGTCAGTGCAGTGCTATTATGGAATTTATAATTTACAATATGTTTGGTTTGACCCCGTTGGTACAGTAATGATTTCTCGTAATTTAATACACAAATCCGATGTTACAGCGGACCCCGAGGTTCGACCTTCGAGGAATGCTGTTAATATTGCGGAGATTAACCGTACAGGCTAGATAATGACAAACAGTACCTGTTTGTTCAAAAGCTTCACAGGTAAATCTATGTGTTACTCATTGTTTTCGCAGATTTTCAACAGATGCATTGATATTTTTTTGCACTTAGGTGAATGTGGAAGGTGCCAAAATTTCATCATTTAGCCTAAAAATTATTAACAAAAAAAACCGGACAAGTGCAAATCAGGCTCGCACAGCGAGGGTTCCGTGCAAACATATTTAAAAAAAAATTAAAAACCTGTTTTAGCATGTGCTAATGAAGTTATTTTACATGATACGATTTACTCACTTTGAATTTTGAACCCATATTTTGTGAATTTTGAGACCCTATTTTTTTGTGATTTAAATAAAATGGTACAGTTTTCAGATTTATTCCTATATGTGTACTCTGAGACAATGCTTCTCGCCAAATTTCATAGTTCTATGTCAACGGAAAGTACCCTGTAGGTTTTGGTTTTTGTGAGTGTTGAAATATGCGGTTTTTACGACATTAACGGCTCTAACTTTTTTATACGATAACTGAGAAGTTTTTCTTTCACACAACTGCAAGGAATCATAGATATACGTATACAATTTAAATTTCAACTCGATATCTTTAAGTGTTCCCGAGATAAAGAGTCTTGACATACACACAGACGGACAGACAGACAACAAAGTGATCCTATAAGGGTTTCGTTTTTTCCTTTTGAGGTACGGAACCCTAAAAATATTCAGCTATAGTTTTAACTACTTTCACTTCAACAATTTAAACTTTTTTTTTGTAAATGCGAACTAATTTGCAACTTTTCATGTCATGCAAAATAAAGCTAGCACCTATCTGGACTTAAGTCTTTATTGTCAATCAAAAGATTATCATCGAGAGATGCTTAATCATGTTATTGATAAATCTTTTCTCGTCGCGAGTTAAAACCCTTTTTGTTGCCATTAATTTACTGTTTTTTTTTTTGGTTTCGGTCGCGTGCACAATTTATGTTCGCAACTGGTTGCTTACGAGGAGTTTTTCCTTTTCGTAGGCAACTAGTTGCTATAGAAGAATATTTTTTCCGCATACACAACCAACGACTTTTTTACATCACTAACTAAACTACGTGCTTTTTTATCTTAGAGCTCGTTTCTTATGCTATTCTTGTAGTACTTGGTAACATATAAATGTTTCCATATTTGACGGGCTTCTGCTTGGCGTATGACGTCAGATATGTTTATGCCCAATTCTTTGCCTACTTGATCGGCCCACTTTTTTGAGCTGTTTTCTTTGGGCAGGTTTCTTTTTTTTTATAACATACTGATATCTCGTTTCCATTAATTTAAACAAATTACACATCTGCCTATCATTTAAATACAGTATGTACTTCTATATTCCGAAATAAATGTTTACAACAATATATGTAGGTATTCATTTATTCTCTCCTGTACCGATTTTCTTACTATAAAGCTAGTTGAAGGTCAAACGTAAGTCAGTTATGATAAATTCAAGAGTCTAGAATTTATTATTACCTGGAACACCACCGATTAAAATTTTAACTGTTGTCACTGCTTCTATCTACACCGTCATCATCATCCTACCAAACCATAGAGATAGTTAAAATTATTCATTTAGTTTTTTACATCCCCTGAGAAGTAAAATACCTGATATTAAAAATATTTAGTATATTAAACTGATTGGATAGTTTTTCTCAGAGTTCGATATGGTAGAGAATTGTGACCTCAAAGAAAGAAGAAAGACTATTATTACATAGCATTCGTAATATCGACTATTTTAATTATATAAATCTACATTAATATTTCTAGCTTGATAATGTTATTTGTTAACTAAAGATATTTGGAGTATGTTGATTTGTGTTACTCTTTCAAGCAGCAACGAAATGACTGATCGGCTTTATTTGTGGAATGGATAGCATTTAAAAGGCGAATAGCGTTTTTGCGTACAAAAAAGGTAGTTGTATAATTAATAATTATTTTTATCTACGCATTCTTGAATTACAGTAAATACAATGGAATACAATTAAATGACATCAAAGCCATTTCACCAGGTACATTTTACAAGAGATTTCTACCACATAACTTTAAATAGACCAAAACAAATACAGCCATCAACACTGCTGTATAACTTTGTCTAGACTTTACTAAAGAGCCTTACCACATGACTAGAACTTAACAACTGTTCATTCAAGTATACAACGTATCCTCAGGGTCACAACCGTACCCAGCTCGCGTGTAATTATACCTATTCGTGTTACAGCTCTAATTATTCAGATATTATAACAGCGATAAATATATAATTTGAAACATGTGATAAAGGTTCCAAGGTTTGTGTAAAGTGGTCTTTTTTTGAAAAATTACAAGTGTCAAAATCTAATGGCTTTCAATGGATACATTTATTATTTCTATATAGACGCAGTCCCGGTAGACTCTTACAACGGTGGCGTGATGAAAGACAGAAATGGCACAAAAGGCGGTCTTATCGTTAAAAGCGATTTCTTCCAGACAACCTCTCTTGGATGCAAGGAAACGTAAATACAACAAGGACGGTGTAAACGTAAGAAATAGTGATAATAGGTCACCATCCTCTATGAACAACTACAAAACTGGACAGATGTAGCCAGTATACTAGCTAATTCCGGGTAAATATTCAAATCATACCTATGAATTTAAAGCGCCAAATTGGTTACTTTAGTCATGTGAGGACTTATCAAGTAACCTAAAAAAAACTACGCATTCACCGTATCTGAAAACGGCCTGGAAATCATCATCATCATTTAAAGCGTCTACAATTGCTTACGAAATCCAAATAAATCTTCTGTACTTAAAAAAATACATTTAGATTATGTTGAAAATTTTACGAGAATGTACAAAACTTAGAAAAAAATTAGAGAAACATACATGCGGTACCATGTATGTTTCTCTAATTTTTTCATAACATTACTTTCCTTATCAAGCTAGAGCATTGATTCGACTCAAAAATAAAATCATAGTACATTACAATGTACGAAGCCATTTCAAGGTACATTGAAAATAAAATAAAACCATTTTAACCAAAAATAACACCCCAAGCGATCAATTAAACCTTGTAAATATTCTAACAAGCTTAATGATCGTAATTTACCCTCATTGTCTATGAAGGGGTGAAGACGAGTACAATTTATTGCACGAATGCCTTCGCAAACGGCGCGTACCGCGAACTTTCTGGATAAGTAAAACCCGGTAGAACTAGAGCCTAAATTCTGCACCGTTTTGGTTTTATTGGAACACTAGCTTTTACCCGTAGCTTGTTTTAATTTTCACGTTATCCCATAGGAAATTTATCTTGTTTTAACATATTCAATTGCTATGCATTTTCAACGCCATTTTTCGGTGATCATATCCCCTTTTATTTCATCTTCTATGCATAAAATCTGCAGCTAATGTCACTTATCATCCTATAACGTTTAGTCTATCTAAATTAGATATAGATAAGTTGGTGAGCTAATAAAAAAGCGTTTTGCTTATTTTACGGAAACCACGAAAATTTTGAGGATAAAAGGTTTCCTATGTCAATTTCTATCCTTTTAGCTAGGTATATTCATGAAAAAATAAAATCAGTCCATTGCTACGTAAAAGAGTAAGAAACCAACAAATACACTTTTGGATTTATATTAATGCAGCAAGCACCGAAATCAAAGCTTTTGGCGCGTCCAACCTTCGGATGGGTAGCCGTAGATTTACTATTGAGCACTACCGCGAATTAGATGACACATTGAATTATAGATGCTTTCAGGGGTTTAATTTATGCATTTTTACGCATGCTGTGTTGTCTCGTTTGCACTAACAGCTTTTTAAAGTGCGCTCCTGCTCATACTCGGTCTCGTGACCAATACTTTTTTTATAGGGGGAGAGACGTGGAAGAACGACTTTCAACCACCTGATAACTAGATGAGACATACCTTTTATTTAAATGTTATTTACATACAAATAGGCATATGATAGCTTGCTTATCAAAAAGTGTTCATGACTATACAAATACACATTTTTTATCCCAACTAATAGTTTTTAACAGAGAATATACCTAGTAAGGTTTTCGTACCTAATTTTGTTCATACTACCTGGCCATCAACTATGTACAATTATGACAATATAAGTACGAAACCGGTGTTATTACCAGTAAAAATTGGTATCATAAGAAAGATAATTTAGTTACAAAATTAATGATATTTATTTATACAGGCTTGCTTAAAAAATCGGCCATGGCATATTTTAAATACACTAAAATATAGCCATGAACACTTTTCGATAGTCAAACTATCATATGCGTGCTTATAAATAAATAATAAATTTAAAAAAAAAGTCTCATCTGGTTTTCACGTGAGTGAAGGTTGATCTTCAGCGGCTCTTAGGCCATTACATCTTAGCGGGCTATCGGTACAAAAATAGAACCTCTACGGCCCTGGTGGCTTTTAACTATGACGTCAGGGTAAACGACCTGGCCTATACAAACTTACGTACCTAAAACGGAGCATTGTTGAATATTCAACTTTGATATGCAGTTTAAAGCTCGTAGTCCACTTATCAACTCCGCACCAGGCCCGTTTCCGACATGCTGAATATAGTTCAGTATTCAACATAGGCGAGGCATAGGCAATATTCTTAAAACTTTTTAATTTACTGTTTTAGTAAGGAAATATACTAAAATTAAATTTAACACAGGTATACACACAACATACCGTTCTAATATAGTTTCGATCGCATTTAAAATGTGCAAATCCCCACCAGTTTCCATAATCAGGTTATCAAGTACATATCAGGGTGTATAATGTTAGACAGAGCTAGATAACACATTCATATTCATATTCATTTATTTGCCACTAAGTGTTACATAGGTCTTATATTAAAAATTGCACTTACAAACTTAGTCGCCCTTTCCGGGCATTGAAAATGTTTTATGGCGATATGGCGCTTCTTATCAATAAGATACTTAGATAAAATTAAATGTGTTACTAAACTAACTTAATACTATGGATAATAAAGGTGTCGTAATCTAATATTAGAGGGAAGTGTTTCGATGAAATTAAATAATAATATGTCTACTGAACTAACTTAATACTATGGATACAGGGTGTCGTAATTTATTATCATCATAGAGTAAGCGTCTCGATGAAATTAAATAATAATATGTCTACTGAACTAACTTAATACTATGGATACAGGGTGTCGTAATTTATTATCATCATAGAGTAGCGGTCACATAATTGGGACTAGCTAGATGCAAGCTGTTTCTCAGTGATCTTATTGAAATATCTATAAGAGAGAACCATATTATAAAACAAAACATATTTCTCAAAAAAAAAAATTGTGCAACATTTTATTATATTTATTTTATTTTTTATTTACTTATTTTTAAATTACATGGAAAACAAAAGGCTTTCTAACAATTACAGTAAAAAGAGGTTAAATAATACGTAAGCCAAAGAGTTCTCACTTACAAATACAAAATCTATGTAAACAAATAATGTGGACTTAACTAAGTTATCTATGCACAATATAATAGCATTCCTACACTTAATAAAGTTAACAACAAAAATATCTATGAGCCAGAAACTAGTTCGTACCTGTCGAATGTCTTTAGTTTCCTTTAACAAGGTGTTTATTCTTTATAATATCTATTTTCTTCTTACTTATTCTTTTTAAAGTGTTTTCATATTTAGATTTAGTTATATTAAAAAAGTCTTACTGATTACTCTTTTAAGCGAATTTCGTTTCATAATAAACAAATTATCATTCCTGGAATAATTTTGATTAAAATTAAAAACAGTACGGATAATGAATGAATTTTTGCGTTAGTTGGTATCACAGTGAAGTGTGTGCAGCTGGAGTTCATTTTGACTGAATTTAAGCAACAATTTTGATGTACGAGTAGGTACCCTGTATTTTAACCAACAAAACTTTTCTATTAGTGACTGAGTTTTGCTTGATATAAAAAATCATTACAACGCCTATCTTGATCTTGCATTGAGTATTTTTTATTTAACCTGTACTATCTCACTGCTGGACAAAGGTTTGCCCCAATTCCTTCCATTCTTTTCTGTTCTGTGCTACCTCCGTCCAATCCTATAATCCAATAGTATTGAGTATAACTACAGACAAAACTAGAAGAAAAATTCGTAACTAAATACATACCAAATCTGATTTAAAATTCGTTAAAACATATATTATTCCCAAAAATCTGGCAATGATTGAATTAGTGCTCCAACTCGCGATGAATCCAAACAACACTGACGAGACCCATCAATTCAAACTTTCGGGAAATTGTATTTGATGAAGTTTTCCTCTTCAAAGCAACTCGGAGAACGGTTAAGTGGCAACTCACATGTCATTTTATTAGGTTGCCAGTTTGCCATTTTGTATGAACAAGTACGTTGAAGAATTTCCGCTTGTCAGAGGAAATTTTGTTATTTGAAGTTGAGTGATGGTTACAAGAATAAAGCCGTGGCTCTTGAAAATTTGCTTGTTTTGCATTAGTAGATTTTGCGTGTAGTAGTATTCGTCTTTCAGCTATAGAAAGTCTACTGCTGGATTTACGCCTCTCTTATAGATCTCCAATAAGACCGGTTGGGAGCGGCTTGAATCGATCGTGATCCTGCGGTCTTGATGAGGTCATTAGTCCACCTTGTGGGTGCCCGTCCTATTCTATTCGTGTCGATACGTGGTCTCCACTCGAGAACTTTTCGACGCTACCGATTTAACAGTCACCCGCGTTATGTGCCCTGCCCACTGCCATTTCAACATGCTTTTTTAATTCCGCTAAGCTATATCAACTACTTTGGTTCTCCTATCAATCTCCTTGTTGCTGTATGATCCCGCAAAGGAACTCTAAGCATAGACTTCTATATAGCTCTATAGTTCTAAGCATAGACTGCTATATAGCTCTATAGTTCTAAGCATAGACTTCTATATAGTTCTATATAGCTACTTGAAGCTCGAAGCTAAAGTCCACAGAGAAAGACCACGTTTCAATTTTAGCTTTTTGTAAACCACCACATGAGCATTCCAGGGAAATACATCGCTAATTTTCAGCAACAGAACTCCGTAGTTCGCAATACGAAGGCAGAATCTAATGATTCATCATTCAAAGATATACAAATCTCGATACTATCGAAATCCGCTGAGCTGTTTTTGTATAAATCAACAAAATGTACATGGAAGTCACATCGATTTGTGCAAATTATTTAAACTCTGTACACGGAGGAAGTTGGTGTTGCAATTTATGCGAAAAACATTTTAAATAGACAAATCTAAAATGTAAATATAAAATCTCTACTTACAAAGGCGACATAATCCTACTAATATTATAAACGCAAAAGTTTGTGAGGATGGATGAATGTATGGATGTTTGTTACTCTTACACGTTACACGCAAAAACTACTGAACGGATTGAGAAGAAACTTTGCAATAATATAGCTTATATATCAAAATAACACATAGGCTATTAATTATAATGATATATTGCGTATGCGGGCGAAGCCGCGGGTAAAAACTAGTACATAATAATATGTCCTCATTAAGACTTGGATTGCGCTGAGCTTAAACTGCTTCCAACCAGTCCTAATGAAAATTTATAGGAAAGGCATTCACCCAGCAATGACTTCTTAAAACAGAAAAAATGATGATGACGCAGAAAATATACATCTAATAGCAGTATCATGGCGTCATCTCACTTTTTTAATAAATAACACTATCATAGTGAAATAAGTAGCCAACTCAGAAAGAGTAGAGTCAGTTTCGTCATAAAAAAGCTAAAAGATTATTCTTTAGAAAAACTGTAGCCCACTTGCTTACTTCACTTTTTACTTAAAACTTAGCGGAAACAAAGACGTTTATCTTGTTAGTACTTTCAGAAAGTTAGTAATTTTAAAACAAACTGCGGGACCGCGTTATCTTCAAAAGTTTAAGTTTGTTTTCGCCGCTCGGGGAGTGAAGTGGAAAATTACTGGTTACTTTCTTGCTACTGGATACCTGGTAGCACGCCAATAATGGCTCGTCAAAGGATAGTTTTAAACGCTAGTTTATTTTTATCTTCTCTTTGAGTCTGGAATTATGTTCTTTGAATCGCGCACAGTACGAAGTTATACTGCTGTACCTATATATATACGAAGTTATACTGCTGTATATATATATATATATATTGAGAGATGGTCAATCTTGCGTCCGTATACAGGATGCCACAAGTCAGTCGGACGCAACATCATCGGTAAAAACCGCCATGTAGGACGTAATATCAACTCCGCGATGGAAATATATATATAGCAGTATAACTTTATATATAAATATAAATGTAAACCTTGGAATACACAAAATATAAACGTACCGAGAGATGGAATATTTATATTATAAATATAGTCTTGATCTATCAGGGACGAAATTTAGCACAAAACCATTTACTTACAATCACTACATTGCGTAACGCCAATAATTTCACAATTATTACTCCTAGAGCACAACAAAGCGCTTATTTATTGCATGCGTGATTTATTGTGCTCTAGAATTACTCCTAGAGTACGCCAATAATTCCACAATTATTACTTATTGTGAAATTATTGGCGTTACACGGTATTGTTATTTTAAGCAAACACTTTTGCACAACACTGCTTTCTGCAGTGTTAACTTATGTATCGAAAACAATGTACTTGTAAACAATGCAGTATTTCAGTATTTGCCACAAAGAAGATGTCTCGACGTCTGTTACAGAGAAATTTTCTGTGTAGTTATCCATGGTATATTATATCACCAAAAAGAATCAGCGGTTTCATGCATTTTATCGCGAGTCAATTTTATTTGTCTGCTGCCAATCTTGCTCAAGTGTTTTCATAGAGTTTCTGTACATCAATTTTCATAACATCGTCTCATTTCACAAGTGTGATCAATGACTTTTCTTACATTATGTGATAAAAATATTGATCTTGAACCTCACAGCTACTAATTTATGGAAAAAAGAACTATGCAGTGAATATCAACTCACATCGATTGAATTCCACAGATCCGGTAAAGCACTCATTATTCTGGTATACGTGTTAAATGTCACAGTACATCGGTGTGGCGTTGTATAAATATTCATGGGGGAATCCGCGCGCTGCGGCATGTTAACCCGGCTTAACGCTATATAGGTCAAGTTGTAGGCGCAGAGCGGATTAAACCACAGGTGAATGTGTAATAAACGAATAGTAATGTTGTATCTGAGATGAAATTTAAATTTAGGCTTAAATTTCATCTTGAAAGGCACAGAGGTCTGAGATACAGAAATAAAGGTATAAATATTTGAATGGAAGAACAGATTAATGATGATGATAAACTTGTATAATGAAACACAAGCAGTGCTGTTCTATTATTATAGCTGTGTTCTATTATTGGTTAATTTCTTTTTTGATTTGGCTGATTTTGTACACTATAGTCTCTGACTCAAGGTGATCGTAATGTACCTACCTACCTGATACATAGACGAAGATAAATTATGTATCTAATTGTATTAAATATTTCATCAAGAAATAATAATATTAAATAAATAAATAACAATAAATATAGTGCCTAAAATAATATACCTTAGAAATGCAGCTAATCCTCGCGCCGTAGACCTAACGGAATAAGTTAAAAACTAACAAAGTCAGATGCAGAAACGTTGGGTTTCTGAATGAAGACACATTCTACGATCTAAGATAGTATGCTCAAAGGCTTGGAAATGGCAGATAACAAGTGTAAACTTACCATCAGCGTATTACTTAGTTGGTTAGTGAATTTTTGGACCAAACTTTAACTTGAAGTTCAACAGAGCAAAGTTTATAAAATTCAACCATGAATTTTGGCATGACTAGTAATTAGGTGTGAGTCAGCTTAGTTGAACAACCAAGTACCTAATGTACTGGCTTTTTAGGGTTCTCTAATAAAACAAGGAACCCTTATAATTACGTTGTGTCCGTCCGTCTCTCCGTTCCTTTGTCACAAAGTCTCTTATCTCCCACGTTTATGAACCAAATTTTTTGATAGACATTGTGATAGTTTTAGTATCGACCTCAATTTTAAATACGTAAAAATTTCAAAATTTGTATTTAAGAGGTAGTTTTTCCGTACAAATAAAGTTCCCACTTTATTATGATCTTTTTTTTCAAATTTTTCCACTGCAGAATTTATTATATGTATAATAGTTCGACTCATGAAGCGCGATTTGCTCATGTTATCTACCGCTTTATGAAGTAGTTATGAAATAAAAATATAAATCGCTGTAAAATTGATGTAAATTGCCACATAATTTGAACCACGCCTCAGCTCAGTTTTGAAGTTTTGAGGTTAAATTAAACTAGTGGGATCAATGTTCCCCATAAGTTATTTCTCCAAACTTTCCTTAAGTAATTGCCGTGAAACATGTTAGTTTACGTTATCTACAATTTGATTCGAATATTCGTGAGAAATTTATTGAACCGAGAAATTGAAATAATTAGATGGGAAAGGAAACTTGGCTTTGAGTTTCTTGATGTTTAATAAGTAATTAGGACTGTAATTATAATAATTATGCGTGTTTTATGGCGTAATTACAATTTCATATGACGTTTTGAAATACAACGCTGATAATTAGGAAATTATGAGATTATGTTTTGACCTATTTTGCTTGAATATTCTGTCGAATAATGAAAATGATATCTAGCGTGTATATTTAACTTTTTGCAACAGTAAAATGTTAGAATTTGATATGAATAAATTATTTTTTATCAAGTCACACTGCACTAAATTCATAATTTTCCTTAAATAGTTCCGTAGTACCTCAGTCGGCTCTTACCTCACCTGGTACAAGAAGGGGGTGCTATTCTACTCTGCCGGCATCCCACGGCCGCAGGATTGCGCTGTATGCAAGCCGCTACCAACCGATTTTATTGGAAATCATTAGGGAGGCCTATGTCCAGCAATGGAAGTCCTAGGGCTGTAACGCTGTCGTACAGGACCGTACAAGCCTGGTCTACTACCAGGCGAGTAGACACACGAAGTGCCGGGAGCAGTGGTGCGTTCCTTTTGGAGATCCCGGAGCTCCCAAGAAGGCACATAGGCTGGCCACCGAGGGGGTACAATCCCACATAACCCGACTGCACCCCAAAGCGGTCGGGCATCTTTGGAAGATTTCCCCCGTCGTAAAAAAAAGAAAAAAAAAGGCTGTAACAAACGAATGAGGTATAAGTAGATCTATTTGGTTTCTGAATGACAAAATAAATTAAAATATTATAAAAGTTTTAAATAGTTTAGAAAGTTACGAGTACATATCGAATAGACATGAATTCAGCCATGTCACTACACTAAATCAAGCGTCGAGGTGTATTATTTCGTTCAATTTCATTAATGGCCAAAAGTTGTATTTATCAATTATTATTTTCCGTGACAATGGCTGGCGTCACGCGCCTGACTCACGTACAAAGGGATGAACGGAGTGAACCGCTTGTTATGCTCACAAAACAGCAAAATGAGCAATGTAAGCGTATGTTGCTCATTTTGCCGCGTCTCAGGAATTAATTTGGTTTATTTTCTTAGCTAAGACGTCAAGTTTTCGGATGTTGTTTACATGGTTTACATGTAGCGTAAATGTGCATGTTGTAACTATGGTTTTAGTCTGTAAGGGGCGAACACTTATTAGTTTCACAAAATAAGTGTCCGCCTGGTAGGTGTGACGTCTAAACAAGATGATGGTGTCTTTTTTAACTTCAGCTAATAAATTTTGTTGGTCCACGAGGAACTTCTCGATAATGCAGCTATCATATTTCATATCTAAGAGTAGCTGTCAATATCATACTTAATATTATAAATCTGAAAAGTTTGTTTGTTTGTTTCTCTTCTCTTTCACTCAGCATCGAAGCAACGGATCGACTTGATTTTTGGCATGTGCAGTTCAAAGGTCGGAAAGTGACATAGGCTACTTTTTATCCCGAAAAAATAAAAGGTTCCTGTGGGAAAGCACAAAAGTCAAAATAGATAGATAGATTAACTCTTTATTGCATACCAAGAAATAAACAAAAAGAAGAAACAAAGATACATAAACAGTGTAACAATGGGCGGCCTTATCGCTGATAGCGATCTCTGCCAGGCAACCTTAGGATGGAGAGGACAGAAAGCGTATAAATAATGGACGGGGTGCGCATTAGTTAAAAATATAATGTAGATTATAAAACATAAACATACATACTAATAATATTAATATAAATACTTAAAATACAAAAAATAAATAAAACAACACATAAAAAAATCATAAAAGAAACCTATGACAAATAATAAACTATTACATAATAAATTACAATATACTACTTACATACATCAACATAAATAACAACAACATTTACATTAAAGAATTGACTATTTCTGCAGGTAATGATATTTAACCTGATCTTTAAGTACATTCAGTGATTGAGCTTTTCTAACAGTAACGGGCAAGGCAAGAAGGCAGAAGGAAAAAGAGACAATAGATAGTAGTTTTATAGCAAAATACCATAGACGATAGTTAGCAAAATACCACGGACGGAGACGCTAGCAAGAAGCTAGTATTTTTAATAAGTCACAAAATTCAGAACAATTTCAGAGTATTTCACGCTTCACTGTTCTATATGACTATATGCTATATTTGCTTTCTCTCTTATATGATCTTCATCCTTTTCAATTTCTTGTACCAACCTTATCTTGGACTAAATAACTCGAACCTTGCCAATATTATAATTTACGATAATCCATCAGCATTCAATAAGCCTAAAAGCTCGTATCTGTACCTATCCATATTCTATTAAGAATATTTTTTCTATTTTGAAGAAGAACAAGCTATCTCAAATCTAACCTACAAAAAGGCCTCCGCCCCAACAGTAATTCAATTTCTCACATACAAAAGTCAGGAGCCGACCGACAAAGGAAACAAAAATGACACACACGATAATAAATTTCCACGGTTCCCGCCCTACGATCCTTGCCGCGTTGTTGAAATGCTTCAGTAACGTTTTGCGTTACTTTTGATCCCTCGAGGTTACTTCTTCGGTCAATTTTGTTGCATTTAATGGTTTTATGTCTGTGGTGTAATAGCCGTGGTGGTCTAGAGGTAATGACACCCGCCTTACAATCGTGAGGTCGTGGGTTCAAATCCCCGGTCCCGGTCCAATGACTTCTTTGGAATTTATGTACGGAATTTCACATCACAGGCTTTTCGGTGAAGGAAAACATCGTGAGGCAACCTGCATACGTCCGTAGAAGAAATTCGATGGCGTATGTGAATACTCCAACCCGCACTGGGCCAGCGTGGTGGATATGGCCCAAACACCCTTCGTGGGTAGGCCTACGTCCTGCAGTGGACTATTAAAAAGGCTGGTACAGTACAGTACAGTACATATCTGTGGTGATCCAGTGGTGGTAGGTATAGCCATGTTGATACAATCGTGAAGTCTAAGGTCAAAATTTCAGAACTATACCAATGAGTTCTTGGAACTTAGAAATAAATTTTCACATCACTAACTTTTCCGTAGAGAAAAACTTCGTGAGGCAACCTGTATAAGTCCGTAGAAGAAATTCGATGACGTATATCTACTAATCCATACTGTCTAATTATAATTATCCTTCGTGGGTAGGCTTATGTACAGAAGTGGGACTTTAAATAAGCTGATAGTACGTTTGTCTCATTGAACAACAATCTGTTTAATAAAGCAGATTAGGTTTTATTGCAAAAGTTAGCTGTCGATAGTTAAGTACATTTTGTCGTATTCATGCTACTTAGTATGTTTATGACATCACCGTATAATGTAGAGCTTTTATAGCAACACATGTATTTTGTACCTAATTGTGTCGGATTGATGTCAAATATTGAAATTCGGCTTTGTTGCAATTGATGTTACCTATTAGTTAATTTTAAAAAGTTAATACTTGTCTTGGTAGTAAAGTTCTCGATCTAATTTTTATCATTTTTGTATAAATAAATATAGTTGTTGCTATACCATCTTATTTTGGACATTCATAAGTAAACAGAAGTGTATCTATGTTTGTTGAGAAATAATAAAAAATCAATTATATTATAAATAAACTTAATTCCATCTTTTTAGAACTTTTTTTTATCTAATTTACATCTTATCACGTGTTTTGTAGGCAGACCACCAACGAAATGGGTTAACGACATTAGATATATCGTGGAGAGTGAGTGAATGAAAATGAGAGGAGGCTTATACCCAGCTATGGGTCCGATACAAATTGATGATGATAATGATGATATATTTTTTGTGTAAAGTTCGTCGACTCTAAAATTTCGTCCAATGAGTAAATGGTTGATTTTCCTAAAAATCCTGGCAACATTTTTGCCTTTGGCCGGCTGCCCTTTTCTTAGGCATGCTAGAATATACAACAGTTGCCAAAGGGCGGACGATATCCTAAAAGCAAAATCACTGACTGGAACAAAGCCTTTGTGTTGTGTTTCTTTTCCATAACTTGATATTTTCTTTTCATTCATACCTTTGATTGCTTCATTGGTTCTATTATTATTATATTGATACTTAAAAACTATTTAAAATTTCAATCAAACACGTGAGTAGTACCTACCATCAATTGTACAAATCAATGGTACTACTGATGATTAATCCAATGATCGTATCAACCGTAGAACGTTCGTTTTTGAAATTAGTATTCATATGAAGTTTTCTATAGAATAAATTTACTGTAGGTATGTCGCTTGCATTCGCCCTGATTTTACTAATAGAACAAAATAGCATATCCTAGTCTTATTTTGAGCTTGCGGCTCTTAAATGTTTCTACAAAGCTTATTGACTACTTAGAGCTGTCCTAACTTGAATGACTTGAATGTTAATTTTCGGGCCCTGGCTGTTTTAGCCGTTTAGCCACGTCAAAAGCCATCAGGCGACTTAAAAATTGACACCAGGGCCAGCCATCCAGCCTATATGAACTTATTTATAAAAATATTTAAAAAATATTTAAATTAAAACAATTTAGCTAACAAATTTCCTAAAAATGTTAGGTATCTCTAGGTTAGATCTACAATAAAATTTCGAATCAATAGTCTATGTTACTTCCAAATAAACGTTATCATACTCATATATCGGCAATAGGGACCCTTGTCCTTGACTGGATCTAGCTCATGTTCAACATTTTTCTTTGTTTTTAGGCTCCGAAAGTATTGCTTGGTGTTCGCGTGAGTTGTGTAACATAAACTTATTTGTATACGTATAGGTACGAGTATACATATTAGTCGAAGAGCCGGAGACTGCGAGGCATTCGATGTTATTTAGAAATATAAAAGTTTCATAATAAATTATTTTAATATGGGTTGGAAAATAATGCTTTAAGAATGATGAGAGTTTTACACACCTTTAAACATATTACTTAAGTAACTATACTATCAGATGCTTTCATAGGAGCCAGACCGTATATATAAAAGGTATTATATTTTTTTCAGCATTTTTTCTCTACTTCTCAAAAAATCCTACATATATACCTGGTATACAGACAGACAGACAGACAAAACTCTTTATTTACAACCACAGTTTGAAAAATAAACACTATTTACATAAATACGACAAAAAATATGATTATAAAGTGGCGGCCTTATCACCCATGGCGATTTCTTCCAGGCATACCCGTTGTTCTGTTGAAAACATGCACTGAGATTTTTTAAGTTGTTATACCGCGTTGTTTTTATCCTTTAAGACGGACATAGTCTGTGTTGGATATATTTAAATAAATAAATAAATAAATATTGGGGGACTTCTTACACACACCCGTCATCATTTTTACCTTGAAAACTCGAAAACAGTTGAGTTGTTTGATACTTTATTTCAAAGTTTTTGAGTGGAACAGCTATTTTACGTCTACTTTGGGGTTTGATTTAGTAATGATAGTTAATCAAAATTTGACTGTTTTGTTTTTGTAAAATATCCATTGCTTAGACAGAGTGGTCTATTTTAAATGTGCTATCGTAATTTAAATAGCAAATTAAAATGCTGTTTCTTTTTCACTATATGCATTTGAAAGAGTGAATGAACAACATTTTAAGTTCCTATTAAATAAACTATGACGCCTTTAGAATTAGCCACAGACAATCTGTAAAATAGCAAAGGTCTGGCAGTCACGTGCTCTTGTACTATATAGGTACTTTGGCATGGTTAGAGCTACTTCGACTCGAGGTGCGTGATCACTGATGGAGACACAATTTATGGGCGCAGGCTAAGGGGCAACGCGGACAAACTTTTTGTACGCTCGATAAATAAATGATTGTGGGTGTCTGGCACGAACTGAGCAATTTAGCGACTGTTAAATTTTTTAATGCTTGTCCCACGTGAGTCAAATACTGCTATTATATTTTTCAAGTAAACAAAAGTTAAGAAATGATATAAAGATAATATGTTATTCATATACAATTATTTGCCAAACGCAGACACGGTGGCTACATGGCTAAGAGCTATAAAAGAAAAATATGTAGGTACTTAGCACTGGGTAAGAAAAAAACAGCAGATGATAGTAAATTATGTAATATTATTTTAATTTCCAACACCTAAAAATATCTATAATCGTAAGTATTTTTTATATTTTCGTATACTTGAACTATTTTTTTATACAAATATCCCAGATCCCAGAGGTACCTAAAATATGAGTGATAAAAATAGCCTACCTATCTCCGTATATATCTAAATATAACCATATTTTGAAGGTATTTCTTTATGTCTATTTATTTTACAAAAAAGAAATGTACCAATGTTTATATCTCAACATCTCAGTCTCTTTCTTACATTACTCATCAAATAAACAGTCAAGCCACTCTTCCTATTTCTAGCTTTAAAACTCTATTTATTTTTTACAAAAAATATGTTTCGCTCTAATTACGTCTCTCATCAAAAAAGCAAACAAAGCTACTTGCTATCGCCTACTCTAAAAGAATAAAACAAAATAACTGTAATTAAGTTCCGCCCTAGGCTTGGCTGAGGCTTAAAAATGTCCTTGACACTGTGGCACCGCCATGCTGTTTAATGTTTTTAATTAAACTCAGGGTCGACGGTTATTACCGTTCCTATTGCGATAAACAATATAATATTGCTATCGACATCTTCTAAAATACAGGTGTTTTTTTAAGGCGTTGGACATATTTTAGGATATTATTGTACCTATATATGTGTTTTATAGAACCAATCTTCAAGACGCGAAAACTTCAGCTCTCATTAATTATTTTGAAACTCTATAAACTTTTCTATTGCGTAAATTTATTTACAGTAACTGTTGGTCATAATTTTTAGAACAATGATATGTTATCATAAATGCCTGTTTCATGTAAATAATACGTGAAAAATAAAATCTTGTAATTAAAAACTGTAACAGGGTATATTTTGGTAAATGTTTTACGCAATAACGAGAAAAGGTCGATAGAAATCCGATAAAAATTGCAAGATATAAATTTAAAGTGTCATCGAGAGTAAATTAAATGCACAAAAGGAAGGAAGGTCGCCTATATGATATTATAATGATGTCGGTAAGTTTGAAACGTCTACAATGTTGATTTAATAACTCAGGAAATATAATTACAGCCTTTTTGTAGTACGGGAATTTATTGGATCACATAATTATTTTTTGCAAAAAATAGCATGACCGACTTCACCCGTGTACAGAATTTGCGAAAATTTTATACGGGTCGATGTAGCATTTTTCATATTATTATTGATTAATCAAAAATGGCTCAGCCGACTTCGATAAAATTTAAATGGGACCAATTTCAAAGTACTCTTTCCAATAAAAAAGAATTATTGAAATTGGACTACTATGAAAAATATTATGCGTGGTTAGATATACATAAAAAAAATCAAAAAAAAAATGTAGGCGTCGAATTGAGTACCTCCTCCGGTTGGTTCGTCGGTCAAAAATATATCACAAGTGTGTTTCACAGTTGTAGAGAATTACGCAGAATTAATTAAATATTATACCTACGTTGTACCGATGTAGTGAGAATCAGCCAGTATACCAGAATATCCGCAAAAGCGTGACCAAATCGCGTCCCGCAATCGGAGCTTCTGTTTTTCCTTTCAATATCAATTATCCGATAAAATTTAATCAAACATAACCGTAAACCAACTCCAATACAATTTCGTCATCACCAAAACATTTTTTTATGAAAACTTGTTAGCCAAAACAAATTTATTTCCCAACAAAGCCGATTCCGATTCTGTTGTAGGCGAGTTCGTTATCTCATCACGGAGGAACGATTTCCAATCGCTTTTGTTCTATGAAAACCCCGTTTCAAATTTCATGCGGTCAAATAATGAAAATTGACTCAACAATGGCAATTATGTTTTAAATCTAGTGGAGTATTTCTGTTTTGAATGCTGAAATTTGGGCGCCTGAATTGTTTGTAATTTAATAGGCCGTGGTATTTTTAATAAAGTAGTCGCCGTGCTTTGTTATGCCCGCGTTGATGTTAGGAATATTTGGTTGAATAGATAGGCATTTCATGAATTAATTCACTTGTTTTTACAGAAAATTCTATTTTTCAACATTTTACAGACATGTATCCATTTAGATATTTTAACTTAGTGCTAAACTAAGCTTAAACTAAAAAATTTAGAGCTTTGAAAAGAGATTCAAAGGATTACTCAGCGAAATAATGCTATAGACAGTTTAGCAAAAACAGTTGGTTGTAAGTATAATATAAGTATGATTAGAAATGGTAAATGTATGGTTAAGCCGTGGTGGCTTAGAGGTAGTGACACCCGCCTTACAATCGTGAGATCGTGGGTTTTAAATCCTGGTCCCGTACCAATGAGTTCTTTAGAATTTATGTACGGAATTTCACACCACTGGCTTTTCGGTGAAGGAAAACATCGTGAGGCAACCTGCATATGTCCGTAGAAGAAATTCGATGGCGTATGTGAATCCACCAACCCGCAATGGGCCCGCGTGGTGGATATGGCCCAATCACCCTTCGTGGGTAGGCCTACGTCCTGCAGTGGACTATTAAAAAGGCTGATACAGTACAGTACAGTGCACAAATGGTAATCGCAGAAAATAATAAGTAAGTGTAGAAAAGATAACAACAGTTCTAGTTTCAGGATTTCATGATTCCAGTTTACATTGATTATGAAAAACTGTCAATCTAAATCAGTACTTATATTTTTGTTAACATTTTCTTTAATCGGATGTTGACAATTTTGTGCAATAATTTGCGTGACTAAAGAAAAAGTAATCTTTACTAATTAATTTTAAAAAAGTAGCAGGAAGTACATGGACAAGAAAAGCAAGAGACCGATCACTTTGGAAAATTCTTGTTTTCTCCATACAGTATACAGATAAGATATTCAAAGATACAAACAAGAGATTCAAAGGAGGTAGGTGGATATAAAGCAAAATAGCTCACTTATCCCCGCCATATAGGAGACAAAACATTTAAGCTCCGTCCCGATAAACGGCGTCCCTTTCTCCAAATAGAAAAAAAAAAACTGTGAAAGGATACAAAGCCAGAATACAAAATGAAGTGGAAATAATCAAATGGAACATTGAGTAAATTGAAAAACCGAGAGACGTTTTCGCCGAAATAAAATACAGATATCACCTGATAAATTCTTATTTTGTAACGGTTTTGTTTTGGCCAGCTATTATGCTTAGTGGGAGCTTACGTGATGGGAATAGAGACGGGAAAATTGAGGATACCTCCATTTTATGTGTATTTTTGGGCACAAAAATTAGATGACATTTAAGATATTTTTTCTGATGACGAAAATAGCTTCGGATAATATAGCCGTCGTCCTATTTAGTTTATGGAATGATTCTAATTCAGTAAAAGTCAAAGTTCAGTTTCGATACTTCAAAGACTAGGCTGATATTATGAATTAATAAGCAAGTGACGATAATTGCCATTTCAAAATTATCTATTTTTGTAGATAGATCAAATAACTGTGACTCAATTATTTACGATAGAACTAAAATAAACAAGAGAGGTATATATTGTTAATTTATATATTGTCTTCTCTGTATATTGTAATATCCGTGTGTAAATCAATAAAAAGTTTATTTATTTATCGATAATTTTGTTCTCATAAGTAGAATTTTGCTTCAAACCAGGTGTTTAACGTTAAAAGTCCTTTAACTACTCAACAACCTAAACCTACTTTTTTTTTATTCTATAATATATAAGTTTAGCAGATATGCAGTCTAGGGTGTAGCACGCTTACCAAGAAGAAACCTATTTACTCGGGTACTTTAGCGGGAAGACAGACCCAGGCAAAGCGTTCCACATTTTGGCTGTTCGTATGAGGAATGAGGATTTGAAACGCTTGGTTCTAACGCGCATACTTAAAAGAAAATTGAATTTATTTTAAAATAAACAATTTATGCACACATATCACGTATACAATGTAGATATTTAGACTACGTAATACAACTTACAAAATAAGCTTCTATTTCAGGTAACACGCGAAAGCCCTAGGCAATCCAGACCTCGTGGGCTTGACAACTCAGTGATGGCATTTGTAAACCTCGAGACTAGAACAGTGTCGTTTTACACAAATCTTCTCTACAGCGTAGTTTTATCTATCGAGCGGGGCTTTTCCAAAGTAAAAGTGAAATGTTGTAGTACACTTTTATTTTATTTTGGTGTCAGCGAGGCCTCTTTTCAGGCGTAAATGGCCGTTCTACGTTAAATATGGCTTCGGATAGGCGTTTTAAGCTCCTGAATTTATTACTACCATTGATTTGGATATGGAATATTCTGTGGCCGGTGTCCTTGTATTGTTTTACTTTTACTGGTTTTACTGGTATTCATATTTGATGAGGTTTTGAGTAAGTAATTTTAAATGACACCAACGCGGCTTGTGTTTATGTCCGTTGTCTTCTTCGTGTTGTAGAAACTTTTTTTGTTAAAGATAAGTGTATGAGGTACATTACAATTTTGATTGAGGTAATATTAAGTAAAATTATTATGAAC
Organism: Hypomecis punctinalis; assembly: GCA_949316475.1. Classification (NCBI taxonomy): domain Eukaryota; kingdom Metazoa; phylum Arthropoda; class Insecta; order Lepidoptera; family Geometridae; genus Hypomecis; species Hypomecis punctinalis. The sequence continues at coordinate 23,978,416 of OX438804.1, forward strand.
TTGGAGACCGCTCCATATTTGCAATCCCTAAGAAGGGTGAGTTCGTCTTTAGAGCTTCAAAATAATTATAATATTACTATGCCCAGTGGCCTCAAACCTATTGTCTCGAACCTACCGATTTTTCAGATTTTTTTTTTTACAATTTTTGTACCCAATTCCATATTATCAGCGATCCGAGACAAAACTAAGGGATAGAGGATAGGACTGATGGGGCTACTTTTCGTGGCGTATGGCAACCAGTATGTCATAAGAGAAATAATGAAATTGAAATTGAAATGGCAATGGACTGGTCATAAACAAAGACTTGAGACAAAAAGGTGGGCACATAGCTTCACAAACTGGGTCCCTAGAGGAAACAAACGCAAAACAGAAAGACCGTACCAAAGATGGCATGAAGATATTGTTAAAGTTGCTGGGAAGCTCTGGTCCAGAATGGCGCGGAAGAGAGAAAAATGAAAACTGTTGGAGGAGGTTTTTACCGCTACTGGCGGCCTTTATACTGTAGATAGTTTGAGGTTTGTGTTTCTCATAAATATTGTAGATCCTAAACGGCAGAGCGTAGGTATTTCGATTTAGTTTTTCTTTTTGTATATGTCGCAGGCAATTTGTATGATTCCGCCGTTTACATACGGCGTCGTCAGTTTAAAAACGCTCGCAGTTATGTAAAATGCCGAAGGCAAAATGTATTTTGCCGTGGCATTATATATTATGCCTAAACATTTGATTGACAATTGAAACGCCGTATATATAATGCCGCGGCAAATTAAAGTATCTAGTTCTGTTTCTTTACACGCGCGTCGCTGTTGATCAAAACAAACAACATGGCGTCAAGTAGTGGTTTTATGACCCAAGAAAATATTGAAAATACTACGTGTACAAAAGGCTTTTCGCAAAATACTTATGATTTTAAAGACATTTATTATAGTGAATTTAAAAAAAGTTACGATTCTTAAACGAAAGCAATAAACACGCCGTGTACAACTTACAAGGTTTTTCGGTACTTAAAAAATGCTAAGGTGTCCATAGAATCTGGTGTTTCGAGGACTCCAGAAATATACAGGAGTCTTCCGATTGTTACACATCGACCATCGTTAAAAAATGATCAGAGGATACAAATGGAGGCTAACCCAAACAATTGAAGTCGAAATACTCTTGATAAGTGCTTAAATTATGTTGGTTAGTTAATGTTAGAGTATACTATACATGTATAACGGAAGGTCCTAAACTCGTAATAAGGACATATTGTTTCTGGCGCTTCGCCGGCCGCTGCCGCGGCAAGCTCGCTTCGCTCGTTTGGCTCGCGCGTCTAACCTAACCTACAAACCTTATATAAGTTTGGCCTAAGGTCACTAAGTTTGGTCCACTGGCGTATCCTGGCGTTTCCTGGCGTTAACGTCAAGGGGTCAAGTCTTGGAGTCAAGGTCAGTATTTCTCCACCCTTATACTTCCACATCCCATCGCATTCCGAAGGTCGGTTTAGGCTCAGTGCCCCCTTTCGTACACTCCACCCGTTAAACAAACTATATATCGAGATTATACACAATCTGATTGAATTGATTTGTCTGAAATGTGTTTTGTCATAGTCACCCTAAAACTACAACCGACGTTGAAATTATTACAATTGATCGAGTTGTCATTTTGCCTTCGGCATTTTACATAACTGCGAGCGTTTTTAAACTGACGACGCCGTATGTAAACGGCGGAATCATACAAATTGCCTGCGACATATGTATGACTTCGTCGACAGTGTTCTTAGCAGTGATGCGTCATTTGATGAAAAGTCGTAACTGAAACAATACATGTTTATTCATATATCCGTAAATATTTTAGATACACTTGGGTCTTAAGTTGATAAGTTCCATTTCAATTCAGTCGAGTTCAATACGAATATTTTACCAAGAGGTTTGAGGGGGAATATTACCAGCTTATTTATATTGTTCCGCCAGTGATCGATCCCCCATCAAGACAAATGAAGCCGTTTATATCAATAGCGCCAATACAATATCAATGATGCCGTGTTAGTACCGAATAGCAGTGATTAACCCCAAAATGCGAGTTATTAACCTACTAAAAACGGTAGTTCGATGTTTCCAAATGGGCATTCCACAGCATTACTATCATTATTCGCTGGATTAACTGCTCCGTAGTGACTAACGAGGCGATTAGTACCACTGGACGCGCTCAAACACGCGCTTGGAACTGTTGCCAGTTCTGGCCAAGTTTTCGGACTAGTTTGCCTAATTAACTATGGCTAAGTTTAGATCCTAGAGCGAAATGTGCTATTTGCCGTTTGCGTAACTATTACATGGTACATTCATTGATGAGAAATAAAATTTACACCAAAAATCAAAAGTTGAATGTTCAGCCAAAAATCAAAGTCGCCAAAGCCGTAGTATTTTTGGGTTTGTTTATTTCCAAAGTCAATTATGGAATAGTTTAGTTTCCTACAAAAAGGTTTAAGAGCCACTACTATCACTGCATAGTATAAAAAAGTCACCTTCCGCTCTCTGTCCCCATGTATGCTTATAACTTTAAAACTACGCAACGGATTTTGATGCAGTTTTTTAATAGATAGAATGATTCAAGAGGAAGGTTTATATGTATAATACACCTGTGCGAAGCCGGGGCGGGCGGGCCGCTAGTACTTCAAAAAAATTTTTTTTGATAATCATGACTCGTGAACTAAATTATATAAATTACTAGTTTTTACCCGCGGCTTCGCCCGCATGATATTTTGATTTTTGACGCAATATCATTATAATTTATAGCCTATGTGTTATTCTGCTATATAAGATATATATTATTGCAAAGTTTCATCTCAATCCGTTCAGTAGTTTTTGCGTGAAAGAGTAACAAACATCCATCCATCCATCCTCACAAACTTTAGCTTTATTATATTAGTAGGATTTAGCAAACAAAAAAAAAATCTAACTTTTATTGAAATAGAATTAATTGCATCAATGAACTAATGTTCGTGATTTATTTAATTTGGTTGATAGATTGTAGGAGATGGACTGTGTTTTCACTCATTTATGTGAACTTTAATAATTTTACTCTCCACCATTACTGACACAAATGTAAAATAATCAAAGCGCGCACATTCTATTTTTTTGTTTTTTCTGATAGGTTTGCCTTTGACTACACACTGCCTGATGTTAAGCAGATATGCGGTCTAGGATGTAGTACGCTTACCTAGAAGATACCTATTTACTCGAGATTTGAAGACACCTACATTGTACTTTAACGGAAAGACAGACTCAGGCAAAGCGTTCCACATTCTGGCAGCATTAAACTATAAAACCGTCAACATCCTCTTTGGTTTACTTGGTAGTTACTATTTTTTTTTTTCATATCAGATGTCTTATCGTATCTTTCATGTCATTATGCTTCTTTAGAAGTATATTTCATTATTTGTATAATTTTAATAAACAATCTATTTGCACCCCCTTTGTACAATTAATAAAACATACAAAAATAGGTAAGTATATAAAGTAAAAACAAAATAAGTACAGTTTTTTTCGAATTCTTCTTGGAAATCAAAAGTCGACTAATTATTTTATTCGAAATTTAATTTCTTCATCAAAACTTGCATACTTGCGAGTGATACAGCTGTAAACGGTCGAACTGTCGATAATTGCACTTAATTACAATAAAGGAAATGTCTAAAAAGTTTCTAACATTTCTTTCACCATAATTAAATGAAGGCCTAGTGTTATTTAAGTCTTTCTGATACGATTCCAAGAGTTCGAATGTTTATTTAGGCTTTTATTACTTTTGAGAAATTTGATTAACTTTTTTTGCGTTTATTTCTAAACTCAGTTACCGAATAGATTTTATTATTACCTACAATTTTTAAGGAGTAAAATATTTTCTGATCATTATGACTAGTGAACCAAATATTTAAGTTAACAAAAAAATATGCAACATTATACTAACAACTGTTATTGATATACATGAATCAAAGAACTACCAACCTCGAAACCAACCTAAAAAATTAAGAATTGTAAAATTGATTAGATTGTTAGATTATATTTTAGCTCAACCTCAGTAAGCGAGAGTTTTTATGAGGTTGACGAATTCCTGAGGAAAACGTCGTGCCGCATGCATGTTTATAAATGGACGTATTAATTATTGTTTTTTTACTATTTTATTGTTATAATTTTTATTTTTTTATTTTAATGTAAAAATGACATTACCTATCTAATGACGTAAAATTATTAATGTACCTACGACGAATATGATAATATAATATAATGATTATGACATTGATTAAATAAAAATAAGAGAATTTGATATTATATAAATTAACGTTGCCACACCCTTATAGGGTCATATGTGTATAGCTTTTAAAACATCTTATTTAAGATCTACATGTAATACCACATATGTTGCAATAAAGATTGATTGGTTGATTGAATAATGACAAGTAATAGAAACCTTGCTAAATTTTACTCAGATAAATACTTTATTACAGCTGTCTTATTCATATCTAGTACAGCATACGCGAGTGTGAGTGGAACAAAAAAGCGCATTGTCTGTAGGCAAACGTCAAAATCACAAGTTGGAATGTATTGTAAAGTGCGTTTCACGAAAGAAGTCACCACAATCGCATGGCCCATGAGTTCAAATAAGTTTCACTTCTTGCCGCGGGACTTCTTTCGTGAAACGCACTTTATATATTACATGTATATTATAGCATATTCAACTTTAGCCCTCGCCGTAGGGACGCAACAGTCTGCAAGCTTATCTTTACCGATAAATTTTCTACTTGACTGCTCTAGGTCATTTCGAAATTTAATCTGTCCTAAGCTCGGTATGAAATTTAATAACGTATGGCGCATCCCTAGAGCAGTGGCGTTGTAATCCGCTCAACCCTGTTACTAACCATCCGATTACATTGGACTACACTTAACTGAGGACGTAGTTAAGGGATGGATAATTGGGGGCAAACGGCCCTTAAAAAACTATATTGTTAACAAAACTTTAATAAACTCGACTTATGACAATACGATTAAGAGTTTAATTTAATTAAAGGCTGAACATGAGGATGCAGTCCCATAGTAGTAGGGTTTTATTCTATGAAAACTTATTACTAACGAGCCGATTAGTGCAGATGTACATTTGATCATGCACAGAGATGTGGTAAGGCTGTATAATTTGGGGCAACCAGCTCTAGATCAATATTTAATTTTTGAGGTCAACGAAAAAATATCATATGTACATGTAAATATGTCGCCCAATTTATCTAATTGTTTTTGTTTTAACTGGCAAAAGTGCCTTTGTTAACTACAATATGATACAATACTACTTTATATGCTAAAACTACCTACACTACTACTACATAGAAAGCAATAAGATCATCCACAGACCCTTGAAGGTCTAAATATAATCCAAGTGCTCAAGCCCACTGCCAGTTGGCAGCGTGCCCAGCAAGCTGGCAGCATTGCCACGCTGAATGGCAACGCTTATACGTTGAGCCAAATAAACACCAGCACTTTGGTCACGCGTTGCGTCCACCAGACGCTCAGAAAGACTTTGAAAACAAGATGAGCTCCCGGCCCCCACGGACCCAAAGTTTCAACTCCAAATGCCTCAAATATGTAACCACTACCGAGGTTAGCATATTTGCGCCGCTTGTGCTGCTCCGCCGAATCTAAAATTAGACATTCTTTTACAATGGCCTAATTTAGCTGGCTAGCAGACTGATTTCAGCTATTGTTTTTGTGAAAACTTTCTTAATCGTAATTTTCTTTCTTAATCTTGTATAGGTTTGCGTTTGTCTACACACTGCCTGATGTTAAACAGATATGCGGTCTAGGCTGTAGCACCCTTACAAAAAGATATCCTATTACTCGGGATTTGAAGACACCCACGTTGTAATTTAGAGGGAAGACAGACTCAGGCAAAGCGTTCTATATCCTGGCTGTTTGTATGAGGAATGTGGATTCGAAACGCTTGGTTCTAACGCCCGGAATGTCCACCATAAAAGGGTGGCGCTTTGGTCGGGTTTGTCTAGCCGTGCGATAAAAGGAAAGGGCAAGTGGGACTAGATTGTGTAACTCCTGGGCACACTCTCTGAAGTATGATTCATTGTAAAGTATATTCATAATGAATAACTTTTGCTATGGCACCAACCAGGACATCGCGAAAAAATCAACTGTTCCTCTCATTTTTTCTAGAATCAATTAATTTTGTATGGAACAGCTAATTTGTTGTTTCCAACATTTCGCAGTTGGTATCATATAAAAAAACAATACCCTTTCCTTTGCAGTCGGGTAAAAATTAGACGTGATAATTACTTGACACTTTTGAAAGTTCCTGCTGTTTGCAAAACAATATCCTATATTATTATTTTATCCTTTGAGTCAAACATAGATTATATAGGTCTTTTTAATTTATTGAATTGATTGACGATTAATTTAAGGTCTACTCTGGTGTTTTCGTCTCAAGCTTCGTACTAAAACTTTCAGCGCTTAATTTTACACATTTTAGCATACATGCGCTTGCATTGCGAGCTTTACCCCTCCGTTCTTTGCCCATAATCGTTCGTTGTACCTACTTGAGCTTTATCCGTATCATAAAGTTTTCTGAACGCTACTCTATTCCGTTTGTTCTCTAGGGGAACATTTTGTTTTTAGTTTTTGTTTTCCTATTTGCCAGAAGTATTATTATTGCGATGAAAAACTGTAACGCTGTGTGCAACGTAGCAGTTATATTGGGTGAAGAAAAATAGAAGAAGCTTATTTCATAATTAGTGCGTTTTATTATTATGTACTACGGGACTAATCGCGCACTAAAATTACGAGATAATTAAATACCTCATCATCCAGGGTGAGTTCCCGGTTGAGTCTACCTGTGACCACGTTCGATTCAACTCTGTCGAAACGTAGGGGTGTTGAGATATTTATTTTATCTCGTAATTTTAGTGCGCGATTAGTCTCGTACATTATAATAATGTGTTCAAATCGCGAAAGTTTAAAAACAACAATTACGTGCCTTTGTTTAGGACTTTAAGCTTGTCATAAGACCTTAGCCTTTAGTTAGTTAGGACGAAATTATTTACTTTGATTTTTCTTGGTACGAGTATGTCGTGTTTCAGTGCTAGACAACGGCATCCACCAGTTCAGTCTAATCGGGCTAAAAAGAGAAAATTCGTCACACCATCTCATCCTGGAACGATTTAGATCTAAGTAGTTATATTTTTCTTTATTTAAATTACATCACGGTCTATTTTTCTTATAATTATGTTCAGTTTTTACAATAAATCCTAAAATTGCTAAAATATGCTGTGTCGAAACTTGTTGGAGAGGTTTATAACTTATCGTAGAATAGTGGAGGTCTTTTATTTCATTTTATTTATAACACTAAATTTACACGAATGTGAAGCTTAGAAATAATTAAAAATAAATATGAAGTATGTAGTGCCGTAGTGGTCTAGTAGTGGTGACACCCGCCTTACAATCGTGAGGTAGGTTCTAATCCTGCTCGCGTACCAATTAGCTTTTTGGAATGTATGTACGGAATTTTTCCCCACGTGCTTTTCGGTGAAGGAAAACATCTTGAGGCAACTTCATCGACTTGGCATTTATCCATATTGATGGGCAACCTGCAAACGTCCGTAGAATCAATTCGATGGCGTATGTGAATCCACCAACCCACATTGCGCTAGTGTAGTGGATATAGCCGAATCACCTTTTCTGTATAGGTCTACGTCCTGCAGTGGGCTATTAAAAAAAGGCTAGTACAGCAAGCATCGTTGAATTGAAAACTTGAATAGTCACATGTATAAACTGGGAGCCACCGACAGCCCACTTTGTCGTGGTTGCCTGCAGGAGAATGCAACGGTAGAGCATGTCTTGTGGCATTGCAAGGCCACGGCAGAAACTAGAATCGCTTTCGGGTTGCATGACGCTGCTATTGCTTTGTCATCAGCATCTACAGCATCATCCTCATCGCCATCTGGTATACCAACCAAGCCACTGGAGCAGTTATGCCAGCGGCCCAGAGCCACGCTCCGTTATTTTAAGGAGCTGGGCTGGCTGGGGCAGACGCTGGAGGGGGAAATGCACAAAACACCCCATGCGGGACGTCAGTGCAGGACTTATCGCCCCTACTTCAAATGAGAATGAGTAAGCATCGTTATCAAATTAAAGTTGGATTTCGTGCCGTACAGGGAGGTACACTGTCCGAAACCCGCGAGACGAGGAAGTTGCTCCACCGACTTGAGCCTTGCTCTTAAATGTTTAATAACTGAATCATGCGACGATACCTATGTTGTTGGAATACATCTAGTGTATCTAATCTAGGTTGTCTTGTGACCTCGAATCGCGGTGGAAGATCTAATCTAATTTCTTACCCCCGGGACACTCTGTCGCACGATGTAATTATCATGTTAAGTTAATAACTTAGATAATGAAACATGTAGACAATGAATTACGTTAATATCTTATATCAACGTTTATTAGTTACATGTATTTAAAGCGAAAACTGCTTTATCGGCGTTGTGCATTTTTTGGGATGGATAAAAAAGTTTGAACTCGCATGTGATCGTAACCTGATCGAAAATTCGTAAGATGGATGACGTAATATGTGTTCAATTTTTCACATTTATCGGCACTCCCGGAGTACTAACTGTTGTTTTTTTTTATAGCTACAATGAAGATTGCACAATTAGATGATTATTTACTAACGATACTTTTGACGTAAGAAGAGCATTAGCAATATGAGCTGCATGGTTATAAGGAGCAAAATACTCACTCAACATTACTTTAGTTAAAATGATATTGAGCGAATGTGAATGAGATGAATCAGATATTGAACTAACAGATGAGCATAATTATAATAAAATACACAATCATAATCATAAAGAGCCTTAATTTTATTAGCCATTTTTCAGTTGATCACATCGATCATGTTTAAATTTTATTTAATGCAATTTTTTGCCCGCGGCTCCGCCCGCGTTGTGTTTTGACTTTTGTGCTATCCCATAGGAACCTTTAATTTTTTGGGATAAAAAGTAGCCTATGTCACCTTGAACTATATCCATGCCAACAGGCAAGTCAATCCGTTGCTCCGTTGCTGCGTGAATGAGGAACAAACCAACAAACCTTTCGGATTTATAATATTAGTATGATTTCAACAGCTTAACTTCCATAAGTCTAAATACACCTTTAACCTTCAAGCGGGCGCGCGTAGTCGAATCGACCGCGCTTAGTACATTTTCGTTCATATTATTATTATTACCCACCACATTTATTTCTCATTTCTAGTAGCCTGTCGCTATGTCATTGGGAGTAAAATAAAGAATAAACCGTCGCTCGGGGCTTTCCCCCCACTTCACAGATCGCAATTGTTTTAGTCCCGGTGCAGTCGTCGAAAAGATTACACGCGCCTGTCGTCGAAAAGATTACGCGCGACGCTCAACACGACATACTCTCGATCACGCTCGTAGTCGTCGCTTCGGCGATCATTCAATATTATCGTAGTATGGTGATATTGAGGGCAAATAACGTGACTCTACGGAAAAGGCGAATGTATTTACGGGCATTAGGCACTGAATTGACAAGAGAGTACGTCCAAAGAAGATCAACGATGTTAGGCCTTCCAAGAAAACTAAAAAGAAACATAAGGGAGCATTTGAATATGGAGGATAGTGCTGCTGATGCAGAAGCAGGTAGTTCTGGCACATGCAGAGGAACCTGTAAAATATGCCCAGCCAAAAAAAGGAGGCAATCAAAAACGCAATGTAAGTTATGTATGAAAAATATTTGCAGAAGTCATACAACATTTATTTGTAAGCAATGTTATATGGACGAAGACACTGATTGTGATGAAAACTAAACCAAAGTTAATTAATTTTTATTATAATACTAGGTATAAAAACTAGTCTGAGATATGTAAAAGGGTTTTCCCTGATTTTTGTTTTGGTTCGAAGAATATTTAATTTTGTTAAATAATTTAAAAATTGTTTCTTTTTCATAATTTTAATTACTTTTTTGACAAATAAGAATTTACAGACAATGATAATATATCTGAGTACAAATTAATAAATAAATATTGAATAATTAGTGCTTTATTTCTCTTTTTCATCCCATAGGTCTTTTCGGTTACGCGCGCCCGCTCCCGTTACAAATGACCGCGCGCCCGCTTGAAGGTTAAACCAATTATCATGCCGTTTTACAGCTCTCTGTCTCTGTTCAAGGAAAAATCCTTTGATATATTGCATCGTTAGACACACCATCTCCTGCGAGAGTACGGATTGTTAATCGTGCCATTTGTCACCATCTCGCTTCGTATTCGATTTTCGCGAACAATTTCTGGGGAAATCGTGTCGAGAATCGGCCGTGTTGGGTAATAAGCAGGGTGACATGGGGATTTCAGTTTTGTCATGCTAATCTTATGTCTGTATTTTGTGTGATGAAAGCTGTGATTGATCTTGCTTTTGGTATCTTTATTGAGGCGGAGAAAGATTGTCTTTGTAAATAATAAATTACTGTATTTGTATGCTGCTATACTGTATCGCGTACAGTACGTGTGTTCTCATACGCAATTTGTTTATTTACGCGCCCTAAGTACGCTAATTAATTTGTTTTTGTACTGTCTCCATAGGTGCAACTGTGTACTAATAAAATAACCCGTTAAGTGCGAGTTGTGCTCGCACATCAAGGGTTCCGTACAAATCCAGAAAATTTCACAAAATTGGGAAGTAAGTTGTTAAAATCTCTATACTATAACCATCGACAAAAAAGTTTTTTTTTTTCACTTTTCTCGTCATACATCGAATATTACACATTGTCAAAATAGTTAAAAACCTGTTTAAACATGTGCTAATGAACCTCTTTTATAGGATACCTTACATGATACGATTTACTAACATTGAATTTTGAACCCATATTTTGTGAATCTGGCCCTATTTTTTCTTGTGATTTAAAGAAAAATGTACAATTTTCAGATTTATTCTTATATGTGTACTCTGAGACAATTTTTCTCGCCAAATTTCATAGTTCTATGTCAACGGGATGTACCCTGTAGGTTTTGATTTTTGTGAGTGTCGAAATATGCGGTTTTTACGACATAATCGGCTCTCACTTTTTTATACGATAACTGAGAATTTTTTTGTTTACACAACTGCAAGCGACTATAAATATACTTGTACACTTTAAAGGACATGTCCACAAAATGTGTGGAGGCTGGTATAATAATAATAATAAATTCTAACCACAACACTCATCACATTTCGAGAAAGTTCATATTTTTCTGAGTCTATTACATCAGTTAAAACCAAAAAAGAGCCCTTCGTTTTTTTTTAAATTAATTTTGAATCTATTAGTGTAAATTAATATATTTGGCTGAATAGGTAGTTTATCTCTAGCAACCCTGGTTAAGCAACCTCCATTATTGTTAAATTGAAGCATTTTTACCAGTTAGGCACATTTTTTAAGTATTTTTTGTCACATTGTACCTACTAACTGGTCACACTGGTAGGTTATAATTTTTAGGAAATTAAGATACGAATGTGGAAGAATCGGCTACGAATGCAAGTAAAATAACGATATAAGCACTTTAATATAGCGAAACTAGAAAAATTACAAAGCTGTATTATTATTTTTCATACAATTTATTTTTCACATTTAAAAAAAATGAAGGGATAAAAAAATCCAAATTAAACATTTTTGAGAAGTTCATATATCAAGCTTTCAAATGATGTATATATCATCTTGGTTCGATTTTTCTCTGAATAATATACCACTTGTGGACGTCACCTTTCAATTCTATATCTTTACGCGTTCCCGAGATAAAGAGTCTTGACATACACACTGACGGGACAGAAGGACAACAAAGTGATCCTATAAGGGTTCCGCTTTTTCCTTAAACAACACTCGAGCGTTTGTTACTTTGCCCTTTCTGAACAAAATCATAGGACTAAATTCCAAAGATGATAGGGCCCTATCTACCACGCTGGCTCAGTTACGCATAGGTGACATACGACATTACATTTCTTTAGTAGAGTTGTTTCAGTAGCGTCACGATATTCACCTTAGCCGAAAAGCATTTGGAGTAAAATGCGTCTATTTTTACAAGCTTATATTTAACTTGCAATGGGTGTACCTATGTAAGTTCAGGTAGAATCTTGCAAGTTGAATTTGACCAACTTCCCGGTTTCCGATTGAGCTGAAATTTTGCCTGCATAGGTATATCGCGTGACAATGCAATGATATGATACAGAACGCGACCACGGCAAAAATAAATTATATTAGTAATATATTTAATTTACTGTCCCGTTTTATAATATTACTAGTTTTTACCCGCGGCTTCGCCGGCATGACATCTTGATTTTTGTGCTATCCCGTGGGAACCCTTTATTTATATGGGATAAAAAGTAGACTATGTCACGTTCCGTCATTCAAACCCGAGGCCTTACCTTACTACCCTTATAAAGGAGGTTGAAAATAAAAAAAATAAAAAACGATTTGACGGTTGTTCGATTCGACAGTTGTTTTTTTTTTTTGACATTTCAAGCGCACTTTAGATTAGCTCGCAGATAGCAGATATTTTCCTACTTACTTAACATTTATCGTTATATTATGGAACATAGCCTATGTGTTATTCTGATATATAAGCTATATTATTGCAAAGTTTCATCTCAATCCGTTCAGTAGTTTTTGCGTGAAAGAGTAACAAACATCCATACATCTATCCATCCTCACAAACTTTCACGTTTATAATATTAGTAGGATGTGTTATTCTGATTATAAGCTATATTATTGCAAAGTTTCATCTCAATCCGTTCAGTAGTTTTTGCGTGAAAGAGTAACAAACATCCATACATCCATCCATCCATCCTCACAAACTTTTACGTTTATAATATTAGTAGGATAGCATATTCGGCTGATTCTACGTATACAAAAATACATGTTTTTGTTAATATATCTACCAAATATTATATCGATATGGAGGTATTTTTTTGACTGGAAAGCTTTGCTTGAAGCTGGAGATACAAATCATCAGACAAATGTCTTATAAAAGCTATAATACTAAGAAAAACAAGTCTCCGTGTCTTACGTTAGTCCTAGCAACAAAAGTTTACTATTCAATAGTTTCCCTACAGTTTCTGAAACTGATCATGGACTGAAACAAGTTTACTAGACAACATACGTGAGGAGGGTCCGCGATATTTGTATTCCTACTTTATTACGTTTTGGAACTGTTTGCATGGAGTACGACTCGTGCTTGCCAAGCCGGAGTTGTTTTAACGTTTCAACAGCTAGCAAAGTCAATTTTGAGAGTTTGTTTGTATTATAAAATGTTTAAATTAACTTGAAATTGTATGTTTCTCTTTCCATGTTAATGTCTTTGCGATGATAATGGAATTAATGGATGAATCAGCACATTTGACTGCCTCGGTGGCTCAGTGGTTAGTGACCCTAACTTTGGGGTCGAGGCGTGGGTTCAATCCCCACCCAGGGCAAATATTTATGTGATGAACATAAGTTTTTCCTCTGTGTCTGGGTGTTATTTAGTTACTAAAAAAGTAAGTAAGTTCGTATAGGCCGGGTGGCTAGCCCTGGTGTCAGAGTTTTTAGGCCGCCTGGAGGCCTCTGACATGGCTAAACGGTTAAAACAATCGGGACCTACAATTTAACGTGTCATCCGAGCCACGGTAGCACTCAGTTGGAAAATGCCACCCGCGGTCACCCATCCAAATACTGACCGTGCGGAACGTTGCTTAATTTCGGTGATCGCTGACAAACACCTAGTCAAACTACGCTACGAGCGCTATTTAATTACTATCTATATGAGTATGTATTTATAAATAAGAATGTGTAGTATATCAGTCTCTGGCAGCCACATCACAAGCTTTGCTTAGTTTGGGGTCAGAGGCCGTGTGTAAGATGTCCAATAACATTTATTTATTTAGCCAAATAAATGTCGAGTTTTTTTAATTAATTGACGTAGATAGACAGAGTTTTGAAGCTACCTGAACACTTTTAAAGGGCCCAAATAACTTGAACAACCAAAGTTTGACGTGTCACCTGAATCTTGGTACTTAGGTCACCGATAATATAGACATAGCTTTTTATTGTGACAAAAATACAGAACAAAACACGATACATTCAGTACAATAAATGCTACCCACGGTTATCCATGCGAAGACTGGCCGTACTCACTATTGCTTCTTCCATCGTAGTAGTAAGGTGTACCTACTACACTATGAGGCCATGTAAACATATTTAGTCATCAACGTGGCATTTTTTGTACAATTTATATGGTTACGACGACGATGTAACGGAGACGGTATAATATGCGCTTGGGGTGAAAGGATGTTTGTGCCAACCTATGTAGCAGTTTTTTTCCAAAACTACTTATCCGATTTTGTTCTATCTGTTGGACCCATAGTACAAGATAGTCTTGACGATATTATTATGTTAGATAAGGTATGTTATTTGTATAGAAAAATGCCTCGTAAACTCGTAAACTAGATAGCTGCGTCATGACCAGTAGGTAGGTACCAGTACCTCATTACATATTCCCTTCAATAACGAAATTCACACACGTACCATTGTGGACAGGTCTCCGAGTGGGCTCGTCGAGTGTCTCGGGCGAGTCCCTCGACGTGGTGCGCGTGTCGGCCGTGACGGGCGGCGACGCCACGCTGCCGTGCGACACGCGCTCGCCGCAGCCAGGCGACGTGCTGCTACTCATCGTGTGGTATAAGGACGATACGCCCATCTACAGGTAAGATCATTGTAGCTCAGCGTGGGGCAGCGACGCCACGCAGCCGTGCGATACGGGCTTGCCGCAGCCCGCGACGTGATGCTCATCATCGTGTGGTATGTGGACGACACGCGCATCTACAGGAGAGATCATTACAACTCAATGTTGTCCAAATGTTAGTGGTGATGCCATGCTGCCGTGCGATACGCGTTCGTCGCAGTCAGGGTACGTGCTGCTTCTCATCGTTTGGTATAAAGACGACACGCCAATTCACAGGTGATATGATTATAACTCAACGTGGTCCACATGTTAGCGGTGATGCCACACTTCTGTTCGACACGCGCTCGCCGCAGCTGGGTGACGTGCTGCTACTCATCGTGTGGTATAATGACGACACGCCTATCCACAAGTGAGATAATTATAGCACAGCGTGTGGCGGAGACGCCACGCTGCCGTACGACACGCGCTCGCCACAGCTGGAAGAAGTACTGCTATTAATCGTGTGGTATAAGGACGACACGCCCATCTACAGGTGAGATGTTATCTACATGTTAGCAGTAATGTCACGCAGCCGTGCGACACGCGTTTGCTGCAGCCGGGGGACGTGCTGCTACTCATTGTGTGGTATAAGGCCTAGGTAAGGACGACACGCCCATCTACAGGTGAGACAATTATTGCTCAATGTGGATCACATGTTATTCCACGCTGCCGTGCGATACGCACTCGCAGCAGCCTGTTCTGCTAATCTTTGTGGATAATATAATAATATAAGGACATCAACATGCCTATCTACAGCTGAGACGATTATTTATGTTATGCTCATTATGTTGTAAGGGTTGGCAATAACCGCCAACTTGCCGTGGGATATATAGTACATACTCTCTCTAAAACCCGAGGACACGGCGACTTGTAGTAACGGATCTTGTGGCCCATCTACAGGTTAGATTTATTTTATTTATTATCCATGACTAATCGAATTCTCTGATTATCAAATGCTAACAAACAATCTCCCCAAAAATTCGCAATCTTATAGCGTTGGAAAAATTATCATCAATGTCAGATAATGTAATCGAGACTATCATCGTAGAATACAAAATAATTTTAACCGAGCTATTGACCCTGTTTTTCAAAGAATAAAGAATAATTCCGAAGAAGAAATAACTATAACTTTCGGATTGCAACGTATGCTACTTTAACTTCAGTATCAGGTACGAGTAGGTATCCGAACAAGTCTGGCCTTTTGCGCAGAGTAGAAAAACATCACACCGAGACGATATTTCGACGAGAATGAGAATCGGAGATGGAATAATTTGATCTGATTTATGCGATTCTAGAAACGATTTCAAATTAAGATGCCCTCCGAATGGAGGCAAGTGAAGCGACAACTTGGATTAGATGATTGTAGCATCGATTTTTAAAGAAAGAAACGGATCATAATAATCTCGTAATCAGAAAGATTGCTGAATTCATTTTGCGTTATTACTTTTATGATAATCGCTATTTTCGAAAATGATTTGGATCTGAAAGTGGAAGATAAGTTAATATTGAGCTAATTTCTACCACTATGCATAAGGATCAGCTCATAATAATCTGTGCCACTGAGAGTCGCTGGGCTTTACGCAATCACACGAAGAGAAGTAGGTAGGTCTATTTTGGCTTTCGCTACAGGATGACGTTAGAAAAATGGATTCTTCTTATTACATATAATCATTTTTTAGGAGCGCTTTCTATAAAGATATCAATAAAATTAACGGAAAAAGTAGGATCGAAAATGTTAGAGTCATTTTCGAGCAAAACTAAGTTTTTAGCTATTTGTAATGTTGCGCTGAACATCGATTTTGTGTAAATTAAAGCTACAGCTATAGAGACCATCCAATTACCACGAAATACGTTAAAATTGATTTCCAGGAATAGAAAAGCTTATTAATTGCCTATTGTCCCATCGCTTCACTACACTGGCTGTTTTCTATTCAACGATACCATGGTAAAATTGTACCTACAATACTCAACTGACGTACCTATATTTCACTGTGTAAGTATAGTGGTACTTTTTTATTCATTATAAGTTTAGCCTAGCTTCGCGTGTTGCTCTATAGTGACCTAAAAACATGTTCTCTACTTTGTTTGAATTAATTAAGAGTACTTAGCAGGTGAAGGTCTGAATGTTGAGTCAGCAGATTGGCGCTAGTAAAATACGTATCTTCATGACGGAGCAAAATTTTCGTGGGGGCTTTTTGGGAGCTTCTTATCTTCTTTAATTTTTGGCGAGGGCAATATATAAACGCTGAAGAAATGATAAGGATTTTAACACAGATACACTGGATACTGCGATTGATAATGCCATTTTTGAAGTAAAAATTTCTTTAGCGGCGTTATGCTCTTGTTCGGATGTGTCTGTCCGTCTGTGTGTATGTCAAGACTCTTTATTTCGGGAACGTGTAAAGATATCAAGTTGAAATTTAAACTGTATACGTATATCTATGGTCTCTTACAGTTATATAAAACAAAAATTTCTCAGTTATCGCTTAAAAAAGTTAGAGCTTTTATGTCGAAAAAAACAGCATATTTCGACACTTACAAAAATCAAATCCTACTGAGTACTTCTTGTTGACATAGAACTATGAAATTTGGCGAGAAGCATTGTTTTAGAGTAGAAATATAGGAATAAATCTGAAAACTGTACATTTTTATTTAAATCACAAAAAATAGGGCCTCAAAATTCACGAAATATGGGTTCAAAATTCAAAGTGAGTAAATTGTATCATGTAAGGTATCATATAAAAGAACTTCATTAGCACATGCTAAAACAGCCTTTTAATTATTTTAACAATGTGTTATTTTCGATGAATGACAAGAAAAGTGAAAAAAAAACTTTTTTGTTGATGGTTATGGTATAGAGATTTTAACAACTTACTCCCAATTTTGTGAAATTTTCTGGATTTGTACGGAACCCTCGATGTGCGAGCCTGACTCGCACTTGTCCGGTTTTTTATAGTAAATAAAGAATTAATGAAATTTAATTGATTTAATAATAACATTTATTTAAAACTATTCATAGCCCAAATAAAACAACGCCTTTGCCTTAAATCTCTAAGGCCTTTAACATGGCTATACGATAAAAAAGTATAAATGAAGGGGCATTTAAGTATACTTTTCTATCGTATAGCCATGTCAGTGTGGCGTTTTTGGATGAGTGACCGCATGGGGCATTTATAGGTAATCGTTTCGATCGTGGTTTCGATTATTTATAGATAAGAGCAGTCGAGTTACGAGCTCTATAACCTATTAAAGTGCCAATCTATTTGACGTAATAAAACTGGCACTTGCAAAACCAGTATAAATATTATTTTCTAAAAATAAGATCCAGCGTTGAAAATTTAACCTACCCACAATTCACACGTGAATATTCAGAATGTACAGGACGAAATATTATCATCCCGACTCCACAGTGTTATCCAGAATTGGCAGCAAATCCCTTCCCGGCAATGTGTGCATATTTCATAAGTCATTCTGGGTATATTTTCTATGCATGTGCCATGTCGGGAGATTTGTTTGGTTTAGTTAACATATTTACTTTTACCTACTACTGCAAGTTGAAGTTTATATTTGTGTTTTTGGTAACCAAAGGGTTATTATTTTACTACGGTAAATAAATTTTGTTGAAATCAGCAGGTATTTTTAATGTAAATTAATATTTCTCAGATAAAAGTTGTGTGTATATTGCGATTAGTGTTTGGAAATTGTTTCAATGGATATCGTTAATTACTACAAGTCCATGTAAGTGATTTGCAAGGAATTTCAATTTGAATTCGAAGAGAATTGGAAACTTGTGTCTCTTTGACATAAGTGTAAAATAATGAAATAAATAATTATTTTTCGTTAAAAATTGGACCACCGAATACCACCGTGTATTATTCGAATAGTTTGTATGAATCGATGTGACATACATGTACATTATTGTTGATTTATCAAGAGCGTCTCCGCTAATTTCGATAAAATTTAATGGGAACACCTCGGGAGTATACCAATTCGAAACATTAGTAGATTAGTAGTCAAGGGCTGTAAGGCATCAATTGCAGCTCGAGATATTTAGGCGCACGAGCGCAGTGAGGGCGCCTATAGTTCTAGGGTGCAATTGATGCTTACACCCGAGCTAACTATTTTGCTTTACATCTCGATTGTGAGGTAAGTAGAAAAAAACCGGCATTACATGAGTAAAATTTTTTATTGAAATTGAGCGTCGCCGTTCGATATTTAAAATTTATGACTATTATACTCACACGAAGACAAGGCTAAATAGCAAAGTGACCTCTTTGGTCATTGGGCTGAATGCATGATGTCTATTGCCAGTATGACGGTTAGATGAACGCGAAATTTTTGAAAGAAAAAAATGTATTTTTATCGTTTTTAGGGTTCTGTACCTCAAAAGAAAAAAACGGAACCCTTACTCACCTTACCTTAATCACTTTGTTGTCCGTCTGTCCGTCTGTGTGTATGTCAAGACTCTTTATCTCGGGAACGCGTAAAGATATCGAGTTGAAATTTAAATTATAGGTATATACGTATATCAATAAACTCTTGCAGTTGTATAAAAGAAAAACTTCTCAGTTATCGTTTAAAAAGTTAGAGCCGTTTATGTCGGAAAAAAAACCGCATATTTCGCACTTACAAAAATCAAAACCTACAGGGTACGAGAAGCATTGTCTCAGCGTACACATATAGGAATAAGTCTGATAACTGTACATTTTTATTTAAATCACAAAAAAATAGGGCCTCAAAATTCACAAAATATGGGTTCAAAAGTCAAAGTGAGTAAATCGTATCATGTTAGGTATCATATTAAAAAACTTCATTAGCACATGCTAAAACAGGTTTTAAATTATTTTAACAACGTGTTTGTTCGGAACCCTCGATGTGCGAGCCTGATTCGCACTTGTCCGGTTTTTTATTGTTTTTTTTTATTTATAATTATTATTTTTTATAATTACTTACCGCCATAGGGCTTTTCTAACTACATTATTACCCTAGAGTGCTAATTAGTCACCTACATGCCCAATTTGGAGGTAATATTTATTTATTTATTTATTTATTTATTTATTTATTTATTTATTTATTTATTTATTTATTTATTTATTTTATTACAAATACTACTATTATTACAGGCTTAGCCTAATGCAATAGTGTATGTCACTCTTATAATTATGTTAGTGTAAGTACTTATGTCTTATAAAATTAATAGAAAATTACAAAATGTCATAAAATATTGAAAAATGTCATAAATTCAAATTCATGTCCATAACTCCAATGTCATTTAAACAAAAAAGTCAATTCTTAAATAACGTACATAACGAGTCATAACTACTGATTATTATAACATGCGTCAAATAATACAGCCCTTTTAAAGTCTGTAATTGAACATACAAATAAATCTATATTCTCGGCAACTCGATTTAGAGCGTGCAGCGTCCTCAATAAGAATCTACTTACCGAACATGAGAGATGTAATAGTAGATTACTTACCGCCCTAGGGCTTTTCTGGCTACATTATTACCCTAGAGCGCTAATTGGTCACCTACAAGCCCCATTTGGATGTAATAAGAACCTATTTACCGAACATGAGAGACGTAAAGAATTTTTAAAACAGTTCACAATTGGCGATAATATCGATGATAATAAAATACACAAAAAAATCATACAAACGAAAAAAGAACCTCCTCCTTTATGGAAGTCGGTAAAAAGGCTTGAGTTATCGTATTTCGCTTGCCTTGTGTAAAGCCGTCATTCCACTTATATAATCGCGTAAAATATAACAAGACAAGCTTAATACTTATTATAATGTATATTCTATTGAAAGTGGATCAATAGGTGCGGTCTCAATAGCTGTTATACCTACTCAATTTTTGGCGTATTTCTCACCCGCGTGACGGATTATGACGTGTATGTGTACGGTCTTTCATTGATCTTGATTGATGGTAAATGTATAGAACCAGCTTACCACGATATTATTTTCAATAGCCACTTTGTGGGAACATTGAACGGTTCAAATTTAATTGTGCTAACACTAAATAAGAAATGGAATGGGTATGGATTACAATTACGAGTATCATCATCGTATAATATCAATAATGGATATCTGATTTAAATAGAAATGTGTTAAAAAATAAATGATAGAAGGCAAAATAAAATTAGCTATGCCATTTTGTCAAAATCCCGAATGTATGTAATGTCTCTTCTAGGTAAGCTTCCTACTTGCCCTGATGCTGGGGCACTAGAATACGGCATCGGTATCCCCTGCCTGTAGTAAAAGCCTACTAAAAGGGGACCCCTGGGCTAGTGGGTGGTCAGAGGTGGGGCTCTGACCATCCACTCAAGCGGGCCCGAGAAGGACGGCAGCGTGTGTGGCAACGCCGCTGTCGTACAGGATGGTACTTGATGCCGTACAAGCCTGGTCTACTACCAGGCGAGTAGACATACGAAGTGCCGGAAGCACCGGTGCGTTCCTTTTGGAGATCCCGGAGCTCCCAAGAAGGCACATAGGCTGGCCACCGAGGGGGTTTAGTGGGTACAATCCCACATAACCCGACTGCACCCCAAAGCGGTCGGGCATCTTTGGAAGAATTCCACCCCATAAAAAAATAAATGAAATAACATAACATAACTTAACATCAGGCAGTGTGTAGTCAAACGCAAACCAATTTGAAATAAAAAAAAAAATAAAAAAAAAAAGTTGAGCTTCCTACACTTTAGATCACATATTTGCTTAACATCTGACAACGCACGCTCGGCTTAGGCGGAACGCGAGACTTTTTCGTGCATGCAGCCGGTGTTCATCGATTTATAAGCCGATATCACGTCAAAACTAAACTATGCTTTAATATTGCTAAGTTGTAATTCTTCCTTGCAGCTACGACGGCCGTGTAAAAGGACCAACAGCTCACTGGGCAGACGACATCTTGCTCGCAGGGCGGGCGAGGTGGCACTCAGCGTCACCGTCGTCTTTGCGGCTACGGGACGTCATACCCACCGACCGCGCCCTCTACCGGTGTAGAGTCGACTTCAAGATCTCCCCCACCATGAACCAGAAGATACTTTTGGATGTTATAGGTAAGTTTTGATATACAAAATTCACTTATCTACGAATCGCTTAAAAACCTTTGAAAATAGTTTCTCTAGCCTCGAAATTAAATAATAGGCACATAGGTATATCTGTTCAAAGACTTCAAAACTGAAATCTATTTACATGAATTTAACAAATTATAATAAATAGTAATAATAATAAATATTTTGGGGAAACTTTACACACGGCCTCTGACCCCAAACTAAGCAAAGCTTGTGATATGGCTGCCAGAGATTGATATACTACATATACATATTTTTCAATACATATCTACTTATATAGATAGATAGTAACTAAATAACATCCAGACACAGAGCATCATCATCATTTCGTGGCAATTTTTTTTTTTTTCTTTTTTTCTTTTTTTTTTCATTTAGGTATTTACAATATTTACAAAACATCAGATCACATCTTATGGGACCAAAATCTGGCAACCTCTATCGCGTCCTCAAACACCTATGTTCATCACATAAATACTTGCCCTGGGTGGAGATCGAACCCACGCCTCTTTGATCCAGAAGCTAGGGTCGCTAACCACTGAGCCACCGAGGCAATTATATTATAGATAACTGGTGTATAAAATAAATCGGAGCTCCATAAACGAGTCCTTAGATTTTTCTGCAAATAATTGAATATGACTACACATTTTCTTGTTTTATGTAATAAAACAGTGACCTTTATGAAAACATTCAAATAATACATATTTATGTTAAAAAAGAAGTATTTTTTTAGTAAAAGTGTTTTTGGGAATGAAGAAACATAAACACACATACCTAAATCAATAAATTTATTCGATACCATTTTGGATTAAGTACAAATGTTATGCTACTCAGTAAGTAAATATAATACAATCCTATAAAAACACACAGCACAAAGTTACTTAAAATATTCTCTCGCCAACAAATAAAAACAACAAAGAAAAGAACTGTAAAACAACGAACACACAAATAATTGAAACCTATAAAAATAACCACACGCCTTTAAAACATTGTTCCTTATTACGGCGTTAAATGAAACTGGAACGCTTCGGCCATCATATTTTATCGACGAGTCACCTGTCCCGTGTCGGTTACCAATTTATGCTCCCCGTATCGAGCTCGAGCCAAATGCCCGCGGTTTATTGAACCTACATCTTGCAGCTGTACCTATGCTGTTACTGCCTAAAATTTGGTGTACAGAAAATAGACCTTAATCTCAAGCACCACTATTTATTTTACTAACAAAACTGATTTACTCTCGCTTCTTGATAAGATAAATAATTATTTATCACCTATCATGTGTAGGTTTTCAATTTATGGTCTTTGTATCGAGTTCAATCCAAATGCCTGCGGTTTATTGAACCTGCATCTTGCAGCTGTACCTATGTTGTTACTGCCTAAACTTCGGCGAACTAAAAATAGACCTCAATCTCTAGCAGCTCTATTGATTTGACCATGGAAACTGATTGATTATTGTATCTGTTTCATTTATTCTTGTACCCAATTGATTGATTCTTTAATGTAATTAATTAATTGTACTATTTGTCACTCCATAAAAGACATGAACATAAACATTTTAAAAACTGTCATGGTAGAAATAATCATTTGTTACCTGTCCCGTGTCGGTTACCAATTTATGCTCTCCGTATCGAGCTCGAGCCAAATGCCCGCGGTTTATTGAACCTACATCTTGCAGCTGTACCTATGCTGTTACTGCTTAGACTTTGGTGTACAGAAAACAGACCTTAATCTCAAGCACCACTATTTATTTTACTAACAAAACTGATTTACTCTCGCTTCTTCATAAGTTAAATAATTATTTATCACCTATCATGTGTAGGTTTCCGATTTCTGGTCTCTGTATAGAGTTCAATCCAAATGCCTGCGGTTTATTGAACCTCTAGCAGCTCTATTGATTTGACTGTGGAAACTGATTGATTCTTGTATCTGTTTTATTTATTCTTGTACCCAATTGATTGATTATTTTATGTAATTAATTAACTGTGCTATTTGTCATTCCATAAAAGAAATGAACATAAACATTTTAAAAACTGTCATGGTAGAAGTAATTATTTGTTACCTGTCCCGTGTCGGTTACCAATTTATGCTCCCCGTATCGAGCTCGAGCCAAGTGCCCGCGGTTTATTGAACCTACATCTTGCACCTGTACCTATGCTGTTACTGCTTAGACTTTGGTGTACAGAAAACAGACCTTAATCTCAAGCACCACTATTTATTTTACTAACAAAACTGATTTACTCTCGCTTCTTCATAAGTTAAATAATTATTTATCACCTATCATGTGTAGGTTTCCGATTTCTGGTCTCTGTATAGAGTTCAATCCAAATGCCCGCGGTTTATTGAACCTGCATCTTGCAACTGTACCTATGCTGTTACTGCCTAAACTTCGGTGAACTGAAAATAGACCTCAATATCTAGCTGCTCTATTGATTTGACCGTGGAAACTGATTGATTCTTGTATCTGTTTCATTTATTCTTGTACCCAATTGATTGATTCTTTTATGTAATTAATTAACTGTGCTATTTGTCACTTCATAAAAGTCATGAACATAAACATTTTAAAAACTGTCATGGTAGAAGTAATAATTTGTTACCTGTCCCGTGTCGGTTACCAATTTATGCTCCCCGTATCGAGCTCGAGCCAAATGCCCGCGGTTTATTGAACCTACATCTTGCAGCTGTACCTATGCTGTTACTGCCTAAACTTTGGTGAACAGAAAATAGACCTTAATCTCAAGCACCACTATTTATTTTACTAACAAAACTGATTTACTCGCTTCTTGATAAGATAAATAATTATTTATCACCTATCATGTGTAGGTTTTAAAATTTATGGTCTCTGTATTGAGTTCAATCCAAATGCCCGCGGTTTATTGAACCTGCATCTTGCAACTGTACCTATGCTGTTACTGCCTAAACTTCGGTGAACTGAAAATAGACCTCAATATCTAGCTGCTCTATTGATTTGACCGTGGAAACTGATTGATTCTTGTATCTGTTTCATTTATTCTTGTACCCAATTGATTGATTCTTTTATGTAATTAATTAACTGTACCTACTACTCGTATTTGTCTCTCCATAAAAGTCTTGAACATAAACATTTTAAAAACTGTCATGGTAGAAGTAATTATTTTTTACTTGTCCCGTGTCGGTTACCGATTTATGCTCCTTGTATCGAGCTCGAGCATTTGGCCCGCGGTTTATTGAACCTATATCTTGCAGTTGTACCTATGATGTTACTGCCTAAACTTTGGTGAACAGAAAATATACCTTCATATCTAGCAGCTCTATTAATTTGAATGTGAAAACTGACTGACCCGATTGATTTATTATTGTATCTAAATTAATTTGTTGTAGTATTTGACTCTCCGTAAAGTTCAATGCTGAACTTAAATTAAGAACTTAGCCACGTATATATAATATGGGTCCAGACTCGTGGTTACACCGCTTTATCTGTCATATGTCATCAGTCTTGTGTTGGTTACCAATTTATGCTCGCCGTATTGGACTTATTGTACCGGTAGTTTTACTAGTAGAACTTACGGGAACGACCCCTCTAGTTATCCCTACTTCTTACAACTGCACCTATGCAGTTACT
The DNA here is from genome assembly GCA_949316475.1 of Hypomecis punctinalis. Taxonomy (NCBI): domain Eukaryota; kingdom Metazoa; phylum Arthropoda; class Insecta; order Lepidoptera; family Geometridae; genus Hypomecis; species Hypomecis punctinalis. Next base: position 24,003,845 of record OX438804.1, read on the forward strand.
ACCGAAACTTCAGTGAAGAGAAAATTAATCTCTAGTATAGCAGAAATCAGAAATTTAAAATAATTGCCTAGTACTTTGTGTCTTTTGGCTGTTTTCCTGCCAATTATTTTTCTTCCTGATTGTCCGATGAAAATATAAATAGCTCTCGTGGTATAGATATAATAACTCTAGACATATATATATATATATATATATATATATATATATATATATATATATATATACTAAACTGAATATTCGACTTCTCAGGCGATATTGAAAACAAATTTATAAGTTGCCCAAAAATTTTATCTATCGAACAGACCAAAACCTAAAACAAATTATAAATTTGTCATATAAAGGCAACGTTTCTCAAAAAGGCTACAATCTGTATCCGCTGGAGCGTTACAATAAGCAAGCATTTTGTTCGGCAGACCACAGAAGTTTATTGCATTTTGGACGGTAGCCAATCCTCGATGCTTTATGGAGTAATAATTCTTGTAGTTTTACTACTTTGTCGAATTACTTACAGCTACGTTTAATGTGCTATGAAACTGGGATATTGTCTGTTGCATGTTTCATGAATTGAAATGTAAAGAAACGGTTGGATTTTTAACTAGATTGGACAACAACGCGAAATAATGCTTCTTGCTTCTATGCTATATCGAGGTGTGCAACATAAAACAAGTATAGCAACTGACTTGAATATGAAATACATTTGTGAATATCAATCTTTATTGAACTACAGGTCCTTTGTCTATTGCTTTTAGTGTATTTGGAGTTAAAAATGTTTCAGTGCAAACATAGGTATAATATTAATATTTTTACTAAAAGTATTTAAATGAATTTTACTATATTTTTTTTTTCAATTATATTTATTTTATTTCAATTCACAACGTGATAATCATGTTTTGATTTGTTTTTTTTTAAATAGCTAGCTTAGTAAACAAGCTAGATTAAATATGCCACCACAGCCATAACAAGTTTCTCATCGACAAATTAAAATATTGCATATTTTACAGCTAAAATGATCACATCAATACATAATGCTGTTACAATTTTTAAAATTTTTCAGTGACTATATTCAAAACAAATTCAATGAGCTCTATTACTACGTAGTAATAGAACATATTGTACAAATTATTTAGTCTTGACTGTTACGATACGTCGATGCGAAGTTACTAAATTATTGGGTCAAACACAGTGATATAGAATATTCAGTAAACAAGCCAATGAATTCCTACCAAAGATTTCCAAATCACAGTAAATGTGGTAAGGAACATTCATTTCAGAAATTGACGATTGACGATGTTCGACGAAATTGTCCTCGGCCTGACCAATAGACTTAGCACAATCTATATAGAAAATGTTATTGTCACGTATTCCATAGCAATATGAGTAATTATTGGTAATTTTGATATTTAAACCAATCGTATGATCAAAATACTGCAGTGTTAATGAGTTTGTCAGTCCACTACGTATATGGACCTGCTTGCCGGTATCTTGTTTCCACTCGAGAATTTTTCCTCAACAGAGTCATCAGTCCTTGGTGCTATGACTTTTTATTCAACACGCTATTCCGCGTGGCTGTGTAGATTACTTTGGTTCTTATACGGATATGTTTATAATAATTATTTGTTTTGATCTTGCAAGAACTCCGAGGAAAGACTCCCACATATGCACGTCGTTACAAACGGGTCCCGGCCTGGCCTGGCCCGGATCCAATACGTGCTTATATTTGGTAAACGACTTCATTAATCTTCCATCATTATTTCATTCATTGATCATCAGTAACCAAGACGTCAGTGCAGGAGTTATTGCCCCCACTTCGAATTAGAATTAGAATCATCAGTAACCAAAAATAATGTTACAGTAGCCACTTTTTAGCTGACTCAATAACAAGAAGAATCCATATGACTTCCACAATATAGGTATAATACTATAAATTACCAATAAAACCAAAGATTATTAAAAATACAAGTAGATTGGCGGACGCAGAACAATTGAGCGTACGTCGCAAAAAGCTCGAAAATACGTATTGTTTGTAGATGGCGCTACTAAATAGCCGATGAATATGTATTTTGATACAGAGCACCGATTAAAATAGATTACTACGATGCAATTTGTGTCTTTAAGTCCTAAAGTATTTTTTAGATCTGTAAAGTTAGTCTTAAATCTATTTTATTTTATTTATAGCAAATTTAAAATGTTACCACGTTATCCCAATGTATTGAGAGATGGCGTTGCGGTCGAATGAAAGAAGATTCGAATTCTCGCGTCCTTATTTCGTTAGATGGCGCTGAACATAAATATTTTACTTTTTACTTGGCTTGGATTGGCAGGTTAACGGATTAGCAAGTTGAAATGGCAGTGGGCACGGCACAAAGCACTGAGGCCTGATGACCAATGAAATCGAAAAGTTCTCTGGTGGAAACAACGCACCGGCAAGTGCAGTGTAGGACGTTCCCTCAAAAGGTGGACGGATGACCATCGAGGATCATAGGATCGCGCTAGTTACAAGCCGTTTCCAACCTGTCTTATTGGAGATCCTTAAGGGAGGCCTATGCCAAGCATTGGACGTCTGGCTGATGGATGTATTGGCGGAAACTGTAAGTTATTACGGTGAAGTAAAGTGATAAAGGCAGGGTGATACAGTGAAACAAGAAGACAACAATAATACATTCGTTATTTATTTTTTTAAATCCATAATTTTGGATGGCTTGTTTTACTATAGGTTACAATAAAAGTGGATTCTACCAAAATTATCTGATTAATAATGTACTCTAAATGCTACTTGCAACTTATATTTAATAATTCCGGAGCTTCACACCTCAAGCAGTCTAATATTGTTCACCTGCCTGTTTTTTGGGTCAAATTTAATTTATATTTAACCCGCTTTCCTTTAATTACGATGAAAATACAATTTTATGTAATTCATTACAATACAGTTTCATATAATTTTATGGAATTTTAGATATTTATCCTACTTAAATATCTACTCATTCTTATCAGTCAGATAAGCAATAAATAGTACCTCTTTATTCTGCGTCCGATTTCTTAAAGACCGCTAAGTGACATTTTTGCGATTTTGGGTTGTATACACTACTAAAATCAGAATTTTATCCTCTATTTTCTAGTCTGGGTTTTATTTTTTCTTTTTATTAGTTTCTGAGTTACGGACACCACGTGCACAGTTAACTACGTACTTTTTGGTGTTTTACCATTCTTAAACACAGTTTTCCCATTTTACAACACTAAAATACTATTAAGTGCGCATACATGTGGTTTGAAGCTTTAAATTTATTCTGGATTGCACTTTTAGAAAACGTCTAAGTATCTTTGCGTTACTATTTAACCGTTACCCGACTTAACAGTGTTTTTTTACCATTCTATAAAACAGCTTACTCTACGTAACCGAATAATCGTTGATAAACCATTATGAACATTTATAATTTACAATTCTAAAAGACGATGACTGTTCTTCAGCTGCGATTGGCTCCTAAAGCAGGCCGGTAAAAACAATGTGAGATAACGGTTAAGTGACATTTCCACGCTAAAAAGCGTTTAAGTGAGAAGACTCCCACGCAGCTGCACGGCCCGATTGCGCACCCGTAATTCCTCGCCAGGACGCCGCAAGAGGAAAACGAGCGTGTGTGGAAGTTCCCGCTAAAATGGACGCGGGATCGGAGTAATGTATTTTATTCAATAAAGTATATTGCCTATATTTTACTAAGGCATAATGATTTCATAATATTGTTAGCCACAACATCACACCAATAATAATAACGACGCCTGTAATTCATTGTGTATGCTTACTCGCGTGAATTTCGCAAAACCGTTGCATTACGCGGACTAATGACGCACCCAACTCTATACACAGTTGCCACAACCGCGCTTGGCCGCAGATTTTTCTGCCATTAGTACAGAATGCTGAAAAGTATTTGTTAGTCAAGAAAAATGTCATGTATAAATACATTTAAATGTCTCATTATCACCCTAAATGCGAAAATTTGAAAGGTTTTATGGACAGCTTTACGCTTCAGTCGCTAAGCCTGTTAGTAGCGCGGCCAAAAATCTAAGAGCGAAGGTGACCCGACACTTCACCGAAGACATCCCGGACATTGGCTTGTGTGAGATTAGAATGACCCTGAATCAGCTTATGAACAACTAGGCACCGGGCGAAGACGGTGCCACATAAGAGCTTCTGAAAGCGGATGGAACACTGATACTAAAAGTCTTTCAGAAGCTTTTCAACACCGTCGTCCTTGAGGGCATAAGAGCGCTAGAAGCATGGAACAGTGGTTTGGTGGTGCTGTTCTTCAAAAAAAAGTTAAAACGCTTAATTGAAAAATTACAAACCCATTTTACTAACCCATGTTTATAAGTTGTTTTCAAGGGTCATTTCAAACCATCACGAGTGCAGGTTCGATGACTTCCAAGCTTCTGAACAAGCCGGGTTTCAAAAAAGGCTATAGCACCGTAGACTACATTCATACCCTGCGGTAAGTTATACAGAAGACCGAAGTGTATAACTGGCCTCTTTGCTTAGCGTTTGTGGACTATGAGAAAGCCATTGATTCGGTCGAGACTTGGGCTGTGCTTGAGTCTCTTCAGTAATGCCTTATTAAATATCGATCTATCGATGTCAGCCCAAGTACACGAAGAGAGCTCCAAGACGATGCCTTTAAAAAGAAGTAATATCACCGAAACTTTTTACTGCCACATTGGAAAACGCCTTCAAGCTTCTAGAATGGAAATGATTTGGCATCAATATTATTGCTGAATACATCACTCTTCTTCAGTTTGCCGACGATATTGTAGTCATAGCAAAATCGATGGAAGAACTCAACGCGATGCTCGAAGGCCTCAATCGGTTCTCTAAACATATGGGTATTAAAGTAAACATAGACAATATGAAGGTCAAATAGTGTAATTGATAATTTCCATGTTGCACCCATCCAAATTTTAGTTAAGAACTTGGATCTTGAAATCCTTGACTCGTCTATTTAAGATACATAAGTAGTCCAGTTAGGTAGGTCCAAATTTAAGAAAGAGGTAAATCGCCAAATCCAACTCGGCTGGGCAGCGTCCGGAAAATTGCGTAACGTCTTCTCGTCTGACACACCTCAGTGCCATAAAGTACATTTAAGACATCAGTCTAAAGTTCTCGACCAGTGCGTGTAGTCAGTGTTGACTTATGGCACAGAACATGGATGCAAACAGCTTCAGATTGGTCTTATTGAAAATCCATAGAAGAGGCATATGTACAGCAGTGGACGTCATATGGCTGATGGATAGATGGATGACACACATGCCAAGATTCATCATGATCGACATTTTGCTGAAAGGCAAGATGCTGCTAGTAAGAAGAAAAAAAAGTACACATTGCCGCTAATGTGATATGATAATAATATGATCGGGAATAATATTTACTACACTAGAAAACAGTTATCGAAAATCCTTTCTCCAAAACTGTGTTAAAAGTTAAGACATAATGACAAATCTTAATTTAAATAAGCCGTTAAAAACACTCAACATTTATTGATAGAGTAGTGCATTTTAAATAGCTTAGTATTTACAGCATAAAAAGGCGGCTAAGTGACCATAACTGTTATTTAGTTTGGCATTTTTTTAAACTCTAGCTTCCATCCAAATCATCACACAGTTACAATGTGTTACAACTCTATAAAACGGTTGCATTTCAGCCAACCGTTTTTTAGTGGAGCAAATGTAAACAGATTTGATTGGGATAACTTAACTAAAATACAAAAAATGCAGTTTATAAGCAAGACTAATTCCTAGAAGCCTTCTATACTCATGCAAAAACCAAATAATAAAAGAAAAATAATGGTCAAGAAAAACAGCGATATGTCTTGTCAATTTGTAGAAATATCATTTCCCACCTTATTGTCCATATCTCAAAATTTGGTAAAATCACTTAGCCGCTTTTTAGAAATCAGACGGCAGTATTCCCTTGGAAATGGTGCAATGCATGGATTTATCATATAAACAGGATTGAGTACTGGCAAAGAAAAACGTGCCGACAAGGATACCACATCAGATGATTGTGTCTCTTTTCCAAGTAGGATGACCAAAACATCTCGATCATCTGGGGATATAATATTTCTTTGGAATGTTACTGTACGTAGGAATCGCAGTTATCTTACCCCTAACTCGTCATCCTTCGTCATCGTCGTCGTTTTAGCAATAGGACGCCTACTGCTGGGCATAGGCCTTCCTTGAAGATCTCTATAAAACCAATCCCCGTAAAAACAATGGTCTAGAATTAAATATATATATACGGATATAATTCAGTTTCTAGTTTGACAGCTGTTATCGGAAAGGTAGATCTTGGAGAGTTATTTCACTTTTGTTAAGACAGCAATGGTCTAGAATTGATAATGACGGAGATAAATCACTTTTAAGTTTGACAGGTGTCATCGGAAATGTAGATCTTGATGACTTCCTTCACTTTTGTGATGACAGTAATGGTCTGGAATCTATGTTTACGGTGTTAAACAACGTTTAAGTGTCATAGATGTAATCTTGACACATATCACGCAACCCGTGTCAGTACTTAACCACAAAAACTTTTTCACGAAAACATTTTCACGAACGACTTTTTCACGAAAAGACCTTATCACGAAAAGACTTTGTCATGAAAAATCTTAATAGACTTAATTACGAAAAGTCACAATCATTTTTAAGTTTCCGTAGTAAACAAGGCATCCATTTTAAAATATAAATGGCGGACTCACTTTTTTGAAAAAAGTAGTCATGGGTGTAGTTTTCGAGGTTTTTGGGGGTGTATATTACAAAATTGGCATCTATTTTGAAATTAAAGATGGCGGACGCCACTTTTTTTAAAAAGGCCGACATGGGTTGTTTTTCATTTTTTTGGATTGTAGATTTCAAAAATGGCATATATTTTGAAATTAAAGATGGCAGACGTCAGTATATCAAATTTATAATAAAATATATAATAAATTTATTTGTGAAATTTATATTCTCTTGTTAAATTTAAATTTTGATATCATATAATTATAACGACATTTGTACGCCACAATAGGCAAAAACATGCGCTCTCAACATCTACATGTATCAAGACCTGTATACGACTTTGTTGTTGTTACACTGTTACCATGTTTTTACAAATAAATGATCTTGAATCTTGAATCAAAAAGTGTCGTTTTCTAGGTTTTTGGGGGTGTAGATTTCAAAAGTGGCATCCACTTTGAAGTAATGTTCCCCATCTTTAATTCCAAAATGAATTACAATTTTGAAATATACATCCCCAAATTCTCAAAAACGACCGACACCATAACGACTTTTTCAAAAAAGTTACATGCACCATCTTTAATTCCAAAATGGATGCTAGTTTTGAAATTTACACCCCCAAAAACCTATTAAACGATATCTATGATGACTTTTTGCAAAAAGTGACATCCGCCATCCTTAAGTTCGAAATGAATGCCATTTTTGAAATCTACACCCCCAAAAACCTCGAAAATAACACCCATGACGATTTTTTCAAAAAGTGACATCCGCCATTTTTAATTTCAAAATCGATGCCATTTTTGAAATCTACAACCCAAAAAAAATGAAAAACCACACCCACGACTATACACCTATTGTACACCCAGCATGTTTAAGAAATATGTCCAGCATAGTCACCCTACTACACTTCTTTGTATACACCATAGTACGCCATTTGCAATCGACGGTGATACTCTAGTCAAAAATAAAAAACCACCACCATTAATCATAAAGACGTAGGTATATTCCTACAAAATAAATATCAAACTATGTTTTATTAGCATCTATTCGCAATTTTAACTAAAATCTTATCAAACTACATTATTATAAAAACTAAGAAATGGTTAAAACAGTCGCGGCTTTACAGGTATAATAATTCTACCATAAATAAGTGTCGTTTCGAAATGGCAATAGTGCGAGCAGGACACCCTCATCACTTTGGGAAGTATCACTCGGCACAGCGTCTCTCTTATGCCATTTCAAAGGAATATATGTTTTGTTGCAACTTATTAAGGTTGAATTTTCCTAAGCTAACTTTGAGCCAAATTTTGTCTGTGCGCAATCCAGATACCTAGTATACAACATTCTTGGTGCAATGACATTACTTTGACATGAAATAGTTTAAAAACCGAAATAATAAACATATAGGCTTCTCTGTCAAATGTATTATATTAAAAATAGGCCAGCATTATACACGACAGTTTCGATATTTTGGAAAAAGAATTCGTGACGTCACGCGCGTGCTGGACCACCATATTAAGTCGGGCGACAATAGTGATGTTCTTGTTATATAAAAATAAATATCGATATTTTGGTTAGTTGTTATTCGTGTTATTGGAAAATTATTTTTCTAAAGTTTCTTTATTCTAGAATTAATGCTTGAATGGCATGACAGGTGTCAAAGGGATAGCTGTCATTTTATAGAATCCATACTACAAAATCACGACAGGTGTGAAAGTAACAGCTGTCAAACTTAAAAGTATATTATCTTCGTAACTATCGAAGTTAGACTATTGCTGTCTCCACAAAAGTGATAGAGCTCAATAAGATCTATAAATCGTATGACAGCTATCAAATTTAAAATTGAATTATCTCCGTAGCTGTTGAAGTAAGACTACTGCTGACTTCACAAAAGTGATAGAGCGCAATGAGATCCTTATTTCCAATGACAGCTGTCAAACTTAAAAGTGGATTATCTCCGTAACTATTGAAGTTGGACTATTGCTGTCTCCATAAAAGTAATAGAGCTCAATAAGATCTACAAATCGTATGACAGCTGTCAAACTTAAAATTGAATTATCTCCGTAACTGTTGAAGTTAGACTACTACTGACTCCACAAAAGTGAGAGAGCGCAATGAGGTCTATATTTCAAATAACAGCTGTCAAACATAAAATTAGATATCTCCGTAACTATTGAAGTTAGACAGCTGCCGGTTGAGATGCACAAACATGGAGTGCAACAATGTGAAACGAACATTTTGACTACAAAAAATATGGTACTTGATGTGCGTGGGTTATTACGCGTATGTTAATGTCTCGCGTATCAAGCTATATTTTACAAGACATAAGTATAGATTCTAGATTATTTTTATTTTTGTTTTATTTTTGTCTCAATTCGAATGTAATGTAATGTTTATTAATTCTTTATTTCTACTGTAACCTTATTATGATTTTTTGACATTCACAAGTATACATATAATTTTTTTTTTTTTTTTTTTTTTTTTTTTTTTTTAATTTTAATATTATGATAATACTACACTACTACTACATAGAAAGCAATTGGATCATCCACAGACCCTTAAAGGTCGAAAGATAATCCAATCATACATATAATTGTATCTATGTTGAGAAATAAATGAAATGAAATGAGAATATGACAGCTGTCACTTTGACATCTGTCATCTTTGAAACTAAAAGTTTGCCATTTTGTTTTGATTTTGTCTATATTTTTTTTTTTTTTTTTTTTTTTTTAGAGACAATACTACATTACTACTACATAGAAAGCAATTGGATCATCCACAGACCCTTGAAGGTCTAAAGATAATCCAAGTGCTCAAGCCCACTGCCAGTTGGCAGCGTGCCCAGCATGCTGGCAGCATTGCCACGCTGAATGGCAATGCTTATACGTTGAGCCAAATAAACACCAGCATTTTGGTCACGCGTCGCGTCCACCAGACGCTCAGAAAGACTTTTGAAAACGAGATGAGCTCCCGGCCCCCACGGACCCAAAGTCTCAACTCCAAATGGCTCAAATATGTAACCACTGCCGAGGTTAGCATATTTGCGCCGCTTGTGCTGCTCAGCCGAATTGGCCGCCGCTCCAGCCCTACTCTGAGTCTCAGGAAGATGTGACGGTGCCAAAGTATCGACGCAAGTTGCGTCCCATACTAAGGGCCGTCCACACTTCCATGGGACCAGCGTCATGCCGTCAGGCCTTTTGCCATCACCACGCGCCAACCCACTCGGTTCGAGTACGGCTGCGATATTGGCGGTGACAAAAGCCCTGCGTATGACATCGTTAAGGCTGGCGTGGCGTCCAATCCGACCAGCGCTTCTTGAGCAAGAGAGACCGTGGTGACCGAGCTGGTCAACTGCAGTACCACACTGACAGCGATGGGCTTCACAACACCTTGCACCCAAGCGTAAGCTGACAGCTAGACGAAATGCAGTTGGGTCTAAAAGGTTACCAGTATTGAAAGAGGACAATGCTTGCAACCAAAGACCGGACTCCCATACAGAGACTGCAAGGATACGAGCGCGATCCGCGACGCTAGGACACGTGTCTAGAAGAGATTTCCGTGCTAGTTCGCAGATCGGCCGATCCCACAGTCTCTGCGACGATAAAGTCTTTGGAAGCTCGGTATTTGGGCAAGCGACCCTCCAAGCATTCGTTGCCTCATTCAAATGAGCTACATCTACGCCAGAATGGCCTAAAGAAGGTGCGAGGATTTTTTCAATCAAGTTCTGAGTACTATGAATGGAGGACAAGAAAGCTGGTAAAGCAACACTTGAAATTTGGCGGACCCCTAACCCTCCAAGCCTAACAGGCAAGGAGGCTTGTAGCCACGCCCTTTCACTCATGTCAATATTCAAAACCGATACTAGGGACTGCTTTACAACATCGTCTAAGCTCAAAAGGAGCTCATTGTGTTTCCACAATGGACTACATCGTAAAGCGTACATAAATTTTGGAACAAACAGACAACATCTTATAATGGTAAAAGCCATGTGGGCGTTAATTTTGAGTAGCCTATCAGAGGCACTCAAAAAATTTTGAATTTTTTCTTGAACGAAAGGCGGAAAAGACTCATCTAATATCGGCGAACCTAGAAGGCGAAGAGAACACTTGTCTACCGATTTGATGTTAGGTGCCAAATCATTAAATTTGTTAAGTATCAAATCTTTATCCGGACATGAGTCACAAACGAAAAGTTCGCATTTCGAAAAATTTAGCTCCAAACCAATTTGACGAAACTCGTCAATAAGAATTTCCAAATCACGTAGGACTGTGCTCGCATCGCCACCCAAAGTCCCGTCATCCAGATACCAAACGTTGAGTTTAGATTGGAGACGTTGAACAATTGGATGAATGGCCAGGCTGAAAATGGCTGGTCCGAGAGGGTCACCTTGTTGACAGCCAACGGAAGATAGCAAAACATCATTTTTGTAAATTAATTTAGTGGGTTTGCCGTAGCATTGCCAAAGAAAATTGAAAAGATCGGGAATTTTGTCTTTGACCTGTGCCAACAAGGCGTCTCGATTAACCGAATTGAAAGCATTTTTGACATCCACCTTAAGCAACACCTCTCCACAATTTTGACCGAGAAAAGTACGAAGCGAATGAACAGCAGCCTCACATCCACCCCGCGAACCAAAGCCAAGCTGTATTGGTTGAAAAAGGCTACTCAAAAGAGCAACCTTTTTTCCACAACCGGCTTTGGCTGCGAGACGACGATATGTGGTGCCAACAGCAATAGGTCTGATGCCACCATCTTTTTTGACAAGTGCGCATAGGTTAGCGCCATACAAGACTTCGATAACGTCATCATTGACCTGCCCAGATAACATGAGATTTGCCAAACCCGTTAATTCTCTCAAGAGAGACTCAGCCACCTCACCAGAGCTAAAAGATAGAAGATCTTTTAGATGTTGAGGCGAGAGACCATCTAGGCCTCCGGCTGAGCCGCTCCGAAAAGAAGAAACGGCCGCTGCAATCTCCTGAGCTGACACTTCAATGACAACGTCATCAGGGTGTGGTGGCTCAGGCAGGTGGAGACATGCTGCCGGCGGATGCTTGTCACGGAGTGACTGGACCGTATCGGGTGTGTGGGGGGCAATAGTGTCGCTGGAGAACAGGACTCGTGCGGCGCCTTTGATATCGCCATCACTAATTTTGCTCTCTACTATTTTAATGGTAACCGAATCGTCTGTTTTTTTAGAATTTGGTTTATTCTGCCTTGTTGGCGGAATAATGCTTTCAAAATCTAAAGAGTTCTCTTCCAATGCGCTGTACTTTACGCAATTTTCCTTTACCCTAGTGGTAAGGGATTTTTTGTTTGTTGGGTCCGAATGTACGTAAAGCACAACGTAGGGAAAAGTCAAGAGGTGTTCCCAGGCGACTAAAGAATTTTTAGAAATAACATTCCGAATAGCAGCAGATAAACACTGCGCAACCGAAAAACGTGCACCACGCGGGATGCGTTTTAAAACAGGAAGAGAACTTTTGAGTGAGCTAAGAACCTCCCAAAGCGGTTTGGAAGGAGCAGCAGCGCTCACGGGACTGCTGCTGGCTCCATCAGAGCCTGCAATAGGGGCCGAAAGTGTAATTTGGCTATTTTTATGGCACCGCGTACGGTGAATTTTGAGGCCTTTCTGTCCTTTAAAAAATCGCACTTGGGAACACTCTAGGCACTGAATCATGTCCCCCTGCGACACATTAACGTATTGGGAAACTGCATTTGGCCCGGCCGGGGCGCAAAATGCCATGAATAACAAGAATTATACTACAAATATAAATAAAAATAAACTTAGGTTCTATAAGTGGAGACGTCAGGACGTCAGACCGTGACGTGGGCGGTCTGCGCAGACTCGGATGGCGTTGACATGGAAACAAGAAAACAACAATGAGCCGCGACTGTCAAAAACCTACCGAATATTACAACACAATAGAAAACAATTATTTGGCTATCTCTAGCTCTACAAATATTACCTCGAAAGAAAATAAGAAAAAAAATGTCATGTCATTTGTCTATATTAATTTGTGTCGATAGTTTTGTCGATAGGTACGTTGAAATCAAAAGTATAATGAGGTAGTAACGACACTAATCCTCCACCTTATGTTCGGTGGGTATGCAGGTATTTTTTAATTCCATTAGTTTCATAATTCAAATTCTGACATTTCTGACAACTTGGCATAACATCAAAATTTTCTCGGATTTCACCCTATATGCAACTGCAAAAGCTATGAAGATTAAATTTTAAATGGTTTCTTTTAAACAGGACATTGGAAGTGCTTGTAAAAATGAGATGACCTTAACTGAGCATCGCGTGCAAATCAACACGCCTCCTCTTGTCGACCGACCAGCTCTCAAACGCTTCTGCTATCACTGGGGTCTCCTGCAGTGACCTTTACAGTTCCTGTGGTATCTACTGCTACAGGGTGGGATCCGGCGGCTCTCTTGTGATGGACGGACCATCTCTTCGAGACATCACTGGGACCTTCTGTAGTGCCTATCCCAATTCCCTGTGGTATCAACTGCTCTCCTGTGACCGACGGGCCGTGGCACCTGCTACGGGATCTATTTCAATGGTCCTTCCAAAGATATCGGTCGTGATCTTTCTTATTAGAGTAGCTCGCTGAGTGCGTACGTGTAGGTTTGATGAAATTTACACTACTGTTCGGATTACATATTTTTTAAAATAAAATAATAATGTACCGCCGATTTTTTTTGGTTTAAATAATTTACCCTTAAACCAGGCAACGAATCCCAACCTATGGGTTGCTACTCTACACACATATTATGCTGTTCGGCACTAGTGGAACTACCAGGCGGTAAAATTTGTGAAGATGAGTCATGTGGTCCGGCAAGAGTCGGAAGTGCCGGGCGGGATTTCGCGACGCTGTGCGGCCGCGAGATAGACTTTCATAATTTACGTTTGGACCTTTGTAATTCAGAAAGGTTTTCCATCTAGACGCCCGCCCAAAACCGCTATCAGTCAAATATATTCTTCGGTTTCTCATGTCGATTTTTATCGCAGTCTTGGGTTTGTGTAAAAAAGATTTTCATGAAACATGATGATGTGTCTTTAGTTATTTATCATAACGCCATCTAGTACAATTTGACACTGTACTGTAATGAGGCTTAGGTAGCTGAGATGTAAGGGTTAACCAACCAGCACCAAAATAATTATTAAACACCCTTTTTGTGACGTCAATAATTTTGGAATTGCTTCCATTCGATACACATAGTGATATCTAGTGGTCTAGAATGTAATTAATTAGCGACGTACGCTCAATTGTACTGCGAATGCCGGTCTTCTTGAGTTACTTTTTAGTCTATGATAAAACTAATCGATAGCGGATCACATCCAGCACAATCTTGCGGTGCTATTAGAGTCGTCAGTCCTCTTTCTGGGTGGACGTTCCAAGCTGGTTTCCACCTGAGAACTTTTCGATTCCATCGGTTCTCTTTCCTGTTAATCCGCTGGGTTATTGCGGTAACTTTGACTCTTCTACAAATCGCATCATTTCTGTTTCGATCTCGCATAAACTTCGAGTATAGCACTCTACATATTTCAAGTCCACAAGCTAAGATTCCCAAACCGCATTAATATGGTAAGAAACATTCATTTTGGACCTGCTGGAGCCATCAATGCACGACGTTACAAACGGGTCTCGGCCCAACCTGGCCCGGCTCCAACAATACGTGCTTACATCTGGTAGACGGCTTCATTTCATCTCTTTATTGGAATATGGTTATCAAGCTTTTATGAGACTAATCTACCTACTTTATATTATAAAACCGACGAGTATTTGTACCAAAAAATACGTACTGTTTTATATCGCAAACAAGTCCGCGCTTGACCACACCAACTCTTCTGTGGTCAGTGATGATGAATTTCTCGGGCTTAAAAATATCTGTTCACTCTGATATTGAAAAACTTCATATTATAATTATCTTTCTGGAAACAAGAAAGTCTACAGTATGTTACCATTCCCTGGTCTAACGTCACTCACGTACCTACCGTACCGTACGGCACTGCACTAGTGTGCAGTGCCGTTAGACGTCACACATTAGTCTGAATGTGGGTTTTTAATGAGTCCATGTGCAATCTCGACGCTTTGTTGACACGAGCTAAAATAGACTGCAAAAATCTCAGTCCGAGAGCAATAAAATATTCAATCACATTAAAATAATGACCTACATAAAATACCGCTTGGTAACTTTGTGAGTGTCGTGTATTTCCCGATTTTAAAAATATTACTGCAATCATTTGGGGCTTTATATCATGACTTAAAATAGTTTGTATAAAGATTGAAAAAATTGACATTGTTTGACATAAAACATATTCAAATATGCCTTCTAAATCACGAATATTTTTTCAGAGCTGCCAGAGAAACCAAAAATATTCGACGAGTTGGACAAAGAAGTCATTGGCGTAGCGGGCCCGTACATAGAGGACACCAGCACGAAACTTACCTGTGCTGTAAGTGGAGGTAAAACTAGTGGAGAATTGTTTTATTTCGCTGTGTTTTCTTAAACAAAACGTTCATTTTTAAGCTTCTTTACTGGGATACAAGTTTCTGAGTTAAATGGGTACGTGCCTTTTTATAAACTCCTTTTTTTGTAGACTCTACTAGCTGCTGTTTCACATATTTGCTATATTTTTTCATACATTTTTAATAAAAGATAAAGTATGGATATGACAAAAATAAACAACGAGTTGCACTCCGGGAGTGCCGAAAGAAGAACTTGAACGTTAATGCATTTTTAAATAGTTTGGAATGGTTAGGGAATAATTTCGCACGAATTGCTATATTTATCAGTGTAAAAGTATACATTTTCGCCGCGTGGTAGAAAGAAAGAGGGATATTACCTCTCCTACGTCGCGCCGGCGGTCTAGTCTTATCATTTTTTATCGCGAATAAGTCCGCTCTTGACCACCAACTCGCCTGATGGTAACCGACGTTGTGGTCGAAGATGAAGCACGCTGACCTAGAATATACTTATTCAATTTTTGGTCTCCCCGCCGTCTTACGAATTTTCGATCAGGTCACGTGTCCTGACGCGATTTCAACATATTTTACCCATCCCAAAAAGTGCACTATGCCGCTAAAGAAGTATTCACGTCAACAAAGTTTATATTTGAAGACATTATTGTACTCATAGTAAAGGTGGATTATAATGATGTGCGATTTACTTTTGTAAATATGGCAAATGTGTAAAGCAACAGCATGTAGTGTTGACTATTTTTATTAGGAAAATAATAATTTACGATATTAAGTTTGGTTTTTGTACACTCCATATAAAAAAAACCGGGCAAGTGCGAGTCAGGCTCGCATACCGAGGGTTCCGTACAAATCCATTGTATTATATTATATTGTTGTCGTTTTGATTTTTGTGAATGTCGAAATATGCTGTTTTTTACGACATAAACGGCTCTAACTTTTTTAAACAACAACTGAGAAGTTTTTCTTTTACACAACTGCAAGATACCATACATATACGTACACAGTTTAAATTTCAACTCGATAGCTGTACGCGTTCCCGAGATAAAGAGTCTTGACATACACACAAACGGACAGACGGACAAAAAAGTGATCCTATAAGGGTTCCGTTTTTTCCTTTTGAGGTACGGAACCCTAAAAAAAACAACAAACTACTTATCCGACATGTTCATATCCGATATCCGTAAAGTACAATTTATCGACACGTCCGCCAGACTAGCCTGACAATCTGCTTCGTCCATCGAGGGATAGTTCTAAATAAACAGGCAGCTAGTTTTCAGAACTAATTAAGTATATTCACCTTGAACAGTTTATGCTATTTTCGTAACACTTTTTTTACATTAACCGCTCTTTTTTACCTTTTTCTTATTCCCGCCGTTTTTTCTACTATTTTTAATATTTAACAACTGACAATCGCATTCCATCCCAACTGTCAACCGATCATTCAAATTGCAATGACGGACCTCTTTGCTCGTATTTTATTCTTTAAAAAGAAATATTGTTTTGAAAAAGAGTCTCATTATGTTATTGATCTGCTGTATACACG
This sequence comes from Hypomecis punctinalis, assembly GCA_949316475.1. Classification (NCBI taxonomy): domain Eukaryota; kingdom Metazoa; phylum Arthropoda; class Insecta; order Lepidoptera; family Geometridae; genus Hypomecis; species Hypomecis punctinalis. The sequence goes on from OX438804.1 coordinate 24,020,636, forward strand.
GTACCATAATTATAATTCAGTTGAATTTTTTTTTTAAATTCAATTAATAAAATTGTACTGCAAATTTAAGTTGATGTCACTGAACTTTTATAACATGGTATTAACTCACACTTATCCGGTTTTTTTATGTATACGCATAACTTTTTACAGAGTCGTACAATTTCAATAAATCCTTTTTGATTGGAATAGGTATACATGCCGTTTAATGCCGAAAAATAATTATATCCCCATCAGTAACATAAATTACACTTTTTTTCAATTAAGGTAATAGTGAAAATAAAATAAAAAGTGTATTTAATTTAATTGAAAAGCAGCTTGAAGTTATGTTACTTCTCTAAATTCTTGAATGTTTGATCATTTTCAAACTTGATTCACTGATTACGTTTTTATATCTTTATTGCAAAGCGAAGTTTAAATTAGTTATCGAGCAACTATCCTACTCTTTCCGATTTCGAGAAGTAATTTATTAGTTTGCCGACAGTCAATAGCAATCTATGTAAGGTTTTTATTTTCCTTTTTATTTAAAAAGAACTACTCAGAAAATACGGGGGTTTTAAAATAAAAGCTTTTAATGGCATGTAAAAGCACTAAAAGCGTTTATTTCCGTGGGTATTTTGAACTCGATGTTTTGTCATGTAAGTGTAGGTGTACGTTTACAAATGAAAATCCGGAAAAAATATTTCATCGAATCAACTACTACCCAGAAATAAATACTTCGTAGAATCAATTACGCAATAAATTTACGCATTTTTCTTATAAATCTAAATACGAACTGCTGTTACACAAATTAACACGTATAACAACATTTTTTAAAGATCTTTGAAATATGACAAGTATCAAATTGTATGGCATGTGGGATGTTGACTCGACGACCATTGTCCCGATACTCGTTTCGGTAAACGAAGAGAATTAATAGCGAAGAGTCTCGACCACTACCTTAAGAGACTCTCGCTACACGGTTGGGTCAAGGGTCAGATACATCCAGGGGCCTTATTTTGTAAGCGCTCTGACGTTCGGCTTCGCTTTTCCTCCCGCTCGCTCTCGCGGCGTGCGTAACTGGCGCGAGCAGGAGAAAAAGCGAAGCCGAACGTCAGAGCGCTTACAAAATAAGGCCCCTGGACACAGCGCGCATTGTCAGGAGCTTCCTCTCTCTGTAGACCCAACCACCGGTAGCTTAGGCCACGCCCCGCTGCCGGCGGGACTTTAAGTTTAAGTTTTTTACAGTATTTTTTTTTTAGTATAGTGTAAAAAAACTTTGATGTTAGACAGTAAACAATAATGATAATAAATTCTACTATGTTACAATGAATAAATATTACCGTTTAAATAGGTAAGTACTATTTTTAGAAGAATGCTATAATATTATTATGCACATGCTAGTATTGTTAGGCTTTCAGATTTAAAGTAGGTAACTATTCAGATACTATAAATTTTAATGTCAACGGCAATTAAAATAACCTGTGAAATAGTTATATGGTTCAATAAGTTTTGTCATTGTCTTCATTTGAAGATAATTTATGTAGTTCGCAATAAAAGTCAATAAAACTAAAATATTTTTCTTTAAAACACATAGTAATATGACTAAACAACTAGACTATAATATTTACATAAAATATCAATTTTAAACAATGAAAGAAAGCTGAAACCTTTACAAGGAAAAGCAGAAATTCAAAACTTTAATTAAATTATCTTGGCGAAGCTAATGAGTACTTTTTTATTTAGTAAAGTATAAAGACCAGGGAACATTGAAATCTTGATTCTTGAACAAATATAGATACATTTTTTTATTTCACATTGAGTGACGACTATCTCTCAATGTGAAATAATCCACCAACCCGCACTGGGCCAGCGTGGTGGATATGGCCCAATCACCATTCGTGGGTAGGCCTACGTCCTGCAGTGGACTATTAAAAAAGGCTGGTACAGGACGACTGTCTGGTTTAAAGCGGTAGTCACAGATGGGCTTCCAAAACTGTAGAAGTTAGTCGTAAAATGATAAACACTTCACTAATGTGGCGGGTTCGTAGTACAGCGTTCTAGCTTAATTTAGACAAAGCATCTGGGCCGGAATCCCAGAGGGATGCAGGTTCAAATCCTGCGAGCGCGTCAATTTTTGAAATGTTTATCACAAAAAGAACATTTACCTATTTTTAATGTATTTATCTCCACAGGTAAACCAGCTCCTCGGTTACGGTGGTGGCACAAAGACCAGGTGATCTCCACGCTAGCGCCAAATGATGACGGTTCCAGGCTAAGCTTCCTGGAGCTGAGGATACCAAAGCTGACGAGAGAGTTCAATGAAGCGGTGTACACTTGTACGGCGGATAATACTGCACTGGTCCCGCCGTTGAGAGTCAATGTGCAGATACAGCTTTATTGTAAGTACTTGAAGAACTAATTTTGATAGCAATTTGTACTGTACTGTATCAGCCCTTTAATAGTCTTCTGCTGGATACATAGGCTTCTACCCAAGAATCTTAATTGGGCCAATGTATTTTTTACGAGGGGGAAATCTTCGAAAGATGTCCGACTGCTTTGGGGTGCAGTCGGGTTACACGGGTATATGTTATCATCGTTAAAACTATTTTTACCAATGTCTTCAAAGTACTCGTTTCCATTTTTTACCGTAGCAAATTCGACTAAGTTCATTCATTACAAAATGTGTGATCAAAGTATTTATATTTACATATCCATGCTATGTCTACTGCCCACTACCATACTTACTTGCCAATCCGCTGAGCTAGATCTCTAACTTCGATTCTTCTACAGATCATTTGAACATAGCTCAGCACAAAACATAGAAAACCATCTTTACCTCAATTTTTGTATTCTGATTTTTGGAATGTCAAAAATAAAAACAGATGTGTATTTAGGAAAACTGTGTCTCTATTATGTTTATATTATTATGTAGGATTGTACCCACTAAAACCCCCTCGGTGGCCAGCCTTTGTGCCCTCTTGGGAGCTCCGGCAAACAAACAAAAAGGAACACACCAGTGCTAGGCCAATATACCTATAGCACGCTAGTCCAGGGTGGTGGATTTACATACGCCAACAAGTTTATGTAGAAGAAATCGTAAGACATGTTGCCTCACGTTTCTCTTTACAAAACTATCAATGGTGTGAAAATCTGTACATAAGTTCTAAAAAACTCACTAGTACGGCACTGAGATTTTAATATTTGTCCTTACGATTGCAAGGCAAGCGTTAAAACTTCTAGGCTACCAGAGATTCTCAATATCGATTTAATTTAAAAAAATGAGCATTACAAACACTGAGTTTGACGTAAAGATCCGATTGATCACATACATTCGAACTCTACTATGTTACAATAACTAATATAAGATACAATATTTAATTTAAAAAAACTTACTCTTCAGAGACACCATATCGATTGTGTCCATTTGTGTGCCTGTGAAGTAGATCATGTCTATTTCCACTAGTTAAGTTCTCTCAATTATTCAGTTATCTACTCTAAAAGGGTATTTTGTGCTACAGCTTGGTTTTTTTAAACACTTTGGTACTCACCCTGCTATTTCCCAGTCATTACAAAAAATATTATAAAAATACATATAAATTTTTAAAACTACAAGCTTTTGTGATCCTGAATATCATGTAGAAATAGAGTGCTAACCAAGACATGTAAAACGAGCCTAAACACGACGGGTCTATCTTGTTTAGTACAGGAGTTCCTATTTACCTTCCTACTCCATCATCTGATCAGCTCCATAGCACCAAATTGTTGCATTGTCACGCAATACACATATGTGTGCAAAATTTCAGCTTAATCGGAAACCGGGAAGTTACACCGAACTTACATAGGTACTTACATATATATATATATATATATATATATATATATATATATATATAGGTACATCCATTGCAAGTTAAATAAAATAATGACAATACTACACTACTATTACATAGAAAGCAATTGGATCATCCACAGACCCTTGAAGGTCTAAAGATAATCCAAGTGCTCAAGCCCACTGCCAGTTGGCAGCGTGCCCAGCATGCTGGCAGCATTGCCACGCTGAATGGCAATGCTTATACGTTGAGCCAAATAAACACCAGCATTTTGGTCACGCGTCGCGTCCACCAGACGCTCAGAAAGACTTTTGAAAACGAGATGAGCTCCCGGCCCCCACGGACCCAAAGTCTCAACTCCAAATGGCTCAAATATGTAACCACTGCCGAGGTTAGCATATTTTCTAGTTAAATAAAAGCTTGTAAAAAATCATAGATGCACAGATAATACACACTATACTTTGTAAAATATAGCTCGATACGCGAGACATTGACATTGACATACGCGTGAGTACACGCTCGTGAATCACGACCATGAAGTACAACATTGTGTTCTGAACATTTTGACTATAAAAATTATGGTACTTGATGTGCGTGATTTGTATATCAATGCCAATGTCTCGCGTATCAAGCTATATTTTACAAGGTATAATTATAATCATTTGTTACTCAAAGAAATCGCTTCCAACTCAAACAAACCTCATTGTTTCTAAAGCTCTAAGTTCCAATATTAATATGTTCGATAACTAAGTGTTTACTAATTTCCGGAACTCAGTCACACGAATTCCCAACCAGGCCAACTTCTACATGCCTCGAACAATACGAAATTATGTACAGAAGGCAAACTCCGTCGTGTTTGCCTATACATATCTTATGAACTATAATTCACGAAATCTCAGTTCGGAATTTAATGTAGAGTTCGGTACGTATTTTGAATAGAATGTCAAAGCTATGCGATGATAGTTGGCTGTGTATGTGTATGTATGTATGTTACATGATTGAATGTCTAAGTTTGATACTGATAGAGAGCTAATCAGTTGCAACGTGATTTTGATACAAAATTTCAGGACTGTGAGGTATATGTATTATGTAACATATACGTCACAGTCCTGAAAAAACATAGATAGCTTTCACTCCAGATTAAATAAATGCACACATCAAGCTAACATCGTCTTTTAAAGTCCACCGATAGATGTTAAATGAAAAGAGTTTGCACGCTACGTACTCCTCTCAACAAGTGTCTTATTGTTGCTAAATAACAGGTACTACTGAGAGTCGCAAAAACAGGCCTGTTTCTGTAATAATACAGTAATGTCCATCGCAGAACAGCCATCGTATATCCATCATCAATCCTCCATAATATGTGCCCTACCCATTGCCATTCCAACGTGCCAGTCCGCTGAGCTATGTCGATAACTTTGGTTCTTCTACGGATCAGGAAAAGATAATTTAATACAAAAAATAGTAAAACCTATAGAACCCAGGTAGGTCCTATAGGTTTTACTATTTACGAAATCAGATATAGATCTTCTAGCAATCTCCTTCTTTCCACTCCGTCTCATTCTACTATTTTTTATGATTTTTCCTTTAGTGTCCGAGCAGTAGCGCTCTGGAATGACCTTCCTGTGACAATCAGACGTGCACAGAGCGTTGAATCTTTCAAGGCCCAGGTTCAGCAACATTATCTCTCAAAGCTCTCTCTGACTGATACACATATCACTCCTCGTTATTAATTTATTTGTAATATATTTACGTATAAGTATGTTTATTTTTATTGTATGTATTATTTGAGGTATTTGTGTATGGCTATTATGTAGTGTAGTTTATTTTATTGTTGATTAGGAATTTTTGGTAACTTTCTTTCATTATTAATATTTTTTTTCTTTTTACGTTTACACCGTCCTTGTCGTCTTTACGTTTCCTCGCATCCAAGAGAGGTTGTCTGGAAGAAATCGCTTTTAGCGATAAGACCGCTTTTTGTGCCTTTTCTGTCTTTGTTTCTTTTGTTATGTTTTCTTGTTGGTGTCAAAAAGTGTTGTTGTATTGTATTGTATATCAAAAACAGAGGTCTATTTTTTTATCTGGTTTAGTAGTATTTATTTCCGACGTCAAACATAAAAGCAGAGATATAATTAAGAAAACTGTCTCTATTTCTTTCTCTATGACAAAATAAATCTCAGAAAACATAACTCAGCACAAAAACATAGTAAATCATCGACGACAAAAACCCAAGAAAACTTGAGCGATTTCTATTGTGGCCACTCGCATTTTATTTCTAAACCTGCGATTAACCTATAACAAAAGTCGAGATAATCTCGGGATATGACGGCCGGTAGGTTTCCCTTTGTGTTCGTAACACCCATTAGTTTTTATTTTCGACGCTTTGTCCTGTCTCCGTGATGGCACGAACGTACCGGAAATTATTCTCCATTATGGAGGTAGTGCTATTTTTGAGGTAATGCACGCCAGCCGATTTTAAGCTGTCGTCAGCTATAATAAAGGTGAGCCTTTAAAGTTATGGAAGTTACTTAATTGTTTTTGATCGATGTTTTTGTTTACGGTACTTTGGTAGGAAGTAATATTGTTAAGGAAAATATTTTTGATGATTACGCTGCGAACGGTAGGACGTAGAGCTAAATTTAAATCTGGCTTTATACAAGTAAAATGTTAGCATATGTTAGTTATCAGATGTAGAGGCTTTTGTTTTTCTGTGCAAAAATGAATAAATTTGTTGTATTGGATATTGTTTAGAACATAGATTCCATACTTTATTTTCATTAAATTCATTAATATCCGTTAAATGTTGAAAACCTGCAAATCTGCGCTCTACAGTTAGATACTATTAGGCTCTTAGACAACAATAAATATACAAGATAGAATAGATAATAGAAGAAAACACTTTATTGTACACAGTAAAATATAAGACAACAGTAATGTACTGTACCAGCCTTTTTAATAGTCCACTGCAGGACGTAGGCCTACCCACGAAGGGTGATTGGGCCATATCCACCACGCTGGCCCAATGCGGGTTAGTGGATTCACATACGCCATCGAATTTCTTCTACGGACGCATGCAGGTTGCCTCACGATGTTTTCCTTCACCGAAAGCCCGTGGTGTGAAATTCCGTACATAAATTCCAAGGAATTCATTGGTACGGGACCGGGATTTGAACCCACGACCTCACGATTGTAAGGTGGGTGTCAGTACCACTAGACCACCACGGCTTGATGTAAGACAACAGTAATACATGAAAACCTTATAAGTGTAGCTCAAGGCGACCTTATCGCTGGAAATGATATCTTCCGGGTAGACAAAAATTATTAGATCTTTTTAAATTAAAAAAAATATTATTAAATATAATAATTCATATTTTCATATAATTTTCTGAATCTTAACTTTCTCCCAAATTTAATTATTCAACTTTCAAATAGTAAAATAATTATTTTTAGTATTAGTAGCACCACCGACTTCAACCGTGTACAGAATTCGAATAGTATGCACGAATCGATGTGACATCCATGTACATTGTTGGTTGTCAAAAACGGCTCAGCCGATACTAATTAATTTTAAATGAGACCACCTCGGAAGTAGGTATACCTTTTTGAAATAAAAAAAAAACCGGAAGTGCGAGTCAGGCTCGCACATCGAGGGTGCCGTACAAATCCAGAAAATTTCACAAAATTAGGAAGTAAATTGCGAATTTTAGACTATAACCATCGCCAAAAAAGTTACACTATTCTCGTCATACATCGAAAATAACACATTGTTAAAATAATTAAAATCCTGTTTTAGCATGTGCTAATTAAGTTCTTTTATATTCTCCGATTTGAATTTTGAAGCCATATTTTGTGAATTTTGAGGCCCTATTTTTTTGTGATTTAAATAAAAATGTTCAGTTTTCAGATTTATTCCTACATGTGTACTCTAAGACAATATTTCTCGCCAAATTTCATAGTTCTATGTCACCAGGAAGTACCCTGTAGGTTTTGATTTTTATGAGTGTCAAAATATGCGGTATTTTAACGACGGTATTATAACGGCTCTAACTTTTTAAACGATAACTGAGAAGTTTTTTTTTTACACGACTGCAAGAGACCATAGATATACGTATAAAATTTAAATTCTAACTCGATATCTTTACGCGATCTCGAGATAAAGAGTCTTGACATACACACAGACGGACAGACGGATAACAAAGTGATCCTATAAGCGTTCCGTTTTTTTCCTTTTGAGGTACGGAACCCTAAAAATAAAGCTTATACACAAAAAAACATACAGACGAACATAGTACCTCCTCCTTTTTGGAAGTCGGTTATTAACTGAAATTTCGGACAGATTTTTATCTATATTTATGTATTATTATTCTTTAGTACATAGGTGGCAGACCTCACCCTTCGTGGGTAGGCCTACGTCCTGCAGTGGACTATTAAAAAAGGCTGGTACAGTAAATAGGTACATAATTAGAGATAAGAATGAATAAAAACCCATAGTTATCCACGGTTTGTTCCAGTTTGAAACAGTATTTAACTCCGACATATTTTTGAAAAGGGTAAGCTGAAATAGCTGCTAGAATTAAATATTCAAATCGTATTTTGTATGGAGCCTTCAAAACTTTTACTGGCGGTGTTGATAAAATTTGTTGAGGAGTTTTATTAGAAATGGATGTAAATATACGAAATTTAAATAGAGTTCTAGGCATTTATACAATGCAAAGGTTTAGGTATATGACTGCCTCGGTGGCTCAGTGGTTAGTGACCCTGACTTCTGGATCAAGGAGGCGTGGGGTTGATTCCCACCTCGGGCTATAATTTATATGATTAACTTAGGTGTTTGCTCGTATTTGGGTGTTATTTAGGTATTATCTAAATACGAATGTATTTAAAAATTTGTATATTTTGTTTATCAGTCACTGGTACAAGCTTTGTACCTATAGTTTGTATCCGAGACCGTTTGTATGATGTCCCCTAATATTTATTTAATTGGTTATTTGTTAAAATTTTTAGCTATATCTACTACACATTTTTAATTTATCAAAAAAGTAAGGCATTTTCTGCAAACATAGACACGATTTCAAGAAGAGATTTTTCACGATAAATGTTACTAATTTTTGTATAAGTTATATAGTTTTCAGAAACGAAATAATAACTCGACGAATGGCGGTACGAAGTAGCCTTCAGTTATCAAATTCTGATACATCTATATATATAAAAAAAGTCGTGTTAGTTACTCCACTTATAACTCAAGAACGGCTGAACCGATTTAGCTGAAATTTGGCAGGGAGGTAGTTTAGAGCCAGGAGAAGGACATAGGCATTTTTATCCCGTTCCTTTATTTTTATTTTTTTAATAGTTATTCATATTATATTTTTCATATCATCTATTCCCTTAAAAAATCGTTAGCAAAACTGTCATTTATCACAACGACGCTAATAGGCCCAATTTCAAGGCACCATCGTAATTATAACAGCTAATTAGAATATTTCTGTTTTTTTTTCACTTTAGGCATTCGATAGTGAGAACACATTTTATATTCAAATTAAATTTAAGATGGCGCGTTCATAATTGGGCCTGATATGGATTGACGAAACGTAATAAGATGACAGGTGACATACATTGACTGAAGACTTTTTATGAATGTCACGCTTAGAATAGCAAAGAGACAAATTGTCTTTTCACCATTATAGCTCCTCGAGAACGAAATATGTATTGACGAGTATGGATTGACAATGACAACTGACATTAAAATTAGAATAAATGGTTTTTCCCTATGCCATGCTATACATATTAAAATGACGTTTAATACTGGGCCGTCATTTTGTATGACATTAAAAATATTTTTAAATATACCACCATTAGAGGTTAAACATGTTTCTTTATTCTACCTTTATGGTACAGAATCCATACTAATATACGAAGAAACGAATCGACTTGATTTTTAGGAGTAGTATGGCATGAGTATAAGTATCTTGACCCTAAGGTTATTAACCTTGACTGTGAACTGTGACCTTGACACGAACATACATTTCTGTTGGTTTGGTTAGGATTGAACAGTGATAAAAGTCTCAGTTCGCCTCAGTTGCGGCACTCCTCATGAGGCACGCAACTTATAGGCCAGCCTCTCAGCTGCTTTAGTTAAAAAGCCCAGAAAAGCGGCCCAACCACGAGTGCAAACTTCTAAGCTGCCAAGGGAGAAAAGACCCAAAAAATCGGGAGACCTCGAGCGCCGCCTTTTCAGCTGTCTCAGAAGAAACACAGAGAAACGGCTCTATCTGGGATTCCTGCGCCGCCCATATGCCTCGGCTACTAAGTTCCCCCGCCACGACAAGGCGGGAACCCGTACCTTATCTTAATCAACAGAAGCATTTATAAGTATAAGGTATTATGATGTCATGTTAGGTTTGGACAGTGGCAAGGTGCAAGGGTACTTGACTTTTTTTTATAGAGAAAGTGCCTTTATTAACAACCACTAAATACAAGACTTATAATGTGAAACTTCATAAACTACTACTTCTACATAACAAGCAATTGGATCATCCACAGACCCTTGAAGGTCTAAAGATAATCCAAATTCTTAAGCCCACTGCCAGTTAGCAGCGTGCCCAGCATGCTGGCAGTGGGAAGTCCGCCCTTCTCTGACTCTCAGAAAGATGTGACGACACCCAAAACGACTTGCGTCGATACGCAAGTCGCGTCTCATACTAAGGACCGTCTACACTTCCATGGGACCAGCTTCATACCGTCAGGCCTTTTGCCGTCACCAAGCGCAAATCCATTCGGTTCAAGTACGGCTGCTATATTGTCGGTCGCAAAAGCCCTGCGTATGACATCGTTCACACTGGCGAGGCAACCAATTCGACCAGCGCTTCTTGCGCAAGAAAGACGGTGGTGACCGAGCTGGTCAACTAGGGTACTTGAATAGGTGAGAGCGCTCAGCTATGTGCGGCGCGGCAGCAAGTTGGGTCGACTATCTCGACGATATCATCAATACCACCGGTCGAGCCTGGTCACGACCGGCAAAGAGCCGAGGCAGATGTCACAGAAAAAGAGAGGCCTATACTCAGCAGTGGGACAAAGAAAGCTGCGGATGATAACCACGACGAAACTTATTAGTAGAGATTGACTGTTTCTTGGGTTTGAAATGATTGTTTGCTACAATATGTGTGTACCGTTTCACATTGAATTGGGGCTAATATTTTGTGGCGCACTTACTATTACTTTAGACCAATACTCTCTTTACAAAAGTGAGATAGCTCAACCAGATCTACATTTTGTATGACAGCTGTCGAACTTAAATTAGTTTATCTCCGTAACTGTCAACTTTTGATCAATGCTATCTTTACGAAAGTGAGATAGCTCAACCAGATCTACATTTTGTATGAGAGCTGTTGAACTTAAAAGTAGTTTATCTCTATAACTGTCAACTTAAGAACAATGCTATCTTCACGAAAGTGAGATAGCTCAATCAGATCTACATTATGGATGTCAGCCATTAAACTCAAAATATCTTAATGTAGGTATCTCTGTAAGGTCATTCTACCTACATTCATTAACTTTCGCGGTACAAAGTTCGCCGGGTCCGCTAGTTATATATATTCAAAACTATACTCGCTAGTGGCTGCTTCTTTGTTATCGGGAATAAGTCCGAGCTTGATCATCAGCTTGTCTGATGGTAAAAGACACGACATTGTGGTTGATGATGAAGCTCGTAGACTTAGAAGATAGCTTCACTCTGACTTTGAATAACTTCAGATTATATCTCTTAGGAAACACGGAAGTCGGCAGTATGTTCCATTTCCTATTTCTTCTAGTAATGCCGGCATTTTATTACTGGCTGCGGCGAGACACTCGCTTACCATCACACATCAGCATTCTTCCAACCTTTCTTTACTATTCCACGGCTAGACAAAGGACTCATTCTTTCTGCCATCCCTTTTGAAATGTCCTAATTAAGTGTCAGCATTATAATTATTTTTGGCAAAAAAATGCCAAAACCGACTTTAATCGTGTACAAAATTCGAATAGTTCGCTCAAATTGACGCATACAATTTTACATTTACATTGTAAATTTTTATAAAAAGAAAGTTGTTTTTAAACTTTCGCGATTTGAACACATAATTATTATATAGTCGTACTACGAGACTAATCGCGTACTAAAATTTTTCGGCCGAGTTGCATCGACCGTGGTCACGGGTAGACTCACCTACCTACCCGTGACCACGGTCGATGCAACTCGGCCGAAACGTCGGGATGAGGAGGTATTTATTTATCTCATAATTTTAGTGCGCGATTAGTCCCGTAGTATATAATAATTATTTATAAAATGACTCAGTCGATTACAAAAAAAATCAATGCACTTTCGAACTAAAATATTTTTTTTTGATTCGGTTCACAGTTGGCAGAAATATCGATAATGTACACAAAAAAATACATACAGACGAACATAGAACCTCCTCCATTTTGGAAGTCGGAAAATGACGTCTAATTTTTTCGATTAAGTGATTTAATTTTCTTATGATGTTTTTGTTGCAGTGAGGCCTCTAACAGTGGAGCTGTTAACGAGAGAACAGCCATTATCCGTGGAGCAGAAAGCAGAGCTGGCGTGCAGGTCAGCTGGGGCCAGGCCCCCGGCCGTCGTCACGTGGTGGCTGGATAAGAAGGAGATGTCTAACGCTGTACAAAAGGTGCTATGTATTATTTATTACAACTCAAAACGAATGCTTTTTATATTTGCTGCTACTCTGGGGTCTCCGCGCCGGTGTTTTGTCCAATTCAAAAGAGATGTGCTGGGGTGCTACAGAGCTCCGGCCGTCGCCACGTGGTGGCTGGACAAGAAGGAGATATTTAACCCCTTTTTACACGGCGTCGTATCGTAAGCGTATTGTAATACGCGCGTACGACGAGTACAATACGAGCGCGTACATATTTAAACTAGTCCGCACACAAAGCGATGTTGCAGCGAACCTTAGGAGATATTTATTGTCATTACGATAGTTATAAGCGTACTGGCATAAAAAAGAAAGCGTAAAAAATTAACTTTTTACAAAAAGTTTACTGTATTTTAATTTTTGTAACTTCTCACAAATTTCATTTCAATAGGACTGAAAAAGACATTGAATTCTTGAAACTAGTTGATTTGGACATGATTTTAACTGGGATCTTATAGGATACGTCTGCTTGGCGATTCGTGTGTAGAACACTACTCGCCTCTTACGCGTTGCGTCGTAAGGATGCGCTTACGATACGTCTACGCTTACGACTTGTGTCCGAAAAGCCTAATGCTGTACAAAAGGTACTGTAACCATGATGACGCTAAGAGCGTAGCGTTCATAGCGTAGCATTCATAGCGTAGCGCTCATAGCGTAGCATTCATAGCGTAGCGTTCATAGCGTAGCGCTCATTGCGTAGCGTTCATAGCGTAGTTTGACTAGGTTAGTTAGGTTAGCGATCACCAGATTTAAGCAGCATTTGGCACGGTCTTCGGATGGGTGACCTCGGGTGTAATTTGCTCCTGAGCGCTACTGTGGCTCGGATGACACATAAGATTGTAGGTCCCGGTTGTTTTAACCATTTGGCCATGTCAGAGGATTTCAAGCGGCTTAAAAACGTTAACTTGGCCTATATAAGCATTTTAAGGTTCCGTACCCATAAGTGAAATCTGGTCCCTATTACTAAAACGTATACTAAAATAAAATAAATATTTGATGGGGTTTCCATGCAACAAACGTGATTTTTTTGCCGTTTTTACATACCTATGGCTGTAGCATCATAAATCTCAAACTATTGAATTGATTTTGAAGTCGTTTCATTGGTTTAACGTTTATTAAGTCAATAATTGTGCTTGTTACTTTTATTAAAATATGTGGCCGAAGTTTCAATTTTACACATTTCATATAGGCTTGGGCCCTGTCAGAGGAAATGTTTCAGCCGTGTAAAGACCGGCTAGTTTGGTGGCCAAAACAAAGTAAACGTTGCCTGTAGCATCATCATTATCATTATCTGCAGTAGGACGTCCATTGCTGGACATAGGCGTTCCCCGTAGATTCCCAATAAGCTCCGTTGAAAGCGTCCTGCATCATGCGCGTTCCTGCGGTCTTAATTATATCGTCAGTCCATTATTATTGGGTTTAATCACAGGCTCACAGTAAGGACGTTTCAGTTCCATATATCATCACTGGCAACACACAACTGTCAAAACTCACCTAACAATGAATTTTGACTATGTATGAAAGTTTGTTTTAAGCCACAGTTGCAGTAAAGTAGTTAAAACTACCTACCGATGTTCACCCATCCACAGACTGAGTTAGCCATGTTAGCTCACAAGCATTAAGTTCAAGCGCCCACCGCGGGGCGTTGTTTAAATTTCAGCTGGTCCGTTATCGTAATTGAGTTTCATTCTCAGTTACGATAGAGATGTTTTCGCGGTTTTGTAATGTCTAAAAAAGTGTCCTTCGTAGTAATGTCGAGTGAACAGTGAAAGGTAATATCAAAAGGAAACCGTGTTTTCAGTAAAGCATATCATATCAGTACAGGGGCATAACAATGTATCTTTTTCAGTATTGTTTTTAAAGTACGTTTAGTGTAAATTTAAGGAATTAATGAAAAATAAATGAAATAATCAAAAATCGACATATTAAAACTTTATTTTAACTGTATTTTTTATGACAGCCGATTTTGATTTTGATTTTTATGATAGACTGTGTTGCATAAAACACTGCAGAATACCGTGCTATTTCACAAAATTATATTCCTAAACTTGGCACGTAACGTCACCTAAAAATAATACAGAATCAAACCCCGACTAGTGTGTTGTAGTGTATGTTAACCGTTTACTTGTTTTCAGCCCTTAAGGTTAAGAGCGGTGGCGTTTATCATGTCGCTTACTCAACTCTAAACAAACTGACGAATAAAAAACACAATAATTTTTAACCGACAAAAAACAAAGGACGATTACACGTTTTTTATGCTCACGTTAACTTTTTATAGAGTGGTTTGATTTGGAATATTCTTTTTTTATTGGAAGGAGTAAATATACTTCGAAATTAGTTATTTAAATTTTTTATCGATGTTGGTTGGTTGGCATTTGAAAAATCAACAAAAATTGCAATAATTGAAGGTGGTTGTGCTATTGTTATGTATTTCTATAAGACAGATTTTTTTTTCATCATAGACATCGGACGACCGCAACGAAACATTATCGATACTGCGGTGGACGCCGCATATGGAACATAACGGCATGACGCTCACGTGTCGCGCCTCGCACGCCATCTTGGAACACGCCACCATTGAGACCAGTATGAAGTTGGACCTTCATTGTAAGTAATTCACTATTATAATATGTAGTGACTGCTTCGGTGACTTAGTGGTAGTAAAGACCCAGTTGACTGTGGCCCAGTGGTTAGTGACCCTGACTTCTAGGTCAAAGAGGTGTAGGTTAGATTCGCACCCAGGGAACCAATGACGAACCAAAGTAACCGGCATAGCCGAATGTTTAGTAAGTTGAAATGGCAATGGACAGGGCACATCGTTTGAAGAACGGATGGCTGATGTGGTCGTAAAGTTCTTGAATAGAGTGCAATGGAATGGACTAGGTGGACTGACGATATAATTAACGCGATGGATGCAGGCCACTTCCAACCGACTTTATTTATGTAGCGCCTGTTTGTCCAACCCGCATTGAGCCAGTGAGTCAGATATAACTCAATTTGTCTATTTTAATTACTGTACTGTACCAGCCTTTTTAATAGTCCACTGCAGAACGTAGGCCTACCTATGCAGGGTGATTGGGCCATATCCACCACGCTGGCCCAGTGCAGGTTGGTGGATATTTTTATTTCTTTTATTCAAGTAAAACTCACAAGAATAGCTTGGTCCTTTGGCAGGCATCAGTGGAGCCGCAGCCAACACTGAGAAGCCTTTTTACATAAAAAAATATAAAACTTATCGGTTAAGTTCGTAAAGTAGGATGAAAATATGAACTATTTCTAAATATGAGTTACAGTTTTTAGACTATAATAGTCTTACTCACAATAATTGTGATGTGCTGATAGATGTTACTAATATTATCGGTAAACCTACACTACCATCCATCAGCCGTAGGGCGTCCACTGCTAAACATAGGTTTCCTCTATAGGTTTTCAATAAAAATACAAATATAGGGAGTAATGATGATGATAACTAATAATGTAATTTGTTTCACAGACGTCCCCATCGTAGAGCTAGAGCTAGGTTCCAAGCTGAACCCTAACGACATTGAGGAAGGTGACGACGTGTATTTCGACTGCATCGTCAAAGCCAACCCGCCGGCTTACAAAGTCGTCTGGGAACATAACGTGAGTATTTTTTGACTGACGAAACGGAGGTACTCAATTCGACGCGTAAATTTTTTTATGTGTACCCACGCATAACTTTTTACGTAGTTGTCCGATTTAAACAATTATTTTTTTTATTGGAAAGAATATACTTTGAAATTCGTCCCATTTAAATTTTATCGAAATCGACTGTGCCATTTTTGATAAATCAACAATAATGTGAAATTGCTACATCGATCCGTGCGTACTATTCGCGAATTCTGTACACTGTTGAAGTCGGTCATGCTGTTTTTTGCGAATAATAACTATGCAATTATGCTACAAACACAACTTTTTTACGATTTCAGTCTTCAAAAGCAAAAAAAATACTTATTCAAACCGACTTCCAAATAAGAAGAGGTTCTCAATTTAGCAGAGTGTTTGTTTTTGTTCCGATGTCATTTGAGTTCCCCGCTAGTTGTGGGCTGATTTTCGGGCTGTTTTTATTATCTGTAGAAAAGCTTTACGAAATGGTATCAAAGAAAATACTTTGGTTACAGTACTTTGGAGACAGTTCCTGAAAATTAATAAAGAATGTTGCACCTTCCAGATGTAGAAAATCAAAGAGCAAAAATAGCTATTTTAGTTAATGCAGTTTGGTTCGGTAGGGATTGTATAGATAGTCAGTTGGATCTACCTACTGTTTTTGATAAAAAAATAATTACACAAACTAAATATGACTATTATTATTATATACTACGGGACTAATCGCGCACTAAAATTACGAGATAAATAAATACCTCCTCATTCCGACGTTTCGGCCGAGTTACATCGAACGTGGTCACGTACTGGTATGTGGAATAGCTGGTACCGCCAATTCAATTTCAACTTGAAATATTGTCACTACGCCACACAACACTGACGGTATCTAACAATGTCCTTCTATCTACACTACGCGATTTGCATTTGTTGACAACAGGATTCCACGACGCCGATAACTTAAATCCATCCTCCCGGTTCAAATTCTTATGTTTTTTGATTTCCACCGCATGATTTGATTTTTATTTATTTGTCGTAATTTTAGTGCGCGATTAGTCCCGTAGTATATAATAATAATTTGTTCAAATCGCGAAAGTTTAAAAACAACATAAATTTGACTAATTATTTAAAAAAATATTTTTTATTATTTTTAACATACATAGGCAATATTTTCTTCTTCTCGTTTTTCATTCCATTTATATTTTTAATTGTCTACGTTGCAAAGTAAGTACTTAGCTTTTCATTTAGGTTTTTACATACGGCAACTGTTCTGCACACGGACAAACATATTTCTTTCCTAAGTTAATTTCAACAGACTCAGAAATGTTGCCAGAGTTCAAACTTCAGCACTTAAAATAAAGATGTCTGCCGTTCGTCGTGTTAACACAGTGTGGACACGAAGTTTCTTTCCTAATTAAGGGGATTTATACAACAAATTCAATCTCGCTCGCGCAATTTCACATTAATGAGGATAAATAATTAAATTAAATTAAAATTAACTAACAAAATCTTAAATTTATAATACAGAGTTATAAAAGTAGCATAAGAATTATGAAATTTTACACAATTTTGTTAATTATTATCAAAATCGGCTGATAAATGGTGTTATGGGTTCCTCTTTTGAATGAAATGAATTAAAATTTTGTCACCTAAAGCAGATTCGATTCGATGACTAACGTTCGTTTTGTCAACTACCTAGGGCTTATGGTGACTAAAAAAATATAATTAGTTTG
This sequence comes from Hypomecis punctinalis, assembly GCA_949316475.1. NCBI lineage: Eukaryota > Metazoa > Arthropoda > Insecta > Lepidoptera > Geometridae > Hypomecis > Hypomecis punctinalis. The sequence goes on from OX438804.1 coordinate 24,038,504, forward strand.
TTTAAAAAATATAATTGGGCATGGCGACTAAAAAAAAGTTTTGCTAATATTTATTAGCAAAACTTTTTTTAGCTTCTTCAGAGTTGGAAAAAAACATAAAAAATTATATATAGTTATTCCGTCACATACCTTGATTATTAAAAAATATTAGAGACGTATATTTTCTTTTGTCAACTGAAATAGAGGAAGATAAATAGTCCATTAAAGTGCGAGTGACGTTACGAGTGTTCTACAAATATTATATAGACTACGTCGCATTACTGACGTCACGAGCCCCCACTCCACCCCACTCCCAAACTTTGACAAGTTTATTTTTGTCATTTATTGTTTAATTGATAAAAGAAAAAAATACGTGTCCACCATTTTTTGATAATCTTGCTAATAATAGTGATTTTAATACCCAGTTATCATGCCTATTATCACATTCGAGTAGAGTGAGATAGCTGTTAAACTCTATTTCCCCCTTAACCCACTGTGGACACAAAGTTTTCTTTCGTAATTAAGGGGTAATTCCAACGAGTGAAAGCTTAAGTTCTAGGGAGTGCTAAAATGGAAAGTTTGTTAGGATAGTTCAGACGGTTGTTAGATTTAGCGTTCCTAAGTTTAAGTGAGTTACTATGGCTACTAAAGTAAAACTATGCCTGGACAGGGAACGTTTAATACTGTATCCAGTGTGAATTGTTGTGTGGGATATCCTGATGGAACATTTCATGCGAGACACACTTAAAAAATCTCGCTAATAATGTTTTTTGGACGCAATCTTCTAATGTTTATTAATCAGCCAAGCCTTAATATACTTTATTTTAATTTAACTATTTATTTTTGAAGGGAATAGAAAATTTAATATTCTGTGAATATTTCAAGCTGAATATGCTATTATTATGTTGCTCTTAGTACTCGTAATATCGAGAAAAAAATCACGTCTTGGTCCCTTAAATATTTATTTAGAAAATATTAATTTGTTTTCAAAGTAAATAATTAAATATACGGAGAATATTTCAAGCATTTGCTGGTCACTATCATAAATATCGAGCGAAAAATTGCTAAAAATTCAGTTTTATTGTATGGGGATTAAATATTTATAATTTTAATTATTAGTATTTTTGTTATAGCGACACAGAAATACTTCATCTGTGAAAATTTCAACGTTCTAGCTATCACGATTCATGAGATACAGCCTGGTGACAGACAGATGGACAGCGGAGTCTTAGTAATAGGGTCACGTTATTACCTTTTGGATACGGAACCCTAAAAATCTAGTGTCACAGTATCTTATCAATCTCCTCCAAAACGGTTTAACCTATTTTCTCTTTTTTTGTATATATTTGATTTTGTATATATAGCCTATGATCTATTTTTAGACCTACTAAAAATAAATCATAGGCTATTTTTAAAACCACGAGGAATATACTCGTAGTTTGCCCGTTTCCAGATTATATGGCAAAAATACATAGATACATGTTTGCCGAATCAACTAGTTAGTTTGCATAGAATAATTGTACTCGTAACTGCTAATCTAATCTCCTTCCACACTGATGAAATCTGCCTGTGTTTTGCACACATTGTATGTAATGACACGCGGAAGAGAAAGTTCGTGTATATCCTGTGAATGTATATATGTGGACTGACACAGGCTTATGATGAGCAGTGGATATTACTCCCGTTTTCTTTTTCCAGCGTCGTTGTCGTTTGCGACTGCGGCGTCACCTAAAAATAGTTATATAATTATCTAATTTTCTCTATCTATCACACACAGGGTCAAATAATGTCACACAGTCAGCGCGCTGGAGTGATAACGACGTCAACGCATCTCGCGCTACAGGGCGTGTCGCGTGAGCAAGCGGGGAAGTACTCCTGTACCGCCTCCAACGTTGAAGGTGATGGAAAGTCCCAGCCTGTCAACGTGCAAGTTATTTGTGAGTATTATCTTATAATATATAGACCCAAGGACAAGTAATGTTGTGACATTACTTATGTAATGAAACGCTTGTCCTAGATCTGCCCAGACTAGCCGCTATCAAGGAAACAAGCACTTCATACAGTTGATAGAGTTTAATACAGAGAGTTTATAAAATCACACAGAGGGACGTTATAAAAAACACACGGACAAGGATAAAGAGGACACTAGACTTACGCTAGACAGTACTTAGGTTAGGCTTAAAGTTCACGATAGCACCGAGTTTTGCGTTGAAGCAGTTAAAATCACAGAGTATATAGCGGGAGGGAGAGCTTGTCACGGCGGCCAAAGCTCTCGAAGCACCACTGTTTCTTTGTCAGGCGGAGGCTTTAGCAGAGGCGGGCGAAGGCGTTTCAGCAATTTGCTGGCTCGCAGGCGTTTTCGCGAGTAGTAGCAGTAGTTCGGGCCGCGATGACGGCGCGTCAAAAATCTGGAAAGGGTATATTTCAGAAGCTAGTTCAAACAGATCATGAATGCCGCGTTTTCGGACCATGCCGACTTTAGGGGTCCTGAGGGGGGCCAGCATAGGCACTTCCCCAGAAGAAGAAAAATATAAAATCCAACAAAACACCAAACCATACATCATGGACTAAAGATGGCTCTAGACTGACTGTGTCAGTGAGGAACAATAGAATTACAAACTCAAAGTCTCAGATTCGTATAACGAATCAAAGATCAATGGTAAATCGTTAAACGAGGTTTCAATTGAAAACGTAGGAAAAGGTTAGTTTTCCTACACTTAGTCATTAATAGTCGGCGCGCTGTCGTGATAACCACGTCGACGCCTTTTGCGCTACAAGGCGCGTCAATCGAGCAAGCGGGGAAGTACCTACTCTTGTACTGCCTCCAACGTTAAGAGAGACGGCTAATCGCAGCTTGTCAGCGTGCAAGTTATTTATTTGTATGTATTATCGTTGATGAAAAAATAGGTTACGTCAAATTCAAGAGTAGGTAGAAACGTCCAGAGTGGCCACAGAATTCCCGTTCTTTCGCATTCACTACTTGCACTAGTTTGACCACTTTCTGCAGAAAGATTGTTGACCTTTGTCATTTTTTAGTTGTAATTAAAAGACAAATGTTGAAATAATGGAAAATAATGTCCATATACAGGGTATTCGATTAATATTTTATTAGTTATTGATAATTATGTTTAAAAACGTTAGGAATTCAAGAAACGGTAATGAAAGGGGGATTTCCCTTTCATTTATATGTTGCGTTTGTTGCCGATAATAATGAGTAGCTTTAAAGAGTAGCATTTTCATTTAGCTGTTAATCTATGTGTGGTATTATTTAGAATAAAAAAAGTAGAGAACCATTTTAGTACGTAACCTAAAGTGATTTTCACATAAAATAAAAATCACTTCGTTCTTTTTGAAAAACCGGACTACCTAGTGCAAGTCAGCACATCGAGGGTTCCGTACAAATCCAGAAAATTTCACAAAATTTGCAAGTAAGTTGTTAAAATCTCTGTACTACAATCATCGACAAAAAATATATTTTTTTAAATTTTTTCTAGTTATTCATCGAATTGCACATTGTTGTTAAAATAATTAAAAACCTGTTTTAGCATGTGCTGATGAAGCTCTTTTATATTAGGTATGTGAATCTAGGACCTATTTTTTGTGATTTTTATCATATATACGAGATAAAGAGTCTTGACATACATACAGACGGACAGACGGACAACAAAGTGATCCTATAAAGGTTCCATTTTTTCTGTTTGAGGTACGGTACCCTAAAAATGACTACAGGATGCGGTAAAGTAAGTTCGTACAGGCCGGGTAGCTAGCCCTGGTGTCAGAGTTTTTAAGCCACCTGAAGGCTAAAAGGCACATGGCTAGAAGGTTAAAACAACCGGGACCTACAATTTAACATGTGATCCGAGCCACAGTAGCGCTCAGTTGCAAATGCCACCTGCAGTCACCAATCCGTAGAGTGACCGTGCTGAACGTTGCTTAACATCTATGATCGGTAACGAACACCAACTAGTCAAACTACGCTATGAGCGGTTAAATCCGTAAATGACACTGGATTACGCTTGATTTCATGATTTAAAATTAGTCCTGTTTGCAATTTGAATCCACTACATTTTACCATTTATAAATACCTTTTCGAGTTCACAAAATTATGTCCATAAAATGTGGTCGCTAACCAATATTGACAATGATATCATGCAAATCAAAAGGTAAAACAACCGTTAACCAACCCGTAATATAATAGAAATCAAAATTTAGTATTCAACGGATAAACCGCCACAAACGACGTCCATTTAAATCACCGTCATTTAAAAGCTTTGCTATAAATTTGCACTAACCCAAGTCGAAGGAACTTTACTGGAACGTAAAAAAATAAATATTTCTTCCACGAATCGACTTTATTCGCTCGCAACGCAACACTGACCAAATAAAAAGTGGGCTGGCCGCGCTGGCTGCCCGAGTACGGTCACGTAAGAAAAATATGTCACTGCTGCAGTGGACCAGGCTTCAGTATCTAAGGTACCTATTTCGAATTTAGCCCTGCTGGAATTGTTTAATGTTGAGGGTTTTTCACATCAGGCTCACATTGATGTTTTTGAAGTGAAAACTTTATTAGCGGCATTGTGCACTTTTTGGTATGGGTTAAAATGTTGAACTCGCACCAGGACATGTGACTCGAAAATTCGAAAGACAGAGTGAGCAAGTTTTGCCGTTCATTCGTTGTTTTGTTTTTTGTAATAAACAATTCAAAAATTTGTCGACAACAGAATTTGAATTCACGAACCTCGTGAATTATGATATGATAAAGCTAGGTTACACTGTACTACTACTGTTCTCTTTTAAAGAATTGTTTATCACAAAAAATATCTTAACACAAGTTTTGAGGCTTTTTGTGAGCACAACTGAATCCTTATATGAAAACCGTATGAAATGTATCACTGTTATTCAACTAGAGCTGAGGTAAGGCTTAATTTTTAACTAACAACATAGTCTCAAAAAATTATAATTTGAATTGGAATTTGACATGTTAGTCGTCGAGTGAACATTTAGCTTTATTATCAGTTAAGTTGCTTGAAAGCTTGTAATATAAACTTACGGTAAACCGTTAAAAAACACCTGAAAAATTAATGCAAAGTCAATGAGCTAACAAGCTAACGTTTATTTCGCTTATCTACATGAATACTAAAGGCAGCATTACATAAGCGCTCATATGACTACATGATGTACTTTAGACTATATTTTTCAATAAGTTCCTACATACTAAAATAAATTATATTACACTAGTAACACTGCATTCGTCCATAGTCAACTATTTATTTTTAGCATAGCATGCATTTTTACGTGAGTTGAAAAACGTGTTTGATTCGCTTATACTCTGTATCTTTCTCAATACAAATCGTAAATTCATATAGAAGAATTCTTTGTGTACGGTATTGAGGATAAAAGAATATTAGTATAAAGCTTCATAACTGTCTTCCATAATGCTGCGGCAGTGCGATTCTGTCACGCAAAGAAATATTACCAGGCTATGTATGTGACTTTCTAAGAACTGGAGTTTTAGAAGTCAATAAAATATATACAGCGGCGTCAGACCGAATGTAAAGGTTTCAGGAAAACTTGATCCCTAAAAATGGGTACATTATTTGGTAAGGCTTTATTTACTTTTTACAAGGCATTAATTTTACTAACTTCTTTGTGGTTATGCTAATTTTGCTTATTTTTGACCGACGAATCACCGGAGGAGATATACAATGCGACGCGTATATATATATAAGGTTCCTATATTTCCTAGGTTCTATTCTCCTTATACTAATGTAACCCAAATATGTAAACGATGTGTTTCTCTGAGAACAAAGATTTTATTTTAGTTTACAAAAACTATTACTTACATAGAAAACTTATGTACTATAAAGTAAATTACAATGATATCTTACCTGAGAACAAAGAAACGACATTTAAGCTTATATTTCCGCTTACAATGCTTACAAAATCCTAAATAAATCTTTTTGTAACGTTTCTCAAAAATTCGACAATTCTATGCGTTTTTAACAACTTACTTTTATCATTGTTTTTACATGACCGATGGCAGATCTACTGCTGTTTTACCAAGCATGTTGGCCGCCATTATCTACAGCGCCATCTACAGAATACACCTACATACATTGTTACTTTATCGACAATGCTCAGCACTGTTTAAATTAAAGAAATCTAGTACCTAGATTCTTTACATATATCTATTTTTTATGTATAACAACGCATAACTTTTTTCATAGTAGTCCGATTTCAATAATTCTTTGTTTATTGGAAAGAATATACTTTAAAATTTGTCTTTTTTAAATTTTTCGAAATCGGCTGAGCCATTTTTAATAAATCAATAATAATGTGAAAAAAGTTACATCGATCCGTGCATAATATTTGCGTTCTAGCGATACGCCCCGGCTTTGCATTCGCACAGGTGTATTATAATACACCTGTGTGTGTATACATATAAACATTTCTTTTGAATTACTCTTATCTAATAAAACAAACTGTATCAAATTCCGTTGCGTAGTTTTAAAGATATAAGCATACATGAGGACAGACAGCGGGAAGCGACTTTGTCTTATACCTACTATGTAATGATTCTGTACACGGGTGAAGTCGGTCATGCTATTTTGTGCAAAAAATAATTATTTAACTAGCTGTCTGATATAATGGTTTTGATGGTTTGATGGACTTTCCGAAAATACGAGTATAATCAATGAGACACCGCATAGGTACATAACAATGTTTTATGTAGTTATAACTCAACTTAGTGCAAAGTACTACTGTGAGTAATAATTTTATCTAAAAAACAAATAATTCGGTTCAAGGTCATTAAGACCCTCGTCAACCACAAAGTACTTTTTATACCTTGACGCCCTTGTGCTACAGGTACATAATCACATAATAAGCCCAATTACAGAAGCGCCAGCGTAAATTTAATAGCAACGTAAAAAGCGTTCTCTCTATCGAATGCCTAAAGTGAAAAAAAAAAACAGAACTACGCTATTTAGCTAATATAATTACGATGGCGCCTCTGTGATCGGGCTTAATATCTGACTATATATTTATTTTTCAACGTTACTATTCGTAAATTACCAGTCTCTATATATTTTATGAGTAACTAATAGGCTAATTTATTATTTCATAAAATATAGGATTTTTTAAAACCGATAGTAACAACCTTAAATGGCAATGACGTGTCTTAAATAACTTTTTTTGACAAAAACATAATAGGTAAGTAATCGACTTTACATTACCGCGATCTTCCAAGGTGTTTAACGATTTTGACCTAAAGGCAAAAGCAGCAGGTTCAAAATGTGTCCATGCCCTTCAATTGACTTGTTTTTGGAGGCACACTACCATGCTCGCAGATACAAGCAACAGTACAAAAAATACACAAATGAATAATATGCGTCTGAGCATATCTTATAAGCGATTTAAAGCGCAGAAATGCGCTGTAATCTTTATTTAATGACACCTAAATTGTATTGATATGGCACTAGTGGAATTCGTCTAATTCAAATAGTCCTACGTGGTCTAGCTCAGCCACGCGTCTACAGATTATCCAGTTCGGTTATGAAGTCATCCATATCCGCTCAAATAATACGACTTGCAAGGCTTGAAAACCCGGTTAATTTTCGACCAGGTTAAGGACCAAAGTACGTGATAACTTTATTTTTCGGTTTCGTTCTAATAAAGTTCGCATAACGTTTGCACGGAATAAACCGGTTTGGAACAGTTCTTTCCACCCGCGCGCTTCTTCTTCACGCCTTCAATGGGCCACGTGACGCAAGGGCAAGCAGCGATTAGACGCGTGTCTGTTACCCTCCCCTCGTACCCTGCCTATAAGCGGTTCCACTTTAAAACTAACCAGAACTAAAATGGTATAAACTGGTTTCTCTGATTTTTTCGTGCAGAGCGTAACCGTTAAAAGAGTATTAGCCAAACTTTTACTAACCCGTTTATTCCGCGAGAGGCTCGCAATGTAGGCAGGTTACGGGAGGCGGGTAACAGACACGCGGGGGTGAATGGGGGAGTGCGCGGATAGCAAGAAGTGGGACCTTATTGTGTAAGCGCTCTGACGTTCGACTTCGATTTTTCTCCCGCTCGCGCCAGTTACTCACGTCACGAGAGCGAGCGGGAGAAAAAGCGAATCCGAACGTCAAAGCGTGTACACAATAAAACCCTTGCTGTAAACCGGTTAATTTCATGAAACCTATACAGGGTTACAGTCTAAGTCAACCTATTCCCGTTAAGCCTGTGTAGTTTACTTCGTTTCTGACTGATTTGTCTATGAAGCACCATATCCTAAATCTCACAGTTTTCGAGATATTTGAATTCAAATACTTTTTATAAAAGGTTAATTTTACGGGCAATATTGGGTAGTGAGGTCATAAAACATTATTTTACATGTAAAAATCAAATAAAAATATTACTACGACTTACACGTTTCAAAATATCTGAGCTGATATTTTTAATTATTTGGCATCACCTAAAACCAAAATAATAACGAACCCGAAATATAGTTATCATGTACTTTAGGCCTCCTTAAAATTCCGGTCAAATTTTAACCCGGTTCAAGCCTTGAATACGGCATCTCACTGGCTACAAGTTTGGTGCCAAGTTGATTTCAGCACCATTCGCGCTAGATCATTGCAGGTCGTATATCACGGGCGCCTTAGCTTCACACGCCATCGGCGACGCAAATCGAATGCTTCTACGACTACGTACATGTGCATAACATTGAAACTAGGCTAGAGTTTAGCTGAGCTTGAAATCTGAACGCTCAGCGGATGCGTCAGACTAAGTGCATATAATACTGATAAATACTATACCTACGTAAATAATATAATCTACTTGAGTTTGTTCAAAAAGAGTACTAACAATAAGATTTTAATCAATAATAAAAATGAAAAAAAAAATTATAAAATCGTTTATTGATCTTAAAAATTAACACAAAGTAAGTTGTACACTAGATCCCACACTAGGGCGACCTGTGTCGTGGGATCTAGGCTCTTCCTTATGGTAGGTACTTACAGAAAACTAAATTATCCTTATGGTAAACAAACTTAAATTAGATTAATTTCACTCATAGTGCACTGGATCCCACACTAGGGCGACCTGTGTCGTAGGATCCAGGCTCCTTGCCAGAAGGGAAGGTAATACCTACATATTTATTTCATGCTACAAGTATTTTTTTTTTTTTTACGAAGAGTACACGTAGGAACATAATTAACTTAAATAGAGACTCAAACTAAAAAAAATAAATTTAAACCGCTTAATAATATCTGTAATATCAGAAACTACGCCCATAACCAAAATTTGAATTACTTGCTACATGTTATAGATACCACTGTAAACAGCAGCAAACAAAATCAGCAGCCAAGGTACCGTCTATTTGATAGACGCGAGTCTGCTGATGAAAACCGAATTGATATCTACCAAGTATCAAACACTTTTAGTTTTACTGGCAATGACAGAGCAGTATTGACAACGTAACAAAATTAGTACAAACGGCACACGGGCGACGTTACCTACGACGCTTTTCTTTTTGCACAACCTCTAAGATGCATTTTTCCAACGAGTAGAATGAGTCGGATGCCTAAAAATTGTCCTTTGACTGTATTAGATCAATCCAAAAAGGACGATTGAGAGATATCCAACTCTGGCCTAGTCTAGGGCCGGTTAATTCAAATACCATCGAATTAGTTCTTTGATGTCGGTGAATTCACGATATTTTCTTATAATGGCTTCTTACATTGTCTGTTAAACAGTTATCTTAGCGTATAATTTTTCGATATTTAAATAAATAAATATTTTTGGAACATCTTACACACGTTTTAAACTATATATAACGGGACTAAACTCACGTGTAGGGATAGTCGTAACGACTATAGTTTCGGTCGCATTCGGCCACCTTTCTCAAGTTGGCGAGTGCTAGCACGCGGAGCCGTCTCGCAATGCACTGATATATATTATATAGTTTAAAATGTGTGAAAACCACGTAAATTTTCATAGTAAAATCTTACACACGGCCTCTGACCCCAAACTAACCAAAGCTTATGATATGGCTGCCAGAGACTGATATACTACATATACTTATTTTTAAATGCATACTTATATATATAGTAACTAAATAACACCCAGACACAGAGCAAACACCTATGTTCATCACATAAATATTTGCCCTGGGTGGGGATCGAACCCACGCCTCTTTGATCCAGAAGTTAGGATTTATTTCTGTACAAGCACAAACTACCTAAAAGTACTAGTAACAAATAAAATAGTATCAGCTAAAAATATCTTAGACTAGGGAGTGAAAATTTACTCTATGACGTTCAGCTTAAGATGTCTCTTAGCGTGCCATCGCTAAAGTGTAGAGCGTATTCACTAAAATACCCATTTCCGACTATGATGTGCTAACTTCAAGTCCTGTCTAAAGACTCACACGTTGGGTTCATTAATGCAGCAAAGAGATTAACATCTGCAAAGAGCTTAGATGTGCTGCATTTTCGGGCTACGTGCAGGACTCGAGATTAATGGGTTTCGGAAATCACAGACACGCTGACGTTCAGAGTCTTTATTAGTGAGCTTTTCTGTTTGTCAGAAAAATGGGATATAAAAGTGCTTTTTAAATGACTTCAAAAAAGTTCTCAATTCGTCTGAATGTTTTTTTTATGTATGTTACGTGATTGCTCTGCCAATTATATAAACCGATTTTATTAAAAGCTTTTATTTAACTTGCAATGTATGTATGTACGAGTATGTCTGTTCGGGTGGAATCTTTGAACTCAATTTTGAAGTAGATATCTTCAACCGGTTGAGCTGAAATTTTGTATACACGTTTAGTTTGGATTACGATGCATGATATGTTATGTGACATCATTCTAAATTCAATATGGCGGACCATGGCGGAATAGTTATTTTTAATGCACTTCTACAATATGGGTATCAAATGAAATAGTATAAGGATGGTTGAGAGTAACTTAAAAAATAATGTGACTTCATTCTAAGTCCAATATGGCAGATCATCCAAGATAGATGAATCGTTATTTTTAATGCACTTCTATAATATGGGCAACAAATGAATGTTTGATACATCAACAAGAATACTAAAATTACTGCATACTCGTAGATGATACGTCAATTAGTGCGAACTATTTGAATTCGATGTACGGTAGAAGTCGGTTGTCGGAAATCGGTTGGAATGCATTTTTGGCGCAAAATTATTATTGGAGAGATTTATCAAGTCATAAATCATTAAAAACTAACTTTAAGAGACTGATTAGCCACCCGGAGTCATGGTCCTCCGGAGAAATGCTCGCATAACAATATAAGATCGTGACTGCAAATCTCTATTCGTATCATTGAGTTATTTCAAGTTTATATACAGTTTTTTACACCATCGACTTTTCGTTGAAGAAAAATATTGTGGGCAAACCTGCAATATACTCGTGGTTCTTGCACACAATTGCTGAAGACAAGCGCTAAGTAATTTGTGAATCCACCTTTCTTCGTTGTGTCAATCATTTCACAACCGTGGTGATACAGCCTTATTGCCTTTAGGTATGTCAATAATAAGTATTGGACCATATGAAAAACTAAACAGCACAACACAGTACCTACAGTATAGTATAAAATGACTGTTTTATTTATAATAATATGCTATTTATAACTAATAAAATAATTGTCTCTCTGTTAAGTATCGCACCCTTCTGTCCGAAAATTTAGTTTATTATTTAGTCATAGGTTTCTTTTATAATTTTTAAGTACCTACTGTTTTCTTTATTTTTAGGTATTTATTATTAGTATTTTAAGTATATTAATTATGTCAAATTATAATCAAATTTATATTTTTAATTAATGCGCACCCCGTCCATTATTTATACGCTTCCTGTCCTCTCTATCCTAAGGTTGCCTGGCAGAAATCGCTATCAGCGATAAGGTCGCCCATTGCACCACTGTTTATGTATCTTTGTTTCTTTATTTTGTTTATTTATTGGTGTGCAATAAAGAGTTTATCTATATATCTGTCTAATTTGTAATTGAAAAATTTGCAAAATATATAAACTGAATATACGCTTTCTTTGACGATTGATATTTCAACGTTGTATTCGAATAGTAAACGTGGCAAAATTTTGCTTGGTATTTTTATTATGAAATTCATGCAATAACTACATTATTTTGTATTGTAATTTATATTTACTATTCGAACGAAATTCAACCAGGAATGTTGCGAACGAAATTCAACCAGGAATGTTGTTGGAAATTATTAAACCATGAAGTATTCCTTTGTATCAGTACATAATATTCGATATTCACCAAATTATTTACAAATTTCGATTTAATTTCTTTGTTACTCTTGACTCGTTTCTGTATAGCTATTTGATAATAAGTTACAAATCTTGATAGCAAAACATCTTGATTTCAACTCTTTAAAAAAATACAAGTGAAACTTTAGAAATATTTTTAAGTAAAAATTGGCATATTTTTATACTATAGAAAAAGCTTCATTTGGCTTTTTTATAAATAATTAAAACTATTCTTATATATTATTGGTAAATGCATCGTACTTGTTTGATAAAAACTTAAATAATGATTAAAGCCAAAATGTATGCTTTGTAAATAAATAATACCTACTCTGAAATATTCATTAAAGCACTCTGCGGCGTTACCCAAAAATTCTGCAAAACTGTTCATTTCACCAGGATAAAAATACCTGATGTGTTAATCCAGGATATAAAAGCTACCTTCATACTAAAATTCACCTAAATCCGCTAATCCTTTACTGGGTTGTGTGGGATGAAAGTATTTATAGCTTTGGTATTTTTAATATTCAACATTTTTATCACGGGAACTAACGTGGTTTTGCAATTAGATTTTGAATATCGTAACACAAGCTTTACTTAATAAAAACCGCACAAGTGCGAGTCAGGCTCGCACATCGAGGGTTCCGTACATACACATTGTTAAAATAATTAAAAACCGGTTTTAGCATGTGCTAATGAAGTTCTTTTATATGAGACCTTTCATGATACGATTTACTCACTTTGAATTTTGAGCCAATATTTTGATTTAAATAAAAATGTACATTTTTCAGATTTATTCCTATATGTGTACTCTGAGACAATTCTTCTCGCCAAATCTCATAGTTCTATGTCAACGGGAAGTACCCTGTAGGTTTTGATTTTTGTGAGCGTTGAAATATGCGTTTTTTACGACATAAACGGCTCTAACTTTATTATACGGTTACTGAGAAACTTTTCTTTTAAACAACTGCAGGAATTCACAGGTTTACGTATATAGTTTAAATTTCAACTCGATATTTTTACGCGTTCCCGAGATAAAGAGTCTTGACATACACACAGACGGACAAACGGACAGACGGACAGACGGACAGACGGACAGACGGACAGACGGACAGACGGACAGACGGACAGACGGACAGACGGACAGACGGACAGACGGACAGACGGACAGACGGACAGACGGACAGACGGACAGACGGACAGACGGACAGACGGACAGACGGACAGACGGACAGACGGACAGACGGACAGACGGACAGACGGACAGACGGACAGACGGACAGACGGACAGACGGACAGACGGACAGACGGACAGACGGACAGACGGACAGACGGACAGACGGACAGACGGACAGACGGACAGACGGACAGACGGACAGACGGACAGACGGACAGACGGACAGACGGACAGACGGACAGACGGACAGACGGACAGACGGACAGACGGACAGACGGACAGACGGACAGACGGACAGACGGACAGACGGACAGGCGGACAGACCGACAGACGGACAGACGGACAACAAAGTGATTCTATAAGGGTTCCGTTTTTTTTCCTTTTGAGGTACGGAACCCTAAAAATCAAACGAGTGTTGACTTTTGCCTGTGTGAGTAGCCTCCATCAATTACAAATCCTCGTCTCGGAGACTTGTATCTCGGAGACCTCGTCTAGGAGACGAGCCTTAAAATATCTTCCGCCTTACAGCCCTTTTACCATAGTTTCTTAGCACTATAGTTGCTACTTGTTTAACTTTATAATGTCACTTAAAACACTCTCATTAGATTTTCCGTAATAGGTTTAAAGAATTACTATACAAAATATTGTGTACTAAATTAACTAACAAAAAAAGAAAAGAAAAGAAAAAAATATTTACTAAAAACTTACAATGAAATACAATAAAGTTACAGTATTGTTAGATAAAATAATTATGTTTGCTTGCTGAGCGAGTGATTTCAAGGAAAGATATACATATAACGTGGTGCAGTGAGCCCCAAACTAAACACGACGCTTGTATCTTGGGGCTCGAGTGCAATGTAGCGGTAAGAATATATACCTTGTGTGTTTCATATTCGTGTGTTCGTGTGTTTCAAAAAATATGTATACCTATGCATCACAAAAAAAATAAACGGATAATTCCAACGGAGTAAAATCTCGAAGTTCGAGATAACTGTATGTTTCGGTTATACTCTAGTTGAGGTTAAGTAAAAAAAAACCTGTATTGTAAAACAAGTTAATTGACTGCCAATAAAATGTATTGAACAGATAATTTGTGCAGTTTTATTATTATATACTACAGGACTAATCGCGCACTAAGTAAGTAAGTTCGTATAGGCCGGGTGGCTAGCCCTGGTGTCAGAGTTTTTAGGCCGCCTGAAGGCCTCTGACATGGCTAAACGGTTAAAACAACCGGGACCTACAATTTTTTTTTTTTTAATTTTTTTATTATTAATTTTTATTTAATCGCGCACTAAAATTACGAGATAAATAAATACCTCTTCATCCCGACGTTTCGGCCGAGTTGCATCGACCGTGGTCACGGGTGACCACGGGTGTATAATAATAATGTGTTCAAATCGCGAAAGTTTAATAACAACGTGTGCAGTTTTAGTTTTAATCACATACCATTTATCATTTATCACATCACCTTTTATGTAGTAGTAGTGTAGGTAGTTTTGGCATATAAGGTAGTGTTGTATTTAATAAAGGCAATTTTGCCCGATTAAAAAAAAAGCATATACCTAGTAAATGTCGTTGACAAACTGTTAGTAATATACCACAAGTCTGCGCAGTGCAAAGCAATACTTTTACCAAGGTACACCTATATTTAACATTTTAATACATTGAAATATTGGGCATGAAAGTCATCGTTTCAACTTCGTCAATATTGAAATAAGTGAAATGGAACGGGTCATCCCTGATGTATTGCTTGACGATATCAGTAAATTGCGTATTATCCTAGAGAGAGCCGAATTTCCGGTCACTGTCCGGCTTCCGACAATATTTGCAATTTATTTGCCTACTTCGTGCTGTTTAGCAAGATTATAAATAGATATTTTAAAAAACACTAGAAAATACGCTTAGTCCATTACGTGGCTTTTATCACAAATGCAAACACGACTATGAAACGATATTCATTCATGTAATGCCAGTGCCTATCTTCCGGCTTCATCATCAGACCTTGAAACCTAATCGTGGTCCAAGTTCATTACGAGACTTTTCTAAGATTTCCAAAACAGCTATGATACGATTTTCCATCATGAAGTTCCAGTTTATATCTTCCGGCTCTATTATCAGATCAGTTCTACAGTACCATAATAAGTAAGTAAGTTCGTATAGGCCGGGTGGCTAGCCCTGGTGTCAGAGTTTTTAGGCCGCCTGAAGGCCTCTGACATGGCTAAACGGTTAAAACAACCGGGACCTACAATATAACAATGACAAGTACCATAATGACAATATAACAATATTATTATTGTACACTTCATAATATTCAATACAAAAATATTATTATTGCATTGTCATCAGAACTACATACAGCTGCCAATTTTCATTACGCTACGACCCTCGGAAGATGGTTAAATTAGTTACCTTAGATTCCATTACATAGGTGGACCTAATAAAAAGATAAGAGAGTTGCTAGACTTTAACCTAGTAAATATAAGTGGTCCCTGTCTCGTTTGATTTTGCTTCGGCCAATATTATCCGTAGATATAAATAATAAGAGTATGAGTAACAGTTATGAAATGTAATAAAATTATAAAGGTACTTGAGCTACGATTAAATAATTGAAAAGTAGGTGCTTAAATCTTCCACAAGCCCTTCATCGAAGGTCGCAATATAATCCAAACGCTAAGGCTTATTGAATACATAATAATAATATATAATATACTTGAATGAAATTTTCGACATATAGGTTTTTCGCATGTAATTTTTACTAGCCTATGTTGACTACTTTATTACCATTATAAATAAATAAAATAAATATAATATGAAACTATTACCTACTTACTTACTGATGATAGAACATCCAAAAATGTGAGAATATTTCGATTCCAATTTCATGATGATTACCTACCGACGTTTGTATGAAGTGATGAATGACTTGTTTACTAAGGGTAAAACTATTATAACTTTTCCCGACAGATAAGCCAGTATGTAAGCTAGCAACGGCTGCAATTGTCGGGGCGGCCATCAACGAGCCAGCTAGAGTGACCTGTGAAGTGGACGCCTTTCCTCCACCACAGACCTTCCAGTGGACCTTGAACAACTCCATGGGCACTGTTGAGATAGAAGCTGTAAGTACAATAAATATAACTTTATAAAAAAAAAAAAACACATGAGATATATAAACTAGAATAATCATTAAAAAATCTGGTAGACTAATAAGCGGCCTAGTCGCCTACAGCGATTTTACCCACCATTGTCATCATCAACATGTGTAGGGTCAACACGGGACAATTATAGCACAAAGGCGAGTGCTCCTTCCATCTCCCTTGTGCCATTGTTCCCTGAGAAACCTCAATTGAAACTCATTGTGAAACAGGAATTTAACGTTGACTAACTCACAAAATTGTAGTGCCAAGGCACTCTTAATGTAGAAAAAAAAATATGGATGCATAAATTTGCGAGCAAATAATGAAATTTATTGAAAAAGTATGTAAAATGTTTCTGACGATAAAATGCTGCGAATTCATAATATTGCAGTTATTGTCAAATTTATTCTGTATACGGAGAGTTACGGGCTTAATTTAATTTCTGCAGCGGCCTTTTATATTCCTTTCAATAAAACTTATTAATCTGGAATTGTTTCGTGCACGTCATAACTGGACTTATGATACTTTGCGTTACTTAAATTCTTATAAAACAATACTTAATAAGAAATAATACTTCACATACATGCATATAAAGCAGGGTTTTTCTTAGGATAATGTGCAATATTGTGATCCAAGAATTAATTACGTCGATGAAAGTTGCAAGTGAAATAGTAAGTTGACGCGATAAAAGGTAGAATATAAAGCACGCAACGTTGATGAAATTGCGAAGTTCTTCAAAGGAGATTGCGTACCAACAAGCTCATTGTAAGACGTCCGTGGAGAAAGTAGAATGAAGGTCTGATCGAAATGGCAGAAACAAGCTGGATGTAGGCTTCTATGCGATCTTCTTGGAGATTTATAAGAAACTAGACTAGATTTACCTGCAGCTTCTCACATGATATTTATTTCTGAATAAATGGTCTATGAGACTTTCCGACCTTTGAAATATATCCATGTCAAAAATCAAGTTGATCCATTGCTCTGTTTCTGCGTGAAAGAGTAACAAACACGCTAACGAAATGCTTCCAGATATATATCATTATTTAATTTATAATATTAGTCGAGATCAAATCAGGAACGAGAAGGATTACTGACATATTCCAGCGGATTAGCAAGTTGAAATGGCAGTGAACAGGGCACGTAGCACGGAAGACAGATGACCGATGGGGTTGTAAAGTTCTTGAGTGGAGACCACGTACCGGCAATCGCAGCGTAGGACGTCCACCCACAAGATGGACGGATGACCTCATCAAGACCGCAGGATCGCGCTGGATGCAAGCCGCTACCAACCGGTCTTATTGGAGATCTTTAGGAGAGGCCTATTTCCACCTGTGGATGTCCTATGGCAGAAAAGAAGAAAAAGAAGTCAAAATCAATCGTAAAATGTCCAGCTGTTGACATTTTACGATTGATACCATGATGCTAACTTTTTACCAATCAAAACAAGAAAATGTAGCGCAACGATTCGGCTCGCTATCAGATTTTAATTACAAAATTACAATCCGGGATAAAAACTGACACGCGAATGGACAGATCGGTACATTTTTTATTCATGTCTGACACCATATTGTCCGTTCTGGTGAATAATTCATATTGTAATAGTGACGTGATTGTTTTTAAAATTTACGTTTGTGATAACGATTGGCTAACTGGCTGATTGATATTATAGTTTTAACACATTATTCTTTTATTAATAAACAGTCACACGTGTTACTTGATGTCAAGTTCGTTGAATTAAAGTTTTAGTAAAAGGCTTGTCGTCCTATTGTAATATGGAAGGTTTCTATGCACTCTACCTTTTTGAATAAAATTGATCGTTTGTGTAATCCAACATGTAGTACTTTTCTATTACTTTTATTCATGTTCCATCTCAGTCGCGCATATGGTAAGAGATATAGACGCAATAAAAATGCAAGTCTCAATACTACCACGCTTAGCAGTTGAAACAATTAGAATTATTTAATGGATACCTATGACTTCTATAAACTACTAGCTTTACATTGTATAGACTTCTTCCTCTACCTACATCTTTTGACCAACATTGTTTTTCAATCGTTCAGGACAAGATATCGATAGAAGACGGTCGGTCCATCCTGTCTATCACGCCAACTTCCGAAGCAGACTACGGCACGCTGTCTTGTCGCGCGACCAACCTAGCGGGTCAGCAAGTCGAGTCCTGCCGGTACAACTTATTGCCTGCTGTGAGACCAGACCGACCATTCAACTGCTCTGCGCTCAACCTCACTGATGATTCTGCGGAACTGAGATGTGTAGCAGGTAAGCTATAACAACTGTTCGTAATTTTGATTCCTAATGCAGCTTACGACTTCAAGGTGCACAAAGGAGTTCGAGACCACAGGATTACCTATTATGAATCTTTAGAAGTAGACTGCAGTACGCTATCCTGTCGCACGACTAACCTAGCCGGTCAGTACATCGTGTCCTGTTGGTACAATCTACTGCCCGCGGTTCGACCAGACCGACCGTTCAACTGCTCTACACTCAACCTCACTGATGATTCTGCGGAACTGAGATGTGTAGCAGGCAAATTTCTATAACAACTATTCCACATTTGAATACAAATGCAGCTCACGACACAAGACTGTTATGAATCCTGGCGTAGTCCTTAGAGGTAGAGTACAGTACTCTATCCTGTTGCGCGACTAATCTTGCAAGTTAAAAGGTCGCATCTTAGCCAGTCAGCAAGCTGCCTGCAGGCCGAGACGGGACCGAACGCTTAACCACATTGAGAATTCTGCTGAACTGAGAGCAGTATAGCTATAGTTGAAATAACATCTCCTTTGCATTTGATTGCCAAAGGGTTCGTAAAGGTGTCGTTTAAATACCGTATTCAAAACCGTTTAAAATATCAACTACACATGTGTACAGAGTTTAATATGATTGCACGATTGTTGTAAATATTACAGACTTACCAGGCTTTAAAATGAATATATATAAAATCTATAGCTTTCTAACCTAAAATTTTCTAACCAGTTTTTTTATGTGTATCACTTGTGTTTATCACGAATTATGCTGCCAAATTAGCTCAGTAACAAATTAGTTTAAATGCTTTAGTTTAAAATTCAAGATCGTATTTTAAAATTTTAACACGGAGACCAGACGTAGGACGAAAGTCCGGGACGTCGGAATCGTAGAAGCGTAGTAGTAATTTTAAAAGGAGCTGGGCGGGACACGTGGCAAGACGAAGTGACGACAGGTGGAGCAAGGCAATAACAGAGTGGTGGCCTAAATACGGTAAACGGAGCGTGGGTCGTCCGGCAGCAAGGTGAGGCGATGATATCGTCAATATCTCTGGTCGAACCTGGACACGAATAGCAAAAAATCAAGGCAGATTTTACTACAAGAGAGATTCTTATACCCATCAGTAAAATAAAAGGCTGTTGATGATGATGATGATGATGACTTTAGTTTATAGAATATCAACTTACCTTCCTTTACCCAGGTTATGATGGGGGTCTTCACACAGTATACTTCGTAGAAGCCTGGGAGTCGGGCCACCTTGTGCTGAACGTCTCTACAGCGTCACCAGTGTGGAAGCTCAGAAGCCTTGGCTCCGGAAAGGCGTTGAAGCTGATCTTCTACGCGTACAACGCTAGAGGGAGATCAGAAAGCACCACGTTGAGAATACATACATTGTCAAGATTAGCTTTACATACAGGTATGTTACGTTTAGTGGGCGAGTTTTAGACTTAAAATTAAATTAATAATTGACTGAATAGTAAAACAACGAAGTTTTAAAGGTTTCTCGAATGTATTTAATACGGAACCTTAAAAACTAGCAGTTTTTTTTTTGATAACTTGATCGGTCAAATATCTCTTTTCGAACTGGTTTCGATTTTAATTTTAGCTAATCAAATTTCAAGGAAGTGAATTTTAAGTCTATTTAAATGAAGTCATAATTTAAAAGTTCATAATAAACTTTACAATTATTATTATTGTCGTAACTTAACTTCGTATCAAACTTCAGGTCGATGAAGCGAAACAAATTTTGCAAAGTTGGAAAAATGTTATTTGACTAGACCCGCTAAATAAAAGGTTATACGTAACAGAAATGAAGCCTTAAACTTTTAACTTTTCAACTGCCAACAATAAATAAACAAATTTTACATATAGTTAACATTTTTCTTACGATGCCGATTTTACCTTTACCTATAACTTTAACTTCATGTTCACCAAGATTATTGATATTGATAAAAAAATTACTAAATGGTAATTTGTCTACAAAATGTAGTTTTTACAAACAATTATATCCCATTTCATCAATTCTCGACATTATTTTAAAATTATGACCTCGCTTCTTCGAGCAAATACCTACAGAGCCACAGTCCCGTGAAAGTAATAAAAAATAACTGAGCGCCGTCTTCGATATTTACATTAAATAATTCACAAAGACCCGTTTTTTGAATCTTCGAATCTTGATTATGTCACCTAATTAGAGCTTCTAACCGAGCACTTTAGCATCGCACAGCGTTGTAGTCGCATTGCAATCGCCTTACGACTAACTAATAAGCCTGCCCACTACGTAACTTGGGCAGGGTTTAGCTCGTACACTTTACTGCACAATTTTGACTCTACAGATATTTGCTCGAAGCTACGTTAACAACAAATTAGTGAAAATATTTAAGTATATTTTATTTTCCAGAAGTCAAAGCAGCCCACGGTGGTGTGGATGTCAACTGGATCCTCGGCATCATCTCAGGAGTGGCTGGCACTCTCATTGTAGTGATCATAGTAGTCATGTTGGCGAAAAAACGCCAGCATCATCCTGTAGAATATATAGGTGAGAATATTACAGATGTCGCACCTGAATTTTATTGGTAGTCTACAATTTTGTCATATTTGTCAATTTACACATGCCACAGAACAATTTTTCAATCCTGTTGATATTAAAATTTATTGACCATTCAAGACGGAACGGCATAGCGTTAAGCTTAGCACGGTGTGTGAACATTCAAATGTTAAAATTCAAACGACAATGTTTCAACATAGGTATTTTTTTAGGGTTCCGTACCTCAAAAGGAAAAAACGGAACCCTTATAGGATCACTTTGTTGTCCGTATGTCCGTCTGTGTGTATATCAAGACTCTTTATCTCGGCAACGCGTAAAGATATCGAGTTGAAATTTAAATTGTATACGTATATAATTATGGTCTCTTGCAGTTGTGTATAAGAAAAACTTCTCAGTTATCGTTTAAAAAAGTTAGAACCGTTTATGTCTTAATAAACTGAATATTTCGCCACTCACAAAAATCAAAACCTACAGGGTACTTCCCGTTGACATAGAATTACGAAATTTGGCGAGAAGCATTGTCTCAAAGTACACATATAGGAATAAATCTAAAAACTGTACATTTTTATTTAAATCACATAAAAACAGGGCCTCAAAATTCACAAAATATGGGTTCAAAATTCAAAGTGAGTAAATCGTATCATGTAAAAGAACTTGATTAGCACATGCCAAAACATATTTTTAATTATATTAACAATGTGTAATTTTCAGTGTATGACAAGAAAAGCGAAAAAAAAACTTTTTTGTCCATGGTTATAGCATAGAGATTTTAACAACTTACCTACCAATTTTGTGATTTTTTTGGATTTGTGCGGAACCCTCGGTGTGGGAGCCTGACTCGCACTTGTCCTTGCACTTGGTTTTTTTTCTATTTAGCACGGAACAAAAACTGACCCTATTTTATTGCTGAATCCGAAACAAAACACATTTTAACCTTAAATAAACATCGTTAATATGACCGGCAAGAAACTTTTGCAACTCTTTACAAACTCAATAAAACATCACACATTGAGAAAATATACCTACCTACGTACATATAACTAGGTTTTCTTTGTGTACTTTGGCTCAAATCCTATTGTTTGCCAGAGCCTGAAACACCAAACAGTCATCGACTTCGCATTTTTTCTTTCCGCCGAACAGTGCACAGTTGACGTCAAAGCTAAGAGACTAGATATTTACCGGACACCACGCGCTCCATTCCGTACAAATCGCAAAATCAGACCATCAATCCTCCGCACTGATCTTCGATTGAAAAGTTAATAAAACGCCGGCTCCGGAGTGACGAAACATCTGCAGTTTCGTCCGGGCATAAATCAGAATCCCGAATGCAGTGGCCGCCGTTCTAAAATTCCGGTCACGAGAAGCCGGAGCCGGCAAACTGCCTTCGATGCCGGAGCCGTTCGATTTATTTGCGGCTGACGGTTGCCACCAATCTTTTATATTGACGTTTTATTACTTTTGCAACTTACGCTCCAGATATTTCGAAGGAAATCAATGGAAGGTAGACCTACTTACGTACTACCTTCTTATTAAATTACGTAAGTTAATGGATATTTTACGACGGTGCGTTGTGATTTATTAACACGTCTTCAGTAACCGTTTATGATGCTAATAAACTGGAACGTTCATTTTCAAAGAGCACTTTGGAGAATGGCATACGTAATGAACAGTTTTCTAAGTGCTAGGGAATTCAATTGCTATTTGCTATTGTAGTAAATCTTTTAGATTGTTCTGTAACGAGTGCGTATGTACTGTAACAATACGAAATATGTAATTTTAAGAATAACATTGAATAAAAGTAAATGTTTCAAATTGCCATAGAGCACTTCGTTTTCATAAAAGTTTATATTATTTAGATTTCAGATATAATATTTTTGAAATTTTATCTACGTTTATCATAGAGCCAAGAATACTATGTATTTATAAACCTGAAAGTGGAAATATATCAGTGAAAATAAAATCGCGTTTTTTATATTACAGTACAACTAACTCTGTGTAATATATCTATAGTAGAGTAGGTATCTGAATTTACAGATAAAATTTTCGTGTACTTCTATGTAATTTTTGTTTTGCTAAACGTTATTAATACAATAGAGAATGTATCAAAAATTTGTAAAGAAATAAGTCTAACAATTTCTTCAAACTCAAGCGTTGATGAAACAAACTAAATACTAACTTAGATGAGGCGTGTAGTCTGTATTTCAGCGTATATATTTTGCAATATGTACGCTCTCTCTATTTTGGTAAATGTACGAGTTCCACCTTGCAACTTCCGCTACAGGAAATTGAGGCAGACATTCTATCACTGGATTTTCAAAAACTCACACACGGTGCTTTTAAATTTATTTTTCAATACAAGCATACACAATGTTTTTTTGCGTAGTATACAATTATTATTTTTATCACTAGCTCTGCTCCGCGGTGTAACCCGCGAGAAAAAAGAAGTCTATGTGTTATTCCAGGGTATAAGTTATATCTTTTACAAATTTTATCCAAATCCTATTAGCTGTTTGTGAGTGAAATAGTAACAAACGTCCATATATCCTCATAATTTTCCGTACTTATATTATTTATTATAGTAGGATTACAAAATATTAGTAGGACTTACCTACAATCTATTATATAAATTGCCATGGGGATTTCATAAAATTTCATTCAAAACTAAAAATCATTTTTTATTTTTACCTCAATATCGGTATTGTTTGTGACATTATCCAAAACAGCTACTTGTAATTAATTACCTATTATAAAATGTGCTACCATAATAATGATTTACATCCAGCAATTTCTAAGCTTCCGCTTTTACAAACACTCTTTTGCCATCAAAATTATTGCTTCGTTAAAAAAGGTTTGCTTTGAAATTCACTACACAATTCGCTAAACGCCTCACAAACCCCGCCAAGTTCAAACCTTTAAATCGTGCCAAAAACTCGTCTCACTCCGGCGTCAGTTTTGCCATAAAATTTACCGTAGTTCATTGTATCTTACAGACGATTCTCACGCAATCCCACAGTTTGGTATGCAACGTACAATCAAGCGTAATTTCTATGATATTGAACGGATTGAAACCGTCTCATACAATACAGAATTTGGTATTTGAATGTCTTGGAACACGCCACGGAGTAAACCTGGTTACGTAGAAATATTTTTGTGATATTACACAAATACTAACGTTATTTATCATCATCGTCCTATCAACTATGTGAAGTCCATTGTTAGATAATATGTACCAGCCTTTTTAATAGTCCACTGCAGGACTTAGGCCTACCAACGAAGGGTGATTGGGCCATATCCACCACGCTGGCCCAGTGCGGGTTGGTGGATTCACATACGCCATCGAATTTCTTCTACGGATGTA
Organism: Hypomecis punctinalis; assembly: GCA_949316475.1. Taxonomy (NCBI): domain Eukaryota; kingdom Metazoa; phylum Arthropoda; class Insecta; order Lepidoptera; family Geometridae; genus Hypomecis; species Hypomecis punctinalis. The sequence goes on from OX438804.1 coordinate 24,063,249, forward strand.
TGCAGGTTGCCTCACGATGTGTTCCTTCACCGAAAAGCCAGTGATGTGAATAAGCCGTGGTGGTCTAGTGGTAGAAACACCCGACCTGCAATACTGAGGTCGTGGGTTCAAATCCCGATCCCGTACCAATGAGTTTCTTTGGAACTTATGTACGGACTTTCACATCAGATAATATAGACTTCCGCAATAATTTCTTAATAGGATTATTTCTTTAACGCGATTTTTTCTAATTAGACTAGAGTAAAAGTAGACAGACTCTCTAAGCTAAAATTTAAACAAATATACTTACCCTGCAATTGATCGCACGTAGTTTCCATTCGATATCTATTCCATTTTTACCTGTATCTATCATAAACCTTAAAACATTAACAATATATTTTAACAAAGTTCGATGAGCGAATAATTTTGACATAAATAAATAATTATTGAGATAAATAATTAAAATGTGAAATGACAACAAATACTACAAAAAAACACACGCAAGTTCAAAGAATTGCAAAAACTTGCATAACTGAGATACGCAACTTTTTTCGCAAGTTTCTTGTTCACTTACCAAAATCAAACTCTATAATCAATAATCAATAATCAAATTTATTAATAACGCCAAGTTACAAGTCAAAATATGTACACTATATGTGTCATAATTACAAAATATAAAAGTTACAAATTATAATTTCTTAATATTATTGTAAATAATAATGTTACAGAGGCAACAATAATCACGTATATAATCTTAGATAAATAATTCTAGTTTAAAATAATTACTTCTGGTAATTTCATTAAATCAGATATGTCATAAAATAAATGTTGTAGAAGCCATGTCTTTAATCTGTTTTTAAATACATTGACGGAAGATGCGCTACGCACGGGAGCAGGTAATCTGTTATAGACAGCAGGGCCACAAATATATACCGATTTCTCAGACCTGACTAGCCTGTACCTCGGGGTTGCGAGCAGATCTTTCCTACGATTACTTCTCAGATTCAGTCTGGAGTACTCGCCTCGTGATTCAAACAAATTTAAATTTTTATGTGTGAACAAGGCAATTTGTAAAATAAGCTCACACGGCAGAGGCAAAATGCGGAGCTCTCTAAAGAGCTCAACGCACGAGACGTCGTCACGTACCCCAAAAATGGCACGTACAGCACGCTTTTGCATTATAAAAACTCGCTTCCAATCTGCAGCGCGACCCCACAACTCCAACCCATAGGTGACGTTACTATGGACGGTGGCAAAGTAACATGAGCGCACGACTTCGCGAGAGGCGGTGCTCGCGAGCCGCCGAAGCGCAAAACATGAGCGGCCCAGCTTCCCGCACAGGTCGTTTATCTGCGTCTCCCACGTCAGCGCACCGTCCATGTGAAAGCCTAACAGTTTTGTGCTTTTTACTTGTTGGAGTGTGGTGCTACCGATCACCACCGAGTAAGATTTTGTAGGCTTACCATTGAGGTTGAAAGACATAAAACAGGTTTTCTCTGTGTTTAACGCCAATCCATTTGCTCTGAACCATTTTTCAAGGCTGTTCGCGACTGAGTTGAGCTTAATTTCAAGTTGGTGACTTGTCGGTGCCGAAATAACGGCGGCGACGTCGTCGGCGTACATGTAGATTTCAGCATTTTCAATGGCGCCAGGCAAGTCATTAAGGAGGAATACAAACAGCGTATTAGAGAGACACGATCCCTGCGGAACGCCCATGGTGTTCTGTAACTCTGAAAAAACTACGCGTCCTCTATCTCCTACAACCACCTGTGACCTATTAGACGTAAACGAGGATAAAACGAGCCCAGGTGGGCCGCGAATTCCGTAATGATCCAATTACTTGGCGACGAGGGCGTGGTCGGCCGTGTCGAAGGCGCGCGAGAGGTCGCAGCAGAGCAGAGCAACGTGCTGCCCGACCTCGCGCGCGCCCAGTACTTTCCACACTACCTCGCGCACAAGATCGGTGGTAGAGCGGCCTGCACGATACGCATACTGTCGCTCGGATAATACATTACGGTCCGCTGCGAAGTTCAGGAGCCTTCTGTTTAGACCGGCTTCGAAAACTTTGCTGATGGCCGGGACTAAGGATATAGGACGGTATGACTTAAGATCAGCTTTCTTTCCCTTTCCTTTGTAAAGCGGGCTTATTTTCACTTTTTTAAGAGCCATGGGGTATATACCATTACGCATACATTGATTAAATAAATGACTTATAATGGGTGCTATAGATGTTATGGCGTTTTTAAGCACCTGTGCAGATATACCATAAAAGTCGGCGCTCTTTTTTGATGCAATGCGCTTGGTAGTTATGGTGTATATCTCGGAAGGTGAAAAGGGTTCCAACCTGAGAGACGCATCACTCGCGGCAGAGCCGCCACCGAGCGCCTCCAAGGCGCGGGCGCTGTCTGCGGCGTGGGCGTCACACCTATACGCTGCTGTCGCGAATTCTTGATTCAAAGAATTTACTAAATCTGTCTTCGTGTTGAAGGGTTGACCGTTCTCATTTCGCACGAGATCAGTGAAATCGACCTTCTCACGGTTACTACGGCCTAGCTCGGAATTAATTACCTGCCACATTCTTCTGGGATTCTCCCGAATTATGTTAGAAAAGTAATTAATTCGTTTTTCTTTAAGTAAGGAATTATATTTACGAGAAAGCTCCGTGCATTTATTACGTAGCGCTTCGTTAGTCGGAAAGACATTTTTTAGGTGTAACGCATCGTTAAGGAGATGTCTGAAATTATGTATTTCCGTGTCGACCCATTGTCCACCACCGAGATTTGGTTGCATTATCAATGGAAAACATATTTTGTGTTTATTTGTCAATACATTAATCAGGTGTTCAGCTAAAGAGTGACAGCAATTATTAGCTTTAAGGATAATTTCGTCCCAGTCAACTGACTCGAGCGCCATACTAAACTTATTAAAATTTGCTACGGTGTAGCTCCGACCCGGACGATGCGCCGGCGCGGGTGCTACGCTCCGCGACAGGGTGAGGCGTTGGGCGTTATGGTCGCTGAGCGGCTCGGTACTAATGTCAGCAATGCCTGCGACACGTTCCACAGGGATATTTGTGTATACGTGGTCTAACAGTGTGCTAGTGCTTCCCACTTGAATTCGTGTAGGATTCTCGACTAACTGTCTGAAGTTGTAGCTCCCAAGCATGTCTACCAGCTGTTTTTGAGCGCTAGACTGGTATAGAAAATCGATGTTAATATCCCCTAAAATAACAGACTGTAATCCTTCGTCGGTGATTTTGCGAAGAAGGTTCTCAAACAACCCGAGGTATTCCGAGTGGCTAGTCAGGTTAGAATGGTATATTCCTACAACAAGAAGGTTGTCGTCAAGTATATAATCGGCACAAATGTCAAATATTTGTTCCTGCGACAAGTCGCAGTAGTCTTGCCGATTGATAACCTTGGCATTTGAACGCGCGTAGATGCAACTTCCGCCGTGCGCAATACTTTCTCTACAACTAAATGAAATTAAATTATAGTTACACAATGTGACAGAAACTAATTCACATTTTCGAAGCCAGTGTTCTGATATGACCAATATATCGCAGGACAGCTCCCTAGTTAAAAGTACTTCTAGCTGCTTAGTTTTGTTTCTGATGCACCTTATGTTTTGATGACAAATTGTCAATTGCTTATCGCGCGGTGAACGGTTAACCTGTGCGTGGTGGGGGCGTCGCGGTACACACGACGTCAGCGGCAGCGGGGCGCGCACGCAGGTGTCGTCGGGGCGCGCCTTCCGCTCGCCCGGCGCTCCTACGAAACCACTCGCTGATTTCCGTACCAGCCGGCCAGATCTCGGCGCTCATGAAGAATTCGAAGTGTTTGGCCGGTACTGATAAAACAAATGATGAGTAGTGGTTGTGACTTAATTTAAGTTTTTTTGCTTGGTAGTTATCACAGATTTTTTTTTTATTCATGTACGACACAATCGACTCAACGGTTGTGTTGGGCGCGAAAAAGCATCCGTGAATTTTGCGTACGCGTTCAACAGTTATTAATTCTCCGTCGTTAGTTCCGCAACCTTTGATAACGGTCCGCTTAGGATTACCTCGGCGTGCCTTGGCCCGGCGATTACTAACTGTCTCCCAGCCCGCATCTCCAGTGTTGTTGACGGTGGTGGCACTGGCTAAATCTGATGTCATACGATTTCCTAGTGCAGCATCTACGGCTGACACATCTATGGGTGGAGCGGCCGGCGGTGCGGCCGGCCGCGGACTGACGCGCTTCCGAGTGTCGCAGCTCGCCGCGGGTGCGGCGGCGGAGGTCGGTGTCAATGAGTGCGTAGAACCGGTCGCGTCGCGCGTACGTGCGTGTCGCTGCGGCTCAGGCGCTTCTCGTGTGTGCTGTGGTGGCGTCGATGTGTGCGCCGGCCTAACAGCGGCCGTCGCAGCGCATTTTTTGAGTGTGCCGTTGTCTACCTCCTTAATAGATGTAACAACCTTTTCTTTTTCTTCCATTTTTTTCACCTGTTCCCTGAGGTACTTTACTTCTTAGAGAACACAGCTCAATTTCTCCTCGAGTGGCGTCACAAATTTTGCTAGTAATTTTTCAAGGGATTCTAGTGTTGATTTTGCCATTTTTGCGGAAACGCGGCTATCCACACGGGTGGGTGTGACTGTGAAACGCAACCGACCGGCGCGAGCGCAAGTGCAAGACTATAGTCCATACATATTCGATCGTATTCTATGCTTCAACCAAGAACACAGGTTTGTATCAGAAAGCACCGGCGCGGCGACCGCGGCCAGACTGGCGGGGGTCGGGCGTCATGGTAATGCCTGGTTTCTCAGCGTGCGCGCTTCCAAACATAGTGAATATTGATTTTAAATTAGATTTTTTCGAAACTGGTACATTTTTGGTGAAAACTAATTCCAGGATTTTTTTTGTATGCTTGTTGAAATAACGTGCATTTATTTTTGTAACCATGTCTTTACTCGTTACTGAATAAAGTTGACTCATTTCACCCACGTGAACGTTAAAATGAGCGTTTTTTTAGGAACTTCATGATTTTTTTCTATCGAGCCGAATTTATTCAATTGTGTTTCTGCTCCCGACATTTACTAGAATATTTTGTGAACATTCTAATTACATAAAAATATTTCATTTATGAATCGTTTATAAAGGTTAAGTTTTGAAAATTCGAAACTACGAATCACCAAATTTGGAACGTATTTCATCTTAAGTATATTGCCTGAAGCAGCATTTCCCGGACGCTACTCTTCTCTACAACGTTGCCGGCCACACCGCCTTGTTGTCTTTTCTGAATTCCTTTAAAAAATGCTTACCTTCTTAGGAACAAAACTACCAGAACATTTTTGTGCTATATTTGTATTTTACATTTGACTTTCAAAACTGAGACCAGGTACAGACAACAAGATAAATGTCGTTCTTAGAGGAGCATAATGTATAAGTACGGTTTTGATTTCTGTTCCTAAAAAACCTAAAATGCTGATAAAAATCTCAATTATATTTAGAACCAAGCAACCGATTTACATACGCCGCGCTCCGTCTCAAACGTGCCGTACAGAGAACGACACGGTAAACCCCTAAAATAAATAATTATTACGAATTTTGAACAAGTCGATTTTTCCAGTTCAGTCCATAGGTCTACGCTTAGTGTCTACATATTCAGTATTCAAAGGTCTAAAACGTATGTTAATTGAAAGTAAAGAAAGCATAACAGTAAAAACTTTTCACCTAAAACCTTTTTCTGTGCCAGCTTTGTACCAGGCAATGTTTAGGGCTTAAATATTTTATGCCGCCGATATCGTGCCTCGAAATGGATGTTGACACGAAATCGATGGGGAAATGGGATTGTAATTGTTTGTCGCTTCTCTTCTCATATTTTTGGTGCCAAATAGGTACGTATCGTATTTTCCTGTCACCGTGTTTTTACACCTGAGTGCTGCGAGTACAACGTTTACCAAAATGTATCTGTAGCGTAGGTTGGCGTGATCCGATCAGTGAAGTGAAATTAGACAATGTAGTAACCGTTTGCGATGGCACTTAGTCATTGAATGAATGACCACTAGACCACGGGTGACATTAACACCAAAAAAAAAGCCAAGTACACCAAAGAAATGACGTTACGCGGAATTTTAACGGGCCACATCTTCATAATTTTTTGTTGACCGACGAAACCGTACTCAATTCGACGCATATATATATATATATATTTTTTTTATGTATAACCATAACTTTTTTTTAGCTGTCCGATTTCAATAATTCTTTTTTTATTGGAAAGAAAATCTTCCAAATTGGTCCCATTTAAATTTTATCGAAATCGGCTTTGTTGTTTTTAAACTTTCGCGATTTGAACACATTATTATTATATACTACGGATGAGGAGGTATTTAATTACCTCGTAATTTTAGTGCGCGATTAGTCCCATAATATATAATAATAATGGCCAAGCCATTTTTGATAAATCAACAATAATATGAAAAATGCTACATCGATTCGTGCGAAATATTCGCGAATTCTGTACACGGGTGAAGTCGGTCATGCTAATTTTTGCAAAAAATAATCTTATTTAATTGACAAAAGAAAAAATACGTGTTTAATATTTTTTCATAATCTATCTGACGAACTCATTATTATTTTAAGAACACACACACTCATATTAAAGTATCTATTCATCATCAGCATATAAGTCATAACACGGTAGCTGAAGGGACACTGAAGGCGTTCTCTATAGATTTTCAATAAATCCGATTGAAAAAGACTTGCATCTCGCAGGTTCTTATAGACTCAATTAGGACTGCTGACCACATTTTCTGTGGAAATTTTAAGGCGCTGCCCAAAGACAAAAATCTGTAAAACGTCATGTTTTTCGTCGCACAGTTAGGCGTAACTGTTACTGATACAAACTTGGAAAAAATACAGAGCACACAATAATAGTTCACAAGAAAGAATTTTACAATAATATTGCAAAAAAATTATCTAGTATCTTGAAAAAAAATCACAAAAAAAAGCTTCAGAAAAAAATCTTTTGTTTCGCATTTCTCAATATTTAGATCAATAACTACTATATTTTTTGTAATCATAAAATAGAAAATTTACTAAACTAAAGACATATCTATATTTTTAATGCAAACACGGCTTCATTTCTTTTTAAACGAACTAAAACTCGAATTCTAATCTCGAGTTTCGTCTAAAAACAAACGACACGCGATTTTAGACTCTATTTGTATTATACAAGAAAGACATTATTGTAAAATACCTAAAAGTTTACTATTGGAGCGTCTTAAGCTGCGTTTGCCTTGATTTTAGCAAATTCACTCGAAAAATTAATTAAATAAATAAATAAATATTGGGGGACATCTTACACACGGTTTATTATCACAATTATCTATTAAATATACAGATATCGATAAATAATAAATGGATAATGCAGTTGTCACTTGAGGTAGTTCTCAACCACAAAAATGCGTGGAAAATCTTCCAAACTGCTGCCATAACTGTCAAATAAGTATTGCCATTTGACGTTCCTTGTCTAAAAATCCGACGACCACCACCTAATCAAGATATATTCAATACCTCTTTTTAACTCGTGCCATATAAAATCGATGCATCTCTTTCGGATTTTCTCGATCGACCATATTATCTCTCTGGTATCTTTGTGATTATTAGATACAATGTTGTAAATAAAAACTTTAATCATTTTTTTTTCTATTAAAGTAGAATTTTAAGATTCTATTTTGGTTGCAGCTCCTTCACAAACTACGAAGACGTACAAAACCACTATAAACAACGGCACCCACTCGCCTCTCCAGCCTGACGACAAAAACCCGGATGTAGTGCCCTTAGGAAAAGGTGAGAAATTTAATGATCACTACAATTTTTTTTCTCTATTATATGCCTCAAATTCACTCTACCGTATCTTTTAGTAAAGAACTACTTATCATCAAGAACGGACGCAACTTGAAAAGGATTGGGTGTTGTCGAAAAATAAAGTCATTACTTTTGACAAAAAACGAAGGACTGACTTCAAACCTACATATTGTTAGACTCAAGTAATTTAAGAGCAAATTGTGAGAGAATCTTTACAAAATTTTCCTCTGTTCTTAGTTTATTTTTTAATCTTCTTTTGGCATTATAATTATTTCGTTAATCTACTGGAAGTGCTTCAAAGCCATTCTACGTACTTTTCTACATATTAAAAAAGAGAGTGAATCACTCCAAAAATGGCAATGAATCAAGTAACATACAAACAAAATAAAAGGCATAAATATACGTTGAACTGAGAACTCCCTCCCTTTTGGAAATCAGGTGAATATATATCTACAGATTCCTTCATAATGTAGTACTATGAATGCAATGAAGATTTCCACCCTTCAAAAGAAAAATACCCGAAACGCCTGCTTCAAAGCATTTTTGTTTCATTTTCCTCCCCTTTGCCGCCATATCAATAAATATCATAAAAATAACCGACTAGGGTGACATCCTCGTTTGGAAGATAGTAAATATCAACCAACAGAGTTGTTAACTCGGGATGGGAATTAATGGCATCATCCGAAGCCGGTGTTGCATGCATATCCTGAGGGAAATCACGGGCTAAATGGGATTATTTGTAACGGTTACCACTTGCCGTTGGGGGTGTCTGTGGAATTATTCCTGAGTCAAACGTCTTTGAACTTCTATTGAGGATATGTTAAGAAAATGACTTGGGTAAAGACTTCGAGCAAATATCTATAGAGTCACAATAGTGCAAAAAAAGTGTCCGAGCCAAAAATCTGCCCAAGCTATATACTGGGAAGACTTTAGTTAGTCGCAAGGCGATTGCAAGCCGACTACAACGCCGCGCGATGCCAAAGTGCTCGGATACAAGCTCGAATTAGGTGACATACCGTCGAGATTCGAGAAAACGGGTCATTGTGAATTAGTTAATGTAAATGTCCCAAGTGGCTGTATGGCGGCGCTCGGACATTTTTTACTACTTTCACTTTGGGACTGTGGCTCTGTAGATATTTGCTCATAAGATAGAGATTTTTATTTTTGTAGATTTGCTGAACGTCCCACTTTTTACACACCTGCCTTTTCTTTTTTTTGCACGCATAGAATATGACAAATATTTACCTACTCTATCTTGACAGATATTTCTGTGACTCTACAACTTTGACCACTTCAAGAAAAATGTGAAAATAGGATGGATGAAAAAGCAAAACATTTGCCTTAAATTGAGGGTCCCAATTGTTTTGAACGTGTAGTCATGTCGGAAGCCTAAAGGAGTCTTAAAAAATCTGAGATTAGGGCTGTCTCTTCGGCCTATGAGAGCTTACTCAGAAGGTGTATGAGCTTTGTTTTTCATAATACATTCTCAGTTTTTGAATTCATTTTTAATTCAGTAAATATTTTCCATAATTATGTTTCTTTACTCGACGTCACTCACCGCCTGCCTCACAATTATATCGCATGAGACGATAAAAATCTTTACATTTCAATGTATTCGTGCAAACTCTACCTTGTTATTATTATATTTATGTAGTTATATTTAGCAAAACTTGACGTGGAAAATATTTTATATGGGAATCCATGCAAGTCTTTGAAACTATTAAATATAATAAAAAGTAATCCAGTTCAAATGACAGATTTCGAAACTGCCTGTAATTAGGTTCATGGAATGGGTACTGAAGGTACTAACAAAAGACTAAGTTTTTCATTTCTGCTAAGTTAGCTCATTTTTTTATTGCGCTGTAATTTAACTGTACCGACCTTATAGTCCATTGCTCAGCTAATTTGAAAGTCGCTACTATACCGGGATACCGGGCCGGACTTGAACTCATGTCTCACGCTTGTAAGGCGTGTGTTCTTATAATAAAGCACCAGCTAGCCACGCTATACGACTTATTTTTTGTCAAATTGGTTGATAAAATGGAGACCGTGGTGCGTACGCTAGCACGAATAAAAGTATATGAATTATAAGCTATAGCAAAATTGCTCATAATACATGATGGAACACTTGCCAACAGATTTGAACTACTCTAGAGACACGGAGCGGCCGCCCGACCCGCCCCCATACGGCGCGGTGGTGTCTCCTCTAGTGGGGCTGTCGAGGAGTGCTCACAGCTTGCAGCAGCATGAAGTTCGGTCGGTTCACACGCCTATCACGCCAGCGTCGGACGCTCAGGTAACTAATTTAAAAAAAAACAATTAAATCTGTTGTTTTGCCTTGTCATATTCGCAGAAGTAGCCTACTGATATCATAAATATTCTGTCGTTTAGTTGGTTCTTTGCAAAGTTTTCCTTGCAAAACACGTAACGTATGACGTGCATAGGTACTAGTAAGTTATTAAAGGAAGATGTACTCGTACCTAGAGGTCCAAAATTACTGGGAACCATTCTGGTGATGAGACCTTACCCAATATATTATATCCCTATGTAATGCAAAAAACAAAAGCACGCAACAAACAATTAAAACCGTTGGCGAAAAGTTTTTTTTTTCAAATTCAATAACTCTCAATAAGTTTATTTATTAGTTTATAGAACGGTTTTTTGTATACTAAAGTTTAGGTATAATGATGTAAAGGTGCAGAATAAAGTAGATACGTAAGATACGTACGTAAGTAATAAAGTAGATAAGGCCTAGACACTAGAATGTGTCCGATGTGTAGAGGAGTAAAAATACATCTCTATGTCTATACAGTACTATGTACCCTATGTCTATACAGGCACTGCGTCTGTGCAAAATGGTTGCCAAGAATACAAAACACAGCCATCGGAGTAATATTTAGTCAATTCCATCCAAAACTATTGACCTGTGCAATAACCGCACCCTAAATTGCTGTCGCTTCAAAAACCTGCCACTACGGTTGCCAAATTAAGTTTGTATTGCTTTTGCTAACCAAACAAAAACTCGGCAGAGTATTGGCACGCTGGCGGACGACCGGCGGAGCGTGACGAGCGGGACGCTGTCCCGGAGACGAGAGGTCGTCACGACGAGGACGCCGCTTTTGGCAAACGCGAGAGAGAGCTGCGTCTAGTCTATTTTGTACTAAGCTATAGGTATTTAGGTATATTTTACCTTCAGTGAACGAGCACTCGTCATCGCTGCGGGAACCACACACTGCAAAAACGTCATATATAATAAATAATGTTTATTAATTCAAAAAACATTGGTTGTATGTAAAGTCGGTTCACGGATTTTACGTGATAACATGATAGTCGTTACAAACCAAACGCGTAGGCCGATCGTGCCTCCTTTGCTGTGATCTCGATTGCGTGTTCGGCTCAGGTGTAACGTGACAATGAGTCATGCTTTTACGTGCGTGCAGCCGGCGTTCATCATTTACTAGGGCGACCTGTGTTTTGGGATCTACGATCTTCCTTAGTAGATTCAAAGACAAACAGCTATGAATTATTTATCTAAAACATTAATATACTTAATCCCACACTAGAGCTTTTATTTTTTCTTATTATTGAGCAATCTGTGGCGTGGTAACCAATTTTTTAAATCACCTACAGCATAATTATTATATTTTGATAGAAATATGGGTAGTTCAATGTTGACAGGTTTGTGATGTTGCATACTATTTCATATTATTATGAAGATTAACAACTGAAACGCGTGCGGCTCTTGCGTGGTGGACGGGTGTGCGCTCACTCTTATATTTTTTCCCTTTAGAGATGTGTAAACGTGACATGTTAATAATAGTATCTGAAGTCATAGCAGAGCCTCGTCCACATCAACTATATGCTGTAGTGGTCACTTTATATTTTTAAATTTCAACTATTTCGAAACTAAATAATTTCAATACAAATATGTAGGTTGTTTCATAAAAAAAAAACAATTTAACAAGCCACGTTTACATATACGAGTACAGCAGTTTTGTTTAAAACTATGTTTCTGTGTTTTATGTTGAAGGCAATGTGATTTCTAATTTCCTCCAGGCTTGATAATAAAATAAATCCTGTAAAAACTAGTTCACTGGTTAGATAGTAATGACTGGAATTGGCTGAAATAGAAATATAAAAAGGGAAAATGTTAGACTATTCTAAATACCTACTCACATAATAATGAGGTGAGGTAAACTGGAGGTACAAGTACATAGTATTATTATATCTTCTTTGGTACAAGTTATGCTAACAAAACATGAAATAATTCTTATTTTTGAACAGAAGCGTAACAAACTTCTTGTCATTGAGTCTAACCGAATTAACTGTACGGCTTTAGCAAAAATTTGGATTTCTGAAACGTAATATATTGTAGACTCTGAAATTTCTTCATTTTTTGTTTAAACTGACTTGAGTCAGTCACTATAGCATTTAGTATGGTAATCACTACAGCATTTTTTTTTCGTAGAACTTTAAAAAAAAAAACGAGAAAAATTAGATAAGATAACAGAGCAAAAAACATACACAGTTGAAAACCTTTTCTTTCTTAGAAGATATTTAAAACTGTAGAATTTTCCAAGACCCGAGACAATTTCTATCAAAATTACAACAGCGCCTTTAATGGGCGTAGTATTTATTTAATACCTGGAAATTTTCCTGTATTATCTTCGCTAGAGCAATTTTCACGCATCATGATGTCCTGCTATATTTTTTTTTTCACCTCCATGTACAACTGTACGATATTTACAAGAACGTCTCCTTTTCAAAATCTAAACATTCACGTCGCCTCCAACATAAATTACACAGTTCAAAAATTAAATTAAATGTAAAAGTACACTTTATGAATGAATTAGAATTAAGTAAGTCACATTCAAAATGTAAATGAAAGATAAGGCTAGCCTAAAAAATAAATGAACTAGTTAGGCACTGTCTCAAGTCTAGAAAATTGTATAAAACTGTTCATAAGTCTTATCTTTATTTGTTTTTATAAATTAAATTTACTAAAAGATATCACGAATTAGAATATTTTTAAAATATAATTTATTATACGAAGTGAATACGATAAAACTTCTTGTATAGGAAAAAAAATAAAATAAGTAATTAATAAACACTGAAATTGTATAAATATTTAGGCCTAATTACAAAAGTAATATATTAATAATTTAATTTTTAACCACGTTTTTATTACCTAAAATGTTTTAATTAATTTACAATAAAAATGTTAATTTTTTTAAATTCACACATACTATTAGGAATATTATGGCTTGTTATTAGGTAAATTTTAATGTGTTTTCTTAAACAATAAGAATATACGCCATACAAGAAACGCCATTGACCTTTTTTTCTACTCGATAAAACTTTAGTTAATTCAAAGTAGTTATAACTTATTAAGTTTTTAAAGTAATTAACACTTTCGAAGTGAAATATAGCGGTAATCAATGACTTAATTGCAAATTTTTTTGCAAGACAATTAAATGCAAAAATTTAGTTAATCATCATTTACAAAATAAGCTCATACTTTTGAAGTCTATAAAGTTCAAGGTTTGATGAACATTTACAATTTATTTGCTATCTTGACTAAATATATTTTTGTTAGACTGACGACTTATTTTGGTATTAATTTTAAAGATGTTTTTTTACTACATATTTAGGTATATTTCAAGTTTTATTTAACAAGTTATTTATGAATCCAATTATCCACATAGATTAAACGGCATAAAAATGTTTATTCAGGGACAAGAAGGTCAAAATTTAAATCATAAACGTTATTTTTATTTAAAATCTAATTGTTAGAGTTTCCTCCTTAATTTAAATGAAAAATGAATTCACTGTGATGCTATTTTAAATTTAAATAACGTACTTTTAATTAAATCCTTTAAGAGTAAGTACACATAATTGTAAATAACTGTAAGTATTTAGTGGAAACAATGAAATATAGTTAAAAACTAACGAAAATAAAATGACGACTTGTTAACTAAATCTTTTATGTATCAAATTATTTTATTATCTTATGATGAAATATTAAGTATTTTTTAAGACTAAGGTATTATATTATTATGTTTTAATATGTTAAAGTTAATTTTGTATAGGTGACTTTTACTAGGTATTTGACTGATATTTCAATAAATAAAGATGGTTTCACATTTATTACATTTCACTTAATGCTGCGTTTACATTCAAATAAATTTGACAGGGAAGTGAGTCAGCTGCTCAGTGCGCTCATTGCTCTGCTGCTGCCTTTATTCTTTCAGTATCAGCCATTGAAAGACAAAAGACACAGAAAAGTCCTATAGTTGAAAGTTTGAACTCAAGATTCCCGAAAAATGGCGTCGGCAATAATAAATAGAAACTTTTATGCAATCAACGATAAAACTTGACATGTGACATTTAAACTACTGATCATATGTCAATGTGAATAATAAACGCCAAATTACTTCAAAGCATAGCTTAGAGCTTAAATTTTGACTGCCTCGGTGGCTCAGTGGTTAGTGACCCTGACTTCTGGGTCAAATAAGCGTGGGTTCGATTCCCACCCAGGGCAAGCATTTAAGTGATGAATACCTATAGGTGTTTGCTCTGTGTTTAGGTGTTATTTAGGTACTATCTATACAAGGTAATTTCTAATCAATTAGTATCCTTCTAGGGGCTTATTCTGTACATCAAAACTAACTACTTTTGTTCTACGACTTTCGTCATAACTTTAAAAAAATCAGCTGTTCTATACATTTTGTCGCGGGTGAACTATATTTTTCTATGGAACACCAAATTTTTTTTTGAGTTTGGCGAAAGTCGTAGACCAAAAGTTATTAGTTTTCATGTACAGAATAAGCCCCTAGAAGGATGCTAATTGATTAGAAATAATCCTGTATAAGCATGCATTTGAAATATGTGTAGTGTATCAGTCTCTGGCAGCCATATCACAAGTTTTGCTGAGTTTGGGGTCCAGAGACCGTGTGTAAGATGTCACATACTATTTATTTTATTTAATACAATTACTAAAACACCAGTACTAGTACTTAATGTAAATACTATGGTATTCGTTCTCTTGTCTCGAAATTGCCGCAACAGTATTTAGCAGCAAAATGAATGCTGTCTTACAATCGTTAAGTATCCATTTTGATTGCTCCATGACTGTTACACTTTTACAAAACTCTGTCAAATTAACGATAAAATGTCATGTCACAAATGTGAAACCAGCTTAACATGAATGTATGTACAACATATCTAAGAATATCAAGATGTTATCAAACAATGTACATAATAATTTGAGTTGTAACTTGAGTTGTATATTTAAATATCATATCTATTTCTATTTTCGGAAAATTTTCCAAGCATGTAAATATTCAAACTTTCTATGTACTTTAATAAGTAATACTATCAGTCTGGAATCTTTGTTAAGTTTAGTTTGTATAATTTCTGTGATTTTTCAAAGACTTCTTGACATATCGTAAATGTTAACCTGATATGTGTAAAACTGACGTAATAAATTTGCTTCTCAGCAAAAATGTCTCTTATTTACCTAGACCTGATGTTTTTACCGATGATTTTAATAATACAATGTTATAATTTAAGTTTTTGGTTGGTGGTTGACTGATATGAAATTAATTTTGTATTTTTCCGAGTGAGCATCATTCATCTATGAAGCAAAAAATAGCTAATATCTGTTTTCATGTTTAGTTATGAGTATGATAGGCCCAATTTTAGAGGTGCCGTCGTAACTATAATAGCAATTTTGATTAGTCTTGTTTCTTATTCACTTTATGCATTTGATAGAAATAACACTATTTTACGTTGCTATTTAATTTACGATGGCGCGTTTAAAATTGGGCCTATTGTTGTGTTATTTTAATACGAAAAGCATTACAGGTGTTAATATTATAGTAAAAAAATGTAATGATGAGAGATGTATAAAAATAATATGCACCTGTTATGCACGGTAAAATAAAACACGTTAACCATCAAAAATCTGTATTTTAAGATAATGAAATTAAAAATTCTATAGTAACAACCCCAAAGATCGATAAAAAACCATGCTCTTACCATCCTAAGCAAATAACAACACGAAAGATTCCGGTTCAATTCTCCTAGTTTCCATTCCAAGTATATTCATTTTATAAAGTCAGCAACCTGTAATTTGAAAACTCAATTCGTAGCCAGCACATTTCGACACGACTCCGTCCGACAAAAGGAAACAAGATCACCTTTGTTTGGACACCTTCCAACTTTGAAACAATGAAGTTGGCCAAAAACAATGTAGCAAAAAAAAGGGAACTAAGAGATCCGCCGCGATAACACCCGTCCTACCTTTGTCGCAAATAAAGATAGCGAATTTAATGCGCAAAAATCTTGGAAGCTGATGAGTTTTCTCCTGTTTATGCCTTTGCCAACGGCAACGCGAAAGCGTAATCTCAAAAACAAAGCAAACGCAGTTCAGAAGCGTCACTGTAAAAGGCCCTTTGTAAAGAAAATACAATAGATAGGTGTCTTTTAATGCGACTTTGTGATGTTCCTTCGTTTTTGAGTTCGGTTGCTATCTTGGCAATGAGCTAGAAGTTATGGCTCAGAATGAAACTACTAACGTATATTTTAGAGCTCTGTCTTGAAATGTAAAAAATAACAATTGAGATGTGTATTAATTTGAGATAAAATGAGTAAATCTATGGTTTACACACCTCATCAATTACCTAGCAGCCACAAGATTAAACTTCGGTATCTGTTTGATTATTTCTCAATATATTTAAAAATATTTTTTCTTCATATGGCAGAACTTTTATTTGTACATTAGGCCCAATTATCAAGACGCCACCGTAAATTTAATAGCAATGTAAAAAGTTTTCTCTCTATCGAATGCCTAAAGTGAAAAAGAAACAGAAATAATCTAATTTTCTAATATAACTACGATGGCGCCTTCATAATTGGGTCAATTGTACGTAACGCAAACTAACGATATAAACAATGACGTGAGTACGTAGTCCTGTGATATCTAAACATCTATATGATGCAGTGGAGTACTTTAACAGTAATATTATAACTATTTGATAATAAACAGGTATACTCAACCAGAAATCTCATTAAAGCATTCTCTGTTCTAGTAGGTACCGGTAAGTACCTATTAAATAGACAAAGATAACCGAACTTCGGGTAGGCTCACAAGTTAAGCCTATTGGTAAATTTCGAGTCATTAACAAGTCTAATTGCTCTTCACTCTTCATTATTTATTAAATAAAGACTTTGTAACCGTACCTCAACTTCTTAGTCTAGCAAAATAATACTCCAATTTCAGAATACGCAAAAATCGATAACAACAGACGTCACTTAATAGCAACAAGAAGCTTATTCATCGTAATCCCTTTCAATTCCTCTTATTTCTCGAATCCTCGAGCTTTCCCCTAAATATCGGTGCCAAATCGACTCAATTGTTTAACAATCCATTTGAGCCATTTGGGTATGAAATTCCAAGCTAACGGTACACACAATTATCTTTCTCCGTTTGCGAGCTTCTGTAAACGATCCATGCGGACCATCGAATCGTCGGGGCGTATGTACTCATCAATTATCTAATGGATCTCACGAGCTTTCCTCAGGCGCTAGATTCTAAAAAATGAAACGGCATTCCAAAATGGCGGATGCTCTATCACACGTGAGAGCTTTGGGAAGTATCGATGAGTTACCAAATGTCCTGTTTGATCTCGGGCATGTTGTTTCAGCGAGTCGTATTTACACGAAGTGTGGGCGCTACGTATGTTTTTCATATTGGAAAATGGAATGACTTTTTGACCGACGAACCACCGGAGGAGATATTCGACGCGTATATACATATATTTTTTTTTTATGTATAACCACGCATAACTTTTTTCGTAGTACCTAGTCCGATTTCAATAATTCTTTTTTTATTGGAAAGAATATACATCAAAATTGGTCTCATTTAAATTTTATCAAAATCGGCTGAACCGTTTTTGATAAATCAACAATAATGTGAAAAATTACTACATCGATCCGTGCGAAATATTCGCGAATTCTGTACACGGGTGAAGTTGGTCATGCTAATTTTTGCAAAAAATAATCTTGTTATAACAAATATGTTTTTTTCCAATCTTTTAGTGAGCACTGTATTAATAAGTAACACAACTTAGTTCCATGACTGCGAATTGTTGCTGCTTTGTTTTCCCCAGTCAGGTGGCATTTTCAAATAAATTAATTACAAAACTTTATTGCATACTGAATCTAACGCTTTAGACACTAGTTAATCGCAACTCTATTTTCGATAGTAATACGTGTGCGGGTTAAAATCGAATTGGCCGAAACTATTCGCCTGTGTTATTAGAATCAACTCCAGCAAATACTACGTTACGAGCGGCCGACTGGTCAGGCCAACCTTGTTATTACAGGGATTGCAACTGGTGGCGCTTCACTTTGCCAGTCGACGGTTGATGTGATTGGTCAATCTAGTATGATATGATGTAATTACTAAGTTAGTGTGAAATTGGTCTACGTTTGGCAGCATGTTAGTTTTCTCTAATTACTGTGTTATGATAGGTTGTAATATAATAGGTTAATATAGCTGACTTTAAAACAAAGTAGATCCGACAAGTTCAGTTTTAGATCAAAGTTTATGCTGAGTTTTCGAATAGAGACCACGTATCGGCAAGTGCAGTGTCAGACGTCCACACACAAGATGGGCGAATGACCTCAGAGATGTTACAAGCTGTTTCTAACTGGTTCTATTAGAGATCCATGGGAGAGGCCTATTAGCAGTGGACTTCCTACGGCTCATGAATGCATTCGTTTGCGTTTTGCATTCGATGCTTGATTTGATTGGTCAATCTGAAAGACTGCCTCGGTGGCTCAGTGGTTAGTGACCCTAACTTCTGAGTCAAAGAGGCGTGGGTTCGATCCCCATCCATGGCAAATATTTATGTGGCGGACATAAGTGTTTGCTCTGTGTCTAGGTATTATTTAGTTACTATCTATATAAGTATGTATTTAAAAATAAATATAAGTAGTATATTAGTGTCTGGCAGCCACATTACAAGGTTTGCTTAGTTTGGGGTCAGAGATCGTGTGTAAGATGTCCCCCAATATTTATTTCTTTAATTAGATGCTAGTTTACTAGAATCACGTAAAATACTTTTTTTTTACAAAATCTACTGTTTATTCAAGCTATAACGTTCTGATACATTGACTTGCATTAAGGCTCCTTTACACATAGGCGGTACGGCAGTACCGCGACCGGACCTGTGTGAGCCCTTCTTATATAACCAGTACAATACAGATGGCTGCCCGTCTGCTATACCGCTCGTACCGCCTGTGTGTAAAGGAACCTTTATTTATACGCGTAAATCTGACAAGTACAGCTTTTGGTCAGAGAAGCTGATCGACTAATTTTCAAATACTAAATAATCAAGCTATGCCTACTACTTAGCGTCTCTTTGCGACTCTTTGCGGTGGTAGTATTGGGTGGTTTTGGTTAAATTTATTACTGTTTTCTATCATATATACGATAGTTTATTCGTTCGAGAACAATTATAAATCAAAGTTGATGCCAAGTTAACATTATCTTTTGGTGTAAAAGATATCTGGTAGTGGTTCAATACTAATTTCAAACTGCTACTAGATTTATAACCGGGCCTTATATTGCATATTCACCGACAAAGCTAGTCGATGCAACACAAACGTCGATGTCTAGATTAAATTCGAAAACGTATATAACGTGTATATTTATGACTCTTTATTCAAGTGTATTCATTTTTGTTTTAATTAATTCGCCATTATTGTACACCCCGTCCCTTACCTTCCTCTATAATCCTTTCCTCTCTTAATCAGGTTGCCTGGAAGAAATCGCTTTAAGCGATAAGGCCGCCGGTTGTCGCACTATTTTAATTCTATTGTATTCTTTTATTGTTAAATTGTAAATTGTGTGAACAATAAAGCGTTTTCTATTCCATTCTATAAAATACCATGTCCATTTTTACCTCCGCAATTTTTCCAATCTACGTCGCGGTGTTTTGGTAAAATTTCATAGGTACCTACTCTGACAATGTAGTGATTTCTAGTTACAGTAACTTACGTGGCTAGCTACCGTAACTTACTATCAAAACTTTGTTGAGATTATTATGTTAATTCTCTTTCTCATTTCTTATCAGCTTTAGTAGGTACGTCTACTGCTGAACATAGAGGCCTCTCCTGCAGACTTTCAATGAGAGCGGTTAAAAGACGCGTTTTTGCGGTTCCAATCAGAACGTCTGTTCACTTTGTCGATGGACGTCTCACGCTACTCTTACTAGCACGTCACCTTACTTTACGGTCATCTTATTTGTGGTCTTGATAAACCAATGTCTATATCTAATGATGTATTTAAGTAAAATAAGTAAGTAATAATGTAGTATATAGTTTAGGAAGCAAGGCAGCTTGCGTTGCTTCCCAAAAAATAAATATCCTTATAAAAATATAATCCTTTTTTTTTAAATAATCATAACTATAAATTAAAAAAAATATGGGGGACATTTTACACACAGTCCCTGACCCCACACTAAGCAAAGCTTGTGATATGGCTGCCAAAGACTGATATACTAAATATACATATTTTAAATATATACTTACTTGTTCATCACATAAATGCTTACCCTAGGTGGGGATCAAACCAACGCCTCTTTGATCCAGAAGTCAGGTTCACTAACGACTGAGCCACCGAGGCAGTCAACAGAATGAGAGTTACATAGCACGAAGCTACTGCCTCGCCAATATTTGAATCAGGATACTTCCTACATACAGGATATTTCTCGTAGTTCGGTCTGTTTTGATCCATCGTCTGACATGTAAATACCCGCGCGCTCCAATTAGCGTCGATACGCACGTGCTGCGGTCACTAGTGATGTGGCTACAGGCGCATACTCACTGAAGTTGACCCGGTGACAGATAGCGAGTTAGGTCAATGATCAACTGATAATTGTATTCGATTGGTCATACGTTTTACATGCTATGTGTCGGCCGAATCATTCAAATTGGCGGTGATGATGTGATCTACAAACTGCGGATAGACTAATCCTGACTTAGCTCACTTAAGATCTCGAGGGTTAGGTAAAAGTAAGTAAGTTCGTATAGGCCGGGTGGCTAGCCCTTGTGTCAGAGTTTTTAGGCCGCCTGAAGGCCTCTGACATAGCTAAACTGTTAAAACAACCGGGACCTACAATTTAACGTGTCATCCGAGCCACGGTAGCGCTCAGTTGGAAAATGCCACCCGCGGTCACCCATCCAGGTTATCCAGGATTAGGTTATCCGCAGCTTGTAGCCAACAAGTTGTATGATTCAGTCTATATCTTAAAATCCTTCCAAATCATCAATAGATGGACCATATTATTATACCTATAACGTAGATACAGCTTAGGAAACAAAGCAAGCAATTTTTATTAAAATAATCGTAGCGCAAATGCCGTTTCATACCACATAGATACTCTCTAGCCAATATTTGAATCAGGAACGTCCCACATAGAGGATATTTCGCGTAGTTCAGCCTGTTTTGTTACATCGACTGACATGTAAATACCCGCGCGCTCCAATTAGCGTCGATACGCACGTGCTGCGGTCACTAGTGATGTGGCTACAGGCGCATACACACTGAAGTTGACCCGGTGACAGATAGCGAGTTAGGTCAATGATCAACTGATAATTGTATTCGATTGGTCATACGTTTTACATGCTATGTGTCGGCCGAATCATTCAAATTGGCGGTGATGATGTGATCTACAACCTGCGGATAGACTAATCCTGACTTAGCTCACTTAAGATCTCGAGGATTAGGTTATCCGCAGCTTGTAGCCAACAAGTTGTATAATTCAGTCTATATTATAAAAGCCTTCCAAATCATCAATAGATGGACCATATTATTATACCTTTAACGTAGATACAGCTTAGTAAACAAAGCAAGCAATTTTTATTTAAATAATCGTAGAGAAAATGCCGTTTCATACCACATAGATACTCTCTAGCCAATATTTGAAACAGGATACGTCCCATATAGAGGATATTTCGCGTAGTTCAGCCTATTTTGATCCATCGTCTGACATGTAAATACCCGCTCGCTCCAATTAGCGTCGATACGCACGTGCTGCGGTCACTAGTGATGTGGCACGCTCTATCCACACTAAAGTTGACCCGGTGACAGGTGGTGATTTAGGTCACTGACCTCAGGACTCTTATTGGTCAGCTGAGAATTGTATTCCATTGGTTGTACGTTTTACATGCTATGTTTTCCAGGCTTCCAAATCAGTACCAACTTTTTTACTATGGAAATTAACGTGGTTTTCACACATTTTATACTATATATAACGGGACTGAACTCACGTGTGGGGATAGTCGTAACGACTATAGTTTCTATGTTATATTGAAGTTAGGGCATCTGCTAATCTCAATAGCCTTCCTAACTTTACGGGGCACGAAAAACTTCTCTTGCGCTAGCCCCCGCCCCCGACCCCGCCCCACCACCGCAACCGCTGTCATCGCAAGCGCTACGTGCCGCAGCCCGCAGTGCATTGCGAGACGGCTCCGCGTGCTCGCACTCGCCAACTTGAGAAAGGTCGCCGAATGCGACCGAAACTATAGTCGTTACGACTATCCCCACACGTGAGTTCATTCCCGTTATATATAGTATAAAACAGTACCAACTTCATTAAATAGGACATACTCTATTTGATGACGTAGATAGGTCAGATGTAGTTTATGAAGCACGCAAGCCAAATTCGTTGCTGAAAGGTAGATATGTAAAACAAAGCTACTGCCTCGCCAATATTCGAATAAGGATATGTTCTACATAGAGGATATTTCGCGTAGTTCGGTCTGTTTTGATCTGACATGTGAATACCCGCTCGCTCCAATTAGCGTCGATACGCACGTGGTGCGGTCACTAGTGATGTAGCTGCACGCTCTATACACACTAAAGTTGACCTGGTGAGTCTGGTGACAGCTGGTGGCGAGTTAGGTTAGTTCACTGGTCTCAGGACTCCTCATATTCATATTTATTTGCAAACTAAGAGTACATAGATAATATTTTATTATTATGTTATATGCTTACAGCTTAGTGACCCTTGTCGGACATTGTAAAATTATTACCAACTTTTCCCGGGCGCTCTCTAAATATTCAGTGATTTAAAAAATATTAACATAAATATGTTTATAAAATTATCCTAACATTCACCAAATGTTTAGAAGCAATCAATACTATAAAACTAAGAGATAATTTTAAATCCTTTTGGTAGGTCCTAATAATTATAACACTGGCCAACAACAATAATACTAAATATTTTAGTTAGCCTAGTTTTTTTCTCTCAGATTAGTTTTCGAGATAAATCAAAACACACTTTTAAAAAAGTGTTTGTTAGCATTAAATATCAAGAGACATTTTCTACAATGAATTTTCTACTAGCTTGGACACTCTTGCATGATTCCCCTGCACTAGTCGGCTATCTATTATGAGTGTTCCACCTTCATCAGTCAGCTAGTAACCAAGTGGTTCACCGTTTCGATTACTTCAGTTGTTTTAAACATCATAAATTGCACAGTATGACCTGGCTTGTGAAAATGTGGCTGCTAGGCATAATAGCCTATTAAAAGTTTTAAGAATCTATTCTGGTATATTTTTTAATTTACAAGACATACTTATATCGTTTTCTAAGTGATATGTAAAACCAACAAGATCTTAGACAATTATAAGAGCCAAAGCCTAGGATATTAGACAGAAAAAGATAATTCCTTTGTATATTCCTCCTATTCTTTAATGACACAGATGTCCAGCAAAATCGTTAACGTGACCAGAGCATTTTCATCGCACTTATTGTTCTTTGGGAACAAAAGGTTTGCTCTTTTTGTCCCGCTTGTATTGTTAAGATCTCAGACAATGTCGTTATCGGCGTTCACGGAATAAATGAGAGCGTTACTAGTATCTATGAGTCGGGTAGTTTTGTTGCAGTAGTAGGTATACTTATATAGAGACATCATCATCATTGCCTCAGTTATAGAACTTCTACTGTTTCCATAGCTGCTAAGCATTCTCTGTAGACTTCTACGAAGGAGGATGTAAGCAACTTGCATCCAGCGCAATCCTTCAGTCTCAATCAGATCATCTGTTGTTTACGTTGTTGGCAAGGTGGGCGGTAAGTAGGTTTCTAAGCTGTCCTTGCTGCCCGCGCCGCACGTAAAGTACATTTGAAACTTATGTACCCCTATCAGCTTAATTTCGAGCGCCATTGCGGTGGCTAATTGTTGGTCAAAAGCCTAGGGATGCAACATCGCTCATAAAAAACATCGATGTTGAAACATCGATATTTTAAAAATTTAAACATCGATGACTATGAACGATACATCGATGTTTTTTCGATGTTTTTAGGATTATATTAGTAATTGCTTTAAATATGGAAGATAAATCGTTTTGTCAATACATGAAGTTTTGTGTGTTGTGCAAGCAATCATAAAGCTATTTAAAAGATAGGTATCTTTATAAACGATACATTGGTGTTTAAAATTGGATATGAATGACAGAAAAGATAAGAAAGTTGAATTAATGCTGTAGAAATATGAATCTAGGAAAGAATTATGGGGTTAAAATTGCATGATAGGATTAGAAAACATTGAGTGTTATAAAGAAAGATGTGCAATAAGCAGAAGATGTAAGAATGTCATATAAAGAGGTGGATAAAATAATTATACTTTAGCTAGAATAAGTACTAATATGCGTCCTGCCATCACTATTTGCGAATAAACAAATCACGTCATAGGTAGATTTTATTAGCTCTAAGTATATTTACGAGAAAACAATGCCTAAATCAGCAACGTTCCGCACGGTCAGTATTTGGATGGGTGACCGCGGGTGGCATTTTCCAACGGAGCGCTACCGTGGCTCGGATGACACGTTAAATTGTAGGTCCCGGTTGTTTTAACCGTTTAGCCATGTCAGAGGCCTTCAGGCGGCCTAAAAACTCTGACACCAGGGCTAGCCACCCGGCTTATACGAACTTACTTACTTAATGCCTAAATTACAAGAAAATAACTACACCTCAGCTAACCATCGAGCCAATTCAAAATAATATGAGAAAATCAACAACCACAAAATCTTAACCTACAAAATATTTCCATGTGTCTTCCAACCTCGCATTTAAATAATAAACAGTTTAACAAACAAATTCTAAATCAATCACTACTTACGCAGATACGCAAAATAAGATGAAGACTGAAATATTTTTCTTCGAATTGGATCTTAATTTTTGATTATAACTATGTATCTACTTCGCAACAATTCGTGCTAGCTGCTATACTAACCGTTTGTTGTTTATGTCAACGCTGACATAGACAATACAAACGCAACGACAAACGAGATTTATTGCGGCAAAGAACTGTAGACAATACAGCCAAGATATCTGTAATAATTAATAGCCGTAGCCAATGTTTTTTTATCAATAGATAGTTGGCATTTAAAAAACATCGATGTATCGTTTGCATCCCTACAAAAGCCGGAATATAATTTTTAGCACGCTAAATCGACTCGCAAAGAAGCTTAATTTCCACTTTTAATAGTCCACTGCAGGACGTCGGCCTACCCACTAAAAGTTACAGCATTCTGGCCCAATGTGGGTTGGTGTATTCACATACGCCATCGAAATTCACTTTATTTATGTATGCAGGTTGCCTCACGATGTTTTTCTTCACAGGCAAATTTTGCTTTCGTACTATATAATAATAATGTGTTCAAATCGCGAAATTTTAAAAACAACACAAGTAGAAATACGCCTCATTACCACCCCTACACTGTCATTTTTCCTTCGTTACGTATGAAGTGGTTTGACTCAACATTTCTGATTCGTACCGCCAGGAAACGGAACAGTCTTCCAGCTTGATATACGTATCAATTTAAAGCTTTCAATCTTCTAAAGCCTGCGTGCTTCATCTTCGATCACAACGTCGCTTACCATCAAGCGAGTTGATGGTAAACGCGTGGACTTATTTGGGTTAAAAAAAAGAAACTTCGTGAGGTCGTTCCAGCAGTAGACATTATCCTTCTGGTTATAATGAAAATTTATTGTTTCAGAAAATACAATATTACTGAAATTATATGCAATTTTTAATTACATCCCGCTTCGCTTTAGGGCGTCAATCTTGCCTCCGCAAACAAAGCGGTCCAATCGCAAGCGTTCTGCAGAAACGCTGACACCCGGCGTCAGCTTAATGACTGGGAAGAGAATTACTGCAGTATCGGCATATACCCACTTTATGGGAAGTATCCAGTTACATCTATAATGTATTCGAAATCAGCCAAGTTACGAATGATATATTACCAATGCTGTACTAGAAATTTTGCAGATTTTAGAATATTTTTATGCATGACCACAACGGCTGGCTACAACACATGGTTGCCGGAGCCGCAAATTTCTTGAATAGAGACCGTGTATCTACCAGCAAGCTTAGTGTAGGATGTCCATTGCCTAGGTGGACCGACGATAGAACCAGCTGGATTCAGGCTGCTTCCAACCGGGCTTAATTGAAACCCATAAAGGAGGCATATGTCCAGCAGTCAAGTGGACGATCTATAGCTGATGTACTTATGGATGAACCACGACGTGCTTACCATCGGACAAATTGGACGAGAAATGGATGGATCACGTTGGACTAGCGTGATTCCCAGGCCAAAAGAGCGTGGGTTTATGTCACATTAATTGATTGATTAATTTGTGTAAAAGCTGTTTACAATCATCATTTTGGTTCAGTTGGATATATCTACCCGGACTGGAACTAGATAGAGACCCAGGTAGAAGACATATACTAGGTATAGATACAAGACATATACAGTTTCGGTTCGTTTGATTCGTCTTGGCGAGTACTTGTTCAAATGTTCAGTAAAAGCTTGTTTTAAAAAAGGTTTATTTTTTTTTAATTTTAGGCCGAACTAGAACAATCCAAAACTTTTGGGAAATACAGAGCGTAGATTTCATTTAAATACGTAAATACACATTTTACATTTTTGTATTTTGTACATTATTAACGAATCTGGTACGTATATGTACTTGTTCTATGTGCATTCATCTCGTTTATTGTATTTAGCTACGCTGGATGCAATAAGCGCGATGGATCACGTTGGACTAGCGTGATTTTAACTGCCTTGGTGGCCCAGTGGTTAGTCACCCTGACTCCCAGGCCAAAGCGTGGGTTTATGTCACATGTCGAAAGAAATAACGTAGTAGTGCGTATTCTCGACGTGCTCGTCAAACGTGTATTTCAATTCGACAAATAGAAGTTTGATCGATCTATCAGCTGTTTTCGCATTCAAATTCGGTAAGTATCAAGTGCATTGGATCGTGAACACTAAGCCAAGCTAAGCTACCAACAAAGCGCAGTTCGTACTCAAATAATGTGGAACTATTTATCTCGGAATGTTCACAAACATCCGAGATACGTATTTAGTTACGTATCGATCCGTGGAACATTAGATGGTATACGAATGGCTATAATGCGTATCTGGTTCTAATTGTCGTCGCAATTGTGAGCATATTATGCTAATAGCTATTGTAAGATACGCTAGTTACGAGTATGTAGGTAGAATACAAGCAAAATAATTTAATTATTATGTTTTGTAAGGCCCTTGGACATTAAAAGATTAATATTATAGGTATGACGTTGTGTTGCCACGCTAATTTAGTATTTTGCAATATTATAGACAAATAGGCCACTTTGGGATTTTTTATTTGAAATTTAATGTAATCGAAATTTTTCTTTGATTTATTTGTATAAAATCTATTGTCAAGGATTTTTACAAGCATCATTTAGATCAATGAGATAGGTAGATCTACTTGGACTGACATCAACCTATAACTGGCATAGAAGAAAATGGCGACAATCATCTAATACTTACAACTTTGTGATAACGTAACCCCATGGTTTTTTAAACTTTCGCGATTTGAACACAATTTTTTTACATACTACGGGACTAATCGCGCAATAAAATCACGAGATAATTAAATACCTAATTACAGTCTACCCGTAACTACAATCGAACTCGATTGAAACGTCGGGATAGTGAGGTAATTTATTTTGATTTTAGTACGTTATTAGTTCCGTAATAGATAAGAATAAAACCCTTTAGTCAGACGATTTTTTAGACGAATTTTAACTAATGTGGAGTAATTACTCCCTTTTTTACTTAGTGTCGATGACTTTTCCATAAAGTTCAAAGGTTCCACGGCACATGCGATGTGTATTACCAGTCCAATGCGTCCGGAGTGTTCTAAACTCACTCACTATTCATTCTGGAATGTTCGATGTTTGATGAAAGAACGTGGAATAAATTCACTGGCGTTGGTTTACGTTTAGAAAGTAATTGGATTGGGATAGAAATTTTAATAAAATTTTATTAATAGAAGAGTAATAATAAAAAAAAACAGTTTTAGTTTGTTCTACATTTTCTATTTGAGAAATATGAAAAATACTTCAAACTTAGTTTTGAGCTTGAAGGGAAAAATATATTTAAAAGTTCGACGTATTTAGTCGTGTGTTTGTATAATTATGTTGTTTGTATATTGTTCTCCAATAAAAGGTTCGATTTAGATGATGTTCTGATTTTGCCTGATATATAAAATAAAAAAAAAATTGCACAAACTTAAACAATAAATAAATAATTACCGTTCCTACTACTGGTAGTAAGAATGATAGTAACACTGGGAACAAACCATATTTACAGCTAACTACATGTTACGGCGCCTTAGAGCTGCCTACTTTTCTATCCACCCGCATTTACCGACTCCTATGTCCTACCCTCATCTTTCCTAGACGACGACCGCCTAGGTACGTTTCGTGGATAGGTGAGACGCGCTGTTTGCTTTGGCGAACAGTGTGCCCTTGACCGCCGGACAGGGTGCATTTTTCACCGCGCCACGCACTTGACGTGTGCCTAGCACCGTCCCGTAAAACCGCTTACCTATACAAGTAATTGTGATACGTGTCCTGGACGTAGTGTCATTCCGCAGATACAGTCCACTCAAGCCGCTTTGCGACTGCCTGAAGAAGAGACCCAGGAGCAACCAGAATCAAGGTTCTGCAGCTGTACTCACCGACCCGGAGTATTCAGGTTAGTCGTCGTCTTCCCGCACCCCCTTTGTGTCCCGCGCGATCTGCCATAATACTTGGTGGCCGCGCTAACACTACATAATTAAAAAAATAATGGAATTTAATGCTTAAAAAAACCTCAGAAGGCTTTAAATTTTATTAATTTCAAGTGTTTTGCATAAACATATTTAAGGTCAAAATCACAGCTACCGACATAGTTTCTCGAATTAATATAAACTACTGAGAAATTTGGGTTCAAACTCGAACAATCCAAAACTCTGCGGAAACGCAGATTGGGCACTATTTAAATATATAAGTAGTGAAACTTTATCTCTATAATAAATACCCAATTCGTAGCACCAGAAATTTATTATCTTTACCATTTTGTAAGTTAGACAAACTTAATTGCATTAAATGCAGAAATAGGGATAGGAGTAATTCCCCACGAAATAGATAAACTCAACTTCAACCGCATATTGAAGCTAGTACCCATAAAGATTCTAATCACCACTAATAGGGCAGTTACCCGAAAACAAAATAGTCTCTTATCACAATCGCTACAGCCCAGTGCCAACAGAGCGCAGTTTATATTGATAGCGCAAATAATGTAAGGTCATTAATCGCTGGCCGCTGGCAAACGGCCGACGAATATCCAGGGAAGCCATTCTGCATCAAATGTATCTGCTGTAATGCAGTAGGCTGTAGGATAGGATATAAGTTGCTTGTTAAGGGTTCTTTATAGGGACGATGAGCTTAGAGCAACTTGATATAAGAGTATCTTGCAACTACGTCTAAACGCTGAAACGCTTGGTGTGTGGGTAGATAAATAGTTTAAATACCTTTAACTACAGTCAATCACCCCGAAACATGTGACAGAACTTGCCTGCGCATGTTTGTTTGGTATGGGGACGATGACCTTGTGCAGTCCAATTTGAACATAACATTAGTTCTTTCAAGCGCAGTTGGTAGTGCCTAATTTTGATGCTGGGGTATCGAGTTTGATTCTCCGTAGGGCTGATGCTCTAGTATTATGTATTTCTTCTAGGTCTTTTTTTGTTTTATTTAAGTGGAATGGAACCTCACACACAGGGAGTCAGGACTCTGAGTATGAAAGTCATTTATTTATTTTTGTAGACACGACTTGCTTGAAGCTGCCAACTTGAATACAATATTTAAGAGGCGTCTGTAAAAGCAAATGGCATAAAATAATAATCATGATATTCAGACTGGCTCGGTGGCTCAGTGGTTAGTGACCCTAACTTCCGAGTCAAAAAGGCGTGGGTTCGATTCCCACCCAGTGCAAATATTTATGTGATGAACATAAGTATTTGCTCTGTGTCTGGGTGTTATTTAGTTACTATCTTTATAAGTATGTATTTAAAATATGTATATGTAGTATATCAGAGTCTGGCAGCCATATCATAAGCTTTGCTTAATTTGGGGTCAGAGGCCGTGAGTAAGATGTCCCAAAATATTTTATTTTTTTTATTTTTAGACTGCTTTTATCGAGCAATGTCAAGTCAAATCATCTATCCATCTTGTGATTGAACATTCTACATAGCGTTTGCTGGAGTATAGTCTCCCTTGGAAAATTTCACTAGCTGAGCCATTATTTCAAGGAAAATATTTTTTATACTATAATAATCACAGGTTTTCTTTCCTTTCCTGTGATAACTAGCCCAAAAAAAGCCATTGCCTTGTCCAGGAAAAATAAATATTTTGGTTGAAACAAGCCCGCTGTCAACGTAAATCAAATCCGACTGTTTATTTTCCATCATTTGCGATCAGATGTGCCTCCGAAGGTATCCAAATAGACGGCGATTCATCAGAACACTACAGAGAGAGAACAAGAAACAAGCTGCAAAAATGTTGGTACTTCTGAGTGTGTAGTATCCCACTGCTGGGCAAAGATCTCCCCTTGAATTTTCCAGTTATACCGTTCCGTACATTTTATCGCGGGTGAACGATATTTTTCTATGGAACAACAAAATTTTTTTTTGAGTTTGACAAAAGCCGCAGAACAAAAGTTGTTAGTTTTGATGTACAGAATAAGCCCCTAAGAGGATGTTAATTGATTAGAAATAACCCTGTATAACGGTTTTGTGCACCAATTTGAAGGTGTTTAATTCGTTTCACCATCGCCATCGTCGTGTAAAAGCGTATAATTAAATATCTTTAAAATATTCAACAGAATATATCAAAATACTAGCTTTTGCCCGCGGTTTCGACCAAATGGTATTTTAAATTTTGTGTTAAAAGTAGGTTACGGTCACTTTCCGTCTGTCAAACTATGCTCATGCAAAAAATCAACTCCGTAGCGGCGTAAAACAGGAACAAACCAATAAACTAACAGACACGCTTTGGGATTTACAATATCAAATAAAATATAGAGTAAAGATACCTAAAAACTACCTCTGATACTTACTAAAATATGTTGGTAAGAAATTCACCAACATTTCATAATTATATGTATCTAAGCTATATTTAAAAAAATTCTAAAAAGGTTCTATAGCGGATTATTGTTATACGCCTGCAGTAATGGTAGTGATGTATTGAAAATGATAATGATAATGATTGGTAGTGACTGCCTCGGTGGCTCAGTGGTTAGTAATCCTAACTTCTGGATCAAAGAGGCGTGTTTTCGATCCCCACCCAGGGCAAATATTTATGTGATGAACATAAGTAGGTATTTGCTCTGTGTTTGGGTGTTATTTAGTTACTATCTATATAAGTATGTATTTAAAAATAAGTATATTTAGTATATCAGTCTCTGGCAGCCATATCACAAGCTTTGCTTAGTTTGGGGTTAAATAAATTTTAACCAGAATTAGATTTGATAAACATAAAGTTACGCTTGATTTTTTATTTATAAAGCCAAACCGACGCCGTAGTACTTACTGCCTACGCCGTAGAAATGTGTACCTACGGCGTAGTACAATCTACGCTGTAGTAATTTCTACGTTATAGTAAGCCTACGACGTGTACTGAAGCGTAAAGTTGTGAACTGACATTCTT
Organism: Hypomecis punctinalis; assembly: GCA_949316475.1. Taxonomy (NCBI): domain Eukaryota; kingdom Metazoa; phylum Arthropoda; class Insecta; order Lepidoptera; family Geometridae; genus Hypomecis; species Hypomecis punctinalis. The sequence continues at coordinate 24,095,171 of OX438804.1, forward strand.
TGTTTATTTTTTGCTATTCAGTTTGAATTCGAATAGAAGATATTTTTTTTTCGCAATAAATGAATACCATGTACCTACAGAATTCAAATTGTTTGCACGAATCGATGTGACATCATGTATATTATTGTTGATTTATCAAAAATGGCTAAGCTGATTTAAATATGATTTAAATGAGACCACGTCGGAAATATACCCTTTTGAAATATTTTTTTTTCCATCTATTCACAATTGACGTCAATTGAAATGAACTCACAAAAAAATATGATAATAGATATCTTCCTTCTTGAAATATGGTAAAAAACACACTAATTAAAACTATCCTGTTTGTGTTAGACTATACTCGATAAAACGGCAATTATTAATGTAAATAAATAAGTATTATTAGAAAAAATATTTTGCTAACAAAATATCTCAACGATAAAATAATCCTTTTTGTATTCTAATGATAAGTGATCATTGTTAACTTGTTGTAAGAGAAACCTAGTCATTATGATGTAGCGCACTGTTTGGGACTTTGTTACAAGGTACTAAGCTTATTTCTTAGTGATTTAGACTTCGATATGTCACTTATTTGATACAATAAAATATCTATGTCATAATGATGAAAAAAAACTGATACTTAAATATCTTGAAAAGCCCTATTTTAACCGACTTACAAAAAGGAGGAGGTACTATGTTTATCTGTGTGTACTTTTTCATTGATATTTTCGCCAATTGTGATCCGATTTAAAAAAAACCTTTTTTATATAGAAAAATACTCCTGAGGTAGTCCCATTAAAATTTTGTTTAAATGGTCTTTGCCGTTTTTGATATATCAGCATTAATGTTCATGAATGTCGCATCGTTTCGTGCATACTAATAGAATCGAAATCGTACATAGAAATATACGCTGGAAGTCGGTGGTGTAATTTGTTGCGAAAAATAATTTTGTACAGTAGACAAGATTATTTTTTGCAAAAATCAGCATGACCGACTTCACCCGTGTACAAAATTCGCAAATATTTCGCACGGATCGATGTAGCATTTTTCACATTATTGTTGATTTATCAAAAATGGCTCAGCCGATTTCGATAAAATTTTAGTTAAACCAATTTCGAAGTATACTCTTTTCAATAAAAAAAATAATTATTGAAATTGGAATAGTAGTCCAAAGTAAAAAGTTGTGCGTATAAATAAAAAAATATATATACGCGTCGAATTGTATGCACCTCCTCCGGTGGTTCGTCGGTCAAAAATGTGTGCTGCGCTTGCATCCGCATGGTTACTATTCGAATACTGAACTGATTTGAGTAATACATCTGTGATATTCAGCTTGTGTTTACTCGAGGACGGGCCAGTCCGAATGCGTCCTATCACGGGGACAGTTACCCTGATTGAAGGGATTTACCGATATGGCCACGTTTGGAATATTTCTTCGCATAAAATATGAAAATTGCAACCTGGTTTTATTGCGTCTCTTTTTCATTCAGCGATTGCTGATAGCGCTTGCTTTTTTTGCTGTGGCCAAGCGTTTCATTGGCTTCAGTTGAAAAACAATTGAAATATCTAAATAAAATCGAACGAAATCTAATAACACTCCCCAAATAGGTATTATATTATGCTACTTTAAAATCATCTGAAGCATCCACAGACTTCTGGAAATTAGGAGATGCTTTTAAATTTATGCTTACGTAGAGCAGCATGTTTAGTATATGAACTGTATTACCGCACTGAATGCCAAAAATTTAAGTTTTTTTAACAATTTGTAAAAAAACCAAAAACAGTTTACTTGACCTTTTTTATTGAAAAAGTAACTTTCAATGACTAAAATTCAATTTTATTTAATTACTGAACTTGAAATAAATAATTAGAAAAAATATTATTTACCATCATCATCCACAGCCTTCTTTATCCCACTGCTGGGTATAGGCCTCTCTCTTACTGTGCCATCTGCCTCGGTCCTGTGCCAATCGTGTCCAGGTTCGACCCGCGATTTCGACTATATCGTCAACCCATTTTTACCATTACCATATTTTTATATATATTTACCATACAAAATGATTAAGTAAAAAAGAACTTAAGCAGATTCCTTTAAATTAAACACAAATTACTTGCTACACTAATACAAATCTAATCATTCATACATTTGTGGAATGTGTTTCAAAATAGTTACCCAAAATAGTTAAATTCAAAAGCAACTTTAGCAGTTACAGTAGTGCTCAAGTTACTTAGGTACAAATGAAGTTCAATCGTCGAGATGAATATCAAAGTTCAATATTACTCATACAATTACGCTCAATTCTCAACGAAATATAATATAAAAATTTATTTCAAAAAAGAGAAGAAAAATCACAGTTAAAAGCTTCGTTACGCACAAAATAAATAAAGATAATCAGACAGGCAAAGAACAAACATAGTTCAAAAATTAAAGCACTTTAGCACAAAAGATAAAGGTCACATCGGCAACAGAAACACTTAAAACCAACAATAATAAGAGCAATTACTTGAAACACCCGAATTCGCTCCGCGCTGCCACGTTAAATAAATAAGCCCGTGCGACGTCTGAAGAACTAAGATAACAACCTAGTCAGTAGGGATGTGCTTACATCCGGCATAAAAGCATCAATGTGTCAGTAAAATGGACGGATGAGGCCGGATGGACAATACATGCCAATTGAGCGATCTTTCAATTCGCGTTTTCACGAATCACAGTACGAAAATACACTAAATATATAATTTAAAGGACAAATTTAGGTTTATGGTGTTGATAGTTGCAAAAAACTAAAAGGTTATTTTTTTAGTTAGTTTCAGGACGTTGTAAGTTCAATTTAAGCCAGTAGTTTAAATTGAATTTATAACGTCAACGCAATATGGACGGATGAAGTTGGACAGACGATAAATGGCAGTTGAGCGAATCAGATGTTTGCAGAAGCTCTTTGTTTATCTTATAATTAATGTTTTCACGAATCACAGTTCAAAACACACTAAAAAATATAATTTAAAGGACAACTTTAGGTCTATAATAAATAATAAATAAATATTTTGGGACAACTTACACACGGCCTCTGACCCCAAACTAAGCAAAGCTTGTGATATGGCTGCCAGACTGATATACTACATACCTATACTTATTTTTAAACACATACTTATATAGATAGTAACTAAATAACATCCAGACACACAGCAAACATTTCGACTGTCCCTACGTAGAGTATCGAATCTCAAAAAAATGTTTTTTTTATTATTAGCGAAATTTGTTATTTATGTTAGTATGTTTCAACTAGGAAAATATCAGAGCAAAATTATTATTAGTTTTTGTTTTAGCAAGACGTAAAGTATCGAATCTGACATCACTAATTCGTCGTATAATCACGAAATTTAAATTTCGTCATTTTACGCGGGAACAAACGTCGTGAGATAACAAGTGAGCGAGACGCAACTAGGACTATCGTTTGTTTACGTCGCATACCTCGCTCATCACGCGCGCGTGCTACTTGTCAGTGCATGTTTATTAATTTATAGTGGCCGGCAACATAAAAAACTATGCGAATAATTGTTTTTTAGTGAGAGAAGTTCTTGTACAGAAGTTTATAATGCATAGAGGACGTTCACGATCATCCTACATATTGGATCTAGCCAGGAATGAAAGTAGCTCCAACCAAAAACAAGAAAATGAAAACCTTGTTCCAAGTAAGTTTTTGTTATGATAATTCAATGTTAATTCACTGCTATCAATCGTTATAGGTATAATTTTGATATCTTAAAGCAAAACGGCATAACTTCATAAATTATTATTGATACTTTTCATATAAATAACTCGTTTTAATATTTTTTTATGCATTACCCAAGTAAACTATCGAAACTTGTAGTTTCGATGTTATACAGCGCAGTTTTGCTGTATCCGTCAATCGAAAGTGGTAGTTACAATACTTTACTATGAACTTAAGTACCAAATCTTATTATGCGTTTTATCGAAAGTGTTAGATTCCATTTTATACATCGCAACATATGTAGTTTTACCATCGGAAATATTTGTTCCGATTATTTACGTCGATATTTGCCCGACTGCGCTATATTAAGTTTTGTTTTTCGATAGTACGAGTATGTTGTGTGTTTGAATGCATCTATCATGTTTGTATCTCTTCGTTGTGGTTTCAGCCATAGGGCGTCCACTGCTGGACATAGGCTTCCCCTATAGATCTCCAATAAGACCGGTTGGTAACGGTAGTATATGTTAATATTGTAGTAAATAATAATAAAATGGCACTTATTTATTTTATTTCAGATTCACCAGTACGAATGAATGAATTGGATTTTAAGGCTTTAGAAGCACTAGTCGATGATGAACTTTCATCAGATAGACCTTGGACACCTAGCCATAACTGTATAAGTTTTACAACTTTTGAGGCACCTGCAGATAAAGTTGACAGCGACACCGATGAAATTCCCGATAGCAATGAAAATAGTCTAGTAGATTCTCCTACACAACCAAATTGTATTGCACTGACAATACCTGAAAAAACATTAGACCCAGTAGTAAATACACCTCTAGCAAATTCTCCACAAGATTTATCCACAGACAACGTGGCTAATGTTTCTTTTCAGAATTCTTTCCCCACTTGCTCTGAAAATTCAAATGCACAATCCGGTACTGATAATTGCGCTGCAGATAAAAATAACATTTTAGCGACAGATCTAAATGATTCCCAGATGATCCATGAAATAGACAACTCTGCTCCAATTCCCAGTATTAGCTCACTTGTGACTATTTCAGATTGTGAATCTCCTTATTCACCACAAATCAATAAAAAACGCAAATCTACCTTCAAAACTAATCCAGGCAAAAAAAGAGCTAGAGAAGAACAGGCGTGGATTGACAACAAAAGAAAACTATTGCTTAATACGGGACAGCAATATACGAGCAGAAAAGGAAAAGAAATGAAAGCGAAAGAATTAGGTCCAATATGCAGTAGCACTTGTAAAAAAGAATGCTACAAAAAATTTGATTTAACCATCCGTGGAAACATAAAAAACAATTTCTGGCATCTTGGAGATCATGCAAAACAGTGGGACTATATCAACACGTTCACAATAAAAGTTAACAAGAAATCTCGAACCACAGAAGGAGAATCTCGTAGAGATTACACGACTCAGTACTATCTTCCACTGCCTTCTGAAAACAATTTTGTAAAAGAACATGTTTGTATGAAAACATTTCTTAATACCCTATGTATCAGTGACCAGTTTGTACGAACAGCCCACAATAAGTTGAATCTAGAAGGCTCTACTGTATCTGACAATAGGGGAAAACACGAAAATCATCCTGTGATAGTCAATAATGTCGTGATCAAAAGTGTATGTGATCACGTGGCTTCATTTCAGTCTGTAGAATCTCACTATACCAGAAAAAATAGCAGTAAATTGTATCTCAGTAATGACTTAAACATGACCAAGATGTTTAAATTGTATAAAGAATGGGACCGACTTGATAGTTATGAAAACAAGGCTACAACTCTACGCCAATATCGGGACGTAGTAAACAAACACATGAACATTGAGTTCTTTACTCCTAAAAAAGATATATGTGACAAATGTCATGCTTTTTCTAATGAAAACTTGCCCACAGAGGAACAGATAGAAGCTCACAACAGACATATAAATAATAAAATTGTATCTAGAGAATTAAAAAATGAGGATAAAAAAGTGGCTAATGAATGCCCTGAAATTGTATGTGCAACATTTGATTTCCAGAAAATTCTCAACGCTTCTCATGGTGACGTTGGACTCCTTTATTACAAAAGAAAACTATCCGTTTTTAACTTCACTGTTTATGATGTAGCTAAGCTAGAAGGGTTCTGTTACATGTGGACAGAGATTACAGCTAAAAGAGGAGCTAATGAGGTAAGCAGCTGTTTGAGACTGTTTATAAAAGAAAATATCGACAAAGGGTCTAAACAATTTCGGTTTTGGTCCGACAATTGCTCTGGTCAAAATAGAAACAGAGTAGTTTACTCTATGTATATGAATATTTCCAAGGAACTAAAAGTAGATATTACTCATAGATTTCTAGAGCAGGGACATACACAAAATGAGGGTGACAGTGTTCACGCTCTCATTGAAAAAGAGTCTAAACGAAAAATGGTTTATACCCCTGACCAGTGGTATGCATTGGTTCGATGGGCTAAGACCAATGGAAAACCTTACAAGGTAATTGAAATAGACCAAAGTCAAATTACTGACTACAAACTACTTTTAGAGAACAGAAATTGGAAAAAGGATACGGCCAATGAGAATGTAAAATGGAACTGCATCAAAGAAATATCAGTAAGAAAAGAGGAACCTGACTGTATCTATTTTAAATACGACTTGAAAAAAGAATACAATTGCTTAAAGACTATTTTAGGCACCAGAAGAAGAGGCCAGAGAATACCTGCTACCAACGAAGAATTGAAGAATGCATATTCAGGCATGCTTCCTCTAACTGAAGCAAAATATAAAGATTTGGTGTCGTTGTGTGATACAGGGGTGATACCGCGAGAGTATCATCGTTTCTTCAAAGAACTGAAGCACAGTGCCGATACATCTGATGTAGTAGACGATTTCGATTAATTTTGATTAATATTGGAACTGATTTTTGTTAACTTTTAAGTTATTTTGTGCCATATTGCTACTTGTGAATTATTAAAGATTGTGTTAAAGTGCGGCCACCGAGAGAGCGCGTTTGACAACTACCATAATATTACAAAAAGCAGACTGATAAAGCTTTATTAGATAACAAGTACTGTGATTTTATATAACATAGAGGCTGTTTAAAATTTATCTAGTACTTAGTATAATTTAAGTGTCATAAGATTCCAAATAATGTTCCTAAAGAGTGGCTATAGCCATATTAGTAAATAACAAGTACCTAAATAACATTTTAGACTGACATTCATTTAAGATAATATTTGAGACTGAAATAAAATGTAGGATGTAGACAAACAAATGTTTAATTATAATAAATATTCTGTAACTAATAAAACTTTGATTGTGATTTATGGTGATAATTATTTTATGGTACATTCCATAGAATAGATAATTATATTATTATTTATGATGTTATTAAAAGCATCGTTTGGTAAGGTGAATTACAATTTTGTAAGAAAATTTCGAATTATAAAATAAAAGCATTATCTATCCCTATGGAATATTCTTTTCTTGTGTCATATTATTACCCGATTTTTTAATTATTATGAATTAAAAATATAATCTCACATAGATTCTGATCTTTTATAAAGATTTCGATAGGCACATTATGAACAAAATATTACTTCACGGACAATGTAAACTATTGAATGTGTCACATTCGATATAATTTTAAATCAAAATTCCCATGAAAATAACCGAAAGTGTCAGTTTCGATACAAATGTTCACTTAAAGTTCGATGTAGACAATCGAATCCTTATTTTCTAAAGAACTACACATATTTATTACAATGTTATTAACACTACCTAAACCTGTCTTAAAACTATCATAACTGCTAAAAAACTACTCTCTTGCGATGTATAATTAATGAGATATTGCGAAAAATGTACCCAAAAAAACTTCTAACCCCTCCCCTGTAAAGTGCTGTTTTCTAGTTTCGATAGTATACGTAGGGACAGTCGATTTATGTTCATCACATAAATATTTGCCCTGGTGGAGATCGAACCCACGCCTCTTTGATCCAGAAGTTAGGGTCACTAACCACTGAGCCACCGAGGCAGTCGAGGCTATGGTGTTGATAGGTGCAAAAAACTAAAAAAAAAATTAGTTTCAGGATGTTATGAGCGTGATACAATATAATTCAATTTAAGCCAGTGGTTTAAAACAAACAATGCAAGACAACTAATTAATTAAATACGTTAGAAGATAGTAATACCAAACTACAAAACTACCAAAATAAGCATTCAAATAAAATATTTCTATATAAGCCATTTGTTTGCCATATTTATACGCTTATTTTATACACAGCACATAGCTGGGCCCACGGCGAAATATATTTTTTTAATCAGTTCATAAATTCAAAATTGTAGTGGCTGATGCACTTTTCACATCTCTACCCTAAGCTTACTTAATGAGAGTCGTCTATACAGAATATAGGAGCTATAGAGACGCGTAACTGAAATTCTGTCACCCTCATCCGGCAAAGTTTTTGCTTGCTCATCACTATCCATAACAACTATAGACTTTGCACCCGAAACGGCAAACTAAGTTAGCGACTTAATTGACGTCGTCCCGCCTCGGAAACTTGAGAATATTAATATTTGTCAAGGGCGGGTAGAATAAATATATTTTACAGTAATAAAATCGTTTACGCGACTCTCAGCTATGTAGAGTTTTCTTCAAAGGTTAACTGTTTATTTGTCCAAAATTAATGTGTACGAGAGAATAATTACGTTCTATTTTTGGGATTCTATAAATAATCGTGACCTAGTAAAGGGAACAGTTGCTTGGAGAGGACATAATGGCTTGAAAGTTTTGTGTGTCTTTTTAACTGGGTTATTTTACAAACTTTTGATCTACGCTGAAAATTTTATAATAAACTGAGTTGCAAAATTTTTAAATTCTGCTTTCGAGAAGCGATTGAACCATCTTCTCGCTGGCCTAATTGCAAAATCATTTCACAATTCTCGTGTATTTGGATTCAAAAACGTTATCGATTTTTTCTGTAGACGTATACACTTTGCAGGTTTTCTTGCTGTTTTTCTTTCGCCACATAAGCTCTCTTCATACCGACTATCTCTTTTTTTCTTATGTATGCTTGCTGACCGTCGTCATGCTTCTAACTCTATACTAGGTGATATCTGTCTCCATATCTGAGGGTTTTTTGCCTGGTATATAAAACAGATACCTATTGCTATAACCAGTTTTTAAATACTTGATCTGATCATTTTATAGAAATGCGTCTTCATATCTCTTTTCTGTCATAAGTTTCTCCAAATTTTCGAAAGGTGATATGACTTCTATCCATCAATCCACCGGCCAAAGGACGTCTATTGCTAGACATAGGCCTCCCCTATGGATCTCCAATAATAGCAATTAGAAGCGTCTTGCATCAAGCGCGATCCTGCAGTCTTAATGATATCGTCCTACGCTGTGGTTGCCGGTACGTATTCTCCACTTGAGAACTTTTCGACCCCATCGGTCATCAGTCCTCCGTGCTATAGGTACAAACAAGTAGTACAGCTGTAGCCGACTTCAATTGTTTCGGCCACAGCTGCACTACTAGTTTGTATCAGCCGTTGCGCCTGCTGATATGACTTAACTAGAATCAATTCTAATAATCAATTCTATTACAAAAAAAATAGGGCCTCAAAATGTACAGTTTTCATATTTATTCCTATATGTGTACTCTGAGACAATGCTTCTCGCCAAATTTCATAGTTCTATGTCAACGGGAAGTAGGTAGGTAGGTTTTGATTTTTGTGAGTGTCGAAATATGCTGTTTTTTACAACATAAACGGCTCTAACTTTTTTAAACGATAACTAAGAAGTTTTTCTTAGTTTTACATAACTGCAAGAAACCACAGAAATGCGTATACAGTTAAAATTTCAACTCGATATCTTTATGCGTTCCCGAGATAAAGAGTCTTGACATACACACAGACGGACAGACGAACATACATACAGACGGACAGACGGACAACAAAGTGAAAGTGAAATAAGGGTTCCGTTTTTTCCTTTTGAGGTACGGAACCCTAAAAAGAATAACACCAAATGGAAACCGCTTGAATACAACGCGTTCATACAGTCTTAATTATGTCCTAATCGGCGGATGTCCTATGTGTTACTTACCCGTACGCGGTATCCATTCAAAAACCTTAAGATGATATTTGGAACCGAGTTGCCAACTGCAACTGCACGTGCAGCGACTGATATAAACGAGTACTACAGCTGTAGCTGACTTTTGCAGTTGCAGATGGCGGCTCGGTTCCAAATGGCACCTTTACGATCTCTTCTATTCATCTATATAGAACGTTCAATAGTAGACATAAGTCTCGCTCTATGGATTTCTTATAAATTCGATAAGAAGCGGCTTGCATTCAGTGCCATGTTTATAGTCTCAATTGAACATATATTATTAAAACTATGAGTCCTGCTCACTGCCAGTTTAACTTGCTAATTCTCTGGCCTGTATCGGTAACTTTGGTTCGTCTGCGAATCTCGTCTTTCTTGATCATTAGTGATAACACTATTAAAAATCTGGTACAGTAAATTATAGTGTGAGCTACCTAACTATCTACATATACCTGAGAATACCTACTGTGTCTATACACACAAGATATTATTCCGTCAGATAATCTAGTTGCTCAATAATCACAATTAACACACGTTGCCACCGAGACATGTATTGGTTATGTTCAGTTAACATTCGAATGTAATTTCGATGGAATATTATTGGAGCGCTCACTTGTGATATCCTACCTTGATTTGAATAAGATTACCTAAATATGACAAAAATCTATTAATTTAGTTTGCTTGTGATAAGCAACATTGTTTATGATAATATATTTTCATTTCAGGAAAACTTTTTGGTATAAAAACTTACACTTATTTAACGAAACACATTTTTAGTAGTTACGAGTACTAGAGCTTAGGGAAGTCTGCGTCACGGGTTTCAGGTTTTCCACTTATATTATAAATCCAAAATTAATTACTACTATGCAATTTATGATAGCTAATGTAATTTTCTACAACTAAAAGTATTGGTAGGAAATAATAGAACACGGCAATATAAATAATATGGAAAGAAACCGTAATTTAAAAAAATTGAAATATTCATTGAAATAGATACTTGCTAAATACAATAAGATTTTCCTAAAACTTCGAGTTCAACTATAAAAAAACGTAGGTAAGTTTATATATACCAGGTGGATATCCTTGGTGTTTTTAAGGTAATTTTTAAGATGTCTGAGGGTCTTTGATTTGGCTAAACAGTTAAAATAACTTGGACCTACAATTTAACATGACATCCGCACTGATCGACCCGACCTAGTCAAACCATGCTTAGAGTGCTACTTAAAAAGCAGATACTGTTATAGTATATCAGTTATAACAGTAATTCAATGACTTACTTATAAGGATATAGCCACAAATGCTACATTTTACACCCAACCAGCAACTTCTAAAAATCCACTTAATTCAAACTGAACCATAATATTCCATTATTTGACGGTTGTAAAGCGTCACTATAAAGATGGCGCACCTGAGCCCGTTAATCGTAATTAATTTCCCCCCCTAATTCCCCGCAGTGCCTTACAGAGCACCCCCTCGGGGATGCTTGGACGTCTTCTTTCTTCTGTCAGTTATGTTTAACACGTTTATTTGGTCGTTTGCACCGGTAAGTGTTATTAAGTAGGTACGAAAATATAATACAAAAACAAGGAAGGTTCCTACTTTAAAACAATGAGTATAACTCTGCTGGACAACAGTTGATGGTAGAAAAATAGATACAACGTACCGTAGCAGACATTACCTTTTGAAAGGCAATATTTCTAGAAAATTTCAGAGCAACAATAGAATAAAAAGTTAAAAAAAAAATAAAGTGATGAGCGCAGCGCAACACTGTGAGCTGGAATGTGCTATATTTATTAGTTTAAATTTGTTGGTTGCTGTTTTTTACCAGAAAAAGGATTTCATGAACTGTGCAGGGGCCTGATTCTCTATCGACAAAACGTAACGTAACGCGGTAAGTATTTTTTTTATTTCCGTGAATTTCGTTTGGAGATATGTTTGATATATATAAAATTACGTTAAAATGAATAATAAACCGAGTTTAAGTTATGATATTTGAAAAATAAATATTTTTTATGCGAATTTCTTAAAAACTAAGAGCATGTTAAAGCGCGTTACACGCTTGTTTTAATACAGAATCGCCCACCTGAAAAAAAAATCCCCAAAATTTTCAGTGTACACACACACATTGTAAGTACTCCCATGCCCGTTCGTTATGTATAAAAGCTAGTGTACAAAGGCATCCAAAAACAGTACCCACATTTATTACGCAAGTACACATAACCATTAATAATTTGCTAAATGCCTAAACTTGTATATGTGGAAAGGAAAAAAAATCATAAACGAATCATCAATACACTAAATAATCTAATCAAACATAGTCACCCTTCGCTACCTACCGCATGCTTGATATCACACCACGCTTCACTTCACATTAGTAATTATGATCCTTGCCTCTGTCACTTCGGTTAATCAAAGCTACGTGATAACAGAACTGGCTCATTGGCGTAAATAATTTCATTAGATCCAAACATTGCTCTATAATTTCACCAGCTTTACTCAATGTTTTTTAAGGGTTCCGCATCTCAAACGGAAAAAACGGAACCCTTATAGGATCACTTTGTTGTCCGTCTGTGTGTATGTCAAGACTCTTTATCTCGGGAACGCGTTAAGATATCGAGTTGAAATTTAAACTGTATACGTATATCTATGGTCTCTTGCAGTTGGGTAAAAGAAAAACTTCTCAGTTATTGTATAAAACAGTTAGAGCCATATATGTCTTAAAAACCGCATATTTGGACACTCACAAAAATCAAAACCTAAGGGTACTTCCCGTTGATACAGAACTATGAAATTTGTTGAGAAGCATTGTCTTAGAGTACACATATAGGAATAAATCTGAAAACTACATTTTTATTTAAATCACAAAAAATAGGGCCTCAAAATTCACTAAATATGGGTTCAAAATTCAAAGTGAGTAAATTGTATCATATAAAAGTACTTCATTAGAACATACTAAAACAGATTTTTAATTATTTTAACAATGTGTTTGTACGGAACCCTCGATGAGCGAGCCTGACTCACACTTGTCAGGTTTTTTTTAATTGTAGATGAGTTTTTAAGGGTAGATGTATCGTTTGTGTTTATAATATCACCTTGGTAGAGAATAATTGCTGATAGAATTAGGCATTACTTTGCGGAAATTTATCTTTAAATCTTTGTTGTTGAATAAATATTTTGTGTATTTCTGCTATGCTGTTGTAGGCAATTAAGTTTAAGGGCACTATAATACATATTACAATAATGATGTACAGTTAATGCGAGCGACCTCGAAGAGTCAACACGTCTTGAAGATGCCTCTGAAGAGGCGAAACACGTGTCGAATAGAGTGTAGTGTAGCGAGAAGAAGGGTGTTATTTATTAATAAAGTATTTTCAATATTTTGTCACATTATTCTTAAAACTTTTTATTATATTTCGTTCTTTAGTTTTTAACGGATTAATATATTTATAATAGAGTGTGGAAAATAGGAGTGAAATTTATTATTTTATTTATTTTGTGAAATTATGTTTTTAATCATTATTTTTTTATAAATAATAGTACCCTTAAACTTATTTGTCTACAACAGCATAGCGAAAATACGCTAAATATTTATTCAAAAACAAAGATTTGAAAATAATTGCCTTACACACTGCTAGCTTTGTTTGTAGCCGCCGCTCACAATTTAACGTAAATACCTACCGCAGACACCCACTCTAGGGCTGACCGCGCTGAATACTGCTTAATATCGGTGAACGTAAAGAAACACTTTGTCAAACTAAGCTATGAGAGTTAGAAATTAAAAATATGGAATGTAAACGCTTAGATTAGATCTACGTTATTTAGTACGTCTGCTTTGGTCGCGGGCTATGTGGTCACCCAATAAAACAGAATGTGATCGGAATTTAGTTTCTTATTTCCTAGTCACATTCTCCAAAGTGTAGTCAGTTGCTTATTGAATTAGAACTTCATATTGCACCTCACAGGTACGTTCAAGTTTGTTCCAATTACTATTTGCCAATTGTAGGTACAAAAAGCAGTAGAACAACTACGAAAACTATCATTGGTAACTGTTACAACTTTTGGCGTGGATACGTCTTTAAAATTGCATACATAGGGAGGTAATCAAAAAAATAAAATTGTAACAAAATCAGGAGATACTGTTTGGTGTTGCAGCTTTATGTCTATCATTACAGTCCAAATTCAATTACGCCATTAGATAGTTAAAGATTCAAAAAAAATATTACGCTACTAGTTTTTACCTGCGGCTTCGCCCGCATACGCAATATATCATTATAATTTATAGCCTATGTGTTATTCTGATAAATAAGCTATATTATTGCAAAGTTTCATCTTAATCCGCTCAGTAGTTTTTGCGTGAAAGAGTAACACAAATCCATCCGTCCATCCATCCTCACAAAATTTCGCGTTTATAATATTAGTAGGAATAGGATATAAAAAGTGTTATATATCGCGCGGGGTGGAGGAGGAAGCGCCGCCATTTTGTGGTAATTTTGTGACATCGAGATTTCTATTTAATATAACTTTGGACTTGGAGAAGTTACGACGTTCGTTTAAGTTTCAGTCGTTAGCTCTTGACAAAATCTATCAAAACTAAAAACTATAGCTAAAACATTTGTGAATTATTGATATTGTGGCTATAATCATGTGTTATAATATAAAAAAATTACAAAATATTTCCATCAATCCATCCATCAGCCAAAAGACGTCCACTGCTGGACATCCTCATGGCCTCCCCTATGGATCTCCAATAAGACCGGTTGATAGCGGCTTGGATCCAGCGCGATCCTGCGGCCTTAATGAGGTCATCTGTCCACCTTGTGGGTGGACGTCCTACGCTGCGCTTGCCGGTACGTGGTGTCCACTCGAGAACTTTTCGACTCCACCGGTCATCAGTCCTCCGCGCTATGTGCCCTGCCCATTGCCATTTCAACTTGCTAATCCGTTGGGCTATGTCGGTAACTTTGGTTCTTCTACGGATCTCCTCATTTCTGATTCGATCACGCAGAGAGACTCCGAGCATAGCCCTCTCCATAGCTCGTTAGGCTACTTGGAGCTTACTAATAAGGCCCATAGTATTTAATGTCAGCTTATACATGTAAAAAAGTCAAATCGAAATACACATATCGCATACGGTTGAAAAGACCGAGTCAAGAAGTGCCGGCAACTTCAAAAACCGGACAAGTGCGAGTCACGCTCGCACATCGAGGGTTCTGTACGAATCCAGAAAATTTCAAAAAATTGGTAAGTAATTTGTTAAAATCGCTATACTATGATCATCGACAAAAAGTTTTTTTTTGCACTTTTATCGTCATACATCGAAAATAACACATTGTTAAAATAATTAAACACATGTTTTAGAATGTGCTACTTAATGAAGTTATTTTATATGATACCTTACATGATACGATTTACTCATCTTGAACTTTGAGGCCATATTTTGTGAATTTAGAGGCCCTATTTTTAGTGATTTAAATAAAAATGTACAGTTTTCAGATTCATTCCTTTATGTGTACTCTGAGACAATGCTTCTCGCCAAATTTCATAGTTCTATGTCAACGAAAAGTACCCTGTAAGTTTTGGCAGACGACAAGGATAAGGATAAGGGTTCCAATTTTTTCTGTTGAGGTACGAAACCCTAAAAAATAGATACCAAAGCAAAGAAAAATACGTAATATGTAATAAAGTATGCAGGTATGTAAATATGAAAATGGAAGCAAAAAATCAAAGTATTCAAATATGCTAAAGTTAAGTTTCATCGGCTTTGAAGCAAAATAAATCACATCATAATTCATCGTAATTAATTTTGGAGCTATGAGTACGATAGCACATAAAGAAAGAAGACATAATTAAATGCACACGTTACTTTTAGCACTCATTTTTTAGATTAGCTTAGATTATTAGGGTTCCGTACCCACAGGGTAATTGTTTAAAATTGTTTAATTGTATATTGAGATATAAACGAATAATACCATTTACATACATCTCACAAAATAAAGAAATAGTATTTAAGAATTAAATTAAATTAAAAAGATTACAATTATTACTATTACAATACCATGTCCTTAAAAAATGATAAAAATGGGTAAAAAAAAATATATTATTAAGACTCCGCTGTCCGTCCGTCTGTCTGTCTGTCACCAGCACGTATCTCATGAACCGTGATAACTAGGGAGTTGAAATTTTCACAGATGATGTATTTTTGTTGCCGCATTAACAACAAACAGGTACTAAAAATATAATAAATGATTATTTAATGGGGACTCCCATACAAGAATCGTGTTTTTTGCTTGTTATTAATAACGGCAACAGGTAGACTCTTGAAATATTCACAGAATATTATTTAGTAGCATATTCACTCTAATAACAAATAATTAAAAAACATTTATTGAGGGGGGCTCCCATGCGGTACGGAACCCTTCGTGCGTGAGTCCGACTCGTCCTTGGCAGATTATTTATTTATTTTATATTCTCAACAAATCACATCATACATCAATACTAATAATTTAATTACAAATTCTTTTTCAACATGAAAGCTGACTTACCGTGGATATTCTCAATACAATTCCGCCATAACGCTCGAGTTGTTCTTTAAAATATGAATTGCTTTCAATGGTTTCTGATTAAATCGAGCAGCCTTTCGGGAACTAATTTTCCTGTGTCCCTAAAGTTTGAAAATTGGTTGGCGGGTCTGCACTGGTTTTAATTTCCCTCTTGTCATGCGTAAAAGTTAAAATTGAAAAAGTCGGGCTTTGATTTTTTGTGGGAAAAATATTAAATGGTTGGTAATTTGATTGGTTTCTGTTAATAAGTTTCCTGTATTCGGTCGGCTTACTGGAATAATTGGCAGAGCTTGATCGCGATTCTAGAAAATTTTTAGCCGATTATTTACAGATTATTGTACAGTTACAGAAAGATTACGTTTTTTAATAGGCAAGGTGTCTTGAACCGGCTAAGTACCTATTGAGCTTTCGGAAAGATGATGTAGGTATTATCATTATTTTATAAGTACATGAAATCATCATTATCATATTTAGCCCATTATTGCTACTGCTAATCATAGGTCTCTCTTCTTGTTCGCCTGTCATCTCGATCCTTTTTTTCCAGAGACAATCCTTCAGATATGGATATCACCACACCTTGGGACAGGCGGGTGGTTATGTGGGAGTCTCCACCGATCTAGTCAGTGGCATACCCACCAAAAACCCTGGGTGTTCCACCGCTGCGCCTGGTCTCGGGGCTACGGGCACGCTTTCGCACTGCTCCGGGGCAACCGACAGCTCTGGCCCAACTCGGGCCCCACCTCGGAGCGTACGCTCCCGCCAGAATGACGATGTGCCGAACACCAGACACATCGTCATCCACCATCTGAGACCAACCAGCACTAGGCGTCGGACAGCACCCGTATACGACAGCCATGGTCCCGATGCAACAGGTCAATTAAAATGACCCCACACCTGCCACTGCGCGGGTGCCGACCCCAAAACGGTGAAAACCTAAAAAACGGTGGCGACCCTGTCGAGACCGCGGAAAGCAGGGAAAGTGGCAACGACGTACCAGCAGTCCTCTCCCGCCGCGGCCTCTAATCGTCAGCTGCAGCGCCTCCCATACGTCACTGCAGCCCGCCTCAGTTGCGGTGCCCCCCTAAGTACGTAGTATTATTATATCTTGTTTGCCCTAAGGCACCCAACCTACTTTGGCCAGCTTTTACTTGGGCTCGGAGGCAAAAGCCCCGAGAAGCGGCCCCTATATTGGTATTGGCTCTTGTAATTGCACTTATGTTGCAAAATACGTACCTAAATTATACTATACAACTTATACCATGGTTTATAACTGGAATGTTTAGCTATTAGTGAGAACTACAAGGCTGCTTTGTGTTTGCTATCGTACTATAAGTGTTACAAAAGCTGTCTGTTTTTCAACAATATTTTATACTACGAGTATATATAACGGGACTAAACTCACGTATAGGGATAGTCGTTACGACTATGACTACGCGTGAGTTTAGTCCCGTTATATATAGTATAAAATGTGTGAAAACCACGTAAATTACCATAGTAAAATATTTAAATATAAATATATTTTGGTTTTTGTGCTATCCCATAGGAACTTTTTATTCTTTCGGGATAAAAAGTAACCTATGTCAATTTTCAACCTAAAAACCGGAAGCATACTATCGGACGCGGCTGACGGACGCAACTGACAACCGCGACTTTGCAATGTGCACACTGCACAGGCTTATAACATGCGGTGTGCCAGATAGCTCTCGGACGTCCGAGACTTATGTCCGATAGTGTGCACGGCTTAGTGTACTTTCATAGTCTAGGTCGCGGCTGTCAGTCGCGTCCGCCGCGTCCGATAGTATGTTTTGAGCTCTAAACTCTATCCATGATAATCCAAAATAAAGTCTTTCCGTTGTTCTGTTGCGTGAAAGAGTATGGAACCAACGAATACCCTTTCGGATTAATAATATTATTAGTAAGGAGAATGGCTTTTGACATACAAACACAGCAATAACTAAAACCATTTTACTCCGTTCAAAAACCACATCCGGCGAAAAACTCTACCTAAAAAGGTCTATGGTAAAAAAACTACGGCAATTCAGCTAAATTACTACACAAATGCTTGTAATCTTAAACAGAAGCGTCGCAAATCGCCGCCCTAAGAAACAAGACACGCAGTTACTAGTAATTTATGTTAGCAGCCTTGTATAAATCCAAGTAGATAGAGCTAATACCATGGATGTAAGAAAGAACAGGATACGTGATAGGATAATGAAACCTGAAACTAGGTTTGAACTCAA
Organism: Hypomecis punctinalis; assembly: GCA_949316475.1. Lineage (NCBI taxonomy): Eukaryota > Metazoa > Arthropoda > Insecta > Lepidoptera > Geometridae > Hypomecis > Hypomecis punctinalis. Next base: position 24,113,770 of record OX438804.1, read on the forward strand.
AATAGCATCGGCTGCACCCATCATCATCCATCCATCAATTAGCCATATGACGTCTATAGCTAGACATAGGCCTCCCCAATGGATATCCACAAGACCGGTTGGAAGCGGCTTGCATCCAGCGTGATCTTGCAGTCTTGTGGATAGACGTCCTACGCTGCGTTTGCTGGTACAACCATCAGCATATCGGCTACACCCACCACGTAACTCAAGTGACATTTGAACTATTTTTCAAATATCTTATTATTTTTCTAAAACTGGCGGCTCTAAATACGAACTCCTTACAACTGAAACATTGTATAAGATGTTGCTTTGAAAATGTACAAGCTGATAGAAGAACTTTTTGTGTAAAGCAGCTGACCTTTTGTGATATAAAAGTCGACTTCATAGCGATTCTTTTAACCATTTAACTATGTCAGAAGATTTTCATAATACTAAGCTATAAGTTTATAAATATATTTTTTTGTTTTCATCTTGTGTAGTAGAAATAGAAAAGTAGGCACTTTTATAGTACATCCATGGCTGATACTGGGGGGTGCTATCCATTGTCTGTTTCCTGAGACTTCTGGTTTTCTTGTCTACATATTGTTTAGATATGCGCTAATGTATGCAGGTGGTGGATTACATCACAGAATACCAATTACTTCTGTAATTACATGTTAAATGCTGCTAGGCGTTAAGGCATTACGTTTTAAGAGCTGGGAGAGCATTTTTACTTCTAAATAAGGCGTGTCAATTTCAACTTCGGTGGTCTAGTGTTAGTGAAACCATATATCGTAACCATATACCACGTAATCGTGACTTCAAATCCCGGTCCCGTTCCAAAGACTGCCTCGGTGGCTCAGTGGTAAGTGACCCTGACTTCTGGATCAAAGAGGCGTGGGTTCGATCCCCACCCAGAGCAAGCATTTATGTGATAAACATAGGTGTTTGCTCTGTGTCTGGGTGTTATTTGGGTTCTATCTTCTATATAAGTATATATTTAAAATATGTATATGTAGTATATCAGTCTCTGGCAGCCATATCACAAGCTTTGCTTAGTTTGGGGTCAGAAACCGTGTGTAAAATGTCCCCTGATATTTATTACTACTATAATGAGTTCTTTGGAATTTATGTACGGAATTACACATAACTAGCTTTTCGGAAGAAAAACATCATGAGATAACCTAAATACGTCCGTAGAAGAAATTCGATGGCGTATTTGAATCCACCAACCCGCACTGGGCCAGCGTGGTGGATATGGCCTAATTACCCTTCGTTTCTATGCCCTGCGGTGGATTAATAAAAAGGTTGGTGCAGTTCAGTTCACTTTGTATCTGTTTGTTGGTGGTGTGGTAGCTTCCAAATTAAATTGGAAGCTTATGGAACCAGTATAAGTAGTTTTGAATATATAATAGCCGTGGTGGTCAAGAGGTAGTGACACCCGCTTTACAATCGTGAGGTCGTGGGTTCAAATCCCTGGTCCCGTACCTATGAGTTCTTTGGAATTTATTTACGGAATTTCACACCGCTGGCTTTTCGGTGAAGGAAAACATAGTGAGGCAACCTGCATGCGTCCGTAGAAGAAATTCGATGGCGTATGTGAATCCACCAACTCGCACTGGGCCAGCGTGGTGGATATAGCCCAAACACCCTTCGTGGGTAGGCCTACGTCCTGCAGTGGACTATCAAAAAAGGCTGGTACAGTATAAGTAGTTTTAAGCTGTATTACAATAAAATCTATTGAGCATTATTTTTTATTTTAAAATGTATTGTAAGAATTCTGGTTGAAAAGTTCGCCAAGTGTGAAAAAAACCGGACAAGTGCGAGTCAGGCTCGCACATCTAGGGTTCCGTACAAACAAATTGTTAAAATAATTAAAAACCTGTTTTAGCATGTGCTAATGAAAATATCTTACATGATACGATTTACTCACTTTGAATTTTGAACCCATTTTTTGTGAATTTGAGGCCCTATTTTTTGTGACTTAAATAAAAATGTACAGTTTTCAGATTTATTCCTATATGTGTGTGTACTCTGAGACAATGCTTTTCGCCAAATTTCATAGTTCTATGTCAACGGGAAGTACCCAGTAGGTTTTGATTTTTGTGAGTGTTGAAATGTGCGATTTTTTACGACATAAACGGCTCTAACTTATTTAAACGATAACTGAGAAGTTTTTCTTTTACACATCTGCAAGAAACTTTCTTTTTGTGATAAACATTTCAAAAATTGACGCGTTCGCAGGATTTGAACCTGCATCCTCTGGGACACCGGCCCAGATGCTTTGTCCAATTAAGCTAAATCGCGCCCTGCAAATGCGCCGAATTAGTGAGTGTTTATCATTTTTACCAACTACTGCATTGTTGGAAGCGCCATTTGTGAGAACTGCTTTAAACCAGTCAGTCACTTAATGTGAAATTATTAAAACTTCTTAACATTAACGAGAAATGACGCATTGCTTAATCAATGAAATTATTTTTAATCATCTGCAAGAGTCTGTAGATATACGTATACTGTTTAAATTTCAACTCGATATCTTTACGCGTCCCCGAGGTAAAGAGTCTTGACATACACACAGACGGACAGACGGACAGACTGACAGACGGACAACAAAGTGATCCTATAAGGGTTCCGTTTTTTTCCGTTTGAGGTACGGAACCCTAAAAATTGCTGTTTTATACCTATATCAATTATTAACTTATTGTAAGATAGAAATGACAATTTTTTTAACCGACTTCCAAAAAGGATGAGGTTCTATGTTCTTCTGTATGTATTTATTTCTGTTCTTTATTATTATTTTTCTGTGTTTATTCATTGATAATTTCGCCAATTGTGAACCGAATGGAAAAATATTTTTTAATTCGAAAGGGTATATTCTCGAGGTAGTCCCATTTAAATTTCACAGTAATCGGCTGAGCCGTTTTTAAAAAATCAAAAATAATGTTAACAATTCGAGCGAAATATTTGAATTTTGTACACGATGGAAGGCGGTTTCACTATTTATTGCGAAAAATAGTTATGTTTTAGAAATCCTTTTTTATTGGTTTTGACCGTATTTGATTTGAAATAATCATTCAAAACTATTATTATCATTAATCACAGCATTTAAGATTCACTTTGCAGTGAAATATGTTCAAATGTATTATGCAATAATATAATCTACATCTACACTAATAATAATAATAAAATCGCAGGGGCGGCTTTGTGGCGAGCCGTCGGTGAGTGGCGACACCGCGAACCCTGATTCCCTGGGGCTAAATGAGACCCCTGACTCCTCTCTTGCCTTAACTGGCCGGTTTGGAGTGGAAACCGCAAGAGCTAAGAACCCAAGCTCCAGGGTGGAAGTGTTAAAGGGCATAACGCCGCTAGTAGCTCTTAGTGAACGCGCAGCACACCTCTCGACACCCTAAGCCGTCCACACCAATGTTGCCCCTCCGGCGCCAAAATACGGTAGCTATTATGAGGGGCCCATTTAGTAGATGGCAAGTCACCACCCGCCTGAATATTTGAAAATGAGGCATTATTTGGTGGGTGCCGTACCTCATTCCATAATCCAGTTTTGTATAACACCCAGAAGTTCACCACAATAACCCATTATTTTTTCAATTCATTACTAACAATAGGCTCCTTGTACCTTCACCCCTACAACATAGCTAAATGATGTTTAAAAAGGGCCTCTCAGTGTTGGCTTCGGCTCCACTGATGCCCATCAAATAACCGGGCTTGGCCCGAGAGATGTATATCAAATAAAGTGAAATAATAATAATAATAATAATTAATAATAATAATAATATTATAAAGAGGAAAGATTTGTATTTTTGTATTTTTGTATGTAACGAATAAACTCAAAAAGTACTGGACCGATTTTAATAATTCTTTTTTCATTAGAAAGCTACATTATCACTGAGTAACATAGGCTATTTTAATTGCAAGAAAAAAATAAGGATCCCTATTAAAACTATAATAATGTTACCCAAGGTGTAAAAAAATGCCTAAAATATTCTTTACATCGCGTGCGCTGCGAAAACTATTGATGATGGAATAAAATAATGTACTACGACTTTATAGAACACACCATAATTTACAAAAAATGTCGCGACAGCATATATCTAACTATAATAGTTAAGCCGTAATGACTGTTTTTTTTATTCTTAAAAATTAATTGAAATACCGTCGCAGGAAAAGGATCTTAATTTGTATCTTGGTATTAATCCTTATCAAAACAAATTATTTCATTTTCAAGACTGTTTCAATAGCTGTATGCAGCTTTTTAAATTATTTCATTCAGACATTTTATTACAAAGATATCATGAGTTCAAAAATGTAAGTATTATAAAAGTTCCGTTTCGCCGCTCACTCCGCTTGGCAATTCATGTACTTTGTACAATGTACATAATACAAAATTCACTTCGAGCAAATATCTATAGAGTCACAATCGTGAAAAAAGTGTCCGAGCCAAAATCCTGCCCAAGCTACGTAGTGGGCAGGCTTTTTAGTTAGTCGTAAGGCGATTCCAAGCCGACTAAAACGCCGCGCGATGCCAAAGTGCTCGGTTACAGGCACTTATTAGGTGACATAACGTCGAGATTCGAGGAAACGGGTCATTGAGAATTGAGAAGGGTGCTTGGGCCATATCCACCACCAGTGCCCTGGCCCTGCACCAACCCACACTGGGCCAGATGGTGCAGATTGCCACACAATATTTTCCTTCGCCGAAAAGCCAATGATTTGAAATTCCGTACATAAGTTCCAAAGAAACTCATTGATACAGAATCGGGATATGAACCCATCACCTCACGATTGTAGGACAGGCGTTACTACCTCTAGACCACCACAGTTATATATCTCCGCATTCTCCGCCATTAGTGTGTCGATTTATGTTTTAACGGTAGTAAATAGGTATGCAGTGGTGTAGCGTGCCTTGGGAGCCCTGAATCAAACATAGTTGGGGAGCCCAAATCACTCATATCTCACAAAAGAAACAAAAATACTTGCATTAAATTGAAATAAATATACACCGCCTTACCGCAAAAGATTTAAACACGCTTTAAACACTGTTTAGCCGTACAATTTGTACTGTTAAACATTGTCTAAAGCGTGCGTAAAACTTTTAAGGTAAGGCGGTTTATATGTTGTCACTTCCTCCTAGAAATTGAGCTAGCCAAACAATTCAAATGAAATAAACACTTTTCTTGCCTTTTTTTCGGGAAATTGGTAATGAATAGAGTATAATCATCCTACCTATATCCGCTAAGTAAGTCTAGCTGAAGACGATTTTAGTTGTTTTAAAATTTCTGCCTCTTAGGACAACTTTTGGAAGAATGCTTAACCCGGGAAAAAAAGAGATGATTTTTTTTCGGGAAGCACGAGATTAAGTGACATTGTGGATAACATTTTACTAGGTTTTGCTTACACACGTTAAGGCCCCTGTAGCCAGGGAGCCCCGTATTATTAACACGGCTGATACTGCGGTAGCTACGCCCCTACACATAGTATGTGAAACGAATTGTCGATGGGACCTGAAAGTTCTCGAATGTAGACAATGTATTGGCAAGTGTAGCGAAGGTCTTCACGTGAATCACCGGAACACGTTGGATGCTAGCGCTTCAATTCCTTCCATCACAGCTCTTTGGGTTAGTAAGTTGAAGAGGCCTTAGTGCCCTACGCACACAATTCGTAGAAGTAGAACTGATGTCCAATGTTTTTCAAAGTTCTCGAGTGAAGACAAGATCAAGAAACTAACTTACATAGGTAGAATGTATAGACTGTGGGTCTCTAATATTTTAACGTCGCTTTCATTCTCATCATTGTCATTTTCTGAAATCAGGGCTATATATTTATTTATTTATTATTTATATTATGTACAGCCACCCGACACATAAGTACGAATTCACTTTTATTTAGATATGCCAATACCTACTATCTCTTTTTCATAAACTTCGAACAGTTTAAGACTACGGAAACTATCGCGATTTGGGTAGGTTGAAACTCATCATAATGGTTCATCCGGTATGTCTAGCATGTGTGTGACGCATACCTACATTACGTGATAAGTATATGTATAGCCAATCATACCCGGGCAAAGCCGGGACGGGCAGCTAGTGAATTATATTGTAATTAATTCAACATCCACTTCAAACGCTCAATATTATCTCGCTACAAATATTTTATTGTTTGCACACAAACGAATTCGGTCAACCATTTTCATTTTGTCGCCCGAATTGGAACATCTGGTTGTTGACTCGGTGCAATGAAAAACTAATTTCTATTCGACAAATAGAATATTGAAAATTACTAGTAAACTGTTTTTTTTTTGTTTTGCCTGTATGAATAATTTATGCCTTATTTATCGGAGTCTCCTTACGAGATCGAATCAGAAATGAGGAGATTTGTAGAATAATCAATGTTACTGACACAGCCCAGTGGATCGGCAAGTCGAAATGGTACGAAGGGCTCAAAAATAGTCACAGCTTAGTCACATAATATATTGACTAAGCTGTAGAGTTTGTGGAGTAGTGACGTGCAGTGTTAAGGTGTGAAGAGTTAGAAGCTTGGCTCTACATAAGATCTGACAACTTTTTGAAAGTGAAAACTGTGGTCTTGGCTATATTTCACATGAAAATGTTTTTGTTGGATTATTATTATAGGTATAATACTACCTTTTTACGTGTTTGATTAGAAATTCTAACAATGTATGAAATCCATATTTTGACATGTAACTATTGTTATCAATAAATTGATTATGATTATGCAGCTAAATTAATAAGTGCCTGTATTATTTTAATGTAGCTGTATAGTCGAACACAGATTGTATTGTTATTTTTGTATTCACATTTCCTCAATGCCAAAATATATACCCTGACCCCAATCTCGTAACTTGATACAATTTTATTTCCGCGCTCCGCATTGGCCTGAGAGCCGTTTTAGAACGACCTTCACCTACGTGACAACCAGATGAGACATATTATTATTTATTTTTAAACACAACTATGTTAGCTGGCCTATCAAAAAGTGTGTGTGTTGTGAAAAGTGTGGCTACTTTTTTGTTGTATTTACAATATATTTTTTTTTAAATAAATAAATAAATATTGGGGGACATCTCACACATGGTCTCTGACCCCAAACTAAGCAAAGCTTGTGATATGGGTGCCAGAGACTGATATACTACATATACATATTTTAAATACATACTTATATAGATAGTACCTAAATAACACCCAGACACAGAGCAAACACCAATGTTCATCACAAAAAATGCTTGCTCTGGGTGGGGATCGAACCCACGCCTCTTTGATCCAGTAGTCAGGTTCACTAACCACTGAGCCACCGAGGAAGTCATATGTCGTGAACAATTGTTTTAAAGACATGCCTATATGATTTATTTTGTGGTTAAATTATCTTACTTATGATACCAATTATGACTGATTATAAAATCGTTTTCCTACTTATATTGACATATTTGTACATAGTTGCTTGCCAGGTAGTATACTCAAATTTAGGGTAGCAAACCTACCAAAATATATTATTTACATTAAAAACTTTTAGTTGAAATAAAAAATACCGGCTATCAAAAGAGTGAAGGTAAAAAAAAATCGTTTACAATTTTTTTTATCAAATTAAATATAGTCATGATCACTTTTTGATAGACAAGCTATCATAGGCCTATTTATGTAACACATAATAACATTTCATAAAAATATATCTCATCAGAGTGCCGAGTGGGAGTTTTGCAAATCAAATTCGAATTACTTTTACGTCGCGTAGACCGAGCGCGCCAATCACACATGCGAACACACACACTTGACTAAGCCAATCACAGACGTTGCAGTGCTTTTGTTCGATCGGTTTGGCGCTCGTTATATTAGCGTAAATGAAACTCACACTTACCTATTCAGTTTTCTGTACGTGACAAAATCAAAAGTTGACGCAATCGAGCAGGTTTCGAACATTGTTAAAATCTCCCACTAGGCCCTCTGGTTATCAGTTGGGTGAAGGTCGTTCTTCCACGTCTCTCCCCCTATATCAATTCAAACCAGTTGATTTCAGTTCAAATATCGAACATAAAAGTGTGCGCGTTATGGATCACGCATTTTTACACAAAGGGCTGGATAACAACTAGACATCTTGCCGGCGGCTACGTGACGCAACTTGTGTCGTTTGGATAAAAATGTTTGTTTTCCTCTTGTTTCTCAGCGGTAGTTATTTCATAATATGAAATATTTTTACTGAGAACATATTTCAAAGAAAGCTGAGCAGTTATTTCATAACAAAGTAATTATTTTGGAAAAATTAAATGTATAACATAAAAATATAATTTCTAAAAAATAAATTATTCCAGTAGTTATTTTGACATGGTGAAATTTATCTCAAATAAAAAGTACATATCCTCTGTTTCATTCCCGCAATGAATCAATTGCAGTCACAAACTTTAATATATAGTGAGCGCCACACAAATCGACGGATGGGAAGTTATGCGCAGAGCACTGCGCAAGCCGAAATATAGGCATTCGCGGGAGCCAGAGAAACGAGACGCCGAGGTACACCCGCCCGGCAACCTCATGTCTCCGGCGCGCTCCCTACGCACTACGACGCGCGGCGTTGGAATTGTGCACACATGCGCAATAATCAGCCAATCACGTCGAAGTGTCGTCTGCGGCTAACATCTCATCTGCCGATCTGTGTGGCGCTCAGTATACCTAGGTATCATTATTGGTTTAGAAAAACGGTACAAGATTAAATTTAACTAAAATAAATACATTCAACAAATTTAAGCTTTCGGGGCCTTAGCATGAGGTTTTTATTTTATGTTTATTTTACTTAAGATATGGAAAACAACTATCGCAACCCAAGTAATACAATGCGAAACCATACATTTCACATTCTTACTAATATTTTGAATCTGAAAATGTATGTTGGTTTGTTACTCTCTCACGGAGCAACGAAGAAACGGATTGACTACATTTTTGGCTTGAATATATTTTAAAAAACAGAATAATACGATGTGACGTAGGCAACTTTTTATCCCGAAAATATTTGAATTTTTTGTAAGATAGGCAAAACAATTATTAGCTTACCTACTTAACCATAGCCATGTCTAAAATAGGGGGCATTTCACGCGAAGCGGACTGCAAAAAAAAGGTGAGGTCGTGAATTTTGTTTATATTCTGGTTAATTATACTTCTAGTAGACGTGGATGTGTACACGCATTTTTTTTCGTGTGATGCTTTTGTAATAAGATATGAGCTTTTAAAAATTTACTAAGAATGAAGTCATGAATTTTCGCATGCTTATTATCTGTATCAATTAATTTGTAAACAAAACTAAAAAGTATTGTTTCTTATAGTTAGAAACCTGAAGTTTTTAATTTTTTTGACGGATTCCAAATTTGAATTTTTTTACGTATAGTAAACCGGAAGTGAATATTTTAAATCGATTTTTGAGTAAGTTCTACACTTTTTTGTAAATATTTTAACCTTGAATTAAGGCTTCAAATGTTTTAATTCTTCCAAAAAAATAATTAATACGTGATCTCTAATAACTTAAGATTTTGTGCCTATAGAGTTACATACACATAGCTATGAGCCCTTTCTAAGCAATCGGGTTTATGAGCTAACATACTAAAATACTACGTTTTTAATATTTTGTTCCTTCATTTTAACATGCAAAAATATAAAAATAAAACATTTTTTGAAAATAAATTATAAATAGATTAATATAGATCGAAAATTAATGGAAGACAGGTGTCATTGGTTGCAGATTTTTGAACGAACCGGACCGGAGGAGGTACTCAATTCGACGCGTATATTTGTTTTTTTTTATGTGTTCATATATAATTTTTTTGTTGAAAAGAGTATACTTCGAAATTGGTCACATTTAAATTTTATAGAAATCGGCTGAGCCATTTTTGATAAATCAACATAAATGTAAAAAATGCTACATCGATCCGTGCGAAATATTCGCGAATTCTGTACACGGTTGAAGTCGGTCATGCCATTTTTTGCGAAAAATAATGATTATGCTTAGAATAAGCAAAAAAAGGGAAAACACTATACGACATTATCGCCTCAAAATGGCGTTGAAAATGTTTAGAAATCGATTATGCATAAACAAAAGAAATTTCCTATGGGGTAGCATAAAATCAAAATAAAACGCGAGCAAATCCGCAGGTAAAAGATAGTTTACAATGTAATGTAAGTAAAACTCTCTTGTCTACAGAACTCTAAATTATTTCTAAAGAAAAATACACAGATTTTGCGCAACATCACGCTAGTTATTTTACCTAAAATGAACAATGTTTTCTGACATGACAGTGCATGGTTACGTTGTAGTGAGTTAGTTTGTAATTACAATGCCGTCAACATGCGGGGTTAGTCAAAATATGTGCGGGTTGATAGTATTGAAACAATGTTTATTGCACTACTTTCTTGCTAGTAAAGTGCGGATTTATAGCACAAAATCTCTTTGATTAAAAAATATGTATTGTAGTCAAAATTGCATTATTAAACATAGGCCTGCTATTAAAATTGTCAGGCTATATTTACCATTAAAGCCACTTTTAAAGGTTTGCAAGTTCTCACACGACGCTTTTGTACAAAAAAAAATCCATACCTCAAGTAGGTATCCTATTTCTTTTTTCTGGCAATTTCCATTTTTTTTTCAGTGTCCCGCATGTTTGTAATTATTTAACTTTAAAAAAGTGTTTTAAGAGTCAGTGTGCCAAGCGTTTCGAATCACGTTGATATCTTGGTTGCGCTGGGTGAGCTACTGCATTCTCGCCAAGCTGGCTTAAGCCAAGTTGAGCCAAGGCCGTGTCAGCTTTTACATCGCATCGGATTTCCTGTGACGAGTGGTCGACGTCGCCGACGACACGACGGCCGAGTCTTGCTTACATTTATGCCTCGCTGGAACGTGACCACAGACATTTGTCAAGATACCTGAAGCGCTGCATATGCCCTGATTCACTATCGACATAGCGTACGTAACGTACCTTGTAACTTTCCAAGTATTTTTCTACATTCTGGAATTCACGTAGTTTAAATTATGTTGTTTAACATAGATGTATCTATGTTAAAATTAAGAATGATAATAAACAAGCTTTAGTTATATTATTGGAAATAGAAATACATTTATAATTATATCATGTGAAATGTGAAATTCTTGAAACAAAACTGAACTAGGGCATGTAATTTATGTATTTTTATGGAGAATCACCGTGCAGAAGTGATCCAGTTTTTGTTATATGCTATATGATATGAAAATTGTTCGCCAGATAAAGATAATAAATATAATTAGTGCTTTCTCAATCGCGGCTCTCTAAAAAAGAAAATAGGTATCAGCATATAAAATAGGGTTTAAACGGCTGATACCGTATTTTATTTATTTATGGCAAGTGCCTTTATGAACTACAACAAAATACAATACTACTGTTAAACTACATAAACTACTACTACAAACCAAAGTTAGAACAACCAATGACCCTAGAAGGTCTAAAGATAATCCAAATGCATTGCCACGCTGAATGGCAGTGCTTACACGTTGATCCAAATAAACGCCAGCATTATGGTCACGCGTCGCGTTTGCCAGACGCCCAGAAAGAAAGACTTTTGAAAAAAAGATGAGCTCTCGGCTCCCACGGACCCAATGTCTCAACTCCGAATGGCTCAGTTATGTAACCTATACCGAGGTTAGCATATTAGCGCCGCTTGTGCTGCTCCGCCGAATTTTGCCGCCGCTCCAGCCCTACACTTCTTCTTCGTCGTGTCGATAATCCAAATATATATTTATAAGGTTTTTTCCCACTGTCTCGCAACTGCCACTCCGCGAGGAGATGCATGGTGCAGATCCTGGAGAGTGCAGGTTGGGCCCTGAGGGCATGCAAGCAGGTGCTGCATGTTTTGCACCGGGGCTCCACACTCGCATTGAGCCCTACACTGAGTCTCAGAATTATAGATATGACGGCGTCAAAGTATCAATGAGGTGATTTTTTTTTGTGATATAGGTATTTCTGTGAACAACTATAGACTGAATATTCTAGCAACTACTAGCAAGCTCTACCAACTGACTACGATTTGCACAACCCATTTGTGCAAACAAAATTCACACAGCGGCGCTGCGGTGGCTAAACCGGCGTGAATTGCATTTTCGTAACGTCGTGCTACTCGGGCTGCTTCTCGACGACGTATTGATATTACCTCGCCCGTCGGAATTTAGCAATTGTACAAACGTTTTCTTTCACATCCCGATACGATACCGACAAAATACTTACACTACTAGCTCTCCGAACTGTAGATCTCGCCACACATCTTTTTATCTAAATCTTCTTAAGCCTAAACTATGTATGGACATTTGGTCGCGGGTGAACGATATTTTACTATGGAACACCATTTTTTTTTTTAGTTTTGACAAAAGTCGTAGAACAAAAGTTGTTAGTTTTGATGTACAGAATAAGAAGAATGCTAATTGATTAGATAACCCTGTATATACTAACAAATTTGTCAGGATTTAGATAGTTAATAATCTTGTAAAAAATAATGAAATTAGCTAATAAATACAATGATGTTTAATGTCACTTCAATGAATAAATAGCGTAACAAAAATTTAAAAAAACAGTGTACCAAATCTCGTCGAGATTTGTTCAAAAATTCAATCTAGATTTATTTAATGCGACGAATGAAATAAGCTTTATTGAATGTTTTTAATCCTTTTTTTTGTAATTGTTTTGACTTTTAAATTGTTTTTTACTAAATATATGAGTATAAGTATAGACAAAAACCAATACATAGACATTTGAAAGCAGAATTGGCGTGCTAAAACGGATAAATTTTATACATCGTTCGTTCGATCAAAATGTACTCTCCCTTGGCAGTGGAGTAAAAAATATTCGCGATTTGAGCTCAAAATTATTATATTGCGGGACTTATTTTGTATTGAAAACTGTCGTTGTTATAGCCATAGGGCGTCAGCTGTTTGACATAGGATCTCCAATAAGACTGGTTAGAAGTGGCTCTCATCAACGCGATCCTGCGGTTTTCATAAGGTCATTCTTCTACCTTGTAAATCTATATATATAAAAGAAAGTCGTGTTAGTTACTCCACTTATAACTCAAGAACGGCTGAACCGATTAAGCTGAAAATTGGCAGGGAGGTAGTTTAGAGCCAGGAAAAGGACATAGTACTATGATACTTTTTATCCCGTTCCTTAATATTTATTTTTTTAATAGTTATATTATATTTTTCATATCATCTATTCCTTTAAAAAATCGTTAGCGAAACTGTCACCTATCACAACGACGCTAATAGGCCCAATTTCAAGGCACCATCGTAATTATAACAGCTAATTAGAATATTTCTGTTTCTTTTTCACTTTAGGCATTCGATAGTGAGAACACATTTTATATTCAAATTAAATTTAAGATGGCGCGTTCATAATTGGGCCTGATATGGATTGACGAAACGTAATAAGACGACAGGTGACATACATTGACTGAAGACTTTTTATGAATGTCACGCTTAGCATAGCAAAGAGACAAATTGTCTTTTCACCATTATAGCTCCTCGAGAACGAAATATAGTATGGATTGACAATGACAACTGACATTAAAATTGGACTAAATGGTTTTCCCTATGCCATGCTACATATTACAATGACGTTTAATCAACTGGGCCGTCATTTTGTCTGACATTAAAAATATTTTTAAATATACCACCGTTAGAGGTTAAACATGTTTCTTTATTCTACCTTTATGGTACAGAATCCATACTAATATACGAAGAAACGGATTGACTTGATTTTTAGGAGTAGTATGGCATGAATATAAATTAAGTATCTTGACTCTAAGGTTATTAACCTTGACAGTGAACTGTGACCTTGACACGAACATACATTTCTGTTGGTTTGGTTATGATTGAACAGTGATTAAAGTGCAGCCCGCCTCAGTTGCGGCACTCCTCATGGGGCACGCAACTTACCGGCCAGCCTCTCAGGTGCTTTAGTTAAAAAGCCCAGAAAAGCGGCCCAACCACAAGTGCAAACTTCTAAGCTGCCATGTGACAAAAGACCCAAAAAATCAGGAGACCTCGAGCGCCACCTTCTCAGCTGTCTTAGAAGAAACCCAGAGAAGCGGCTCTATCTGGGATTCCCGCGCCGCCCATAAGCTTCGGCTACTAAGTTCCCACGCCACCACAAGGCGGGAACCCATACACTCTAACCTTATCTTAATCAACAGAAGCATTTATAAGTATTAGGTATTATGATTTCCGGTTAGGTTTGGACAGTGGCAAGGTGCAAGAGTACTTGACTTTTTTTTATAGAGCAAGTGCCTTTATTAACTACCACTAAATACAAGACTTATAATGTAAAACTTCATAAACTACTACTACATAACAAGCAATTGGATCATCCACAGACCCTTGAAGGTCTAAAGATAATCCAAATACTCAAGCCCACTGCCAGTTAGCAGCGTGCCTAGCATGCTGGCAGCATTGCCACGCTGATTGGCAATGCTTATAAGTTAGCCATATAAACACCAACATTTTGGTCAGACATCGGGTACACCAGACGCTCAGAAAGACTTTTGAAAACAAGAGCGGCCGTCACGGGCACAATGTCTCAATTTCAAACGGCTCAAATATGTAACCACTGCCGAGGTTAACATATTTGCGCCGTTTGTGCTGCTCCGAATCGGCCAACGCTCCAGCCCTTCTCTGAGTCTCAGAAAGATGTGACGGCACCGAGGTATTGACGCAAGACGCATCTCATACTAAGGGCCGTCTACACTTCCATGGGACCAGCTTCATACCGTCTGGCCTTTTGCCATCACCAAGCGCAAACCCATTCGGTTCGAGTACGGCTACGATATTGGCGGTCGCAAAAGCCCTGCGTATTACATCGTTCACACTGGCGTGGCAACCAATTCGACCAGCGCTTCTTGAGCAAGAAAGACGGTGATAACCGAGCTGGTCAACCAGGGTACTTGAATAGGTGAGAGCGCTCAGCTATGTGCGGCACAGCAGCAAGATGGGTCGACTATCTCGACGGTATCAATACCGCCGGTCGAGCCTGGTCACGACCAGCAAAGAGCCGAGGTAGATGTCACAGAAAGAGAGAGGCCTATACCCAGCAGTGGGACAAAGAAAGCTGCGGATGATAACCATAACGAAACAAATTAAACGGGTTTGAAATGATTGTTTGCTACAATATTTGTGTACCGTTTCACATTGAATTGGGGCTAATATTTTGTGGCGCACTTACTATTACTTACTTCGTATCTACCGATTTTAGACCATTACTGTCTTTACAAAAGTGAGATAGCTCAACCAAATCTACATTTTATATGACAGCTGTCGAACATAAAAGTAGTTTATCTCCGTAACTGTCAACTTTTGATCAATGATATCTTCACGTAAGTGAGATAGCTGAACCAGATCTACATTTTGGATGACAGTTGTCGAATTTAAGACTGGTTTATCTTCGTATCTGCCGATTTTAGATCATTACTGTCTTTACAAAATTGAGATAGCTAAACCAGATCTTCATTTTGGATGACAGCTGTCGAACTTAAAAGTGGTTTATCTCCGCAAATGTCAACTTTTGATCAATATTATCTTCACAGAAGTGAAATAGCTCAATGAGATCTACATTTTGGATGACAGCCATTAAACTTAAAATATCTTAATGTAGGTATCTCCGTAAGGTTAGCTACCTACATTCATTAACTTTCGCGGTACGAAGTTCGCCGGGTCCGCTAGTAAATATATAAATATAAATAAATATAAATATTTTGGGACATCTTACACACGGCCTCTGACCCCAAACTAAGCAAATAATAATGGCTTGTAATATGGCTGCCAGAGATGATAAACTACATATACTTATTTTTAAATACATACTTATATAGATAGTAACTGTAAATAACACCCAGACACAGAGCAAACACTTATGTTCATCACACAAATATTTGCCCTGGTGGGGATCGAACCCACGCCTCTTTGATCCAGTAGTCAGGGTCACTAACCACTGAGCCACCGAGGCAGTCAAATGAATGTCCTTTGCCGGAAACAGAAGTCAGAAAACGTTTATTGCAACACTATGTGTAATGTTCTTACAAATAAATATAATAGTTTTGGTAGTTGACCCATAACGGGCGTAAAATATCATGAGATGTTGTTTCCTAACTAGAAATAGGTATTACTTACACGAATTCGCACATAAAATAAATTAACATATAGTAATGATCAAATTACTATTGAAACTAACCAAGGACATCAATATTGTATCGGGGAATAGTCTCCATCCAAAAACTTTTAAAACCCATCAGTAACAATCTTCCGTGCTACCTGGCGTGTATAGGCTTAATTTCACCAAGCTGTCATTTTGACTTGCCATACCGCTGGGCTATGTCGGTCACGTTCATTTTTGACCGACGAACCGGAGGAGGTATTCAATTCGACGCGTATATTTTTTTATGTATATTGTATAACCACGCCTAAGTTTTTTCATAGTAGTCCGATTTCAATAATTATATTTTATTGGAAAATTACTTCGAAATTGGTTCCATTTCAGTTTTATCGAACTCGGCTTAACCATTTTTGATAAATCAACAATAATGTGAAAAATAATACATCGATCCGTGCGAAATATTCGCGAATTCTGCTATTTTTTGCAAAAAATAATCTTGATCTATTAATATGTTTATAAGTGCACACATACCATATATACAAAAATAAATAATAAGTTAACATTTTAAAAATACTTCCTCCGTTTAAGAAATCACAACGAAATTGTAATGGGTCGTCAGGTGTAAAAGGAAGTAGAATACGGAAATGACAATTGTATTGTTCAAGAGCAACAGCCCGCAGTGTGTTAAGATAGTCCAAATTCAAATAAAGTAAAAGGCGTCATCCCAAACGAATGAATTCGCAGACTATCACATTTCTATGCATAGAAATACGTTTCACAGTTTCCACTGTGGTCTGCAGGAGAGCTAATACCATGTTCTGATTAATACAGAAACTAGATACCGTATATTAGACGTACCATTCAAAATAATCTACTTGTCCCACAGTAAGCCAAAAAAGGATAATGAAGACCATCATTATGAAATTTTATATAATAATAATAAAAAAGCTTTATTTAACTTTCACAAAGAATTGATTAGATTAGTCAGTTAGTTTAATTTTGATAATTACTAATTAATATTACTTTACTAACGCATGCAATTTCATCTCCTTCTAATGTGGACCCCTTCAGGGTAAAAGCCTCCCCCAAAGAATTCCATTTATCCTTATCTTTAGCGGTGCTCATCCAGTCTCTTCCTGCAACGTATACAATCTCGTCCTGTCTACTTCTCACGCCATGTGGTCCTTTCCATTTTGTAATGTTTATTGTCCATCTATTGTCTCCATATCTCCCAACATGACCAGCCCATCTCCATTTGAGACTTTGAGAGAAGTGTAGAGCATCCTTTAACTTGGTTATTTTCCGATTTTTTATGTTTCTTACTCTATATTTAAGTTTTATGTTTAAACAGCTCCTTTCCAGTTTGTCCTCTGGGTTGTTTGTATTTTGTGTCTTGCCTTATGACCATAAATCCACGTTTGGGTGCCAAACGTGAAATTTTATATACAAAATTGTAAATCGATATTGACATACCTAATGTACGAAACAACAGATTTTTTCGAATTCCGGGATGGCCCTATGGTGAAAGTTGTTCAAGATGATCATCTCGATCTCCTCCCTTTTGCTTAGTATACCAATTCTGGAAAACCCGTGTATTTATTAAAAATATGCACGCTGCTACTCCTGCCTTTTTTTCGGTACTTGTAGGACGTCTGTCGGTTCCACCGGAAGACCAGCGCTAGTTGAATCACAATTCTCATACGCTGAAAGGATTTTTTTCACAATAAATAACTGTCTATGAATAAAGTACTATCGACACACAATCTGTGTACTGTACTGTACTGTATCAGCCTTTTATCAGTCCACTGCAGGACTTAGGCCTACCCACGATGAGTGATTGGGCCATATCCACCACGCTGGCCCAGTGCGGGTTGGTGGATTGGCATACGCCATCGAATTTCTTCTACGGACGTATGCAGGTTGCCTCACGATGTTTTCCTTCACCGAAAAGCCAGTGGTGTAAAATTCCGCACATAAATTCCAAAGAACTCATTGGTACGGGACCGGGATTTGAACCCACGACCTCACGATTGCAAGGCGGATGTCACTACCTCCAGGCCACCACGGCTTCTGTGTATGGTAATTCATTTACGAAGATTGTTAAAAAAAAACTCGAATAGAGATTCATATTAGAGTTGAAGTCTTTCAACGTAAAATGTGTGTTTTATTAATGTCAATAGATCAATTTTGAATTAGTATTTGAACCTGAAATGTTACCGCCGAGCCAATAATTGATAGAAACAGCATAATAGATTACATACATATTCCTGTCTAAGGGCATTTCGATGTTAGCCGTAAGGTCTCGTTGCGTATTTCAAAAGACAAGTTTATCTTTAGATTATTGCTGCAGAAGAAAATACAATAATGTATTTATTTTTAGTATATCTAAATCTCACTATGGAAACTAGCGTGGTTTTCACACATTTTAATTAAGTAAAGCACAGGTGTTACTCACGCTATATTTAATAGAAAACTGCTACTATAGTTTCAATCGCATTTGGCGTTCTTTCTCAAGGTTGGAGTACTAGCACGCGGGCTCGTCTCGCATAGCACTAAACGCAGTTTTCTTCCGATTCTTCTTCTTTCCGATTTCAACAGTGTATATACAGAATTCGAATAGTTCACACGAATCAAAGTATCATCTCTCGCTGGTATCATCGAGTAGTAATTATGACATTATTATTGATTTTTCAAAAACGACACAGCTGATTTCAATTAAATTTAAACGAAATCACCTCTAAAGTATGGTATTTAAAACAAAACAAAAACATCAAACTTGGTTCATAATTGACGAAGTAATGGTGTAACATACATGCAATATAAAAAATACAGTCGAAAGGAGTGCCTACTTTTTATGAAGTCGGTTCAAAAATTAATCCTTATATTCCTTGGTTACGGTATTACGCGTGAACGGCTGAAATGATTTTGCTCAACTGGTACTTTAGAAAAGATGTTCTCAATTTTGAAAGTAAAGTTTGATGGTTGCAATATATTCTTTCGGCCAGATAAACAATATATCTACATGTTGTTGTTTGAATAGAATATTTAGGAAATAGTCCCATAATATTGTTAGTCAATTTGTCAGTTCAGCTAGTGTGGAAAAATATCTCCGGCCATCGCAAAATAATCAATTATTAACAGGATGTGACTTTTTAGCCATGCTAAATACAATTTTATTTATTTACTTATCGTGGGATTGTCTGAGTTTTCTGAATAATTTGTATTTATTTACTGTTTTCAGCATCGATGATTTTTATTATTGGAAAAATATCTCTTTGTTTTGTTGGAAAAATAATTCTGAATACAATATTTTCATTTTCTTTTGATACGCCGCTTATTGATCCCGGTTCAGCCAGCTGAACGAAAGTTGACATGCTCCTTTACGGATGTACTCAGGATTTTACTTTTGGGCGACAAAAATCTAAACTTACATTGTATGTTTTACTGTACTCTACTGTATCAGCCTTTTAATAGTACACTGCAGGACGTAGGCCTACCCACGAAGGATGATCGGGTCATGTCCACCACGCTGGCCCAATGCGGGTTGGTGGATTCACATACGCCATCGAATTTATTCTCCGGACTTATGCAGTCTGCCTCACGATGTTTTCCGAAAAGTCAGTGGTGTTAAATTCCGTACATAAATTCCAATTCCAACTGATGAACGAAAAAGTTAAATTGCTTCATTATAATTTCTATTATAACTATTTATACTTCTTTCTAGACATTTCGAAATTAATTTGGAAAATATAAATTCAAAACTATAATGCGATTCCCTCTTTGACGTTGATTAACATCTAAAACAGTTGAAGTTATAATAAAAGTTTTAATACCACGATGAGGCCCTGTTTTTCCTTCTCTAAAACAGTTCTCCACACCAGCAGTTAGGTTCCTCTGACAGACGCGCCCTTGGAGACCATAATGTCCATTACATACGATATGTCATAAGTGTTTTCTTATTCAATAGTCTTGGTTTTCTACCTATAAGTAAGTTAGTTTGTACAGGTCGGGTGACTAGCCCTGGAGTCATAGTTTTTAAGTCGTCTTAAGGCCTCTGACTTGATTAAACGGTTAAAACAACCGGGACCTATAATTCCTACCTAATATAAAAATGATTGATCAGTACCCCTCTCTTAGCTCCGGCCCTGTCACTTCGACAGGGCTCCAGTTATCAATATTACTGACTAGCGGTCTGTGAAATTGCAGAGAGACGTGGTCGACGCCATGACGGATTAGGATTGGGTTACTTTCGATACTAAATTTGTTACTTCGATTTTTCAGCGTCAAAGTTCAAACATTCAACCTTCGGTTACCTGAGGGAAATTATTTAGCTAACCAAGACAGGAATTAACAAAAGAATTCAACTTTTTCTACCTAAACCTAATTAAGTTACGTATTAAAGAACTCTCTGACCTTGCACTAGCAACTTTAAGCCTGAACACAAATTACACATGTACATATATATATATATATGTACCGAATTCAATCATGTACGTATTATAATTGATTATTATAAAATTCGCTTATATTTCGCACGGATCGATGTAGCATTTTTCACATTATTGTTGATTTATCAAAAATGGCTCATCCGATTTCGATAAAATTTAAGTGGGACCAATTTTGAAGTATACGCTTTCTAATAAAAAAAATATTGAAATCTGACAACTATGAAAAAAGTTATGCGTGGTTATACATAAAAAAATATACACGTCGAATTGAATACCTTCTCCGGTTGGTTTGTCAGTCCAAAATAGAATTATTGAAATCGGACTGCTGTGAAAAAAGTTTTGCGTCACGTTATAACTTTTTAAACAGTAGTCGGATAACATAAAAAATAAATATATATATATACGCGTTCGTCGGTCAATGAAATAAGAATGCTGAAGACTGCTAGAGTTTTTTTTTAGAATAGGCCTCGGCTTCACGGCTCTCGGCAGAATCACGGGTTTCACTTAACTGATGGAAGATAAATAGTGCTAACTCGTGCATCATCGTCTTCGTCATTTCAGCCATAAGACGTCCACTGCTGAACATGGAATCTCCTAAAAGACCGGTTGCAATCTAATGCAATCAAATTGGTAGTGCGCAAATTAAGATGAATACCTTATTGACGGAGGAAGACGACTTTCGCTTTTGTAGATAAATTAGTAGTAAAAATGATATTTTGAGGCTATCGGGTGATTAAATACTAGCGGGACAATTCTGTTAACCGATCTCTTTACTGAAAGTGATACGTTCTTGAACCTATCTCGTTTTTCTGACAGTTCTGACAGCTCAAAGCTGTCAAAAAAACTTTTAACGGTTCTAGAACGTATCACCTCAGCAATGAGATCGGTTAACAGAATCGCCCCGCTGGTGACTAAATAAAGTAGTGCCACATTGTTAAACTAAACCGTGCTCATATGCTCCATAAAGAAGTGAAACGTCACTATGCACCACAGACGCAAAGTGTTCTAATTATAGGATTTTTATGATTTTCCCTCGCAACGCAACGTTTTAATTTCTGCTGGATACGTAGATAATATGATAATTAGTTAACAACCAACCGTCAACCAGAATACATTCATTAGTGATGTAGATTATTCAAATCACCTATTCATTTATGGTTTAGGTCAGCAATGTAATACGCATTACGGCAAAGTATCAGTGTAAAGTGTCAATTAGGATCAATACTATCAGAATCGCTTTGATCAGTGCCTCAATGAATTATTTAGAGGGAAACCCTCCGGTGTAGTAATTGAAATGCGGAGGTTCCGCGGACCGGTCGCTCAGGCTCTGCATTACGGTCCCTCAGACCATTCAATAGAAAACATACAGAGATACAGCTGTCTCTTTGTACTTTCAGATTTTTTTTTTTTTTTTTTATTCCTTGTAGGTTTGCGTTTGACTACATACTGCCTGATGTTGAGCATATATGCGGTCTAGGATGTAGCACGCTTATCTAGAAGATACCTATTTACTCGGGATTTGAAGACACCCACGTTGTACTTAAGCGGGAAGACAGACCCAGGCAAAGCGTTCCACATTATGGCTGTTTGTATGAGGAATGAGGATTCGAAACTATTTGTTTTAACGCGCAGAATGTCCACCATAAAAGGGTGGCGCTGTGGTCGCGTCTGCCTAGCCGTACGATAAAAGAAAGGGGCAGGTGGGACCAGATTGTGCAACTCCTGAGCGCACTCTCCGAAGTGAATCCGATAAAAGGCCGACAAACACGCCACCTTACGTCGATGCTCAAGACTTACAGTTTTTACTTTGAATAGTTCCTTGACTTTACCTCTAACTTTGATTTGTACATTAAACACCTACCTTATTTATAGCGTTCGTTTCTTCGAGCAAATCTACATCTCACAGTTCCTAAGTTAAGTAATAAAAAAATGTCCGAGCGCCGTCATACATACCGACTTAGATATTTACATTAAACAATTCACAATGACCCGTTTTCTTATTTCGACATTATTATTCTACCTATTTAGTGCTTGTAACCGAGCACTTTGGTTTATTTTGGCTCGGACACCTTTTTGTGAATTGTGAATCTATTGTATTGTACATAACATAGGTACTATGAAATAAAAAAAAAATGTTTTGAGTTCCTAAAAGTACCCACAACATCATTGAGAACAGGACTCTTATTAGCTACCAGAGATAAAACTAAACTGTAAAGCAAAGTTTATGAATCTTCCATGTTTGTACGCCTTTTTCTCTTTTTATGAGCCAAAGATGGCCTTTGAGGAAAAAGAATGAAGAAAAACCGGACAAGTATTTACTCATATCAAAACTAGATGGCGTTGGCGTCAAGTTAGCCCGCGATATTAACTTTCTCGAGTCGGTGTAAAACGTATCTATGCGTTCGAGAAATGTCATTTATTTGCAAACATTTTAATGCATTTCCTGACTCGATCATATTGAAAGTGAGTGACGTAGGTATCATTATAAAGAACTTCATTTGCAATGCTAAAACAAGTTTATAATTATCTAACAACGTGTTTGTACGGAACCCTCGATGTGCGAGCCTGACTCGCACTTGTCCGGTTTTTACGACATAAACGGCTCTAACTTTTTTATACGGCAACTGAGAAACTTTTCTTTTACACAACTGCAAGAATTCATAGGTTTACGTATATAGTTTAAAGGACATGTCCACAAAATGTATGGAGGCTGGTATAATAATAATCAAAAATTCTAACCACAACACTCGTAACATTTCGAAAAAAATCATATTTTTCTGAGTCTATTACAACAGTTAAAAACTGAGCCTGACTCGCACTTGTCCGGTTTTTACGACATAAACGGCTCTAACTTTTTTATACGGCAACTGAGAAACTTTTCTTTTACACAACTGCAAGAATTCATAGGTTTACGTATATAGTTTAAAGGACATGTCCACAAAATGTATGGAGGCTGGTATAATAATAATCAAAAATTCTAACCACAACACTCGTTACATTTCGAAAAAAATCATATTTTTCTGAGTCTATTACAACAGTTAAAAACAAACAAGACCCCTCCAATTTTTTAAAAATTAATTTTGAATTTATTAGAATTAAAATAAATATATTTCGCTCAATAGGTAGTTTATCTCTAGCAGCCCTGATTAAGTAACCTCCAAATTGTTAAATAAAAGCATTTTTACCAATAAGACACACTTTTTAAGTGACTTTTTGTCACATTGTACCTACTAACTGGTCACACTACTGGTAGGTTATAATTTTTAATTTTAGCAAGTTAAGAGATGAATGTGGAATAATCAGCTACGAATGCAAGTATAATAACGATAGAAGCACTTTATTATTGCTAAACTAGAAAAAATAATAAACTGTAGTGTTATTTTTCATACAATTTGTTTTTCGCATTTAAAAAAAATTGGAGGGGTGAAAAAATCTAATTTAAATATTTTTGGGAAGCCCATATAACAAGCTTTCAAATGATGTATATATCATATTGGTTCGATTTTTCTCTGAATAATATACCACTTGTGGACGTCACCTTTCAACTCGATATCTTTAAGCGTTCCCGAGATAAAGAGTCTTGACATATTCGTACACACAGACGGACAGACGGACAACAAAGTGATCCTATAAGGGTTCCGTTTTTTCCGCTTGAGGTACGGAACCCTAAAAATAGCAATCTGTCAGAGAAAGATGGAAAGAAGCATACTAAATATAAGGCTCTCAGATAAAATAAATAACCAAATCATAAGATCAAAAACTAAGGTACCGGATGCTAAAGAAAGGATACGCTGACTAAAATGGAACTGGGCAGGTCATATCTGTAGACTTGAGAACTTAAGATGGACAAAAATAATAACGGAATGGATCCCACGGGACGGAAAAATAAATCAGTTAAGACAGAGGAAAAGATGGAGAAATGTTTTCACAGATATAGCTGGACCTGACTGGATGACAAAGGCAAGATATAGAAAAGAATGGAGGGGACTAGGGGGGCCTATGCCAATGAGGCAACTTCTACGGATAGATATATATATATATATAGTTGTACATTTATATCATACGTTTTTAAGTGAAACCGTAGTAGCATAAATGGATTTTTTATTTTTATTTTATTTAGGGTAAAACTATACAATACGCCCCAGCAGACAAGACGCCCCACCGCTCTCACACTCGCACAGATGGAGATAGACGACACGAAAAGGCACACATGCATGGCCGCCAATACTTTTTCAACTTTTCTGACGCGAGCACGTGATTTTTGCATTTATTTTTGAAATAGTGATAAAATATGTAAATTAGTCCTTGAACCATATTGTGGTGCGTACCATACAAATTTTCCAATCTTACGTGCTGCTTTTATTTTCAAAATTACAATGAAAAATACGAAATCATTGATAAATAACCTACGATTTGGCGTGTTATTTACAATTATTAACGTTTGATGGCACCGGCTTTTGAGCTGGGGCATTTTGTAATTAGATATTTGCAAGATGCCCCAGTTATCAAGGGGTAATATGCCTCAATTTTGGTCTCTAAAAATAGTAAGTACGTATTTCTTACTTTTTCCGGTTATTCAAATCGTGGGAGCTATCAGACTCATAGCATATGAACATAATAGGAACTCCCATTTTGTCAGACCTTTGCACACGTTAAAAAACAATTTATAGCATCATCATGTGATTGTTATTGTGATATCATTGATAGATATTTTAGAAAAATCATCAGAACAGCTATTGGCTCTTCCAGCACCGCCATCACAAGCAACACCTCAAAAAATATGCACATTCTAAGATCCTTGAACAGACACCATCAAAAGTTTTGGCCAAAATCCATCCTGTGTCAAAACACAGGATGGATTTTGGCCAAAACTTTGACAAACTACCCGCATTTAATTTAAAGAAAAAACTAAGTGTGGTGATTCTGACATCCCCAGAATATATTAACAAAACGAAAGCTAATAAAAAAAATCAAAAAACCATCGAAAATAACTAAAAAAAAGAAGAAGAAAATAAATCTTCCAAAGAAAAATAAAAAGAAAAAGTTTTAACAGACATGAAAAGTAAAAAGCCAGCAAATTAAAGAACTAAACAACAAAGACCTACAATTTTCTACCTATATTTATCATCGGATAGATTGTTCTTTACTACTGTAAAGAAAAAATGAAGCAATAAAGTTCTGATGAAAAGATATCCGCAGAGGACGAAGAGAATAGATGTGTAGAAAGCATGGAAAAATATTTTAATCAAGAGAGGATAAAGTCCTCTTCGTGCTCTCTTTGGCGGCATGATTTCTGTAGAATGTAAAAAACCGCTATGTAATAGCTGTTTATTCATGGAAAAAAGACTAGTAGAGAAAAAAACTAGAAAGAAGAAATAGAGTTGAATTATAATAAGATAAGTTAAAAATGTGTAATTTGAAAGTTGATCTCTATTAAACTAACTTCTGAAATATTAATCATCATATAATTATAAGAGATTAATAATAAATTATAAAGTAGATATTTAGCTAAACTATAATACAAAAATATATAAAAAACAATTAAACATTAAAATATTCATGATTTGTTTGTTTTTTTACACTGGGGCATTTTGTAATACAAGTAAGGCATCTTGTCAAGCAATGTCAATACAAAACGCCCCACTTAAGGTTTTTAAAATACCATTATAGTATTTAAATGATCGTTTAAAAACGCCAAATAATTATGTCAAACCATTCATAAATTATTGCTTTTTAATTTAACGCCACAAAATTTAGCAAATGCTTTATTAATAAGGTTTTATCGATGTTTAAAAAAAAGTGGGCGTATTGTATAGTTTTACCCTATTATGTATTTGCTTGGCATGCTTTTCCATGGTCAAAAAACATCCCAGTTACGGTTGATTAAGAAAAAATTGTGCAATGTTTTGATTTCTTCATGTCGAAATACGGAGCCCTAGTGTCATCAAGTTTATGACTAACCCTCATAATATATCCGTTCCTTTACAGATTTTTTACTCCGCCTCACAACCCTGCATAACGGTCTCCCAGACCCTCCTCTTCGATGCTAATAGTTGACACCTTGTGTAAATCTGGCCGCTTTTATGCCCCGACGTTTAGTTTGGCGCTAGTTGATTTTGGTGTTAGACCTAAATTCGAAAATTGTATTAGTTAGGTTGTAGTTGAAATATTTATGAGGATTACTATTTTATTAGTTACAGTACAGTCTCAGTAAATGTGTAGTAACTTAACATAGGTTATTTTTGTGATAAACAATTCAAAATTATTCGCGGATGCAGGACTCGAACCTTGCGTCTTCGGAACACTAGCCCGACGCTCTGCCCAACTGAGCTAATCCGCAATACTGCATACGCGTCGAATTTCGTGAAGTGTTTATCATTTAACCAACTTATAGCGTTGGCGGCGCCACCTGTGATACCCGTATTAGACAGGTTATCACTCAATTGAAGTTATAAGAACTTCTGTATATTCGAAATTCGACGCGTATGCAGTATTGCGGATTAGCTCAGTTGGGCAGAGCGTCGGGCTAGTGTTCCGAAGACGCAAGGTTCGAGTCCTGCATCCGCGAATAATTTTGAATTGTTTATCACAAAAATAACTCTTTGAGATAAACCTAGTGTGGGATGCACTATAAAATAAAAATAATTTAATTAACATAGGTTGATTAATTTCTCTTACGCAAACCCCAATAGTTGAAATTATGATATTTAACCATCTTCCTGCATGATAATCTGGTAAAATTGTTATAAATGACACGAGCTCTGATAGAGTCTGTGAATAAGTAAAGTTTTTTTTGTTTAAAAAACGATGACGATCATTTCTTAAAAAAATACATTCTAGCTATGGGCTAATAATCTATTAAATCTAACTTAAATTGCTAGATACAGTAAACTAGGAATGTGTCCATCAACTTTTCTTATTGTCTGTATTAAGGCGAAGACACTACGTTATTGTGTTCTTTATACGCGGCACCAGCACTAAAGCACTATGATTACGAGTTAGCACTCAATTAACTTTTAAACTAATTCGAACGGTATTGGTACTGTGACTATGAATTAGTAATGTAAATAAAATAATAACGATAATACGAGAGGCCATACTATGAATTTGCATAGTAAACGAATTTTTTTATTGTTTCGGTGTGGATCTATACATTTTTAATGGTTCTTCCTCGTTTCCAACAAGGACGCTGTACAAAAAATGTATAGAGCAAGACAAAAACTACTGTAGTTTCCGTTTACGCGTGAACTCCTAACTGGAAATAGTTTATCA
The DNA here is from genome assembly GCA_949316475.1 of Hypomecis punctinalis. NCBI lineage: Eukaryota > Metazoa > Arthropoda > Insecta > Lepidoptera > Geometridae > Hypomecis > Hypomecis punctinalis. The sequence continues at coordinate 24,141,646 of OX438804.1, forward strand.
GAAGGTCTACTTGAGAAAATTCACAGATTTTCCGTTAAATAATAAACATTTTTTTTTCAGTTCTTTGCTTTTGTTTACACAATTGGTGATAAGAGTTAAAATAATTAAATTAAGTACTTAAATTATTTTCTTACTACGGCATTTGTTGGAGGTAGCATTATTAGACAACTAGTACACCAAGACGTTTTAAACTATGACACGATACGAACAATAAACTGGAACTGCTGCTTCTCAACTAATGTCCCTCAATCACTACTAGTTCTGAAACCACAAATCATCTCTATGGATTCCGCCCACAAAGAAATCGCAAAACTTAAGTGAAAATAAATCTGTGTTAAAGTTATACTCATATTTTATCCAAACATTTTATCACACATTGTTTGCACACACACGTGTTTGTTTTTAATAGATTATGGTTCACCATAATCTATTAAAAACAAACACGGCACTGTACACTACTGTACAGCACAGTACAATTTAACATCATTGAAAATATACTATTGATTGTGGTTATCCATACAGCTAATAGCCTGAAAAAGACATAATTCACTTTATTTAAATTAAAATACGTCTAATTTTCACAAATCGCACTGGGCAAATAAAATACGAAATTTTTATTGATATTTTATCTGTGACGTGAAAGCACTAAGAAAGGCGGCAACTCTGGTGACGTTACATGCTAGTAATCAAGAATTTCTCGATTGACTGTTGTTTGTGTAATTTGTGTTTTGTGTTTTTGGAGTACTATTATTGGATCTGTAAGTTACTTTTAATGTATTTTTTGTCAATTTTTAGATGTAAACTAGCGTATTTACTAGTATTAACTAACGTAATTTACTAGTGTGTGACGTCACAAACCAGCGCCATTACAGAATATCGTTTTGGCGGGATCTTGAATATCTATTCTTTGACACTTGATTTTCATTGTTAATACATTAGATCTCTCAGAAATATAAATGTAGTGTGCTTATTATGTATGTGCATATTTCACAACAAAATAATTTATGTACGATAGCAAAGTTAAAAATTTGAATGCATTGGTGGTGACACATTGAGTTCTTTAGTTTATGACTTTTCGGTGAAGGAAAACATCGTGAGGCAACCTGCATACGTCCGTAGTTTTTTTTTTATTGATATGCGAATCCCCCCAACCCACACTGGACCCGCGTGGTAGATCACTCTTCGTAGGTAGGCCTACAAACGTCTTGCAGTGGAATAAAAAAATAAATACAAAAAAAAACTTTTTAGTTCATAGTTGAGCAGAGATCTATATACGGGTAATCTGTGCGAAATAAACCAAACAAACACAAGCACTGATTTGATTGAATTTCCGAGACCACTGCTCGCTACTCGCTCGCCCGTAACTCCCAATAAGTACCGACCTATCTAGACGACAAATTATACTGTTGCTTTGCAAAGTTCTGAGAGTTTTGTATGCTTACAAATACAAATACAAATACAAATACAAATATTTTATTGGTACCACCATAGATACATGTCAAATTATTAATTACAAAAAACATACAGATTGCAAAATTACAGCAAAACGATACAATGCAGTCAATCTCATTTTAAAATATAATATAAATTAGATATTATTATATCTATTATAAAGTTAGCTTAAAGTAAGTAAGGAGCTTATGGTATGATGTGTATATTTTCATCATTAAGTAAGTTCTTATGGGCCTAGTGTTAAAGTTTTTAACCCGCTCAAAGGCCTCTGACATGGCTAAACGATTAAAACAACCGAGGCATACAATTCATAGTGTCATCCGAGTCACGGTAGCGCTCAATCGTAAATGCTACCCATCCGGAAACTGACCGTGCTGAAAGTTCCTTAACTTTGATCGCTAACGAACAAAAAACTCTACTCTACGCTAGTCAAACTACGCTATGAGTGAGTTCAAAACGATGAAAATACGTAAATACGTATTTTTATCGTTTTGAACATCTTTTACATTTAGGATAATGAATGAATGAATGATTTACTCTTCAGTTTTTTTTTTCTTGATCCTTGAGATAATTTAAGGGAGCAGCTGATGTTTCTGGTGTCTTCGTAGTTAGTCCTATTGTTAGAGAGAATAACGTTAGGTATGTGAACGCAACCCTCGATATATTTCCGCTGTGTCCGCCATCTTTCCTCCAACTTTCTTTGTAATCTCGAACCGATAACCTGTTTCATAAGTTAGTTGCATTAAAACAAATATTCACCAAGTTAAAACTGTTTAAGAGCTGAGGTGATCTGTAATTTTCCAAACAAACGTATTACGCTGTTTTCTTTCTGGAAAATGATTTTGGAGTTACAATTTTTTGCCATAAAATTAAATTTAGCTTTTTAAACTACCCTGTCTTTTCATTTTTTTGATAAATTAATTATCAGGCAAAATATGATCTTTCAAAGTTTCAAAAAAATTCACCATTTTTACCGACATCTTTAAAGACCCACCAGAATAGACAATTTCATTTCTAACAAAATATGAAATGACATAATCATGAACACATATTTTTTGTAAATTTTGATATAAAAAATACTTGATTAATTTAATTATTGATGAAGAAAACAGCGTAATACGAAACGTTGTCTTGCCAAAATTTTTGTAGGTATAAATTGCTCTGAGCTGCAATTGTCCCTATCGCACGATGCGGAGGTAGGGTTGAGGTGAGGGAGGTTGAAACCTATACGTACACATGCACTAGGGATGTAGCAAAGCAATAGACGATATTTTTGTCGATGCTCTAGTGATGTCCATCGATATCGATGTTTATTAAAAATATTAGTTAATTTTTTAAATCTTGTAATTTTACCGATTTATCTTTGTTACTTTTGAATAAAAAGATCTTATGTATGGAATATATGCGTTTAGTTACTGCGACTTATTGCAGCGACTACACAATTCTGTGTAGTAATTTTTTAGTATTTATATATTCGTGTTGTATCGGCAGACATCTAAATAGTTTAGGTGCAGAATGACCAATTCTCATAATGCCCAACTAATCCAGGAATGCTCAATTCTGCGAATGCCTAATTCTATGAATGCCCAATTCTCACAATGGTTAGTTTTGGGAATGCTCAATTATCAAAATGGCAACATAATTTCAATTAAGAATTTCCTAAAAAAATCTTACATTAAGAGATGAAGATTGTGTATTTGTTAAAAATAACCAAAACTACTTTTTTGGTAATAAATCAGATAGATCGCAAATTTTACGTCCTCAACATAAATTCAATATTCGTGTAGTACAAGTAAATAATACTTTGTATCATCGAAGTTCATTTAATACAGCCATAAAAGTGTACAATAGTCTACTTCTTCACATAAAATTTTTAGATGCAAACAAATTTAAACATAGCTTAAAAAATGGCTCGCTGAAAATACCTTATATAGCATAAAATAATATTATGAATGTACAAATTCTGACTGATAATTATGATCTCATGTGTATATATAGGTCTTTATGTCATACTTAGTTATGATTATATAATACATATAATATGTTAGTTGCTTCAATAGTAAAACTTGCCTAAAGATTGTTCTTTAATTACCGGTGATTTTTTACATGAAAATGTGATTTTCCCATTTGAAATTATTTTGTCATTTTGAAAATTGAGCATTTTTAGAATTGTCCATTCATAGAATTGGGCATTCGTAAAATTGAGCATTCTTGGAACTATGTACCATTATACTTACTACTTCATTCATTACCTTATATTAGTCTAAGCCGAAATAATAGTTCTAAATTTCTAATTAGGAAAATCACGTGCTCTCTAAAAATAACTGTATTATAACTGTAACATATAAATCTATCCTTAGTCCACCTAAGCAAAAAACGTTCTATGCTTGCCAGTACGTGAGATCCATTTGAGAAAACAGCCCCATCGGCTATCCGTTCATTGAACTATGTGCCTTGCCATCTGTCATTTTAACTTGCCAATCCACTGAGTTTTGCTAAAAAGTTCAATTAGAAGTGCTTTGAATGCTTTAATCTAATAATAATTGTGGATGTTCTATCCTGTTTTACTATTATTTGTGCCCTACCCACTGCTGCTTTAATTAGCTAATTGATTCAATTTTTTAAACGTTTTTAAAGTAGAACCAAAGTATGACAAGCTGTTCTCTAATCAGTAAACCTTGCATCTGTTTAATTGAATGAAAATTTTTATACTATGGGACTAATTAGATAAAATACCGGTTATAACTCACGTATGATATACGGCCGGGCCGCTGTGAAACCCGACCGGTTTCGGAGTAAATTAGTACTCCTTCTTCATCAGGGAATACGCGCGCTCCCGTCGCCTGGCGCACGCGCACTCAACGCGAGTGAGTGCGCGTGCGCCAGGCGACGGGAGCGCGCGTATTCCCTGATGAAGAAGGAGTACTAATTTACTCCGAAACCGGTCGGGTTTCACAGCGGCCCGGCCGTATATCATACGTGAGTTATAACCGGTATTTTATCTAATATAATGTATTCTCACGCGAGTTTTAATGAAGTGATATGGGACTAATTTCTTATATATAATTTCTTATTCTAATTTCTTTCTATAGGTACCTACAATATAAAAGGCAAGAAGTTTTAGATTAACGAGACCCTAATACTAAGACTCCTCTGTCCGTCTGTCCGTTGGACACTAGGTTGTTCTCGCGAACCGTAAAAGCTAAACAGTTAAAATTTGCACAGATGATGTATTTGTTCCCACTATAACAAAAAAACGAAAAATAGAATAAAATAAATATCTACTTCAACCGTGTAGGTACAGAATTCGTGAATAGTTCGCACGGATCGATTATTGTTGATTTATCAAAAATAGCTCAGCCCATTTCAATAAAATTTCAATGGGATCAATTTCGAAGTATATTCTTTCCAATGAAAAAAAATCTAACAAAGAATTATCAAAATCGGACTACTGTGTAAAAAGTTACGCTTGGTTATACATAAAAAATATTGGCGTCAAATTGAGTACCTCCTCTGTTACGTCGGTCAGAAAATAGAATGAATTATAAATATTTTTTCATGGCATACAACAGACGTGATTTTTTGCACAACTTTTATTAATATACACAAAAGGTAGACGTTTGAAATATTCTCAGAATATTTAGTAATATAATATATCAATATATCACGTATATAAATGTATCAATTTAAAAAATATATAATTGCATTAAAATAATTGGCTCTCATACGGTATGAAACCTTTCGAGCGCGAGTCCCACTTGCATTTGGCATATTTATTATAGACCGTAGAAGAACGACGTAATGTAACATATTTCCATAAAAAAAAATTATACTTAGAAAGAAGTAATTTCAGTAAAAATATATTAGTAAACTGCAGCGCCTACGGATATCAAATAGCCAATTGTATATGATGTTAGTTAGGTACATACCTATTACGTTTTTGTCAAACAATAATTATTTGAAAGAAAATAAATTAGCCTATAAAGAAAAATTAACCCATGTCACAAATACTGTAGTTTCCAAATGGCTGAAAAATAAATAATCTTTAAAATAATTTATCTTTTATATTTTTGTTTGCTATCGACTATCCGCCATACCTACTAGGTAACCAGAGCATACGTAGAATACGCGCAAGATAGCTCTACGTACGGCCAAAATCAGGAACCAATTAAATTCTGCCAGGGAATACAGAATACTAGTGATATAACGTACGTGGCGCCACGACTCGCGCGCAGAGTTATCTTGCGCGCACTCTACGTAATATCATATTTTGCTACAATTCAAAATAAAATATCGGTCGGCCAGCGAGCTCGTTGGGGCGCAGGTAGGGTGCGGGGAGAGTTCGAGCGCAGTACGCACACAAATACAATTGCATCACCACACACATTGAAGCTCCCTGGTTTGGGCGCATCGCGACGGCAATAGTTTAGTCCAAATACCTATTTCTCAATTTCCTCGTCACTAGTATTTCGCCTTAATTGCTCCCGTAATTTAATACCTATTGATAGTGATTTAGTCAGTAGGTACTCGTAGTTACTGTACCTACTACGTTTTTAAGGTCGCAGGAACGCGCTAGAACTAGATGCTTGTTTCTAACCGGCCTTATTGTAAATCCTGGGAAATCTGTCCAGCAGCCGACATCCAATGCTCGGTAATAATGATTTATTTCATCATACAATTTTCAATCTACGTTAAAATATCGGACAAAATGTAACACTTCGTAGATAGATTCTGACAGTATGTACGAACATTTTGTTATTACAAAAGTTTGTTCGTCAAACAAGTTCAGCGACGGTGTTGACACGTAGAATGGTGCGGGAGAAATAATTTGGACTAAAATCACTCCATTTGTTCTGAAATTTTACGAAACGATCCATAAAATTAGTATCATCTAAATTGCTTTTCTGCAAAATTGGTGTATTTCGCAAAAGTGAATTTTACACTAGTTTTGCATATTGTTTTAGAGGCAGAAATAAGCTCTTACCATGGATGTATTACTATATTACATGCTCTTACTTATTTTTACTGTCGATACAAAAACAGGTGTGTAAGAATTAAGTAGGTACCTAACCAAAAGGAGTCGACACTGCAACGCGTACCCCTTCGCCAAAAGTACGCGACCGGCGGTCATACTCTTTATATAAATATATCGGTCTGGTTACGCTTGTGTTGCGTTAATTTTCAGCTAGTTTTAGTTAATTACATTTGTGTGCGTGTAGGTATACTTGCTTATATGTTGGTTTGTGTGCGGTTCTTCACCCTCCACTGACTTGGCAGACTTCGGTGCTTAGGCGTGTCGACTCCTTTTGGTTAGGTACTTAATGTGTGTAAGTGTACACTTATTGACTTATCTAAGCCTAATTATACAATTCGGCTAGTGTGAAGTTAGCTACATGCTGCGCAAAACCCAATCATTGCGCAGCCTTAGGGTAATTGAGCTTCATTCAGGATTGAACATTGCGCAGCTTGTACCTAACTTCACATCCGCTGACATGAATGATTCGTCCTTTACTATGTGTATTTTTTTCAAGCAAAGCAACCGAACAAAAGCAACAAAAAATCTAAATAAGAATTTAGATTTATTTTAAACTTAGATGTGAACTAGGATACCTATACTTTAGCAATTGTCTGAGAACATCTGAAGAGGACAATACTACACTACTACTACATAGAAAGCAATTGGATCATCCACAGACCCTTGAAGAATGAATTGACATTTTTTCTGAAGAAGGGTTTGTAGAATGTACTTTTTTTAATTTATTTATATTATGTATTATTTAAACTAATGGATTTATCTTTTTTGTTTTTTTATTTTATTCTTAATTGTAGTGGAAATGTATGGACTCTGAAGTAAATAAATAAAATTAAATCCACATTCTGACGCCAGGGCTAGCCACTCGGCCTATACGAACTTACTTACTTAATGCACTTTCTGCAGATTAATCTTCTTTCTATCACAAACTACAATTGCAGTTTAAAAAATAAACAAAATCCACAATGTAAGAGAAAACTTCATCATACAACCGGAACGTACACGTGTAGGTATAAAAGTAGTAGATAGAACCGCTACCAAAGTTGATGCTTCCAAAGTTAATCTACTAACTGAAGGTACAAGAGATTTGATTAGGTTTTACAAACTAGTCCTACATAATAAATTGGGAGACCTAACTCCTGGTCACTCCGATAAAGTTCCCCGTTCCACTTTGTTATTTCCCTCTGCGGACTCTTTTAGTTACTCTGCATGTATCATAAATTCTAATGAAGTAAACCCTCTCCCCCTACCACCTCCCTTTACCCCTTTTTCTCTCGAGCCCTCCCCAGGCGCTGTACAATATGCATTTTAGAATTTACACTAAAACTACCTAAGTGCCCTGTTTTATACCAAAAGTGGGAGGAAAATTATTCAGTACCCAACGATTTTATAAGCAATTCTTATAACTGAAAAACTCGATATGCCTCGGGCTCTCAGGTTCCCACGTCAAAGCTTTTTTTCTTTTTGCTGGTACGTTATTGCTTTTGCTTACCTGTTCTCAGTACTATGTTACTTAGTTTAAGAGATGGAGAGACAAGACATGGAGACTTCATGAACTACATGACTACAATATAAAGAAAATGTAATTTTTCTATGCAAAACTTGGATACTGTATAACAATACAAATGAAATGTGTTTTATAGTAGAAACCTGTTTCATATCATTGTAAAAATTATGCATATTATACTCCATAAAATTTAACTTGATCTCTGCGACAGCTGTCAGGAAAATCACGCCTATGAAGTCATGAATGTCCTAGTAGTGCAGACAGTACCTGTCAATGTCATACTTTATGAGCATGCCAATTAGTGATGGGCGACGAATGATCGTGACCACAGAGTTTTATTTAAAATATCGATAGTTTATAATAACGATATTTTAAATAAAACTTAATTTATCATTAGTTTTATTGTATAATATGTATTTTAATACCTTAACATATTTTACATGTGTAATTAAATTAAACCCAATTATATGTTACATTAGCATCGATAATAGTGAAACACGTTGATAAATACTACCGCTACATTATTATGAGTATTTAATTAATATCATAACATTATTTACATGTGAACATACTTGATCTTAAATAATCGTAAGTAAATAAAATCCAATTTCTCACCTTCAACTACTCATTCGATTTCATTACAACATTGTTTGAAAATCGATTTTTTCCACCACTATCTCAACTCTAAATATGTGAATCTTCTATGTCAATGTCACTTTCGCAGAGATCAAGTTAAATTTTATAGAGTATAGTAGTCTATTGGTGATACTCGATTATAGTTTACAAGTTAGACTTTACAAAATGTTATGTAAGATATGAAACTATTTTTTCTAAGTTCTAAGTTTTGTCATGTACTTTTGTAACAACTCTAGTGTAAACAATTATCGAATTATTTATCTACGTTAAAGGTTTAAAATGATTTATTTTGGTAGCTTCAGGTAAATAGACAAGTTTTGAAAATTAATACCATAATACTATGTAAATACTTGTAACTATTGTCTGTCTATCACTGCAAGCAAAGTGAACTGAAGGCCAACTTGCTTCGCTAAGTTGCGTAGAAGTGCATCTGACGGAATATTGTATACCCAAGATGAAATTTCATCTCATATTAACTTCTTACCCATGGTAGTCATAATTAGCTCTGAATTTATATCAAATAGAAGTTGCAAAAATGTATTGACTTAGGCCATGATTTTGTACCGTATCTAAATATTAACTTTATTAATCGACTTAAAATAGGAGACCATTTCGTCTCCATGTTTTTTTTTTTGGGTATATGTTACACGACTACTCAGCCAATTGACAACATTTCAAATTTTTAACATAGTTATATTTATTTATTATCTGAAAGAATATTGCAAAATAACATATACGTATTTTTTATTTTTCCAATACGACTTATATTTTCTGTAAAATTAATTTTTAAAAAGTAGCTTATTCTAAAAGGACGTAACTGCAAAATTTAGGACTCATAAACAATTTTACAGAAGCCACATCAGAAAAAAATAGATGCTAGCGTTGCTGTCACTGTCAATGCCAATCAATCCGTCACAATTCATAACAAATAGGCCGGAAGGTCAGCGCAAAAAGTACACTATGTACCGCGGTAAACTATGGGAAGCAAAAATATAAAAAAAGTTTAACAACTGCCAATCACCTGAAATATGTAACAGGATCTGCCATACAGGCTTTAATTTAGCACCACTTAAAATAAGAAGAATAAGTAGTACTAGTTCCAAGATACTTATAAAATTCAAACGGATTCTTTCAACAAATGCTAGGGAACCCAGCTGACTGACTCCAGGGTATTGATGTACACCATTTTGATAACTTAATACCAATAATTCAGCTTTTGGAAAGTATTTGCATTTTTTGCGTTTACCTCTCGGGCTAAAGCAAAATAAGTAATTGAAAATGACATTGACATTTTATTTTTAAACTACATTTTATGTGTCAACACTGTCAGTGTAAACTGTCATTTTATATTGCTAGTATTTTTTTATCATTGGCAACTGAACTTTTAGTATGAATCCCGAAACGGCTTGGGTGAGAGTTTTTATCTAATATCTTAGCAGTTACTGCACTAAAAATTTTGCAAAAATAAGCATAATGATCAGCATCCCGATATGTCGAAATGGTTTTGGAATTTCATAGCCTTGTGAAATATGAAAACATGTCAATTATGAACCGATGTTGATGATTCTTTTTTGTTTGGTAGTTCATAGTTCAGAAGTAGTCTCATATACAGAGTTACAGGCTAAGTCGACCTATTCCCGTTAAGCGTGTGTAGTTTACTACGTTTTTGACTGATTTGACTATGAAACACCATATCCTAAATCTCACAGTTTTCGAGATAATTGAATACAAATACTTTTATAAAAGGTTAATTTTACGGACAATATTGGGTAGAGAGGTCATAAAGCATTATTTTACATGTAATCAAATAAAAATATGACCTACACGTTTCAAAATATCTGAGCTTACAGCCAAAAATTGGGAATTTTATAAATACCAATTTCAAATATCTGTTTTTTTTTTTTAATTTAGGATAGTGTATTTCATAGTCAAATTAGTCAGAAACAAAGTAAACCACACACCCTCAACGGGAATAGATCGACTTACTCTGTAAGTAGATTTTGTTAAAATCGGCTTAGTTTTGAAAAATCACCAATAATGTGAAAATTACTGCGTTGACAATATGCGTTGATCCATGTGAGCTACTCGAATTCTTGTACAATTTTTGGTGAAAAATAATTGTTTTATACAATGGCTTCGATAGTGTTTTTTTTTTTAATAAATCCCGTTATTCTTTTAAGAAAAATTGGTTAATCTGTAGAGTTTGTGAAGTAAGGATTTGTAGAGTTAAGGCGTGTAGAGTTAGAAGCTTGAGCTTGAAGCTTGCTCTACAAAAGATCTGACATCTTTTTGATAGTGCGAATTGTGTACTTGTCTTGTCTACATTTCACATGAATTTTTTTTGTCGGATACAAATCATACTAATATTATAATTCCGAAAAGTTTGTTGGTTTGTTCCTCTCTCACGCAGCAAAGAAGCAACGGATTGACTTGATTTTTGGCTTGGATATAATTTAAAAGCCGTAGGCCACTTTTTATCACAAAAAATAAAAAAACCTGTGGGATAACACAAAAGTCAAAATATCACGCGGGCGGAGCCGTGGGAAAAAGCTAGTTAATAATGAATGCATAAGTGCGATCCTAAGTTCATTTAATTATATTTTTATATTACATAACTTACACAATTGTAAATGTTATCTCAAATTAGAAATAATTTATTTGTCAAAACTTAGAAAACATTTCAAATAACTCTTATAAAAAACATTACTATTTAAACCTACTTAAATTAACAACACATACTAAAAAAAAAATGAAATTGAATCAATAGATAGAGTGTGAATCAGGGTGAGTGAAGTGAAATTTATTCGTCGACATAATTTATTATCGACATTTCTATAATAAACATTTGGGGACATTTTACACACGGTCTCTGGCCGCAAACTAAGCAGATTGCGGTATGGCTGCCAGAGACTGATATACTACATAAACATATTTTTAAATACATACTTATATAGATAGTAACTAAATAACACCCAGACACAGAGCAAACACCTACTTTCATCACATAAATACTTGCCCTGGGTGGGGATCGAACCCACGCCTCTTTTTGACCCAGAAGTTAGGGTCACTAACTACTGAGCCACCGAACAGTCAAGGTCCCTCTGCATGTATCATAAAACCAACAATCCAAAGCTACATTTACACAAGATCAATCTGCTCCGTGCCCGAGACAATATTCCAAATAATCACTTTACATACAAGCCCGATCTCGCAGCAACATTTCAAAAATCCACTCCCGAGCCCAGCGGTCGGAAATCAGCCACAGTCAGCCGTTAAATAGGGGTATCTCTACGGAACACTCCCGCAGTGTCAACCCTAAGATGTTTATTAACTCGGAGATTATTTGTTACAGCCCTATTGGAGAGGATTCCTAACGGGCTCGGTTGTTTTGGTGTGGTCGCACGGAAAGCTGATTTCAGTTTGTTTGTAGATTGACCGACTTTGATTGAAGTAGGTGGGAACAGGAGTAACTGGATTAGTAGAGTGATACTAATTAAGGTAAATATCAACTGCGTCTTTAAGAAAAAAACTATACGTAAGTTCAAGGTAAATGCTTAGTATTATCATGTGAGGTATCATATAAAAGAACTTCATTAGCACATGCTATAACAGGTTATTAATTATTTTAACAACGTGGTTATTTCCAAAGTGCTGTGGCTATTGACTTGTACAAAATAAACCACGCTATCCCCCAAGGAGGTCTTCTTGGTTGCGTTCGATTTCTCTTTTATTGAGACGTACTATTAAACGTTGTGATACTCGATACAAAACTATCTAACAGATATGGTTGTTTATGCAGAGGAACTGTTGTTTGATGTTTGTTTTTAATGCTTACTTATCCAAAGCTGGTGTACTAAGCCAAAAGAAGGTGATTCAGACCATCACTATGAACAACTTTTACTACTGCGCCAAACCAAAACTTGAGAAAAAAAATCTGCCGTTTCATGCATTTTGTCGATTCTGAGTAAAGTTTGTATGGAACAGATGACCTTTTTGTCTCGAATTTTGGATTGGCCCCCTCAGAACAAATAAAAAAATCATTTGTTCTGAGTTGACCCCATAGTAAAAACTCCTCGTTATTAATTTATTTGTAATATATTTACGTATAAGTATGTTTATTTTTATTGTATGTATTATTTGAAGTATTTATGTATGGCTATTATAATGTAGTTTATTTTATTGTTGATTAGGAATTTTTAGTGACTTTCATTAATTTTTTTATTATTATTTTTTTGTTTTTACGTTTACACCGTCCTTGTCGTCTTTACGTTTCCTCGCATACAAGAGAGGTTGTCTGGAAGAAATCGCTTTTAGCGATAAGACCGCCTTTTGCGCCTATTCTGTCTTTGTTTCTTTTGTTATGTTTTCTTGTTGGTGTCAATAAAGTGTTGTTGTATTGTATTGTAAAAATTGTAAAATTGAAGCTTGCGTGGGAGGCGGGCTGGCTCAGTTGGTTAGAGTGTCGAGCTAGTGATCCGAAGGGGCAGGTTCAAATCCTGCGTTCGCTTCAGATTTTTGAAATGCTTATCACAAAGATAACTCTTTGAGATAAAATCGAGCGTGGAAAGCACTCAAAAATAAAATCATAACATAGTAAAAATTGCTTATAATAATGATATTAATCACGTATTCATTCATCTTACACCCTTTCGATTTATTACAGGTTATTTAAGCAGATAGCCCTGTAGAATACTTGTCACTTAGAACGACGGCGGGATCAATCCTGAAATTTTAGCTAGCGGTATGATGGTAAAACTGTTGCTTAAGTTTAAATATTTTGATACGTTTAAGTTCAACGGTTCCAGAACATAAAATGGAACTTGTACCTGTAGAATTCGATTACCAATATTGAGATGGTTTTTGTCTTTAAAAACAATTTTACTGTTGTGAAAAGCTGTAAATAAAATCTTAGAACTGTATTTTACAAAGTCCTGTCTAACATTTAGTATATACCTAATCCATTAAAAATGTTTGATAATTGTTTCAATTACGATTGATTAAAAACCAGATAGAAAAAGTCCTACAAAAACCATTTTAAGTGGACACGACACTGCTGTTAAGTTCCAGAGCGTTCTCGATCACTACCATTGTTTATACATTAAAAAGCTTTGTTCCTCCAAAGGATTCCTGAAGGAATAAACATCTATTCTACCAAAGCGCAGTAAAGAGGTGCGGAGATGGTCAGAATGTAGTACAAGGATGTGGTCCGCGAGTTAAGTGGATAAATTCCATATTAGTTTGGTTTAATAAGTGAATAGCAATTGTGACAGGCCGGATCTCTTGTTTATTTTTTCTATTTGCTTATAAATATAGCACTGTAGAATTATGCTTTTATATCAATTTTCATTTTCATTACTCGTTTCTTCTCTCTACGTATCTACGTGGAAATTGAAAGCCAACCTTAGTGCAAGCGGTATAGCAAGGCATGCTATTTTAAAAACCGTCTACTAACTAGTAACTCATTGTAACAAAAAGCAACGAAACACGATATTGATAGAGACTATAAAAAATGAGGTTCTTAATTCGATTGTGTGTTGTTGGTTTTTTTGGGTTCCGTACCTCAAATGAAAAAAAACGGAACCCTTATAAGATAACTTTGTTGTCCGTCTGTGTGTATGTCAAGACTCTTTATCTCAAGAACGCGTTAAGACATCGAGTTGAAATTTAAACTGTATACGTATATCTATGGTTTCTTGCAGTTGTGTAAAAGAAAAACTTCTCAATTATCGTTTAAAAAAGTTATAGCCGTTTATGTCGTAAAAATCCGCATATTTCGACACTCACAAAAATCAAAACCTTCCGTTGTAAAGTACTTCCGTTGACATAGAACTGTAAAATTTGGCGAGAAGCATTGTCTCAAAGTACACATATAGGAATAAATCTGAAAATTGTACATTTTTATTTAATTCACAAAAAATAGGGCCTCAAAATTCACAAAATATGGGTTCAAAATTCAAAGTGAGTAAATCGTATCATGTAAGGTATCGTGTAAAAGAACTTCATTAGCACATGCTAAAACAGATTTTTAATTATTTTAACAATGCGTAATTTTAGATGTACGAATATGACGAGAAAAGATAAAAAAAAAACTTATTTATCGATGGTTATAGTACCTAACTATAGAGATTTTAACAACTTACTTCCCAATTTTGTGAAATTTTCTGGATTTCTCTCAAAGAGGCGTGGGTTCGATCCCCACCCAGGGCAAATATTTATGTGATGAACATAAGTGTTTGCTCTGTGTCTGAGTGTCATTTAGTTACTATCTATATAAGTACGTATTTAAAAAAATAAGTATATGTAGTCTGTAGTCTCTGGCAGCCATATCACAAGGTTTGCCTAGTTTGGGGCCAGAGGCCTCTGGCCCCAAACTAGTGTGTAAGATGTCCAAAAATATTTATAAAATATTTATTTATTTAATTACCATTTATGCAATAATTTTGACACCGAAATTTTGAATTCTGTACGTAAGTGCAATGACTGAAGCCGTCTTTAGTGAACAAAAATTATAGAAATAATCAAATTATAAATTTGTTATTCTTTCGTTTTGTTACCCTTTTTGGTGGAGTCAGGACCTACAGGACTAACCCGTAATGAGCTGGGGATTTAATTTGCGAAGTACAAATTGACAAAGGAATGCAGACGCTCACGTAGCCAGCCACCGCGCTGACGACGTCTCCGCAGAATACTGTTACACTGTTACGCTACACGTTAATGGAAAACTTTTAATGAAATACACTATTTATATGTGATTAAGCTATCAAAGTTTAGCCACGTTTGGAAATAGAATAATAGCGTATAATATGTGAATATACTAACACTACCACTTGCGTAACTGTAAGAGTACATTCACGGTTGGTATTGGGTGACGGAAATTGAAAATTAATCGGATGAATTGATTTTTTTTAACCGATCTGCTATATTCAAAACATGAACTTATAAAATAGGCTGAATTGACTGCCTCGGTGGCTCAGTGGTTAGTGACCCTAACTTCTGGATCAAAGAGGCGTGGGTTCGATCCCCACCCAGGGCAAATATGTATGTGATGAACATAAGTGTTTGCTCTGTGTCTGGATGTTATTTAGTTACTATCTATATAAGTATAAATTTAAAAATAAGTATATGTAGTATATCAGTCTCTGGCAGCTATATCGCAAGCTTTGCTTAGTTTGGGGTCAGAGGCCGTGTGTGGAAGATGTCCCAAAATATTTATTATTATTTATTAATTAAATACCACGGTTTATTTTGAAGTGAAACTTCTAATGCGACTTCCAACAAGGTTGCGTTAAACGTTTAACGCTACCATGGAGGAGGTTTGAAAGCACTGTTGCGTTAAACGTTCAACGTTACGAAGTTTCACTTCATGGCACATGTTGGCTGGCACATGCGTCACACTCGTAATCGGGTGCTGCTTGCGGGTCGCCGGTTTGCTCGTGGCATTCACGCAATGCACCGAAACTACTAAGGCTAAAATTTAAACTAACCCATCTCTATTGTACTAACTCTTTTTGTACAGTAAAATCGAGTAATTGAACATTTTAGTTAACAAAAGGCACAAACCCTGGAGACTGTGGTTTTTAATTTTCCAATAAAAAAAAAGTTTCACTTCATCCGCGCGGTGGGACTCCCCGCACTATTTCATCTACTATCTTACTCTGAAGCCTGTGGCATAATTTATCCGTTGTCTATGGCAACAATCAAAACACGTGTAGATAACTTCCTCATATTTTTTCTGGCAAGATAATCTTCGTGATGATACGAGTTAATCATTTACACGTTTTCATGTAGGAGTTTACGTGGAACCTTTGAATATTCAATTTATGTGTAAAATATCATTTTTGCTTGGTATTTCCTTGACTTTATTTCTGTGACTTAAAAACCTCAATTACAAAGGGGATGACAAAACACCCTAACGTAACAGAAAAAGGAAAAGAGTAATACGAGTATTAAACGTTTGGAGCACAATTTTTTCGTTGAAATTGTTTAACCCATAGAATAACAACTAAAGTCATAGAGACCGTACTAAAATAATAATAAGTTTATTACCAAAGGAAATACACAACAAAATTAATACATCAAAAAAGTTTAAAACTAATACAATGCAATAGGCTAGAGTTTCTAAGATTACAAATAATCAAGTACAGATCAGCAATAATTTCAATAACAGGCTAGACGGCGAGCCCCAAACTAAGCACAGGCTTGTATCTTGGGGCTCATTATGCGACGTTACCAGGATGCCAGGGATTGTTACAGATTATAGATTAAATAGCAAGAGATATACATCACTTGGCAAATTTTAAATAATATATGAAACTAGCTTAAAACCCGCGGCTTCACCCGCGTTGTCTTAGTACATAGGTACTTACTTAAAATGAAAATAGCCCGCGGTTTGATCTACGTTGTCTTTGTACATGCTTATTATAATATCTAATAGTCCGCGATTTGGCCCGCGTTGTCTTAATACCTGCTTAAAATTACTTGCAAGGATAATGCCCACGGTTTAGTCAAAATTGTAACAGTATTTGCCTATAATGATAATAGGTCACGGTTTGGCCCGCGTATTGTTAGTACTTGCTTAAGATGGTTATTTATAGCACGCACCATGGACTGCGATGTCTTAATACTTGCTTAAAAATATAAAAGCTTGCCGTTTGGCCTGCATTGTCGTATTACTTACAATGATAATAGCCCATGGTCTGGCCCGTATTGTCTTAGTACTTGCTCAAAATGATAATAGCCCGCGGTTTAGCTCGCGTTGTGTTAATAATTAGGTACTTACAATGATAATAACCCACAGTTTGGCCCACGTTGTTTTAATACTTACTTAATTAAAATAACAGCCCGCGGTTCAACCCGCGTTATCTTGGCATTTGCTTATAATAATATCTAATAGTTCGCAGTCTGGCCCGTGTTGTCTTAATAAATCCTTAAAGTTATAGTAGCATGCCGTTAGCCTGCGTTTTTGTATTACTTGTAATAATAATAGCCCACGGTCTGGCCCGCGTTATTTTCGTAACTGCTTAAAATGATAAAAACCCACAGTTAGGCCCGCGTTTTCTTGGCACTTACTTAAAATAATAGTAGCTCGTGGTTAAGATCGCATTAGGCTCGATTATGAAGGCGCCATCGTAATTATAATAGCTAATTATCATAATTATTTCTGTTTCTTTTTTACTTTAAGCATTCAATAGAGAAAACACGTTTTATGTTGTTATTATATTTACCACGGCGTCTTCATAACTGAGCCTATTATCGTATTACTTGCAAAATAATGCCTACGGTTTAGCCTGAATTGTCTCAGTATTTGGTTATTTCATTTACTTGTATCTAAAGCTTATTACGGAATACGTGAATTTTTGGATGATAAATTGCCGAATTTCTGAAATTAGCTCAATAATAAATAAATATATAAAATAAATATTGGGGGACATCTCACACACGGTCTCTGATCCCAAACTAAGCAAAGTTCGTGATTTAGCTGGCAGAGACTGATATACTACATACACATGTACCTGTAGGTTGACTGGCAGATAATGTTGTTTAGCGTTAAGTCCTCCTTTTGTACAAATGGTGTGCAAGAAGGTGTTAAATAAATAAATAAAAATACATTAATAACACCCAGACACAGAGCAAACACATATGAACATCACATAAATATTTGCCCTGGGAATCGAACCCACGCCTCTTTGACCCAGAAGTCAGGGTCACAAACCACTGAGCCACCGAGGGAGCCAATAATAACAATTGTATGAGTAACTATGTAAGAAATTTCACTTTTCATTGCTGGAAAACATTGAGGCAACCTGTACGTACGTAGAAAAAATCAATGTCGTATGTGAATTCAGCAACCCGTGCTCGGCCGGCGTGATGGATATGGCCCAATTACCCTTCGCGGATAGGCCTATTTTCAGTCATCCATCAGCCGAAGGACGTCCACCGCTGGACATAGGCCTCCCCTATGGATCTCCAATAAGACCGGTTGGAAGCGGCTTGCATCCAGCGCCAATCCTGCGGTCTTAATGAGGTCATCCGTGCACCTTGTGGGTGGATGTCCTACGCTGCGCTTGCCGGTACATGGTCTCCACTCGAGAACTTTTCTACCACAACGGTCATCAGCCCTCCGCGCTATGTGCCCTGCCCATTGCCATTTCAACTTCCCAATCCATTGGGCTATGTCGGTAACTTTGGTTCTTTTACGGATCTCCTCATTAATGATTCGATCTCGCAGAGAGACTCCGAGCATAGCCCTCTCCATAGCTCGTTGGGCTACTTGGAGCTTACTAATAAGGCCCATAGTGAGAGACCACGTTTCTGTGCCATAAGTCATCACTGGCAACACACACTGGTCAAAAACTTTCGACTTGAGCCACTGAGGTATGTCGGACGAGAAGACACTACGCACTTTTCCGAACGCTGCCCAGCCGAGTTGAATTCGGCGATTGGCCTCTTTGTTGAAGTCGGACCTATCTAACTGGACTACTTGTCCTAGATAGACGTACGAGTCAACGACTTCAAGAACCGAGTTTCCAACAGAAATTGGGGTAGGTAAAACATGGGAATTACACATGACTTTCGTCTTGTCCATGTTCATCTTAAGACCCACCAGTTTCTATTATCCGTAGTGATATCCGTAGTACCTATTTTCAGTAGTGCACTATTAATTAAGGCCGGTACAGGTATTCGACATGTTTCATTAAGTCATTAGAAATTTAATTTTCCAGGCAACTGAAAAATGGCACACAAGTCGTAATTCTAGTCAGGCATGTTCTAGGATGCTATTATACTCATAATTTGATTATCTTTTACAATGGTACCAAACCCAAAAGCACGTGAATAAAATCAGCTGTTTAACACAAAAAGTTCATCGACCCGCGACAAAATGTATGGGAAATGTAGGTAATTTTCGCTTGTCAGGGTTGATCCCATAGTAAAATACCTATATTGATCCATATGTGCGCTAAGTTTAAGACTATTGGCTCACAAAATAAAAAAAATCGTTATCTTTTGGGAATCCATTTTGCCCCATTTAAGGATAAACTATCATTATCATAATCCTATTCTAGATACTACATTACTTAAACAAGCGCATTGAAGTTTTGAGACGTATCTGACCCCTAAGGATTTTTTTAAGGAAAATTCAGAAAAACAGGTACAGCCATATATTTTATTTAGTTTCAAAAGCATCTATACAAAGTTTCATGTCAATCGGTACAGGGAATAAAAAGTTACATGCAAACAAAAAGGGCCCGTTTTACCCCGTATGTTAGAGTTGGGTACGTTTTTCATCCTTAGTGCTTCATTATGTCGTACGATGTACGTATATTCCAAATTTCAAGCTCATATCTTCAGCGGTTTAAGCTGTAGCCTAAACTTATTAATTTTGCGTATCCCTAAGGAACCTAATAGATTTTCCTGGACTTTATTAGTTCCTGTATTAAAACATGCTGTGTGCTTCCTTCATGCCAATTTTCAACCATAACCGTTCAGCTGGTTCGATGTAATTGACGCTTTTTTCACCAACTTTGGGACCTTATTTGACCCCTTAGATGAAGAAAATTCGAAAAAACAGGAAAAAACATAACTTTTATTTTGTTTGAAAAGCATGTATACAAAGTTTCAAGTCAATCGGTACAGGGAATAAAAAGTTACATACAAACGAAAAGGGCCCGTTTTACCCCCTTAGAAGTCGAAAGTTAAAAACTTTCGTCCTTAGTGCTCCATTACGTCGTTCAATGTAACTATATTCCAAATTTCAAGCTCATATCATAAGCGGTTTGGGCTGTAGGCTGTCTGTCAGTCAGTCACTCAGGGAAGCCTTTTATATAATAGATTTAAGAGGTGTTAGAAAAAGATACACATATACCCGAACTTACGTAAATTCGAAGGGTTTCACAAACTAGCATTATAACCAAATTTTAACTATTTTGACATTCCATCTGGTGATTTTGACCTATGCGACGGACTTTGCATTTTTTTTGTTCCACTCACTCTCGCGTATGCTGTATAACCAGATATGAATAAGACAGCTGTAACGTAGTTTTTATTTGGGTAAAATTTATCAATACTTCTATTACTTGTAATTCTTCTGAGGTTCAACCCCTCCGCCGGCTAGCTCCTATCATATTTATTTGTTAAATTGTCAAACTCTTCTGTTCAAACAGAGGATCTGCTGTGTCCTGCAGATTTTCGAAAAAACTACTGATTTTACAAAATTTTATTTACTTTCACCTGTCCCATTGTCTGTCAGTCTGTAATCAAATCTTGCAAGTTAAATTTGATCCACTTTCCGGTTTCTTATTGAGCTTAAACTTTGCTTACATGTGTAAATTGCGAGACAATGCAATAATATTATGATGACAGAGTGCTGATCTGATGATAGAGCTGGAAAGTGACTAAAGGAACTTTGCAATGAAACGACACAACCTCATCGAATTTGGGTTCATTTGAATCATCTTGGCGAGTAGTTTATCTTTCAATGGTAACCAGGGTCTGATGATGGAACTGGAAGGTGGTCCTAGAAACTCTGACTCGGAGTTTCGGCTCGTTTGATTCGTCTTGGCGAGTACTAAAAGCTGGTTTTAAAAAAAGGTTTTTTAATAATATCAAGAAACCAAAAATAAAGACAAAAAAAAGTGGCAGTAAGTTAATCAATCAATATTCGACCAATATGTGTCAAAGACCTTGAGTTAATAAGTACAAAGTCTTTGGTATGCGTTACCACTGATGACATAAGACACTAAAGTGAGATCTTTCACTGCAGGTCTTATAAGTAAGATCTATGTAATAGTAATAGTAATAATTTATTGACCTTATAACATTCCGTCACATTAGGCAAGTCATTTTACAATAATTATTCTTAACAATAGTATGTAGGTATTGTAGGTAGTATCTCTGCAAGATCTAAGTATTTATAGACGAACTAAAGTTATCGACTTAGCCCAGCCGTAAGCGGTCAGTAAGCTAAAATAGCAGTTAAATCGTGGACGGATATTCAATAAGGTCGAGAAGTTGTCTAATAGAGACCACGTACTAGCAATCGTGACCTAGAATGTAGTCTGACAAGGATTAATAATATAATCTAATCAAGAATACACTGGATTTAAGTAAACCATTTCCAACTGGTCATTTTAGAAATTCATAGCGGACTATGCAGCGGTCAATCCATCAATCATGAAGTGGAAGTCCTGCAGCTTATAATTGACGGAAGAGAAGCGAAGGTCTTTATTTCAAGTCGACGATTTTGCTTTCGTCTGCCCAAATATCGAGTTTTGTCTACAAGTATTATTTTTCAACGAATCTCGACGAAACTTGGTACCCAGGTTTAATGTGTCAAGAGTAAACAAACACCACTCCATACAAACGTCGGTAGGTCACCAGTGTTTGCTGTTAAATATCTAAAACTGAGATTTTTTATAAATTTTTCTTTACAAAATCTATGCTTTTTGCTAATTAAACTGTGAAAAAAAATCTCCACTCGAATGATATAAGCCTTGGAACATTTAAATTTTGACTCAATTTTTTAGGAAACTTAGATGCAAAAAAAACACAAAAGAACTAAACTGAGTCACCTTTTATGAAAATAGCGTCCTAGTTTATATATTTATTAGTTCAAACAACTATTATTTATACAAATCTATTCAACAGTTTCTTTCATAACTTACTACGGAGAACACCTTATACGCATTTAGTACGCAGCCGTGTTAGGTAATAATTTTAAGTATTTTAAGACAAATAAAAAAAAAATTATATTGCAATGGGTGCACACGCACTATATCTACTGTTTATCATCGAATCTATCTCAATCTCTTGAGACAATACAAATACCAAATTTATTGGTACCACCATAGTTACATGTACAAAATTACAGCAAAACGATACAATGTAGTCAATCTTATTTTAAAATAGAAATTAGATATTATTATATGTATTAAAAAGTTAATCAGATACAATTTCTGTTAATTTCAGAAAATCTTTGACGTCGTAGAATAGCTTATTTTAGAGCCAATTTCTAAGTTTAGTTTTAAATGACGCGGCGGAAGGTGCATCACGCACTTGACCGGGTATTCTGTAATGAACCTGATACATAGACCGACCCCTCCGACCTCGCGAGCTTGTGAGTGAGCGTCACCAGCTGATTATATCTCTTGTTAATCCTTAAATCACGGGTGGTGTTGACTCCTCTCTTTTTAAATGAGTACAAGTGAGTATGGGTAAATATAAATACAGCTGAGATAAGATTTATTTACGCTACGCCAAATCTGAGTTCGTGCCGTCAACTTGTTGCACCTACTTCTCTCAAAACGGGGGAAATGTTCTGTCACTCTATTCTGTCTGTAAGATTATCAACAGTAGTATCTAAACACCTACAATATTTGCGAGCATAAACTAAATCACTCAAGAACGAGTCGATAGTGAGAGGGAGTGAGAGACAAGAAAGAGTTATAAGGTCATAAAGATTCAGTTAAAGAGATGTGCCGCGAGGTCTACTGTTAGGAGAACAGCTACTAGTGATTATAATAATGATCATGGCTCTAGATGCAATCGTCCGTAAAAACACTCCGTGAAGATATATTCCTGCGCTATAGGTTAATCACGGGATTTGCCCAGCCCGGGCTGCAATAACTGTGAATGAGCGTTGTCGCCGCGTAATGCGCGGTTATGAAACTCTCGACTATCCTACTTTAGTGGCTCTTTCACGGGACTGCTTCTGTTTTTATTAGCAAGGTCTTGAAAACAACTACTAATAAGATTATATACAACCTCATAATTTAATTACCTAACTTAGCGAAAACAATTAATTCTCTAAATTGGAAATGTCTCACCATAGAGATTGATTCAAACACTTGCCAGCCACTTTCTACATCATCCTACTAATAATATAATCGCGAAAGTTTGTGAGGATGGATGGATGGATGGATGTTTGTTACTCTTTCACGCAAAAAACTACTGAACGGATTGAGATGAAACTTTGCAATAATGTAGCTTATATATCAGAATAACACATAGGCTTGAAATTATAATAAGATTGCCTCAAAAATCAAAATATCATGCGGGCGAATCCGCGGGTAAAAACTAGTCATCTATATTCAAAGGAACTTGAAAAAAAACTACCCAATGCTACGGAAACTACAGTCCTGCCTACTGTACTGTACTGTATCATCCTTATAATAGTCCACTGCAGGACGTAGGCCTACCCACGAAGGGTGATTGGGCCATATCCACCACGCTGGGCCAGTGCGGGTTGATGGATTCATATACGCCATTGAAATTCTTCTACGGACATATGCAGGTTGCCTCACGATGTTTTCTTTCACCAAAAAGCCAGTGGTGTGAAATTCCGTACATAAGTCCCAAAGAACTCATTGGTACGGGACCGGGATTTGAAACCACGACCTCACGATTGTAAGGCGGGTGTCATTACCTCTAGACCACCACGGCTTATTTGTCCTGCCTACATATCGACTAAAATACAATTTTTGTGATTTTCCGTTTATATATGGGTAAGGAAGGCCACGGAAAAATGTTCATTTCAAAATTTAAACGTGGACCTTACTAAAATTAACAATAAATAAATATCATACATTATTTCTAATACCATTTACTGATTTATCAATAGTTAGATAATTTTTACCTAAAATGGTTTAATTCATAATTCAAAAATATCTTATTTATTATGTAAATTTTCGATTAATAATTTAGGTTAATTACAGATTCCATACGAAATCAAAATGTCCCTCGTCCATGTGACAACAAACTACAATTTTTTTCTGATCAAATAAAGTTATTATCAAATGTATGCTATATTGTACCTATGGCCTTGTTTTAAAACAAATAAATAATCAATATCTGCCTACTGTTACCAAAAAAAAACACGATTGAAAATATGGACCAAATTTGATTCCCGTGTGTGACGTAACACGAAATGCTCAGTAGAATTTAATTTTCAAACCACAGCAACACTGTAAGTATTTTTAAATGACGACAAACTTTCCTACGAGTCTAGGGAAATGTCAAAAATCTGTCAGCCATTTTAGTATGGGAGCAATTCGTGAGGTTGTTGAAGCGAAAATTTTGATCATCTAGTTTTTTCGAGTTATTTAATGTGATTTGACAAGGTAGGTGTTGAAATTTAATCCGTTAAAGTCAAAATTACTGTGATGAATGTTGTTTTTTCGGGAATCGCCTAGTTTTCTGTGCTTTAAGACAGTTTTTAAAAGTTTTAATCTTAGAAAAAGATTATATTTTTGCGTGTGTTTATTCCCGAATGTTACGTGTATACGTATATTATTATTTCAAGTGTGTTATTGTGTGTTACACTTTCAAGTGTGTTATTGAACAGTTTTTCGTGGCCTTACCCATATTCAAAGTAGAAAGTGCAAAAACCACATTGGTTTCTGTAGTAAAATTATATTTTGCACTCTTTAATCTAGAATTAGTTCGTTGTTATAAACTTTATCTCGCTCTCAAAGTTGTGTATCGTTTCTAGAATCCTTCTGTCAGTGAATTATTGTTTAATAGTTTGAGCAAAGTTTCCGTGGATTCCGTGGCATTGTTTATACGGGGACAACGTTTCAATTCACGTAGATAGTTGTCGAAGTCGGCATAGTTGCGTGTTCTGCAAGCCTTGAGATATTTTCGGCTTGGTTTCGGGACAAAACGCGTATTATGTATTGTTCGGATACTTGGCGTGCGTCATCTTTTAGCGATGCGTGCCGTTGTAGTTTAGGAAGAAATAGAGGGCGTCTTAAAAGGGTGATTCTTCGAGGATGCTATTTTGGCCTTATTTCCCTGTTATATTATTTTGTTTTCACTTTTAAGTAATAAAAACATATTGACATGAAAGTATATAGCCGTGGTGGTCAAGAGGTAGTGACACCCGCCTTACAATCGTGAGGTCGTGGGTTCGAATCCCCGGTCCCGTACCAATGAGTTCTTTGGAATTTATGTACGGAATTTCACACCACTGGCTTTTCGGTGAAGGAAAACATTGTGAGGCACCCTGCGTACGTCCTTAGAAGAAATTCGATGGCGTATGTGAATCCACCAACCCGCACTGGGCCAGCGTGGTGGATATGGCCCAATCACCCTTTCTGGGTAGGCCTACGTCCTGCAGTGGACTATTAAAAAGGCTGATACAGTACAGTACAGTACGGACATGAAAGTACATTTATTTATAAGCATAATAATTTTTGGGACTCATTTTTACAAAGTATGTAATGAAATGTTGCTTTTATTAAATATTGAGTCAAGAGAAATAGGAAATTAGGACCAGAAGAAAAAAATTAAATGAAAACTACTGAACCAATTTTAATGCGGTTTGCTCGTGTGACGTAGATAATTTTTAGGCTATAGTAAGCATACAATTTACGGGCAAACGGGATAAAACGCGTATTATGTATTCGTTTACTGGGCGTGCGCCATATATTGGTAACATACTATTGATGCGGGCCGTGGTAGTTTAGAGAGAGAATGGCCGAAATAGAATTAGGTTGGACGACAGCAAAAATATAACTAGTCAAAATGAAAGTAAAATCAAACAAGGTAGCGACATTCGAGTTCAAATGAAAGGTTAATTTCACTTTGCCGCAATTACCGGATAAGATCCAAAATATGCAAATGACTGCGATTGCTTCACACGTCAGATAATGTGGGAAAACATTAATTTAATACATTTACTGCGACTCCGTTTTAAAGATAATGTACGTGAAAACAGTTTTGTTTAATTTTTATGGCTATCATAAGTAAGTATCATCACAATGAAACTTGCACTGAATAATATATTTTGGGACATCAACATCGGAAAATTACCTCACCCAGGTATTTCAAAGGAATACGTATTATTTTGAATAAAAAATACTGAGTGAGTATAACATTGGTGCAGCAAATATTCTGGCTGGTTACAATGTTGCCCTTCCGACCCCAATTCAAGGTAGCCCTAATGGGGGGCCCATTAAGTGGACGGCATGTCCTAGCGGGTGTCGAACCTTATTCTATCGTCCAATTTTACATAACATTTAAAATTTCACCACAATTTCTTTATTTCAAGTCTTTTTATATAGCATAGTTTCCATTTCACGCTATCCTTTTTATACTTAGTGTTTTTATATATCAAAATTGTAAAAGGGGCCTCTCTATGTTGGCTTAGGCTCCATTGATGGACCAATTTCTCCATTTTCCTAATATAGGACCAGGCCAAGCCTATGTATTCGATTATATTTTTGGAGCTGTGGTGGTCTATAGGTAGTGATACCCGCCTTACAATCGTGAGGTGTTGGGTTCAAATCCCTGTCCCGTACCAATGAGATCTTTGGAATTTAAGTACGGAATTTCACACCACTGGTTTTTCGGTAAACAATAACATCATGAGGCAGCCTGCATACGTTTGTAGAAGAAATTCGATGGCGTATGTGAATCCACCAATCCACTCTGAGCCAGCGTGGTGGAAATGGCCCAATCGCCCTTCGTGGGTAGGTCTACGTCCTGCAGCGGACTATTAAAAAGGCTGGTACAGTACAGTAATAAGTTTGAATGTCCTTTTTCTCCAAGTCCCGGCGAACTTCGTTTTACTGTCGAGCTGATTTACAAATCTAAACCATCCAGGGCGCCACCCAAACGCATCCCAAAAAAATCATTCAAATCGGTCCAGTAGTTTAAGAGGAGACATACACACGTACAGTAGAATTATATACATAAACATTATATGTAATTTCAAATATACAATAAGATGAACAAAATAAACTTAAAACAATTCTTACAAAGGTGTTCTCACAAAATGCTGTACAAAAATAAAACTTACAACATAATCCTATTCCACCAGCAGGAAAAACATTTTATACAATCGTTGGCACCCAACAAGGGGCACTATTATCAAGTCGAACCAACTCTAACTTACTGCTTATCTTAAAAACTAACTTCAATATTATGTTAAACAAACTTCGATATTAAGTTTAAGCTCCTACGTTTATGTTCAAGTTTCGTTTGTTGGGTATTCCACCTGTGTTGAAACCTTTTATGTATATTTCAAGCGTTTTCTTAGGTGCTGTGCTAGTTCACCAATGAAGTTAAGTTAAAAATATTGAAACTATGGTTCGATATAATATAAATTAAGTTGAGCAATATAGTGTTGCTTTTTGTCGTCACATAGACTGCAAGCAGCTTATTTAAG
Organism: Hypomecis punctinalis; assembly: GCA_949316475.1. Classification (NCBI taxonomy): domain Eukaryota; kingdom Metazoa; phylum Arthropoda; class Insecta; order Lepidoptera; family Geometridae; genus Hypomecis; species Hypomecis punctinalis. Next base: position 24,169,438 of record OX438804.1, read on the forward strand.
TTCCACGTTCCTGCAGTCTTAATTAAGTCGCCTGTCCACCTAGTCGGTGCACGTCCTACGCTGCACTTGCTGGTACGTGGTCTCCATTCAAGAAATTTGCGGTCCCATCGGCCATAAGGTCTCCGCGCTATGTACTCTGCCTACAGCCAATTTAAATTGCAATTTCGTTGGGCTATGCTAGTACATTAGTATGCCCACGGATCTCCTTTGTAATGCCTACTGACCTCATTTTTGATATTTTATGTTTTAGAAAAAATGATCCAATGATTCATTCATTCATTTCGTGTCAATTTTTTTTTTAATTTTTTTTAAATCCAATGATAATAAGGTATATCTGACAATAACGTAGTAAGTAGTACAGTTGGACGGACAAAAAATAATACTTTCACATTGTAACTACCAAAAATAACGCCGGCTTAAAAAATTCTTGGACCCTTCTCCAAAATACCACTACTGTGACTTTTTGAACTCGTTAAACACTTAATTATTTATCAGTAACAAAATCGCTTAGTTTCTCATAAAAAGATTTCTAAAATATATTAACTTTACTTCCAGCTCGTTTCCAATGAAACTAACCGTCAAGTAAATTAATCTCTTCGTTTTCCAGTTTAAGTAAAGGCAATACATTTTTAAAGTAAAAGCTTTCACGCTCAAATGGATATCTCCGATGTGAAAAAGAATAAAAGGTACATTCACCTTACTTTGTATTGTAGGGTTCCGTACAGATATTGTATTAAATTCGAAGAGCCGTTAGGTTCTATTTTTTAATTAAAATTGCTTACACATAAGATTTACTTTGACTTTGAGCTAAGTAAGTGATAAATGTCACAATTTAAGAAAAAAATTGCACCAGATGGACATAACTCGAACAAACAAAAATAAAAATGGATATTTTATTTATCATACTTCATAAATTGGTTATTTTACTATTACATTCGTAATAATTTGTCACAATTACAATTTAAAATTACCCTGAACTTAATAACTAGGAAAAATGGAATTAATAACAAATAAAATGGGTTGATTATTTTCTTTTGTATTAAATTAGCACAGGACCAAAACAGTACCACTTTAAGAGAGAAGCCCAGCAATAGTATAAAAAACAGTAGATGATATTTAAAACAGAAAATATGCCAGGTCGATGATGATATATTAATAAATTGTATCTTGGTGCTGCGCGGACCCTTATTTTTCGCCCATTCGCTATGCTTGGCAATTAAAGGGTTGACAGGCTTTACATATCTTAAAAAACATAAATAGTATTAAAGAGCTTCCAGATATTTGGTTTTATTCAACTTTTTCTTTGCTTTTTGAAGCATTTTTTATTGAAAAATATGCTAACCAGAGACTCCAGGGTCTGTGCCCTAAAATTAATTGTAATTGTTAGATTATACTGTACAAATCAAGAAAGTTTAAAAACAACATAATCACAATAATTTCTAAAGTAAATTTGATGTAACTTCAAAATGAACCTAAAGTTCTTTTTTACCGTGAAATAACAAGGATCGGAAGTGAAAAAGTTAAACAAATAATATTGAGTACAAATTTTTTGTGAAATAAATAATAATTTAATTAAAACTCTAATATTTCTTATTTTTTTGTTATGGAGATATTATGTCAGCATATTTTGAAAGTTTCACTCGTGTACTACTAGGTATCAATATCATTCTACGGAACCCCACCTCTCACGGCACATACGAAAAAGGTGTAGCGTGCAAAATCCCGAATTGTCACTTTTATCTTGGGACAGTGGTCCAATCATTTGGTCCAGTGAACGGGTTAATTAATGAAATCTATTAACTTCTCCACTCCTCAGGGAATCTCGACGCAGATGACTACAGATGGACAACTTGAAAAAGTGATGGGTACCTAGGTGCTAAAAATTTGCCACTTCAGTATAGATATGGCCTTATTGTGAAATATTTTTGGCACCACTGAAGTGATCATAATTTTTTGTTGTTGTGGAACATGTGCATAATATTTCATGTTTTTTTTTTCGTGTGCACACAGTTAAATATTTTTTAATGTCACATTTATTTCAATTGAGCAAAATTAAGATAAGTTAATGAAGACATATCAGCATTTGACTGTCTCATTGGCCAAGTGGTAAGAGACCCTGACTTCTAGGACAAAGAAGCGTGGGTTCGATTCCCACCCAGGGCAAGTATTTAGTGATGAACAATAGATGCTTGCTCTGTGCCAGTCTCTAACAGCCATATCACAAGTTTTGCTTAGTTTTGGGCCAGAGACTACAGTAAGAAGTCCCCTAATATGTAATATTTATTCATTGGACTAAAGCCTAAATATCTAAGCTGTAGATTTCTAATAAGCCCAGTTAGAAGAAGCTTGTATCCAACGCGATACTGCTGTTTCAATGAGATCGGCAGCCCGTTTTGTGGATGGACGTCTTATGCTACGCCTGCCTGTAGGCCTCTCGAGAACTTTTCAATAGGATATGCGTCTTATTAAAAATTGATTTTAAAATATACTTTGCTAATTTTGTAGAGTCTGGCATCCCTCTAATCTGTGTCAGCGAAGTTTTTTGCTCGGTCATCTCATCCGATCTGGACGGCATCCAACTGTGTGTAACTGATTTTTGTGAGAGTTTCACTTTATGAGTTGTAAATCAAAAATAATTTTGTATTTGTAGATAATAATCCGTAAATTTTACTCATTCGATTCAGTTAAGTAGAACTTGTAAAAATATAAAGAAATCTGACTGAGATGTGATGAGAATACTCTTAGACCTAGACTCTACCAATGTGTAGACCTACGCCGTAGACTCTACCAAAGCGTAGGCCTACGCCGTAGACGATGCTGAGTATTAATGATCTAAACAAAGCGATCTAGAAGATCTAGACTGTAAGCTCATTACACAAATGCTATATTTGATTAATGAAAAACGAGACATAACCGTGACTAGTATAGCTTTATTTTCAAGCTAATTTGTTATTTTTGTAATGGGCCTAAAGTCTACAATTTCCACTTGTCCTCACTCCGGTGGACTCAAAATATTAAAAGGTAGTATACATACATATGAGTAACTAATAAGTTGTCAAGTGCGTGTCGAGACACGCGAGGCTTCCGTAGATGGTTACGATGATTATGATGATGATAAAAACCAATTTTTACGATGTCATTAGAAGGTTGACTACTAGAAAAATGTAATTGAGTATGAAATATGTTTGTGAGGTCAATGACCTCTGAGCTATGTGCATGTTTAAAAAAATCAATTTACCTTTATAACTCAAAAAGTAATGATACCACAATGCGCAAAATAATTTTCAGTGATAGTTTTTGATGTGGTCTATAAACTCAGAAAGTTTGAATATCTTGCATACTTTAGAAATTAACAGGGGGGACACTATTTTTTGACCGACGAACCACCGAAGGAGGTATACAATTCAACGCGTATTTTTTTTTTATATATAACCACGCGTATTTTTTTTCATAGTAGTCCGATTTCAATAATTCTTTTTTTATTGGAATGAGTATACTCGTACTTCGAAATTGGTTGAGCCATTTTTGATAAATCAACAATAATGTTACATCGATCCGTGCATAATATTTGCGTTCTAGCGATGCGCCCCGGCTTCGCACAGGTGTATATACATATAAGCATTTCTCTAAAATTACTCTATCTATTAAAACAAACTGCATCAAAATCCGTTGCATAGTTTTAAAGATATAAGGATACATGGGGACAGACAGCGGAAAGCGACTTTGTTTTATACTATGTAATTTATTCTATGTTATTTATATTTATTAATTTATACTATGTTATTCGCCCTATCACTCTACAAAGACTTGGCCAGGCGGTTAGTAGAGGTGACGCGTGACCAGAATGCTGGCGTCTACTTTGGTCAAAAGCTCAACATTGCCATTCAGCGAGGCAATGCTGCCAGCATTCTGGGCACGTTTCCTTCTACAAAGGGGCTTTTAGATTAAGTTTTATATGTTATAAATTTAGTTTTGTATATATATTAGTTTTAGTGATTTTAGTATAAGTTTATTAGACAATATATTATGAAGATGTCCATACTATGTAATGATTCTGTAGACGGGTGAACTCGGTCATGCTATTTTTTGCAAAAAATAATTATTCAACTTTGTTAACCCATCTCTCCTTTCATCTATTTTGGAAACCCTATTCAACGATGCCCCACATGAGGGGGTGGGTGGGGTTGTCCTTCAGCTGATGATGATGGTCCCTAAATACCGATTGGTGTGAAGCGGATTTTAACCCCATTCTAAGGTATAAACGCACCGCGCTTCGTAGATCTTAGTACATCGATGCGCCAGTATAAATATTCATGGCAGACAGCGCCGCATCGTGCATGTTAACGCGGCGGCTTAAACGTTTTAACACGTCCAAGTTAAAAGCTTCGGTGTAATGCAATAAGCATTAATATGCTTTGTATATCTCGCGAGAGAGAAATGTATGATTGTGTTTCGCGTTTTGCAGCGATTGTGTGCTAACTTTAGTCGTAAATGTTAGGGGTGGCTTAGAATATACAAAGTTGGGTTTTGCCTTCTTTATAACAAAGGTAGACGCATTTTTTACAGACATTCAAATAGGAGGAGGTACTATGTTCGTCTGTATGTATATATTTTTTTGTGTATTTTCATCGATATTTTCGCCAATTGTGAACCGATTTACAATACACTTTTAAGGGTTCCGTACCCAAAGGGTAAAAACGGAACCTATTACTAAGACTCTGCTGTCCGTCTATCTCCAGGCTGTATCTCATGAACAGTTATAGCTAGAACGTTGAAATTTTCACAGATGATGTATTTCTGATGCCGTTATAACAACAAATACTAAAAATAGAAATAAATAAATATTTAAGGGGGGCTGCCATACAACAAACCTTAATTATATGCTGTTTTTAGATCGATATTAATAACGTTGACAGGTAAATGATTTAAATATTCACAACATATTGAGTTAAATAATTACTTCAAAAATAAATAGTTAAATAAAAATAAAATAAATATTTAAAGAGGGCTTTCATACAAGAAAATTATTTTATTGCTTGATATTAATAACAGCAACAGGAAGATGCTTGAAATATGCACAGGATATCAAGTTGTATATTCCCTACAAAAATAAATAATTAAAATAAAATATATTAAGGGGGCTTCTATACTGTACGGAACCTCTTGTGCGCGAGTCCGGCTCGCACTTGTCTTGGTATCATAGTTTTTAATAAGACAGTTTTTAATGGATATGTTGTTGATTAGCCGTTTAATTAACAGCCTATACTCTATAAAATTTAACTTCAAAAAAATCACGCCTATGAAGTCCTGAATGTCTTAATAGTACTCACAGTACCTGTCAATGTCATACTTTGTGGGCATGCTGATTAGTGATGGGCGACGAATGATAGTGACCACAGAGTTTTAGATAGAGTTTTACTTAAAATATCGATAGTTTATACTGACGATATTTTAAATAAAACTTGATTTATCATTAATTTTATTGTATATTTTAATATCATATTTTTTTTTACATGTGTAATTAAATTAAATCCAATCATATGTTACATTAGCATCGATAATAGTGAAAAACGTCGATAAATAATATCGTTACATTATTATGAGTATATAATTAATATCATAACATTATTTACATGTGTACATACTTAATCTTAAATAATAGTAACTAAATGAAATCCAATTTATCACCCTCAACTACTTATTCGATTTCATTACAACATTGTTTGAAAATCGATTTTTTCCACCACTATCCCAACTCTAAAAATGTCAATCTTCTACTGTCGCAGAGATCAAATTAAATTTTATAGAGTATAGCTTCTTGACTAAACAGCGCTGTTCGACCAGCGGTTGATATACAGCCATTTGATCGAACAAATAGGCAAATGACTTGGATCGATGACAAATGTCATAACTTGCCTAGCCCGTTCGTTTCAACTTAGTTCCAATTTCTGCCACCTAGCGCCAAAACTATCCAAACTGTCAATCCTACTAATATTATAAACGCGAAAGTTTGTGAGGATGGATGGATGGATGGATGGATGGATGGATGGATGGATGGATGGATGGATGTATGGATGTTTGTTACTCTTTCACGTAAAAACTACTGAACGGATTGAGATGAAACTTTGCAATAATATAGCTTATACATCAGAATAACACATAGGCTACAATTTATAAAGATGTTTTGTGTATTGTCCAAAATATAACGATAAATGTTGAGTAAGTAGGAAAATTCTGCCATCTGCGAGCTACTCTAGCGTGCGCTGCAAGAATGTCAAAATAGACAACTGTCGATCGAACATCTGTCAAATCAATCGATGAGCAGTCCTTGGATATCATCCTACTGATAATATATTATCCTTACAAATATTATAAATGCGAAAGTAACTCTGTCTGTCTGTCTGTCTGTCGCGCTTTCACGCCAAAACTACTGAACCGATCTCAATGAAATTTGGTACACATATAGTCTAGAGCCTGAGAAAGGACATAAGCTACATTTTATCCCGAAAATTACATAATTCCCATAGGATAGGACAAAATCTTGCGTTAGCGAAACTGTCACCTATCACAACGACGCTAAAAGGCCCAATTTTGAATACACCATCGTAATTATAACAGTTTATTAGACTATTTCTGTTTTTTTTTTCACTTTCGGCATTCGATAGAGAGAACACTTTTTAAGTTGCTATTAAATTTACGATGGCGCGTTCATAATTGGGTTGATTGGGCCTAACACCAGATTCACAAATTGTAATTAGATGACAGGTGACATACATTGACTGCAGACTTTTATAAATGTCTCGCTTAGCATAGCAAAGGGACAAATTATCTTTCCACCATTATAGCTCCTCGAAGAGGAGAACACAACAACGAAGATGACAACTGACATTAAAATTGAATGACGTTTATTACTGGGCCGTCATTTCGTCTGACATTAAAAATATTTTTAAATAATTCTAATCTTCTAATTACCACCAACGTATTTCTTTATTCTACTTTATGGTACAGAATCCATGCTAATATAAGAAGAAACGGATCGACTTGATTTTTAAAAGTAGTATGGCATGAGTATGAATATCTTGACAATAAGGTTATTAACCTTGATTCTGAGTTGTGACACGAACACAAATTTCTGTTGGTTTAGTTAGGATTGAACAGTGATAAAAGTGCAGCCCGGCTCAGTTGCGGCATTCCTCATGAGGCACACAACTGTCCGGCCAGCCTCTCAGCTGCTATATTTAAAAACCCCAGAAAAGCGGCCCAACCTCGAGTGCAAACTTCTAAAATGCCTAGGGGGAAAAGACCAAAAAGAATCGGGAGACCTCGAGTGCCGCCTTCTCAGCTGTCTCAGAAAAAACCCAGAGAGCAGCTCTACCTGGGATTCCCGCGCCGCCCATAAGCCTCGGCTACTAAGTTCTCCTGCCACGACAAGGCGGGAACCTATGGGCGGGTACACTCTAACCTTATCTTCCTTATCTTAATCAACAGAAGCATTTATAACTATAAGGTATTTTGATATCGGGTTAGGTTTGAACAGTGACAACAAGGTACAAAGTACTTTATTTTTTTATAGAGCAAGTGCCATTATTAACTACCACTAAATACAGACTTATAATGTAAAACTTCATAAACTACTACTACATCACAAGCAATTGGATCATCCACAGACCCTTGAAGGTCTAAAGATATTCTAAATGCTCAAGCCCACTGCCAGTTAGCAGCGTGCCCAACATGCTGGCAGCATTGCCAATCAGCTTGGCAATGCTGCTTATACGTTGAGCCAAATAAACACCAGCATTTTGGTCACGCGGCGGGTACACCAGACGCTCAGAAAGACTTTTGAAAACAAGATGAGCTCCCGGCCAACACGCGCACAATGTCTCAATTTCAAACGGCTCAAATATGTAACCACTGCCGAGGTTAGCATATTTGCGCCGTTTGTGCTGCTCCGCTGACGGCGCCAAAGTATCGACGCAAGTCGCGTCCCATACTAAGGGCCGTCTACACTTCCATGGGACCAGCTTCATACCGTCAGGCCTTTTGCCATCACCACGCGCAAACCCATTCGGTTCGAGTACGGCTGCGATATTAGCGGTCGCAAAAGCCCTGCGTATGACATCGTTCACAATGGCGTGGCAACCAATTCGACCAGCGCTTCTTGACCAAGAAAGACGGTGGTGACCAAGCTGGTCAACTAGGGTACTTGAATAGGTGAGAGCGCTCAGCTATGTGCAGCGCGGCAGCAAAGTGGGTCGACTATCTCGACGATATCATCAATACCGCCAAAGAGCCGAGGCAGATGGCACTGCAAGAGAGAGGCCTATACCCAACAGTGGGTCAAAGAAAGCTGCGGATGATAACGATGACGAAACAAATTAGTTGAGATTGGCTGTTTTTTGGGTTTGAAATGATTATTTGCTACAATATTTGTGTACTGTTTCACATTGAATTGGGGCTAATATTTTGTGGCGCACTTACTGTTTTAGTTACCATATTTTTTTGACAAGATAAACATAAATTAAATCATATCGCGGGCAAAGCCGCGGGTAAAAGCTAGTAATATATAATGTAGGGTTGGGTCCCGTGGTACTAAGGAGCTCCTCCTCATAGACATGACCATAAGCCAGCAAGTCCGGCGGAACAAGGGAGCCCTCTCTGCCGCCTGGATTGACTATAAGAAGGCCTATGACTCAGTGCCTCATTCGTGGCTCGAGAGGATTTTAGAGTTGTATAAAATCGATACAACTCTAAAATCATTCTTAGTGTCATGCATGGGGCAATGGGCCACAGTCCTTCGTCAACCAGGTGGTGGAGACGGCTCCGTTGGACCGCAAGACTTGATAAGGATTGAGCGGGGAATATTCCAGGGTGACAGTTTGAGTCCATTGTGGTTCTGCCTGGCCCTGAATCCTCTCAGCACTTTTCTGAGGAATTCAGAGCTAGGCTATCGGCTTCGCAGACAGGGTGAAGTTATCTCTCACCTGCTGTACATGGATGATCTAAAGCTGTTTGCACCGAAATACCAAGACCTGGTGGAGCTGCTAACAATCACTGAAGTTTTTAGCAGGGCCATAAGGATGGAGTTCGGTGTAGATAAGTGTGCGGTCATGCATGTACAGCGAGGGAAAGTTGTGGATTCTCCGAATCTACAACTTTCTGAGACGATGACTATCAGGTCTCTCTCCGAAGCCGAGACCTACAAGTACCTCGGTATGTCAGAGTCGTTGGGTATATCGGCAGTGGACATCAAGAAATCGGTGAAGGAGCGCTTTTTTTGTCGCCTGACAAAAGTACTTAATAGTCTTTTGTCCGGCGGCAACAAGGTGCGCGCCTTCAATGGTTGGGTGATGCCGCTGCTGATGTACTCCTTTGGCATAATGAGGTGGACTCAGACTGAGCTGGACGCCCTGGATAGGAGGGTCCGTCGACTGCTCACTTTGCATCGCATGCTACACCCGCGCTCGTCTGTCATGAGACTGTACATTCCGCGGAAGTGTGGAGGCCGAGGCTTTTTAAATGCCAAAGACCTCCACAACCGCGAAGTATACAGTCTCCGGGACTATTTCCGAAACAGCGGGCGTGGAATGCATTGCGATGTGGTGGCAGTTGACAGAGGCCTCACCCCGCTCTCCCTGGCGAAGGAGAACTGGCGCAGGCCATCGGTGCTCAGCACCGATGATCGCGAAGCGGTATGGAGGAGCAAGGAGCTGCACGGGCGGTTCTATCGGGCCCTAACAGGACCCGATGTGGACCTGCTCGCGTCGGTGGCCTGGCTGCGCTTCGGTGACCTCTTTGGGGAAACCGAAGGTTTTGCCTGTGCAATTGCGGACGAAGTTGTCTTGACGAACAACTACCGGAAGTATATCCTGAAGGACGGTACGGTCGACATTTGTCGGGCATGCCACCGTCCTGGAGAGTCACTCAGGCATATTACTTCCGGTTGTTCTCATCTTGCCAACGGCGAGTACTTGCACAGGCATAACCAAGTAGCCAGGATTATCCATCAGCAACTTGCTCTTCGATACGGCCTTGTCGAGTCTGAGGTGCCGTACTATAAGTACGCACCGGCGCCAGTTCTCGAAAATGGTCGTGCGTTGCTTTACTGGGACCGCTCTATCATCACGGACAGGACTATTGTCGCCAATAGGCCTGATATCGTGGTGGTCGACCGGTCCCAGCGCCGGGCATTGCTCGTCGACGTCACCATCCCACATGACGAGAACCTCGTGAAGGCCGAGAAGGACAAGCTCAGCAAGTACCTTGACTTGGCTCACGAGGTTACCGCCATGTGGGATGTGGACTCTACGATCATTGTCCCGATAGTCGTTTCGGTAAACGGCTTAATAGCGAAGAGTCTCGACCACCATCTTAAGAGGCTCTCGCTAGACGGTTGGGTCAAGGGTCAGATACAGAAGGCGGTCGTCCTGGACACAGCGCGCATTGTCAGGAGGTTCCTCTCTCTGTAGACCCAACCACCGGTAGCTTGGGCCTCGCCCCGCTGCCGGCGGCACTCTAGGTTTAGGTTTTTTTATAGTATTTTATTTTTTATTATATAAATATTGTAAAAAAACATAAATTTAAGACTATAAATAAATATGTGTATAATATAATATTATAGTATAGTATAAACAATATAGTATATACAATGTTATAGTGTTTTGCAAATATGTATGAATGGTAAAAGTACAATGAAAGAGTGTGGTGACAATAATGATGTGAATTTAGCTGTACTTGACTCAAGCAATTTAATTTTTAAAGCAAATTTCAATCGAAAACTTGTTGAATACGAATGGCCTAAGCATTAGCCAGTCAGTTTATTAAATGTTGTCACAAACTGAAGCTGAATATCATTCAGGGTGCTAGTTGAACGGCGCTGTTTAGTAAAGAGGCGAGTCTGTTAATTGAACGGTTAATTAAGCTAGTTGGCTGCGACAGATATATAATTATAGAGAAACCACTATGACGAAAACTTTTGTAAAAAATATTTTTCCGCTCCAGCTTATAGTTCAATATCTAGACTTGTATTACCTACGAATAGGTATTCCTAAAACTATAATTATGTATAGGACGTACTAGGTCTCGGTTTAAATCCTTGTATCCTACTTAATATTATAAATGCGAAAGTTTGTGAGGATGGATGAATGGATGGATGGATGTATGGATGTTTGTTACTCTTTCACGCAAAAACTACTGAACGGATTGAGATGAAACTTTGCAATAATATAGCTTATATATCAGAATAACACATAGGCTATAAATTATCATTATAATGTATAAGCATGATATATTGATTATTGACGCAATATCATTATATTGCGTCAAAAATCAAAATATCATGCGGGCGAAGCCGCGGGTAAAAACTAGTTATTCATAACATTATGTCGATAAGCACTTTCAAAATTACAATGAAGCCTACCCACAAGGTAAACCTTAGTTTACCAGACCTTATATACTATAAATTTATAATAAAGTAAAACCTACAAATGCTACAATCTATTATTAAAGCCTAGACTATAAAAAAGTAACCCTAAAAGGCAGACCCAATATTTACTTAGCCAAAGTCAATTCAGTATTTCTAGTTGTCTTTATGTCCGAACTAGGGAAAGTAAATGGAACTTCTCCTAAGTAAGCAATAAAGCTTTGATAGCCATCATAGGTTCGAGGTACTTGACTCAAGACACGCTTACAAGAGTTCCACTTGTGCTTAATAAGGTTATATAACTATGCTATAAAAAATAATAAGTTGTAAATTGCGTGTCGAGATACGCGTATGATAAAATATGCTTAAATACGTGGTTACAATGATTATGATGATGATTAAAACCAATTTTAATGATATCAAAACGTAATTAATAAATATTTTTGTGAGGTCAATAACCTTACTATCGTTTTTAAAACCCTATTCAAAGATAACCTACACGAGAGGGTGGGTTGAAAAAAATTGTTTATCCTCACTTTACGTTTGTATAAGAGCTACGCCTTAAATAAGGTTTTGAAAATTTTATTTTGTTAAAATTGAAATCTATCTATATTATAAAGATCATATTTTTATCTATTTTGTTAATAAATGTGGTAGTTAGCTTTGTAATATTAGGACGGACGGACGGACAGATGGACAGACGGACACAACTAAGTTATAAGGGTTCCTCGTCTTACTAAAGAACCCTAATAAAGCTTTGATAGCTATCATAGGTTCAGGAGTATTCGACTGAAGACACGCTCGCAAAAGTGTCACTTGTGCCTAATAGGGTATACAGAGAATAAATAAAAACGTGACATGAACAATTTTCCGTGACAATGCACGGGCGCTCGCGTGACGCACGTACTGAAGGATAAGCGCGATGATTCGCCCATTTCACCCGCTATTTGTTGTGCTTTATCCCTCAGGCACGACAACGTCACGCGTACGGAGTGACGGTACTTGAAATAGAGCGTTTTAGAAACACGTGAATTGAAGATTCGAAGTGTCTTGTCTATTCTTTATAGTGACTGGGGCACGTATCGAATTGATTAACCACGAGCCCGTCTGTAACTAGATAGACGCTGTATAAAACCATATTAAATTAATGACATGGTTAATGATGATGAACTCTTTATATATGGCACATTTTACGCGTACGGAGTGTCAGTACTTGAAATAAAGAGTTTTACTCGAAGAAACACTCGAACAACATAACATTGAAAGTGCTATCAGCAACAAAATAGATTTTAAATTTAAGGGGTCACAAAATAGATATCATGGGTTTGTATAATATGTATTCGTTCGTGTATGCTCGTGGCAGACACGCTACAAGATACTTCAACAAAAATTGGTAAATTTCATGACAAGATCGTCAAAGCTGGAGCGCTCAAACTATTTGTATAAGGTATTACCGTGATCGGTCTCATAGAAAAGTTGCGCATAATGATGAGTTTCATCTATTTATCCATCCATCAGCCATAGGGCATTCATAACTGGACGTAGGCCTCCCTTATGGATCTTCAATAAAACAAGTGAGGAACGGCTTTTTTCCAGCTCTATGAAAGTGAAGAAGATGAGTACACCTTTTAAAATCCCGGTCATTTTGTAAAATAACACCTTGTTGAAGAACTTACTCGAGCCAAATCATCCAAACCTCAAATTCTGTTTTACGCTGTGTGAGAACATTGTGCACGTATCAGATAAATGAGACACGGGGGCGTCTGATAACAACGGGGTCTATATCCCTTAAAAGTGCCGTCTGGGGCTTAAAGAAACTCGACGTAGCGAGTTCGGCCTTAATTGCGGTTATCTTTCATTTCTCTCTTGTATTTCAGCAAAGAATTCTGTGGCCTCGAGAATAGGCTGACACTGGATTACAGTATTTTCTGAGAAATATAGTGGGTGTAGATGCTTTCTTTGCTGGGAATACCTGGGGTATAAGGAATTTTGTAGCGCATTGAAGTGGTGTTAAGATATTTTCCTTGAAATGTTATGGTATGTGTTGTGACTGTTATCCTACTTCCTACTAATATTATAAACGCGAAAGTCTGTGAGGATGGATGGATGGATGGATGGATAGATGGATGTTTGTTACTCTTTCACGCAAAAACTACAAAACGGATTGAGATGAAACTTTGCGATAATATAGCTTACATATCAGAATAACACAAAAGCTATAAAGTATAATGATATTGCGTCAAAAATCAAAATATCATGCGGACGAAGCCGCGGGTATAAACTAGTTTGAAATAAATGTTCAGATGGATTATGATTATTTCAATTTTTAAATCAATATTTTAGTTACGTGTTGGTACAATAAAACATTAATTTCGAACTGAGATTAATTTTTATTTTTAGGGTTCTGTACCTCATAAGGAAAAAAATTGAACCCTTATAGGATCACTTTATTGTTCGTCTGACCGTACTCGTATGTCAAGACTCTTTATCTCGAGAACGACTCAAGATATCGAGTTGATATTTAAACTATATACAAATATCTATGATCTCTTGCAGTTGTGTAAAATAAAAACTTCTCAATTATCATATAAAAAAGTAGGAGCCGTTTATGTCGTAAAAAACCAGTCCAGTTTTTTTTAATGTAATGCACTGTTTCATCAACGATTCACGAGTTTAAATATAGAAAATGTAATTTTAGCTTGGTTCTATAAAATTGCATATTTTTAGTAGCTTTTTAAACGCCAATTAATACATTAAATAGATTTTATCGCGTGCCGAATGGTTATTTTGTTTCATATTTAAGTCAGTATAATTATAATACATTTTATTCTATAGAAAATGTGTAAAAGAGCGAGAATATTTTTCTAATATATAACTAGTACCTTTCCAATATTCTGGTTATTATATTGTCGTAATAATTCATGCTCTACAAATGGAAAATTTCCAAAAATAACCCAATTAATTATGCCACTTACAGATTATTACATCATTAAAGTTCTGAAATAGGATTAAGGGACAAATAATCTATTTATATTCTTGTCTAATTAGCGTTTTATACTATGTGAACAATAAATATAAATTATCACTTTACTGCTGGAAGAAACCAAAAGGTCTCTTTAACTGCATTGAAAAATGAAATAATGAAATGCCTCTACATACTGCGTCCTAAATTGATCTCGACGACACCCTTCAGTCCGTTTTGATTCAAAAGTCGAAGTTGATTGCGCGCTTTATAAACTACTCAATTTTGGAGTAATTTTTGAGGCTTTATAAATTAAGTACGAGTCTTTATGCTTTTTTTTGCAAAGGAAAACCATGGGTACAAGTAAAAAAAATACAGTCGTTAAACTATACATTAACAATAATAAAAAATGGAAAATGTGATGATTATTCAAAGCGATATGATTTTTTACCGTCTTGCCACAAAAGTTTTACGCACGCTTTAGACACTGTTTAACAGTACAAATTGGACGGTTAAACAGTGTTTAAAGTGTATTTAAATCCTTTGTGGTAAGGCGGTTAAAGTTTAAAAATGAAATAGTCTAAAAGTTTATCTTATTTCCACTTTCTGTCCAAAAGACGGATATCACAATGAGAGTTCTTAAGTGTTTTAAAAATAGAACATTTATTCTAGATCGTGGCAGAGTTCAGTGCAATTTTTTGCGGGAATGTGTTCCATTACTTAGGTGCTGGTTCCTGATAGCGAGCGCCGCTAATCCCAATATATCTGCAGAAACCGTGCTTAAAATTTATAGTCGTGTGAGACCGCGGCTTAAGGTAGCACTGCACTGGGGTGGAGACATTACCGATACAATATGGTTGATGTTTTTTTGTCTTGAATTGTAGAAATCTACCACAGATCAGAGAACAAGGTTGTTCTCTGATCCGTCGTATATGCAGTCCAAGTACCTACCTGAAAGTACTTTTTTTGATTGAACTTAGAATTAATAGTTTTAGGTACATTAACATGATCTCATGTTATGTTTGTTGTTATCGTATGTTAATGTAAGGTACCTTACCACAAAAACTGCCTCGGTTGCTCAGTGGTTATAGTAACTCTGACTCCTGGGTCAAAGAGGCGTGGGCTCGATCCCCACCCAGGGCAACCATTTATGTGATGAATATTGGTGTTTGCTCTGTGTCTGGGTGTTATTTAGGTACTATCTATATAAGTATGTATTTAAAAAAATTGTATATATATATATATAGTATATACGTCTCTGGCAGCCATATCACAAGCTTTGCTTAGTTTGGGGTCAAAGACCGAGTGTAAGATGTCCCCAAATATTAAAAAAAAACTATACTTGGTAGACGCGAGTACTGATGAAAACCGAATTGGTGTCTACCAAGTTTTAAGCACTTTCAGTTGTACTAACAATGACAGAGCAGTGTTGTCAACGTAACGAAATTAGTAAAATAGCACACGGGCGACCTCACCTACGACGATTTTGCACAAACTCTATTATGAAGTCACACGAAAACGATTCTTTTTAATTACTGTACAAACTCAGACTAAGACCTCCATCTGATTTTTGTGCTACTCCACTTCTATAGTTTTAGTCTAGTAGGTAGATACTTGAAGCACAGATTAGAAAAATGTTAGTTGGTTCGAAAAGAGATAATTATATAGTTTATTTGGGTGTATGAATCAGTTCATCCATAATTTTCACCTATAAATTAACACATAGTATCAGTCTAGTTCAGATGTGTTTACCCATAAAAAAATAGGACTTCAATAGGTCACCGAATCGCGCTGGATGTAAGCCTTTTTTTTACGTCCAGCAATGGACGTCCTACTGCTGATAATGATGATGACCCGAAACTTTTACAGTGGGCAAAAGTGCCTTTATTAACTACAATAAGATACCATACTACTTTATAATTATGCTAAAACTACCTACACTACTACTACATAGAAAGCAATTGGATGATCCACAGATCCTTGAAGGTCTAAAGATAATCTAAATGCTCAAGCCCACTACCAGTTGGCAGCCTGCCCAGCATGCTGGCGGCATTGCACGCTGAATGGCAATGCTTATACGTTGAGCCAAATAAACACCAGCATTTTGGTCTGTCGTCGCGTCCACCAGACGCTCAGAAAGACTTGAAAACAAGATGAGCTCCCGGCGCCCACGAACCCAAAGTCTCAACTCCAAACGGCTCAAATATGTAACCACTACCAAGGTTAGCATTTTTGCGCCGCTTGTGCTGCTCCGTCGAATTGGCCGCCGCTCCAGCTCTACTCTGAGTCTCAGAAAGATGGGACACGCCAAAGTATCGACGCAAGTTGCGTCCCATACTAAGGGCCATCCACGAAGCTCGAAGCTTTTGAAGTTCGATTTATATCTGAATCAGAATTATACCTTACCAATTTCACCCTATACTTCACGTAAGTTTGGTACGTAAGTAGATAACAATTTAAAGTTATGAATTTCATATGAAATACGGCTTTTGATATCTTAAATCATTATCGAAAAACACTTTTATTAACATGTCAGTTAGATATAAAATTATTCATTGTGGTTTGGCGGGGCGTGTACACGAGTTTGGAAGCCTTAGAAATGGTAATGTTTTTGTCATAAAATATTATGATAAAGTTGTATGAATCGTCCCTGTGCAGTACGACCTTAAGCGTGCCACCGCTGCTACTAAATAGCTGCTGAAAGATTTATATGGAGTTTTTAAAATAAAATTACACTCGGCGGTATGATTGTGGGTTTAAAGTTGGGCCATTATGGCTTTCTTTGAACGTAAACCTGTTGCGTCGGTGGGTATGACTTTTGGTAATTGAAACGGAGCTATTTATCTCTAATAAGTACCATACAATTGATTCTGTTAATGAGTAGGTTTTCAAGTTCAAAGGGTAGTATTTTGTTTTTAGTTGGGCAAACGTGACATAAGTATAAAGTTCAAGTATTTTTTAAGCTCTAAATAGAGTCAAGATACTGCGTGTTTGCGGCAATGTAGGATACTTACCCAACTAGCAAAAAGTTGTGCTATAACAGTCGCGGCGACGTTTTGGTTTTACTGTTTAGTTCTATAAAAAACCCATAATTAGTGCTATAAACGTCGAGTCAACGTTTATACAACGAGAAAAAGGCGCAGATTATAGCACTAAAAAGTGCTGTAGAAGTGCAGTAACTGTGTAAATAGGACGAATGATTTGTGGAATAAACATCGAATAAAAGCAAAACGATCTCAGTTTAGTGCAGTAAAAGCAATATAGCTGCAACTGTACCGCTTATTGATAGAGTTGAAGTGTTTACGTTGCCACTAATCAGCAATAAAGTGAAGTAAACGCTGCAAATTTGCTACAATTCGACATTTTTGTTCGTTAAAAGCCAAATTTGCACTGTTATTCCTTTTTAAAATTAGAACGATTGCGTATTCTGTGCCGTTATCGAAATGCACCAGTCTTTGTGTGTTTGACACTTAAAATATAATAAAAGACAGAGGTCATCCATTTAGTAATTATTAAAAAGAATACAGTTTCTATATCTAAATGCTTCTATTTAATCATAATTATATAGGAAAAATTACTGGCAATTTAACTTTGTCGATAAACTGTTATGCATTATTTAACATATATGTGTGGGCCACGCGTCTTTTGCAATAATTTTGTAGATATATGTTATAAATTCCATTTAATTTTATTAATATGCTACTAGGGAGCCATTACGCGAACACTAGTAAATTTGTTGCTGTTATATCATACTAACTCGACTATTCGTCGAATAAACGTGACTGCGTTGCATTCATATGCAGCCATGTTTTGGGTTCTTTTTTATTTTAGGGTTCTTTCTTAAAAAACATATAATTTATTCAATGGTTTTTAATGGTTTTATTTGAAACACTAGTTATTTTTTCAAAGCTTTATAAAATAGAATAGATAGTTTTTTATAAAATCCACATGAAAACACATTAATAAATAGGTAGTTAATATATTATTAAAAGGCTGATGTGCTAAACTGCAAAACCGGTCTTTTATTTTAAACCAACAATTATTATTAAATGATTGATTTTGTTCAGTGTCAGATTGCACATTTTTTATTTTCTGAAGTTTTAATATTCATTTCAGATTTATCCTTAGATTCATCACTATCCTATTCAAACAGATTGTCAGTTTCGTGTATAAAACTGATACTGGGTTATATGATTGGATCTTGTTTATCTAATACGGAAAAATATGAAAGAAAAATATGAGCAGAACCACCATATGTTATTACGGTTATAACTTTTTTGACGGATTTTCAAGAGTTTTAGCGACTGTTATTGCTCTAATCAGCAATAAAAGTACCAAAAACTCTTTTACTCAATATTTTATCGAATAAAGGTGCTATAATAAAATTGTTACACTTGAGGTTCTGTAACTGTAATTGGAAAACTATAATTCGACTTGTGTTTTTACCGCGTTATAAAAGAAACTACGTTGCTATTTAATCACCAGGTAGCTAGTATTCGACAAATTTGCCGAATAAAAAGTATGTCAGGTAATTGTCGTATAAACGCTTTTTTTACACATTAAATAGTAAATCAAACACTATTATAGCCCTCGTATAGCATTTATTTGTGACATAAGCCAGATACGGGCACGTCTATACGATTTGCACTAAAAGACATAACTTAATCTCTTTTACTGCACAATTTTGTAATTATGTAGCTACTATTCAACAACTATTCGATGTTTAGTCGAGTAAATGTTTCCTTATTCGACTATTTTGCTTGTTGGGTAGTGAGTATAAATAAGTATTTTCATGTGTATTATTTTTAGTGTTTGTAGTAGTTTGCATGGAGTGTGAAGGCAGTAAAACAGAAATTTTAGGATATTTACTTCAACGACACAAGGAAGATGAATAAACTGTTAACGACCACACGACAAAATTTATTTAAAACGTTGAATACTGTTTTACAAATTTTTAAAGCATACTGTGTTTTTGCTTTTTGTGACATAATGATTACACCATATTTAAAAAATGCATTACTTAAATTATAACCATTATAGGCACAATTATGAAAGCGCAACACACAACACAATAGTTATATATGCAATTTAGAATAGTTCTGTTTCTTTTTCACTTTAGGCATTCGATAGAGAGAACACCTTTTTAAATTTACGATGGCGCCTTCATAATTGGGCCTTATGATATTCTACTCTACTGCGCGGCGGTAACCTTTTAATTTGATATAGTTAACTGTATTATATATACAGCCAAATGCTACGTTAAGACCAGCTCGTGTAGTCTACAAATGATAGTAGGTAGAACGTAGATGCTGCACAAACTATAGTGGGTACTGCCCGCCAGAATTGCTTTACTCATAGCAAAGGCGGACTTCAACTAGCAAATACAAGACAGAGGTACAAAATTACTATGAAGTCGTCAATTACATATTCTATGACATGCTCCAGCCAGATGAAGTTTCACATGTTCAGAATACAATTTACTCGCCTTCGTGCACACGTTCAATGGAAACGTAACTTAGGAACTGGGATGGAACTTGAGTAGGTTTAGTCTATAGAATGGCCCTATCAGAGAAATAAATCTTGACGGAAGTATGAGCAATTGCTCAGAATTCAATTTGCTGTTTTATGTCAGAGATGTATCGATATTGTTGATATTTTTAGGATATCGCAACAGCAAGGCGTCAACTTGATACATAAATTGTTGTTATTTCATACAATGCTGTTACTTTCGAGCTTGTAGATAATAATGTCGCTAAGACAGTTTTTGCTCTACAGTTACAGGTTGCATTTAATAAATCTATACATATGTATCGTTTTTAAAATATCATATACCCCCAAATTCGTAGTAAATTAAATATAGTTATATGCAATGTAATTTATGTATATGATCAATATTCTAAAATCACTACGTAGTAAAATTTTAACTCATTATTGATAAATCGTTTCTTTTTTTTAAGTTTACTGCACTCGATGATGCGGAGGACTGGTGACCGGTGGAGTCGAAAAGTTCTCGAGTGGAGACCACGTACCGGCAAGCGCAGCGTAGGACGTCCACCCACAAGGTGAACAGATGACCTAATTAAGGCCGCAGGATCGCGCTGGATGCAAGCCGCTATCAACCGGTCTTATTGGAGATCCCTAGGGGAGGCCTATGTCCAGCAGTGGACGTCTTTTGGCTGATGGATGGATGGATAGATGGACTGCACTCGACGAGGTTCATTTAAAAATCTATGCCTATTTTAATCATAGTATAAAACAAACTCGCTTCCCTGTCTGTCTGTCCCTATGCATGCTTATATTTTTAAAACTATGCAACAGATTTTGATGCTATTTTTTAAATAAATAGAGTGATTCAATAGAAAGGTATATGTATAAAACACCTATGCGAAGCCGGGGCGGGTCGCTAGTATGATAAATTTTTACTTCAGTCCTTACCGCTCAGTCATCATTTGTCTTATAAAAAGGTAGAGTTATTAAAAATGCAGTTGTCGTTTCTAGTCACCTCTCGTACGCCACGGTGACTCAAAGGTAACTCCTCGGAGGTAGCTAAAGCCCGTATGTGTTCGACCTCCCGCGGCGAGCAATAACAAAGGGAGCCTAGGGCGAAATGACGCAAAACTCGCGTTTTAGTGAATTTTCAATATGAATAAAGGACAATAAAGTCATAATGAAACTTCTTTGTTGTATGTATTATAGTCAAACGTGCGTTAAGTTGACATTACGAATACCTAGCATATAGAAATAATAAGCTATTCAAATACAAACTGGCTAACGAATGGTTATTATTAATTCATTTCGTCAATTAATTTTTTATATGTTTTCAAATGACCGTTGATTTGATGCTAGCTAATGAATTGTTGATTACGTGAATATTAAGTCCCTACGAGATGTACTGTAAAGATTTGAATACATTTATTACGAAATGGATTTTGGGCTTTTACATTGACCAACTGAACTGATTATTTTATAGAAAATAAAAACAAAAATATTTGACAATAAAGTCACAGCAAACAAATATGAAAGAAACCAAAAGGACTTTCTAGCTGCATTCCAATATATGTGAGATGCTCTATGACCAAAACTGACATCATACTAAAGAAAACACCGGTTTTTACTTACGTATAATATTGCGGCTAGGCCGCTGGGAAACCGACCGGTTTCAGAGTAATTAGTACCCCTTCGTCAGGGAATACGCGCGCTCCCGTCGACTGGCGCACGCGCACTCAATTTTAATGAAGTGAAAACTGACATCGATAACACACATCACTCCGCTTTGAAAAGCAGAGAGAAGCTAATGAACCGCACTGTCAATTATTCTTAACCGACTTCCAAAAAGGAAGAGGTTCTATGTACGTCTGTACGCATTATTTTTGTGTATGTTCATCAATCTTTTCGCCAATTGTGAACCAAATCATAAAATTATTTTTAGTTCAAAAAATATG
Organism: Hypomecis punctinalis; assembly: GCA_949316475.1. Lineage (NCBI taxonomy): Eukaryota > Metazoa > Arthropoda > Insecta > Lepidoptera > Geometridae > Hypomecis > Hypomecis punctinalis. The sequence continues at coordinate 24,191,261 of OX438804.1, forward strand.
TATACCTACTCTCGAAGTGTTCCCATTTAATTTTTTTCGAAATCGGTTGAGCCGTTTAAGAAAAATCAACATTAATATAGAAATTCAAAATCAATTTGAGCGCACTATTTAAATTATGTACACGATGGAAGTCGGTTTTGGTATTTTTGGCAAAAAATGATTATATTTTAGTAGTAGTTTTTGATCTGATAATCTGGTTATGTTATTTTTTCGTATTCAAAAGCCAATCATTATCTAATAAACTGCCATGACCTATCGCAGTCTTGGCAGTGCTGCCACTACACTACATATTATAAAGCAAAGTCGCTATTTCTGTGTGTCTATCAGCCCGCCTATATATCCGCTTATATATTCTAAGCTGCACAACAAATTCGAATACGGTTTACACTACCTTTAAGTGTTTCAACGAAAAAAGTAACTATAATATTAATACCTGTGCGAAGCCGAGATGGGCAGCTATACAATAATATCTATATTAGTACAATTTTGTTATCAAATAGCGTCATTGCTTCATTGTATTTGTAGATCATTACACGTCATAGTGGAGTATTATTCTACACGTAGATATAGACATCATCAAGCTAGGAGATGGGCAGGATATTTGGCTAGACGGGAAGTCAACAGGTGTCTCAAGGCAATCACTGAGTTATCTGCGCAACGGACGACTATGTACAGACAGACCATATCGTCAAGCATAGGTATCTGTTGTTATAAGCCTTGAGTTTAATAGGGTAGTTGACTGGTATTGAATTAATTAAAAGTATTATGATTCGTAAACAAAAAAAAATTATTAAAATTGGCTAATTAAGTTCTGAGATATAAACTTGTAAACATTTTGGAAGGGATAAAGAGGGGATGTCTTGTCCTCTTTCCACAAAGCATAACATAGTATGGCGAATGTATGACACTTACGGGCATTGACGGAATAGCCTGCTATAGTGCGTTCTTTGTCTAGCATGAAAATATATGCTTGTAACTTCTTCATTTCTAAGTTGATTTTATTTTTGGTTTTGTTAATTGGCTCTGTTTATGTTTAGCTGTTACATGAAGACATCAAAAAGATATTGTCAACTAGCCTATTAGAAGAACTTTTTCACGAAGAGAAGCATTATGGCCAAATGCGTCTTGACAGATTTCGCAGGTATCTTCAAGAAGCCAAAATAAACTTTAGGATTGTTATGACTGACATGTAATTGGATTATTAAACAAAGTATACTGAGCGCCACACAAATCGGCAGATGAGATGTTAGCCGCAGATGACACTTCGCCGTTATTGGCTAATTATTGTGCATGTGTGCACAATTCCGTGCTGCGTGTTGTAGTGCGTAGGGAGCGCGGGGGAGGCATGAGGTTGGCGGGCGGGTGTGCCTCAGCGTCTCGTCTCTCTGGCTCCTGCGAACGTCTATATTTCGGCTTTTGCGCAGGGCTCTGCTCATAACTTCCCATCCGTCGATTTGTGTGGCGCTCAGTACACTATAAGGGCGCTACATACTTGAACTATTATTGTACAAAAATCCATTGGATTTCTTAAGGAGGTCTGAACGTCTAAGGGTAACCCATTTTATATTTATAGGTGTTCAAAGAATATATCTGTCTCTACCGATCTTATTTAAAACATTTACGGGATCCTATGTTCAGCAGTGGACGTCTCATGGTTCGGAACTAACTTAATAACATCCGTTGTAATATCATGATAATTAAATTAAAGTTTACCATTTTATTAATTTCTCGACCAAAAAAGCAAAAAATAAACCAATTAACTAAAAAGACCGAAAATTATTATTACATAAATAGGTCTTTAAGAATTCTTGCCAAGTACTTAAGCCAAACTCCACTAAATCGCAGCGGAGCGAAGCTGGGCGGAGTTAATTGTTTGGTCTACTGAAAAATTGCCATATTTTCTTGGCGAGATCAGACTACAGTCACAGTGCAGACCGTAACTGTACTAAGTGGAGCTGTGATATATTGTTACTTACAGAATTTATTCCGCAATATATAGTTGTAGTGGGCTCCCGATATTTTACCGCAGTTGCCCCATTGGGTAAGCTGAAAAAAATGCGGGTGGGATAAAAAAAAAATTAACTATTCAATTATTTGTTGCAACATAATATAATAATATCTAATAACAAATCACGGATCAAATCCCGTAATTATCACTAAAATCCGTAGCGCTCATAGCGTAGTTTACCTAGATGTTCGTTAGCGGTCATCGAAGTTAAGACACGGTAAATTGTAGGCCTTGGTTGTTTTAACCGTTTAGCCACATCAGAGGCCTTCAGACGGCTTTAAAACTCTGACACCAGGGCTAGCCACCCAGCCTATACGAACTTACCTACTTACTTTTTTACCAAAATTCATTAAAGCTATAAAAAGTGTTTCTACAATTTAATAGGCTCAGATGGATTTTCAACGCTCTACCAAGCTCCGCCCGTGTCCTTTCCCTCTCGCTTTAGCGGAATCTGGGCTTTATTCAACGCTGGTTCCAAGAAAATCATAATTAACACGCTACACCTTGAACTGAGGTGAAACGTTTCGTAAAACGCCGAATAATAATTGTTGGTTAGGTATAAACGTCTGACATCACGCGAGTAATTGCGAGACGGCTTTCAAAGCTTTTATAAGAATTTAGCCAATATAATGTTGGAAAAATAATACTAAGGAACCTGTAATTACAGTAGTGCTATGATGAAAGTTGATTTACAGATCGCTTAGATTTAGCTATTTATTGGTTATAGATACTAGAGATCTTTATTTTCACGTATACACCTCACTAGTTTGCATCTGTGTGTCTAAATTTTTCACTATCTTGTAAGTATTTTATGGTACAAACATAAAAAAATATTCTAATTTGTTGACGGGTGAAGCTAAAGCGAGCTGTTACTTTAATTTATAGGTAAAATTGTAGTGTTCTCGGTTCTAAAATTTCAGCTGCTACATACTACATAGAATTTCAAAAGCGCTCTATTATAATTATTTTTTGCAAAACTTTGCATGACCGACTTCACCCGTGTACTGAATCATTAGATAGTATAACACAAAGTCGCTTTCCGCTGTCTGTCCCCATGTATGCTGATATCTTTAAAACTACGCAACGGATTTTGATGCAGTTTATTTTAATAGATAGAGTAATTCAAGAGAAATGTTTATATGTATAATACACCTGTGCCAAGCCGGAGCGCATCGCTAGAACTCAAATATTATGCACGGATCGATGTAACATTTTTCACATTATTGTTGATTTATCAAAAATGGCTCAGCCGATTTGGATAAAATTTAAATGGAACCAATTTCGAAGTATATTCTTTTCAATAAAAAATAATTATTGAAATCGGACAACTATGAAAAAAGTTATGCGTGGTTATACATAAAAAAATATATATACGCGTCGAATTGTATACTCGTACCTCCTCCGATGGTTCGTCGGTCGAAAACGGCGATAAATTAACCTGGATTTTGACAACTGGAGAGTCTATCAATTTTACATCGCGAAATAGAATGTTCTGTTTAAGAGAGAAATAAACAGAAATGTTCGTGTAAATAAAATCCAAATGTAACTTTGCTGTTCATTTACTTGAACCTTGCATACCATTCAATCAACCTAGTAGCACCACAGTTTAGGCATGGATGCAGTTGGATATTATTTTTCAGAATGCTATAAAATTTACATAATGTTATGATGTTTATTTTAAGTGCTTTCCACACTAGATTTTTATCTCAAAGAGTTATCTTTGTGATAAGCATTTCAAAAATCTGAAGCGAACGCAGGATTTGCGGATTTACGGGTATCACAGGTGGCGCCACCAACGCTATAAGTTGGGAAATGTAAGCACTTCAGAAATTTGAAGCTTGCGTAGGAGACGAGCTAGCTCAGTGGTTAGAGCGTCGGGCTAGTGATCCGAAGGGGCATGGTTCAAATCCTGCGTACGCTTCAGATTTTTGAAATGCTTATCACAAAGATAACTCTTTGAGATAAAAATCTAGTGTGGAAAGCACTTAAAATAAACATCATAACATTGATTTAGCAGTGCGTCATCTCTCGTCAATCTTTAGAAGTTCTAATAACTTCTAGTTGAGTGATAACCTGTCTAATACGGGTATCACAGGTGGCGCCACCAACGCTATAAGTTGGGAAATGTAAGCACTTCAGAAATTTGAAGCTTGCGTAGGAGGCGAGCTAGCTCAGTGGTTAGAGCGTCGGGCTAGTGATCCGAAGGGGCATGGTTCAAATCCTGCGTTCGCTTCAGATTTTTGAAATGCTTATCACAAAGATAATTTACATAATCATTAATAAATAAAAAAGGACAAGTGCGAGTCAGGCTCGCACATCGAGAGTTCCGTACAAACCCAGAAAATTTCACAAAATTGGCAAGTAAGTTGTTAAAATATCTATACTAAAATCATCGAAAAAAAAGTTTTTTTATTTTTTCATTTTTCTCCTCATACATCGAAAATCACACATAATTATAAAAAATAACACATAATCACAGAATAATTAAAAGAAAATCACACATAATCACAAAATAATTAAAAACCTGTTTGAGCATGTACTAATGAATCTCTTTTATACCTTACATGATACGTTTTACTCACTTTGAATTTTTGAACCCATATTTTGTGCAATTAGGCCCTATTTTTTTGAATTTTTAAATAAAAATTTACAGTTTTCAGATTTAGTCCTATGTGTGTACTCTGAGACAATGCTTCTCGCCAAATTTCATAGTTCTATGTCAACGGGAAGTACCCTGTAGGTTTTGATTTTTGTGAGTGCAAAATATGCGGTTTTTTACGACATAAACTTTTAGAAACGATAACTGAGAAGTTTTTCTTTTACACAACTGCAAGAGACAATAAATAAACGTATTAAGTTTAAATTTCAACTCGATATCTTTACGCGTTCCTGAGATAAAGAGTCTTGACATACAGACAGACGGACAGACGGATATTCACACCACTGGCTTTTCGGTGAAGGAAAACATCGTGAGGCATCCTGCACACGTCCTTAGAAATTCGATGGCGTATGTGAATCCACCAACTTGCACTGGGTCAGCGTGGTGGATATGGCCCAATCGCCTTTTGCGGATAGGCCTACGTCCTACAGTAGACTATTACCAGTACTTATTTTCAAGAAAAAGATCAATATACGTACATCTCAACTTCGAACGCAAGATCTTTTTGTAAATATATATCTGAACTTAACAATTATTAAAATCGTCAGCATGTAACAGCTGAGCATAGGCCTCTCTTTTTGTTCGCCACTCATGCCGGTCCTAATTTCCTGCTAATCTAGTCTATGCAGGACCCACGATATTTATAGTATCGTCGACACAACGAGCTTGCGGACGCCCCACGCTTCGTTTACCGTTTCGCGGCCACCAATCTATCAACGTTTTTGTCCACCTACCGTCGTTGTTGACACGTTGCTAGGCTGAATGATCTGCCTAGCAAAGTGTCAACAGCTTTATTAAATAAATAAAATAAATAATTGTTTATTTGTTCCCAAAAGACGCTTAGTCTAAATTAAGTACACTGCGCTCTGCACTAGCTCTCCAAGGAGCCTGTGTTGCAGAGTACAGTTTCTAACTTCAACATTTAATCCTTCATTTTACACTGATGTATTTAATATTTTATGTACATCTATATTTTGTATTATCTCTTACAATACCTACTGTAGTGTGTGTGTGTGTGTGTGTGTGTGTGTGTGTGTGTGTGTGTGTAAGTGTGTGTGTAAGTGTTGTTCTTGATACACATAATCAGTCAATATATCTGATAGAAGATGATTTTCGCACTAGATCGCACGAGGCCAGAAAAGTGCAGTGTAGCGAAATGGCCTCTCTATGTAAGCTTATCTTAATAACTACAAAAGTAATAATCTTAGGAACATAAATACACCGTAATTATAAAGCTTATATACTTAGCTCCTTGTTGAGTCCTTGAGTATGAGGTTGAGAAAGTAGCGGGGGGAGGAAGGAGTAGATTTAACGAAATCGCGGTCGCGTTAGTTTATACTATCGCTTATACTCAGAATAAGTCGTGCGGTAATTCTTTCGTTTATTACCTAATAGAAGCAATGGTTTCGTAAAAAAGTTGTTACTTACTTAATAAATATGGTTCAAAATAAAAAGAAAGTGTATAAAATACATAACAATACAATATAATTGTACTTAGGCCGCGTATGAGCCAGCAAAAAGTAGGTATAAACCATCGCTATCATCAAAAAGGATATAAGGCTCCAAGCGAGCGCGGCTGTTTCTCTGACTCAAAGTTCACAATCTGCATAAAAGCTTGGCGTAATAACGTACTGTACCAGCTTTTTAATAGTCCACTGTAGGACGTAGGCCTGCCCACGAAGGGTGATTAGGTCATAACCACCGCTCTGGCCCAGTGCGGTTTGGTAGATTCACATACGCCATCGAATTTCTTTCACGGACATAAATGCAGGTTGCCTCACGATGCACTGTGCCAGTGATGTGAAATTCCGTACATAAATTTCAAGGAATTCATTGATACGGGACTGGGATTTGAACCCACGACCTCACGATTGTAAGGGGAGTGTCATTATCACTAGACCACCACGGCTATTAAGTACCGCTGAGCGTAGTGCTCATCATAAAAGTGGGTCGATGAAATACACAATATCGGCCGTGTGTTCCGACACAGGGCACTTATTTTTTTCTTTGATATAGTGGATTTTGATGAACTTGTTCTTAAAGTGCTTGATATTGCAGTGTAGTGCACCTTAACCTCAGATTAAACATCGCCTAAATTAGGACATTTTCAATTGAATTTTAGATGTCGTATAATTTACAAAGACTTTCTTGTGACTTGTCTAATTTCAAATAGAGTTTGAAACATAATAAATATTAAACAATAATTTATGCATTGGTGTCATCGTAGTTAAAATGTTGAGGCTCCACGCCAACTTAATTGAAGTTTTACCACAAGTTGTACTTGTGTATCAAAAGTTGAAATTAATCTTTTTAGAACTAAAGGGAAAATTAATTTATAAACTTGCCCAAATACTGACCTTTAGACCAACTAAGTTGCCTTCTAGGTCCGCTTGCTTGATGTGCAGTTAAAAAAGGTAGGTAGATAGGTAGATTGGAATATGTACTCTGCCTTCGTCATTGTTTCCTGACAATTACAATCTGGATATCTTTCAGTCAATAGTGAAAAGTTATCTTATAGGTCTACGTACTCCATCTTTGACTAGAGCTTCACTTTTCATCAGGCGAGTTGGTGGCCAAATGTAGTCCTATTACGCATTATAAAAAAAAAAAAAAACAAAACAAGAACACCTTACGTATGACCTATTTATGTGCTTAACACATATATAGGTCATACGTAACGTATATTGATATTTTACCATTAGTCTGAGCCTGAAATAAAATAAATCAGCTGTAGCTACAACCAGACAGAACAATATTCCGCCTAACCTATCCAAAGCCAAATACAAATATAGTACTAGTAAAACATCCCCCAAAGAGTTGCCAGTGGCGCGCGGCTTGTATTCATTAGCGCGATTGCATCAACCCGTTTTTGTACGAGTGTTGAATGCAAGTAGCGCCACAGTTGCCAGAGCATAATCTATGTAAAGTAGCTCACTTTGATTTGCTGGTAGTTTTTAGAATAAAATTATTTTGTAGCAGAAGAATTGTTTTATGAAGAGTCACTGTAGCAGAAATAACAATGGCATTTACCATCTCTTGAGCGTGGCATTGCTTAAATAATGTCAATAAAATTGTTAGATCATTTTCGAGAGACGACTTATTTTTGGGTTATAAATTGGTAGAAAGCAATTACCACACGGATTGTTAATGAGTGAATTGGACTAGAGTATTGACTTCTACAATAATAGTACAGGTAAATATATTTACTGTAAAATACATGCATGTATTTTAATATCTATGGATTACGACCAAAAGAACAGCTGATACATTTGAAAACACACAAGCACATACACGCACACGCACATGCACACACCCACCCACACACACCCACCCACACACACACACACACACACACACACACACACACACACCCACACACACACGCACACACGAACACACACACACACAAACTTTCACGTAAACAGATTAATTGTATTGCTAGTAGTGAATATTATTAAATATATGTATTGGTATTTATTGTAAACATTTATATAAGGAGATGCCATTGGCTCCGTCATATAGTGTATACTGCGAGTAGTTAGGAATCAATGGCTTCAAAATAATAATTGTCAAAATTATTTCTGGAACAATAAATTATTCTTCTTCTTATCTTAATGACGTTTCCCGTCAGTTTTGAGGTCCAGTTCCTGCTTTATTATTTATTTGTAGAAAACGATGCCTTAAACTGCATAGTGCGCCCGCACCCTAAGCTGTACCAATGTCTGTGTAAGCTGAGAATTTATTTTGTAGAGCCGTGTTTAAATCGTTGCGAACCGAAATTTGTAATCTCGGGATTTTATTGTAGTCTGAGTTTGAGAAATATTATTCTCAGTCAATCCTAGATTACAAGGTATTATCAAGAACAAAGATGACTGGCGGTGAAAGCAGTATGGTTAATTAGACTTCTTTTTTGAAAATGCAGAAAATTAATATTTTTATTTATGATTTCGGTGTTCCATTGTAAACGTTGTTTTTAATGATGAGAATATTGAAATCTTACTTCTTTGAAAGATCCCTGCATTTTGCAATGAAATAGCCTCTAATTTAGGGATTAGTACAAAATATATTTTATTTTTGATCTTATAGGTATTTCACCATCCTACTAATTTTATGAATGTTTGTTACTCTTTCACAGCCAAATGATTTAGATGAAATTTGGCATGGAGGTATCTTAGACCTTAGATTAACACATAAGCTACTTTTTATTTCAGAATAACGCAGGTAACGCAAGGCGCAGCTATATATGCTACTGCCAAAGGAGAAATCTATACTATAATAATATTATAAAGAGGAAAGATTTGTTTGGTTGTTTGTAATGAATAGGCTCCGAAACTACTGGACCGATTTCAAAAATTCTTTCACCTTTGGAAAGCTACATTATCCCCGAGTAACATAGGCTGTATTATATTTAAAAAAAATTAGGGATCCTTACTAAAACTCCAATAATGTAATTTTTTTGTTACATTATTGGAGTTTTAGTAAGGATTTTTAGGGATAATGTAGCTTTCCAAAGGTGAAAGAATTTTTGAAATCGGTCCAGTAGTTTCGGAGCCTATTCATTACAAACAAACAAACAAATCTTTCCTCTTTATAATATTATATTATAATTATAATATTATATTATAATTATAATATTATAATTATAATATAATAAATAGTATAGATGAAAGAATTTTTGAAATCGGTCCAGTAGTTTCGGAGCCTATTCATTACAAACAAATCTTTCCTCTTTATAATATTATTAGTATAGAAGTATAGATAGATAATGTAACATAAGGTGTAAAAAAAAGACCTGAAAAATTCCTTACGTTGCGTGCGCTGAGAAAACTATTGATGATGGAATAAAATAATGTACTACGACTTTATAGAACACACCATAATTTACAAAAAATGTCGCGACAGCATATATCTAACTATTATAGTTAAGCCGTAATAACTGTTCTTTTATTCTTAAAAATTAATTGAAATACCGTCGCAGGAAAAGGATCTTAATTTATATCTTGGTATTAATCCTTATCAAAATAAATTATTTCATATTCAAGACTGTTTCAATAGCTTTATGCAACTTTTTAAATTATTTAATTCAAACATTTTATTACAAAGATGTTACAAGTTCAAAAATGTAAGTATTATAAAAGTTTCGTTTCGCCGCTCACTCCGCTTGGCAATTCATGTACTTTGTACAATGTACATAATACAAAATTCACTTCGAGCAAATATCTATAGAGTCACAATCGTGAAAAAAGTGTCCGAGCCAAAATCCTGCCCAAGCTACGTAGTGGGCAGGCTTTTTAGTTAGTCGTAAGGCGATTCCAAACCGACTACAACGCCGCGCGATGCCAAAATGCTCGGTTACAGGCACTTATTAGGTGACATAACGTCGAGATTCGAGGAAACGGGTCATTGAGAATTGAGAAGGGTGCTTGGGCCATATCCACCACCAGTGCCAGGGCCCAGTGTGGGTTGGTGCAGATTGCCACACAATATTTTCCTTCGCCGAAAAGCCAATGATTTGAAATTCCGTACATAAGTTCCAAAAAAACACATTGATACAGGATCGGGATTTGAACCCACCACCTCACGATATCAATTTCCTGAAAAAAAGGCAAGAAAAGTGTATATTTCATTTGAATTGTTTGGCTAGCTCAATTTCTAGAATAGAATAGAATAGAATAGAATATCATTTATTGTCATAGTATATCATTTACACATTTTTACTTAGTAAAATAAATTATATAAATGGTTCTACCATGGACTCGTCACAATTACAGAAATTTCATTTAAGTACTCTTATCTACCCTCACAACAAGAAAAAAATATAGCTTGGATTAGATCAGAGAACGAAACATAAACAAAAATATTAGTTTTAACTTCCATGATTCCCTCATTGGACAATAGGTTTGATCATAATATAATTGTTAGTTTTTGAAAATTGTCAGACATTAATAACAAATATGTAGGTATTGTAGGTACACGAATTCACTATATACAAATAAAATCAAAATGACTCAGCTCTGTACAGAGGCATCGTTAAATTATTATCACAATAAAATAATATTTAAGAAATTTAGTCCTATAATTTAAAATAAATATGGGTATACACTTTAATTAATTTTGGCAAATAAAAATAATTTAATTTAAAAATGTCAGCTGTAAAGGGGCTTCGTCAAACAATAATACGATAATTACAGTAGAATAATCAAATAAAATAATGTAAAATTAATATAAACATTGGAAAAATTATTCAGTACACCTTAGTAATAAAAGTATCTACATAAGCAGTAATTTAGCTGTAAAGGGGCTACATTCATAATATTTCTAGGCAAAAATAAATAATAGTAATATACCTGACAACCAGACAAAAATTATTAATATTATAACAGATTTATACCAGATCAATAAGCACAAGTGCACAACGCCCGTTCGTATTTTATGTTTGGTTATCACTGTAGTCATTATCTAAAAATTCCGATATTTTATAGATTGACTTCGATATAAGCAATTTTTTCACACTGTTACGGAATTTACCATTTGTTTCTATTTGCTGAATTTTTTCAGGTAGCTTATTGTACAGTTTTTGACCCATTATTTTCGGAAGTTTTCCTGTCATATTCAGTCTATGGGGGATGGGAAGTAGATAACCATTTCCTTTTTTACACTTCCTGGCTCTCGTTTTGGTTTTTTTAATATCATATTCATGTAGATTTGCACGGACATAGTTTAAAATTTCAAAAATATAGACAGAGACAGATGTCATAATATTTAGATTTTTGAAATGGCCCCTGCACGACTCCCTCGGCTTACTTTTAGTTAATACTCTAATGGCACGTTTCTGTGTTTTTAACACCCGTTCGTAATCGGTTGAGCAACCCCATAGAATAATTCCGTAGGTCATTATGGAATGTATATATGCAAAATAAACTTCTTTGAGCTGTGGCTCTGATGCTATGTGCCTTAGTTGTTTAAGAGCGTATATGCCTTTTGACATCTTCTTACACGTCATGTCTATGTGCTCCTTCCATGTAAGTGCCGCATCCAGCTCAAAACCTAACAGTTTGGCTGTTTTTACATTTTGCAAAGAATCTAAATTTTTAGCAGAAATGGGTAAATTTTTTAGTTGTGGAGGAACGGCATTGAATATAATCACTTTCGTCTTATCAGTGTTTAATTTAAGACCATTCATCACAAACCACTCATTTATGATGTCAAGTGATTCAGATATGTTCTGATGAAGATCCTCCATAGTATCGCCAGACACCACAATTGTGGTGTCGTCCGCATACTGTATTATATCACCTTTAATGTTTAAGTTAGCTATATCATTAAGGAACATTATAAACATTACGTTGCCAAATGAGGACCCTTGTGGGACTCCGATGTCAATATTTTGAGGCGCAGATCTTTGGGGTTTACCATCAATTTTGACTTCTACAGTCTGTGTCCTATTTGTTAACAAAGATTTTATTAGTTTATTAAACTTATCCCTGACACCATAGACTTTTATTTTTTCTGTTAGCAAATCGTGATCCACAGAATCGAAAGCCTTTGATAAATCTAATAAAATGGCGGCTACGCGTTCTTTTTTATCAAGACAAGTTGTTACTTTTTCTATAATAGCTAGCGTGGCGGAAGTTGTAGATTTACCAGGTCTATATGCGAATTGACAGTCAGAGAGTGCTAAATGTTTATTTAGGTGCTTCATAATTGTATCTGATAGTATTGACTCAATTAACTTAGATATTGTGGGCACAATTGAAATTGGTCTATAATTTTGTACGTCATCAGTAGCACCTTTCCCCTTATACAATGGGGTTAAGCGTGATTTTTTTAACTCTTCCGGATAACACGTGGATTTTAAAATATTATTTATGAGATATGTTAAATGGCTACAGACAAATGGCATGGTATTATACAAGAGAGTACCCGATATATCAAATATATCTTTTGTGTTTGAGTTGTCAATTTTATGTTTAGCTAGTTTTACTAATTCGTTAGGATATATTTCTGGAACTTCAAGGTCAGGTAGTATCGTTACTGATTGTTTCAGAAACTCTATTGCTTTCAGTCTATTCGGTGGGTGATTTATTTTTAGATCATTACCTATTGTTGTAAAATAATTATTTAAGTAATCTGGTATACATTGACTAGTTATTTGTTTATTCGAGTTGTAATCTTTTAAATTCCATATCCATTCCAGATTACATTTATTAGAATCTTCTTTAATGACCTTCCATACCTCTTTCTTTTGATTTTTTGAATTTCGTATACGTTTGTCAACATATTCTTTTTTATTTTTTGTTAATAGTTCATCTCTAATATGTAGTTTATTTGATATTACTGCGAAATCAATCAATTGAGGGAACTGTCTTTGTAGCATGTGGAGGTCATGAATGTCTTGTTGTATTTTAATAATTTCGGAACATATCCATGGAACACTTTTCCGTCTTTTATGCTTCGTCTCAATTTTTGGGAAAAAAATGTCCATATTATGGGTAAATTTTGACATAAAAATATGAAATGTATTATCATCGTAGTTATTGAATATATTGTCCCAATCATAAGCAAGGAGAGCGTTACCGAAATCTGTGATTCGTTGTGCACTATATATTCTTTTAATACTAGTTATATACTTCGCTTCATTTTCAACTATCTTCTTATACTTAATTATAATTAACTGGGCATCGTGATCCGAAATTGCAGTCGCTATTGGGTCAATTTTTAACAAGTATTCGTCTATATTAGATACAACAAAGTCGATTGAAGTTTCCGTGCTCTTATCAATACGTGTTGGAAACTCAACAAAGTTTTTAATATTGTTCGGTAACATAATATCTATTAAAGCTTTTTTATGACTACAATCAGTAAGGAAATCAACGTTCCAATCCCCAGTTAGGACCATATTAATATTTGACAAATCACCCAAAAGTTCAAAAAGCCTAGATACAGTTTCTATAAAAATTGGAAAATTACCCTTCCCTGTCCTGTACAGTCCTATTACAATTACTCTGTGTGAACCATTGTCATTAAATATTTCGACAGCTGTAAGTTCGCAATGATATTCTACAGATAGATTATCTATGTCTGAACGTTTTTTTACAATCAAATCATTCTGTACTAAAATAGACACACCACCATGAATTCGTTTTTGCCTGATAAAGAAGTTTACGTGTTTGTAGCCTTGGATTACAAAATTGTCTACATCACTTTTAGGAGGAAGTGACAACTTATAAATAACCGTCTTACCACTAAAGTTTTACGCAGGCTTTAGACAAAGTTTAACAGTACAAATTGTACGGCTAAACAGTGTTTAAATCTTTTGCGTTAAGGCGGTATATATTTATTTCAATTAAATGCAAGCATATTTGTTTCTTTTGTGAGAAATGAGTGATTTGGGCTCCCCAACTATGTTTGATTCTGGGCTCCTCCAAGGCACGCTACGCCACTGCATACCTATTTACTACCAATAAAACATAAATCGACACACTAATGGCGGAGATATATAACTTTGGTGGTCTAGTGGTAGTAACGCCTGTCCTACAATCGTGAGGTGGTGGGTTCAAATCCCGATCCTGTATCAATGAGTTTCTTTGGAACTTATGTACGGAATTTCAAATCATTGGCTTTTCGGCGAAGGAAAATATTGTGTGGCAATCTGCACCAACCCACACTGGGCCCTGGCACTGGTGGTGGATATGGCCCAAGCACCCTTCTCAATTCTCAATGACCCGTTTCCTCGAATCTCGACGTTATGTCACCTAATAAGTGCCTGTAACCGAGCACTTTGGCATCGCGCGGCGTTGTAGTCGGTTTGGAATCGCCTTACGACTAACTAAAAAGCCTGCCCACTACGTAGCTTGGGCAGGATTTTGGCTCGGACACTTTTTTCACGATTGTGACTCTATAGATATTTGCTCGAAGTGAATTTTGTATTATGTACATTGTACAAAGTACATGAATTGCCAAGCGGAGTGAGCGGCGAAACGAAACTTTTATAATACTTACATTTTTGAACTCGTAACATCTTTGTAATAAAATGTTTGAATTAAATAATTTAAAAAGTTGCATGAAGCTATTGAAACAGTCTTGAATATGAAATAATTTATTTTGATAAGAATTAATACCAAGATACAAATTAAGATCCTTTTCCTGCGACGGTATTTCAATTAATTTTTAAGAATAAAAGAACAGTTATTACGGCTTAACTATAATAGTTAGATATATGCTGTCGCGACATTTTTTGTAAATTATGGTGTGTTCTATAAAGTCGTAGTACATTATTTTATTCCATCATCAATAGTTTTCTCAGCGCACGCGACGTAAGGAATTTTTCAGGTCTTTTTTTTACACCTTATGTTACATTATCTATCTATACTTCTATACTAATAATATATATAATATAATATATAATAATAATATATAATATTATAAAGAGGAAAGATTTGTTTGTTTGTTTGTAATGAATAGGCTCCAAAACTACTGGACCGATTTCAAAAATTCTTTCACCTTTGGAAAGCTACATTATCCCCGAGTAACATAGGCTATATTATATTTAAAAAAAATTAGGGATCCTTACTAAAACTTTTATTTTTTTGTTACATTATTGGAGTTTTAGTAAGGATCCCTAATTTTTTTTAAATATAATATAGCCTATGTTACTCGGGGATAATGTAGCTTTCCAAAGGTGAAAGAATTTTTGAAATCGGTCCAGTAGTTTCGGAGCCTATTCATTACAAACAACCAAACAAATCTTTCCTCTTTATAACATTATATTATATATTATAGTATAGATTGAAAATCAAACATTGAATGTTGAGAGAATCATTATAGATATCGAGGTCATCCAATGTAGCATTAAAATCATTATCCTTTGTGTCGGAGAATTAAGGGCTAAGTTGGTCCTAGCAGTTTGTTGCCAACCCAGGATTCGAGAAATTCTGTGTCTTGGGTAGCGAAAAGGAACACGTATAATATTATAAAGAGGAAAGATTTGTTTGTTTGTTTGTAATGAATAGGCTCCGAAACTACTGGACCGATTTCAAAAATTCTTTCACCTTTGGAAAGCTACATTATCCCCGAGTAACATAGGCTATATTATATTTTAAAAAAATTTGGGATCCTTAATAAAACTTTTATTTTTTTGTTACATTATTGGAGTTTTAGTAAGGATCCCTAATTTTTTTTAAATATAATATAGCCTATGTTACTCGGGGATAATGTAGCTTTCCAAAGGTGAAAGAATTTTTGAAATCAGTCCAGTAGTTTCGGAGCCTATTCATTACAAACAACCAAACAAATTTTTCCTCTTTATAACATTATATTATAATATATTATAGTATAGATTGAAAATCAAACATTGAATGTTGAGAGAATCATTATAGATATCGAGGTCATCCAATGTAGCATTAAAATCATTATCCTTTGTGTCGGAGAATTAAGGGCTAAGTTGGTCCTAGCAGTTTGTTGCCAACCCAGGATTCGAGAAATTCTGTGTCTTGGGTAGCGAAAAGGAACACGCAAAGATATATCTCTTAGTAAACTGGGACAGTCGGAGAATCCATGGATCGCTTTGTGAAGAAAAGTTAAATCACTGAACTTTCGTCTATCAAGCAGGCTGTGCATTTTGAAAAAACCTAAACGATTACGAGTATCATAGGGACTTCTGTGAGAAATACCTTGGCTTGAGAAGGCCAATGATCTTGTAAAAGCACGTTGAATGCTTTCAATTCGCTGAAAATGTACTACATAAAATGGATTTCACACTACGCTCGCGTATTCCAAACAACTACGCACCATTGGATTGTAGAGTATAATTTCCGTAAGAAGTCTGAAACTCTTAGTGTTACGCCTAATAAAACCGAATAATAAGGAAGTATCCCATTTTCTAGTTTTATTAAATTACACTAAGTCTGCAATAAATTGTGGTGTTTTTATTTTTCAATTATCTTCAAAAATGACGGAGTTATGAATTTTTAAACATGACCGCAAGAAATCAAAAACCTCGCGACGGATTTACGCGTGTGCCGTCATCCGGCTCCAGAGCCGCGCCGTGGGTTAGGCGGGAGTAAGGAAAAAAGGAAATAAAGTGCTTCATTTAATGCCGGGTATTTTTCTAAGCCACGAATACGTTCTAGAATATCATTGTACTTATCTTTATGTTATGATCAACATTTACTATGGGACTAATATAACGAATTAAATGTCAGCATTCCCATAATTTTGTCGTGAGTAAATGAACTTTATTTCTAAATGGAACAAGACTTGGCGTGTGTACCTACTGTTCTGCAGTTATTACATCTGTATATATTGACTAGTAGTTTTCCAAATAGTAGACCTCGCAAGTAAACATTTTGGTGAACATTTTCTGGTAATCAGTTTTCAAAAATGCACAACTTGCACAGGCAAACATATTTATAATTACAATATTCTGTCCTAAAAAATCATTGTACGAGTATATTATGACCAACTTTTACTATGGGACTAATACCCTGTAATATTAGGCTAGATAACCCTAATCTAAAAACTTCTCAGCCTAATATTTGTTTTTATAAAGTCATTGTAGGTAATAGGTTTTTCAGGATTTATTTTTTAGTTCCGAAATGACAGATGATAAAGTAACAGCTGCCATTATATGGTATATTATTATAGAATTCATACTAGAGTGGCATGCTTTATTTGGCGGGAACGCGGAAAAATCATATCGCCTCATTGTATTATTTTGTTAAACTTGTGTTTTTATTAGTGATAATTAGTGAAAAATGGTGGTATTTCGTTGATTATGAGCTGATTTACGTGCATGAGTGTAGGCAAGTGATATAATGTGACGTATCATGTTGTTCCGCGTTGTTACCAAAACTCCATAGACGCCTCTAGTAAAGTCTCCACTGCTTTACTGAGGTATGAATTGGACTATGATTGGACTTGACAGCGACTTTATTGGACTATGACGAGACTACGACAGTGACTATTTTGATAAAATATTATCAAAAATTATTAAAATTTAATACTTGACACTGGCAAATGGACAATAATGCGACGCCAAAACTAAGAAGAAGAACAAGAGTGGCATGACAGATGTCATCCGAAATGTAGATCTCGTTGAGCTCTATCAATTTTGTGCCTTAACGATTTATTTCCTTTTTTTCTTATTCCCGCCTAACCCACGGCGCGGCTTTGCAGCCAGATGACGTCACACGCGTATATCCGTACCAAGGTTTTTGATTTCGTGCGTTCATGTTTAGACATCCACAACTCCGTCATTTATTAAGATATTCGAATAATTTTTTCACTGTGTCTAATATAACTCTAACGTCTTTAAATGTATATAATTATTTTTAGTATTTATGATAAAGGAAACTTCCTTATTGTGTTGCTTTTGTTACGATCGCGTCAATATGGGACTTGAATGATAGCTTGGTGTCCAGAATGACTCTTAAGTCTCGGATTTCAGTGACGTCCTACAGAGTGGTTCCACTTAAGGTGTATTTGGTGTCAATGGGATACTTTTTACGAGTTTATTTAATGCTAAAATATTTCTTGGCATTGAGATGCATATCGTTGTCTTCGCACCGTGTTTTAATGGCGTCAGCATCACTTTGAACAAGATTCTCATCTGCAGTAGTTTCTATTACTTTGTATATTTTAAGATCATCCGCAAACATTTTGATATTACAGTATTTAATGTGAGTAGTAATATCGTTAGTAAATATTGCTAAGAGGATAGGTACCAGGTGCGACCCCTGCGGTACACCAGATTCAGCAAGAAACATTTTGGATTTGAAAACGTTAATATAGCCCACATGTTGTCTTTTCCAAAGATAAGATTGAAACCATTTTAACAATGATCCAAAAATACCGGCTCGTTCCAGCTTCACTACTAACAAAGGGTGACTTACTTTGTCAAAGACGCTGCTGAAGTCGGTATACACGGCATCGACCTGGTTTTCCTTATCCATTTCTTGAGATAACTCAAATATGAAAACGGATAAGTTGGTCTCGACGGAACGCCTTTTAGTTAATCCATGCTGATGCTCAGACAAAAGGTGCCTAAAATGCCGAGAGAGTATGGGACATATTAAAACTTCAAATAATTTAGAAAAACACGACAAATAGAAATAGGTCTATAATAATTTTTAACGTCATCTACGTTCCCCTTTTTGTGCAATGGCACAATCTTGGCTTTTTTTCTACTCGTCGGAGAACTGTCCAAGCTTTAAAGATTGATTCATAATTAAAATCAATGCCAGAGACAAGGCAGAACCACATCTTTTGACTAGTAGCGATGGAATATCATCGGGACCCGGACCCTTGAATATATCTAATTGCTTGAATATTTTCAAAACTTCGCGTTCTGTGAATTTTATAATGCCCATACAATTATTGTTGTTAATAGGATTAACTTTTTCCGGACCCTTCTGAATAGTATTAGTATAATAGAACCATCCCATAGCAAAATAATTACAACGTTAGGCAAGCGCCAAGAGATTACATCTAAACTATAAACCAATAAGTCTGGTTTAGTGCTTAATATAAATAACTTTACTACGATACAGCTACATTGTAATGCTCATATAGTAAGTAATTCGACTGGGTCTTTCTCCGTAGTCATCGAAGTCACTCATCTGATGGGCGACAGTAGATGGCATTTCTAATTGAGCAGTACCGTGGTTCGGGTGAAACTGTATTGTACTGTACCAGCCTTTTTAAAAGTCAACTGCAGGACGTAGGCCTACCCACGAAGGGTGATTGGGCCGTATCCACCACGGTGATCCAGTGTGGGTTGGTGGATTCACATACGCCATCTAATTTCTTCTACGGACGTATGCAGGTTGCCTCACGATGTTTTCCTTCACCGAAAAGCCAATGGATATGAATGGAATAGCGGGTGAAACGTTAAGTTGTAAATACCGGTTGTTTCAGCCATTTAACCATTTTCAAAGACTTTCAGATGGCCTAAAAACTCCGTCCTTAATTATTCCAGTACAGAATTTTATTTAAAAGCCACCTTATCTTAGCTTATTTTCTATATTTTTATAATCTTAACAGACAAATCCATACTGTTATAGAACTCGTAGGTACCTGTAAAGTCAATATTATATTTTTATTTCTTAGAATTTATTTCTCAGTAGTAAGTTTAATATTAAAATTTTCATTAAACTAGTTGTTAGAATCATAAACGTCTTTCAATTGCTCCTACTTTCTGTTTAATATTGTTACTTGTACTTAGTACTTTTCAACTTTTAATATAATAAAATTGAAGGCGCTGATAAATAATAAAAGTAAATTCGTATAAGCCCATTTTCAGAAGTGGAATACTAAGGGAAATTTAAATGCCAATTATCCATCTCGCTTGATATACTTCACATTAACAAAGATAAACTCAGACCAAATAAAAAAATCAAGACAGAATGTTGAGAAACAAACAAGTGAAGCCGGAAAAACTACGCCTTGCCTTGTATAGATACGATTACACACACGTACACGTTCAAGGAAACTACGCCTTGGCTTGTCAGTCGAACTATGGCGGGGTATCGCCGACGCTCTCGCCACATGTATAAATAAATATAGTTTAAAAAAAATCTAAAAACACGCTTTCATAGCATTTCAAACTAAAGAGTGTAAAATAATCTTCAATTTAGGCAGGAAATGAGAATGAACAAAAAAATATTAATAATTGTAAAAAAAGCATGGAGCGCCATATTTTTTCGTAAATCGAGCACTCCACGCTTTTTTACAATAACATTAATTATTATTTTCTGCCTATATCGAAAATTATTTACAATCCTTAGTTCGAAATGCTATGAAAGCGTGTTTTTTGGTTTCTTTTTTTAATATATTTATTTTTTACTTTTTAGTTAGTAAACGAATAAATACATTCGTCATCACCAATCGCTAATATTTTTTTGTTTTCTCTTTTTAGGGTTCCGTATCTCAAAAGGAAAAAAACGGAACCCTTATAGGATCACTTTGTTGTCCGTCTGTCCGTCTGTGTGTATGTCAAGACTCTTTATCTCAAGAACGCGTAAAGATATCGAGTTGAAATTTAAACTGTTTACGTACGAGTATATCGATGAATTCTTGCTGTTGTGGAAAAGACAAGCTTCTCAGTTGTCGTTTAAAAAAGTTAGAGTCCTTTATATCGTAAAAAAACTGCATATTTCGACACTCACAAAAATCAAAACCTACAGGGTACTTCCCGTTGACATAGAACTATGAAATTTGGCGAGAAGCATTGTCTTAGAGTACACATATAGGAATAAATCTGAAAACTCTACATGTTTATTTACATCGCAATAAAATAGGGCCTCAAAATTCACAAAATATGGGCTCAAAATTCAAAGTTAGTAAATCGTATCATGTAAGATATCATATAAAAGATCTTCATTAGCGCATTAAAAACAGGTTTTTAATTATTTTAAAAATGTGTTTGTACGGAACCCTCGATGTGCGAGCTTGACTCATACTTGTCCGGTTTTTTTTTTATAAATGCATTGTCATCGACCTTTGATCGTTGATATGTGTGCAAAGTTTAAATAAAATCTGATCGCTCAAAGCAGGTCAAAATCGAGCTCAAAGGGGTTGGTTACAAGCAAGCAAGCAAATATACAGGTGAAACTAATAAAAACGTGTTAAAAACCGGCCTCACTTGACTGTTCAACAACGTTCTCTCTTGATTTTTTATTTGCCCTGAGTTATTAAAGCGAAATTATTGAATGATTATAAAATAAAAATAATAATCAGTAAAGTCTTTTGTAGCAGTTATCGTTTCTATAGATGATGCAATATGTGTACATAGAAAATTTACAATCGATTATATTAACCAATCATATCCCGAGCTGTGATGACGAAAATATAATGCTAAATTATTCAAACTCACAAGTCACGGTCACATTGTCCATGGTGTCAAAGGTCGAGTCTTTAATTAATTATAGAACAAAGTCTGTTGTTGTTAGATCCAACTTTCGTACAATAAACACTTCGCTCAGTTAGAGTTACAGCTTCATTAGACTTTGTTTTGCTGAGGCATCGAATTTCCTATCAAAAACATCAATACGACTTGTTGGTAGGCGTTGCGTTGGTAGTTTATGTTGGTATATCTATTCGGATCACTGGTCTCTCAATAACCTTTCAAGATCAAACGATTCAATTTCGGTGTTGTGGAATTATCTTTTAAGATTACTCATTATCACATACCTTATCCGTCCCAGGAAAGTGTCAAGCAAAACAATAATTAGAATTCTGGTCTGAATTAGAGCTTGATTAAACCATAATAGAGTCTGTTAAATTGTTCTATTTAATTCAATCCAATTTAGGCTAAAAAATGTACTTTGTAATGTTCAATTATGATTATGAAGTGATTTTTAAAATCAATTTAACTTATCGAGCGAACAAAGTGAGACAGGTCTCGGTTTCAACTCAGCGATTTTGCTCTGTCTGTCTGTCTGGGTGTTGATTTCCAACGCATTTGCATTTTTCAACGAATCTCGATGAAACATGGTACAAAAGTTATTTTTATTCTTTTTGTAGTCGACGATTTTGGATTGGAAGGTTATTTTCCTCAAAAAAGGTAAAATTTGCTGTCACGCTATGTATCAGCCTATTTCGATAATATTTGGCAATATCGTTTGATACTTTAATCCTAACGAGACTTGCGAGAATTAATTAAATCCTTGTTTTTAAACTTTCGCGATTTGAACACATTATTATTATAAACTACGGAACTAATCGCGCACTAAATTCGGCCGAGTTGCATCGACCATCGATGAGGATGAGGATCATCGATGAGGAGGATTTATTTATCTCGTAATTTTAGTGCGCGATTAGTCCCGTAGTATATAATAAATAATAATGAATTAAATCGGTCAAGAGATCGGTGAGATATTACAAGCATACGAAAATTCAGTTAAAGAGAGACACCATTATTATGGAATAGAACTTTGAATCATGGTCTCATATGTCACATTTTCTTTGCGTCACCATTAGTGTGCCGACAATACTTTAATGTCGCCTTATGCAAACAGTGTCATTACTCACTAGAGAAAAATAAAATAAGGCGGGATTCCACCTTCACCTGAATATATCCAGTCATCAATATCGACTTTTCCGAGTCCATAAAAATAAAGGAGACCAAAAACCACGGAAGAGAAAAATAATAGGTGGAAATGCTATATGCATAATTAATGTCGGTTCCGATGTCGCCGAAATCACACTAACTAAAGGTAATAGCAGTTAATGTATATAACGTATAGGTATAGGTATGTAGTTAGTTGTCGTTTATTTTGTCTTTCACAGACGTTATTTACAGCAAACTACCAATACATTATATAAATCAATTACTACATTCAGTTAATGTGATATTGGCGACATTGGTACCGACATAAATAATGCACATCGCATTTCCATCTATTATTTTTCGCATTTCTCGCAGCTAGCTTATTTAACGTAAGCTAGCTGCGCACATCCCCTCTCCCCCTGCAGCCGACATGACGAATATGTTACAGCGCAATGTGCTTATAGACGCCAAAAAGTATGATTCGGCTTATATTCTTTGCGTTTTTATCAGTGCATTGTACATAAGTCTATGCTTTATAAGATCAACATTTATTTACATAACTTAAAAACATAGAAATTAATTCTTAACTACCTTATACCTATATAAATATGTCCTACCTATATAATGCTTACCTATAAACGAGCTATGGAGAGGGCTATGCTCGGAGTCTCTCTGCGAGATCGAATCAGAAATGAGGAGATCCGTAGACGAACCAAAGTTACCGACATAGCCCAACGGATTGGCAAGTTAAAATGGCAATGGGCGGGGCACATAGCGCGGAGGGCTGATGACCGATGGGGTCGAAAAGTTCTCGAGTGGAGACCACGTACCGGCAAGCGCAGCGTAGGACGTCCACCCACAAGGTGGACGGATGACCTCATTAAGACCGCAGGATCGCGCTGGATGCAAGCCGCTTTCAACCGGTCTTATTGGAGATCCATAGAGGAGGCCTATGTCCAGCAGTGGACGTCCTTCGGCTGATGGATGGATGGATGGATGGATGGATATAATGCTTAATTTAGGTAAGATGACGAGCACTGAGTCATCAATGCAGTAGAACGCGTTATCTGGAGGGAAGGGAGACCTTTGTTCAGCAGTGAGACAATGCAGACTTAAAATAATTAATTTTGTCACGCAAGGCACGCGCTTCCGCCCGTTTTTTTCACATCCATGCCGAAAACCTTATCAAATACGGCCCAAACAAGGCCATAAAGCCTGGGTGTCACGCAAACAAACGTGTTTTATGAGAACACCTACTTCACTCTAATAAGGTCGTATTGTTGGCCAGGTTTATGAAATAACCAACAGCGTTACACAAAATACTGCTACTATATTAACATGTCACGTCTTAAGAAAAATTTAGTAAATGATAAAGTAATCGACCAAGTAGGTACGCGCCGAACTCTCGCACTAAGGGTTCCATACTGTATAGGAGCCCCCTTAAATTTTTGTACTGTACTGTACCAGCCTTTTTAATAGTCCACTGCAGGACGTAGGCCTACTCACGAAGGGTGATTGGGCCATATCCACAACATGGCCCAGTGCGGGTTGGTGGATTCACATACGCCATCGAATTTCTTCTACGGACGTATGCAGGTTGCCTCACGATGTTTTCCTTCACCGAAAAGCCAATGATGTGAAATTCCGTACATAAGTTCCAAAGAAACTCATTGGTACGGGATCGGAATTTAAACTCACGACCTCACGATTGCAGGTCGGGTGATACTACCACTAGACCACCACGGCTTTTTTTATTATTAAAATATTTAATTAAATTAATAAATTTAGGCTTAAATATTTATTTTATTTTAATTTGAGAATTTGTTATTGAAGTATACAGGGTTACAGGGTAAGTCGACCTATTCCCGTTAAGGGTGTGTAGTTTACTTTGTTTCTGACTAATTTGACTATGAAATACACTATCCTAAATTTAAAAAAAAACAGTTCAGATATTTTGAAACGTCTAAGTCGTATTTTTATTTGATTTTTACATGTAAAATAATGTTTTATGACCTCACTACCCAATATTATCCGTAAAATTAACCTTTTATAAAAAGTATTTGAATTCAAATATCTCGAAAACTGTGAGATTTAGGATATGGTGTTTCATAGTCAAATCAGTCAGAAACGTAGTAAACTACACACGCTTAACGAGAATAGGTCGACTTAGCCTGTTACTCTGTATAAACAACTAAATGTACTGTACTGTATCTGTATCAGCCTTTTTTTAACTATCCACTGCAGGACGTAGGCCTACCCACGAAGGGTGTTTGGGCCATATCCACCACGCTGGCCCAGTGCGGGTTGGTGGATTCACATACGCTATCGAATTTCTTCTACTGACATATGCAGGTTGCCTCACGATGTTTTCCTTCACCGAAAAGCCAGCGGTGTTAAATTCCGTACATAAATTCCAAAGAACTCATTGGTACGGGACCAGGATTTGAACCCACGACCTCACGATTGTAAGGCGGGTGTCACTACCACTAGACCACCACGGCTTCTAACAACTAAACAACTAAATACACAACCAAACCAACCAAATAACAACTAAATATTCTGTGAATATTTCAAGCGTCTACTTGGAACCACTATTAAATTTAAGATCGATCGAAAATCGGCTAAAAAATCAGGTTTGTTGTATGGAAGCCCAACAAATACTAACAAAAGATTTTTTTCTTCTGTTAGTATTTGTTGTGATAATCATGGTCTATTTTTGATGAAATTCCTCAAATTAATTTGAAATAAATAATACTCCAACACAAACCAATGCGTATTACCTGGGATGACGTATATTGCCGAAACGCGAGTATCACACACCGAGCCATGGGCCGTGCAATGTTCGGCATCACGTTACATAACTAAGTTCGAAATACGGAGATCCGTAGGAGAACTACTACGGAGGTATAATCAATCTGAAGTGGCATTGTGCAGGAAATTTAGCTAGATGTGGTGATGGCAGGTGGAGTAGGTCTCTGACTAAATGGTGGCCCCGTGACGGGAAGCGCAGTCCCGGTAGACCCATACAACGGTGGCGTGATGACATCCAAAAGTTTTGCGGCAACACCTGGATGAGACTAGCACAAGACAGGGATAGTTATCGTAAGGGGGAGGAAGCTATGCCTTGCTGTACGCCAAAATAAGAAGATGATGATGAATACACAAAGTATTAACTGAATTATAGAAAAATATATGAACAAGAATCTGCGCGCAGTTTCATTACGTTCAACAATCTAGAAACAGATTTTAGAATTTTATAAATGCCTTATATTTACGTTATATTAATAATTTAAGTTATCTTTCATTTTGTTCTTGCATTTGATTTGAAGTACTCTTACAAAGTCTAATGAAATAAAAATATTAAATGCTGTAAAAATCTCGTTAGCAAAAAGTCTTCTTAAACGAAATTGGTTTCCGATTAACTACGTCCTCCTGTAAATATAATATAAAGCGAAGTAACATAATCTTTTGATGTAATCAATAAAAAGTATAATTGCGTATATCAATGGCTGCAAGCCATAAATAAAATGAATTTACGGAAACATTGGATACCAGTAAAGGCTGAACGCTTCTGTAAACTCATACGATTCCAATAAATTTGCGATCCGAATGATTTCAATCAGGGAGTTCGATTAATTTCAGTTTGTTTGCTAATTGTGTGAGTAGCGAATCAATTTTATTAATTTTTAAGAAAATATTTTTTTTAAGTCATATTCATTTGCAGCCAAAATTAATTATGTCGCGTGCTGATAAACCTAGGTTTTCCCTTTAGATTCATAATAAACCTAACCGATTTTACAAAGCGATCTTACGCTTTTAGGGCATCTGTTCACCTTTTACTTGGAAGTTTTATTCTGCTTTTACCCGTACGTTTCAGGTGGGTGATTCTGTATGAGAACAAGCATGTAACGCGCTCTAACGTGCTCATTATTTTAAAGAAATTTTTATCAAAAATATTTTATTTTTCAAATATTATAACTTAAACTCAGTTTTTTATTCATTTTAACGTAATTTTATATTTCTCCAAACGAAATTCACAGAAATAAAAAAAATACTTAACGCGTTACGTTACGTTTTGTCGATAGAGAATCAGGCCCCAGATGTAGTAGTAAGTATAAGTGAAAAATTTAACATAGTCATATTTAGCTTAGCGTATTTTTAAACGTTTTTATTAGGTCTACCTGTAGGTATGTAACTATGTAATGGAATGTAAGGTAACTTAATAGTTTACCATCTTTCATTTCCCTTTAGATTAATAATAAACCTAACCGATTTTACAAAGCGATCTTACGCTTTTAGGGCATCTGTTCACCTCTTACTTGGAAGTTTTATTCTGCTTTTACCCGTACGTTTCAGATGTAGTAGTATGTATAAGTGAAAAATTTAACAAAGTCATATTTAGCTTAGCGTATTTTTAAACGTTTTTATTAGGTCTTCCTGTAGGTATGTAACTACGTAATGGAATGTAAGGTAACCTAATATTTTACCATCTTCCAAGGGTCTTAGCGTAATGAAAATTGGCAGCTGTATGTAGTTCTGATGGCAATACAATAATATGGTACTGTTGAACTGATCTGATGATGGAGCCGGAAGATATGAACTGCAACTTCATGATGGAGTCGTATCATAGCTGTTTTGGATTTCTTAGAAAAGTCTTGTACTGAACTTTGACCACGGTTTCAAGGTCTGATGATGAATCCGGGAGATAGGCACTGGCATTCCATGATGGAATATTGTAATATTGTCATAGTCGTGTTTACACTTGTGAGAAAGGCCACGTAATGGACTAAGCGTGTTTTTCTAGTGTTTTTAAACTATGAATTATTTATATTTTTGTAAGAGTTGAACTCATGTAGAACAAAAGACAAGAAAATAATCGGTCAAGTGCGAGTAGGACTCGCGCACTAAGGGTTCCGTACCGTACCTCAATATATTTTATTTTTATTTATCAATAATTTTTTAAGAGAACACAAAACTTAATGTTCTGTAATTTTTTGTGTTTTAATATCGAGCAAAAAACACGTTTATTGTATAGGAGCCCCCGATAAATATTTATTTTATTTTAATTTTTTATTATTTTTGAAGTGAATATATAACTAAATATTCTGTGAATAATTCAAGTGTTTACCTGTCACCTGTATTAATATGGAGCAAAAAACAGCCAAAAATTATTTTGAAAAAAAAATGGTTTAACGTACATAAAGGGTAAACACTAGACTCTATTACTAAGACGCTGCTGACCGTCCGTCTGTCTGTCACCAGGCTGTATCTCATTAACCGTGATAGCTAGAACGTTGACAATTTCACAGATGATGTATATCTGTTGCCACTATAACAACAAATACCATAAGCAGATTTTTTTTTATACAATTCCATACAACAAATCTGAATATTTTTAACCGTTTTTCGCTCGATATTAATAACGGCTACAGGTCGATACTTGAAATATCCACAGTATATTTCATTAAATATGCACTTTAAAAATAAATTGATTTTTTTTTTAAGGGGGGCTTCTATACGGTACGGAACCCTTGGTGCACGAGTCCGACTCGCACTTGCCCGATTATTTTGTTTGTAAGTTGATATAGTAATAATTCTTAACTATTTTTGTACTTCAATAAAATTTGGGTTTTCAATGATGGTTATTTATTTTTTGTTGTGTTTTTATAGATCCTTGAATCAAGAAAAATAATAAATCCTCGTAATTTTTCAAATCCCTTGAGACTCGAGTTCTAGAGACGCAAATTAATTGCTGTGCCAGAAACAAAACAAACAGTTTTCCAAATAAACGAAGTGCCAAGTCTTTCTAGCCATAGTTTGTCGAGCACAAAAACTGAGAGCAAAGCAAGTTTCTCGTAGAAACTGCATTTCAAAGACAAATAATTGCGTGGAATCTTCCTAGAGGGAATACGAAATTTATTGCGGTCTCAGCAAAAATATCGAAGATGGTAAATGCTAACGATGCTTTGTACTTAAGTATAAAGAGGATTGAATTGTTACGACTTCTTACTAGACTACTCAAGAAGGTAGTTGTTTCTAAGAGGTACGTTTGCATGTCCTTTTAATAAACTAAGCAAAAACACTGGGTAATAGCTGATTCCAACCGATTCTTTTAAAATGGTACGTCAATTGCTAGATATAAGCGTCCCTATGAACTTTCATTAATATCTATTTTTAAGCGACATGCCTTCAGCATTCATTTAAACTACAATCACCAGAACGTTCTCTGTCTAAAATAATTGGCCAAGCGCGAGTCGAACTCGAGCACGAAGGGTTCCGTACTGCATACTGTTCCCCTTAATATATTTTAAATTCTCATGTTTATTTTGTAGTTTAAGCGAATAACTACATATTCATATTCATATTATGTGAATATTTCAAGCATCCATTGCCGAAATTAATATCGCACCAGAAAATCACGTTTCATATACAGTAGACTGCCTCAGTGGTTAGCGACCCTGACTTCTGGATCAAAGAGGCGCGGATTCGATTCCCACCAGGGCAAACATTTATGTGATGAACATAGGTGTTTGCTCTGTGTCTGGGTATTATTTAGGTACTATCTACGTAAGTATGTATTTAAATAAGTATATTATGTAGTATATCAGTCTCTGGCAGCCATATCACAAGCTTTGCTTAGTTTGGGGTCAGAGACCGTGTGTAAGATGTCCCCAAATAATATTCTGTTGCCACTATAACAACAAATACTAAAAACAAAATAAAATAAATATTTAACTGGGGCCCATCCCATACGACAAACCTGAAAAATTCACGACGGTACGGAACCCTAAAAAGCCATAGGTTATCTCTATCTACCATCTGGTCTACGAGCTACCTATATAACTACCATAGAATAATAACGCCTGTTATATTCTACACTCTGCTCACAGCCACCTCCACTTGCTAACCCGTTACGCGAACGTACATTATTTTTTGTTTTTATTAAATTCAGATGTTTTTCTTCACCGATAAGCTATTGGAGTGGAAATCCCTTTATAAATACCTTCCAAAGAACTCATTGGTACGTGATTGGGATTTGAACCCATAACCTCACGAGTGATAAGCAAGTGTTACTACCACTAAACCACCAAGGCACCACTACTAGACCACCACGGCATCTAGAGCTAGCGTGATGATGGTAATAGCGATTCAAATGCATCCAGAGAAGGGGTCATGTTTATTTCGGCGTCCTAATGCCGGTCTGAAATATTCATGAGTTGACCGCGCCATCTGTCTCTGCTGCCTACAATAATATCACGTAATGACCCATAGCACGAGATATTTGGGAAGAACTTGAAATTTCATTGTATGAACATAACATAAATTTAGTTAATTTCACCACTGACACAATAAAAAGGCTTATATTATGTTTTACGAAAATGATTGTATAATATTTAAAATAAATTAAAACTAGTTGACCCGGGAACTCCGTTTCACGCAATATCTTTATAAATTATAGCCTATGTGTAAATCTGTTGTTTTATAGATCAGAATAAATCTTTTTAAATTACTATTGCAATGTTTCATCTCAATCAGTTAAGTAGTTTTTGCGTGAAAGAGGAACAAACATCCATACAAAAAAACTTTCGCGTTTATAATATTTAGTAAAATTTGTAGATTCAGAGCTTCGAAAATATTATTATGGACCGATTCTTAACGGCTTTTCATCAGGCCACAGCTGTATCATTCGCACGTCTGCAAGTTTGAGTATGCTAGGCATTGAATCTGGGAAAACCTTATTAGGCATTTTTTATCAATAATACACCTTGTATTTTTAATAATCTTTGAATACACATAGCTTTAATATACCTATCAAAGAAAATTTGCTTGGTGTTTTAGGGTTCCGTACCCTAAGGGTAAAAAACGGGACCCTATTACTAAGACTCCTACAAAAAAAAACAGAATAAAATAAATATTTAATATTTTATCCCATATAACAAACCTGAATTTTTAGTCGTTTTCTCGATATTAATAATGGTATCAGGTAGAAGCTTGAAATATTCACAGAATATTTAGTTGTATATTTACTTGAAAAATAAATAATTAAATTAAATCAAAATAAATATTTGAGGGGGGCTTCCATACAAGAAACGTGATTTTTTTCCCGTTATTAAAAAAGGCAACAGGTATGCTTGACATATTTACAGGTTTTTTAGTTGCGTATCGACTTCAAATATAATAGTTAAATTAAAATAAGATATATTAAAGGAAGCTCTTATACAGCGCATAACCTTTAGTACTTGGCCGATTATTTAAGTTCTACTCGATCAAATTAACAACGAAAAATAATATGAGAGCATAACACACAAATCTAATGAAACATTAGATCTAAACAAACATGTAGCGCTCGTAGCGTAGTTTGACTAGGTGTTTGTCAGCGATCACCGAAATTAAGCAACGTTCCGCACGGTCAGTATTTGGATGGGTGACCGCGGGTGGCATTTTCCAACTGAGCGCTACCGTGGCTCGGATGACACGTTAAATTGTAGGTCCCGGTTGTTTTAACCGTTTAGCCATGTCAGAGGCCTTCAGGCGGCCTAAAAACTCTGACACCAGGGCTAGCCACCCGGCCTATACGAACTTACTTACTTACTAATGAAACATTTTGCAATTTTTTTTAAAAAATTCATGTATTTATGCTCCTTGCTATTTAAACTGGAAACATATTATCGGACGCGGTTTACGGACGCGACTGACTGCCGCGACTGATAGGTATCATAATTTAAATTTCAACCCGATATCTTCACGCGTTTCCGAGATAAAGAGTCTGGACATACACACAGACGGACAGACGGACCACAAAGTGATCCGTTTTTTCCTTTTGAGGTACGGAACCCTAAAAACTATAACGCCATTTTAAATAAAAGATAGCAAGAAAACGATGTCAAGATTTTAGGCTTCAAATGTTACTCTTGATATTATATTATAATATTTTGTAACAATAATTCTGTTACGATACATTTTAGCTAAAAGCATGGAAGCACTATTAGTTATTCTGTAAGAATAGAATACTTGGAACCGCTGTGATAGCCCACATGATAAATGTGTGCTGTCTGCTTTCCGCTCTCTCGAAAAACATACTGCACGTCGGTAGACATTACAAATGAATGAAAAAGCTATACTATTCTATTGTGATAGGCTAAAATAAATATTTTTGTCAATTATTAACCTCTTATTATAATAAGTTTTATTAAAGTAATATACCTACTCACTGGGTAATTTGTTTTCCCTGTAAGGTACGTTTTCCCAAAGTCCGAGAGGGCGTGTTTTTTTTTTCTCGAATTCCGGGTCTTTTCTTCTTTCAGCTTATACTTAGTATGTATAGTATAATTATGATCTAGGAGAAAGAGTAGCTAGACGAATAACTCTGGAAGTGATCATGATTTTCTTTAATTGATATCCTGATATTATAACAAAATACAATGTTATTTTATAAGCTAAAACTACATACACTAAAACTACATAAAAAGCTATTAAATCAGTCTTAGACCATCAAAGGTTTAAAGATAATGTTCAAGCCCACTGCCAGTTGGCAGCATGCCCAGCATGCTGGCAGCATTGCCACGCTGAATGGCAATGCTTATACGTATATTATTAATTAATTAAACTACATTGTCAATTTGTTTACGAATATTGAGATAATTAACATTTTTGCTTGTTAAATGATGAATTTATCAAATAATAATGTGTCATGTACTCAATAGTACACATATTACGTTTTTAAATCGCTTTTAGCGATAAGACCGCCTTTTGTGCCTTTTCTGACTTTGTTTCGTGTGTTAAATATTGCTATCTGTTGAGTTTTAGTGTCAATAAAGTGTTGACTATTGGTGTATTTTTATATAAACTGTAATCATTTACGTATTAGCAAAGTAAATATCTGATTTCATTAACTTGATTCGTAACGAACAGTAAATCATTAAGCAATACAAAAGCAATACAAATTAACATCAACAATCGCTAAATTGTTGCTTATTGTCTTTTCAAGCCTTTCGAATTCAGCCGTCGTCAACCGAAATCGAATTAAAAATCAAGAAGGATTGTCTCAGAAGAAGCGGCCCGCGAAACTTGCTGCGGCCCAATTCATCGAGAATACCAATTTCGGTGCGACCGCGGACCTCATTCCGTGAAATTTGGTTGCAAAACGTCTGAGACAACAAAGAGAATTAGACCGCAAGAAAAATAAATGCGGTGAAACAACCGAGCATACAAAATTAGAGAGCTGAAAACGCGATCTCGGGTTGGGGAGCGCTGATCATTTAGGGATGGATCTGGCTTGCCTGCAGTTTACCGTATAACAGTCAGAGTTTGTGCAAAAGAGAATAGTCGTAGGTGAGGTCGCCCATTAGCTATTTTACTAATTTTGTTACGTTGACAACACTGCTCTGTCATTGCTATACTTTATAAAATTTAACTTGATCTCTGCAACAGCTGTCAGAAAAATCACGCCTATAAAGTCCTGAATTTCTTAATAGTACAGACAGTACCTGTCAATGTCATACTTTATGGGCATGCCGATTAGTGATGAGCGACGAATGATCGTGACCACAGAGTTTTAGATAGAGTTTTATTTAAAATATCGATAGTTCATACCAACGATATTTTGAATAAAACTTAATTTATTATTAATTTTATTGTATACTTTAATGTCATAACCTTTTTTACATGTGTAATTAAATTAAACCCAATTATATGTTATATTAGCATCGATAATAGTGAAAAACGTCGATAAATACTATCGTTACATTATTATGAGTATTTAATTAATATCATAACATTATTTACATGTGTACATACTTGATCTTAAATAATAGTAAGTAAATATAATCCAATTTCTCACCTACAACTACTCATTCGATTTCATTACAACATTGTTTGAAAATCGATTTTTTCCACCACTATCTCATCTCTAAAAATGTCAATCTTCTATGATTAAAATCTTATTCTTAGTCACCGTAACGCCACGACGTTTTGCACAAATCTATCACATGCGACTTGACGAAGAATCAAAATTTTAAATTATTTCAAATCTCTCATTGGTAACTTAGTCACAGGTCAATTTGACAATTTTGTCCTTGAAAAAGTAATAAAAATAAACATTTAGCTTTATTAGTCAGTCTAGATCTTGAGACACATTATTTATATAAAAAAAAAACCGGACAAGTGCGAGTCAGGCTCGCACATCGAGGGTTCCGTACAAACACGTTGTTAAAATAATTAAAAACCTGTTTTATCATGTGCTAATGAAGTTCTTTTCTATGATACCTTACATGATACGATTTACTCACTTTGAATTTTGAGCCCATATTTTGTGAATTTTGAGGCTCTATTTTTTGTGATTTAAATAAAAATGTACAGTTTTCAGATTTATTTCTATATGTGTACTCTGAGACAATGCTTCTCGCCTAATTTCACAGTTCTATGTCAACGGAAAGTACCCTGTAGGTTTTGATTTTTGAGTGTGTCGAAATATGCGGTTTTTACGACAAAAACGGCTCTTACTTTTTAAAACGATTAATTGAGAAGTGTTTCTTTTACACAACTGCAAGAAACCATATATATACGTATACAGTTTAAAATTTCAACTTGATATCTTTACGCGTTCCAGAGATAAAGAGTCTTGACATACACACAGACGGACAGACGGACAGACGGACAGACGGACAGACGGACAGACGGACAGACGGACAGACGGACAGACGGACAGACGGACAGACGGACAGACGGACAGACGGACAGACGGACAGACGGACAGACGGACAGACGGACAGACGGACAGACGGACAGACGGACAGACGGACAGACGGACAGACGGACAGACGGACAGACGGACAGACGGACAGACGGACAGACGGACAGACGGACAGACGGACAGACGGACAGACGGACAGACGGACAGACGGACAGACGGACAGACGGACAGACGGACAGACGGACAGACGGACAGACGGACAGACGGACAGACGGACAGACGGACAGACGGACAGACGGACAGACGGACAGACGGACAGACGGACAGACGGACAGACGGACAGACGGACAGACGGACAGACGGACAGACGGACAGACGGACAGACGGACAGACGGACAGACGGACAGACGGACAGACGGACAGACGGACAGACGGACAGACGGACAGACGGACAGACGGACAGACGGACAGACGGACAGACGGACAGACGGACAGATGGACAGACCGACAACAAAGTGATCCTATAAGGGTTCCGTTTTTTTCTTTTGCGGTACGGAACCCTAAAAAGTAATATAAATAAACATTTAGCTTCATTAGTCAGTCTAGATTTTGAGACACATTATTTATATCAAAAATTAATATCAAATTAAATAAATGAGTATTTTATAGCGTTTGCACTACAGCCTTTTCCATGTTTCTCTATTGGACACATATCCACCTTACTCGGTTCGGTTACGCCAACTTATGAATGAGAGATAAATTTAAATCATAAAGTTTCCATTTCTTCGTCGTGTCGATGATCCTCAACATCAAATGATTTTCTCCCAGTACTCAGCTACACTCGTCCCGCCGGGGGTAGTCTGGTAGAGGTCGCGCAATGTGCACGCATTCGGACACGCTTGGGACACGAGGGCTTGAAAGAAGGTGCTGCATTGTCTGCGCAGGCGCTCCGCAGTCGCACGGCTGCAGTGTCCGAGTAGCCCCACTTGGCCATGTTGGTCCTGCACCGGCCCACTTGTGTCCGCAGTCGTTTCAGGGACTTCTATGTAGGCCACGGGAGATCACTGCCCGCTGGGAGGGTTTCGGAAAGCTCTAAAAAGTCAGGAGGTGGTGAGTATGATAAAGTTTCCATAAAAAAATAACACTGACTCAACAGTTTTTATTCAGATACATACAGACGGATTGCACTCTGGGAATACCGGCAGAAGTGAAAACATAAACATTAACGTTCATTAAAAAGAGAAGGCGATATTACTGCTTTTCTTACGCCACGCCAGCGGTCTATTGTCAAAAACTTACAAATTTCGAACAGGTCTTGTGTTCTGACGCAAGTTTAACATTTTTTACCCATCCCAAAAAGTGCTCAACTCTAAAGACGTTTTCACTTCAAAAATACTCACGGAAGCTTATATCTATCACAGTTTGACTGCCTCGGTGGCTCAGTGGTTAGTGACCCTGACTTCTGGATCACAGAAGTGTGGGTTCGATCCCCACCCAAGGAAAATATTTATGAGATGAACAAAGGTATTTGCTCTGTGTCTGGGTGTTATTTGGGTACTATCTATATACTGTACTACTGTACCAGCCTTTTAATAGTCCACTGCAGGACGTAAGCCTACCCACGATGGGTGATTGGGCCATATCCACCACGCTGGCCCAGTGCGGGTTGGTGGATTCACATACGCCATCGAATTTCTTCTACGGACGCATGCAGGTTGCCTCACGATGTTTTCCTTCACCGAAAAGCCAGTGGTGTGAAATTCCGTACATAAATTCCAAAGAACTCATTGGTACGGGACCGAGGATTTGAACCCGCCACCTCACGATTGTAAGCCGGGTGTCACTATCTTTTGACCACACGGGTGTTATTTAGGTACTATATAAGTATGTATTTAAAAATGTGTATGTGTAGTATATCAGTCTCTGGCAGCCATAACACAAGCTTTGCTTAGTTTGGGGTCAGAGATCGTGTGTAAGATGTTCCCTAATATTTATTTATTTATTATTTAGTTTCCAAATGATTGCTGCACAAACAGTTTCTCAGAAAAATGATCATGCTTGGTGCCGTGTATCGGCTTCCGTTTTTTAAGAATCAAAGGCTCACTAGGCACGAGTTGTCGGAATTTTAAATTATGATTATATACAGGGCCTTACGATGGAGTCATCATTGTCTTCGCTGCGGACGGAAATGAAAAGTTGAATTCGTAGGCAAGTATCAAGGAAACAAACTTTTCTTGGAGAAATGTGACAAAGCTGTTTTCGAAATAATATATTTAAAAGTACTACTACGCCTGTTTTATAGATGCAAGTAGTTTGTAGTTAAAGTTTTCATTCTCTCCACAGAATACCAATGACGAGCTTAGGACTTGGTTGAAAAAAAGGTATAAATAATATATAGGTAGATATGACAAATATTCGCTAAGGTCATTTATTATTTATTTATTTATTATTTTTTACAGTAAAATATAGCTTTACAGATTACACAAAATGTAAACTTTTAAAATATTTCGACACAAGATCAAAATACATTGATTTTTCTTCTGTTTCAATGTCGTCTAGGCACATTTGAAAAGCAGTAGTAGACGTCTCACCATCTTGGTAATATGTTTAGAAGCGTGTTACGGTAGCACAATCGTTGTGCATTTCTATGGGTGAAAAATGTTAAACATTTTATGAAGTATACTAAAACAATATATTAAGGCGTAAGCATGAAAACTTAAGCCTTGCAGCGTCTTTTTTCGAACTTTCCCTTCATATCAGCGAAGTGTCCGAAACCTAATAAAAGATGGTCCCGACGTAACGGTCTACTTTCTTTGTTATTAGTAAACTTATGTTATTAATTGTAATGAGCTTTGGACGATTATTGTGCCAAAAAGATTACATTGTTTTCCTTGTCGATGTCACTGGAAGATTATTTTGTTGGCGGAGATTTTTGTTTTGTTTTCCTGTGGCGTGAGGATTATCGATAATAGCGATAGAAATACTACGAATTATATTTGGGGCAGGGTTTCTTTACGGACCCAATTAGGTATCTTAGTGAGTTATCTCTTATGGATGTCGAGAGTATTTTTCTAAACTTTAATTGAGTTCTGATAACGTTGCGTCGCACACCAAACATTGCTTATATCTTTACAGATTAATATTTTGACCACAGTGCAAATACATTCTGTATAAGTAGTTAAAGTATATTATGCAGATATAAAACACAAAAATAATATACCAAATTGTTTATTTGTCCAAATGATTGATTTGATAGTTTCCTGACTCGTATTTTAAGTCAATTGACTTACCTATATTATAAGAGCCAGCATTTTTTTCTTTCTTTCTTACTTAAAATGCTGACAATAGAAGTAATTTTCAGGAGGAGAGGATATAGGAAATAATATTTGTGAACGAACTTAAAATGCTATGATTAAGTTTATATGTTCATATTTTTAGATCAACTATTAAGTTGATCTAATGCTTTATAATAGGTAGTAAAACGATATTAAATATGCCCGTTGTTATTACTAGGTACTAGAGACAATGCGGACAGGGCAGTAAATGATGCATGGTTTTGTGATGCTACAGGAATACAATGCAAAATCGACTTCAGAATACTAAACTAGTTATAAGAAGACCGAAACTATAATTTCACTAGCAGGTAGCGTTTATTTGTGATTAATTGTTTGATAATGGCAACCAAAATCTTTCGAATATTTTGGATCGGTGATCTATAGGGAGTATCTAAGCAACTACCAATGCTCAACGTTTAGCATATATTGCTGTTTTAGATATAGCCACAAAGCGTGTAGCGCTATGCATTTGCTAAAAATAGAGGGTAACTAGTACGTAGCGTAGTATTCGCTAAATCCCCAAGCTTTCTCTTTCGTCTTGGCCATCTTGTGTTCCTTACTTACTTGCTGTTAGATATTGTTTTTTCTTTAACAAAGTTTTTATTTTATTATGTGGATATTTTCATGTATTTATTTTATTATATCGCCTTCAAATGTATTTTTACGCGTGTATTTTGCTAAGGATAGTTATATAATATATGTGTATTGTAGGTATCATTTTTATGTAAATTTGATTTTGTATTTTTATTAGTTTCAACGTAAACCGGTTGTTTTGATTGATTTCTTGATATGGTATTTTTATGTAATTTTTGTACTCTTTGTCCATACCTAATTTTCGATTATTATTTATTATTTTGTTTATACCCTCGACAACGTGCTCATCTGAAAATCAGCGCTGAGTGTAAGGTATCCTGCACTCAACATTAATGCTGAGATGAGCCCTTTTCGACATTTCTGACTTTTTCATTTAACTTCTATATTGTTTTACAATTTTGGTTGTATAATGTTTAATCTTTGTGTATTTTATGTCGAATAAATATTATTTCATATCATTTCATTTCAAATCCAAAAATTACGTTATGTGTTTGCCGTTATATTGTTCGTCAAATGTAAAAGTAATTTTTGATTGGTATATGAACTAGACAAACCTAATCTAGGTTTTAAGACAATGTATGAACGAGTTATCTATCATTGTAATTTATCAAATAAATAAAAAAAAAAAAAACTATGCTACGAACGCACAGCTACGAATTTACTGATTGTCGTAAATTGATATTCGCTCATTTACGGGTCCGGTAAATGCTGTGGCACAGAGACGCTATCTAACAAATATACTGTACTACGAAATTTAATATTTGTCGAAGTTGTGTGTGTACGAGCTTTGCCACGAACTCAGTGTTTCAGATTTGCTAATCGTTGAGAGACGAAGTACACGACAAATGCACAGCGCTACAAATTTACTGATGGTATAGAGACACTAAGCGATGAACAGCCATTGTACACACAGACTACGAATTTATTGATAAACCTAGACCTAGACGACAAAATACACAGCTCTACTTATTTAGTGTTGTTCAAGATATATGTTTCGCTACGAATGCACAGTGCTACGCACTTATTAGTTGTAGAGTCGGCTACGAAAGCACTACAAATTTATTGATGGTGGAAGAGTGCTTCTTTAAGAACGCACTACACACTGATTTTTACTGGCAGTACTTTATCTGTGTTACTGGTTAATACGTAGAAAAAAGAGGTGTTTAAAATTTTGCATGACTCAGTTGGAACGTAGGTAAATTGAACTCTCTCACACACACACACATACTTTAGAAATTGTGCAACTGTATACATAATTATAAGTAAATTTACAATACAATAAAATGTAAATATTTATGTAATGTACGAGTAAAACTGCAATTTTTAAGTAAGGTAAAATAGTATAAATCTTCAATTGGCCTTTAGTTTAGATTATAAATGAATTTACTGTTAAGGGCTGTAGATTTAATAAAGAAATAAAATAAAATAAAGAAATAAAATATAAATACGGGTTGCATTTTCAAGTTTCGTCAATATTGAAATATGTATGAAGTCTGCAAATAAACGACTCGTAATTTGTTTTATGGTATATATTTTTTTAACCAGCCAATGAAGCAGCAAGTACCAGCGTAAAGAAAGCAGCTGAGTAAACAAACCTGGAATGCAAGCAAGTGGAATAGCAAAGGAGACGTTCGCTCCGTTTAATACTGATCATATTTTCGATCCACTGAATTCAATAAACTGCACCAGTGAAAAAATGCATTTATTCTTGCATTCAAATGCATTTGTTTGAAAAAATGTCTTATAAGTGTGTGGTTTTAACAATAATTTTAAATAGGTACCTACTCAAGAATACATAAAAGTTGTACGTAGTTTTAAACTTTCAAAACTACTTTTTCAACGATTAAGTAGGTTTGATGGCTATTTAATGTGTGTTTAAGAACTCACAGAATACAAATGAAGTAAAAAAATGAGTATGTGTTTAAAAATTTGAATAAATAAATTAAACAATTCATCAAATTGCAGAGCGGACCGCGCCCGAGCTCCCGCCAAAGTAAATAACATTATTTTCGTAGACGGGCGTGTAAAAAAATTCAATAAACATTTTTATCTCGGGTATTACAGCTTACTGGCAGCATTAACGTGCGCACCCACTAGAAGCTTTGGGAAGCCCGCAACAGCTCTGCGGAGAAGCTCGTTATTTTTTAATTAAAAAAGTGGTGCTCATAGCTGGCAACATTGAGAGAGTGAACACGTCGTGTCGCGTTATCGGGGCGGGTCCAAGCCTGGCCACTCTTAAGTGGTTATCGAATGGTCTCAGCGACCTTTCTGGATTAGGCCGGAATGGATTCGGCGGCACGAGGCCATTGTGTTCCGTAACCGATCTGTGTTATTCCGTCGAGGTTCGGACGGCGACGCGGTGTAACCTCGCCGCAAACAGTACGACGCCGTCGGTCATGTTCCAACGAAGGCAACGAATTATATAACATTGCTAAAGATCATCGCATGATCAAATGCATAGTTTACGATTCGACTTTAATCTACAGGTAAGTACAGAATAAAAAGTATTTTTTTTAGATATAAGTTTTGTTGTTTTTAAGGTTTATTACAATAAATTTATATTAACGAAAAGATAAATTGCTAATGGCCACATTTGTTACAAGTCAAGAACAAAAATGGTCTAGAACTAAGTTTACGATTCTATTAGTTGTAGATACTTAGTACGAAAATAAAGTACTTAGCAGAAAATGCACTTGGGAAGTGGGAAGACCTTAAATATTAACCAAGTGCTGTTGTCGAAAGGTCTTAACAAAATAAATTAGTAATATTTACAATGGAACCAAACCTATATAATATAGCCAATAAACCGAGGTGACCAGGCAACATTAAAATTTTAAAAAAATCGAGCGTTTTATTTAAGATACCTGGTTCTAATTCGATATAAGTTGGTTCTCTTGTAAAAGGTTTTCATAATATTTTGAATTTAATGGTATTCTCTATCATGATGTTTTTATTTTCTGACAAAATATTTAATTCGTAAAACTGCGAAAACTTCACAAATATTTTTAAAATTCTTTTCAACTTGTACAAATTGTGTGTATTTTTCACGTAAAATCTACAGAGCTCTAATACTGTCTACTCAGTATATAGAACCGAAGTTCTAGAATAGCGTGTTTCGGTGGTTTTTCAATTTGTACGCGTGGATTTGTGCCCTGTTACGGGGGTTAAGCTGCTTTTAGGTGTACCTACTTCGAGTAAGGCTCATATTCAACTGTTATGTGAAACTATTCAGGAAAATATATTCTAAGTACGGGGTAAAAATTAGGTTACGTCTAGTGATGTTATTTATTTTGTGGTTATGTTTGAAAACCGTTTTTGGGACACTGAATTGAAAAAGTAAAATAGGTAACAAATGATTTGACTTAATACCTAAGTAAATGGAACACATATGCACAATTTTCGTGTCATATACTATAATTTATGCTATTATACTTGATCATCAGGTTTTTACGCGACGCGTTAAGTACTGTACTGTAATGCTTTTATATAGCTGTTCCATTGTCTCGGCACTGCCATTGAGCTTGTCAACACTGCCAGCATAGTATGCTGAATACGCTATCAATTAATTCATATAGGTACTAGGTTAAGGTGACGCATTGACGAACTATTGTTTCTCAAAAATCGAGAACCGCGCCCCTTCAATCGAACAAATTTTACGCGGTCGCGCTCGATAGGATTGCGCCAGAGCGGCGGGCGACAGTGAGTTTTTAATTAATTACTCATAATGCACACATTAAAAAAAAAATATCTTCTCGGTCTGTTAAATAGAAAAAAAATCTGGCTATTTTATTCGTAAAAAAATAATGGGGTCGCAAAAAGTTGTCGCTGATAATTGTGAGCATCCGAATTAGGAAACTTTTATTAGTGAGAACTTTGTAAGTTTTTTTTTTATAAAGCCGGTCACTTTTCAATATTTTGTCCGCTTCATTAAATATTTCAAAATTATCCCTTATCTATAATATTTTTTTAAATTTGAATCATCGGATCATCGTAGGGAAAGGATTAGTCAGTCAACACCTGAGTGCTGACTGTCCAGGGTGGGCCGGGTGTTTCGCAGTCACTGGTTCCGATCAAATCAACACCGCACGGGGAGGCTCCTTTCATCCACCCCTAAAGAATGGAAAAGCTGCTGGCGTAGATGACCTCACAGTGGAGCAGATAAAACACCTGGGCCCTGTTGCAATCTCCTGGCTTCTCGCAATGTTTAATTCCTGCCTCCGTAACACAAAGATCCCTAAAGCTTGGAGAAAAGCCAAAGTTGTAGCATTATTAAAACCAGGAAAATCGTCAGAAGATCCCAAAAACTACAGGCCAATTTCACTCCTCTGTCACACCTACAAGTTATTTGAAAGGCTACTCCTAAACCGATTGATCCCAATTATCGAGCCCAAACTAATTCCAGAACAGGCAGGGTTCAGACCTGGGAAGTCATGCACGGGGCAAATTCTTAATTTCACCCAACATATTGAAAATGGCTTTCAGGAGAAACTCATCACCGGTGTAGTTCTAGTAGATCTGTCTGCAGCCTACGACACCGTTAATATAAAACGACTACTCAGCAAACTCTCTCTTATGACAGACGATAAAGGTTTCATAGCTATGTTAGGCGAAATGCTTCGCAACCGTCGTTTCCAAGTGACTTTAAACGTAGAAAAGAGTATGTGGCGCTCTCAGAAGAATGTTCTGCCACAAGGTAGCGTCCTGGCACCCATCTTGTTTAATATCTATACTAATGACCAACCACTCCCTCTTCACACTAACAGATTCCTCTACGCCGACGACTTAGCTCTCACTGCCCAATCTGATAGTTTTGAGCAAGTCGAAAAAACCCTATCACATGCGCTCAAAGATCTTGGGACTTTCTACGACGAGAACGGTCTAAGGCCAAATCCCTCAAAAACACAGTCTTGTGTCTTTCATCTCAATAACCGCCAAGCCAACCGGACATTAAATATTAAATGGCGTGACACTACTATCCAACACACTAACCACCCTACATATCTGGGAGTGACCCTAGACAGGTCACTTACATACAAAAACCACTGTCAGAAAACCAAACTCAAGGTTAGTGCCCGTAATAATCTGCTCTCTCGCCTGACAACCACAAACTGGGGCGCTTTCCCACATGTGCTCCGGACCTCAGGACTGGCGCTCTGCTTTTTGGCTGGAGAATATGCATGCCCAGTATGGCATCGCTCTGCCCATGCCAAGCAAGTAGACGTCGCTCTCAATGACACGTGCCGGAAAATAACAGGCTGCCTGAAGCCCACTCCACTTAACATGCTTTACCCACTAGCAGGCATAGCTCCGCCATCCACCCGTAGACACATAGCTTGTGCTTCAGAAAAACAAAAACAGGAGTCTGATATTAGGCACCCTATGTTCGGATCAAACCCACCACATATCCGCTTCAAGAGCCGAAATAGTTTCCTCACAGGAACTACTTCACTGGATCAGCACCCCCGCGAAGCTCGTCTTAAATTATGGAAAAACACGCTCCTTACACCAGCCGATTACGTGGTGCCCTCCGAAGAACTCCCAGCTGGCGGTAACCTCCCGTGGCCCACGTGGAAGTCACTAAATCGACTCCGGACCCAAGTGGGCTGCTGTAAGGAAAATCTGGTGAAATGGGGATTCGCAGGAAGCGCACATTGCCAGTGCGGTGCTCCGATACAAAATATGCAACATCTTCTCTCATGCCCTAACTGCCCAAATACCTGCTCACTTCAGGATCTTTACGATGTCTCCCCTCGCGTAGTGGCAGTGG
The DNA here is from genome assembly GCA_949316475.1 of Hypomecis punctinalis. Lineage (NCBI taxonomy): Eukaryota > Metazoa > Arthropoda > Insecta > Lepidoptera > Geometridae > Hypomecis > Hypomecis punctinalis. The sequence continues at coordinate 24,235,365 of OX438804.1, forward strand.
CAAGGCACTGGGAAAAGACCTTATAAATTCTCACTTTAATATTATTTGGATCATCGACACGAAGAAGAAGAAGAATTTGAATCAATATCATTCGTCCTCTCACATCGCGCATTCAAAAGTACTCGTTTTCGTGTTTCGCGGCCCGATACCTCGTTTTAAAATAATAAAATTATGTATATTTAGCTAGTTGGCTGAAAATTTTGCATAACATTTTCAGGAACTTATTATATTGCTTGTAATGTAGGTGCTCATCGAGTGAGCGAGAGTTATCCAAATTACTGAGGCACAAAAACATAGCCCACAGTTTTAGTATTCCATAAAAGAATAGAAATATTTTATTAGTAAATACGGCTAAAACTATAATAAACTCACCTAAAATAAGACTAAAATAGAGTATTTAAATAAATATCCAGCAAGCACACGCAAGCTAGTGCAGCGTAGGACGACCACCGACTTGGTGGACTGACAGACAGACAAAACTCTTTATTTACAACCACAATAAGAAAAATAAACACTATTTACACATATACGACAAAAATATGATTATAAAGTGGCGGCCTTATCACCCATGGCGATTTTCTTCCAGGCAACCTTGCACGAATATGAACCGACAAGAACAATAAATAGTGGCCTTAAATAGATATTAATAAAGAAAACACCTATAAATAATAAACTAAATATACTTATTCAATCTAAGTTTTAAGTATACTTACATATATACGATATAATATATAAATATAATTATACATATACCTACATATATACATACCTACATACTTTATAAAATAGTAGCGAAAGGAACAAGTAGCATTATGATTTCAGATAGTGAGCTTTCACAAGTTGTTTGAAAACGTTCAATGAAGATGAACGCTTAATTTCTAAAGGTAAGTCATTCCAAAGTCTGACTGCCTCCACAGAGAAAGAAGAATCGTAGAAAGATGTTTTGTGACGATGGAAACTAAGTGTGAGATTGTCTGAAGATTTTAGGTAACGGCTCAATAGAGAGTGTCGAAAACGAAAACGCTCTCGGAGATAGGGTAGGGACGAAGGAATAAACAGGGTGCTATACAAAAGGGAAAGAATATGAGCATCCCGGCGACGTCGAATAGGGAGCCACTTGAGCTTATCGCAAAACTCTGAAACGTGGTCAAATATGACCATAATAAAGATCGCAAGAACGCGCCGGATGCAGGCCGCTTCCAACCGGCCTTATTGGAAATCCATGGGGGAAGCCTATGTCCAGCAGTGAACGTCCTACGGCTGATAGATAGATAGAAATAAATATCTATAAGATTATTGTATAATTTGTTGATTTAATATAATTTGTTCACTGTAGATCATCGAACATGATTGGCACATGACTAAAGCAAGTAGCATTGAAAGAGAGAGTCCAATACCGATCAGTCATACAGAAAGCTGTAAATAATGATGTTCAGTTCAATATTCACTAATTACACTAACCGAGCTTATACCCAAAACTTCTCCATCACAAACGGAGAAACAAGTTCTACCGCATTACACGATATTCGGAGCCCATGTGTCCCACAAATGGACACTATCCGACCTCGGGGACGAATAAAAATAATATACACGAGGATTAAGTTAATCCTATGATGAATGGGGGTCGAAACAGAGATGTATGAGTGGATGCGGCGCTAGTGCTGTGGGTAATAGCCGGGATAATTTATCTTCATATTTTGGAAGCATTACGATTCATATTTGTTAGACAGGTAATGCAATGAGATTACTACTCTGTTTTGTGGTTTTAAAGCTAGGGAGAGAGAATAGGGGTTTGTAAAGATTGCCCATTTTATGTGCTCGGGCCAGGGCCAGATAGTATCAAAACTATAGATAAGTATTGTTTAACTTTTTTATGTCTTTTTTGAATTTTTTTTACGTCGCTCTTTTGGTATTTCTTTTTCTTTTTGAGTCAATGTTTCGATTTTTTTTTCATATGAAATATATTTTAGGTATACAAAACATGATAACTTTTGGTATGTAGTAAAATACGTTGTACCTACTCTAAAAATATTTTAGATTTTAATATGCTCTTGGCTTATCGAGATTTGAAATGATAATGAAAAACGAAACATTTTTGGATCTTATGAAAAGATTACTATACATTTTTATTGATAAATATTCAAATTCGACTAGCTCTACGGTTACGCTAGCGTAGTGCTCATGTTGTGCATTAATATCCACACAATACCTAACTAGTATATACATAAAATCACTATTAGTTAACCGAAGTGAAACTGAAGGTCTGTTTTAAACACGGCGATTTTGCTTTCATCTGTGCTGATGTTGGTTTTTCTCTACAAGTCACATTGTTCAACGAATCTCGACAAAAGTTGGTACACATAATTAGTCGACGGCGATTTTTGGTAGTGATTTATATTTCCCTCAAAAAGGAGGGAAATTTACTGTGGCGTTATTTATCAGCCGATTTCGATAATACTTGGCACACTTGTTTAATATTTTAATCCAACAAGATTTTCGAGTATGAACCCAATTGAGATATAGTCTTATGAAGATTAATTTAAAGAAATGTGTCGCGAGGTCTTCTGTTCGGAGAAGTACTAGTTTATTAAGTACCTACAACAAGGTTGTGTTAAAGTTTGGAGCCCCAACTGCGAAGCTGGGTAAGTGAGACGGAAAATAGCTCTTTAAGCGAACTTAGCTCGTGCGCTCAATAATTCAAGGGCGCCCAAGTGGGGCGTAATAATTATTTCATACGAAGACAACGCAGAAGCGATACTTGAGGAAATTGCCGCCAGAAATTAGCACTTTGTTAATAAAAAATATATTAAAGTCGTTAGCAATAAAGAAATGAGTAGGCGACTAGGTTAGTAAGAGAATGTTCGCATTAAAATCGTTAAGTATTTGGTTTAAATCTGATTTTTACTGAGTACTTACTAAAGGCCAAAACACACATACGGTGGGCGCGGGTCGAGCGCGGTGCGGGTCGGGAGTACGGCGTGTCTATTTGTACCTGTTTCAATGGACGACACCACACAGAACGCGTGCGCGGGTCGGGCGCGAGGCGGGCGCGTTCTGTGTGTTGTCGTCCATTGAAACAGGTACAAATAGACACGTCGTACTCCCGACCCGCACCGCGCCCGACCCCACCCGACCCGCGCCCGCCGTGTGTGTGAACCGGCCTTTAATGTTTTTGCTAGATTTTTTAAATAAATTTAATTCTATTGGCTTTTTGACATAAATATCTAGAAACATGATCTAGAGACTTGCGTTCTATGTTAGGTACGGCTCCTTCCACGTACAAAGACGATTTTCCGTACTTCAAAAGGAAAAAACGGAACCCTTATAGGATCACTTTGTTGTCCGTCTGTCCGTCTGTGTGTATGTCAAGACTCTTTATCTCGGGAACGCGTAAATATATCGAGTTGAAATTTAAACTGTATACGTAAACCTATCAACTATTGCAGTTGGGTAAAAGAAAAGCTTCTCAGCTGCCGTATAAAAAAGTTAGAGCCGTTTATGTCGTAAAAAACGCATATTTCAACGCTTACATAAATTAAAACCTACAGGGTACTTTCCGTTGACATAGAACTATGAAATTTAGCAAGAAGCATTGTCTCAGAGTAGACATATAGGAATAAATCTGAAAACTGTACATTTTTATTTACATCACAAAAAATAGGGCCTCAAAATTCACAAAATATGGGTTCAAAATCCAAAGTGAGTAAATCGTATCTTGTAAGGTATCATATAAAATAACTTCATTAGCACATGCTGAAACATATTTTTAATTATTTTAACAATATGTTTGTACGGAACCCTCGATGTGCGAGCCTGACTCGCACTTGTCCGGTTTTTTTTCCCTATGTGAATTTACTAATCAGCAATAATGTTTATTTCATATGAATGTGTTCTACAGTAGGTTAAAACAAAAAGTATTTTTTTATTCTGTTGACAATTTGCAATTATGTTAACAATGAAATTTCTATTAATCCTACGTTTCACCATAATAATATTCTAGGCCATTTTATCTTATCGTTAACACAAAGCTAAAATAGATAAGTAATAATTAGTTATTTAAAGCACCGCTGGGAACAGAACCTTCGCATCCGGCGCAAAAGTTAAATGAACAGATTTATAACCAACATTACCATGTACTTTGTGGGAAATCTCCCAAATTTTCGGGTAAGTAATTTAAAAAATGAACTGATGTAATTATTTGACATTATTATTATTATTCAAATTGACGTTTCTTAACTTTTTGTAATTATGATATTTATTACACTATCGCATTCGTTTCTGGCTGTAATGGTAATTGTAATTTATGAAATAAATAAATAAAACTAATTCGAGAGCAAATTATTACATCTATAATTTTACTGGAAATTTTTCGATACATTAAAGATATTTTTTTGGAAATTTCTTACAAGATATTTGGACCAGAAATAAAAATTATTCTATTCGCGACCACAGTATTCTTTGTAACGATCCAGAGGGTAGAATTTGAATAAAAATACTTGAGACACCGAGGTCAAGCCTCTGAAGAAAACACATTACGACATTACCAATATCATCTCCTAGCTAGCGATCTCTTGGTCTGACAGACCTACGAGTCACGACCGTCTGTTGTGTGTACGGTCAGTACAGCCTCGAGTACCCTTGCGCGTAACAAGGGTCTACGTGATCGCAATCCTACCTACGGGTTGAATAATCCGGCACAGTGCAGCCTTGGGACTTAGTGACCCAGCTGATAATGATTCTGTCTATGTTTACATTGTTCAGTACAACCTTTGCAATATAAACCTTACCTGTGTAGTTTAATCTGTATTTCATATCTTTTATGTAGGGTTGAATTAGAAAAGCTAAACAAAGGTTTTTGGATCTAGAGAAACTAACCTGAGCTTTTAGGTTTATTTTTTTTTTAACCGATACTGTCCCTCTTCTGAGCAAAGGATAAGATAAGATAACTTTATTGATATTCATGGGACCTAATATTACAAAAAATAATATTACATAATATAGATTCTTGAACATGCTCGTCCAGTTAAACATATTTTCACATTTTTCTTAATAATGATACTAGATGCAGAAATGCAGTGTCATCCAAAAATACCACAAAATAATATTAAATTAATTGACAAAAATATACTTATTGTTAATATGTAAAACCTACCCAAAAATAATTACAAATACAAATTGCAGGCTGTATAGAGGCTAACAATTTAAAATTAAATCAATAAATTAAAATTAGGTAATAATCAATGTAATAATTCGCTGTATAGGGGCTTCGTCTCCCCCAAGATCTCCCCCATTTCTTTCAATGAGTCCCGAACACGTTTAGCCATATGATAGTATAAACAGTTTATATGACATTATAAGGTACCTAATAGAAGTTTTTTATCCGATACAAATAGCTCACATGACTACAACAATATACTACATGAATTTAAAGGAAATGAAAATTACTTTAATTCACTAATGACTAAGTGTTAGAGAGGTAGTAATCTACTTTTATGCTATCACTAGCGACCCACCCCGCTTCGACAGATGTTATTGTACATATAAACATTCCTCTTGAATCACTCTATCTACTAAAAAAACCGCATTAAATTCGTTGCGTAGTTTTAAAGATATCAGCGTACATAGGGACAGACAGACAGCGGGAAGCGACTTTGTTTTATACTGTGTAGTGATTATACTCGTCATTATGTCTAACCTTTACTCTGGTACCAACCCGAAAATCAAGAAAAGAACGACTACTCCGTGAGAAACGTTCGATGAAAGGTGTTCAATGTGATGGGTAGGTACAATAATATCCTAGAATGTGAATGTGGTCAGTTATATAAGTACTTGTATGAAGGTGCCATTAGCAATTCAGAATATTTTTCCTCTCGTTCAAATGCATATAGTTACAACAAGAAAATAAAAAGAAACAACAATATATATAAAATTTCTATAAAATGTTGGATGTCATCCATCATCCATCCATCAGCCACAGGACGTCCACTGCTGGACATAGGCCTCCCCTATGGATCTCCAATAAGACCGGTTGGAAGTGGCTTGCATCCAGCGCGATCCTGCGGTCTTAATGAGGTCATCCGTCCACCTTGTGGGTGGACGTCCTACGCTGCGCTTGCCGGTACGTGGTTTCCACTCGAGAACTTTTCGACTCCACCGGTCATCAGTCCTCCGCGCTATGTGCCCTGCCCATTGCCATTTCAACTTGCTAATCCGTTGGGCTATGTCGGTAACTTTGGTTCTTCTACGGATCTCCTCATTCCTGATTCGATCCCGCAGAGAGACTCCGAGCATAGCCCTCTCCATAGCTCGTTGGGCTACTTGGAGCTTACTAATAAGGCCCATAGTGAGAGACCACGTTTCTGTGCCATAAGTCATCACTGGCAACACACACTGGTCGAAAACTTTCGACTTGAGGCACTGAGGTATGTCGGACGAGAAGACGCTACGCAATTTTCCGAACGCTGCCCAGCCGAGTTGGATTCAGCGATTGGCCTCTTTGTTGAAGTCGGACCTACCTAACTGGACTACTTGTCCTAGGTAGACGTACGAGTCAACGACTTCAAGAACCGAGTTTCCAACATAAATCGGGGTGGGTAAAACATGGGAATTACACATGACTTTCGTCTTGTCCATGTTCATCTTAAGACCCACCTGTTGAGAAACCCGATTGAGGCCTTCGAGCATCGTGCTGAGCTCTTCCATCGATTTTGCCATGACTACTATATCGTCGGCAAACCGAAGGTGAGTAAGGTATTCGCCATTGATATTGATGCCGAATCCTTTCTATTCCAGGAACTTGAAGGCGTTCTCCAAAGTAGTCGTAAACAGTTTCGGAGAAATTACGTCTCCCTGTCTTACGCCTCTTTTTAAAGGGATCGCCTTGGAGCTCTCTTCCTGTACTCGGACTGACATAGTTAAAACATTTTTAAAATGAATTTCATGATGTGTATTACATTTCTTTGAATAAACTCAGAAACATTTAGATTCCAAATGTTGAGACTCAAAACGTATTTTATTTCCTATTTAAAAAACGAAGTCACGAGAAACGGCTCATAGCCAATAAGATACATTGTTTCAATAAAACTATAAATCTTTTTCCTTACATACGGCGGCACTCTTTCTATAAATTGACAACGGGCCGAATTTGTGAACGCCATCTTTCGGCGCGGACCCTTGTAACTCTCGGGCAGATTCACGAGTTTTCAAATGGACGATTTAGCTGTTTTGCAATTTTCCCGGATCGTATGTTGAGCTTATACGTTATTGCTTTAGAAAAAACAGTTTAGCTACTAAAAAGTAAGTTCGTAGAGGCCGGGTATCAGAGTTATTAGTAGACTGCCTCGGTGGCTCAGTGGTTAGTCACCCTGACTTCTGGATCAAAGAGGCGTGGGTTCGATCCCCACCCAGGGCAAATATTTATGTGATGAACATAGGTGTTTGCTGTGTGTCTGGGTGTTATTTAGTTACTATCTATATAAGTATGTATTTAAAAAATAAGTCTAGGTAGTATATCAGTCTCTGTCAGCCATATCACAAGCTTTGCTTAGTTTGGGGTCAGAGGCCGTGTGTGAGATGCATGTTGTATCAAAATTGATACGACGACTTTAACCCATTCTAAAACCTTATTTGTTTAGGTTACCTTTGGCTAAGATGTGTATTTGGCAAGAAATGTGTATAAGTAGTATATCAGTATCTGGCAGCCATGTCACAAGCTTTGCTTAGTTAGCTCTGTCAATGGTAGTACAACTAAAAGTAATTGATACTTGGTAGATAACAATTTAGTTTTTATCAGTGGACTCGCGTCTATCAAGTAGTCGGTACCTTGGCTACTGATTAAAATCTTATTATTAGTTCACCGTAACGTCACGACGGTTCTAATAATCTTCGCCGAAAACTCTGGTCAATACAAACAAAACTGGTACTTCCACGTCGGTTCTACAAACGCATCGGAACTTAAGGCTAAATAAGAAATTGTTTTTTAAATAACAATTTAAGACGACTGTGAATTGACCACTGTTTTCGCAGCTCTAGAAGATTTTGGTACATTGTTTGATAGAATTTACATTCCGCGAGAAAACCCTTTTAACCCCTGGAACTGTAATGAAATGTTATGTTTTTGATGTTAATTGCTTACGCAAAAAATATTGCTCGTTCGTATGTCTTATTTTTTTTAGAATCGTTAATATTTTTTTAATTAAAATCATTTAAAAACTGTAAAACTCAAATGTTTAACCCTAGCGATTGGAGTGCTGATTACATGAAACAAGTAAAAGTTTACTTTTTTTATGGCCAAGTTCGCGTTTCACAATCACCTTAAAATATGTATTTATGTTTACATTTTAAAATACTACTTACTAATATATTTTTAATATCAACTTAAACCGCGAAATAAACAATTTGAACTATGAAATAAAAATACCCAAATAATTAATGTTGTGTACGGTTTAGTACCATAATAAACAGTGGTAATAATAATCTTCGTCGGGAACTCCGTCGAACACAACATTTCAATTAAAGTGGCCAACAACAAACTAACTAAGAGCAGCGGAAGCATCGCCGGCGAATTCGGGGTCAATACAAACAAAACGTCCACGCCCGTTCTACGAACGCAACGGAACTTTACGGTAAATAGGAAATTGTTTATTGAATTAGAATTATAGTTAAGTCATTGATTAAATACGCTTGCAAAAGCTTGAAGTACCGTGCAATTATCCCAGCAATATCGCCTTGACTGCCTCGGTGGCTCAGTGGTTAGTGACCCTAACTTCTGGGTCAAAGAGGCGTGGGTTCGATCCCCACCCAGGGCAAATATTTATGTGATGAACATAAGTGTTTGCTCTGTGTCTGAGTGTTATTTAGTTACTATCTATATAAGTATGTGTTTAAAAAATAAGTCTAGGTAGTATATCAGTCTCTGGTAGCCATATCACAAGCTTCGTTTAGTTTGGGGTCAGAGGCCGTGTGTAAGATGTCCCAAAATATTTATTTATTTATATTGGACCGTTATTTGTTAAATTAAACAACTTTATATCTGACTACAACTAAATGCTTCAATATCTCGGGTGATATCCGTGTTTTTAGGGTACCGCACCCAAAGGGTAAAAACGGGACCCTATTGCTAAGACTCCGCTGTCCGTCCGTCTGTCCGTCTGTCTGTCACCAGGCTGTATCTCATCAACCGTGATAGCTAGACAGTTGAAATTTTCACAGATGCTGTATTTCTGTTGCCGCTTTAACAAAACAACAAATACTTAAAACAAAGTAAAATAATTTAAATATTAATTAATTAAAAAATATATAATTTAAAACAAAGTTAAATATTTAAGGGGGGCTCCCATACAACAAACCTGTATTTTTATCGTTTTTCGGTCGATATTAATAACGGTAACAGGTATACGCTTGAAATATTCACAGAATATATAATTGTAAGTTTACTTCAGTAATTAAATATTAAATTAAAATGAAATAAATATTTAAGTGGGGCTCCCATACAGTACGGAACCCTTCGTGCGCAAGTTCTACTTGCACTTGACCGATTATTTTACTGCCACGAGGCACGTAAGCTTCCTTTATATTTTGTTATTTAGTATTACACATTAATAAATAGTAGGTGTACAAGTTGGAGAGCTGACACTGACATTAATCAAATATTTTTTGACCTTCTGTTTCAAAGCATTTATAATAATTATTTAGAATTTAATTTACATAGCTATGAATATCTGAAACAACATTTTGGAGCAACCTGTATTTAAACAGTGATTCGAGCTATTTTAATTTTTAACTGACGAAACCGAGGAGGTCTACAAGTCGACGCGTTTTTTTATGTTTGACCTCGCATAACTTTTTACAGAGTGGTCCTATTTTGATTATTTTTTTTTCGTAAATTACACGTTATAGATGGTCTCATTTAAATGTCATTGAAATCTGCTCATCTATTTTTAATAAATCAACAGTATTATGAAACTAGAACGATCCGTGCAAACTATACGAATTCTGTACATGGTTATGCCATATTTTGGGAAAAATAATTATTTTTATGAAAAATCTAACATCAAAATAGCATGAATGGAATCCTTATAAAGTTCGAAAAACCTAATTACTTCCGTTATTATTTCAGTATTTAATTAATTTCTTAAATTTAAGTTTAAGTTTTTTTTTATAATATATAACAATAAAAAAATATATTATAAAATAACTTAAACTTAGAGTGCCGCCGCACCGGCAGCGGGGTGGGGCCCAAGCTACTTTCCGTTATTTATTATTAAGTATTTTCAAAAATTCAGTTTTTTTACTAAGGGATTTCTTTCTTAGCATTTATAATTGTGGGTCAAACTAATGTCGGCGTCAGTTATTCACCCTGTATAGCTATTATGCTTAGTCCATTTTAATGCTATTAAACAGTTAACGTTTAATCGTTTTTAAACTAATTCAATTGCACTGCTCACTGTTACTAGTGTGCCATGTAAGCCAGTCATTAAGTGGATGTATTTGCAATTGAGTACTCGCCGTCTCATGTTTGTATTGTACCCGTATTTCGAAGTGGAAACTCTGAGCAACTCCTTCGTATATGACTTTAGACGTATGCGAACTACTCGTTTTCAATACAGTTTCACTGTACTACGGGAGCTTCTTGCTTGTGTGAGTTCGATTTTACTTCTGGTAAAAGTTAAAGTTGCTACGTTTTATGTACACATTTTGACTGATTCAGTACTTTGGTATAGGATGAATGTACCTACAAAAACAAATTAATAGCTCTGTACTTTACTCAGTTCTTTTTGCGATAAACAGCCTGGATTTAATATAAACATAATGTGGCAATATAAGCACTATAAAAATAAAATAGCTCGCTACTTGGCGTCATACTTATTTGAGTCAATGACGTGAGAGCAATTGTGAGCCATGCGTTGATGAGATTGATCTGAAGTAGGGAACGATGGTATTTTTTTTTACCACAGAAATTTCTTTATTGATACCACCACGCCTCGAAGGCAGTCGGGTGGTTATGTGGGAGTCCCGCCGACTAGACGGTATACCCACCAAAAACCCTGCGCCTGGTGTCGGAGCTAAAGGCACGCTTCCGCACTCCTCCGCGGCACCCGACAGCGCTGGCTCAATTCGTGCCCCACCACAAGCTTGCGCTCTCCTCAATGATGATGTATCCGAGCACAAGATACGTCGCTATCCACCACTCGGAACCAACCAGCACTGGGCGTCGGGCAGCACCCGTCTCCGACAGCCCAGGTCCCGATGCAACGGGTCAATTTAAGTCCTCCGCGCCTGCTACTACGGCTGCAAAGGATAGGGAGAACGGCCGACGAGATACCGACACTCCTCTAGAGAACAATGGCACTTACTAGAAATAGAAAACCAGCAATGAGTCGATGAGGGCTACTGACGATGAGATTAATTATATAATTTACCAAGAACCAACAAAGTTATAGCATGAAAAACTGCACTTTCTTCGTAAATTTATAAAAGTTTACGTATCAAATTTTGTCACAATTTGGTGTTGGCCATGCAAATCAAGACATTGCGCCTTATGTGTTTAATCTTAAGGAAATTTTGCTGAAAACATTTTAATTAAAATCGAAATACACAAATTCTTGCATACTTCGTATTGACGGTTGAATGACATGCAAATATTGGTGCTTCCTAAGGCGGGCTTGATAAAATAACTACAAAACCTAAGTATAGTAGATGCACCAATTCTGGCCACTGTCCCGGTTTTGGTCATTTGATATCAAAATTATCGCATAAATATAATTATTATAAACAATATCAACACTAGGTATAAATATTGTTTGTGCAAATGTGAAAGCTCGATAATTTCTTCAAAAATATAATTTTTACATTAAATTAAATAATCTACACAATAATTAAAATTCAAAGTGGCCAAATATGACACTAAGATGCCACTATGGCACTACTGATGCATCTACCCTTACTTACAAAGTATTGTATTTAATACAACCAAAGCAAACCTCACAACCTGCTGAGTTTCAAAATTTGTCAAGCGGATAAACCTAAAGGCATCCCTTGTACCGTCATCCCTCGCCAAACTAAAGATAAACATCAGAAAGACTTTATTAGGCGAGATAGCTGTTAGGCACACGGCGTCCTCTCAAGGGGATACTTGTTATAAATTAAGAAGACCCCCACTCGTTCCGCCTTATCTTTATTAGGGTCCCAGCTACTCGCGGAATTAAGTAATCACATAACACGCTAGAGAAATTGATTGAGATTTTGTTCGGAAAAATTACCGTTGTTCTTTGGAGATAAGCTTGAGATTTAATGACGGTGGATACGTCTTTTTGTTGCGGAGCGTTTTGTGGTAGGTGTGATACAGATTAATGGGTAGTGAAATGGCGCCACTTTACAAGGGTTTTGGTGGTCCAGTGGCTATTGAGGAAATGTAGTTGAATTTGTGTAAAATGCTGTCGAAAATGTTAATCCTATATTGCATCCGTTTTGGGCCTTATCGTAAGAATAAAGGATACGTATTTTTTTTGTTTTTTTTTTTTTATTTATAAATGTACGCATTGGAAACAGTTTAGACTAAGACGCCTTCAAATCTACCGCAACGTGCAGCGCTGCACACTGCAGAAGATTTGAATGGGCCCTTAAAATTAAAGTTACTTACAATATATAGTTCAAATATAAATAATATAATTACAGGCATATAGCGATATTACTGTAACGTAAATTATTTTTTGTAAGAAAAACCTTAAATTATATTTGTACCTATGTGCTTTCTGATGTGTGAATAAATCTCACCTTTGTAATATAATTTTAGTATGGGTGATCGCGAGTGGCATTTCCCAGCTGAATGAAATAATAGTATAATAATTAAGTTATTTATTTTTTCGTTAAACTAAAATACTTAAAATTATTGTAGTTGATTTATTTCTAAAATTAACATATTGTTTCAGTTTATAATGAACATGAAGAGGCACAGCATAGGAGCTAGCAGTGCAAGCTTCTGTAAGTACTGTACCGGTCTTTTATTCCACTGCTAAATACTACATACAACTAAATAATAAAGTAGTATTTTGCAAATCATTTACAATTATTTCAACCAAGAAACAAATTATAATAAATAATTATTATTTTTCGCAAAAAATCGCAACACCGACTTCCACTATGTACAGAATTCGCATAGTTTGCACAAATCGATGTGACATCCATGTACATTATTGTTGATTTATTAAAAATGGCTTAGCCGATTTTGATAAAATTGAAATAAAACTACCTCGGAAGTACAGACCGTTTCAGTCACGAAGTCGCGCCCCTCCACAGTAAATTATTGGTTTGCATTTATACGCGTAGAACTCGTTTGTACATAACATCTTAGTGTGCGTGTAGTGGCTAATAGTACAAACAGTGAAAAAAAAAAATAAGATCACTTAGGTTAAAGGGTTACACTGTCGTAAAACTACATTCAATAAATATGAAGGGGCGCGCCTTCGTGAGTGAACAGATCTATATACTCTTTCGAACAAAAGAAAGATAAATTTTTAAATCTGTCGGTATGTTGGCGAAATATCGATGAAAAATCGCAAAAAATACATACAGACGAACAGAGTAGGTACTTCCTCTTTTTTGGAATTCGGTAATCATAATACGATACTGGGGCGGACAATGTCTTCCAAATACTTCCTGCTGCAGCACACTTCCAAGAGCACTTAAGTATCGGTTATTTAGATTATGTAAATGTTGTCGGAGAAGTTTCAACGAAACTTGCAAGTTGTGTACGTGAGGCGTTTATCGTCGGCTTCTTTGAAAGTATAATAGTTTGAGAGCTAACCAAGTTGAAAACTTGATATGGACACCTATTTCACTAAAGTTTTCTTTGCAACAAGACTGACGAAGGAGTTTTGGCAGTGGCGCTGGAAAACCTTGTTGCCGCATAATAGTATTTTTCGAAAAATCTCTCTTTAGTTTATGTTATAAATATGTATATCATTTAGCAAATTAATTTTATAACATATTTGCTCGTAAAGTGGCTGTAATTACACCAATTTCAATATTGTAATGTAAGTATTTCATTACGCACTTGTGCGTTATTGCAATGTAAAACGCACGAGTTTTTTTAAATAAAGTAACATGCACGGTTTTATGGTGCTCCGTCTAAAAATGAACGATACTTTTTAAAATCTTAGCAAGGAGTTTTTATGTCAGAAAAGTGGTCAATATTCTGGCAACGTAACAATCACTTTTATAAAATTTGTTCAAATTTCTATAACTGCTTTAACAAGTAATTAAAGATTTATTCGTTTCAAAAAGTCAGAGTTTTATTAATTTCCCCGCAAATATGTTATAAAACGTCGTATGACATACGTGCGCTTTGAAAATTACAGCCTCTGCTTCCTTATAGCAATATCGCCTTGGCTGTAATTTTCAACTTACCGCACTTATATCAGCTGATATGAAGCTGATAAAACTTACTACAGCAAATATTTAATGTGACTAAATAAGTTCTACTAAAACTGTTTAAAATTAGTTCACTCTGATTTAGCCGGACAATCTTTTTCGATCTGAAAGTAGATGAAGAGCGACAGAGCGTATTGTACTATTTGGGTAGATTTCTGTAAGGTGCGATAATGTCATACCGTGCAGTTATCTTAAATCTTTGCCGCTGTGACATTTGCCATGATTAATTTTGCATTTTGTGATAAACATTTCAAAATATGTTGCGAACGCAGGACTTGAACCAGCTACTTTCGGATCACCGGCCCGACACGAACTGAACTAGTTCGACTCCTGACGCCCGCGCCAAAATAGTGAAACGTTTATAATTCTACCAACTTATTGAGTTGCCGGCGCCACCTGTGATATATGTATTGTCATCATCATCAGTCATACGTAAGTCGTAACCCTTTCTAATACACATATTTACAAAAGGTTTGGCTTACACTACCAAACTACCAGAGATCGACAAATGTAGAAGCCTGTCCGTTGCAGCAAATAATGTGTATTTTTATTTACCAATTAAAAATATATTTACATAGATGCATACCTAATACTTATCCTACTAATATAATAAATCTGAAAAGTTTGTTCGTTTGTTTGTTTGTTTGTTTGTTCTTCTTTCACGCAGCAATGGATCAACGGATTGACTTGATTTTTGACATGGATATAGTTCAAAGGCCGGAAAGTGACATAGGCTACTTTATATCCAAAAAAAAAAGTTCTTGTGGGATAACCCAGAATTGAGAATACCACACGGGCGGAGCCGCGGGCAAAAGCTAGTTTATAATATATTAAAATGTAGTTACAATTTGAAAGTAACATTGTCAATTACACATCCAAAAAAATGATCTTAGAGTTTAAATGCCTATGTTGTATCTTTTAAATAAATACACAAACTACATTTAGTTTCATGAGTGTCATGAAGCTGAATATATTAACAAGTCTATATACTTATGGCTCATTAGATTTATACGTTGTACGTTTGCCACTCAATAAAGATTTTCATACGATGAATGCAACGTAAACGGAAAACTACCAGAAATCGACAGATACAGAAGCCCATCCGTTAACACGTACCGAAAACTACCAGAGTTCGACACATGTAGAAGCCCATCCGTTGCAACGTACGGAAAACTACCTCAAATGAATAATGACCGACTGGAACTCGATTCAATCGGTTCACTATTGTCGTTTTTGCACGACCCATCTGCGAATCTTTTATTAACTGCGCTCAATAGTAATAAATTGAAAGGGAGTGTAAAATTTCAATTAATTTAATTAGTCGTGTGAATGCTACGCAATTTTACAATGGAATGATTAAATTAGTCCCGCGCGTCGGTGGTGGAAAGGCGGGATTATTTACTGATCGAAAATATTCAGTAGTTTTTTTAAAAAGTTTAACGAAGTATGTTGTACTTGTGTATGTGTACACTTGGTAAAGTTTTAAAAGCAAATAATACATTCTTACGTAATACGTCACGGCCTTGTGAGGAAACCAGCATGGGTCCGGGAAATATGTTGATTGGTTTCATGGAACTGCTACTAGACCAGGCTGCTTAGAGAGCTTCTTCACTTCTAGTGGTCCCAATGCTCCTCAAAAGAAAGCTTATTTGGCAATTGAATCGACTATTAAAATTATATTAAATACGAAGAGTAATTAAGCTACTTTAGCTTAACTCAAAAGTATACCTTTTTTCGAAATGATATCAATTTGGCTCAAAGTTTTTGACGATCTTGAAGATATTATGTTAGGTTTGCAAATGTGGGTCGCATTTTGTGTCGTACTCCAGCACAATGAGTGAGCACAGCTAAAACTTTTTGTAATTAAAAAAGTATATTTTTACATTTACTTAATTCATAATAGAATAGAATAACTTTTTTTAAATTTTCTTATATAGCGTTATTTTTAATCAATTAGCATCCTGTTAGGGCTTATTCTGTACATCAAAACTAACAACTTTTGTTCTGTGACTTTTGTCAAAACTCAAAAAGAAAAATCAGATGTTCCGTACATTTTGTCGATATTATGTCATATTTTTCTATGGAACTACAACTTTTTTTTGAGAATTAATAAAAGTCGTAGAACAAAAATGGTTAGTTTTGATGTACAGAATAAGCCCCTGAAAGGATGCTAATTGATTAGAAATAACCCTGTAAATAAAAGTCTGAACAGACAAACAATTAAAGCGCAACTAATTACCTAAACACTCCAGCTTATAAAACATAAGTTCCTGAATAATTTTACCACCGCTATTAAATATTCATCCCCATATTTAAAACCATAACAGAGCTAACTAAAAATAGAGTCGCATTAAATAAAACTGACAGAGATTTCGGTACAACAGCGCTTTATGCAAATCACAACTATTGTTTTGGTGATTTATTCCATACATGCGACCGCGGACATTACTTAACCCGCTCGTAAAAACTGCTCCAGATTACGCGACCAGCACTTTGCGACATAAATAGCCGCAATATTCTAAGCTAAGCGAATGTTGCATTACTTGTTTAGACCGGAGACATTAGCAAATACGACAGGAACGAGTGTGATTCTCAAATACCCCATTCACAAACACATAAATTAGTGATTTAGACTAAGCGTTAACATTTTACTGCATAAATTGCAGAGAAAAAAAATTGGGTACAAATATACTATTTTTTGTAGCTAGTAAGTCCGCGTTTGACCACCAATTCACTCGATAGAAAACGACGTAGTGGAAGACGAAGAACGCAAACTCAAAAAAGTTGCTTTCACTCTGATCTAATCTTAGTTACTTGGGCAATCCCAAAAAAATCATTCTACGATGATATTAGAAAAACACTGAAAAATCAATCAGTCAAAGATTTTTTTCAATATAACTCCATCAAAATCGTACTTACTACTAATATTATAATTCAGAAAAGTTTGTTGGTTTGTTCCTCTTTAACGCAGCAACACAACAACGGATTGACTTGATTTTTGGCATGCATATAGTTCAAGGGCCGTAAAGTACTTTTTATCCCGAAAAAATAAAAGGTTCCTGTGGCATAGCACAAAAGTTAAATACCACGCGGGCGGAGCCGCGGGCAAAAACTAGTAGGTTATATTTATTCATTTCGCAAAATAAATGCATGAATGTATGTTGCGACCTATGATGACTTACTTTTATAATATGCTCGTAAGCGTCTCACGCTTAATCTCTATGGTGATGGGAAAACCGAGGACTTGATGCAGTAGAAACACCATTATTATCTACTATAATACTTTGCAGATTTATTTCTTACAATACAGTGTTTTTTAAGCTTTTAAAAATAAGTAATCTATACTTTTTCTTCTCTCCCACAGCTCGACCAGAATAGTTTTAAAAATCCGTGCGAGTTTCTGATCATAACTTCTTTTTAAAATTTACTTGTTATGCTTGACGACTTCCTCTGTAATAGCCAACCACGGCTCGTTTCCTGCTGCATTTATTTTTGAAAAGTCTGTGGTTAATTATCGTCTTCCAACTGTCGTGTTCATTCAAAAACCAGAATTTAAAATAAGCAATTTTTGCCCAAAACCCAACAATGGTTTAGTACTTACCTAATTTCATATGATTTTTATAACTGGCCTATTAAGTAGGTACTTATACTTATCAATCAAATAACATTTTCTTTGCGCCGCCGCAACTTAACACATAAGATAAACAACATACGAAGAAATTCCATGAAAACAGGTAATAAAATATCATTTTCTTCTCTATTGGAACTATAAAATAATTTTCTTCGTAGAAATCCCTTCTTCCTCGTGCAGTAATTAGTTCTCTTTGAGTTATTAGATACTCCGTTAATTAATGATATTGCCGGTGCTGAATGCCGGGATACATTTGTACAAATAGATTTCATGACCAACCGCTACTTTGTAATTCTTCATACTTTCTTAGTAATGTGAAATGTGGAGTGAATGACTTATAGTTACTTTTACATACTAATAAATAAATAGGTATTTTTATACAGGGTTATTATTATTAGGCTAAGTCGACCTATTCCCATCAAGCGTGTGTAGTTTACTACGTTTCTGACTGATTTGACTATGAAACACTATATCCTAAATTTCACAGTTTTTGAGATATTTGAATCCAAATACATAAAAATCAAATAAAAATAATAATACGACTTACACGTTTCAAAATATCTGAGCTGATAGCCGAAAATTGGTAATTTTATATATATTAATTTCAAATATCTGTTTTTTTTTAATTTAGTATAGTGTATTATAGTCAAATTCGTCAGAAACAAAGTAAACTACACACCCTTAACGGGAATAGGTTGACTTACCCTGTAACCCTGTATATGAGATCCGTTGTGGGACATTCGTGGATTGGAGGTGACTGCTCCGGGGGCTCAGTGGTTACTGACCCTGGCATCAGGATCAATGAGGCGTGAGCTCGATTCCCATCCAGAGCAAGCATTTATGTGATGATGTGGTGTTTGCTCTGTGCATCTAGGTGTTATTTAGGTACTATCTATATAAGTATGTATTTAAAATATGTATATGTAGTATATCAGTTTCTGGCGCAAGCTTTGCTTAGTTTGGGGTCAGAGACCGTGTGCAAGATGTCCCCTAATATTTATTTATTTTTTGGTACTCGCCCAAAACAAGAAACAATTAAACAAGGGAGAGTAAACCTATACCTACACACTAACGGGTCGATACGATGATGATAAGGATGATTATATCGTTAATTTACGAATCAGGGTTTAGCAAGAGCAATATTTAGAGATGACGATTAGAAGTACAAATATCGTACAAAATTTATACCTAGATAAAGCATTTTTTGACTGAAAATGCCGGAAGTTCACTCAAAAATATAGACAGATGGCCTAATTAACATCGCAATAACAATGGATGCAACCGCATCCAATGAAATGATGACCTACCAATACCTCAATTAATCTGCAACTCCATTAGGACATCTACTGCTGAACATAGGCCTCTCCTGTGGATCTCCAATTATACCGGTTTGTTACAGTTTTCATGAGGCCGTTAGTCCTCACCTTGAGGGTGGACGACTGGACATCCTATACGCTTCGTTTGCCGGTACGTGGAAATGTCAATGATAATAACAAGTATTTTATTTTAATTCTATGATAACTCACTCTCAGGTGTCTAGTCTCCATTGAGACTAGACACCATTTTACAAATCAAGTACTTGACCGTGGATCGAGTAGATACAAGTGCTTGAAAGCACTCCAAGCGTCTGAGAAACAGATTTCTCTTCTCTATAGGGATTATTTTATTTTTAAGTCCCAACGCAAAAAAGTGTAAGTTTACACGTATGTCGTCGCTTTGGAGGTAAAGAGAGCTAGCCCACAAAATCAAGTTTTGAGATAATGAGCAATTAAGGGACAAGGGTCAACTACAAAATATATTTTTATGATATCTTCTAAACCATTGGTCCATTTGATGAAAGTTGAGTCGTATCAGAAAAATAGGCTTATTGAATCCTCCTTTAAATATAATAATTGTTAATTATCTTTGTAATTAATTTTACTAAAAATGTGTGTTCACCACCAAAGCGACGACGTGTTTGTTGCATCGTAGTTTGTAAATGGGCTGTTTTTATTTAATTTGAAACAAAAATTCACTGCAATTATTTTTGTAAAAAGACCTAGTTTCTAAAAAATAAGGTCTAAGTCTTAATTTCTTAAATTTTATACATAGAGACATATTAAAGGTGGAAAAATGTTACGCGTATAGACTGCTTTTTATCCAGGAAAAATATAAAGATCCTGTGGTAAAGCTAGGAATCTTATATTATATTCCAAATAACTATAACTATTATAACTAGGTATTTGTCACGTCAATACGAGTGCAAGTAATAAACACTTCAAATTATTATCAGCAACTCTAACCAAAGCAAGTATCACTAAAAACACCAACCGAGATCAAAGACAGCTACTTTGTTAAAAGGTCAATCGGTCTTCAAAGTTACTACCGCCTTTTACTACGTGTTTACCTACATTAGTTGGTACAGTTTCTAGAACTTACTCCCAACGACCCCCACTAAAACAGCCCTTACTGGGGGACGTTAGGACATAGTATTATTTTTTGGTGCCAACGGCCGCCAGTGGCCGGCCATTCAAAAATATTGGTCTAAACGTCCCCCACTAAAATATCTTGTAGAATAATATTTTTTTACATCAATTATGAAGTTAAATAAAATAAATCATAACTTAGGAATCCTTAGTAAAAGTCGAAATCAAAAATTCAACTTTGTAAACTGGGTGTATCTTTAGTTGATGGACAGCTGTAAGCAGGAAGTAGTCAAACGCAAACCATATATTTAGTAAAATAACTAAAAACTTCATATTTGACGTAAAAAAAAACCTTATCGCAAACGAAATCTTAATGGAAGACGTTAAGACGATTTTGAAGTGCCAACTTGTTCATACAAAAAAATAAGGTGTAAATATCTACCCCTAAATATTTTGATGTAATCAGCACTTCGATCGCTAGGCTTATGCGTCTTAGGTGATACATTTTGGCTGAAAAGTATGTTGAAGTAAAAACCTTCCTGAAAAAATAAGACTATAAGTACATGAACTACAAAGTACAAACTTTCCTGATAAAACTAGATTGACAATTTAAGGGATGAAAAGAGTTTTCTACCGGAACGTAAAATCTATGAGGTTTCGCGAATTTTCTTGATGTTATTCAGAAAACATGAAAACACTGTTCGATTTATGATCCTCTTAAGACCAATATTTTTAAATTATCATTAACCCGTACTGGCGGCCGTTGGCACAAAAAATAATACGTTGTCCTAACGTCCCCCAGTGCGTTTTAGTGGAGGTCGGTGGGAGTAAGCCTACGCCTACATGTTCACAGTAAGTAACTACTACGTCACTGCTACTACTGCGTTGAGTCCAGAGGCGATAACTAATTTTATGACGTCATGAGCTGCGACTGTGGCAGTTTAGTTGCAGATATGACGTCATTGCAACAGGGAAAGTATAACACGTATAAGATTTTAGCAAGTGACGTCCTAATTTATATCTTATTATATCGTATCATCATAGCTTTATTAAGTTTTTCATAAAGAGAGACAGTTATAAGTTAAACATATTATGTGTTTTTTATACATATTTAGTATATATTATTTATTTATTTTTTGGATTTCGCTATCTTACCATTCAAATCTAATGAAATCCGATTATTTCAATATGTTTGCTTTTTCGAGATTTATTCGATAGTGTAAAATGTATAAATGATTATAATAATGACTACCTTGTTAATCACAGATAAATTCTGTGTTGTTAATTTTAATTTCCAAATCCCGAAGAATTAAAAAGGTGTAGATATTTATTATAATAATTCATACAATGGAATCAATACGAAAATCGCAAATTACTATTATTTACAAAAACTTCATTGACTTTCGAGAACAAGAAATTCATAATACGGCTCTACCTAGCTAGTTTTAAATTTTACACGTATTGGATCTAAAACTTTACTGCTTTCCTAAAGACACAAAACTCAAACAACAAGTTTAAACAAATGTAGAAATAGACAGTACAATACAGCAACGAATAAGCGACGTCGCTTTGAAACATCGTATCAATTAAACATGTTCAACAAGGGAGCCTGATTCATTGCACTCAAATAACAGTTTTGCAAACTATTCGGGAACTAATGCCACTATATCGAGCTCGGCTTTGTATTGTTTACTGGCATATTTCAACTTGTACGGCGATTGTTTTAGAATTGTAGAGCAATAATGGTGATTGACACAAAAGTAGACGTTGATAGTGTTGTTAAAATTAGTTCCGTGAATGTTCATTTGCAAAGTCCTGTTCGAGTGAAATTGTTCAAGGATAATTTTGAATGACAGAGTGGCGGCAATTTGCGAATTATTGTTTTCAATGCATTTATTTATTTGCTTTTATGGGTTACAAAGTTGTTGCACAATACAGAAGTTCGCCATAATCTACCTTTCGGCATGCAAATAAACATATCTACTTACAAGAACACATACGTCCAGCTAAGTACACATTAAATCATTACAGTTCATCCATTATTCAGCAACATGCACGTTATTATCGATAATAATCGTAACGACTTCAAAAGAATTCTAGAATTTACAAAATATAAGTCGAATCCATAAAAGGATCCGCATCAGTTATGGTGATTCAATGTGGTAATGATTTTATACCATCTGACCCACCAATGCTTCAGTGTGGCGTGGCGTGGGTTAAGCGGGCGAGGAGATAAATTGCAACGTCACGAACAATCAGTTTATTTCACAGATTACGTATGACTACAATTATAGAGAAAACTTTAAGCGAAGGACATGGCGTTCCGAATTTTACTGAAACTGAATTTTACGTTTTTACTTCTAACTCTTTTTCTATGCTCTATAACCAAGTAGAAATTATTATGTTAGTAAAAATTATTATTGATTAAAAATAGTTTGAAGATCACACAAAATAGATACAATCAAATAGGCCGGATGGCTAGCCCTGGAGTCAGAGTTTTTAGGCCGCCTGACGGCCTCTGACATAGCCAAACGGTTAAAACAACCAAGACCTTGCCGTTTAAAATACATTAGCAATTTTGTCATGACTGAAACTACAGTAGCTTCATTTGCAGACGTTGACAGCTTTGTTGGCAGAGGAATTTAATGAATATAAAGTGAAATAACGCCTTAATGAGATTAAATCTGATTTAGTTGTCGTATTATAAATGCCCTGATCCCGCTGGCCGGGCAGGAGCTCGTGTTTATTAAGCGAGCTACAATGGGAGAAAATCGCGGATTAACTCGTCTCTACCGCTCTATAGATGCAGTAAGGTTCTAGTCCCTGATGTTTTCATACTATTATTATATATATTACAGAAAAAAAAAACAACATCAAAATCGATTCAGCCGTTTCAAACTTATAAGCTTCTTTGTTAGCTGCGGCGGTATCCTATTGTAGTAAGGGATTTAAAAAAACAGAAAACAATTTTCTTTTCATGAAATGTACCCTATTTTCTAAGATGGCGGCTGGGATAAGGGTGGTAACCCCGCAAACTGGATCTAATTTTGCATTTACTCCTACTTGATATTTAAAAAGTAAAATTACGTCCGCTGAGCAATGCATGCTAAGCCTAAAAATCCGGACAAGTGCGAGTCAGGCTCGCACACCGAGAGTTCCGTACAAATCCAGAAAATTTCACAAAATTGGGAAGTAAGTTGTTAAAATCTCTATACTATAATCATCAACAAAAAAAATATTTTTTCCACTTTTCTCGTCATTCATCGAAAATTTCAAATTGTTAAAATAATTATAAACCAGTTTTACCATGTTAATAAAGCTCTTTTATAAGATACCTACATGATACGATTTACTCACTGAATTTTGAACTCATATATAAAAAAATAGGGCCTAACCCTATTTTTTGAGTTTTAATTAAAAATGTACAATTTTCAGATTAATTTCTATTTGTGTGCTCTGAGACAATGTTTCTTGCTAAATTTCATAGTTCTATGTCAACGGGAAGTACCCTGTAGGTTTTGATTCTTGTAAGTGTCAAAATATGCGGTTTTTTACGACATAAACGACTCTACCTTTTTGATACGAAAACCGAGAAGTTTTTATTTTACACAAGAGACCATAGACGTGTATATCTGTACAGTTAAATTTCAACTTGATATCTTCACGTGTTTCCGAGATAAAGAGTCTTGATATACGGACAGACGGACAACAAAGTGATCCTATAAGTGTTACATTTTTTCCTTTTGAGGTACGGAACCCTAAAAATGTTCATTTCAATAGACTGTAAGTAATTTTACAAAATACCTTAAATTACAGTCATATATTATTACATTGTCCACACATATACACATTTCCTTCAATATTCCATACCAATATAGGAGGGATTCTCAATGTTTGTCACTGGCCGACGAGTGCAAACAAAGAAAAGAAAATGCTCTGCTGCAAACTTACTGCAAACAGTTGGACATACTTTGGTATTTATTTTTGCAGGCCAGCAAAATCACTTTATTTTATTCAACAAGGAAAAGATCACTTAGAAATACTATTATGTACACAAAAAAGACACTTTTGTAAAGCAATAAAACGCTCTTTATCACAGAACAGCAGAATTTTTGTGCTCTTTATATTACAGAAAGTATTAGGCTTTGATGTTATCCTAATTTTAATTAACATTTCTGAGATATGTATGTTAATGCAGAAACGTATCTAGAGTAAGTACTATTTTCAAAGTAAAAGCAAAATCTTTGCCAAGCAATAGAAATCACCAGATAAACTGGACAGAGGCAGACAGGCTTCAGAATCTCAACACGAAAATAGAATTTAATCCTCTATATTCGCAATCGCTGGACGCAACACAGAGAATAAGGGTATTCTTACACTTAACCAAGCTAAACTATGGTCGTCGTCGTCGCTCCAGCTATTGGACGTCCACTGCTTGACATAGGCCTCCCTTATAGATCTATGATATTTCGCACAAAGCTCAAGTGGCTTCCTATTTGCCTTCGTCGGAATGCTCACATCCTCTCCCTTCTTTATAATTTTCTATCTAACCCTTCTAGCCCTAACTATCTTAAAGAGCGTTTTACCTATTGCCATACATCCCACTTCATCCCTGATGACTCCTTCCGCTGAAACTACCTTTTACGGCAAATTCTTTTCATTTCAAGCAGTCCAATTGTGGAATCCTCTACCCATTTCCATTAAATGTGCCCCGTCCATAACTGTTTTCAAAGAGGAAGTTACGAGTATATCTATCACAATCTTTAAATCGTTCTTAGTTTTTGGGTAGTATATTAATTTGTTTGCTTTTTTTGCATTTGTTTTTTTTATTTTATTTTGTTTTACTTTTAAAGTGTCCTCTAAATTAGCACACGTCGTCGTATTTTCTTTTTTCCTATCTCTTTCCATCCTAAGGTTGCCTGGAAGAAATCGCTTTCAGTGATAAGGCCGCCGGTTGCTTCACATGTTTTAGCATCTATTCTATTAAATATTCTATCTATCTATTCTTCTCTATTTTCTGTTTTATGTGTGTGTGAATGTGAATCAATAAAGAGTTTATCTATCTATCTATGATAAGACCGGTTAGAAGTGGCTCGCATCCAAGGCGAACCTGCGGACTTGATGAGGTCAGCCGTCCACCTTGAGGGTGGACGTTCTACGCTACGCTTGCCAGTGCAGCAAGCCGGTATGGTAATCTGTGGTATATCAAGTAAATCTGTTCATGTAATGTAATTATGTTCAAGTATGTCTATTACGTCGCTATACAATTATCCTATTCTACTAATATTATAAACGCGAAAGTTTGTGAGGATGGATGGATGTATGGATGTTTGTTACTCTTTCACGCAAAAACTACTGAACGGATTGAGATGAAACTTTGCAATAATATAACTTATATATCAGAATAATACATAGGCTATAAATTATAATGATATATTGCGTATGTGGGCGAAGCAGCGGGTAAAAACTAGTTACAAATAAAACTGTTAAACAATTTCATAGCTTTGACCTCACACTTAGCTTAGCCTCGCAAATCCCAAGTGAAAGAGCAGCCTAAACCGAGAATAAACAGGCTAGCTCTTGACGTGTGCAGTGAAGGCTTTGGCTCTGGTATTTTAAGTCAACTTCAAAATAGGATTTCAAACAACAGAACAGACATCTCAAAGTTCTCGAAAATTACTCTCGAAATGAATGTGAATATTTTATTTTGAACTGTGATTTTAATTATACTCAACTTACTACAGAATTATTATATTAGTTTACCTACTGCATTCATCAAAATTTGGAATTATTGCTCAATTTTAAAATGCTTCATAACGGTTGTGTTACGTACCCCAATATAAGCAGATGTACTCGTACAGCCCGTTCACATTTAATTTTACCTCTGACATTTACCGCTGTGTTACAGGCGTTGTCGCCTCTATCACTTTTGTGAAGACAGCTGTGGTCTAGAATCGAGATAAATCACGTTGAAGTTTGACAGCTATCATCCATAATGTAGATCTCGTCAAGTTCTATCACTTTTGTGAGGACAGCCGTAGTCTAGAATGGATAATAACCGAAATAAATCGCTTTGAAGTTTAACAGCTGTCATCCAAAATGTAGATCTTGTCGAGCTCTATCACTTTTGTGAGGACATCAGTAGTCTAGAATGGATAATAACCGAAATAAATCGCTTTGAAGTTTAACAGCTGTCATCCAAAATGTAGATCTTGTCGAGCTCTATCACTTTTGTGAGGACATCAGTAGTCTAGAATGGATAAAATAAATTGCTTTGAAGTTTGACAGCTGTCATCCAAAATGTAGATCTTGTCGAGCTCTATCACTTTTGCGATGACAGCAGTAGTCTAGAATCGATAACAACCGAGATAAGTCACTGTGAAGTTTGACAGCTATCATTCAAAATGTAGATCTCGTCGAGCTCTATCATTTTTGTCAAACCAATGGTCTAGAATCGAAAATGATCGAGATAAATCACTTTAAAGTTTGACAGCTGTTAAACACTTTTTGTGACATACTTGATGAGGAGAGATATTTTTCATGTCATTTTCTAACGCGTGCCATATTAAATCAACGCATCTCTTTCAGATTCTATCGATCGACCACATTATTCCATTAGTATATCTGTGATCAAACGAAAAACCAAAAAATACACTTTCTGATTTATAATATTAGTAAGAGGTAGTACCTACCATCAATGGAATAATCTATGATACGTACTACTGACAGAAAACCGAGTTAGCGAGGAAAAAGTTGGACCGCTCCGCGCTGACGCTACACACGATCCGATTTCGCGGCTGGCTCACACAAGATCAGAATGTTTATGAGAGATTTTAATGATTTTCAGCTTAAGGTTGAATGGTTATCCCTAAAACCTTTTTTTCCGCTAACTGTTTAGATGTCATCAGTGTCTAAGGCAACACTGGTCGCCGCGGTGTCGTCGCAACAACACTGCGGCGTCGCGTCGCGGCTACACCGCCCGTCTGGTATCTCTCCTACCTGTGTGTGATTAGCGTCAATTTTAAAACAAAACAATGCTAAGTCGATGGTGACTAGACCCCAGAAGAATTACAAGTAATAGAAGTATTGCTAAATTTAACTCAAACAAAAACTACGTTACATCTATCTTATTCATATCTGGTGATACAGCATACGCGAGAGTGAGTGTAACCAAAAAAACGCAATGTCTGTCGCATAAATCAAAATCACTAATTGGAATGTCAAAATGGTTAAAATTTGGTTAGATTATACTCTATAAAATTTAACTTGATCTCTGCGACAGCTGTCAGAAAAATCACACCTATGAAGTCCTGAATTTCTTAATAGTACAGACAGTAGCTGTCAATGTCATACTTTATGGGCATGCCGATCAGTGATGGGCGACGAATGATCGTGACCACAGAGTTTTAGATAGTCTTATTTAAAATATCGATAGTTTATACTAACGATATTTTAAATAAAACTTAATTTATCATTAATTTTATTGTATACTAGTTTTTACCCGCGGCTTCGCCCGCATGATATTTTGATTTTTGACGCTATATCATTATAATTTATAGCCTATGTGTTATTCTGATATATAAACTATATTATTGCAAAGTTTCACCTCAATCCGTTTTGTAGTTTTTGCGTGAAAGAGTAACAAACATCCATACATCCATCCATCCATCCATCCATCCATCCTCACAAACTTTCGCGTTTATGATATTAGTAGGATAGGATTTTAATATCATAACATATTTTACATGTGTAACTAAATTAAACTCAATTATATGTTACATTAGCATCGATAATAGTGAAAAATGTCGATAAATACTATCGTTACATTATTATGAGTATTTAATGAATATCATAACATTATTTACATGTTTACATACTTGATCTTAAATAATAGTAAGTAAATAAAATTCAATTTCTCACCTTCAACTACTCATTCGATTTCATTACAACATTGTTTGAAAATCGATTTTTTCCCACCACTATCTCAACTCTAAAAATGTCAACCTTCCATGTCAATGTCACTGTCGTAGAGATCAAGTTAAATTTTAAAGAGTATAGGTCATTTGTCTTTTTCGGAAATTGGAACCCTCTAGTTCCAGTAAGAAGGTTCAAATCTCTGATCATTTTACCTTCCTACTTTTTGAATTTGGACACCCGAGATATCTCAATGCTAGTTTGTGAAACCCTTCGAAATAACTAAGTTCGGGTGTATGTGCATCTTTATCCAATATCTTTTAAATTTCCAATTTAAAATGGGACAAAATTATGTATATCTCTTGTTATTTTAGTACTGTTTCTAGTACTTTGTCTTTATTCTATGGACTAAACATCAAAAATGCCAAGTCGATGGTGACTAGACATATTGCTTGACATAGAAAGCTACAAATGTCACAGGTAAAATAGCTGTGAAACCATCGACTTGGCATGCTGTGATGTGTGTTTACACATCACAGCATAAACAGAAGAATGCTGTGTTGAAATGTCTATTGACGAATAAAAAAGATTACAGGTAGCAGCATCTTTCATATTTCGCATTTAAAGACTACCTATCTGAACGCTAAACAATTGATCACACTACTCAACTTAATTTTGTAACAAAAAAGTGCTTATTAATTTTGATTTTATCTGCCTTTCCCCAATCAGACACCATATTGTGTAAAATAATGCGCAGAAGCAGCTTCTTTTATACCAGTTCTATTAAAAGTCTTAGGGAAGGTCTATGTCCTGGAGTCGACGTCTTTAATAAAGATAAAGAAAAATCATCATGTATTTATACTTTTACCGTACACATTTCTATTACGAGTAACTCATTTAGTACGTTCACGCTTCCCTACTGTTTCTCGTCGGCTCGAATCCGGAACGAAACAGTATTTGCTTCTATTTACTCAGTTAGCTCGCGATGTTGATTAAATATGGGCCGAGGAATATTTTAGCTTTGTTTACTTGTTTATTAGGGTGATAAGTTAACTCGCCTGCAATTACAGTTAATGCAAAATTTTTAATTAAGTAAGTAGGAACCTAGTATTTCAGTGTTGCGTAGAGTTCGCAATCTTCTGAGTGGGTTTTATCTTCAAAGATAAAGATAGTAAGTAAATTCGTATGGGCCGGGTGGCTAGCCCTGGTGTCAGTTTTTAGGCCACCTGAAGGCCCCTGACATGGCTAAACTGTTAAAACAACCGGAACCTACAATATTGATTGATTGAGAGGCGAGCTAGGAGCATTGCGAGACGGCTCCGCGTGCTAGCACTCGCCAACTTGATAAAGGTCGCCGAATGCGACCGAAACTATAGTCGTTACGACTATCTCCACACGTGAGTTCAGTCCCGTTATATATAGTATAAAATGCGAGCTAGGAGGCTGATTGACAACGACACCTTGACTAAGTCACAGCTGCAAAGTCTTGAGCATCGTCGCAGGGTAGCGTGTTTGTCGGCCTTTTACCGGATACACTTCGGAGAGAGTGCCCAGGAGTTGCACAATCTGATCCCCCCTGCCCCTTTCTTCTTCGTACGGCTAGACGGACGCGACCAAAGCGCCACCCTTTTATGGTGGACATTCCGCGCGTTAGAACCAATCGTTTCGAATCCTCATTCCTCATACGAACAGCCGGAATGTGGAGCCCGTTAAAGTACAACGTGGGTGTCTTCAAATCCCGAGTAAATAGGTATCTTCTAGGTAAGCGTGCTACACCCTAGACCGCACATCTGCTTAACATCAGACAGTGTGTAGTCAAACGCGAACCTATTCGAAATTAAAAAAATATATATATAGTGAAAAACGTATAAATTAATAAGGACACTATTTGTTTTATTTTTCACACCGTTGGAGTAAAAGTTACAGTTTTAGTTTATGTAGATAATGTAAGGGAAGTGTAATTACAAGTACCTACCTACTGTAGTCAGATATGGTTTTCAAGTTGATATTTCATTAAAAACATAATTTGCCTGTTACGATACGAGAAAGAACAAGTAGTCACTATTTAAAAATATTTTTCAACAAGTACGAATATCAAAAGGCACTTACAGATCCTTTTTTTAATTCAAGTTCTGCGGATCACGATCTCAATTTAGCTTGTACTCTGATGGCAATTATAATGACTTAGATCGTCAGTTTCATCATTACAAAATGACGTAGAATACATTTAAAGTAACTTATGTTTCTAATAATAAAAATTGCTTGTCTGTAATGTTAATTTAGGGACAATAATAACTCTTCGTGATAAACGTCATTAGAAAACATTGTTGAAATACAATGAATTGAAACACCATCATGAAACCGATCATGCCTCTCTGTCGCTTGTTCCGTGCTCTCGCTTGCACGCTCGGCTCAAGCGGAACGTGAGAGTTTTTAGGAACCCTAAAAGTTCCACAAAAGGAAAAAACGGAACCCTTATAGGATCACTTTGTTGTCCGTCTGTGTGTATGTCAAGACCCTTTATCTCGGGAACGCGTAAAGATATCGAGTTGAAATACACATATTTTGACACTCACAAAATCAAAACCTACAGAATACTTCCCGTCGACAAAGAACTATATATAGATACCTATTTACTGGAGATTTGAAGACACCTACATTGTACTTTAACGGAAAGACAGACTTAGGCAAAGCGTTCCACATTCTGGCAGTTCGTATGAGGAATGTGGACTCAAAAGGCTTTGTTCTAACGCTTGGGATGTCCACCATAAAAGGGTGGCGCTTTGGTCGCGTCTGTCTAGCCGTACGATAGAAGAAAGGGGCAGGTGGGACCAGATCGTGCAACTCCTGGGCGCACTCACCGAAGTGTATCCGATAGTAAGCAGACAGACACGCCACCCTACGTCGATGCTCAAGACTTTGCAGCTTCGACTCAGTCAAGGTTTCGTTGCCTATCAGCCTCCTGGCTCGCCTTTCAATGGACTCCAAAGCCTCCAACTGGTATTTGGCAGAGCCATCCCAAAGGTGAGAGCAGTATTCCATGCAAGACCTGACTTGCGCTTTATAAAGACTAAGCAGTTGCTCAGGTGTGAAATACCGTCTCACCTTAGAGAGAACACCAAGTTTTTTTGAGGCTAATTGGGCTTTTGACTCTATATAAGACCCAAAGTTGAGAGTCGATGATAGCGTAACGCCTAATAGTTCCAGACTGTTAGTTACCGGAACGGATACACCACGGAAAGCAGGAGACAATTGGAAGGGCTTCGTTTTGGCCGAAAACAAACAGCTTTGAGTTTTCGTGGCATTAAACTTGACCAGGTTAGCATCACCCCAGTCAGATACCGCCTCCAGACTCAAGTTGAGCCGTTCGACCATAGCCTCTCTGAGTGACTCGATCCGTGCCCCGCTCGCTCTTGCTTCGGATGTGTAGCTCTCCATGACTGTACTGTCTGCGTACCCAAAAATACCAGGCTTTAGCAAGTCTTTAATATGCAGTAGGAAAAGCGTCGCAGAGAGCACTGACCCTTGAGGAACACCGGCATTGATATCCATTTGGTCTGACGAGAAACCATCTACAACCACTCGTATCGACCGATTCCTCAAGAAATCTGATATCCATGTGCAGAAATCAGCAGGCAGGCCGTAAGATGGAAGCTTGCCAATAAGGCTCTCATGCCAGACCCAGTCAAAAGCTTTCGAGTAAATAGGTATCTTCTAGGTAAGCGTGCTACATCCTAGACCGCATATCTGCTTTACATAAGGCAGTGTGTAGTCAAACGCAAACCTATTTGAAATAAAAAAAAAACTATTAAATTTGGCGAGAAACATTGTCTCAGATGGACATATGGGAATAAATCTGAAAACTACATTTTTATATAAATCACAAAAACATAGGGCCTCAAAATTCACAAAATATGGGTTCAAAGTGAGTAAATCCTATTATGTAAGGTATCATATAAAAGAACTTCATTAGCACATGCTAAAACAGGTTTTTAATTATTTTAACAATGTGTAATTTTCGATGTAAGTCGCCAAAAGTGAAAAAAAAAGTTTTTGGTCGATTGTTATAGTATTAGATTTTTTAACAACTTACTTCCCAATTTTGTGAATTTTTCTGAATTTTTACGGAACTCTCGGTGTGCGAGCCTGACTCGCACTTATCCGGTTTTTTGCACTTGCAGCCAACATTCATTGATTTATTAGACGTAATCACTAAAAAGTCTCCTATGCCTTAAACTAATCAAATATTACTCTATATCTCTCATCATCTAGAGCTATAGCTTACTACTCTACTATTAAAAGTTCACGATTACAGATCACTCCTTCAATTCGCGCGGATTGCGATTTCAATTCAGCTACGAACTAATTCCCGCCCGCCGCCGCTGGCAACCAGCCGGAAAATTGTATTGTTGCTATTACCTGCTTATTCCACGGTATCACGCGAAGCAGAAAGCTAGGAAGAGAGCTGGCGGTTAAAATTGCTTCAGCTTTTTTGTAGCCTGCCATAATCTTTTTAATCAAAAGCTATCTATTATACCAACTTTATATTAACTACAACTATTAAAATTCACAATTACTGTAATAATAAATTATGATTTTGAGTTCCATGGATTTAAAATATTAAGTTGAAATTTTACATTAATTTAAAAAACATGTATTGTACCTGACTTACCTAATATAACACAACATCGTTATAAGGTTATTAAAGAATCTAAATCTTACAGATGATTCTATCAATTCACGCGGATTGCAATTTCAATTCAGCTGCGAGCTAATTCCCGCCCGCCGCCGCTGTCAACCAGCCGGAAAATTGTATTGTTGCTATTACCTGCTTTTTTCACGATAATACGCGAATCAGAAAGCTGGGGAAGGAGCTGGCAGCAAATTTACTAAAAAGTGCTGGTACATAACAATGTTTTGTTTATTTGTGGAACGTGTAAAAGTATGCGAAAGAAAATTTTCTTTGTGGGTCCGGTTTCTAGTTCATTTTTAGTTCAGCTCTTTGTTTAATCTTTAGTTTAATTTTAAACCTAATTGTCGTATTGTATTTTGGCATTATCAAAATACGCTTAGGCACTATAAAGTCTCGTGAAGTAGGTCTTGTTTTTCTATAGCAATCTCTCACTTTAGAATGCCAGTTTTTGAGTCAAGTTGGACTAACATCTCTGCCAAGCGTTCGTTTTTTTTAAATCTGCCATGAAAGTTATCGTATTAACTAATTTTGCAAAAGTTTTAATTGATTGCTATTTCATATTTTACTGTTATTTTTACTTTTTCTACAATTTGTGAAAACATCTTGTTAGACAAAAAAAGCCTTCATTCGCATTTTTATGAGAGACTGAGATGACAATGATGATAAATTGTTTCTTTCTTAAAACGCGCACTAGCTCCTCGCCTATGTCGAGCTATATTGCAATGAAACGATTAATAAGCAGGGTCGTAATAGAGCGCTAGTTAGTACGTCCCCCGTGTAACAGCGCAGCACTTCCAACGCAATACTCGAATAACTTATCGACTACCTATTCGTTTTTACACAATTAGCTAATAACGACTTTATAGTCGCGTATGTATATAATATCTATTGTATTGCGTTGTTGTTACTAAAATTACTGACCCATAAAAAGAGAATAATTATTTTTCGCAAATGAAATGATGGTGGTCATTTTCTTTTTGTTTTTTCTGACACAAAACAGCGTAGAGGTGCTGTCTAGTATTAGAGCACGCTCATTTAATTGATGTATATTTGAATTCACTAACAATGTCCTTTTCAGGCCACATAAACTATTAAATAAACTGATAATTCTTTACTTAAAAAACGCTTTTGATCAACATGACTAATACAAATAAAAAATAATGTAAAGTTTACCTTACTTTAGATCTAAATATTGACTTCAGTTTTTTTTTTTTTTTTTTTTAACGTCATTGAGTACAATACTACACTCCTACTACATAGAAAGCAATTGGATCATCCACAGACCCTTGAAGGTCTAAAGATAATCCAAGTGCTCAAGCCCACTTCCAGTTGGCAGCGTGCCCAGCATGCTGGCAGCATTGCCACGCTGAATGGCAATGCTTATACGTTGAGCCAAATAAACACCAGCATTTTGGTCACGCGTCGCGTCCACCAGACGCTCAGAAAGACTTTTGAAAACGAGATGAGCTCCCGGCCCCCGCGGACCCAAAGTCTCAACTCCAAATGGCTCAAATATGTAACCACTACCGAGGTTAGCATATTTGCGCCGCTTGTGCTGCTCAGCTGAATTGGCCGCCGCTCCAGCCCTACTCTGAGTCTCAGGAAGATGTGACGGTGCCAAAGTATCGACGCAAGTTGCGTCCCATACTAAGGGCCGTCCACACTTCCATGGGACCAGCGTCATGCCGTCAGGCCTTTTGCCATCACCACGCGCCAACCCACTCGGTTCGAGTACGGCTGCGATATTGGCGGTGACAAAAGCCCTGCGTATGACATCGTTAAGGCTGGCGTGGCGTCCAATCCGACCAGCGCTTCTTGAGCAAGAGAGACCGTGGTGACCGAGCTGGTCAACTGCAGTACCACACTGACAGCGATGAGCTTCACAACACCTTGCACCCAAGCGTAAGCTGACAGCTAGACGAAATGCAGTTGGGTCTAAAAGGTTACCAGTATTGAAAGAGGGCAATGCTTGCAACCAAAGACCGGACTCCCATACAGAGACTGCAAGGATACGAGCGCGATCCGCGACGCTAGGACACGTGTCTAGAAGAGATTTCCGTGCTAGTTCGCAGATCGGCCGATCCCACAGTCTCTGCGACGATAAAGTCTTTGGAAGCTCGGTATTTGGGCAAGCGACCCTCCAAGCATTCGTTGCCTCATTCAAATGAGCTACATCTACGCCAGAATGGCCTAAAGAAGGTGCGAGGATTTTTTCAATCAAGTTCTGAGTACTATGAATGGAGGACAAGAAAGCTGGTAAAGCAACACTTGAAATTTGGCGGACCCCTAACCCTCCAAGCCTAACAGGCAAGGAGGCTTGTAGCCACGCCCTTTCACTCATGTCAAAACTTCAGTTGACTGCGATGAATATAGTTATTCATATTCAAAGTTTTACCTAATTTATGTATGTACTAAGATTTTTTTTTTATTTAATTGACATTACTACACTAAATGTATGTACTTACAAGTATATTGACACAGACTAACCTTTTGTGAAAGCACATTAGTTATTTAACAATAGTTAAATATTAAACAAAAAAAACCGGACAAGTGCAAGTCAGGCTTGCATATCGAGGGTTCCGTACACACACGTTGTTAATACAATTAAAAACCTCTTTTAGCATGTGCTAATGAAGTTCTTATATATGATACCTTACATGATACGATTTACTCACTTTGAATTTTGAACCCATATTTTGTGAATTTTGAGGCCCTATTTTTTTGTGATTTAAATAAAAATGTACAGTTTTTAGATTTATTCCTATATGTGTACTCTGAGACAATACTTCTCGCCAAATTTCATAGTTATATGTCAACGGAAAGTACCCTGTAGGTTTTGATTTTTGTGAGTGTCGAAATATGCGGTTTTTTACGACATAAACGGCTCTAACTTTTTTAAACGATAACTGAAAAGTTTTTCTTTTACACAACTGCAAGAGATCATAGATATACGTATACAGTTTAAATTTCACCTCGATATCTTTACACGTTCCCGAGATAAAGAGTCTTGACATACGCACAGACGGACAGACGGAGAACAAAGTGATCCTATAAGGGTTCCGTTTTTTCCGTTTGAGGTACGGAACCCTAAAAATAGCAATCTATATTTACTATGGCTTTTATTTCACAAAATAAGTGAGTGAGTAATAACCGCAATATCACAGCTTATTGCTTACCTTTAAAGTTTCAGTCTGCAGACTTTTCAAGTTACTCAACTCAGATACAGCTGAATTCAAAGTTATCAAATTACATGATATTGAAGCTATAACTCAGGTGTTAAGTTCGAAGCAGTTCATGGACCATCGTCTCCGTTAAACAGTTATTAAACTTGCGTGAAAGTGTTTCACTGAAATTAATTAATTAAGTACGTAATATTATATTGAAAGGATCATAAACTTCATGATGGTCGTTGACGAAATTATATCTTGAAAGAGGGCGTCGAGAGGTACCATTATCCGCCATTATTCGGGCGATGAAATTAATTTTGTTCATTAAATTTACATATTTCCTCGATGAGAAGATGGTATAATTTTATATAAAGGTTATATAAAGACTGGGGGGAATCGAGATCGCTAAGGAAGCGTTTAAAAGCGACAGGTCGTGGATAATTCGGTCACGGCTTGTTGCGCCTGCTTAAACACTAATTTTTGTGTTTGGGTTTGAAATATTTTTATGGTATCTATTCTCCGATATTAAAATTGAAACTAAGTGTAACTAAATATAATTTTAACATTGAAACAGACATTTAGCTAGAGGTTTTGACGGCAGGTTGAATATTCAGAAGAAAAGTGGACCAGAACGAGTGTGTACAAGCATGTACAAAGTAGGCCGAAATTAACTAATAAAAAGTCTACATCTGTGAGTTAAGGGACACAAGCAAAGTGGCAATATTTTATGAAAAACCGGACAAGTGCGAGTCAGGCTCACACATCGAGGGTTCCGTATAAACACGTTGTTAAAATAATTAAAAAGCTTGTGCTAATGAAGTTCTTTTATATGATACCTTACCAGCGGTCGGCAACCTTTTGGCAGGCAAGGGCCACAAGATGGCAAAATAAACTAAAGGCGGGCCGCAGTCATGATATTAACCCTATAAGCCGCAGTCATGATATTACCCCTATAATACCTACGCATAATTGGTCATATTCCATAGGAAAAATAAAAATGCTATTAAAAATTGTTAAAAGATACGGTATTGAATTTGCACATGTTTGGGCTTTATACTCGTAGCTAGAAAAATAAGATAAAATTAAGAAATTAAAACTACAAACTAGGTATCTAAATAGAAAACTGATTTTACACATATTTTAGTGTGATGCCTGAGGTTGCATTTGAGAGGCTATTTCTTGTATGTTAGCTGTCGCGATTTGTAGTCGCGATTCGTAGAATGGCTCTTTGCTCATCTGTGCGACGAGAAGCATATTTATTTTTTCTATAACTAACAATTGAAATAGTTCGCATAAATAAGTGCTACCAAAAATTGTAACGAACTGCTTAGCAAACTTCTTCAACTCGTCAAAATCAGATGGCAAGCTGCTATAAAATTTGTCATCAGTTTGCTTGACAACCTTTTCACAATTGGGAAATCATCATCAGATATCAGAGATTAGTTTGTTTTTACCTTGAAGCCTTATATTCAGCGTATTTAATTCATGAGTTATATCTGTCACAAATCCAAGGTCTATTAACCATTGAGTATATGTTAGCTGTGGAATAGGTTTGCCTTTTTCATTCAAAAAAGTGTTGATTTCTTTTCTAAGACTTAAAATCTTTTCAGTACTGCACCTTTAACCAACTCACCTCAGAATAATAAAGAGCATCTCCATGATCTGCTTCCGTATCTGTCAGAAACTGCTGGAATTGACCATGAGTCAACTTATTTTGTCTGATGTAGTTTACAGTAGATACCACGTGCATACCACCAATGTCTTCCAATTACTTCTTTCTATGATACGACGTTTTAATTCTACCTACCAAACCCTTATTTTGTCCACTCGTATTCCTGCCTCCGTCAGTTGTTACACTCACCAATTTTCCCCATGGTAATTGCATCGATTCTAGCTCTTGTTCTAATTTACAAAACAAATCTTCCCCTGTAGTCGTTCCCTTCAAACTACATAACTGTAAAAGCTCTTCATAGACATTAAAATTCCTGTCGATTCGGCGAACAAATATTAAAAGCTGAGCAGTATCTGAAACGTCATTACTTTCATCGGTAGCTAAAGAGAACCATTCAAATTGTTGTGCTTTTTCCCGAAGTTGGTGATATAAATTATCTCCCAAAGCTCGCGCGTCGCTCATTAGTTCGTTGGCAGACAGAGCGAAGTGCGTATTTACGAGTAAAAGGCGCGCTTACTATGCGTTTATTTTGATAATAATAATTATTAATTATAATTTATTTACAAAACATTCACGGGCCGCAAGTAGGACGTCCGCGGGCCGCATGCGGCCCGCGGGCCGCGCGTTGCCGATCGCTGCCTTACATCATACGATTTACTCACTTTTAATTTTGAACCCATATTTTGTGAATTTTGAGGCCCTATTTTTATTATTTCAATAAAAATGTACAGTTTTCAGATTTATTCCTCTATGTGTACTCTGAGACAATGCTTCTTGCCAAATTTCACAGTTCTATGTCAACGGGAAGTACCCTGTAGGTTTTGATTTTTGAGTGTGTCGAAATATGCGGTTTTTACGACAAAAACGGCTCTTACTTTTTAAACGATTAATTGAGAAGTGTTTCTTTTACACAACTGCAAGAGACCATATATATATACGTATACAGTTTAAATTTCAACTTGATATTTTTACGCGTTCTCGAGATAAAGAGTCTTGACATACAAGAGAAACTTCGGTAAGGTGTTAATAAGATATCTACAAATAGTGTCATATTAAATACTTAACATAATTATCAATTTGCACCAATATTCTTAAACAATTTAGTGTATTTATGATAAGTCGTGAATTTATATTAATCCATAAATCTGAATTGCGATGGGTTCTGTAAACCTGCCGGGCTAGTATGCGCGCCACGAATTATTTCGTTCGTAGTGTCAGAACGAGATAGCGTTATGGCAAAGTATATATCTGTCACTTTTTCACACGTCGAAATGAATTCATTTCGTGGCTATTCGTGGTTGCATGCTTGTGTCTAGCTGGGTACCTATTTTGGATCTTATATTGAAAAAACAAGCTTTTAAAGCCACCTTTGACAACAAAATATTCCATCCACACATTTCTCAATATAGCTGTACATCGTCAATCGAAGCCACTTTTCCAACAATTATATTATACAGGCAGATAATAAAATGATTCCCATCCGAGCTCATTATCAAAATGACGGCACGGAAAGTCCATTCATGCGGACTTCCTGTTTGTCGTGGCCGGAACCCATTGTGATTATGACAAATGCCTCATTTACATTAATATTTTCCAATATAAAAGGCTCTATTGTTATAATTTGTGGAATGACTGCGGAATCATTGAAAATAATCGGGATGAGAGCGATACTTTTGTCATAAATATTTCAAATTTTACGTGAAACGTGGAAAGGTTTTTGTACAGTCAACAAATATACTCGGGATACTTATTAATTCATAATATTGAGAGCTATGCTCGGAGTTTCTCTATAAGATCGAAAGAAAAATAAGGAATTCTTAGACGGACTAAAATTACCAAAATGGCCGAATTGTAAGTTAAAATGACAGTGGACGGACAGGGCATATAGGCATCGTACGAACGTACGGCCGATGGTACTGTAAAGTTTTTGAATGGAGACCACGCACAGGGAGCGCAGCTTAAGATAAAATCGCATGATTACGATTCAGTCAATCCAGTCAATCGACATTGGAGACACTCCAGGTTTCATTGATCTGGAATACAATTACCTGAATTAGATTGTGTGTAGCCTTTGACCCTGCCTCAAAGTCAGTCTCGACTTTGATTCTGGGCTTGGAAGTTTTTGAATATTGATATTTATTCTCGATCTGGATGTTAGACAGTTATATCCAAATACACATACGAGTATTCAGCTACATTACATTGCAGACAGGCCTTATTGGTAGGCTTTACTTAAGTGTTGTATTTATATGTATTATTATTATAGTAAATATTGCCGTAATGTTCAGCACGGTCACTTTCCGGATTCGTGACCGTAGGTAGTATTTACAACTAAGCGCTACCGTGACATTATGTTCCCCGTTTGTTTTAACTATTGAGCCATGTCAAAGGTCATCAGGAGGACACAAACACATCATCATCATAATGCCCACTTGATAGCCCAATCGTGGGCATTGGCCTCCTTTCGTCTTTCGTATGCTCTTCACCACAGAGTTTCTGTCTCTTGGCAAAAAAA
Source organism: Hypomecis punctinalis (assembly GCA_949316475.1). Lineage (NCBI taxonomy): Eukaryota > Metazoa > Arthropoda > Insecta > Lepidoptera > Geometridae > Hypomecis > Hypomecis punctinalis. The sequence continues at coordinate 24,275,792 of OX438804.1, forward strand.
ATAACTAAAGAACACTTTAGGGCAATTGTCTCGACCTATTACAAACTCACTATTTTTATATTGCTTCAACCGTTTAGCCCATTAGGGCGCATTTAGACGGCTTATAAACTTTCACACCAAGAGTATCCACCTAATCTATACACTTACTTACTAGCCTATCATAATACAATTATTGTTTTAATTTTCAAGCCATATCGAAGGCCTTCAGATGACTTACAAACTTTGACACCAGCCTCGTGATCTACTACTCGTGATCTAGGGTTACAGGCTTAGTCGACCTATTCCCGTTAAGCGAGTGTAGTTTACTACGTTTCTGACTGATTTTACTAAGAAACACCATATCCTAAATCTCACAGTTTTCAAGATATTTGAATTCAAATATTTTTTATGAAAGGTTAATTTTACGGACAATATTGGGTAGTGAGGTCATAAAACATTATTTTACATGTGAAAATCAAATAAAAATAATAATACGACTTACACGTTTCAAAATATTTGAGCTGATAGCCGAAAATAGGGAATTTTATAAATACCAATTTCAAATATCTGTTTTTTTTTTAGGATTGTGTATTTCATCAGAATTTTATTTTCGAGTGCAAAGTCAATAAGTCAGAAACTTATTGACTTTGCACTCGAAAATAAAATTGCAATTTTAAATACATACTTTAAAAGAAAACCAAACCGTAGATGGACATGGCGCTCTCCCAATGGAGAGTATAAAAACGAAATCGACTATATCCTGACAAACAAACCTGGTATGGTCCAAAATATTGAAGTTTTAAGTATTAATTTTTCGTCAGATCACAGACCAGTAAGAGCAACAGTAACACTGACAAAAGTAAGAAAAAAGCGGACTGGATTTACAAGCATTCGATACTCCACACTAAAGAGTGAAGAAGAAATATACAGATACAAGGAGAACATCATGGCCCATCTACCTAACCTACTAGAACTTCAAGAAAATATTTCAGTCCAAACCCACCATGACAAAATACTAAGAGTCATCACACAAAGCCTCCAAGTTGCTCAGTTACCTAATAAAAACACAGGGCATAAAATTTTATCTGAACATACTCTAGCAATTTTGAAGAGAAGACAAATACTGCAAAATACCAAGAACAAAACTAGGTCAATGAAAAATGAACTCTCAGCGCTATACAAACTAGTAAGCAAGCTTATAAAGAGTGACTATACACAGTACAGATTGGAGACTCTTGAGAAAAAATTAACGCAGTCAGGAAGTTCAAAAAAAAGCATACAAGGAGTTAAGGACAAACAAGACTTGGATAGACGGATTAGACAACAAAGGCAAAACCCTAAATAACCGTAATGATATCATAGAAATTGCAACAGAGTTCTACAAAACACTCTACAACATTCAAGATTATAAAAATATGGATAACAACATCAACTACAATTCAGATGAAATCCCAATTAAATATACACCATTCACAGAAACAGAAGTAATCCAAGCAATAAATAGGCTAAAATCAAATAAAAGCCCTGGTTCCGATAATATCACCAACGAATCCATAAAACTAGCAATATCATTACTGACTCTACCACTAACTCAATTGTTCAATAATATTTTGAAAAATTCAAAAACACCAACTCAGTGGTCCCAATCGGATATCATTTTAATTTATAAAAAGGGTGACCCATACGATGTTGCAAATTATAGGCCAATAAGCTTACTACCATGCTTATACAAATTATTCTCTTCCCTAATAAACCAAAGGATAAGTATCACGTTAGAATCAGAACAAGCCGTGGAGCAAGCAGGGTTTAGAAAGAATTTCTCTACTGTAGACCATATCCACACTCTGGAACTACTGATTGAAAAATATCAAGAAAAACAACGAGCTCTATATATCGCCTACATTGACTACAAAAAAGCCTTTGATACAGTCTCCCACTCAAGCATCTGGAAAGCACTAATAGAGCAAGGGGTAGGAAATGAGTATATACAGGTATTAAAAAGCATATACAACAACAACATGGGTAGAGTCAAACTAGATAGAGTAGGTCCCAGCTTCCCCATTAAAAGGGGGGTGAGGCAAGGGGACCCCTCCTCCCCGAAGCTGTTTATAGCCATCCTAGAGTCGTTAATAAGGCAACTAAATTGGGTCACCAGAGGTTTAAATATTGATGGTAAATACTTAAGTCACCTCCGATTTGCTGATGACTTGGTGCTCTTATCGGAATCAAGCTCACAATTACAAGGTATGATCCAAGAACTAAATGAGGCAAGCAAGAAAGTTGGACTGGAGATGAACCTCACAAAAACAATGCTAATGACTAACACCATAAAAAATCCTATATCTGTTGACAAAGAACAATTGAAATACACAAACAAATATGTATATCTTGGAAAACAAATTAGCTTTGATAAAGACAGTAACCACTCTGAAATAGAAAGAAGAATTCAACTTACTTGGACTAAATATTGGAGCTTAAAAGAAATTTTTAAAAGTAATATGCCAGTGAAACTTAAAACTAGAGTCATGTCGAGCTGCCTTTTGCCATGTCTAATATATGCCTGCCAGACTTGAAAATACACAGACAAAACAAAAAGAAAAATTATAACTTGTCAACGGGGTCTAGAAAGAAGCATGCTCAGGATTAGAAAAATTAATAAAATAAGACACACTAAGATAAGAAGCATAACTAAAGCTACCGATGCCTTAAACTTTGCTCAAAAGCTGAAATGGAAATGGGCGGGGCATGTGGCAAGAATGTCTGATGAGCGCTGGACTTCAAGAGTAACAAGATGGTGCGGTCCTAGTGGCAAACGCCACAGAGGAAGACCGCTAACAAGATGGGCAGACGACATTGTAAAAACGGCTGGCTCAAAATGGTTTCAAATTGCTCAGGACAGAGGACGCTGGAGTTCCTTGGAGGAGGCCTTCACCCGCGGAGGGGTTCTTACTAATATAGATAACTAGGATTAAATTAGTTTAAGTAATTTTTGTAGTAAGAAATAAAAGGCTTTTTATTTTATTTTATTATAGTGTATTTCATAGTCAAATTAGTCAGAAACAAAGTAAACTACACACCCTTAACGGGAATAGGTCGACTTATCCTGTAACCCTGTATACTTACTTACCACCACTCGTCTTATACAGGGTTATTTGTGTACCCTACACTAAGCAGAAAAGGGGTAATTTAGACCATCACTACAAACAACTTTTACAAAGGCGCCAACGCAAATTTCGAGAAAAAAAATCAGATGTTTCATACATTTTGTCGATTCCGATTTGCAGTTTTACCTATATGAAAACGTTGATTTTTTTTCTCGAATTTTGGTTTGGCCTCATAGTAAACGATGTTCATAATGATGTTCTAAATTACCCCCTTTCGGTTTAGTGCAAGGTAAGCAAATAACCCTGTATGAAGTTTTTTAATCACCATTATTATATCTGAAATCGCAATATCACTTGAAAAAGACATTACAACAAAGCAACAAGGAAACATCCCACCATCACATCATTTCTCTAGTAACTCGCGATAAATTTAATTTTCCTGTATTGAACTAAGAGCTTTCCACTCAAGCAGCATTTCTAGTTATTTGAGCACAATATCATGTATTTGTATTAATGGAAGCTTTGGAAATGTTTACCATCCCTGAAGTTGAAAGGTCGTAGGAAGAACAATTTGCTTAATTGGCTGCTTGAAGGTTTATTTAAATCGTTGTTTTGAACTACGAATAGGTTCTAAAAGCTTTTTGTTTTTCTTTTTAAAAGCGTTTTCTTTCTACTTGTATTAACTGTATTTGTTATCGCAGGAAAATAAGGAATCTATTGCTATGAGAAGAATAATGCCGTGAATGCAGATTAAAATTTTTATACTTTTAACTCGGCGATGCGCAATAAATATTTTATCAAATATCACAATAAACACAGTACAGTATCACACTTAGTTGTATAATAGTGTAGTAAAGTGCTCACACAGACTTCTTTTCATTTCAAGCGATTAGCTTTCTTCATAATAATGCAAATCACCAGAGACTAAAATACCTAAATTGTTTCAACAAATATAATTTAAGCAAGAGAAGATATTTTCCTATTCAAGGTATCTTCTAGGTTTACATATTCTACCTTGGACTACAACAACCTTTACCGTGACAACATTGCGTTGCAACAGGCAAGTTGGTGGCCAAGAGTAGGTAGTCCTAGTGACATAATTATGTAGTTGTGTTTAGGAGCTACAGAATACTGTTGAAGCAACGTTGTATCAACATAGTTATGATTACGTTTTATAGTCCACTAGTAAATATAAGTCTTCGAAGGGCGATTGGTCTAATCTATGAAAGCTGCATCATCATTATTCGCCTGCCTCAGTGACCCAGTGGTTAGTGACCCTAACACCTGAAACAAAGAGGCGTGATTTCGATCCCCACACAAGGCAAGTATTTTGTGATAAACATAGGTGTCTGGCAGCTATATCACAAGCTTTACTTAGTTTGGGGTCAGCAGACCGTGTATAATATGTTCAAATCGAATGCTGATACACTGGATAAAGGTGGTTAAGGTATATTTTATTTATCCGATAACACCAATAGAAAACCATGCAAACTCAAAAGTAGGGATAGCTCACGGACCGGTATATGCGTCGGGACAGGTAAAAAAAAAATCATCGATAGGAAATGACATCCAGCGCCTTTCTGCGGTCATTTGACATTGTTAGCGGGTCTTCGCAGTGCTTGCCGAAATGTAGTATCCATTTCAAAACTTTACTGACCCATCAGCCATCCGCTTAGATAAAAGTCTCCTTGTTTCTACCGGCACCAGTAAGCAGCGTGACAACCAATAAAGCGCGGCTACATTTTTATAGACCATTCGGCGGGTCGCCCTCTCTGAATTCTTCAACTTTGGCTTTAATCTTTCGTATAGTATTGCCAGCTCTGGCCCAACTTCGGCGATCTTTTATACCCGCCCCGGGGTCGGTATTTATGACAGGTTTTCGAACAGATTGCTGCTATTTGTAGATACAGATACCTCGTAAAATATTGTTATAGTCGTCGTTTTTATTATGAATTGGCTAATTTTCATTTGTATTGTATTGATCCTTTTAAGGGGCTGATTTGAGAAAGTTATGGCGCTATAATTTTCAACTATAAAAAGCATTCAGCATTTTGAAAACGGCGTTACGTACATAAAAGTTAATTGACTTCTCAAGGTGATTCTTCAGCACTTATACCTACTAGGTATACTATTCTGTACTGTAACGTAGTGAAGTTATATCACTTAATGTTGTATAAAACGGAACTGAACTCATTTCCACACACGATTGTTTTTTCAACCGCATGCGGCTATTTTTCTCAAGTTGACGAGTGCTAGCGCGTGGAGCCGTCTCACAATGCACACTATTAAGTACTTATAAAAATCGCGAAAATCACGTTAGTTTCCTTAGTAAACGTTAGATCTTGCTACTTATCCTATTCAAGCAATTTTTCCGAGAAATACAGTGCGTGCAATGATGTAGTTGGGAAAAAAAACAGGAGATTTGTACCTACCTACAAGAGCTATCATAATCATAATCAATTTATTGATAACAATAGTTACAGGTCAAAACATACATTGATTTTCCAATTAGATACATAAAAAAGGTACAGTGTTGTACCTGTAATAAGTATCCTATGCCGTGATGGTATTATTGCTCTCTGCTTTAAGAAAAGTTATTGATTTTGGTCTACTTCTTACTGTACTGTACTGTACCAGCCTTTTTTTAATAGTCCACTGCAGGACGTAGGCCTACCCACGAAGGAGTGATTGGGCCATATCCACCACGCTGACCCAGTGCGGGTTGGTGGATTCACATTACGCCATCGAATTTCTTCTACGGACGCATGCAGGTTGCCTCACGATGTTTTCCTTCACCGAAAAGCCAGTGGTGTTAAATTCCGTACATAAATTCCAAAGAACTCATTGGTTCGGGACCAGGATTTGAACTCACGACCCCACGATTGCAAGGCGAGTGTCAATACCTCTAGGCCACCACTTTGTGGTCTACTTCTTTAATTAAATTAATTTATTTAGGTTGCAGTTATTTTTATTCGTAGATTTTTATAAAAAAAAATCGGTCAAACAGCCAGTTTCATGGCCTTGCAGTCAATTTTGTACAGCGCATCCAAACAAAAACGTTAACTGTACGAAAGGAAAATCCTTATAACTTCTTCTCAACTTTTAAACCGATTTTAATTTAATCTCCTCCGATTGCCTCTGTGTGTATTCAGCATTTTATGCTACAATAAAAAGCTGCTAACAAACTTATTACTATGAGCCTTATTGCATTGTCATTGCTATTAAACAGGATTAAACATCCAACTGCGAGCTCAGGAGTAAATTAAATAAAGAGCCCAGCATGAAGTTGTCAAAGTGAGTTTATTAAACAAGGAGTGAGGGATCTCCGATAAAAGTTGCCCGGAAAGGCCGCAGATAGCGCCAGCTCCGAGAAATGATAAATTGGAGAAGTTCGCTCATTCAATACGATCCATTGTGTCTCTCCCAGCGTTATTTATTGCTATACACCAAACCTTGCCACAGCTTATCTGCTGACTTTTGCTGCTTTCAGCGTGAAGCTGCAATTGTGTTTGGGTGCTCAGTGTTGCGGGAGTGTGCTTATGGTAGTATTGCGGATGTGTGCTAAGTTTAACTTAGTACTACTAGGAATTAATAGCGTTGCACAAACTGAGCTAGTGTTTGAATATTGATGTACAACTTTGTGGCCTATAGTAAAGCACGGGTAGAAAATAAACCAACAGTCGTTTAGTGTAATTTTCAAATAGTTCTCAAAATGAGGCTATAAAACAAGGGCTGAGGGATCTGTGATTAAGGTCGTCCAGAAAAATAATAAATTGGAGAAGTTTGCTCATTCAATACGATCCATTGTGTCTTCCAGCATTATTTATAGCTATACGCCGAACCTTGCTTCAGCTAATCTGCTGACTTTTGCTGCTTTCAGCGTGAAGCTGCAATTGTGTTTGGGTGCTCAGCGTTGCGGGAGTGCCCTTATGGTAAAAAAAAAATCTTGTTAACATCTTTTATTTCACCCCACGAAAATTGCATACACGTCTGTAAAATCTTGTATTGCTCAACCTATATCATAGTAAATTTCCATCAATCGCAAAATGATGTAATAGTGTTTGTTGCTAACGTCTCTGACTTGTGTTGGAGGAGAAGACTGACGAACATTAAGTACTACTAGGAATCAATAGCATTGCACAAACTGAGGTATTGTTTGACTATTGATGTGTAACTTTGTGACCTATAGTGAAGCACGGGTAGAAAATAAACTAACAGTCGTTTAGTGTAATTTTCAAATAGTTCTCAAATTGAGGCTATAAAACAAGGGCTGAGGGATCTGTGATTAAGATTGTCCAGAAAAATAATAAATTGGAGAAGTTTGCTCATTCAATACGATCCATTGTGTCTCTCCCAGCGTTATTTATTGCTATACACCAAACCTTGCCACAGCTTATCTGCTGACTTTTGCTGCTTTCAGCGTAAAGCTGCAATTGTGTTTGGGTGCTTAGTGTTGCGGGAGTGTGTATGGTAGTATTGTGGAAGTGGTAGTATGGCGGGAGTATGATTGGCGTGACTAGGCATCTAATTTGCTGAAAAGCTTTGAGGTACTCTTACAGAGACCACTAGTTACCTACTATCCGCGCAACAAAATTTCAAGTTTTCGCTACCCATGAATGTTTTTATAGCAAAGAATCTTAAATAACCAAATTTTTAGGGTTCCGTACCTCAAAAGGAAAAAACGGAACCCTTATAGGATCACTTTGTTGTCCGTCTGTCCGTCTGTGTGTATGTCAAGACTCTTTATCTCGGGAACGAGATATCGAGTTGAAATTTAAACAGTATATGTATATCTATGGTCTCTTGCAGTTGTGTAAAAGAAAAACTTCTCAGTTATCGTTTTAAAAAGTTAGAGCCGTTTATGTCGTAAAAAACCGCATATTTTGACACCCAAAAAAATCAAAATCTACAGGGTACTTCCCGTTGACATAGAACTATAAAATTTGGCGAGAAGCATTGTCTTACTTCCCAATTTTGTGAAATTTTCTGTATCCGTACGGAACCCTCGATGTGCGAGCCTGACTCGCACTTTCCCGGTTTATTTTAAATCTAAAAAGTAAAATTAAATATTGTTACATTTTTCTGTTAGACAATTTATTTTAAATCAAAATTAGCTATCTTGTTTCTACACCTTTATACTTCTTAGAAAAACATATATACCAATATTTCGCTATCACGAATTGCAACGTTTAGATAAATACAAGTTGGTAATTGCCATTTATTTACTTAACCACCCTTGTTGATAGGCCTGTTTTCAGCAGTGGACTATAAAAAAGGCTTTTCAGTACAGTAATTTAAAAATACTACAACCAGACTTGACTCTCTTAGTCATATACTCCAAAGTATGAGGTTTTCGAACAAAGTTTGAGTGAATTATATTTTTGTACTTTTATCCCGTCTTTAATTATAAAATGTAAACTTTAGTCACCTCGCTAAATTAAACATCAAACTGATTGAATTAGCAAGTCTATCATAAATCACAGTATGCAACCAGAAACATATTTTTAAACGAAACGCTTTCCTTGCTGTTCAGTTGCCTTCCAAGTGAGCAGATTCCAAAAGCACACGCCTTCTCTGCCATTAACATGTTCCAAACAAAACGTTGCAAAATGCATACAGGAGTCTCTCAAAGGCGCGAAAGACAATACGTATCACAAACTTGAGGCAGGCGAAGTGAGAGCGTTTGCTCGCCAAAGCACCAGGAATGCAAACACCGGCAGCTAAAACGAGCGATGCTGCCACCTGTATTATTAAAACATCTTAAAACTGGCAGGTATTCACGCAAATTCAAGCTCTACCGTATAGATTTTACAGATGCTTTCCCCTCGAGGGGTCGCAAAGGTCGGATGCTCATATCCGTGAAGCAGGAATGCGACAGTTCCACGTAGTTCCGCGATATGCTAAGCAAAAGCCAAGTAAACAAATTGGAAGTGACACTTGAAAGGAGCTCGGATAAAATGTTCTAAAAGAGAATAATGGAAGGACATTTTTATGGGATGTGTTACGCTTCATGGGTGCGCTTTGAAATTAAATTAAACGTTACGTTTTGTTGTGATAATGTTTTGAATGGGAGATTTCTTGGCAATTTGTGTCAAAGGAAACTGTGACACGATTTACACGGGTATGAGGTAATGGTAATACCTATGAGGACTTTTTATAAGCTTTAAGCCAAACTTTGCGGCGACACCTAGATGAAGAAAGTGTAAAATAGGGATGATTGACTTATATATTTTTGGGACATCTTACACACGGCCTCTAATTCCAAACTAAGCAAAGCTTGTGATATGGCTGCCTGAGACTGATATACTACGTATACTTACGTACACCACCGACCACACTCCTATTTTTAGAACAATCCAGTCCATCCAAAGGTTGCCTGGTAGAAATCGCCAAAGGCGATAAGGCCGCCATTGTACAGCATATTGTATATTGAGAAGTTTCTGTAATGTGTTTCTGTGTACAATAAAGATATATTTATTTATTATACTTATTTTTAAATACATACTTACATAGATCATACCCAACTGTAAGCTGAAAAAGCCAATTAATGATGATGATAAAGACGGTAATTTATATTGTAATAGTTAAGTAAGGTATTAAGGAGTCACATGACCTATTTTGCTTAACTTCATGCCTCTTAAACTTAACTAGTAAAATCCAACTAAAAAGCAGAAAATGCAGAAATCTGAATAAACACGTATTATCTTATTACAAATACTCATCTAACAAAATAACAAAACGTCTAAATTATTATATACTACGGGACTAATCGCTCACTAAATTTACGAGATAAATAAATACCTCCATAGTATACAACGTGTAACGGAAAGGCTGTATACATAAAAAGTGGGTTGATACTATACCTTATATAGATGCTGTATTCGAAATTCCGAGCCAAAATAACAACATTCACTTTAAAAAAAAAAAATATGACTGACTAGAAAAATCTTTTGCACGTAAACAAACATGTCACAACAAGGAGGTGTGGTCTGATTTTGATGGGCAAGGTCGTGTTATTGACCTCACAGCTGTTTAGTGTGATAGTGCTGTGCAAATGTGAATTAGTCATAAAAATGACTAGTTTTTCAAAAAAAGATTAAAAATCAGCAAGCTAACTTACACGGCTAAACATGCCCCCATCTAGTTTGTTACCGTTATCTTATTTGGTACTTTCAGTATGTATACAGTCTTTCCGTTACACGTTGTATAATAATTATGTGTTCAAATCGCGAAACTTTAAAAACAACTAAACGTCTAAATTTCTAAAACGCATCTCAAACTTTACCCTTTATCAGCGGTTATATAAAGTTTTAAATTTCAACCCAATCTCGCGGGCGAAGTAGCTCTAACAATATTGGCAGTTTTCACAGCACAAACAAGTTCCTGGGAGCAAACAACAAGCTTCCTGGCTCACATCAAGATCCCGGCTTGTTTAGCGAACTCGCCGAACTTCCAGCCAGATTTATTCATGACTTGGCCAAATATTTGATTGATTACTATGTCTCAAGCAATCCTCGCCGCTCGATCAATGTACGCCGCTTCATCGAGAAAAAAGCCGCTTGTTCAAACTCCCGCGGGAAGTGATGTGGCTCTTTTTAGAATACAAAATGAGGCTGATGAAGGCGTTTGTTTATAAGTTTTTTCTTCGAGATTGTTAGCTACTGAATACCGCTACTGATAATCTTGTTCGGTAGTCAATATCTTTAAAAGCCCATTCAGTAGTTTACAAAGAGTTGCAGCGTGCGCAGTCCCGCGAGGTTGGTTGCTGTTACAGAAGATGATGCAGTATGTTGACTCAAGTTTACCTTTTAAGAATATTTGTGATAAAATTTAAAAAAGTGCGACTCAGGAAATTGAACGAGCTTCTCTGCAATGCGAGCATGTCATTGTTTCCTGACAATTACAATCTGGATATTTTTAAGGCAAGAGTGAATACGTATCTTCTAGGTCTACATAGTTCATTCTCGGCTACAACAGAACCTTCCATCAAGCGAGTTGGTGGCCAAAAGTAGCCCTATTATATATGTAAAAAATTGACTCACCATCTCGCTGATAGTCATAAAAAAATTGAAGTGTAGGTAATAAAATCATTAAGTGTCATATGAAAAAAAAACCGGACAAGTGCGAGTCAGGCTCGCACGTCGAGGGTTCCGTACAAATACGTTAAAATAATTAAAAACCTGTTTTAGCATGTGCTAATGAAGTTTTTTTATATGATACCTTACATGATACGATTTACTCAATTTGAATTTTGAACCCATATTTTGTGGATTTAGAGGACCTATTTTTTTTGTGATTTAAATAAAAATGTACAGTTTTCAGATTTATTCCTATATGTGTACTCTGAGACAATGCTTATCGTCAAATATCATAGTTCTATGTCAACGGGAAGTACCGTAGGTTTTGTTTTGTAGGTTTTGATTTTTGTGAGTGTCGAAATATGCAGTTTTTTAAGACATAAACGGCTCTAACTTCTTTATATGATAACTGAGAAGTTTTTCCTTTACACAACTCTAAGAAATCATAGATAGACATATACAGTTTAAATTTCAACTCGATATCTTTACGCGTTCCCGAGATAAAGAGTCTTGACATACACACAGACGGACAGACGGACAACAAAGTGATCCTATAAGGGTTCCGTTTTTTCCTTATGAGGTACGGAACCCTCAAAATAGTTTTCTATTCGTTTCATTTTGTATATTAAACTCACTTGGGTAGGTATGAATAAAATATAGCCCTAATCTAGAAAGAATTAGCTCTCGACACTGAAAAATGACTCAAGCTGTCTTTTGCCTATCGGCGATTCGAAACTGCTTAGACTTGACTGTGACTAAACGAAATTGATTATTATTTAATGGCGTACATTTTTCATACGCTCTATGTGTACATACATTTTGCCTAACATAGATGCAACAGTACTCATACTCGTACTATGGTGATGAGAGGTGACTGGTAGAACGTTTTGTGATCTTTGAATGAGAAACGTCACGTATTAGAGAAAGGACATATTTCCATCTAGCGTTTCATCAAACTGTTTCCTTAAAATCACAACAACGAGTGGGCAATCAATTGCACAATAAAAATATTGTTCAAAGAGCTGAACAAATCATCTATTCATATGCGTTTGTACAACCTACATTCTACAATGTGTATATTATAAACATGGATATTTCGGACATAATAATAATATGGGATCTAGGCTCTCTCTTGTTTTATCAAACACAAAATTACCTTTATAATACAGAAACTTAATTTAACAATCATAGTGCACTGGATCTCACACTACGATGACCCGCGTCGTAGGATCCAGGCTCTTTCCCAGACGCGAAGGTTATACTTAATACTAGGTACTATACTTTTTAAATTAGGAAACTTACCAACAGTAAATAATACATAATTCATCATCATCATCATCATCAGCCTGTGTCGACCCACTGCTGGGTATAAGCCTGCTCTTTTATGTGCCATTCTTCCCTATCCTGGGCCAATCTCATCCACGCCTGACCAGCGATGGGTCTGATGGCATCGACCCATCATCGGGCTGGTGGTCTGCCTATAGAGCGCTTATCTTCTATTGGAAGCCACTCAGGCAGAGATCTACTCCACGGGGCGTCAACACGCCTGCCACGTGTCCTGCCCAGCGCCACTTGAGTCTCATAATACGGTTTCCAACATCTGTGACTTTCGTGCTTCGTCGATTAATACAGAATTAATTTAAACTAAAAATACAAGTAAAGTTACACAATTAACTAAAATTTAAACCCAAGTTAAAACACCCAAAGTCCGCGAATATGAGTAGGTAGGTACATTACTCATCTGCCAACATACTTAACATCATCGTAATTTAAGAGCTAATTAAGGCTAATTAAGGCTCTTGTCGGTAGAACAACTTCCACGTCGCGCGGTCTTCTGCTAGTGTTTTCACCTTCCTGTACGACATGACATCTACCTTTCCTTTAATTTGGTCTAAATATGCACTCCGCGATCTTTCCCTTCCTCTCTTTCCTTTTACCTCTATACATATACTATGTAACAATTCAATGTTTTCTGCGTGAAACCATCGTAACTACAGTCACGCTACACTAATTACACTCAATTTGTGTTATATATTCGTGTTTCGTATCTCTTTTGACTGTCTCAGTGGCCCAGTGGTAAGTGTTTGCTCTGTGTCTGGGTGTCACTATAACTTAACCTAGTATCTATAATAAGTACTATGTATTTAAATAGTGTTTATGTAGTATATCACTATCTAGCAGCCATATTACAAGTTTTGCATAGTTTGGGGTCAGAGACCGTGTGTAAGATGTCCTCGAATATTTATTTATTTTTTTAAAATTGGGTTGAAATTGCAATACTGCCAACGACTGTACGTAGTTATCAGAAGGAAGGAAGCATCGCATCTAGGTGCACAAGATAGGTACTCTAGTGAATTGAAGTGCAGGTAACTTAACGTGATCCATATTCAAGTTCTATTCAGGTTGTTGGTATAAACTCCAGCAGATTATGTTAGTGCAAGCTTTGAAGCTCGATTTAGTTTAGTTTCTTCTCTGTATAATGTTTCAACGGTAACGGCCGATTTAAACATATCAGTCGAGCCACCGTTTCGACACAGTTCCATCACAGTACCGGCCCAGTGAAAAATATTCTTTCATACACTCTCTATGAACGTCAAGTTGTCAGTGATTGCCGGTGTTAGCACCTTGGAATACAACATCCTTTGTCGGCACTAACACTGACACTGACAAGTGGGGATGCATTCATATAGAATGTAGGAAAGTAGTATCTTTCACTGTAACGCGAACGGTACGGCGCCTGTACTGAGCCGGAACTGATAATAGTATGTGTGAATCGGTCTTTACTGAGTTACCAATGAAGTTAAATCAGCGAGTAGACATATTTTTACCTTACAAAAATATTTTTCTTGAAAGAAGCTGCTTTTATCTCAAATTTGTTCACTCTTGCAATCTCAATACGACTGAAATCACACACCTACGTTTACGTCAAACTGGAATAGAACTAGGAAACTTTGGATTGTTCTAAGCACAGAGATATTATAAGCTGTTCATATAAATACTAGTACGAGTAGATGATTAATCGATGCTAAATTTTGCTAGACTCATGCCGTAAATACTAAAGCCAGTTTCCAAACGCCTTTCAATATGTGGTAGCAACTACTTTGGTTGGCACAAAATGAATCTTTGTGATGTGATTTATTAGTAAGCTAAAAATTATCTCTACTACGCGGGAATTTCTTCAGGGTCATAGGTAATAAAAGCAAAACCTTTTAAGGGCGGGTCTAGTACATCTAGACAAACAAATTTTGTATTACGCAAAAAAAATAGCTTCTCCATACCGTGCCGCGCGTTGACGAACATTTTGTATGAAATAGCTAATTTTTTCTTCGTGATTTTTCCAAAAATCCTAGAACAAAATTTGTAAGTCTAGATGTACTAAACCCGCCCTTAAAAAGTGTTGCATTTAATACCTATGACCCTGAATATATGAAATATATTATGTTTACCTAATTCAAGTATTAAATCATGAACTTTTCAAAAGCTTTGTGTTTTGTGTAAAATTTTCGTGCCAACAATATTTTTCGACTGTTCGACATAGCTGTACCTATTAATTATAAATGTATAGTTCTGCTGTATAACTGTATAGCTCTATAATGAGCATTGCAAGCATGCATAGGTACTCATCTGGCTTAGCGCTGAGCTTTTTTTAGGGTTCCGTACCTCAAAAGAAAAAAACGGAACCCTTATAGGATCACTTTGTTCTCCGTCTGTCCGTCTGTCCGTCTGTGTGTATGTCAAGACTCTTTATCTCGGGAACGCGTAAAGATATCGAGTTGAAATTTAAACTGTATACGTACGAGTATATCTATGATCTCTTACGATTGTGTAAAGGGAAAACTTCTCAGTTATCATGTAAAGATTTTAGAGCTGTTTATGTTGTTATTTTAATACAAAAGCTGTTCACGTCAGTTTAGTCTTGTTATATATAGTATAAAATGTGTGAAAACCACGTAAATTTCCAAAGTAAAAAAGCTGTTTATGTCGTAAAAAACCGCATATTTCGACACTCACAAAAATCAAAACCTACAGGGTACTTTCCTTTGACATAGAACTATGAAATTTGACGAGAAGCATTGTCTTAAAGTACACATATAGGAATAAATCTGAAAATTGTAAATTTTTATTTAAATCACAAAAATATAGGGCTTCAAAATTCACAAAATATGGGTTTAAAATTCAAAGTGCGTAAATCGTATCATGTAAGGTATCATATAAAAGAGCTTCATTAGCACATGCTAAAACAGGTTTTTAATTATTTTAACAATTTTAGATGAATGACGAGAAAAGTAACAAAAGAAAAACTTTTGTCGATGATGATGATGAGTATAAAGATTTTAACAACGTACTTCCCAATTTTGTGAAATTTTCTGGATTTGTACGGAACCCTCGGAGTGCGAGCTTGACTTGCACTTGTCCGGTTTTTTTCTAAACGGGACATGTCCGCGTGCTACGAAACCCTAATCAATGTTCTAATATAATTTTCATAAAAAGACCGTGTCTCTACCTACCACTGTCCCCAACTTAGCAGTTCCACTTTTCCCGTATATTTCCCACAACGTGGCCATATATCTGCGGCTTACCAAAATCCGCCTAATACGTTATTTTTATATGCTTTCCAAGTCTTCCATTAGCGGTCGCCGTGATGTTGGTTTTTCACTTAGCTCTGATCTACGTCGGGATTTTCATTAAAATGTGGCTGGTCATTTAGTATTTATGTGGATTTTATTATTAACAGCGTGTGTGGTTTTGGTTTATGGCCTCCGGATTTTAATATGACATGGGGTCATACGGAGGTAATAGAGGATATGCGCAATAAGTGCTTTCCAGAAAAGACGACGCTTTGACCTCGAGGCACTTTTATAGTAAAAAGTATCTATTTCAGAGAAATCTTGATTATATGGTTCATTGTAATGCTTGAAATAAAGATATTTTATTTTATTTACTAATAACGTCTGTGATCTTAGCTACAAGCGCAAATCCATCCATCCATGGTGGTCCAAATATAAATCAGCATATGGGTCATTGTAATGCTTGAAATAAAGATATTTTATTTTATTTACTAATAACGTCTGTGATCTTAGCTACAAGCGCAAATCCACCATGGATGGATGGATTTGCGCTTGTAGCTAAGATCACAGACGTTATTAGTAAATAAAATAAAATATCTTTATTTCAAGCATTACAATGACCCATATGCTGATTTATATTTGTAAAAACGTATGAAAAATAATAAATAGAATATCAGTCATTTTCGGTTCGCACTCTGGTGCAGCGTTATCCATGATTCAAAATTCGGGCTACCTATTTCCTAAACAATGCAGTATCTCGTTTTTGGAACGTCTCAACACAGCCTAAAAGGAAGCCACTCTAGACCTGATGACAGCAAAGAAGTCCGGAACCCGCGCATCGGCGAACATGCCCGACGCGCTGTAATAACGTGCTTTCCTCATGAGGATGCGAAAAGCATCATTGTATTGCACCCTTGTGGTGTGGTACGTTTTGCACGTATATTTCGTCCACAGCTGACATGTGTAAAGGCACAGACAGTATGCTTTATACAGTGTCGTTTTTACATCTGTGCTGCAGCTGGAGAAACGGCGCTTAAGTTTGTTTATTAAGTTTAAGATTAAGTTTGTTTCGGTCTATAAAGATATAGAAAAACGTAAGTAAAACACTAATATAGAATCGAGGTCGTAAAAGGGTTTTATTCGGTCAGTTTGGTGACTAGTGAGATCTTGCCGGCCGGCCGCTTCTTGTTCTTGTTCTGTAACTGTTTCTTCTCGAAACCGTAGACGGAGTAGTACGGGAGTGGCAGCACTGTCGACGATATCGGCATCAGATCTGGAAAAATTAAGAAAATGTTAAATAAATAACAAATAATAGATGTTGAAGATGTTGTTGTCATTAATTTATCCTACTGACTCCTGTTGATTTAAGGGACCTCACCAACGGTGACTTTTAGATGAAGTCGCGCGTTTGCATCGCTACAGTCAGGATGCAGTCGCTAGTTGTGTGCCCTTGCCCACGTAACCACAATTCAGTCGCGATGCAAACGCGCGACCGTCGCGCGTCAGTCGCGTAGCAAACGCGCTTCCGTCGCGCGTCTTTTTTAAGATTGCAACCAAACTGCCAACGTTCCGACAGCACGTGCAGCGATTAACATAAACTAGTATGTAGCTGTGACCAAAACAAGAAAAGTGGGCCACAGCTGCACTACTAGTTTGTATCAGAGCTGTCAACAGTTGCAATTGGCACCTCGGTTCCAAATAGTACCGTTTTGGCAATTTTTTTGCTACGGTGTACCCATAGAATAAGAACTAAAGTAAAAGAGTCAAAAGACCAAGTGGAACCATCCATCCATCCATCAGCCAAAGGACGTCCACTGCTGGACATAGGCCTCCCCTATAGATCTCCACTAAGACCGTTTGGAAGCGGCTTGCATCCAGCGCGATCCTGCGGTCTTAATGAGGTCATCCGTGGGTGGATGTCCTACGCTGTGCTTGTCAGTACGTGATCTCCACTCGAAGTGGAACCAAATTTTAACTATTTTGACATTCCAACTAGTGATTTTGACGTATGCGATAGACATTGCGTTTTTTTGTTTCACTCACTCTCGCGTATGCTGTATAACCAGATATGAATAAGACAGCTGTAACGTAGTTTTTATTTGAGTTAAATTTAGCAATACTTCTATTACTTGTCATTCTTCTGAGGGTATACCAATACTAATCCCGCTAAATATTTATCTAAAACTTTCAAAATAAAATGTTATGAAAACAATATTTAGTAGTGAAGACCTTTATTTTATTAATAACTTTAGCATTGATTTAAAATGATCGTGTCGCAGTTGCATAAATTATAAATATAGTATTAGTTGTTTGAAGTAAAATATTATTATCTTGTATCTAATTAAGTACATCATTTAAGCATATATTTTCCTAACCAAGACGCCTAGTATTTTGAGTAGAGACACGCTACTAATTATGTCAGAGAGGTCGTCAAATGTACCTTAAAACTCATCTTCTTAGTTATTTCCTCAGCAATCACCGACATTTAGCAACGTTTGGCATGTTTTAGTCTTCAGATGGATGACCGCGGGTAGTCCATACAATGGACCACTGCTGTGGCTCAGATAAACGTTATGTCATGAATTTATATTGTTTTTTTCCGCCATTTCATAGTTTTTCAGCCAGCCATAAAATTCAAACACCAGATCTAGCCATCCAGCCTTTTTGAACATATTAGATATTCGGGTAAAATAGCACTGTTAGCATAATAAGATGTGTCTGCAAAGTTGTGTAAACAAAAATATCTCATAAAATTAATTAAAACTTTATTTCACACATTTTTCTCAGTTATTCATTAAAACTACAATACAATTTCACTATAACGGCTTTGCGTAACGACCGCTAAAACTTTCGCTGACATGAGAAAACTTTAGTGCCACACTAAATTATAAAGGCGAGTTTACACCAGTATGAAATTCGAGACGCGTGGCGACAATTTTACGATAGTAAAATTTAAGTAAATCACACTAAAATTACAGTTGAATTCAAATACATTTAATGACAAAATGTTATAGCATAGCATACAGTCATCGACTTTGCATTTTTTTTGTTTTATATGCAGAGCAATGCTGTGGTGATTTTATACAAAAAAAAATATATGCTCGTTCAACTTATTTAAAAATAAACTCTCAGAATATTATTGCCGAGAATTCAATGTAACAAGGTACGCAGGTAAAATTTAACATTATCATAATTATTGTGCATTGAACGAGTTTTTGTTTTTATTTTGTGTGTTTTGTTTCAAATGTTGTGATGCACATATTCAAATATTGTTTTCTTAGTGACGACGAACTTTTATTAATTTTATAATTAGTAGTAGTGTTATCCTGTGTGTGTTACTCATAGAAGCGCTATATATCTTATAATGAGCAATATCTTTAAACCTAATCCTATTTATTATAATTGTTACAATGAATAATAAATTATGAGATAATTTTCTACTAGGTATAATTCTTATGAGTTTTGGATCTCTAAAATAGTTTGATGAAACCTGATACAAGGGTAGAAAATTCCTAGAGACAGATATGGATTATTTTTTTTGATACGTGGTGAATTTTTGTTTTGGCGATTTTCAATTAAGGGAAACTTTCCCTTAAAAAGGAGGATGTTTACTTTGTTCATTTATCTGCAGACTTAGTTAATATTTTGTAGGGTCATTTTTTAAATCTTAACGAGAACTGCTAATATTTAAACAGTTTCATTGGATTTGAGCTCGTTTTTTTGAAGTTGGATCAGCTTTTAGTACAAAACAAATATCATTAAAATACGCATAAAATATTAATTAGCAGTAATAACAGCAATTAGAACGCAATCTTTCGTTATGGAGATCGCACCATTTGGAGTTCCTGTACAAGATCAAATAAGGGATGAGGGCGACCTACAGACGAATCAAATCAAAGTAATTAATAATTATATTCCAGCGGATTAGCAAGCTAAGACGACATTAGGCAGAACCTATAGTTTGATAAACGGCCGATGGAGCCGTAAGGTTTTCAAATGGAGACCACGTACCAGCAAGCGTAGGATGACCACCGACTAGGTGGAATTACGATATAATTAAGACCGCAGGAACACGCTGACTGCATGCCGCTTCCAACCGGCCTTCAATTCAATTCAATTCAATTCTTTATTTCCTTAATAAATATTGGCCTTATTGAAACATCCATAGATGGGGCCTATGACCAGCAGTGGACATCCTACGGATGATAGATGGTTAAAATACTCGTATGTAGCAAAACACTGCGATTTGCACTGAAATGCAACGACTGACGATGAATGACAACTCAGTTCCTTTAGTTCACACCGTCTTTTTGCGGTTTTAGATGTTTTGCACGTGGAACAATTGAAGTTGAAGCAACTATCAACTTTTTAAAAGTTGTTACAACCGAAAATTTTATAGCACTTATCAAGTTTTAAAAAGTTGATAAGTTGATATACACTGCAACTCGCATCGACATGCAAAGACTGACGAACGATGCTGATGACGACTCAGTTCCTATAGTTCACTCCGTCTTTTTGCGGTATTTTTCGGTTGCCGCACTTTTTAGGCAATCTGTGAGCAACTTTCTTAGCTGAGTAGCTCAATCACTGCCGGGCACAGGGTGAGAGAGAAAGGATGTGAAATCGCCCGACGCGTTGTGATTGACGGTTAAGGAAGCCGCCAACTTTTAAAATAGGTATATATTTAAGAGTTGCTAGTTGCAGCTATTAGAAACTAACTTACTCATCGATTACAGCAACTGAAAACTATTGACGATTTCCGGAAATCGAAAATCGAGCTGCTATGTGTGCGCAGTCCCATTGAATATATAATTATGTGAACAGTCAGTTGCCAGTTGCCGCAATAGTCGCTCCATGTGCAATGCGCCTTAGCTGGCTACATAAAATGGTATTTTTTAATTAAATTCTGTTTACTAAAGAGCTTATTTGCACACCGACAAAGTACTAACTCTAGTACAGGAGTGTTTGAAGAGGACAAGTAGGCAGAGAAAACCTAAAATAAACGTTCAACTTGGGAAAAGTTGCTCTACTTCGCTAACTTTAATTAGTTTTATTGTCACTCAACCAAAAAACTGTGGTATTTGCTTGAGCTCTTTTTCATAGATTTAGTTATTTTTATTTCGCGTTAAATACATCTTTCTTTTTATCTACATGAAGTAATACGATTTGGAATTAATATTCAGCACCCTTATTAAAGTTTTATTTATCTACAAGTAGCGTAGAAAAAATTTCTATTAGCGATAAGGCCGCCAATTTTATTAAACAAGTTTGAATTTGTTTTGAAACTTTTCTGTTTTCTTCTTCCAAAATGTTTGAACTTCCAAAATGTAGGTACTTTGACAAAAGGTTAGAGTTAAGCTAAGAGTACCACATTATCTCTATCAATTAATGAAATGTGGAATTAATATGCATTTTGCGCACTGAAAGTAGTACAGCTTTGCTTTTAAACCACTTGCAGTGAAACCTGTGAAAGCACTTAAATTTTGAATTGTGTAGCGCGTAGCAGAAATTCAGAACAAACAAACGAACAAACTTATATCTAACTAGCGACCCGCCCCGGCTTCGCACAGGTATATTATACATATAAACCTTCCTCTTGAATCACTCTATCTACTAAAAAAACCGCATCAAAATCCGTTGCGTAGATTTAAGTAGGTACATGGGGACAGACAGCGGGAAGCGACTTTGTTTTATACTATGTAGGGATAGTGATAGTGATGATAGCGCTGTTTGAAACGTTTTAAACATATTTTTTTGATTTTATATTAAAGTATATTCTAATACCGAATAATCTTATCTTATTCTAAGGCATTTATCATATTGATTATATTATTATTGGTCTTGGTACCCATCACTACTTACGCACACTTTTTTAATAGAGTCAAACCTGGCTCAATCACCATCCGAAGGTGTAGGTTACAGTTCAACGGTGTAGTTCAAAATCAGGTTATTAACATTAATGTCAAAGGTGATGAAAACAATTTCATAATAGAAAAATAATTTTATAGTTCCGAGCAGAATCCAAACCAGTTTGACTTCCGGCTTCCGACCTCGCCGCATAAGAGCAAAAAGCCGTTTATTTTGACCTCTAGGTTCATTTGTGTACGATTTAAGGCATTTTTGTGGGTCGTATACATTATGTTGCGTGTGTACTAAAGTTCTTGACCGTGGCCCGGCGGCGGCGCGAGCTAGCAAGGCCGGCCAGTTTGACAAAAGCGGAGGAAGCTTGTGTTGGCTGGATGGCTAGCCACAGTGTGAGAGCTTTTAATCTGCCTAAAGACCTTAGACACAGCTAAGCAATTAACCCTAGAAACATAATCTTATTTTTTGTGTGATAAAAGTAATCATGCTCAAACAAAATTGAAAAAATTAAAAAAATTGATTGCTAAATCAAAATTGACGTATGATTTTTAACATGACATATTCATATTCATATTATTCATATTCTTTTATTCATACAACAGTATACGTCAACAATCGAGTACAATAGGATGATAGAAAATTACATTAATTAAACAACAAATGTCATAAGTATTGGAAAAGTCAGTAACAGTGATCAATACAATAATAAATTAAATAATCAATAATAATAAGCATAAGTCAAAAACAAGTCAATGTTAAAAATAACAATTAATCTAAAAAATAAAATAAAAACAAAAGTAATAATAATAATAAAAAAAAAAGTTTATTTACTTACCTATACCATAGACACACTTGAGTAGGTTTGTCTATGCCTGTACTAAAAAACTTATTTTATTTATTTTTCTAGATAGTAAATTATATAAATGAAATTTGGTGAATATAGTATTAATAAAAAAAAATGCGAACGTGTGCAAAACATTCCAAATTTCAAAAATTGTGGCATTTACCTACCTGAGCAACACCTAGGCCACTCTCAGCTACATGCGAAAACTGAGATTGATTGAAAACTTAAAGCCAGGTTTGTAAGAATAAGAAAATGGGAGCTATATTTCGATTTCGAATTTCCCGGAACTCGGAACCCCGAATTCGAGAAAATAATCAGCTGTTTAACAAATTTTGTCCATTCCTAGTCGCAATTTTGAGTGCGACACCTGACTTTTTTTCCAAAATAAATAATAGTTATTCGTAATGATGGTCTGAAATACTTTTTCTCGGTTAGTACACTCTCTCCAAATATCTTGGTACCTACATTGTATCAGTTATTTTTTTATTTTGCTCCCAAAATGGTAATTTCATACCCTCAAACTGTCCCTTCAAATAACAGTTATCTAATCGTAACAGAAAAAATCTATTAAGCAAGGTTAAATCGAAAACTTTCCGAGAACTCTCGATAGTTTTTCTATAATTTGATTTTATCTAACTGTTTGTGGGAATTGAAAGAAAATATCTACCTAGATGAAAGTAGATAAAACAATGTTGAGGGCACACGAGGAATAATTACATTAGCACAAGTAAGAGGATGTTATCCATGCGTAAGAAAGGATGATAAGGTAAATGACCATCATGTCATCGTGTGTTCAGATGTTAGCAGTAGTTAGTTAAAGTAGCTAGACACATATTTACAGAAACTGGTATGTTTCTCAACTGTACCGAGTGTTTGAACTTAGATGTATTTTTAAATTAAGGCGTATAATGAATAAAATATTTAATTAAATCAATGATGATTCTGAGCGATGCCGACAGATAATATAATATTAAAAACTATAGGGTGTGTTTTTCGAAGTAGGTATTCGAAAAAATCACAATTTGAAGGAATCTTTTATACTGTTTTAATAAAATGAATTTAAAATACTCATTTGAAGTCAGCTATTATATCAACCCAGTCAAAGGCTAGGCGGTCCACTATTCGTATAGTAAAGGTGTGTCAAAGCTATAATAAGAACTATAAGAAAACTGCGCTAGTCTAGGTCAGAGGTCTAGCCGAGTCGCACCGGCCGGCCTTGTGACAACCTCCTTTACATAATCTACGCGTTTGTAACACTAAACTCAGTGTTCTAGAACGTTCTAGAACTTTCTACAACTCTCTGGAACTTTCCTTCCGTGGAACTCGTTTACTTCAGATTTTAGGTTTAAGAGGAAACTAAAGAACTCATTTTACTTTAGCTTATAAATTGCACTGGAACTTTTAGGTGCCGTTTTGACGAAAAGGAAGGCTGCTATATCACTATATGATGTTTAAAGTGAAAATAAATAACTTTTAGTAATTATGTATAGGACTCAGTTTGACGCAATTGCTAGGTATTTTACAGTAGGTACCAGATTTTGTTACTTGGGTTCTTACCATTCGAAGTCAGAATATAGGTAGTATTTTATTTTGCGGAGATATGATTAACTTAAGTACAGGGTTATCTGCTTGCTCTGTTCTAAGCCAAAAAGAAGTGATTAAGATCATCACTTTATAAATGATTAACTTTTACTATGAATTATATTTTCGCCAGTTGAGAACCGATTTAAAGATTATTTTTAGTTTTAAAGGGTATACTTCCCAAGTGGTCCCATGTAATCATTGAAGTCGGCTAAGCCGTTTTTGATAAATCATGAATATTGTACATGGATGTCGCATCGATTCGTGCAAACTATTCTAATTCTGTAAACGGTGGAAGTCGGTGTTGCGATTTATTGCGAAAATTAATTATTTAGTAAATTTTGTAAAATTCAATTAAAATTATTTGATTGAATTTGAATTCATGTTTTAACACGTTTTTTTTAGGTCGACCTGTATGTAACTATGTAATGGAATTTAAGGTAACTAATTTAACTATCTTCCAAGGGTCGTAGCGTAATGAAAATTGGCAGCTGTATGTAGTTCTGATGACAATACAATAATATGGTAATGTCGACCTGATCTGATGATGGAGCCGGAAGATATGAACTGGAACTTCATGATGGAAAATCGTATCATAGCTGTTTTGGATTTTTTAGAAAAGTCTTGTAATGAACTATGACCAAGATTAGGTTTAAAGGTCTCATGATGAAGACGAAAGATAGGCACTGAAGCGTGTTTTTCTAGTGTTTTTTAAACTATTAATTTATTACAGTTCTGTTTTACTGGTACTAACCAAAGTGGAGGTAGTGTATTTAAATAAACTCTTTACAAAACATTAAAGTTTAGCAACTCTTTAATTGTATCAAAAGACATTGAAACCAATAGGCAGTCCGGTAAATTATTTTGAAAGTGCAAGCTTTCACCTCTGCGACACTCATCTCTACCACCCAAACAATAGAGTTTAGTTTAGAATGTATCGATTTGAACTGCATTTTGCGCATTTACGTACCAAGGTTACGTAATACCACCTGTCACTGACGTGGAGTACGATATTATAATGTAGAATTAATACTTACTACAATTTAGAACCGTGTCTCATTCAGAAGAAAATTTGACTCTTTCAGCAACGGAAGCAAGATAGAGAAAAAGTTAGAGCGACAGGGTTGTATTATTATCAGTCTCGTTAACAGTTATTGAGATAATAATCTATTTAGTAAGCCGAGTGAATAGATATTTGATTGCCACCACATGTACTTTGTAAACAAAAGTTGCTGCAAACAAGGAAATACTAGAAACATACTAGAGTCAAATGTCATAGTGTAGTATTTGCATAATTCATTTTCAAATATGCTTTTGGCAAAAACTTACATTACGACTTAACACAGAAATGATAGAATTATATACACATACTTAGCTAGCTCTACGTAGTAAAACAAGGCATCATTTTAACTTAACTACAGATTTATTTAAAACAGGGAAATGAAAGCTTCTTCGTTCTTCTCATCATTGTAAACAATTAAAATATTGTAGTTCCCGGTTGTTTTAACCGTTTAGCCATGTCGGAGGCCTTCAGGCAGCTTAAAAACTCTGACACCAGGGCTAGCCACCCGGCAGATATGACCTTACTTACTTATCCTACTTCCTACTAATATTATAAACGCGAAAGTTTGCGAGGATGGATGGATGGATGGTTGGATGGATGTTTGTTACTCTTTCACGCTATAACTACTGAACGGATTGCGATGAAACTTTGCAATAATATAGCTTATAAATCAGAATAACACATAGGCTATAAATTATAATGATATTGCATCAAAAATCGAAATATCATGCAGCCGAAGCCACGAGTTAAAACTAGTTTTAAATACTCTTAGTCACAAGATCAAATTTAAAATTGCTGAAAAGAACGGTTGTTTTTAAAACCAAAGGCTCTAAGATATGTGTGGTTTTTTTTTAATTCAAGGTTTGAGTATAATATATTTTTAATGTGGCCAAATACTTAAAATGGAAACTAAATGTTTTGCAGGTTGTTACACTTTTAAATTTAATTGTACAATCCTGTGTACAATAATATAACAAGTTTTATTGTAGTTAAGTTTAATATGTTAAAATTGTTTCTAGATTTTTTACAGCCAAGTATTTTAGCAGCTTACTGTTTTTAATTAAAATCAAATCAAGTCAAATGTTTATTTATTGATATCAAACAGGTGACAAAAACTTTAATGAACAATTACAGCTTTCATACTTACACTTCAAAATGCGTTGAGAACGGCACATTTTTTATCTTTTATGTTAATTTTCTTACTAAAAATAAAAAAACACGCTTAGGAGTTTTTTTTATATATAAATTCATTGTCCTCAGTCTTTGACAGGTGAGCAAAGTTTAAAGAAAATCTGATCGCTCAAAGTAAGTCAAAATCGAGCTCAAAGGGGTTGGTTACAATTTTACAAGCAAGCAAACATACACGATACACACGTTACACGAGGTGAAACTATTAAAAGCGTGTTAATGAATGGTTTGGCTTGACTTGTTCACGTTTTGAATTTAATTTAGTTCATTTTCATAAATATATGAAACGATTTCATTAATGTAAATTGAATCTTATGTCAAGTACGGTTTCATTCATACATTAGATAAAATAGTTATATGATAAAAAGTTCAGTCCAAAACATTCTACCTACACGGGAATAGAACCCAGGTCCTCCTGCTTCGAAAATAGACACTCATCCTTTACCATAAGCTACTCTAGACTCTTGACTCTAGAGCAAAAGCCGGGTCAAAAAACAACTTCACCTTTTCTATTTTCACGTCAAAACAAGAAAGCTAAAATGTAAATACATCTTACTCTTTCTAGCAAAACAGCGGGATATTAAAAGTGGATGTAACTACATCATGGCTCGTGAGCTAAAAGAGGTGGTTGTTGCCAAAAATAAACCATACTTTTTACAAAAAATGCACTGAAAAAGTAACGCAGCAAGCTTAAAAAATGATAAGAAAAACCTTACCCGGCTTCAGAACATTGTCATCGTCCCTCCTGTACAACATCCCTTGCGACCACGCGAACAAATATCCGAACAGCACAAAAACCAAACAAAAATTCATCTTTTAAATGGCAAGTAATTTGGCCCACAGTGAGCGAGCGCAGGTATATTTCTCCTGTATTTATTTGACAGAGGCGCGCGTTCGCTAGCGCAGTCGAATAAAGTATCGAACGTATTGGTGACATTCTTATGATAGGCGCGGAGGTGAGAGCTGGTTTGACTGTGTTACATTTGTATAAGTAACTATACTCTATAAAATTTAACTTGATCTCTGCGACAGCTGTCAGAAAAATCACGCCTATGAAGTCCTAATTTTATAATAGTACAGACAGTACCTGTCAATGTCATACTTTGTGGGCATGCCGATTAGTGATGGGCGACGAATGATCGTGACCACAGAATTTTAGATAGTTTTAATTAAAATATCGATAGTTTATTCTGACGATATTTTAAATAAAACTTGATTTATCATTAATTTTATTGTATATTTTAATATCATAACATTTTTTACATGTGTAATTAAATTAAACCCAATTATATGTTACATTAGCATAGATTATAGTGAAAAACGTCGATAAATACTATCGTTACATTATTATGAGTATATAATTAATATCATAACATTATTTACATGTGTACATACTTGATCTTAAATAATAGTAAGTAAATGAAATCCAATTTCTCACCTTCAACTACTCATTCGATTTCTTTACAACATTGTTTGAAAATCGATTTTTTTCACCACTATCCCAACTCTAAAAATGTCAATCTTCTACTGTCGCAGAGATCAAGTTAAATTTTATAGAGTATAATTGAAAACTGTAAAATAATAAAGTACCTATACTTCTTATATCTCTTAGTATAATACATTTGTTATCTAGATTTGGAAATAGTATTTAGGCAGTTGATTTTTAGTTCACGGTATTCTAACTATAGCTCCTCACGATATTAGGAACTCAAAATACTATAGAATGAGGAATAACATAGTCATTGTTTTTTTAAACAAAGGATTTATATAATAACAGCAATCTAAAGTAAAGTACAAATATGTTTTTATGTGAGATGAGACAGTAAAAGAGATATTAAGAGAGGCCTATACCCAAAGAGGGATAAAAAAGGCCACCATCATCATCCATAGATGATGATGGTGTCCCTTGTCATTCATATTCCGCGTGATGTGTCTGCTAAGTAAAAAAAAAAAAAATATTGTGGTATAACATTAAACTTTTTTTTATTAAACTTTAAGTCACCTAGCATCGATAAATGGAAAATAAATATTAATTCAATTTTTCTCAGAAACAGTTAACTTTTGCATGGGGGTTTATAGGGTCAAATTTATTGATAATAATATTCCTCTATAACCCGCTAGAAGGAATAAGTTCAAAAACCAGTAACCATGTATAAAAGTATTTACCAAGTAATGAAGTCTTACTTGGTAAATACTTCATAAAAAAAATAATGGTCAAATGGGTCATATACGTATAACTGTACAAAACATGTTAACTCATAAGTTTGTTTGGTTTTATAAATATAACATTTTATTCAATATTATATTTACACTGCGGCAGGCTAGGAAACAGGGGTTTGGAAACTGGTTTCCTAAATGGCTTTTTTAATACTTCCAAGTAACTGGTTTTTGCTGTAAATACCCCTGACAGTGATTTTCTAGGGATAACTGGTGAAGTAACAAAAAAAACTGGTTTCCTCAAAGGCTTTTTTATACTTCTACGTAACTGGTTTCCAAGAAGAGTAATGTGTGTTGTGTAATTTTCGCCAGTATTATGCCATTACTCTGAAAATAGATTAAATCCTTTATAAATTTCTTTTTTTTTTATTAAAATGATTCCTGAGATTTAAGAAAATACGAAATTAATAAGTAAGAGTAGTGTAGTGTCTATAAAATCTTTGATTTTTAAGGCACTTTTAAGGCTACAGTGACCTATGACGTCGGAAACATTTACCGTTAAGCACGGCACTCAAAATGACATCACCTCCCCGCCTACAAGGCTGGTATTCGAACTCGAAAATCTAATATGAATACGCTTTCTGTAAATACGTGAAGACGGAGGATACTGAACACGGAACATAGAAAATACATAGAATATAATGTCACGCGGCCGTCGAATAAAATCCACACATTGGGAGATGCAGTGGCTGCCAATACGCGAATTTTATGAAAACTTTCTGTCAAATAAAATAGCTTTGGGTTAAAGTAGTGCTCAATTTGACTTTACAGTACGGAAGACACTTTTGAAATATTTGAATAGGAATATAGCTGAAATCAGTATTGGAGAAAATAGAAGAATGGTTTTAGGTATAATCAATGCAGCTTGCGACGGAAAAAGAGGATATTGCCCATCATCGAGATACTTTCAGCGAAAAATATAAATATCGCATCAGCATAGACAAAAAACCAGTCTGAAATACATAGAGGACACCTATGTATGTTCAGTAGTAGACATCCTGCAGCTGATATGATGATGATGGAGAAGTAAAAAGCTACTCTGGCTACGACAGCATTTAACACCATATTTCCTCTGTCAGTAGTATCTACATTTATAACTGTTTCGGGTGCCATACAATTTGCATCACTAAAATACATTAATAAAAACAATAATAAAAGAAATTAATATCTTTGCTTGATGCCTAAATACTTTCCTGGCTGGAGATTGAACCTTAGACCCCCTGTACTGAAGATAAAATACCTCCGTTAAATCAATAAATATTTCTTTTCTGACTATAATGCTTATTGATGAAGAACCACTTTAGAGTACACTTTAGAGTACAAGAACACAAGTAAATCCGTTGCGCGTACCTAGTACAACAATATCCTAACCAAAATAGAAGGTAGGTACGTAAACACTACTTAAAACTAAAATAAATGTGCTTTAATGATTGTATTACCTTTATTAGTAAGGCAGACAAGGTAAAAGACACTTTTGCACAAAAACTGTAAGACAAGCTTCCATATAAGAATGCGGATGAGATCACAATGTTTTGATATTTGTGCTACCACTTTAAATTTTGAAATGGTCAAGGAAGATAACTAAAAGTTTGCCTCAAAAGCTGCAGATTTCGCTAAAGAGATACGACTGTGGCTCTACCAATCAGGTGTATAAGTAAGTGGGTAGTAATGATTCATCCGTGGGTGGTGGAGATGACACGCTTCTATTGGGAGTTTACTTGAGTACGCTTTAGGTGACGTGTGAGACGTGTGTCATCTATCTATTGTTAAATGAGTGCGGTTTAAATGATCAGCAAAAAAGCACAAAAAGACACATTTTAGTTCCTCTTACAATTTTCTAGGTATAATGAATTAATCGGAAACTAAGGTCCCATAAGATCTGTAGATTTCATTTTAAATGTAAGCAAGATTTTTATAGTTAAATAATTAGCTAAAATACCAATAAGACACATGTTGTGTCAGCCTGAAAGCTGACAAATTTCTCAAATGAAGACCACGTACCAGCAACGAACGTACACCGACAAGTAAATACTTAGTACCTGATTAAAACTACCACTTTCCCGCGAATTTTGGAATTATTCTGAAATTATAAGTCAAACATTTTTGTTTAAAATAAAAAATACTATTTTGTTTCTAGCTCTCAGTTTTTTATGGCTGAATATTTTGCCTATTTATTTTGGTTAATTTGGGTGCACGGTAGGTAGTGCAAACAAAACAAGTCGAGCAAAAAAAAACATTCACAAACAGGCCATTTTCAACTCGGCTAGACGTCTGAACATTTTTTATTTGCATTTGTAAAAAGCTAACGCAATAGTTGCAAACCAGGAATAACCAAAAATAGATTTAAAGCAAAAGATTCAAATAGTTACTCCGTTAAGTTTTTATGGTAGACTTCTTGCCAAATTTTATAACCGAGTCACTTGCCCAATGCGTCAATAAAAATGAGCACACAGACCATAAATATTGTGCATCTTTTATAAAAATACACTAATAATGAAATTCATAAAGCTGGTATTGATTATTATGATGTAAAGTCAGTGATCAAAACTTCCATTTAAAAACTGTTCAAGGTTGGTAGGTACCTACGTCCTACATCTTACTACATCTTATAATGAAAACTTTAGAACATATTTTTATAAATATGACAATATTAAAAAAAAAACAAATTATTATAATTTGGGACTGGAAGGAAACGCACACGTTGTATTGTAATTTATTCGCTCTTTTAGACTACGAACTTCAACAGACAAAGGAATATATTTGTACGTTTATACTACGAATTTTACTAGACAAAAATACGTTGTCTTATTTAGGCTATCGGGCAATAACAGAGATACTATTCTTATGTATCAAGGAAAGGACAGAATCGTGCCACTCGCGACCTTATGGTCATGGAATACCTTAGAATGGCTCAAAAGTCACTGTTCTGTGACAAGGCAATACTGAGAACTGGAAACTAGGTTAGTGATTTGTACAATTAGGTAAATTGATATTATTTTATTAGCCTACGATTTAAATTACTGCTAGCGGCTCCATTGCAAATTGACTCGAAAGTATACACTTGCTGCAAGTCGATATGAGCAAGCAGTACTGTTCTGTGGCGATGTAAGCCAAAGTATATAAAACAAGTACCAAAATAATTTTCCGAACTTTACTAGCCGGTAATTCTTCTTCTTTTATGTTTTGGCGTTGCATTGTTGTGCATTTCCCAGTGTCAAGTTTTAAGTTTTAATAATTTTCGATTTATCAAAATAGTCACTCTCGTAGTCGCGTCATAGTCCAATAAAGTCCAAACATAGTCCGAGACATACCTCAGTAAAGCAGTGGAGACTTTACTAGAGGCGTCTATGGAGATTTGGGAACAACACGGAATAATACGTCACATATGTCACATTATCTCACTAATCTTCACACATGCACGTAAATCAACGAAATATCACAATGTTTCACTCATTTTCACTGATAAAAACACAAAGTTAACAAAATAATACGATGAGGCGACATGATTTTTCTGCGTTCCCGCCAAAACTCATCTAGCCGGTAACTATGTAACTGTATTTAAACCCTTTTTGTTTTGTTTGTACAACTGTCGAGAAAAGTTATAATGTCAATGTCACGTTATAAAAGAGATTGTAGGCCCTGGTTGTTTTAACCGTTTAGCCATGTCAGAGGCCTTCAGGCGGCCTAAAAATTCTGACACCAGGGATAGCCACCCGGCTTATACTAACTTACTTACTTAAAGAGATAATACAAGAATATATCGAGCTTAGGCCATTACTTTGTAAAGTATTCAATTTTTTGCATTATTTGTTTAAGAAAATGATTTTCCTATTATTTTATTTCATAAAAATCTT
This sequence comes from Hypomecis punctinalis, assembly GCA_949316475.1. NCBI lineage: Eukaryota > Metazoa > Arthropoda > Insecta > Lepidoptera > Geometridae > Hypomecis > Hypomecis punctinalis. The sequence continues at coordinate 24,308,130 of OX438804.1, forward strand.
CATTTAAAGGAATTTCATATTTTTGGACCTTATTATCTTTTGACATTGCTTGTAAAGTATGGCGGCGTGATGGCGACCTTGAACAAAAATCAAATTAGAAAATATGAAATTCTATTCAATCTAGCACTCAATGCCGTTGTTTTACTTTGTGCATTTATTTACCATACTTAGGTGGATTTTTGAGCTACTGTACAGTACACGACTGTGTGGTCTCACTTTGCAGGATCTTAGAAAATTTGACTTAAAAGTCAAACTAAAATGCCATAGAGTTTATTATCACATATTTATGTGAAACTGTCCACATCCAATATTTTGTCTTTATTTTTGACCGACAAACCACCGGAGGAGGTATACAATTCGACGCGTATATTTTTTTTTATGTATAACCACGCATAACTTTTTCACAGTAGTCCGATTTCAATAACTCTTTTTTATTGGAAAGAGTATACTTCGAAATCGGTCCCATTTAAATTTTATCGGAATCGGCTGAACCATTTTTGATAAATTAACAATAATGTGAAAAATGCTACATCGATCCGTGCGAAATATTCGCGAATTCTGTACACGGGTGAAGTCGGTCATGCTAATTTTTGCAAAAAATAATCTTGTTCAAAATGATTTTACAACATTTTTCAAACAAAGAGAATTGCTTTAAAAAAACAAATAGCACTAAACAACGACCACGAAGATAACGATTCCCGGTAGAGTCAGGTACATAAAATGTAGAGTATGTACAGTCCGTTTCAGCACCTAGAGTTAACCATTTCGCCGCATAGTTTGTACCGGCTCCGTTATAACTTGCCAAACTTTTGGGTCGGAAAATTAACATGTTATACCGTAAAATGTACGAAACATTAAATCTGAGCATAATGGCCCTAGGTAGGCTTTCACGAATAAATAGGTACATTCTGTGTAAAATTTTGTGAACTTTGCTCTCCAGAGATGTTTGTTACTTATCGATATTGTAGCGGAGATGTAACACACTTCTATGTTATTTATTTGAGACAAGTTCATAATAATTAGTGATAGAATAGGCATTATGACTAAAAATATATATTTAGTACATCAGATAGACCATCAAAAAATATTAGACACGAGATAGTATTTTTTCTTTGGTCAATTAAACAAACATTGATGAAGTTATAGCCCGTCAAAGTTCCGCGTGACGTCACAAGTGCCATACAAATGTATAGTCTTCTGTAAGAGAGGTGACGTCACGACCCCCACTCCCAAACTTTTGACAAGGTTTATCTAAGTCATTTGTTGTTTGATTGACAAAAGAAAAAATATGTGTCCAATGTTTTTTGATCATCTAACTTACGGACTAATTTTGTTATTGATTTTTTTACCCAGTCTTATTTTGACGATTTTTATAAATTCAGTTATAAATCTCCTTTGAAAATATTTTTTTAAAATTATAATTATTTTGAGCCTGTATTGTCCCACTGCTGGGCAAAGGCCGCCGTTCCCTCCTTCCAGACTGCGTGATCTACTGCGTTGGTGGTCCAGTGTTTGTCGTGCGCCACCTGCGTCTGGCTCGATCCAAAGGTCGTTTGGATTTAGGAATCCAGTCGGTGGTGAGGTTTGGCCAGCGTCGTCCGTCGTCCGTCGTCCGGCGAAAGACGTGTCCCGCCCAATCCCATTTCGACTGTCCGGCTTTTTGAAAAATGTCGGCGATTTTGGTTTTTGAGCGCAGCATAGTGTTCCTAATTCGATCGGTTGAATTGAGGTTTTAAAATAAATGTGAAAAATATTAAATCGCAGTTAAATATACAGTCACACAAATGAATACTTAGTGTGAATGGCATCAGAGCTATCAAACGAATGGATCTATTTTGATGCATTTTTTGTCTGAAATGTGAAATTGTATTTATGTAATTTGTGTCGTTCGGTAAAAACGGGACCCTAATACTAAGATTCCGTTGTCCGTCTGTCTGTCTGTCACCTGGCTGTATATCTCATGAACCGTGATAACTAAATAGTCGAAATTTTCACAAATAATGTGTTTCTGTTGCCGCTCTAACAATAAATAGTAAAAATAGAATAAGAGGCTTTCAGACGGCTTAAAAACTCTGACAACAGGGCTTACCACCCAGCCTATACGAACTTACGTACTTCACAGAATAAAATAAATATTTAAGGGAACCTACAAGAAACGTGATTTTATTGGCCGTTTTTTGCTCGATAATAATATCAACAACTGGTAGACGGGCAACTTTCCAAAATGGGGCTAAAGGTGTACGGTACGGAACCCTTCAAGAGCGAGTCCGACTCACACTTCACACGAATTTTTAATTTTAAACTGCTTAGACATATACTTAGATTAGAAGAATTTGACGAATTGAGTATTTGACAAACATAGGTTTTGATCAGTTTCTTATTTGACAAATTAAGGATTTGCTGTGTCGCGAATGTGGCAAATATAGTTTTGACGAGTATAGAATTTGACGAATCAAATATTTGACGACCGACTGCGTAATCAAACGAACCACCAATTAACAACACGCACCTATCTTCAGAACGTACGACATGCATATTTTCTAACCAAGGCTGAATTAACTTCTATTTTAATTCCCATACATGCAATCTAAATAAAAGCAATTAAAAACAGCCATAAAACTTTAATTGGAGCACGTTGCACGCAGTTTGGGTTCAAACAGATAAGCATTGTCGGCAATAATCACAACACCCAAAACATTTCGGAATCGGTATCACGACCCAAGTTGAAGTAGCGCAAAATTCTCACATAATATCGTATACAGGTGCAAATTACAGCCCGCGGGTGCTAGGACCTTTGTATTACACATCGCGACCACCCTCCGATGAGCTCTCCTAATCCACCTCCGCCTAAATGTTGTCTCTTCCCTCTAAGGCAGCCAAGGCCTAAGCAGATTGGCCATGACTTGCAATAACACCAGTGTCAAGGGAAATAACCCAACTGTCGCCCCCCTTATGGAGTATACTGCCGTGTGATAGTTACCAAACACTAATAGCTCCGACATTAAATTACATGAATGGAGTCTTGGAACGGGACCCTCATTCCGGCTCGATTCCTTGCTTAAACACTATCAATGTTAGAAAACATTGTAAAATACGTAGTAACGAGTCATACGGAACGGATAGATCGGTCTTTTTGGCAGAATAAATATGGGGGGTGTTGTTTGAATGTGGGTTTAATTCGGGAGCGGTAGAGTGTGATTTGGCGTGCGCGGCGCCCGGAAACGTGTTCTAGAATGTAATGAAAGGCGGACTAACATTTTTATAGGGGTTTCAACGACTCTCGGCGAGCGTTTTACATTTAAAGGAATCCTCATTCTATTATATGCGGCGGTACACATCGCCGTTTACTGCGACGGCCGTCTTCATTCAGCGAGGGTGTTTGCACTCGATGTTTGCTTCTCGTGAATTTGGAAATAGCTGGAATAGCGCTGCGAAGAGCATACTTTAACATTTTGTTATTTCAGCGCTACAGGTTTGATAAATATTGGGACGTCGGAGGCTCAAGTATTTCGGTGGCATACTAAAAATACAAATATACTGAAACGTTGCATTGGGTTATTGGAAAACAAGGCGAGTAGAACCACGTAGCATGATATTAACTTTCAACGATATCAAAAGAGATATGACTAACGGCTTGAAGATTGCAAGGAATGTATAATTTTGTGTTGAAATGATAAAGGAAGTAGTTTGACTTGGTGTTCGTTATCGACCATCGAAGTTAAGTAACGTTCAACACGGCCAGTCTTCGAATAGGTGAGCGCGGGTGGCATTTACAACTCAGCGCTGCCATGACACGTTAAATTGTAGATCCTAGTTGGTTTAACTGTTTAGTAGTGTAAGATTGCCACCACCTGATTGTCCACCTAAAGGCTGACTTAAAAACTCTGACACCAGGGCTAGCCGCCCGTGCTATACTATCTTACTTACTTTAATGGAAACAAAGTCATAGTGGATCGATATGTTTTTTTTAAATTATTATGGATTGTGAATACTTACACGCTTTTTTCTCATGTAAAAAATATGTAAGTAAATAAAACAACAATCACAACGAAAAGTAACACATCATTATTTTCCTCGGCAAAACGTGTTTCCTTTCTCCATTTCATTCTATCATACGTCATATCAACAGCAACACCGTTTTCTCGTAAAATGATCTTGCTCTCTCATACATCGAATAAATAGAAAACTACAACTTATTTATTAAATAAACACAAAATTATTTTATTATTCCTAGCATTTTTCATAAATATACTCGTACCCACTAAAAATAATACACCAGAAAATAGCACATTGCGCTGAATTTCCGCCCAGAAGACTAAGAATACAGAAGTAACAAGTAGAGTTCGGATCCAGTTGGCAAGCTGTACATAAATAGCTAATCTAAGGGGCTGGCCCAGTATTCCCCGGCGTACTATTAGTCTGGAGATAACGGTGTAACGCGTTAGTTGCCTAACTTATTGTGCCTAACACAAATTAGGTATAAGTTTCGGTCATCGGGGAATGTTTTTGGCGTAAATGTTACTTCGCTGTTTCGCTGGCTGATATTATATCAATATTTTAATACTGCGTGTAATCTGATATACCTACTTGAGGGAAATTCAGGATGGCCATGAATGCACCGATAAAAATAAAGGTTGCAGATGTTAGAGACTGTATTACGCGACTCGAGTGCCGCTGGGCAGAACACGTGGCCAGGCGTGGTGACGGCAGGTAGAGTAGATCCCTGAATAGCGGACAAGCGCTTTGTAGGCAGACCACCAGCCTGATGGGTCAATGACATCAGATCCATTGCGAGACATGCATTAATGAGATTAGTCCAAGATAGAGGAAAATGGCACAAAGAAAGGGAGCCCTATACTCAGCAGTGCGTTGATAGACTGGTGATGAAAATAAGCTGGGTAATAAATATAATGCAGTTGGCAAGGGACAGAAGTAAATGACAAAAATAACTGGAGGTCTATGCCCAGCAAGGGGTTATAACAAGCTGATGATTTTGGTGATATACCTATTCATCTTTCAGCTGTAGGACGTCCACTGCTGGACATAGGCTTCCTCTACGGATTTTCATTAAGCCCGATTTAAAGCGGCCTGAATGCACCACGTTCCACACGGTCTTAATTATATCGTCGGCCCATCTAGTCGGTGGGCGTCTTACGCTGCGCTTAATTTGCATATTAAACAAGGACAATAAGTATGCAGTTCCTCTTAACATAATGAAAATATCGTAATTTGCATTATCATAAGATGACTTGCTTAAAAAAATATTTTTACAGTATGCGATCTTATAACGAGATTAGTATTTAATCTTGACTGCCAACAAAAAAAATACAATATGTCTCGAAACGTTACAGAAAGTACTTATACGGCTAGACACATAATAACACCTAATCACATAGGTTCGCATTTCAAAGTAATCCAAAATCTGTACTAGTGTATAGACGTGACCTAGTAGTATAATTAGAGTCGGCTTAGGCGCGAGATCAAAGACAGACATGCCCGAGGCACTCGTTTCTACAGACACACCCGCATCTTGGCGGCGGGCCTCAAAGAATAGGAGAGTATATTCTCTAAAATAGATAAGAAAATTCACTTTTCATGCGGGCTAACAACAATTAAAAAGGAAATTTTACAAACGAGTGCTTAGGGAGGCCAGTCCGTGTAATTTCACTCGTACAAGAAAAAAGCCACCTTACGCATTTTGGCGCTCTCAAGAATTATCAAGAAAATTCGAATATGTTAAGTGGCAAGACCTTGTATCAACAAGCCCAGCGTTTTAAATTTAGGTAGCTTTGTTAGTTAACTGCGGAACTAGAAAAAAATGTGGAACTGTGGAAATACGAGTAGAATGTGGAACGCTTTGCCTGGGTCTGTCTTCCCGTTAAAGTGTTAAACGTGGGTGTCTTCAAATCCCGAGTAAATAGGTATCTTCTAGGTAAGCGTGCTACATCCTAGACCGCACACCTGCTTAACATCAGGCAGTGTGTAGTCAAACGAGAACCTATTCGAAATAAAAAAAAAAAACTATACGTCCATGACAATCTTTTTGTATCTAACTTGTTTATACGTCCAATCAAATAAACTTTTAAATATTATAATTTTTATAATATTTCTTCCCGAAGATTGATAAATATATTAACTCATTCATATTCAGACGAAGCCGGGACGGCAGGTGACTTAAAATAAAATTGGAAAAGAACACCAAATAAGCTACAACGTTTTTACCGTCTTGAAAATGTATCTTTCAACATTTGTTATTCATGAGTATTTACGTTACAAGTTTTTGCTTTTCGTCTGTGTTTACTAAAAATCAAGAGTAAATAAAATATGGCGCCCAACATGGCTTGAAATTTTTAAAGAAATCAGTAAACATTTTTAAAACCTAGCGTACAGAAAAATAGCTGACTTGAAGAAGTAAGGTACGTTTCCTCACGGTAAATCAACAAATAGAAGTATTTTTATGATTTATGTGAATCCACCAAACCACACTAGGCCAGAGTGGTGGGTATCGCCCCATCACCTTCGTGAGTAGGTCTACATCTTGCAGTGGATTAAAAGCTGGTACAGTATAGATAAAACCAACCCTAGCGTGCTATTCTTCTGTATTTTCTGTCTTTTGTTCTTTTTCGTGGTTTGTCAATAAATTATTATCTATTGTATTGTATGGTGATAACAAAAATTGGCACCTAACGTGGGGCAGTTGCAGGATTTTTTGTCAAAATCATTAACCACTTCTTTAATTAGCACGAGCGTTAATTTCCCAAAAGTTAAGTAATTTGAGCTTGAACTCGAAACAAAAGCTCCAAACTATAACAAAAACTGGCGCCCAAAGTGGGACACTTGCGATATTTTTGTCAAAATCATAAACCAGTTATTTAGTTAGCACGAGCGTTAATTTTCCAAAAGTTAAGTGACTTGAGCTTGAGTTCGAAACAAAAGCTCCAAACTATTCAAATTCCATAACAAAAACTGGCGCCCAAAGTGGGGCACTTTCGATATTTTTTGTCAAACTCATAAATCACTTCTTTAGTTAGCACGAGTGTTAATTTCCCAAAAGTTAAGTGACTTGAGCTTGAGCTCGAAACAAAAGCTCCAAACTATTCAAATTCCATAACAAAAACTGGCGCCCAAAGTGGGGCACTTCCGATATTGTTTGTCAAACTCATAAACCACTTCTTTAGTTAGCACGAGTGTTAATTTCCCAAAAGTTAAGTGACTTGAGCTTGAGCTCGAACAAAAGCTGCAAACTATTCAAATTCCTCTAAAATGTTCTACAAGCTAAGACCCCGTACACAAAATTAGGTTAGCAATTCTAAAGATGTGCGCGCCTCACTCTAGTTTGTAATTAATTAGCGAATGTTTATAGTGGGTATAATATTTTGTCATTGAATTTTATTTATTGTACATCAGCATTAATTATTGTCGAAATATATTACAAACACAAACTGGCGCCAAACGTGGGATAGTTGCAAAAAAATTTGTCGAACTCTTATACCACCTCTTTCGTTAGCACGAGTAGTAATTTTCCGAAAGTTAAGTTACTTGAGATTGACTTTTAGAGGTCAAATTCAAATTCCATAACAAAAACTGGCGCCCCCACGTTGGGCGCCAGTTGCGATATTTTTTGTCAAACTCATAAACCACTTATTTAGTTAGCACAAGTGTTAATTTCCCAAAAGTTAAGTGACTTGAGCTCAAACAAAAGCTGCAAACTATTCAAATTCCTCTAAAATGTTCTACAAGCCAAGACCCCGTACACAAAACTAGGTTAGCAATTCTAAAGATGTGTGCGCCTCACTCTAGTTTGTACTTCATTAGCGAATGTTCAACACGACAAGAGCGGGTAAAATGGGACCGACTTTAAGAACAAAGGTTAGTGCTGTGTATTTTTCTTTATGCAGCTTTCCTCTGAATTGTTTGCAATGGGTTTAATTGTGTATGTTTAGACGCGTAATCGTGAATGGGGCTTTATTTTTCTCTTTTGAGTTTTTGTATCCTATTTATTTGTTGTTTGTTACTTTAACCCGTTAACGCTCAAAATCAATTTGTTGGTAAAAAATACCGGTACTCATTATTTTCTCCACGAATATGGACTATAATCAAAATCAAAAAAAAATATGCAGGTGAATTATTACAACAAATAATGCTTAGTTTTCGGAAAATTACTTAATTCATACTTGTGCTAGCTAAAGGAATGGTCTATGGTTTTGACTGAATTTTCATAGAGCAAATGCCCCATGTTGGGCGCCAAAATTTATATATATGCCAGGGCCCCGTAGTATACAAATCATGTTTGCTTTAATTGTGTGTATATAGAGATGCGTAATGGTGAACATGGCTTTATTTTCTTCTTCGACAATAATAATTACCTTTCGAGGATAATACGAGTAATTGGATTAGAATTTTTTTTTAGGTTCAAATTCATTATCGTAATCAAGTACAGTAGGCCCATATGTCCCCAGAGGTCAATATATTGACCTACCATCACATACCTACATACCTTCAAACCTACCATCAATTGATGGTAGGTTTGAAGCTGTTTACATCCAAAGTTATACAACAAGCATGGATAACGTTACATTTAAAGGCTTGCGAACAAATTTAAAATTAATGTATCATGATGAAATAGGCAACAACATATTATAAATATTAGTAATATGAGGGAAATATACTCAGGTATATATTCCTCAGTCCCCCGTGTTAGGTCTCTTGAGCAGAAAAGGTTCAAGGGGGCTCAAATATCCAAAACCCTCCCCAATACCCTCTTCTTAGTGCATACGCAGGAAGAAAAGGAGGCCCTCATAAGTCAAGGTTACGGGAGAGGATCAGGATCACGCACCCTTACCATCCATGAAGTCCCTGAGCTTCATGATAACATACGAGTCAGTAATCGTCATAAAAACAAAGCCAAAAATGAGACTACACGAGAGTGTCTCACACGCGGTCGTTGCACTATCACGGCACATTGGGACCTTCATCTACTACGCCGACGACATCGAAAATGATGCCATTAGTCGATTCGTGCGGCGAGCATCGTCTGCATCATCGGAGATCATCAAGGAATACAACCTACAGGTGGCCGTCAGGGATCGGAACGAAGCGGTGATGGAGGCTCTGGGCCAGGAGAAGGAGAATTGCTATAGGACCTGAAAAAGTGTAAGCATTGCGTGCATGCCCCAAGCATTCATGCTCGCCATCGAAGGCTACTTCTTGCGGCGGCATTATGTGTCGGGTCGTTCTCTTCCCTCAAATATGGTCGAGGAGAGCGATGGCGGGCACATGTGTCATACTCGTGATCGGGTGCTGCTAGCGGGTCGCCGGTCTGCTTGTGGCTTTCACGCAATGCATCGACTGAATAGCTTAGACTAAGATTTAACCATGTACCAACTCTCTTTGTACACTAAAATCTAATAATTATCTATAGTTAACAAAGGGCACAGACCCTGGAGTCTGTGGTTAGGAAATTTTCGATAAAAAAAAATATTAGTTATACCTTCAGGAAACCAACAAAACTCACTACACAGGTTTTGCCGTATCAGACCAGCTGGCTGGCTCAATAGGAGATAGCGAGGTGAACTGGACTTTTTTTGACCAGCGAAATGGAGGAGGTTCTCAACTCAACAATAATGTGAAAAATGCTACATCAACCCGTGCGAAATATTCACAAATTTTGTTCGCGGTTGAAGTCGGTCATGACATTTTTTGCCAAAAATAATATAATACTAGTTGTAACAGTCGAAAGGTTTAAATCGTGATGAGTTAAAGGAGAATTAACTTTACTCAACAGTGGGGCGGAACAGGTTCTTCTAAGGCCAGTATAAAATGATAAGCAACAAGACTGTTTAATCCAATACGCTGCACACTGTTACTGGAAACCCATCTGCAGATATCCGCAGCGAAGATATGAGACAAAAACCCATCGCGAGCCGGCTGACACCGATTAGGCTATACGCAGTCCGATTTGGTCCTCACAAATGTATTTCCAATTTTTCCAACATAGAGAAATGTAATAGAGAGTATTTTGCGGGGTTCTTTTCTTATTTTTTACGAGCGTTTGTCGGGCGGTATTAGGTCGCCATGTGGCCACGAGGTCGGTTATTATTTTAGGGGAACGTCGGCAGGTTCTGCTTTATTTTGTTCTTTTTGGGAATACTTAGAAACAATGAGGTTACAAAAACATAGGGTAGGTGACTAGAAATGTAATTAACCCGTGTGTTAGATTGGGTTAAAATCTCAATAATTCTTTGATGTGTATTTATTCTTATTTGGATAAATTGGTCAATAAATAATAATACAGCACTTTTGAGTTCTGCGTGACGTCACAGCCTTTTACTACGCTAAACTTTTCACCCCAAAAACCCCCACTCCTGAACGTGTACGCATCTTTGTTATTTATCGTTTGATCGACAGAGGAAAAAACCATTTGTCCAATACTTTTTATTTAACAGACTTATTTCATTATTGTTATAACATTTATTTTACTCAGACATCATGCCTGTAAATTTGGAGCCAAGACACCAATATAGTGTCTAGCAGACGGTCTAAAGTTGCCCACAGATCAATAAGTGGTTAGCAAAATCCGGGCACGCTATTTTTGGGTGTCTTAATTATGTAAATCAGATCCAGAAATTTACAATGGCTTCATATATCACTGATTGCATCACTTTATTTTAACTGCATTTATTAATAGATCGTATTAAACGCAGCATGAATATTTTATTACGAATAAAAACTAGCGGAAGTAGTTGTCGCACGTTTTATATAAATTTCGCGTAACTAATTTCGTAAAAAGAAAAAATTTATTTCAACTTTCATTTTAGCAATAATAAAGGACTGAATATAATATTATTGGGGGTTTTGTGCATTCTTTTTATTTGAATAAGGCTTAAGTCAAACTGGCTTAGACTGGCCTTAACTATTTGATATTATATTTCTGTAGGTACCTACTTGATTCTGTAGGTAATCTTTCATTTTAAGAATTATTCATCAGAGGTTAATTTTAAAGTACAATCTTTACAGCTCGATATTGTTTCGAAGATTTCGTATCATGAATAAATTATAACCAGCGTCTTAATGTAGTTAATTATATTAAAAGTTCGGTATAGTTTAGGTACAGAACCCTAAAAAATAAATAACAATTCGTGCTCGTAAATATAGGAGAAATAGTAGGCACAAAAAACGTGAACCATATAAATAATAAAGAAATATGAAAATAAACCCTCTTTTTAAACGTAGTTCGAAAATCCTTTTTTCAAAAGTAGAATAATATTTCCCGCCGTACGTATTACGTCATATGAGTTTGACGTGTCCGCAGAATGCAACGTCTGCGGATCCCGGGGCCTCCCCGAGGACTGTATTCCTTACATTCAATAAACCGAACTAACACGTTTAGCCGTTCGGACCTTTTTGGAAACATGGCGTTTTCCAGGATTGCCATTATGGAAAAAGATTTACTTTTAAATTCTATTTGAGGTACGGATACCTATTTAGGTACATTGCATATATCTACCCTACAGTTGGTCGTCTAGGTGAAGCTTGGAATTTTTATTTTATTTTACTGGATCATATTTTGTCCTGCAGTTCTAGAACGATGGTTTACCTTGTACGAGTAAGTGCAAGTTTTACGCTACGTTCGTTAATTTCTGCGTGCTCTTTCCTGTTAAAAAAGTACTTTTCTGAAATAAACTCAGACTTGTCAAACTACTCATAAAATCCTTTTCATCAAAGAATTCTCACGAAAAATTAGTAGAACTAGTATAAACCTTACTTTGGTAGACCGGCCATGCGATTGTACTGCTGCATCTGCGAGACTTCTTTCGTAAAATGGGCTCTACCTTAGTCTTCTTCTCGTTAGCGTCTTTCCCAGCTTATGTCAGGGTCCGCTATTTGTTATATCTCCTCCACTTTCACGGTCTTTTGCATCCGACATGGCTAGTTGATTTGTTGTCATATCATCTTGGCAATCCTGTCATTTTTGACAACCTCTAGCAATAGCCGCTTAGGTCGGCCACGAGGTTTTTAACCACGAGATCCATATTTTGTCAGCCCACGTACTTCTAATTCCTTAGTAGTGTAGTTGTACATTTGAAAAAAAAACCGGACAAGTGCGAGTAAGGCTCGCACATCGAAGTTTCCGTACAAATCTAGAAAATTTCACAAAATTGGGAAGTAAGTTGTTAAAATCTCTATATTATAACCATCGACTAAAAAGTTGTTTTTTTTTTCACTTTTCACGTCATACATCAAAAATTACACATTGTTAAAATAATTAAAAAGCTGCTTTAGCATGTGCTAATGAAGTTCTTTTATATGATACCTTACATGATACCATTTACTCACTTTGAATTTTCAACGCATATTTTGTGAATTTTGAGGCCCTATTTTTTGTGATTGAAATAAAACTGTACAGTTTTCAGATTTATTTCTATATGTATACTCTAAGACAATGCTTTTAGCCAAATTTCATAGTTCTATGTCATCGGAAAGTACCCTGTAGGTTTTGATTTTTGTGAGTGTCGAAATATGCGGTCTTAACAACTTAAACGGATTTAACTTTTTTTTAAACGATAACTGAGAGGCTTTTCTTTTGCACAACTGCAAGAGACCATAGATATACGTATACAGTTTAAATTTCAACTCGATATATTTACGCGTTCCCAAGATAAAGAGTTATAACATATACACAGACGGACAGACGGAGAGACGTCCGTCTGTGACACGTCCAATGTGATCCCATAAGGGTTCCGTTTTTTCCGTTTGAGGTACAGAACCGTAAAAAAACAACGGGTTGCACTCCGGGAGTTCCGACAGAAGTGAAAACTTGTTACGTTCCATCTTACGAATTTTCGATCAGGTCACGTGTCCTGACGCGAGTCATTTTTTATCCATTCCAAAAAGTGCACAATGCCTCTAAAGAAGTTTTCACTTCAAATATTCATTATATAACATATTTTAGTAACACGTCTGCAATTTTACTATAAGGTTAACGCAAGAAGAAAGAAAATAAAATGGAAAAAAAAATGTCGAGCAAAACCACAGCGTACACCTAGTAATTTTGCACTCGAGGAGCTAGTTCCACAAAATGTAATATGGCAACCCTAGGCGGGACAGGGGTGGCGGCGGCGGCCCATCCTATCTGTGATATTACAAACTCTGCGAAAGGTCGCCGGTGATATTTAAATCAGAATAGGTCCGCGGGTTTGCCACGTTTTCAATATACTTCGGTGGCGCTTTATGAAATTTAGTTTTTTATGAGGTTAATGGAATTCCCCCGGGATTTCAACAGGGAAATTGCAGTTCCTTTTTTATAGTAAAGGAATGGAGAGGAAATTTTGCTCGTAAATTTATGCATGCGGTAAATAGTTACAAGCTTTTGCTTTGCATACCTGCCAAATTTTCCGAGGTAGATTCATTGTTGCGAAGAACTATGATACCAAACGTAAAAATCATCATCAGTTCCGTCAAAAGTTCATCAAACAAATATTTCAAGAAACTATTGTATTTTAAATTTCGCAGCGCAATGAAAATAAGATTGTTTTTCTCGACGTTTTGGCAAATCCGTAGGTATTAGTCGGGGTTCTGGACAGACTGGGCATGGCAAACAAACAACACACAAAATTGCTAAGTGTTAAGTAAGAACATGGTGCAACTTAAAGCCCGTTTTTAGGGTTCCATACCTCAAATGGAAAAAACGGAACTCTTATAGGATCACTCTGTTGTCCGTCTGTCCGTCTGTGTGTATGTCAAGACTCTTTATCTCAAGAACGCGTAAATATATCGAGTTGAAATTTATGTATACGTACTATATCAATGAACTCTTGCTGTTGTGGAAAAGACAAGCTTCTCAGTTGTCGTTTATAAATCTGAAAACTGTACATTTTTATTTACATCACAAAAAAATAGGGCCTCAAAATTCACAAAATATGGGCTCAAAATTCAAAGTAAGTAAAACGTATCATGTAAGGTATCATATAAAAGAACTTAATTAGTACATTCTGAAACAGGTTTTTAATTATGTAATTTTCTATGTATGAGGAGAAAAGTGAAAAAAAAAACTTTTTTGTCGATGGTTATAGTATAGAGATTTTAACAACTTACTTCCCAATTTTGTAAAATTCTCTGGATTTGTACGGAACCCTCAATGTGTGAGCCTGACTCACACTTGTCTGGTTTTTTTATTGCTAAACTAGCTGATCCGGTGAGCTTCATGACTTCATCTCACCATCTGTCAACTGTCAATAACGACTTTTACATGCAGGTACATTTTGTATGGGAAAATTAAATTCACATTTTTACTATTTTATTCCCTACATTTTTATATTTTCTCACCGTTTAAACCTTCCCTTAACTTCCACGGATATTTAAGACCAAAATTAACCAAATTGGTACAGCCGTTCTCGAGTTTTAGTGAGACTGACAACCACGATTCATTTTTAAATATATAGATTGTTCTGCAGCTAGCACGATTTTTTCACGAATCCATGTCATAGTTATATTTGATTGTATAAATAATGCATGAAAATTATACAACGAATGACTCATTTATCTCTTTAAGCTTTTGGTTCAGTTGTAAAAAAGTTTCAAGTGGGAAATATTTCCGTCATTGATGTGGCAACACAGGCCACATTGTTCTCAGCGAGTGCGCTCGACGCGTTCTTCCCAGCACTCATTGTAACCGTGAGTGCGGTTTTGTAAGAACGGATGAAAATAATTCCTTGAGGATGCTACGTGTTTTGTAGGAATGTGTGACGAAGTTTTAGTTGCTTATTGTCATGAATAGTTTTTGAAGTAAAACAAAATAGGTAATAATTATTAATATGTCGGAAAACGTTATCACGTATGTTCATACGTAATTAATGTTTATTGACATTTGTTAATAACCAGCTATTGCCCGCGGCTCCGCCCGCGTGCTATTTTGACTTTTGTGCTATCCCACAGGAATCTTTTATTTTTCGGGATAAAATGTATATGTCACTTTCCGGCCTTTGAACTCTATATCCATGCCAAACATCAAGTCAATCCGTTGTTCCTCTGCTGCGTGAAAGAGGAACAAACCAACAAACTTTTCGGATTTATAATATTAGTAAGTATGATATACCTATACATACTTACGTGGTGAATTTTTTCCGACATGATTAATATTATTTTGTTTTAATTTTAATATAACATCATCAGCATATATTATTTTTCTCTACATTTTTTATTTTTGTTCTCAGAGTATGATTTGTCATAAGTTATTATTTCATCCAGTTTTATTTTTCAAACTTTCAGACCTACAAAGGACCAGTCCAGAAATAATTATTGAACCAATCCAAAAATCATAAAAGCAGCAGTTCTAGACTTAATGACCTTTTAGTAATTTGATTTTTTCGGAGTTTAGAGGTTAGTCCCATTGTAAACGTTGTTGGCATCACAAAACTCATTTAGACGTTTGTAGGTACCTAGTACCATTTTAGGGATGTTTCCAGCTTAGTTACAAAAATATTACAGTTTCGAACCACTTCAACAAAGTACTCGTAATTAAAAAACTAACTAGTCTTCAATCAACAAAGCAATCAGATAAACCAAACTCAATTACCGCAAGTACGGCAATTAAAAGCAGATAATGCTACTGCAGAAAAACTGCAAGCTTCTTAAAGAAATAATTTCGCCGTAGCCGCGAGATATGCGCGTAATAAAAGTTGGCCGTAGTTTTAATTGGTTACAAATAGAACGGTTTTTATTCAAGCCTCTGATATCTTGGAAACAACCGGAGTTTTTATAATTAAACTTAACTGGTAACTGGTACAGAATTATATTATGTTTCATCTAGGAATATTAATTTATTGTATATTTATAATTATACTAATTTTGGCAGTTCATGTAGTGCGAGATGAAGGTGAAAAATGTGTACAATTCTGTGGTGTACATTTGTACAAGCATTTTGTACATAGTGGTTGTAACGTACTTTTTAGACTAGTTTATGCTATTACTATTATGTACAGGATAACTTCTAGGAGTTGAAATTCGTAGACTCGACTAAAATAAGGAAAGTAAGCAAAACTCAAATGGTATAAGTAGGAGGAATTATTGTGATAAACACAATAATTTTTACCGATGCTCCACCAATAAAAAAATGCGTAAACGTTGTGTGTTTGCATTGCCGATGTGTAAACGTTTTAGAGTTAAAATAACTCAATATAAGACCTGTCACATTATGTGACCTGTCACATTTGACGTTCGCGCCATAAATAACTGTTATTTTAACTTTAAAAAGTTTACACATCAGCAATGCAAACACAGAACGTTTATATATTTCTTTAGTATGCAAAGCATCCTTTTTCACCTATGAACATAATCTGTAAAATAGGTAGTAACATTCCACGTACAAACGAGTGCATCTACCACAAGAGACCTCGGAGCTTTCTCGGCCCATATCCATATTGTAAGATTAGACATCGTCGGGAAATTGGGATAAATAAGAGCAGATTAAGAACTTTAAAACGCTATGCCTAATTTATAATCCCTAATAACGTAACAAGAATTATAAACGACGAATATGAATATAACTCAGTAGGTGGGCACTCAAGCAATATAAGCACAAATGCGGCACAGTCGAATAGCTTTCCTAATTTTTTCGTCTTGCTTTTTTGAGATTTAATTGTAATAATCACCAAAACGTATATGCTCCACGTTTAGCAATTCTGTATGCACCCAATTTCGATATAATATGCGCGTTATACTGCTGTCTTCACTTAATAATAAACAATTTGATACATGTCCTTATCATTTAACTCCCCTTTATATTATGTGCCCTTCGCCGAGGCATCGATAGCACAGATCTAATTGCAGTACTGTTTACAATCTAAACACAACCATACTTACCTAAATATGATAGAACAAAAAACAAATTACTCAAGCACATGAAATTTGATGAAACATGAGCTTCACGTAAAAAGTTTGATACACAGGGCAATGGCAATGAATTAACATCCTTTCCAGAGCATATTCTGTACATAAAAACAAACATCTTTTGTTCTACGACCTCTGAAAATGAGTATATATTTTTATTCCATACACATTTTTAAAAAATAATATGACCGGTCTAAACATAATTAACTCTACTAATATGTAAAAAAACGCGAGCGCAGCCATTCGCGAGACTCAGACCTCAGAAGAAAACCAGTGTACATATGCAAACAAGTGTAAATATTAGTTAGGGGTGTAAATGCTGATATCACTTTTTAAAATTATTTTCGGGAAAGGTGACGTCCACAAGTGGTATATTATTCAGAGATAAATCGAACCAAGATGATACATATACATAATTTGAAAGCTTGATTTATGGGCTTCTCAAAAATATTTAATTTAGATTTTTTTTTAGTTTAGAATTGTGAAAAATAAATTGTATGAAAAACAATAATACAGCTATGTATTTTTTCTAGTTTAGCAATAATAAAGTGTTTCTATCGTTATTTTACTTGCATTCGTAGCTGATTCTTCCACATTCATCGATTAATTTGCTAAAATAAAAAAATTATAACCGACCAGTGTGACCAGTTAGTAGGTACAATGTGACAAATAAACACTTAAAAAATGTGTCTAATTGGTAAAAATGCTTCTATTCAACAATTTGGAGGTTACTTAATCAGTGTTGCTAGAGATAAACTACCTATTGAGCCAAATATATTTATTTATCCTAATAGATTCAAAATTATTTTTTTAAAAACGGAGGGCTCTTTTTGGTTTTATTTGATGTACTCGTAAAGACTCAGAAAAAAATGAACTTTCTCGAAATGTAACGAGTGTTGTGGTTAGAATTTTTGATTATTATTATACCAGCCTCCATACAATTTGTGGACATGTCCTTTATTGAGAAGTTATTTGTTTTGATGTACAGATTATGCTCTTAAAATGATGTTAATTGATTATCGATAACTTTCGAAATAAAAGACTAAACTTTTACAGTTGTGCTGAGTTATGTCTTTACCAGTTTTTTATTTTGCATTGAATAGCGCGGTATCTTCCAATCTTATCTTATAATCGCGTATACCGCCGGTATAATGCGGGATTTCCAGCGTTGAACGTTATGTTATATTAACTTAAAGTTACTTTTATGTACTGGCTGAATGGGACGCGGCGTAGCTAGGAGTATGAGCTAAGTTGGCGAGGGAATGATAAACGTAAATAATAAACATGTTTACTTGGTCTTTTAATTTCATTTTCATTGCCTTTGTTTTGTAACTTTGCGATTCAAACATAATTTACTATTTTTATTTATAAGGCTATTTTTTGCCTGATAGGTAGTGATTAGTTTAGTTGACGTTAGGCAATGCTTTGGAGTGTTTATTTGAGTAAGCAATATACTTGAATCTTTTGTAAAAAAAAAATAGATTAGGAGAAAAAAAAAAAGATAGATAAGCTAATAAACTCGCACAGTGATGACACTTTTTGACTACAGTGTTGTTGTGTTTGTTTAATGCTATTTGTTGCCGTTTTCATAAACGACCGACTGATTTGATTAAGATGAAAAAAGCTACACTTCACTTTGACGTAAATTTTATTTTTATTTTTGACCGACGAACCACCACATACAATTCGACGCGTATATATTTTTTTTAATGTATAACCACTCATACCTTTTTTCGTAGTAGTCCGATTTCAATAATTATTTTTTATTGGAAAGAGTGTACTTTGAAATTGGTCGCATTTAAATTTTATCAAAATCGGCTGAGCCATTTTTGATAAATCAACAATAATGTGAAAAATGCTACATCGATCCGTGCGAAATATTCGCGAATTCTGTACACGGGTGAAGTCGGTCATACTAATTTTTGCAAAAAATAATCTTGTTGCTTTTAAGATCATCTCCTGAGAAATATCATATTATGACATACATAAGTGTAGATATAGTTGAAGTCAAGCTTGCGTACTTATGAATTTAATAGTGGTTGAAGTTTTCTACTTTTTTCAACAATGTGTGTAAGTTTTCTCGCAAACGATCTGTAACATTCACAGCCCTGTAATATAAGCTTTACTATGCCATTTATTTAAACGGGACTCGTAAAGAAACATCGCTTTCTTAACGTCGCCACATCTGTTGCTGAAAAAACTCGTGACGCGAGTTTTAATGGGGACACCGCAGTTTCAATATTATTTTTTTATATTTCAAAGCTTTGGCCATCAAAGTAACTTTTATTATGATTAAGTACAATGGCTCTTTGAACTTGTTCGTTTAACGGCGGATAAGTTATTTTGTTGTTGTTCTTTTATTGATATAGCCGTTCAAGAGTCGGGAATAATGAGCGTTGGGAGATTTTGTCTACTTTGTCTGCTTGAGCTATGGCTCAGTGGTGTGCTCAGACACTGTACTAAAAGTTCTTCGTGAACTATTCAAATAAGTCATCATCATTGACATACCAGCTTAAGAATGTCCACTTATCTAAATATAAAACCTCTTAAGCCTGCTATGTATTATTTTATTTATTTATTACAATTTGTTGTTATAATTTATCATGCGGGCATTTTGATTTTTACTGCTAGAGAAAAGTGTAGAAGGTAAGTAACCGAATGTGTAATAGTGTATCTTGTATTATTTAAATTAGGATTTTGTATACATGAACATATATTCGGCAGTACACAACTGATTAAAAAATTAAAATGATTGTATATTGTATTGCTTCTAATCTAATTTTTCTTGACGTCTAAATATTTTATGAATAAATTGATTATGATTATAAATGACTAAATTACCTCAAGATCAAGGATTTCGCGCCGTCCTTGCCGTGTTAAAACAGTGTTTCCACTTAATACTTGTTTTCGCAACAATCCCTAGTGCGGCAAGGGGCGCAGTGTCTGGATTATTTTACCCTAAAAATTAATGAATAACACTTTATTGGTAACACTAAAAACACAGAATACAGAAAATTCCATAGAAGGTAAAAAAGCTGGTGAGTTGTTTCTACCCGATAACTATATATACGGTCTCATCAATCATTAGTTGCTTGATTTACTCTTTTCATTATCTCTCAATTTGCCAAACTTCTAGGCTGGGTCCAAAATTCTAAAGAGTTAACCTACAATGCCAATGACTAGACAAGTAGGTATACTCAGTTCCATAATCGCTGAGAACTAGGGTCCCGATAAACTTTGACGAAAATAATTTCCTAATAGGTTTGCTCTAAAAATATCATTCTATTCTGGTAGTTTTTAAAAGATAATAAATGCATACCGAAAATAGATAGTAATTTTACGACTTGTGCCAAATTCTTCAATAGATTTTAACTGTTCCGATCTCAGCACTTATGGAACGGACTATATACGCTATTACTATCGCTATATTATCAATGCTATTGGTAAAAGTAAAAGTCAGAAAGATAAAGAGTTTTGTCACTTAATCAAATAGATTTCTGTTTACTTCCTTAATTAGATAATATCTTTAATTATTAAGAGTACCTACTGTATTTGTTACATTTAATTTTAACTCGAAACGAAGCCTTAGCCTCAATGGCAATGCTCTTGAATTGCAGAAAGATAATATTCGAAAGCAAAGCACCCTGTTAATAAAGATAAACCTTTTGTGTTGGAAACCAAACAAATTCAGGACATCGTAATTGAAAAAGAATCTGGTAGAATCACGAGAATTGGTATTCTGTTTTTATGATTATTAAAACCAACGGGCTGAATTTTTATTGGAGAATTTTGGTGCTCTTGGTTTGCCGGGACAGATTATTTTGTTTGTGTATAATCAAAGCTTAGGTACAACGTATAAAAGATTATTTGAAAGCGGCTAACGTAGCTAAGTATATAACCCCCTTCGCACACGGCGTCGTAGCGTAGGCGTATCGTAGTACGCGCGTAGGACGAGAGCAATACGAGCACATACATGTTCAAACAAGTCCGCACACGAGGCGTAGCATAGTCGTATCGTAGGAGGCACCGCTCCGTGTGCGGACTTGTTTGAACATGTACGCGCTCGTATTGCTTCGTACTACGCGCGTACTACGATACGCCTACGCTACGACGCCGTGTGCGAAGGACCGTAATAGTACTAGATGAGTCATTTTAAAGTAAATAATATTAGATTAATAATAGGCCTAATTTTAAAGGCACCATCGTAGTTTTAATAGCAATTTAAAATGTTCCTGTTTACTTTTCACTATATGCATTTGATAGAAAGAAAAAAAATGTAACTTGCAATTAAATTTACGATGGCGCCTATAATTCGCCATTCGAACCTAATGTTCAATAATATTAATAACCCTAACTGAAATTCTATTAATTTTAAATAATAGGAACCAAGTGGCACTTATCAAATATATTTCTTAAATTGTACAATAAAATTTTAAAACGAACATATTTCATCGCATAAAAAATAACTTGGAAAACTAATAAATTCGTTTAGTTTCATTGACGTTATTATTATGTAAATCATAATTGAATTGTATTACTATTATTTAAATTTTGGTCATATATATGACAATGCTCTTTTACAGGTGACTCGATTAAATTTATAGGATTTATGTACGTAGGTATAGCATGTTACGAATGTTTGGCAACTGCCGACATTTAACGACTGCCGACAATGTTTTATATACATACATTTCGATTACGTTATCATTGAAATCATCTTCATCTGAAGCTGAAAAATTGAAAATGATATTATGGATAACGTGTCCGAAAATGCACTGTCCAAAACGTCACTGAACCGATTTACGAGTATTTTGTTTATTTTAATGACATTTTTTAGGTTCTCAGAACACGTTACGGCTAGTTACCAGACTCTGACAAACTTACGTACTTAGCCCTAAATAGAACTTTTAAACATACAACTTAAACAAGTAAGACTACTCACTGTAAACGACGTTTTAACTTTATTTTGTACTCTTAACCACACGAGGTTAAAGTCGTTTAGTACTTTTGTAAAATCCTTGCTAATATTATTTATCCGTAAGCGTGTTTCTTACTCTTTCACTTAGCTTAGCTGAAAAGCTTCATTTTTGGCATAAATGTAGGCTAAGTGACATAGGCTACTTTTAGCCCCAAAAATAAAATGTTCCTATGGATGGCAAAAAAAATTAAAATATCACGCGGGTAAAGCCGCTGTCAAAAGCTAATAATTTATATTTCAGCTAAATTCTTATACCCATTTTCATTATAATGGAACATTGTTTATGTCCGATGTGATTTCCTCAGTCCGTTTGAGTAATACCAGATCCCGCAAATTGTGGTGACCAATGATGATAATTTACCAAGATATGTCAAGTTCTATGCTTACTACTTAAAAAAATATTATTTTTTGGTTTTGTCTGAGTATGACCAGAATTTTGAGAATTCTGTTGGGTGAATGTTTTGTGACTCTAGTATAATGAACATGATATTTTTATATTTTATAAGGTTACTCATAAGCAAAAGCTATGGCCCAAATACAGGCCAAGGGCCTTCTCTGTACACAATCGCTTAGCAAACGTAACTATACGCAACGTTCAGTCTGGACAAGAAAAGTGAGCAAGGAATTGGGCAGCTTCTCAAATAGAGTGCAAGTTATCTATATACATAAATATGTACAAAGATAACTTGCGCTCTCCCCGCTGTCAGTAATACCACGGTAAAATACAGAAGGCGGGCAAGCCTAGCACGTGATACTTTCTGCGTGGCCACGTGACGCTGTAGATATATATTTCAATAAAACGCTTGTCCTAGACCTGCCCAGGCTAGCTGTTTACAAGAAAACAAGCATTCCATACCGTTGATAGAGAATTTATTACAGGGGTATGTATATTATAAAAACACTAAGGGAGTTAAGTTTAAAGTTCACGATAGCACCGAGTTTTACATCGACGTAGGTACGGATAGAGCACGGAGTATATGACTGGATGGAGGGCTTCTCACGGCGCACGGATCCCGAAGTCTACGAAGAAATCGTATTACTCTGTAAAAAGTTATTATGCGCGGTGGATAAAAAATATATAAAGTTATAAACTAACAACATTAGTTCGGCGACTTGTCTCAAAACTCAAAAAAAAATGTGTTGTTCCATAGAAAAATATCTTTCACCCGCCACAAAATGTATGATTTTTTTTCAATTTTGACAAAAGTGGCCGAACAAAAGTTGTTAGTTTTGATGTACAGAATAATCCCCTAAAAGGATCCTAAGAGGATGCTAATTGATTAGAAATAACCCTGTACAATGTACATTAGGTCCTACGCGTCGAGTTGACAACTCCTCCGTTTTTCGTCAGTCAAAAAATAGCATATACTGTTTCACAGTCCTGCCACATCTGTTTATTATATAAAAATCCTAGCCCGTAATGTTACCTGAGCGAAGTTTATAATAGCGTCCCAAGGGTGCCGTGGACGCGTCGCGGCGCCATCAGACGAAACTCATTATGCTGACCCGCCCTGCGATACAAAGGACGCATTTCACATGCAAACTGGTTTTTATTTTAATACCGCCGTAAAAATATAGGATGCGGTGTGATTTTTGATGAGCTGCAGTTAGATTGGTACACGTTCTTTGTTAAAGACTAATCGTCGTGTGGCAGTTTTGTTTTTAGTCGTTTTTTAACCTCTGACTCTGACTAGAATTTTGCCCCCGACAAACATTGACTGAGATATGTAGCTGGTAAAGTTTTCCTATTTTCATGAACGGTGAGTTTTATGTGTAATTACTTTTCAGTTGGAATGGGACATTTTATTAGTTTGAATAATTTTGACTGACCAAACTTATAAATGCTATGTTAAAATGTTCGGGTAGTTATTTAGTTTTTTAGGGTTCCGTACTCTCAAAAGGAAAAAACGGAACCCTTATAGGATCACTTTGTTGTCCGTCTGTCCGTATGTCAATACGCTTTATCAGCAGGAACGCGTTAAGGTATCGAGTGAAATTTCAACTATATAGGTATATCTGTGGTTTCTTGCAGTTGTGTAAAAGATTCGTTTAAAAAAGTTAGAGCCGTTTATGTTGTAAAAAAACGCATATTTCGACACTCACAAAAGTCAAAACCTACTGAGCACTTCCTGTAGATAGAACTTTGAAATTTGGAGAGAAGCATTTTCTCAGAGTACACATATAGGAATAAATCTGAAAACTGTACGTTTTTATTTAAATCACAAAAAAATAAAAAATTCACAAAATATGAGTTCAAAATTCAAGGTGAGTAAATCGTATTATGTAAGGTATCATATAAAAGAACTTCATTAGCACATGCCAAAACAGGTTTTTAATTATGTTGACAATGCGTAATTTTCGATATATGACGAGAAGAGTGAAAAAATAAAAAAACTTTTTTATCGATGATTGTGGTATACTTGGTAGATTTTAACAACTTACTTCCCAGTTTCGTGAAATTTTCTGGATTTGTACGGAACCCTCGGCGGGCGAGCCTGACTCGCACATGTCCGGTTTTTGTCTTTTACAGTTAATACTAACAAAAATAAAATAAGACAAAACACGGACTTATTGATAAGGCAGAAAAAGTAAATTTTTTCATGAATATGAAACAGCCATAGCACAGATAGCAAAGTACACCACAGCAAAAATGCCTACCATTTAATTTACTTTAAACAATCCGACCACGAGCGTTTTACAAAAAGCCGGGTCAGTTCCCGTTCGAGTAACAACCGTTAAATGAGCGCACATAATCTGCCAGTAATTGCAAAAGTTCTGCAACGTTTGCACCTCCGAACATTCGCTCCGCTACAGAGAGCAAGTTTAATTAGTGACTACAGTGTCGTCTAAGAACTAGAGCCTCTAGACCTCCACTTTGTTGACGAAAATTTAAAAAAAACGCCACCAAAGGAATTTGTACGCTAACGTACAGCATTAGAGTTAAAATTCCTTGATTTTGGATGGGTAAGACAGAAGCAATTCATCAAATCGTAGTCACAATCACGGTCGAGCGGCGAGACTTGTTTGTGGGTGGTTAAGGCGCGTACAGACGAGTTGAACCACAAAGAAGGAAAGAAGTCGGAAGAAAGCCGCTGCGTTTCTAATGAGATCGTCATTTTGTTTTTAGAGACGTCATTTATTTTTGTGAAGGCATCTAGTTTGTAGACACGCATTTTTCTGTAATATACGTTTTATGAGAACTAGAAATATAGCGCATAGGGTTCTTTTATCTGACTCAAAACCCATAGGTTTTGTGTCAGATTCTTGCCGCCTAGTGTCAGTTGCTATGCCTTGGTATAAATCTTTTCAACTCAAAAGCATCTTTTCAAATCAAGGCAACTTCACGGTTTTTCAAAATCAAATGTTTTTGTTCTGAAGAAACCGACTAGTGCAATAAAAATCTTATATTACTAATTTTTGCAACATACCTAAATACTAATGCCGTGGTGGTCTAGTGGTAATGACACCCGCCTTACAATCGTGAGGTTGTGGGTTCAAACCCGGTCCCGTACCAATAAATTCCTTAGCATTTTAAGTACGGAATTTCAGACCACTGGCTTTTCGGAGGAGGAAAACATCGTGAGGCATCCTGCATATGTTGCGTGGTGGATATGGCCTAAACACCCTTCGTGGGTAGGCCTACGTCCTGCAGTGGACTACTAAAAGTGTGGTACAATTAGCTAAATAGGCGTTCATGGTATCATCGTCTGTTGTGCACACACACACACACATACAAAACACACACACACACACACGCACACACACACACATACAAAACACACACATACACACATACAAAACACACACACTCACACTACAGCTATAAAGTATCCAGTCACTTCTACTGACACTATGAGCCGCACCATAAATTCCTCTATAGCAAGCACAACTGTTATTGGGCCTGCGACCTAGTGCAGGACCCGCAATTCAACCGGTTGAACCTTGTTGCTGCTATAACTAACTCTCCCAGTGATCTCGCATCTGATAACTCAATTTTTCAGAATTATAAAGGTATCTTTAATTAATTTTATTTCTTATATAAGTTAATCAAATCCTTGTTTCTTTTGTGTTTTATGCTTAGCAGTAAGGTTAAATGTAATGCTATAATTATTAAAAATAACATTATTTTTATTATTATATACCTTGGCTAAATAAAGTATTAATTAATATGGGAAACATACAAAAATGGCTATACGGGTCCAAATCAAAGCAATGAGCAAAGAATATAAATATTATAGAATATCAATATTTAGAATACAAAGATAATTATAGTAATTTTCTCAAAGATGATAAATTGATATCGAAGCCGGATTTCAAAGTAAAGTGTCGCAATATATTTTAGCTATATTTTTCCAATATCAGAAAAGTCAATAAATAATTCAGAATCGGTAATCGAATCTAAAACAGCACTTTAAAATTATTCTAAGTAATTCAGAAGCCTAGAAAATTCGGTTCTTGGATTAACACAAAAATTCCTTAATTATCAAGAGAGAGCTGAAAATAGAGTACTTACTCCGGGGGAGCAAGAGCGACAATACGCGATCTAAGTAAAGGCGAAATAGTAAGAGCATGCACTTGGCCCGCGCCACTACTCTCCATAGAGTTGGTTCAAAAAAGAGATGCCAAAACTTTATTTTAATTTTTTATTGAAGCCGTTGTGTTCTAGTGGTATAAATAATTGTTATTCTATCATATTTACGTAATTGTAATTTATTGCATTTAATTTTTTTTTTTTTATTTAATAATGACAACTACTACTACATAGAAAGCAATTGGATCATCCACAGACCCTTGAAGGTCTAAAGATAATCCAAGTGCTCAAGCCCACTGCCAGTTGGCAGCGTGCCCAGCATGCTGGCAGCATTGCCACGCTGAATGGCAATGCTTATACGTTGAGCCAAATAAACACCAGCATTTTGGTCACGCGTCATTTTGATTGTGTAATTCGATGATAAATATAATTGTCTTTTTACATAGTATTAGTAGAATATTCAAGACGCGATGTTTGTAAGTTTTGTAACTGAATTTATATGACTTGTAACAGAATGTTATGAATAAAATGATTATGATTAAATCAAACCAAAACTTTTACGTATGTGAACACTAGGCGAGTCGTTGTGCAGTAGCAAATTCATAATATCTGCGGCAGTGAGGAGTGGAGCTTTGCGCAGCTTCGAGCTAACTTAACAGACGCCATGAAGTTTGATTTAGTCTATAGTAACGTTCGTTTTTCAATTGTGAGATCGAAAGTTTAAATCTCAATCTCGTAATAATAAATTTAAGAAAGAACCTATAGGTTATTTGCTAAAAAATCATTTGAAATACTATCTAGTTCATTAGTGTAAGCTGAGCGAGTGGTTTTTTAGACATATGGTGCAGTGAGTCCCAAAAGCACGAGGCTTGTATCTTGGGACTCGAGTCCGATGTAGTAGTAAGAATATATTCTTTGGAACTTATGTACGAATTTTCATAATACTGTTTTGGTTTGTTCTGTAACACTGGTTTTTTTAGACCGACGAACCAACCGGAGGAGGTAATCAATTTGACGCGTATATTTATTTTTTAAAAATATATTTATTTTATATTTTTTTATAACCACGCATAACTTTTTTCATAGTAGTTCGATTTTAATAATTCTTGTTTTATTGAAAAGAATATACTTTGATATTGGTCCCATTTAAATTTTATTGAAATCGGCTGAGCCATTTTTGATAAATAAAATAATAATAAGAAAAATGCTACATCAATCTGTGCGAAAAATTCGCGAATTCTGTACACGGGTGAAATCGGTCATGCTATTTTTTGCAAAACATAATTATTAGTGCTGCAAAACATCAGGTAACTGCATATACGGACATATTCAGGAGAAATTTCATAGAGTAAAATGTGACTTCATCAACTTGCAGTGGGCCTGCCCATAGTCACTCGTCACATTTGCCATCATTGTTGTTCATATCCGCAACTTTTATGAGCAATCAAAAACAAGCACTATAAATTTGTTATAGTAATACAATACTCTCCTTTACATCATTTCTACAAGTAAATCAGTATTGTTTTAAGTAAATTTTAGTGTGGCCGTATGTCAACCTCAAAAAGCCTTGTTATAATGAAAATATATGTGGAAATATGATAAAAATATCGGTTAAAAAAAACCTAATTTTTTTGGATGCCTAGAGGGTATAAAAGCGTTATCAAAATTGAAATATCACTATAATAAATGGTAATATTTTTAAAACGTCAAAAAAGACTTTCGTTTTACCACATTCCCTATAGCAAAGATTCTATTAAAGATAGAGCAACTAGAGAGATAGAGCAAATAAAGCACTCGTAAAGTGCGTGTATCATGATATGCCACATATTAATAAAGATAAATAACTACGGCGTTGACACTGACAACTATTCCCAACGTGAAATTAAGATGATAAACTGCTTAAAGTAAAAGCATCTCTGAGTATTTCTGTGCTAACTCGCGTCGTCGCTAGAAACGAACCGAGCATTCTCTAGAATCGTAGGAATTTGCTGGAAATTATGTCGACAACGTTCGTTAAGCACCGTACAAGAGCAAACGCACACACACATGTTTGTTGTTTGCTAATACAGAGTTACAATAATGAGCAGCTAGAACAACATGACTTTGTTTGAGCAGAAGATCGCGAAGCGCTTTTCGCGCCGAAATATGATTATTTATGAAGCATTATAAGTTGAGATGTAGAAAGTTTATTCGTATGAAACCTGAGATGAGAACATAATATTATGAAAAGAGCAAAATGGTTTGCGCATAGTATGTTTAGGTTAACGTGTTTTTTATTGAGAGGGGAGATTTTGGTCCAGTGTGGAGTTATCTATAGTTTCTTGGCAAATATCACGCGTAAAGGATTGAAGGACAGTTTAGAAAGGAAGATACAATATTGCAACGCCTATACGGAAAAAAACGTATTACTAAAGGACATTTTTCCCGTCCTCAGGCGGAATCTGCCAATGGCGTATATTTACGATGTCAATCTAGATGTCTGCCGACCCCGTCTTTCAAGGATTTACGGCTCGGGATAAAATATGCAAATTTGTTCCGACTAGCACTTATTGAAATTGGCTGATTTACTTTAATCACATTATCTACAACCGTAAAAGGATTGGCCAAAGTTTTATGGCCTTCTGGGATCCATATTACGGGCTGAGAGGGTTCGACACACGAAAATGTACGCTCTATATCCCGCACAGCTTCCGCGGGAATAAAACATAAACAAAGGATTTCGAAAGCTTTCAACGATGCGGCGAAAATGGTATGTTTTACGTAATAAAGTTCCTGAGCTGGCCATAACTTGAGAATTACTCGCTCAAGTATTTTATGTTAGCTAAACTGGCTAAGGCGCGAGGAAGGCAAATACTCCACTAAAACGAAGGGAGCGGAAATATGCGGAACTCGGCAAAGCGTAGTAGTCTGTGCCCATAGTAGAAATGATTTATAACTCAACTTGACAAAGAAAAATAATAAACCCTCGAACTCAAGGTACTCTTTTGTTTCTCTCAATAAGTAAATATGACATGGCAGTTTACTCACGAACTACGAGTATAATGGTCTGCTTTTAATGTCTCTGTTCCCCGCACATTTTCGTACCGCTCCGTTTTGGTAGAATCCTGTCCCAACTCGCCTCTAGTAGCTAGAAACTACTAACGGCGGCAATTGATGCAATTATAAGGTTTTCTCGCTCCACATAATTAAACGCTGCATCGATTACAGAGATAATTGACTTAGTGAGTTAGTGTTCAGCCGAGCACGAGCAATTTATAAGATCAAACGGTTACAGGCATACTTCAGAAAATTTGTAAGTTCTGTATCAAAGGAATTTTAAACATTTTAAAAGTTCACTATTATTTCTATGTAGCCTGATATGATTTGGTTAGACGTTTCGTTCAGTATGGACAGTTTTCGGATGGGTGACCACAATTGACATTTACGAGCGCTGCCATGTCTCAAAAGACAGGTCAAATAGGCTATTTGACTAGTTTTTGGAAAACATTTTAAATTATTCGTTAGTACATAATAAGCACACTACATTTATATTTCCGAGACATCTATTGTATTAACAATGAAATCAAGTGTTAAAAAATATGTATTCAAAATCCCGCCAAAAAGACATTCTGTTATGGCGCTGGTCTGTGACGTCACACACTAGTAAATAACATTAGTTAATACTAGTAAATACACTAGTTCACATCTAAAAATTGACTAAAAATACTTTAAAAGTAACTTACAGATCCAATAATATTACTCCAAAAACACAAAACACAAATTACACAAACAACAGTCAATCGAGATGTTCTTGTTTACTAGCATGTAACGTCACCAGAGTAGACTCTCTTGCTAAAACTTTCACGTCACAGATAAAATATCAAAAAATATCGTATTTTATTTCGTGCGATTTGCAAAAATTAGACATATTTTAGTTTAAATAAAGTAAAATATGTCTTTTTCAGGCTATTATCTGTATGGATTACCACAATCAATAGTATATTTTCAATGTTGTCAAATAGCCTATTGTGGGCCTCGACAGCGTAACCGTTAAGCAAACCATGTCATAGGCCTTCAGGCCTTCAGGCGGCTTAAAAACTCTGACACTATGGCTAGCCAGGGCCTGTACGATCAACTTTATTTTCTATCTTTGTTTAACTTTTAACATGTGGAAAAGTGATGTGGATTGTAGAAGTCTTTCTGAGACTGACTTTCTATTCAAGTATATTGTTACGAGATGGGTTCTTGGATAGTCAGTTAAAACGCCGATTATTCACTTTGCACTTTATTGCACACAATCACTTCACAAAAATCACAAAAACACACTACACAACTGGTTCGCACAAACACTTTACACTGGCACTGATATTCACACAAGCTAGTCACTTCACAATCACCGGTATCGCACTCTAACCCGAGTAGTTATCGCTTCGACGGTAAACGAATAAACTGATCCCCAAGGGTCGGTCGGCGTATTTATATCCGTTATTTCCTACAGTCTCGAACCTACGAGATATTTCGCAACATTACTCGATCTTAATAAACGCTATTGTGTTAACAAGTAAACAACTTGAAAGTTCGAGAATCCCTATTGTTTTTCAAATACGTAAACACCAAACAAATAAACTCGAGTCATAAAGCCATAAAACCGAATACAAAAGGCACCAATAAAAACACAATAAAGCTTCACAGAACAATACAGCTTCCCAGAATCGGATCACGTAAACACCGCACTCTATACCTACAACGGGCGTCTACTGCGTTACACTACCCCCTCCTAAGACATGCTCGTCCCGAGCATCGTTGCACCCGTAATATCGCGCCAATCGACCCACGTGAACTATTTTGGGAGCACCTCGATGTCCCTTCTGTATGCGGAACGTCACGTCGTTGATCTTGGTCGCCACTCGGTATGGTCCATCCCATTTGGCTTGTAGCTTTGGAGATTTCCCTTTTCTGCGTATAGGATTGTGTAGCCATACCAGCGAGCCTTCCTCGAACCCAGGGTTATTAGTCCTTTTGTCATATCTAGTCTTCATTCTTTCTGATGTTTGCTGGCCATACTCTCTAATGTGCTCATAGATGTCGTTCATCTTGTTCCGGAGGTCATTGGCGTACTCAGTTATGGGTTGTGGAGAATCCGGTGGGACACCAGT
This sequence comes from Hypomecis punctinalis, assembly GCA_949316475.1. Taxonomy (NCBI): domain Eukaryota; kingdom Metazoa; phylum Arthropoda; class Insecta; order Lepidoptera; family Geometridae; genus Hypomecis; species Hypomecis punctinalis. The sequence continues at coordinate 24,339,661 of OX438804.1, forward strand.
TATTAAGTCGGCGGGTAGCCGTAATTCACGTCCAAAATTGGCAAAAGCAGGAGTGACATTGGTGCTCTCATGAACAGCACTTCGGTATGACAACAAAAATGGCTGGATATGCTTGTCCCAATCCCGTTGTTTGCTTTCGACAACTTTTGCCAGGTATCTCTCCAGAGTTTGGTTGAATCGCTCCACCATTCCATCTGATTGCGGGTGGTATGACGTTGTCCTTGTTTTGTGTGCACCCATTAGCCGACACGTCTCTTGAAACAGTTGAGATTCAAAATTTCTTCCTTGGTCACTATGGATTTCCAATGGTACTCCGAAACGACAAAATACTTCATGGACCAATTTGTCTGCTATCGTCGATGCCTCTTGGTTTGGAATTGCGAAGACTTCCGGCCACTTGGTGAAGTAATCCATGACGACAAGGAAGTACTTGTTGCCACTTTCGCTCACAGGAAATGGTCCGGCCACATCCAGTGCGATTCGCTCCCATGGTGCTCCAACATTATACAGCTTTAGTGCTCCTCTGCTGCGGGTATGCGGACCTTTCACTGATGCACAGCTCGTACATTTCCGTACCCAGTCTTCTACATCATCTCTGCAGTTGATCCAGTAAAACCTTTCTCGAATCTTCAACAGTGTCCGTTTCACACCCAGATGTCCTCCCGAAAACCTTTCGTGGTACAGCTTCAAAACTTCGGGAACTTTTGCTCTGGGTACAACCATTTGGAGATGGCACTGGTTGCCTCGAGCATTTTCCCATTTTCGGCACAGCACTCCCTCTTGAAGCACCAGGCTATCCCATTGCGCCCAATAGCTCTTTGTCGTAGCACTCAGTGAAGCAATAGCACTCCAGTCAGGCTTACGGGCTTCTGATTCCACCCATTCAAGAATCGGCTTGATGTCAACGTCTTCTTTTTGTGCAGCCTGAAGGGTTTCTTTCCATTCGTCGCCGATGTCAGCTTTGAGCATTCTGACATGTACTGGATCTTTCGACTCTTGTCTTGAGCAATGCTTGCAGTCCTCTGAGCATGGCCTTCTTGACAGTGCATCTGCGTTGCCATGAGATTTTCCACTGCGATGCTCCGTGGTGAAGTCGAACTCTTGTAGTTGCTCAATCCATCTTGCCACTTGGCCTTCGGGGTCCTTAAACTGCAGTAGCCACTTTAGAGCAGCGTGGTCGGTCCTCAGATGGAATTTTCGCCCGAGCAGGTATTTGCTAAAATGACGCAATGTCTTCACCACTGCAAGTAGCTCCTTTCTTGTCACACAGTAGTTCCTTTCTGGCTTGGACAGGGATTTGCTGAAATACGCAATCACCACTTCTTGGTCTCCTTTTCTTTGCGACAATACTCCTCCAATGCCGGTGTTGCTGGCGTCAGTGTCCACGATAAACTCGTTCTCGGTGTCCGGAAAGCCGAGAATAGGCGTATTACAAAGTCGCTCCTTTAGTCCTCGAAAAGCTGCGTCGCAATTTTCATCCCAGAGGAAGGGCCGTTTTTCCTCAGTCAGTCTATGCAACGGCTTAGCGATGTCAGCAAAGTTCTTCACGAATCGCCTGTAATAGGAGCATAATCCCAGGAATGCTCTGACTTCCGTCTTGTCTTTTGGCACAGGCCAATCCTTCACAGCACTGACTTTACCTGGATCTGTCTGTACACCAGCTTCGGAAATCACATGTCCCAAGAAACTCACTTGCCTCTTGAAGAAGGAACATTTCTTCGGACTCAGCTTAAGATTGGCAGCACGTATTTTTGTTAGGACTCGTTCCAGGTTTTGCAGGTGGTCTTCGAAGGTTTTTCCCACAATTATGATGTCGTCTAAGTAGACAAGGCATGCGTCACCAATTAGTCCCGCAAGAACTAACTCCATTAACCTTTCGAACGTAGCGGGGGCGTTGCACAACCCAAACGGCATCACTTTAAATTGCCACAGGCCTTTTCCCGTAGAAAATGCGGTCTTCTCCTTATCTTTAGGGTCTATTTCCACTTGCCAGTACCCGCTCTTCAAGTCCAGCGTAGTGAACCACTTCATGCCCGTCAGTGTATCCAACGTGTCATCAATCCTCGGCAAAGGGTAGCTGTCCTTCTTCGTTACGTCGTTGAGTCGTCGATAATCAACACAAAACCGCATACTGCCGTCCTTCTTTTTCACTAGAACCACTGGCGAACACCACGGACTGGATGAAGGTTCTATCACACCATTTAGCGCCATGTCTTCAATCATTGACTCAACTTCTTTTTCTCGAGCCACTGGTATCCTTCTTGGCCGCTGTCGTATCGGTGGCACGTTTCCTGTTTTTATCATGTGCTTCACTAAGCCAGTCTTTCCGTTGACAGCATCATCGAGGGCAAATATGTCGGTAAAGCGCTGTAGCATCTTCTTCGCCATCAGAAGTTCTTTTTCAGAGAGATCTTTCCGGGAATCTTCCAATAGTGTTGACACGTTGCAACTCCCAGCACAGTTGTATTCCTCCTTTGGTTGTTCTTGGCATCTGCGCATCCAGTCTACTTCTTCGCATGTACCAATCGGGGTTCCTCCTTTGATGAGTTGTTCCTCGTTACTTGTGTTGAGCACACGCACCACAGCAGTATTAGTAGTCCTCACCAAAGTTCGGGCCACTAACCATGGTTGATCACCTTCCGATTGTTCTATTAGAACACATCGTTGTTGATGTCCCAACTTTGGCGGTAATCTAACTGCCATAATGGTTTCCGATCTAGGTGGAAGGACTGTTCTCTGCAGACAATATACCTTTCCTGATATGGCGCCTTCCATAAAGATTTCTTCTCTTCCACACTTCAAGATTCCTTGGTTGACGTCAATCTCACAATGATGTTCTCGCATGAAGTCAAGACCCAGAATGCAATCGTCAACTATATCAGCCACAATGACTTTGTGTTGGAAAGTTTTTTCACCCAACTTTAACTCCACTAGCTTCTCTCCTCGGACGGATATGTGCTGACCGGTCGCTGTCAGAAGTTGAACTGTTTTGCAGCTTTCGAAGTTCGGATGAAAGCGCTTAGCCAATCGGGAACTGATGACAGTGCGAGAAGCTCCAGTATCCAATGTCAGCTTGCAAGAAGTTCCGTTGATGGCACCATTGATGATCAGGCTGTTCCCGTCGTGAGCTTGTGAGATCAAAATCTTTGGGGCCTTTTTTAGACCGGCCAGCACCCGCCCCTTGGTCCTGGCGCTTACTCGTTTCCCTGCTGCTGTGTGGTGTCACGGTGCGGCCGTTCTTCCCGTTCTTCTAATGATCGATCCTCCCTCGTTCGACGTGGCTTTGGGCAATTCCGCCATAAATGGCCTCTTTCGTCGCAGTTGTAGCATCTAGGGCCAAATCTTGCACGAAGTGATGCCTCCTTTACCTCCCTTATATGTTGGATATCCTTTGCTGGATTTCGTACAGCCTCGACTTCTAAAGCTTGAGCCAACGCTTCCTTTAGTGTTTTATGATGCCCGAGTTTTACTGCAGTTCTTACTTCGAAGTCAGCTATCCCGTTAGCAAACGATTCCACTAGATGTTCGTCGTTGGGTAATGGCGCGGACTGATAAGCCTTCCGGAATAGTTTCTCGACCTCGACGGCCCACTGTTGAAGACTTTCATTACGACGTTGCACCCTGTTCTTCAACTGCGCTCGGTACACACGTTCCAGGTGCTCATCACCATAGCGACTCTCCAGCGTTTCCATTAATTTATCGTAGGTCACTTCCTTACCCACGGCATCCAGAATACTCAGGGCTTCGTCGCGAAGGCTCATTATGAGGGCGTTCATGGCTTGGTCCTTGTTCCATCCATTGGTTTTGACGGCGGCATCGAATTGAATTTTGTAGGCTGACCATGATGATGTTCCGTCGAAAGGCGTCACTTTAATCTTTTGTGAGGCTGGCGAGAAGGTTGTAGATGCAGCGGCTCCGCTTCCATATTTGATAACATTCAGGGCCTTTCTCACGTCGGCGATTTTTGTTTCCGCCTCGACAATACGGGATTCATGCTCCTTTATGCTGGCGTCGTGCTGATCGACCGTGTTCTTGACCTCTTTAATCTCTTTGCCCAAAGTCATCTGCAAGCTTGAAAGCAGCTCTTCTTTTTGACGAGCCTGTTCTTCTCTGTTGCGGTCTAATTTTTCTTCTAGCTGGCGAGTCTGTCTTTCGTTGTTGCGGGCCTGTTCTTCCATTAGACGAGCCTGTTCTTCCAGCAGACGAGCCTGGTCTTCTTTGTTGCGATTCAAAGTTTGTTCTAGCTGGCGAGTCTGCTTCTCGTTGTTCCGGGCCTGTTCTTCCAGTAGACGGGTCTGCCTTTCGTTGTTGCGATCCAACATTGACTGCAACATCGACATCATTGAAGCCATGTCGAATGCCGCAGGGACAGCTGGTGCCGCAGAAGGTGCTTCCGGGTTTCTGGAGTCGTCGTTGGTTGCCTCGGACTCGCTGGCTTCCATTAACAGCGAATTGTGTCCGAAGCGCCTCTGGTCAATCTCTTCCTGGCGGCGCTCCTGCTCCTCTTGTCGGCGCGCTTCCTCCTGTCGGCGCTGACTCCTTGTGCGCGGCGTTTCTTCGTCGTATGGTGTTACCGGCATTTTCAATTATCCACCCTTCTGACACCAAATGTTACGAGATGGGTTCTTGGATAGTCAGTTAAAACGCCGATTATTCACTTTGCACTTTATTGCACACAATCACTTCACAAAAATCACAAAAACACACTACACAACTGGTTCGCACAAACACTTTACACTGGCACTGATATTCACACAAGCTAGTCACTTCACAATCACTGGTATCGCACTCTAACCCGAGTAGTTATCGCTTCGACGGTAAACGAATAAACTGATCCCCAAGGGTCGGTCGGCGTATTTATATCCGTTATTTCCTACAGTCTCGAACCTACGAGATATTTCGCAACATTACTCGATCTTAATAAACGCTATTGTGTTAACAAGTAAACAACTTGAAAGTTCGAGAATCCCTATTGTTTTTCAAATACGTAAACACCAAACAAATAAACTCGAGTCATAAAGCCATAAAACCGAATACAAAAGGCACCAATAAAAACACAATAAAGCTTCACAGAACAATACAGCTTCCCAGAACCGGATCACGTAAACACCGCACTCTATACCTACAACGGGCGTCTACTGCGTTACAATATTCTGGGAGACTATACCTAAATAGAAATTAGCATGTACCTTTTAGATAAACTAAATTCTAGACCGTATCTCTATTGAAGTTCAAGCGGGTTATGGTCAAGTGCGAATTTATTGGAACGGGACGGGGACTTCATAATCTTCTAAGTCTCGTGCTTCATCTTTAACCACAACGTCACTCACCATCAGGCGAGATGGTGCTCAATCGCAGACTTATACGTGATAAAATAAAATGGTACAAATTTTTTTTTTAAAATTAATGGCCCGCAGACTCCAGGGTCTGTGCTTTTTGTTAAGTAAGTTACAATTGAAAGAATGCGACTATATAATAGAGAGGGGTTAGTTTAAATCTTAGTCTAAGTTAGTGGTTTCATTGCATTGCGTGAATGCCACGAGCAAACCGGCGACCCGCATGCATGGTCTAAGTTAGTTGACCTTCATTGAATTTAGTAGGTATGATATGAAAATGATTAAACCCTGCTTGAATCTTTTTCAGATAGGTACAAATAAATTTATTGCTAACAATAAGTGTTAAAAGTATAGCTTAAGCCACAGCACAAGTGAAAAATCTTAGTGATAGTCACAGAAGATAATTGATAATTTCTATTATTATCACTTTTTGGTAGCAACAAATTTATTTATATATGAAAAAGAAACCACAAAAGATACAACAAAAGTTTTCTTATCAATTCCATGAACAACGTACCTATTCTCTGAATATTTTTCTTAGATGCTTAGATTAGAAAACGGAAGCTAAAGCCAGAGTTAAAGTAAGCTACCGCTTTCTCGTTGCAAAAACTGAAACTAAAATCACAGCGAGACCAGCCAAGCTGCACTTAACACTGTTATTAGGTAGAGCTTGGTTAGTTTCCTCAGTTTTTGTTAGAGTTCAAGTCGAATATAAAACTGATTTAACATCACAAAAATGTAAAGTTAATCAAACTTCTAGTCATTTTTATCTAATTAAAGTAAGTAAGTTCGTATAGGCCGGGTGGCTAGCCTTGGTGGCAGAATTTTAGTTTTTAACTAACTGATGAAAGTGAATGATTGACATGTTGTTGGGGATGATTTCTCGTGAAATCGTCTCCTCAGTTATCTAAACTGCGTATTGTATTTTAGGTTATTTACCTATTATATTATAGTAATAGCATAGATTAACCTCCTCAAGTAGACCTCCTCAATGATCGTACGTCGCAAAAAGCTCGAAAATAAGTATTATTCGTAGATGGCGCTGCTAAATATCCCTGTGAATATGTATTTCGATACAGAGCAACAATAAAAATAAATTATTATGATGCAACTTATGGCCTAAAGTCAAAAAATATTTTTTAGAACTGTAAAGTTAGTCTTAAATCTGTTTTCCTTTTTTTAAACAATTCTAAAGTACCACGTTTTTCCAAGCTCGAAACCGCGATCAGGCAAATATATTTTTCAGTTTCTCATGTCAATTTTTACCGCAGTCATGGGTTTGTGTAAAAAAGATTTTCAGAAAACATGATTATGTGGCTCTAGTTATTTATCATAGCGCCATCAAGCACAATTTGACACTGTGCTGTAATGAGGCTAAGATTTGAGGAAGCTGAGATCTAAGGGTTAACCAACCACCACCAAAATATAAATAATTTTGGAATTGCTTTCATTCGATACACATAGTGGCATCTGGTGGTCTAGAGTGTAACTAATTAGCGAAGTACGCTCAATTGTTCTACGATTGCTGGTCTACTTGAGGAGGTTAGTTTATGGTAATAGTATGAAACCTGCCAGCGGCTTACCGCTGCCTTTCACTTTTCAAAGACATGCAAAATATCTGACACATGCAACCTGTACTGATTTCATTTTCAAAATTAATATGTCTTCATTATTCTGAATCTAGAACCAAATAATAATTTAAATAATAGAGATTTAGGTAAGTTTTATTTTTATATAATTATAGTATAGTTTTTTTCTGTTTAGTGTAGGTGACTTTTTACTTAAGTAGTTAAATTTTAATAGATAGTTACATTATAATTGTATTTGAATTATTTATATACGTATTTACTTGGAAGAGTTATCCTCGGGAATAGAATTCTACGCGCGCACCCCTCTGTCATGGTATGAGAACTATAATTCTTACACGTTTATAAAAACCACTTACCAATCGATATTTCAACAGTCATCTGATTGAATCCGCTGCGCGAAGTGCTCATTGAAAAAATGCCAGCTTGTGCAGTTAGAACGTGTGAAAATAAATCTTATACCTCAAATTTACAAAAAGATGGTGTAACGTTTCACATGTAAGTATTTTTTTGTTTCATTGAAGCTTATTTTTATATAAAAACTTAAAATAGTTCACTCGGACCGGCATCGAATATATCGATTCAGTAATGGAGTCTCCGCCAAAGATCGAGAATCATATCCTCCCATGTTTATGCAACATTCAGCCATATGTCCATATCTTACAATCTATTATTGTCTATTGTGGAGAAGAATTCAGTACGCGTACCCCTCTGCCACGGTATAAGAAAAATTGTGCCTACACGTAAAAGAGACACCGGACATTTTATTACACAATTTTAGACTTAAGGGTCAGGCCGTAGATTTTGCCACAAATAGCGAAAAGATTGCGCATAATTCTTCGCTATCCTGTCGCGAACAATGGCGAACGATAATGACGAACAATTGTTAGGATGGTGATACACATATGATATTAGTTGCAAATGATTACCTCTGAGGTTCGTGTCCCGTGACTTCTTACTAAGTGATCCTAGAGGAAATAGCTGCATAATTTGAAATGCTCAGAATATTATCTTCTTATAATATTTCATAATTAATTACTTTGACCGGCACTTTCAGGTTTAGCCCATAATGAATGATGTCCTTTATACTTTCGAAATCTACTGTTTGGACGACTACTGTATGTATCAGCCTTTTTTAATAGTCCACTGCAGGACATAGGCCTACCCACGAAGGGTGGTCATTGGGCCATATCCACCACGCTGGCCCGGTGCGGGTTGGCGGATTCACATACGCCATCGAATTTCTTCTACGGACATATGCAGGTTGCCTCACGATGTTTACCTTCACCGAAAAGCCAGTGGTGTTAAATTCCGTACATAAATTCCAAAGAACTCATTGTTACGGGACCAGGATTTGAACCCACGACCTCACGATTGTAAGGCGGGTGTCACTACCTCTAAACCACCACGGCTTACTACTAAGGCGACGACTACTAGTGAGTTAATATTATAATTAATAATAAATAATAATAAATAAATATTGGGGGACATCTTACACGCGGCCTCTGACCCCAAACTAAGCAAAGCTTGTGATATGGCTGCCAGAGACTGATATACTACTAATTATTAGTCTCGCGGAGATATATGGTAGGTAATTTAAATAATTATTACACGTAGGTACTATTTATTGAAAGTTATAAAAACGAACATTATACCTACCTATTTTGTTTTTCTTTCAGTACAGACTTTTGATCTCATTCAAGTTTTGCAAAACATGTCAACAGTAAAAAATAACTGCACCTAGTGTGTACTCAGTATTATTTGTGGTGAAGAATAGTTGATAGCGAAGAAATAGCGAACAACCTGTTTTCATAGCGAAGGTGGTAGCGAAAATCGATCATAACTCAATAAATAAGACATATTATCATGCCACCTAAACGTTGGAAGATCACGTACAACTTACTTAATCGTGCACAAAAACAATCATAGATTCCAAATAAAAACTTTTCATTTAATCTCAAAAAATTCACTCCGTAAAACACGTGACACTTTCTACTTCGCACGGGTTATGACAGTGAACTGACAAAACTGTGGCCACTACGAGCTTAATGATTAAAGAGTACATTACTTAAGTGTTGTCGCGACTTAATTTATACCTCACTGTGCTTCTAGAATAATAAAACGAGAAGATAATGGTTGCGAAATAAAAATATCGTAAATAATCAGTTTACGAAAGTTTTTAATAAATCTGCGTTTTATTATGATTTATTCTTAAACAACACGTAAAGATATTAAAATCGTGGATAATTGACGGGCTGCAAGCCACAGGGGTACAAGTGTCAAAAAATGTTTTTAAGGAAAACAGTTTTTTGTAAATACATTTGAAGCTTTTGACATAAGAAGTCTGATAAAATTATCATGCATTTGTCATCAAATTGTCATGTTTTTTAAATAAAAATGATGGCAAGATTATAAAAAATTTAATGTAATTTTTTTTTTACAAAATCACTTATATCGTTATGGCATGAAGACATTATAGAATAATGCACTTGGATCAGTATGTCACATAATAGTTTACTGCAACTTATTATGTGACATACTGATCTAAGTCAATGTTTAACAGGGTTTGCACCGACTTTGTGTTGATCAGCCTACTTTTAACTTTAACTACAAGTAAAAACAACAATAGTGATGTTACAAAACTTTTTACTAAACATTTCTATTTTAGCTTATAACTCTTATTCGTCAAGAGTATAATCCAAAACACTTTCTTCATCTGTTTCTTGCACACTATATTTTCTGGGGCGACCTCTTGATCGACCTGTTGTTGAAGTAGGCTGTGAATTCTGGTCCTTATCGGATAACAACGAATTGTAAAATTCATGATGAACCGATGGTATAAATTTTTGAAGATCCATTAAATCTTTAATCTTAGCATGCTTTATTTTTATTTCTGTTTCTCTAAGTCGAGGCAAAACTTTTGGTATGTTGCCTTTTTTTGCATCCATATTGACGTGACGAAATGGCGAGTCCTCATTTAAAGACTCCTTGAAGTACATACTCTTTGGTTGTTCTTTTAAAAATCTCATCCATCTTATTTTAAGCCAATGTACTTTATTTTTTGCGCTGTCAATTTTTCTGTTTATAATGACTTTTGAAATTGGGTCAGTCGAAATAAAGTCTTGTTGTTGCATTTTATGAACTTTAAATTTTTTGCGTGTTTTTTCAACCAAAGACATCCAGTCTTCAGGCACATAAATATACTGGGCTTTCTTTTTCTGTTTTTCTATGTGTGAAAAATCAGCATCATTTTCTAGGTAACTGTGACCTGATACCATGAATTTATGATCAACAGTAGTAATAGGGGTATGAGCTATGACATACATCCAAAGCCGGCAAATTATTTGATTCCTGTTTTGACCACCACAGCTATCGCTGTATGCAACCAAATGCTTACAATCTTTGGGAACAATATCTGTGATATATTTTAATAGACATGAAGCCACTTCTGATGCCCCACGTGATGCAATATTTTCACCCCACATGTACATGTGTGCTTCTCTAGTTTTGCAGTCATGAATCCCTAGATTATAGGTCCAAAATTGACGTTTGTAGTAAACCAAATTTGTTTGTAAATAGGGCGTAGGTAAGGTTTTTTCTAAATCAAAAGTTATCAGATGAACTGCTTCATTATCTTTATCTTTATGTTTCATTTCTCTTGTCTGTTCAACTTCTAGTAAATGATTTTCTTTTTCTTCTTTAATATCTTGTTTTTTTTCTGCACTTTCTTCACTTTTATAAAGATTTTCTAACCTGTCACATGTATTACATGTATCACTGCGTAGTTTATAGAATCCAAGATTGAATTCAGTATTGAAAATTTTTCGGTAGATTTGTTCTCGAACTGGTTGTTTACCTGCATTGACGTTTTCTTCTTTGTAGAGAGAATACATCTTTGCTACGGATAACTCCGGAGAAAGATATCTCTTAAGTGGCGCATCCTCGCGTGAATAATGGCTTTTAAATTTTGGAAAACTATTAATATGTTCGCGAACTTCCTTTAATTTGTCATCTTTGGTTTTATTTGCAGGCTTATGTTTGCCACGTTTGTCATATACAGGCATTCCTTGAACTGATGTTTTAGTAAAAGCTGCGTGGGTAAATCTTCTATTAGAAATAGTTAATGTTTTCAGAAAGAAGTCTTTACATACTCTTTTTGTATTTAATGTGATTACTGTACTTCTTTTTTTCTTCTTAATTGAACGCTTCGGCGTCTCAATTTGTACGCAGTATCTAATGAAATTTGTTTGTGCTTGCCAATCTCCTAAATTCCAAAATTCCGAATGAATTAGTTTACGCTCATTTTCAGTGAAATCTTTGCATTGGTATCGACAAACATGGTCAACTATTTCTAAAGCCTTAGCTGGAATTGTTTTGCCTTTAGTGGATACGTACTCTTTTCCTTCATTGCGTCTCCTTTTTCTTATATTTTTTTTCCAGGCTGAGATGTCTTTTTGTCTCTTCCGTGATCGTGTAGAATTTTCTGTTTCCGATGTTTCTTCACTAGATTGTGATTGTAAAATTGACGGTGAGTCAGGGATAACAAGCGAAGAGGCTGATGGTACTGGCTCAACTGGCGAGGTTTCAGATGGTATAAGCACAATTGGTGGAGATGCAGATAGTGTTTGTAGAACAGGTGTGTTTTCAGGTGGTATCAGTGCATTTGAAGACGAGGCAAATTGTACTTGTTTTACTGGAAACGTATCAGGTTGTTTAGACTCAATTGGAAGAGACACAGATAGTGTGTGTTCATCTGGCAGGATTTCAGGTGGTAGCTCAGGTAGTGGAGATGCAGTTGGTGTTTGTGTAAATGGCAGATTTTCAAGTGGCATCAGTACATTTGGCAAATAGACAGTTGGTACTTGTTTAAATTTGGAGACCATTGGAGAAGCAGACAGTACTTGATCAACTGGTAAGATTTCAGGTTGCAGTAACTCAGTTGTTGGAGATGCTGTTGTTTGCAAAAAAAGCGAGGTTCCAGTTGGTATTGGCTCAGCTGGCAATGAAGCAATTTGTGCTTGTTTATCTACAACTGGAGAAGATGTGGATGTTGATGGCAGAACTTCTTGGGTATCAGATAGTAACAGCGTAACTGGCAGAAGGTTTGATGGTGCTTGTGCATTTAAGTTAGGTTCTTTTTGGCAGCCTGATTTTTTAAGTCCTTTTTTTGAGGTATTTGTGTATGTTTTCATTTCATGTGATTGCTTGTTACGGGTAGGTTGTATAATATCTTTTATTTTTTTCTTAAACTTTTTAGGACTTGGTATCCACGTAATATCTATAACAAAAGCATGAAATTATAAGCAAATAATAATATTCCCACATCATAATACAAAAATGTATTTTAGTTCTAGGCCGGTACAAGTGAAATTGAAAGATCAAAAGCTTTATTGCCAGACCGGTACAAGTGAAGTAAAAACAAAATCAACCCAAACTCAATAAAAAATAAAATGCGCGCAAGTACTGCTCATTTCATTTTAAAGAACATAATCATAAAGACCAAACAAAAAATATTTGATACACAGAAAGCTATTTTTGTGTAATTTTTAGGACACGAAAAATCTCAACACCAAAATTTCATACAAATGCTATGAAAAGTAGGGTTATGTAGAAAATTAGATTCGAATTTAAAAAAAACGTGAACTAACAACTTTCCGGTCAATATTTTACGAAAAAACTATGCTATTATAAATAAACAACACGTACCTTCATTAGAATCATCGCTGTCTTCCATAAAACCAATTATTTCATTATCATTCAAAAATTTGTCGTAACACCGCTTCGCCATTTTGTCACTTGTACCTTTATGGTCGAAAGAAGATAGAGCCATGACTAAGACACGCACTTAACTCACCGAAAATATAGATGGCGCTGTGATTAATATCACTTGTATCGTTTTTGCATAGTAAATATAAGCGCATGGCCAGTCTTTTTCTTCACTTAGACCACTTTTTTCATATTTGTCACTTGTACCCCTGTGGTTCGCAGCCCGTCAATTGAATATAATTTTATAACGTCAAATCAAACGGATTATCAAAAAGTGTTATAGTTTTTATTTTATCGATGTGCAAAGTTCACTTCCACCGAAGCGGATTTGCGTTTTTTATGAAAATTTAGCCATTTTTCGCAGATAAACATCCTATAACTTTCACAATTTATGAATTTATTCCATTATTTTTACTGGCCGCTATTAACCGATCCTTACGACACACGATGATGACATTTAGAAACAAATTAAAAATAATTTACTATAAGAAAAAAGAGGCGGAGAGTTAGGGGACCTAAAAAGTGGCAAAATCTACGGCCTGACCCACATAAGTTTTTGTGTAATAAACGATTTGCTTTTTTTTTAATTTTTAAAAACTAACTGCCTGGAAGAAATCGCTCTAAGCGATAAGGCCGCCGGTTGTTGCACTATTTTAATTATATTGTATTCTTTTATTGTTATATTGTAAATTGTGTGAACAATAAAGCGTTTCCTATTCTATTCTATTCTGTTTAAAAGGTCGAACATTCGGCCATTTCGGCACATTTCGGCCGAAAGTGTAAAAAGATGGATAAGTTAGGTACTGTATCAGCCTTTTTAATAGTCCACTGCAGGCCTAACTACACACGAAGGGTGACTGGGCCATATCCACCACGCTGGCCCAGTACGGGTTGGTAGATTCGCATACGCCATCGATTTTTTTCTACGGACGTATGCAGGTTGCCTCACGATGTTTTCCTTCACCGAAAAGCCATTAGTGTGAAATTCCGTACATAAATTCCAAAGAACTCATTGGTACGGGACCGGGATTTGAACCCACGACCTCACGATTGCAAGGCGGGTGTCACTACCTCTAGGCCTCCACTACGGCAATAAGTTAGATAATTATAAAAAAAACTAGTTAATAAGATCGTAGTGGTCAATAACTATTGTTAAAAGTTACAGTTATTCTGGTTCCAAGACCTTTCCAAGACATTTCTATAAAAAAAAGTTCCGAGTTAAGTTCTCTGTTTTAAAAATTGATAACGTGTAGAGTAGGTAAAATATATCGTAGTAAATCATACAATGATCCCAGGCTGAGTCTAAGTAACTATAAATGTTAATGTTATAACTAAGTAATTATATATGTGCATAAATACGCAGGGACGTTTTATCTCCGGACTAGTAACGCTCTACCATTCGCACTCACATACATTCGCACTCACTACATTCTGTCAGCTTTACGTGAGGCGCGGGGGAGGAGGTGTTCACTGAAATTTCGACCTTAAACATATCAGGGTAAAGTCGAAACGTTAACGGTTGACGGGTTTATGGAGCGGAGCGAGCGAGAACAATGCACCCAGATGCTGATAATCCATTTTCGCCTTAATTGCTTGAACGCTTAAGGGTCAGGCCGTAGATTTTGCCACTTTTTAGGTCCCCTAACTCTCCGCCTCTTTTTTCTTATAGTAAATTATTTTTAATTTGTTTCTAAATGTCATCATCGTGTGTCGTAAGGATCGGTTAATAGCGGCCAGTAAAAATAATGGAATAAATTCATAAATTGTGAAAGTTATAGGATGTTTATCTGCGAAAAATGGCTAAATTTTCATAAAAAACGCAAATCCGCTTCGGTGGAAGTGAACTTTGCACATCGATAAAATAAAAACTATAACACTTTTTGATAATCCGTTTGATTTGACGTTATAAAATTATATTCAATTATCCACGATTTTAATATCTTTACGTGTTGTTTAAGAATAAATCATAATAAAACGCAGATTTATTAAAAACTTTCGTAAACTGATTATTTACGATATTTTTATTTCGCAACCATTATCTTCTCGTTTTATTATTCTAGAAGCACAGTGAGGTATAAATTAAGTCGCGACAACACTTAAGTAATGTACTCTTTAATCATTAAGCTCGTAGTGGCCACAGTTTTGTCAGTTCACTGTCATAACCCGTGCGAAGTAGAAAGTGTCACGTGTTTTACGGAGTGAATTTTTTGAGATTAAATGAAAAGTTTTTATTTGGAATCTATGATTGTTTTTGTGCACGATTAAGTAAGTTGTACGTGATCTTCCAACGTTTAGGTGGCATGATAATATGTCTTATTTATTGAGTTATGATCGATTTTCGCTACCACCTTCGCTATGAAAACAGGTTGTTCGCTATTTCTTCGCTATCAACTATTCTTCACCACAAATAATACTGAGTACACACTAGGTGCAGTTATTTTTTACTGTTGACATGTTTTGCAAAACTTGAATGAGATCAAAAGTCTGTACTGAAAGAAAAACAAAATAGGTAGGTATAATGTTCGTTTTTATAACTTTCAATAAATAGTACCTACGTGTAATAATTATTTAAATTACCTACCATATATCTCCGCGAGACTAATAATTAGTAGTATATCAGTCTCTGGCAGCCATATCACAAGCTTTGCTTAGTTTGGGGTCAGAGGCCGCGTGTAAGATGTCCCCCAATATTTATTTATTATTATTTATTATTAATTATAATATTAACTCACTAGTAGTCGTCGCCTTAGTAGTAAGCCGTGGTGGCTTAGAGGTAGTGACACCCGCCTTACAATCGTGAGGTCGTGGGTTCAAATCCTGGTCCCGTAACAATGAGTTCTTTGGAATTTATGTACGGAATTTAACACCACTGGCTTTTCGGTGAAGGTAAACATCGTGAGGCAACCTGCATATGTCCGTAGAAGAAATTCGATGGCGTATGTGAATCCGCCAACCCGCACCGGGCCAGCGTGGTGGATATGGCCCAATGACCACCCTTCGTGGGTAGGCCTATGTCCTGCAGTGGACTATTAAAAAAGGCTGATACATACAGTAGTCGTCCAAACAGTAGATTTCGAAAGTATAAAGGACATCATTCATTATGGGCTAAACCTGAAAGTGCCGGTCAAAGTAATTAATTATGAAATATTATAAGAAGATAATATTCTGAGCATTTCAAATTATGCAGCTATTTCCTCTAGGATCACTTAGTAAGAAGTCACGGGACACGAACCTCAGAGGTAATCATTTGCAACTAATATCATATGTGTATCACCATCCTAACAATTGTTCGTCATTATCGTTCGCCATTGTTCGCGACAGGATAGCGAAGAATTATGCGCAATCTTTTCGCTATTTGTGGCAAAATCTACGGCCTGACCCATGTACTATACCTACATTATACAATAAAAGATGGAATAAATTGCTAAAATTAGTCTATTGCATGTTACAACCGTTCCGTGGTACAACATAATTTTAGCAATAAACCGGCGGTGTAACCGGCCCGGTTTTTTTAATACATAATTGATTAACATGGGCTCTGATCTCCACACTAGGATACCCTGTGCCGTGAAGATCAATTGACACTGTCAAGATTGTATTAATTTATGTTAGGTTAGGTTGGAGTTAGGTATCCACTACTTCTTAATCAGTAAGTTAGGTATCCACTACTTTAGATACCTAAGTATTTTCATTAAAACACAGTTACACACACAGTGATCCGTGTTTCAACATTTGTAGAAAACGAATCCAAAATAGCACGTGATATCCAAATGAAACTCACACAACAAAAGACTAGTACGAAAACATTCCATTTCATTATTCCGATGTACCATCCTCGAATTTGGATGATGTCAGTCTGTGAGAGATTCGAAGAGACATTTCGCTCTTTTGATATCCTTTTCCATAAAATGACGTGACTTTTGATATTCTCTGATGGTCGCAGGAATTTTATTCTGCAGCTTTGCTTTTGTGCTTCTGTGAATTCTAGAATTTTGAAGGTTTTATGAGTATAAGCTTAGCAATAGTTGAAAGTAGTGTTGGTTAATAACTGTTTGTTATGTTATAGTTTGACCTAAGTCGCGCCGCCAACACGTAGTCACGATTTAGCGCAATATAATCCTTGTTGTTTTTAAATTTTCGCGATTTGAACACATTATTATTATATACTACGGGACTAGTCGCGCACTAAAATTACGGAGGAACTAACCAATAAACCCCCGATCCATTATTTATACGCTACCTATCCTCGCCATCCTAAGGTTGCCTGGCAGAGATCGCTATTGTATCTTTATTTCTTCTTATTATGGTTATTTCCTGGTGTGCAATAAAGCGTTTATCTATCTATTATTAACCAAGACACATACTTTCGGATTTATAATATAAGTGGAATAAGGATTATATTTTATTATTATATACTACGGGACTAATCGCGCACTAAAATTACGAGATAAATAAATACCTCCACATCCCGACGTTTCGGCCGAGTTGTGGTCATGGGTAGACTCAGTGTACCCGTGACCACGGTCGTTTTATTTATCTCGTAATTTTAGTGCGCGATTAGTCCCGTAGTATATAATAATAAAATCCTTATTCTTATTCCACTTATATTATAAATCCGAAAGTATGTCTGTTGGTTAAGATAGATAGATAAACGCTTTATCGCGCTCCAGGAAATAACCATAATAAGAAAAAATAAAGATACAGACACAGTGTAACAAAGGGCGGCATTATCGCTAATAGCGATCTCTGCCAGACAACCTTAGGATGGCGAGGATAGATAGCGTATAAATAATGGATGGGGGGTTTATTGGTTAGTTTTTCTTTCACGCAGCAACGGAGCAACGCATTGACTTGATTTTTGGACATAGTTTGAAAGACGGAAAGTGATGTAGACTACTTTTTATCGCAGCAAAATTAATTGTTCCCAAGGGTTAGCACAAAAATTAAAATTACAAGTGAGCGAAACCGCGGGCAAAAGCTTGTGTCTGTATAAAAGTAGTTGTAAGTGCTGTGTGAAGGTGAACTTATGTTTTAGCCCGGTTAGAGGGCAATGGTCCAATCCAACTGCTCTGCCCAACTTCACTTAATCCGAAGATTAAGGTGCTGAAAGTTTAACATGAGCGTTTATTCATCTTTGTGTACTTATCAATAAACTGCAATCGGAAGTTTTCCATTTCTTTTTTATTTTACACTTCATGATAAACAACCGTTATGTCCTAAATGAACTTTCGCCTCGCAAACCCTGTCCCGTTCCAATGAGTTCTTTGGAATATATTTGCTGATTACCACACCACTATTTTTTCGATGCCAATGCTTTTTGGAGCAAATAAACTAGAAAGTACTAACATAACTGGAAATAGTTTTTCATAGTTATTTTTTTTTATTTTAATGTGAGCTTTACCCCTTCTAGCTTCTTAAAATTTGACTGATCGCTTTGACCCCAGTCTCTCTTCACGAAGTCATAACACCGCCTTCACTGGTTATCTCTAACCTTTCCTTTCATCGCTTAATTCAAGTAATTTAGTGGAAATTTAATTAGAGGAACTTGCCAACTTTTTGCCAAGAAGAGTGCATTACAACCACAGTGAAAGTGAAAAAGACAGTGAAGAAACTAAGAAATGAAAAATATTAACATGTTCTACTGTAGGTATATGTTGACTGCCTCGATGGCTCATTGGTTACTGAACCTGACTTCTGGATCAAAGAGGTGTGGGTTCGATCCCCACCCAGGGTAAGCATTTATGTGGTGAACTTAAATTTTTATTTTCATGTTATTACATGCAATTTATTTATTTTATTTATTTATTGTCACAATTATAACTACCGTTACATGAATTCCAATGCGATAGTGTAAATATGTATAGGTACATTGGTCAAATCATGCTTCAAGCATTAAAAAAATCATATACAATATTAATCAAAAATGTCAACATTTGATATCTATATATTTAAAATCGTGATTCACTGACTCACCTATCAGGAAATCTTAAAAACTACAAGTGCTAGGAGTCTCAAATTTTACAAGGGGGTTCTTTTTAGGATATAAGTGCTCACTAAGAACGGATTTTGCGAAATTCGAGCCCTGAGCGCGTGAAATAGCGAGGCAAACTTAGTATGGGAAGACACGCAATATTTTAAACATAACGCACTTGACACTTGACTTGGTTCATTTTTCTTTTTTAGTAGCGCTCGTAGTGAAGTTTGACTAGGTGTTTATCAGAGATCACCGAAATTAAGCAACGTTCCGTACGGTCAGTTTTTGGATGGGTGACCGCGAGTGGTATTTTCTAACTGAGCGCTACTGTGGCTCGGATCACGCGTTAAATTGTAGGTTTTGGTTGTTTTAACCGTTTGCTTTCATCTTGTTCTTACTCGAGTCTACAACGTATTTAATACTTTTGCTACAATGGGATGTTTTAAATTCAAATTGTTATCATATAAGATGTCTTTCTTATACACGTGTGTCGTTTTTAAATAATATTTTATTAAATAACAAAAACAACAAAAAATCTACTATTGCTGAAACTGGCAAGTTTCAGCATAGACACGCACACACACGCGCACACACACACACACACACACACGCACACACACACACAAACACACGCACACACACACAAACACACACACACATACACCTTTCGCTGTGTTTCCTTTTGTTATCTATGAAATTCTAAATTATAAATAAAATTGAAATTACGCAGTCTAAATAAAATTAATGTACAAGTTCTCTACCATATTTCGGTAATCGGCCTCAGTTTCCCGCGATACAGGCTAGCCCTAGTGCGGGGACTATTGTCAATCTGAATCTGTACATATTTTAAGGAAAATAAATATTTTTGTATTTGTATTTGTAGATGATATATGCTTCCAGAAACTGTGGCAATTACATTAATAACGAGTTAAAATAACTTAAGGCTCAGTTCTTGGAATTAAACAATTTCTTTAATTTAAAGAAATAAGTGACCATTTCTAAGTCCAAAAGAAAAAAATACGATATAACTAGTACCAGATCTTGGTATAACTTTGTCTTCTGCATGCTAAGATCACTGTGGCACAGAGGTGAGGTTGGATTAACGGCCGAGAGGTGTTGTTTGCCGCCTGCCACTGCCAACTCTCATTACGACGTTTTCCGACTTGGAAGCACTAACTCCACCCTGTAGAGTTTACTTTTCTTTGCAACGTTTTATAGGTCAGGAAGCGGTGACAGGTTTAACATTTAATGCGGTTTAATTTTTAATAAGCTTGAAGCGAAATACCGCTAATTATCTGACTGTTCTTGTTTATATTTTATACGTTAAAAGTCCTACAACGTACTCTAGAGAAGACACAAGATCATAGAGACGGTCAAAAAGAAGATGACGGAATGAGATCGTAGAGGCAGCTGGGGACATATGGACGAGACTGGCGCAAATGGTGATTTATGAAGGAGACTTTCGCTCATATATGGTTGCCCGAACCAGAACCAGAAAAATAGATTTTTTTCTTGTATAACTCATAATTTAACGTGAAACCTAAGATGAGGGCTTTTTTTAATTTATCAAGCATTTTCATATTGTCTCATACTAAATAAAATTTTAACTGTAAGTTATATTTAAAGCATATTTCAATAGCTTTCAAGTTTGAATTCGAAAGCTATTGAAATATGTTCAAGTTTGAATATTGAAATAAAACAGGGAAAACAAAAAAAAATAAACAAAAACCTTATCAGGATATTGTTTAACATTTTCTTTTTATATCTTTTTAAGGGTCCCTCGTAAAAACTCCATTGAATTTAATCATAATTATAATCTAGTCTAATTAGCCTGGTAAATAATTAAATATCCGCATTTTGTTGTAATATTCGGTAAATATTAACCAAAAACCGAATAATGCAAGGTCACAGGTTTATCATGTATTGAGCTGAATAAAGTAAATTATGTAGTGTATTTGTTTGTGAACATAAGTCAAAATTAGGAAAAAACATCAATGCGAATAATAACTTTCCTCTAAACCATTTAAAAGTTACACTGAAAAGTAAAAATACAGCTCAGGTAAATTAGGTCAAACTCAAAAAGGCTCGAAATAATGTATTTTCTTGCAGCAAAGACATTGCTGCCACTTTAACTTGCTTAAGTCACAGCGGGAGGCATTTACAACTGAGCGCTGCCATTGCTTGGATAACACGTTAAAATTTGAGCCCCCAGGTTTAGACTTAGAAACTCAGACATCAGGACTAGCCTCCCGGTCTATACGAACTTGCAACATTGTTTGAACTATAACGGCAAAGATCAGCATATCACGACACTGAGTGTGGCCGTAGCGATTCCACATTTTTTATTCCCCAAGCCAACTGCAAAAGACTAATTCGAAAGGGTTCCGTCCATATTTGTTTCGGAGCGAATGGAGTCGCGAGTTCTAAAGTCGATTAGGCCACGTACAGTCGACTTAAATTCACTTTTGAATTCCTGCTTTACTTCAAAGGGAACTTTTATTTCTTAACTTGTTCGAGTCAACTCTCGTGACTTGTTACATTGGGCACGTCTGCAAGCTTGTGTTACTCGAGGAACGTTTGCAGGATAATCAGTTGGTTGTTATAGCCGTGTACTCCCAAACGGGAGTTGCGTTGCATTTCTTTGCCTTACGTTCTTTTTTGCATGCACAATGCATTGTGTGTAAGATGTCCCCTAATATTTATTATTCTTCTTCTTTGTCGTGTCAATGGTTCGAAATGGTCAAATTATTTTCACCCAATTTTTGGCCACTGCGACCCCGCAGGTTGTAGCCTGGTATAGATCTTCCATCGTACAGAGCATGGAGAAGACTGGAGAGCGCATGGGTCCCGTTTTTGTTGAAACAATAGGTCACCGATTTTAAGCGGGGGGAGAGGTAAGCTCCGCTGGCTTTAATTGGCTGACGCCAAAATGATGCAATGACAACATTTCTTGTAGTGGTGCCAAAAATGTTACTAGCAAAATATCGATATCGATATTTTTGACTTGGTTCTACTTTGAATAAAATATCGTATCGCAATAACTCATCTTTTTAACTATTGACACGATACTGGATCAAATACGTCTCAACAAATAGCGGCTTTAGAAAATATTATTTCTGTGTACTTTGCCACTTACAGGTTGGCCGACGTAAATAAGTATTGTTTATGTACCTAAAACAATAAACTTTGATGGTATAAAAGACCTATTCTAAGTTCTATTTTTTAAAATACGATATCGGATCGTATCAAAATATCGTATAGAAACAAGCGGATCGATACACTGCGATGCGATTCATTGCAATCCAAAGTATCGATACAAACACCTGGATCGAGCATCCCTAGTCGGTAGTCATCTAAAGCGCCTATCGATGGTGAGCGAGGCCGCCCCGCGCACTTTCTCCACTGGTTAATATGCTCCTTGGTACAGAGACTCGGACCTGTGGCTGTGGCTGTGGTGTGTGGTGTGGACTTAAGTAGGCGAATGCATTAAAATCTTTTAATCAGGTCTGCTAGTAATATAAACGCTTGTAAAGCCTAAAGAAATAAAAAAGTATCGACGAAAAATTTTATGTAATTGTCCATAAACTATGTAATATTACATTAAGGGTGGTTGAACATTTATTTAACATGTAATCTAGCAGATCATTTCCGTATCCATCAGCCTTAAGACGTCCACTGCTGGACATAGGCCTCCTCTAAATATCTAATTAAAGCCAATTATATGTAATAAATATTTTCTTGTTAATTTCATACACTTGAAAATAAAACAGTATCCCAATCACCTCTTTGACGAAGCTTTAAGTTCAATAATCAATAATATTTATTTCCAATAAATTAAATTACATGTACATGTTCTGCCGCACCTACACTAAGTAATACTTGTGTCGTAGGTGACTGCATTCCCTTCAAAGTATCGTTTATCAATATGGAAAATTACATACAATAATATTTTGTTTTTATGCTTTGTTTCATAAGTGTATCCATGTCCATAGCCACCTATATAACCTTACTTCAATGCCCTTGTTAACTGAAAACAGCTAACTCAACTCGCAGCGAAAACCCAATTTTTTCTCCTCTAATGAAATTCACCGCCCGCAAATTACTAAATTCCAAACTTCCCACTCACCACTTAAAACATTAGTTTATTACAGCGCCGCGTTGACGGAGTCCGAATTGTTCCTAAAACCTTATGAAAAAGCGTGTCGAAGTTCCCGGAATATAATGGCGGCTATATACACTCCGAGCGACGTCGTTCGGTAAATTTTTCTCATAAAAATGTTCCGTATAATGCCTCTCCTTAGTCGATGGGAAGAAATTTATTGTTAGTCGTAAAAAGTACATTGTGCGCGTAAACCGCGAGAATTTTCGGAGCTGGCACACACCGCCGTTCTCACGTCAACACTTCGTCTGCCCGTTCGTACTCTCGGCCGCTGCTCTGTGGCGCAAAGTAAAGGAGGTGTATATGGACATATTAGCAAGTTAAAATGGCAGTGGGTAGGGCACATGGTTCGAATAACTGGTGACCGATGGCGCCATAAATATATTGATTGGAGACCACGTAAGTCTTTTTCATTCAGATTTCAGACCACTTATTTTGTCACGAAGAACACTTTCAAACACTAAATTGCAGTACGAAATATTTTTTATACTGCAATTTAGTGTTTGCAAGTGTTCTTATTTATTATATAAATTAACAGCTGTTGTGTATTTACCTACGAACATTTATTGTCTTTTTACACATTTTAAGGCATTATAATAAAAATAATATCAATAATTAAGGTACTAACTAGGTACTTTATTTCGATAGAAAAATAAAAAGTAAAGGAAAAGTAAGAAACAAACTTGGTGCATAGAGCTCATTCGGAACACCTACCTCAAATTCCCTTTCCAACAAAGTAGCCTAGAAGTAACTCAGAAGTGAAAAGATGCTATCACATGCACCCAATACATAATTATACTGAAACATTAATTTATTTTTTTGAAATATTTTAAAACAAAGCCTCACAAATTAACAAACATAATTGGACATAATTCTTTTGTCGTTTACAAGTAACAAAATAACAAAGAGCGATAAAACGGTATCAACTCTCACTCTCCGTGAAACTAGTTGCAAACTTTGTTTACCAACTAACTTTACTTTTAACCTTAAACCCCTGGTTTAAATTTATCCCACTTTCCCGCAGTTAAGATGCAGGCTTAATTAAGCTAAAGAAATACCCGCTAATTCTCATTACTTGAACAATGTTGTAAACTCCGAAACTTCGGGTCCATTAATAATTCTTTTATGGCGTCTGAGAGCTTTGTAAAGAATATTTCACTCTTAGCTAAGTTTACAATATCTTATCTTTCTTTGGGCACTTAATAAGAAACTAAACACTTAGGAACTAAGAAAAAATTGATCTGTATTACGAAATTTTTGTATTAAGTTTATGTCTTAATTATTACGAAGTTTTTACACTTTTTACTTACTTTGTCTGTTTCATAAAAACACAAGTAAAAAATTACAACAAGTTTTTTAAGGAAGCTTTAAAAAAATTGGTCGAAATTGTCCTCTACGTCCATGTGATCTCGTCTCAATTTCAGAATGTTAATAGAGTGATTGCCGCTTAATTCCCATTACTTGAACATTGTTGTAAACTCCGACAAACTTCGGCTGCCATTAATAATTCTCCCGAGGCATCCGGGACCCCTGAAAAGAATATTTCACTCTTTTGAAACTGTAAACTGGGCGTAATCAAATTACCATTTGAAAGACCCTTGTATCGCTCGTTCGGCCCCGACCGGTTTCTGTCTTTGTCTGGACCTGTTTTTAAGAAACAGTGGATTAAGTAAATCCGATTTAGTTGGGTGGTTTGAAAAATGTTTGGCACACCCGCCTGGAACGCGGTGGATCGACGGACTGTACCCTACTGTTTAGCTGGGCGAGAAGAAAAATTGTTGCTGCTCAGTTGGTAGCTAGAGATGCATGCTGCTGTCGTTCGATTCTATCAAAAATCTATTCGACCTGCATAAGCCTAAAAGAAGTAACCTATATCTGAACCAAAAAAAAATCGAGAAAATTTAGTCTATGAGATGCGAAATTTTTAAACAATTATCTGATGCCATGTGGCAATCTTCAAGAGAGGCCCAAGTCTCGCAGTGGGTCCCAGGTATTAAGCAAAATGACGCTAATATAGGTACTACTTTTACTAGCTAGTGCAGTGTTCATTCACTACGTTATTCAAAATTAGTTTCCAGAAAATAAGATTGCGATTATTCTGTTTTTCACAATCATCGTACTAAAATATTGTGCAAATAAATAAATATAATAATCCAAAAATCTTCCTTATGCTCCATAACGAGAAAACAGTAAGGTAAATAAAAAAATCTGTGCTTCAAAAAGATGCCTGTAGAAATGTATTTTGACAATAAGACCACCACTGTATTTTTATTGCTGTGCAGATCATATTTCTTATCATCTCATTATGAATCTAATAAATATTTTAGAAATGGCAATTCAGATGCATGTACGTTTATAACTTCAATTGATAACCTGTCTAATACGGGAATCACAGGTGGCGCCGCCAACGCTATAAGTTGGTTAAAATGATAAACACTTCACAAATTCGACGCAAAGGCAGTACTACGAATTAGCTCAGTTAGAAGGGTGTCGAGCTAGTGATCCAAAGACGCAAGGTTCGAGTCATGCATCCGCGATGTAGTTTTCAAATGTTTATCACAAAAATATCTCTTTGAGATAAACCTAGTGTGAAATGCACTGTAAAATTAAAATCATTTCATGTACGTTAGCACTACCACAAATAACAATCCTACGAGTAAAATCGAAACGGTCAGAACAGATAAACGTTTATTAGTAACTTCCAGTGGTTTAGAACGGAAATAGGCCTCGAAGGCTTTCCGCATCAATAATTAAATAGAATAACCGCTACTGAATTACACGTACATTCCGTTCGGCACTAAAACATTTGTACAATTTCGCACTGACGACAATTAAAATTAAATTTTGATGAAATTATTATAACCTATTTTATGTTTTTTGCTGTTTTATTATCATCTGTAACTTTTTTAAGATGAATGTTGAATTTTTTAGATATATTAATGAATAAAAGAATATTTCAATGGGAATCATAACATTAATGAAACTACATATGTAATTACTTTGATGTCTGGAAGGAGTTTGTCCAAGGCAGAAAAGAGTGGCGACAAGGAGTATCGAAGGCCAAGACACAATTTGGGTCGCTGCTAGCTGAAAAAATAGGATGATTAAAATTATATTGAATAGTGCATTATAAATCCCAGCGAACAGATGAAAATACTATCAGCAAATACATAATCTATTTCAAATAATATTCGAAAAAAATAGTGTGGGAAATTGTGAAAGTTGCTACAGATTGATATCTATATTGTCGTAGACAGCTACGCAAGCTACGTTGTAGAGGTCTACGAAATTTGTCGTCTTTGAATTTCTTTTCCAAAAATTAAAATTCGCATAAAATATACTATCTTGTAGTATAGAGTATAGACCTACTGGAGCATATATGTTTTTGCATAATATTTACATAAATATTCATGACAAAGATGTACCAGCCTTTTTAATAGTCCACTGCAGGACGTAGGCCTACCCACGAAGGGTGATGGGGCCATATCCACCACGCTGGCCCTATGCGGGTTGGTGGATTCACATACGCCATCGAATTTCTTCTACGAACGTATGCAGGTTGCCTCACAATGTTTTCTTTCACTGAAAAGCCCGTGGTGTGAAATTACGTTTATAAATTCCAAAGAATTCATTGGTAAGAATTTATTGGACCGGGATTTGAACCCCGACCTCACAATTGTAAGGCGAGTGTCATTACCACTAGACCACTACGAATTTGCATGACAAAGATGACCGTAAACCAAATCGTTTTAAAAAAATGCTTATTTGTCGAAATTTTGCCTCTAATCGATCCGACTTAATCATACCAACCACTGAATCAGCAACTGATCGTATCAGTTATGCATAGTTAAAACAATTTCAATGCTAATATTAGCCCCAAAATGTCGTATTTCTCACGTGATGTCAACACTACATTCCCTACAGCGTGAACGTAAGCTCACGCGATCCTTTTTACGTTCTATTATGCATGAATAAAGAGCGAACTTGGCGTGAAATTTTATAAACTGCAGTATTACGGCATTTTAGAATGAAATTACGTAATTGTTAGGTTGGTTAAAGGTTTTGTAATAAAAAAACTAGAGTTGTTATTGTTTTTTTGATCGATCGAAAGGGAAGATCTCCGTTATAGCACAGCAATTTGGCTTTCGTCTGTCTAGATGTTGGTTTTTGTCTAAAGGTGGCATTTTTCAACGAATCCCAACGAAACTTGGTACACAGATTCTATACAGGGTTATTTCGAATCAATTAATATCCTTTTAGGGGCTTATTCTGTACATCAAAACTAGCAACTTTTGTTCTGCGACTTTAGTTAGAACTCAAAAAAATAGTGTTCCATAGAAAAATATCGTTCACCCGCGAAATGTATTGATTTTTTTTGAGTTTTGACAAGAGTCGCAGAACAAAAGTTGTTAGTTTTGATGTACAGAATAAGCCCCTAAAAGGATGCTAATTGATTAGAAATAACCCTTTATATTAATATATTATTTAATAGATATTGACGATTATTTATTTCCTTCAAAAAATGGGGGAAATTTGACTTTGATTTGGACTGCGCTATTTATCAGCCGATTTCAATAATATTTTGCAATATTGTTTAGTTCACTGCTGGACATAGGACTCCCCTAATGATTTCCAATAACCCCGGTTGATAGCAGCTGGCATGTAGCAGTGGACGTCCTATGGCTGAAATGATGATGATAATTGTTTAGAATTTAAATCCTAACAATTTTGCGAGTACGAACCAAATTATTCAAGAGTGGGTCAAGATATAAGCTTATGAAAATTCAGTTAAAGAGATGTGTCGCGAGGTCTACTGTTTGGAGAACTACTAGTTATAAATTGTTGTTACTTAGGGAATGTACTTGACATGCACTCATCTGTAAACGTATCCACTGACTGACTTCAAGGACACTTTATTTGCCCTGATGACACTGCGTTAATCTAGCTAGTAAGAGACTTACTATTTGAACTTCAGAATGGTAAAATTAAATTTTCAATTATGATTTTATCCAATCCTGACAAATATTATAAATCAGAAAGTGTGTTTGATGGTTTATGAATTTATTACTTATTAAGCAGCAATACAGAGAGGAATTGACTTAATGTTATGCAAATAAATATTTCAAAGGTCAAATAAGTGCAACAGACTACTATTTGTTATAATATATTAATTAGAAAACGATGTGAGTCCACACCTTGTACCGCGGTACAAAATAAGCATTAAGTTATTATGACATACTTTATGTTGCTTATTATCAGGGTAGGTATGGTCAGTAGTTTTAATGTTTATAAGTAGATTGTCTGTATTGGTTTGCTTTAAGTACCTATGTAATTAGGCTAAGCTTTGGCAAATAAAGATATTGTATTGTATTGTATTATGAAAAACGTTTTCTTCACTCTTACCAAAAACGAAAAATCGCAAGGGCCCAGCCGAGGGCAAAAATAAAGAATGCCATAGAATGATTCCTTCTTTCTTTGCTGCAATATAAAAATAAATAAGTACATAAATATCTGATATTTTAGGTAGTAACTGTGAAAGAGCCAATAATATTGAGCGCCATTCGTCCGTTGTTTGACAATAATTTGTTTTGTCGCGCGATTGCCAACTAGCGGGGAATGTACGATCACAGTTTAACTAAACTACTGCTGTTTTGCTAATCGTCGGGTTATGGTAATGATATAACAACAAATTAATTGATAGAATTAATGTGAATTAAAATAATAGATATAATTAAACCTGTTTTAAAATAACTTTATTAAAATACATACGAATAAGATGATAAACGACAAAACTGGTTAAGCTGGTCCAAAAGACTATGACATAAAAGTTTGTTTATATGGTCCCAATTTAGAGAGCTATTAGATACCAAGAGAACAATTAAAATTATATTACAGCTATCAAAAAGCCTTTCAACCTGAATCTATGTTATTATAGTGTCTTTAATGTAAATGTAGAGATGATTTGAATGCTTACATTCATTATTAGTTAGCCGCATGTTTACCATAGAGTTTATTACTAAATGATAATAAGTACTTAGTTAAAGGTTCATTCACCACGCGCAGAATTAGAAAATATTGTGGAGCCTTTTTTACATAATAGTTAAACGTTTTGTTTGTTAGGATTTTGAAAACGTTTTTTTCACTACAATACGTTAAACAGACCAATGTTGTCAGGAATATCACGAAAAACATAATATTTACAACCAATGGGAGTATCTCCTCAATTTTAGTACTGAGCTGAAAACACGCTAACAGCATTTCAAATTTTCACCCCACAAAACTAAACTACGACCAATCGCCGTGCAGCAAGCTGTAAAAACCGCTGGCAAAACGGTCACACCAGCCAATAGCGTTCCGCAGTCGTATTTCAAAATTATGTTATAAAGAGAAATGTAGTTTAAAACGCTCCTGAGCGTGGCACAGCTGAAACAAATCGTGGGAAATGTCGACTAGTCTAATGGTTATAATGGAATGGTCGACTATTGCCCCGCTTACCTTAAGTGGATACGCGGCTTGCAGTGAAATGGGATGTTATGGCATTAAACCCACTGGGGATGGAAATGCAAGGATAATGAATAATTATTAGACTAACAACCCTTGCTTTTTGATCTGGGTATTTCATCACAACTTGTCACCGATAAAACATTAAACTACTTCAATTTTTGTCAGTGTCGTGTGAAAAAAAAACTACCTTGCGGCCTCGGTGTTTTTTGAAAAATATATCCAACAAAAACATTTCCATGTGAAATATAGCCAAGACCACAGTTCGCACTTTCAAAAAGTTGTCAGAACTTATGTAGAGCCAAGCTTCTAACTCTACGAGTCATAACTCTACATGTCTTTACTCCACAAACTCTACACCTTATTCAATATAATGTGACTTGGCCGTTTCGTTACAACAAGGACCAAGTGAACAGTGAATAATTAATTAATCTTCACTTTACGCCCATTTGCAGTTAGCGAAACAGCCAAGCCGCATATATTAATAAAGTGTAGAGTTTGAGAAGTAAGGACTTGTAGAGTTAAGACGTGTAGAGTTAGAAGCTTGGCTCTACATAAGATCTGACTGACTAGTTTTTGTAAGTGCGAACTGTGGTCTTGGCTATATTTCACATGGAAATGTTTTTGTTGGATTTCACTTCTTATTGTGGATTATTTATAACAAGATGTACTTTTATCGATTCCTAGCTTCGAAACTTAAATTATACTAACTTTTATTCCCCAGTTTAAAGGGTTAGGGGGTGATTTACTAAAAATCCTGAAGTACTTGTTTTATTATTTATAACAAAGAGCCTTCATATCACTTTTTAGATTTCTAGCATAAAAATTAGTGAAAGTCTCATACAAGTTTTCATCCCCCAGTTTTAAGGGTTTTGGGTGATTTATGAAAAACCCTGAAATACGTGTTTTATTATTTATAACAAAGAGCCTTCATATTTATTTTTAGACTTCTAGCATAAAAATTAGTGAAAGTCTCATACAAGCTTTCATCCCCCAGTATTAGGGGGTTGGGGGGTAAAAGTTCGAAGTTTTACATTTTTTCCTTTGTATAATGCTTAATAGTCTACCTTGATGCCAAATATCAAGTTTCTAGGTCATCTGGAAGTGGGTTAGGTTTTTGATCTATAAGTCAGTAAGTCAGTGAATCAGTCAATGAAAACTCGGTTTTTAAAGGTTAATATGTCAATAACTGTCAAGCAAAATTAACAAAATTTTGTATTCTGAGCTAGCTAAATAACTTTAATAAATAGGCTAAATTTCATATAGTTCGGTAAAATCATTTTCTAGTTATGAAGGGGTCAAAAGTGGCTCGAAATGGTTCATGCAATATTACACACGTCGCGTCGCCAGCTTTTTCTTTGTCTTGGCTAGACACGCTTCCGCGTGTCCAGATATTTGGTTATTATCAGGTCACTCATTTTCATTCATCTTTATATAGGTCTCTCCGGTTTAAACAGCTATCATGCAGTGTGATTTAGCGAAATATATATTGAAGCTTTACAAGATTAGCGTTGAATTGAGAACCTCCTCCGGTTCGTAGGTTAAAAACTGGATTAGGAAAACAGGGTAAAAAAGAAATAAACAAAAACCGTATCAGGATGTTGTTCCACATTTTCTTTTAAATTTTTTTAGAGATTTTTTGAGATTCTTAAAATGTTAACTGTACTTACTGAGCAAACTAAGTAGTGTGTAATAAAATGCTCTGCAGCATTTTTATAACAAATATCGCGAACAAACTGATACCTCTGGCTCATTATAATAATATACAAAATATAACGTATCTCATCTGTGACAATGTACACTGTTAAAAATGTCTCGATATAAGGCACTGAAATGTTTTGGACCAGAAAACGTTGCAGAGTTTTCCGAACGCTGTCCAACCGAGCTGGATTCGATGAATCGTGAAGTTGGATCCCACATATACCTACTTTATAGCAGAGAAAATGGAACAGAACAACTACAACTAAGTTGCAAAAAAACTACAAACTTTTACTCAATACCGAGGACGCGGTAAGTTGCCAGATTTTGATCTCAAAACATCGAATCATCAATAAATAACGCAAGTACAAACACTATTCAAATAAAATAAAAATATCGGTTATTTTAGGATGGTAGTTATCATTAACTTTTGCTATGGGACCAACCATGAAACATTAAAATCTCATTTGTTCTGTATATTTTGTCGAGACAATTGTGAAATGTTTGTGTATGAATCAGCCAATTTTCTTCACGATTTCGAGTTTAGTCCCATGGTAAAAGTTGCTCATAATAGACATGATGACTGGGTAAAAAAAACATTATTATAATTAGTCCGTAAGTTAGATTATCAAAAAATGTTTGACACGTATTTTTTCTTATGTCGATCAAACAACAAATGACAAAGATAAACCTTGTCAAAGTTTGGGAGTGGGGGTCGTGACGTCACCTCTCTTACAAAAGTCTACACATTTGTATGGCACTTGTGACGTCACGCGGATCTTTGACGGACTATATATTCATCGATTTTTGTTTAATTGACGTAAGAAAAAATACGTGTCTAATATTTTTTGAGAGTCTATCTGACAGACTATACTCCATAAAATTTAACTTGATCTCTGCGACAGCTGTCAGAAAAATTACGCCTATGAAGTCTTGAATTTCTTAATAGTACAGACAGTACCTGTAAATGTCATACTTTATGGGCATGCCGATTAGTGATTGGCGACGAATGATCGTGACCACAGAGTTTTAGATAGTTTTATTTAAAATATCGATAGTTTATACTAACGATATTTTAAAAAGAACTTAAGTTATCATTAATTTTATTGTATACTAGCGGACCCGGCGAACTTCGTTTCGCTTTCCGTAAGAACCTTGTACAGAGTATTAGAAAACTACAAAAAAAAAATAAGCCAAATCAGTAAAGCCGTTTTCATGTTATGTCGTGACAACGGAAAACGGGTTTCATTTTTATATATATAGATAGATTTTAATATCATAACATTATTATGAGTATTTAATTAATATCATAACATTATTTACATGTGTACATACTTGATCTTAAATAATAGTAAGAAAATAAAATCCAATTTCTCACCTTCAACTACTCATTCGATTTCATTACAACATTGTTGAAAATCGATTTTTTCCACCACTATCACAAATCTAAAAATGTCAATCTTCTATGTCGATGTCACTGTCGCAGAGATCAAGTTAAATTTTATGGAGTATAGTTATATTTTTTAGTTATGCCTATTATTAGTACAATTAAAATCTGGAATATGTCTGTCGTCAGGCAAAATACCTGAGGTTATTTTGACGCAATTTTAAGGACTAAAATATAAATTAGTAACAATAGGTATAATACGGTATTGGTAGGTTTTTTTTATAAGGCAGAGTGAGTTTCTATCCGTAGTCAGTGGGTTACGCTATCATGTTTTCCAAATGTATTTAACGGCAATGCAATATACCGACGATGGGCCCGACCGCGTTTACTTTCTATTAACAAAATGAATTTTCGGCGAGAGAAAGGAATGGTCGGGTTTAGAGTTATTTCCAATGGAAGCGATTGTCATTTCAGTTTCTTTTGCATAAAGCTCTGTTATTCTTCAATTCATGGATCAAAAAAGGAAAGTAAAAACAAAGAGGGTAATATCATATCCTTTTTGGAATTCTAAATTCTAGATCAATTCAATTCTGAACGTACCGATTTTAAAATCAACTTTGAATGTTTTGATATTATATTTTGTTCTTTGAACTCGGGAAATGTCGTAGATTTTAAAGTAAAGCACTGTTTTAGGGTTCTTCAACGAAAAGCATGAACCATCTTTAGTCGCTGTCTGGAATTTATTTATCTAATGTTATAAAAATGAAAATACTGTTGAAGTCATCATATTATTTACAAAAATACTAATGTATAAAAATGAAATAAGTTTTATTATCACCATTGACTATGATTTTACTAATGTTAGATACCGACATAGCCCAGCGGATTGGCAAGTTGAAATGACAATGGGCAGAGCACATAGTTCGGAGGACTGATGACCGATGGGGTCGAAAAGTTCTCAAGTGGAGACCACGTACCGGCAAGCGCAGCGTAGGAAGTCCACCCACAAGGTGGACGGATGACCTCATTAAGACCGCAGGATCGTGCTGGATGCAAGCCGCTACGAACCGGTCTTATTGGAGATCTTTAGGAGAGGCTTATGTCCAGCAGTGGCCGTGCTATGGCTGAAACGAACTAATGTAAGCTTAAAAGTATTCTGAATCGTGGGTACTCGTACTAATACTAGTATGGTCACAAAATATGTCTGAGTGACGAACGCAGTGCTATCCTGAACACGGTTTTACACTAGTACAATTAAATTAGTAATTAGCTGGGTAGTGCAGGCCAGGGGCCGTATTCAGTACGCGATCTAACGTTCGAATTTGCTTTTCTTCCCGCTTGCTCTCGTTGCGCGAGTAACTGGCGCGAGCAGGAGAAAAAGCGAAGCCGAACATCTGAACACGTACACAATACAGTACCTGCCATTGTCGACGCTCAACATCAGACCAACGACAGATCGTCTCGTCACACAATCACAAAATAAAACAAAAATACAATTTCCTACAATACGTTTACCAACAAAAAATAAATCAGACAAAGGCAAATCAAGCTCAAGCTAATAATGACACTAAATTAAATGAATGAAAACTCAATTTTTGTTACGATGCTCCAGAATTAAAGTAGCACTTAACTGGTCTTTATTGTCAGTCACTAAAGCTGTGTAAAAGCTATTTATTTCAAAGTTGTTTTTTGTCTTTCATTCTAACTTGATGGTTGACTTTCTCATAAATTTATACTACGTTTTTACTGCAACAGTTTTTTTGTAATATCAATTTGTTTTTGTCGTGCAATAGCGTCGATCTCAGCATCAACTATCTTCAGAAATATCCACCGCTGTCTTTTAACATACCTAATTATAAATAGAAATGTGAGATAGTAAGCATTAGTACTAGGCGCTAGCAGAGTACTTATACTAGTAAAATCTGAAAGATAAAGCTGAAAATCATACTAATTACACTGAAAGCATGTTATCAATTGGTACACACTCCAGCATCTTCTAAACATAAATAGAAAACAATAGTTTGACTTATAAAATGATAATGATATATTTTGTGTTTTTGTAAAAGACATCTATCGTACAAGTTTACGCTTCGATTATACAGAAAAAGTGTCATGCAATACTTTCCACAAAAAGAACTTATTATATCAGTTTTTGTGCATTGACCCGATAATATCAAGCAAGATGAAAATGAAAAAAAAATATTTAGCTACTTAGATTACTTAATGTAAAACAAATTACCTAATGTCGATTGCCCTACTAGGCTGACCCTGTATCAGGGCAACCTGTGAATCTGATAACAAACATCTTATTAGAATATTCCGGAGTACTTATTATTTACATATTATGTTTAGTTTACTCATTTAAGTAATGAAAAATATTATAAGTATACAAAGGAAACCCTTAACCAATGTTTTAATCACAATAATTGCTCCAGTGTAGTCTAAGCTTGTACAAAAAACCAAGATCAGGAATTCTTTGACGGCATTAAAATGTTCGTATCTTTTATGATTCTTTTACAAAAAGATGACAAGTCTCATACAACGTAATAATCATTTTCTAAACGAAAATACGTAGAGCCGTTTAGAAAATGATTGGGTAGCGAGTAGCCAAATAATTTTGCGACGCAGCCACCTGCCCCGCAAGGCGTCATAAACCATATTCCCCACAAAAAAAGTAGAATCAGTTTCTCCCATTGGCCCGATTGTGATCGATGACAATAATAAACCGGTGCCGGGGTCCTCATTATTTATATTCTCACCTCAGAGGCGTCGGGAGCATTTTTCATGCAAATATTGCGGCAAATATTCCGGGGCCGGGACGCGATGAAAACAAAATGACGCCTCGGGATCGCGGGAATTAGTTTAGCGGAGACGTGATAAACGGGGGATGGGCTAAATAGCCGCATAACCGCCTAACTTCATGTCTTACTTAGCTAAGTTGCGCTGTAATAGTATATTCGCTTTTTTATGGACGTGAGGCTACGTGATTGGCCACGGTTCAGTGTGACTTTAGTAAACGTAGATACGGTTTAAGTTGGTAAGCGTTAATAGTACGAGTAACTTATTTTTTGGCCACGATGAGATGAATTTGGCTCCAACTCTACCACGATTTGGTAGTCTGAGTAGGTATGTGCGGAAATTAGAAGTGTTAAAGACTTTAAATTATGTAAACTCCATGACAAAATGATTTTCTTGGCTTGAGAAACGAAACATAGTTGTGTGTGAAGCGGAATCTTTGTTTCTGCCACATTCCAAAAAGGAGGAGTTACTATGTTTTTCTGTGTGTTTTTTTGTGTATGTTCATCGATATTTTCGCCTTTTTTCTTTGTAATTAAAATTTGAACTGTGACTCTCGAGGTGGTCCCATTTAAATTTTAAACAATGTACATGGATGTCACATCGATTCGTATAAACTATTCGAATTCGTTACACGGAAGAAGTGGTGCTATTTTTTGCGAAGAATAATTTTGTTTTTTTTTTATCAATACGATATATTTTATGGACATTACAGTCTTTTTGTCAATGTTTTTTTCAAATCCGCACATCTTTGTTACGGATTGGCTCACAAGCGTTCCGACTACATCTAATTAGAAAGAAGCAGGTACGACTAAATCGCATTTTCACCTACTTTTCGCAATCAATTTTTTACAAA
The DNA here is from genome assembly GCA_949316475.1 of Hypomecis punctinalis. NCBI lineage: Eukaryota > Metazoa > Arthropoda > Insecta > Lepidoptera > Geometridae > Hypomecis > Hypomecis punctinalis. The sequence goes on from OX438804.1 coordinate 24,375,720, forward strand.
GAAAGTGAACGCCATTTCTTTTCAAATAAATTATTGCAGATAGATTTATTTTCTCGTGAGCAAGTCAACAAGTTCAACGCACTTTTCCTTGTTGATTGAAAAAAGCTGTTCTTTTTCGTGCCCCATTTCCGAAGATAAAACCACGTGCACAATAGGCACTCCATTGGCTTAAACACAAGAATGCACAAAAGAGACTGAACAATAGATAGGTATAGTATATAGTATATTCGAGCATTGGTTTGGTACAAGGATCTGGAAGCTGAAGTGAAATGGAACGCAAATATTGAACGCTGTAAAAAGCGTTTTATGTCGGAGCACGCCTCGGCTAATATACTTGTTTTGTGAACGCCTGGGTGGCTGCAGCACTCGAACAAATAAATGAACTGGTTTTAACGGCTTAGGCTGCATTGATACTATCAAAGTACACTTTAGCAATACAAATTTGTTCATTTAAACGGTACGGCGCAATCAAAACTTAATATAGATTGGATTATTACTGCTCCGACAGCTATTTACTTACTTGATCGAAGTTATTTTCTCTCAATATTTATACAGGGTTATAGGTAATCATGATGATTAGGACATTTATGACATTTTATTTTATAAATCTTGACATTATTCAATTTCATTTCGTTCTATTTTATTTACTTTTCTAATTTATGAATTATGTAAACCTTCTAATCAAACCAACTGGTAGATCTCCAAAACTCATTCTGGCAACATTGTGTTGTGAATATTGTCAAATTATTTAATTTTCACTGGTGACTGTTTTGTGATTGATTTGTTTGTCTCTTTAATTCTTTATTTTTTATTTGTTTCGAATTATTATTGTTGTTGTTTTTGTGATATTGCCTATTGGGTATGTAATTGACGTTACATGATTTTTAGCTAATGACGGTTCAAAAGTGTATATTTGTACCTAATTGAAATAAACATGATTGAATTGAATTGAAGGTATTTATTTATCTCGTAATTTTAGCGCGCGATTAGTCCCGTATTATAATATTGGTAATCAGTTAGCATCCTTTTAGGGGTTTATTCTGTACATCAAAACTAACAACTTTTGTTCTGCGACTTTTGTCAAAACTAAAAAAATCAGCTGTTCTATACACTTTGTCGAGGGTGACCGACATTTTGCTATGGAACAGCATTTTTTTGAGTTTTGATAAAAGTTGTTAGTTTTGATGTACAGAATAAGCCCCTACTATCATGGTAATTGATTACCAATAGCCCTGTATACATAGCATAAGGCCTTTTAAAAACTTCCTCTATACGGCTTTGTGAAAGAAAATTATTGTTATTATAAACAATACCGTTCTTTGGCAGTCAGGTAACAAGTCAACCTAAAATAGAAAAGTAGACTTTGACTTGTGGACTCTACTAACTTGTTAGTCTGCTACAAACATAAATATAATACCTAGGATGAATAAGATAAAGAGTATAAGCATATGTATAAGATTAAAGAATATATAGAAAAATAATGTAAAGAATGAATATTTTATCCTACTAATATTATAAACGCGAAAGTTTGTGAGGATGGATGGATGGATGGATGGATGGATGGATGGATGGATGGATGGATGGATGTATGGATGTTTGTTACTCTTTCACGCAAAAACTACTGAACGGATTGAGATGAAACTTTGTAATAATATAGCTTATACATCAGAATAACACATAGGCTACAATTTATAAAGATATTTTGTGAATTGTCCAAAATATAACGATAAATGTTGAGTAAGTAGAAAAATTCTGCCATCTGCGAGCTACTGAGCGTGCGCTGCAAGAATGTCAAAATAAACAACTGTCGATCGAATATCTGTCAAATCAATCGACGAGCAGTCCTTGGATATTGTTATACTGATAATATATTATCCTTACTATTTTAATATTATAAATGCGAAAGTAACTCTGTCTGTCTGTCTATCTGTCTGTCCGTCTGTCTGTCGCGCTTTCACGCCAAAACTAATGAACCGATCTCGATGAAATTTGGTACACAGATAGTCTAGAGCCTGAGAAAGGACATAGGCTACATTTTATCCCGAAAATTGCATAATTCCCGTTGGATAGGACAAAATCTTGCGTTAGCAAAACTGTCACCTATCACAACGACGCTAAAAGGCCCAATTTTGAATACACCATCGTAATTATAACAGTTAATTAGACTATTTCTGTTTCTTTTTCACTTTCGGAATTCGATAGAGAGAACACTTTTTACGTTGCTATTAAATTTACGATGGCGCATTCATAATTGGGTTGATTGGGCCTAACATGGATTCACAAAACGTAATTAGATGACAGGTGACATACATTGACTGCAGACTTTTATAAATGTCTCGCTTAGCATAGAAAAGGGACAGATTGTCTTTCCACCATTATAGCTTCTCGAAGAGGAAATAAAGTATGAATTGACAATGATAACTGACATTAAAAATGGACAAAATAGTTTTCCCTTTGCCATGCTACATATTACAATGACGTTTAATACTGGGCCGTCATTTCGTCTGTCATTAAAAATATTTTTAAATATTAGAGATTATTACCGACCATTAGAGACCATTAGAGGTTAAACATATTTCTTTATTCTACCTTTATGGTAGAGAATCCATGCTAATGTACGAAGAAACGGATCGACTTGATTTTTAAAAGTAGTATGGCATGAGTATGAATATCTTGACACTAAGGTTATTAACCTTGATTCTGAGTTGTGACCTTGACACGAACATAAATTTCTGTTGGGTTGGTTAGGAATGAACAGTGATAAAAGTGCAGCCCGGCTCAGTTGCGGCACTCCTCATGAGGCACGCAACTTGCCGGTTAGCCTCTAAGCTGCTATATTTAAAAACCCCAGAAAATCGGCCCAACCTCGAGTGCAAACTTCTAAACTGCCTAGGGGGAAAAGACCAAAAAGAATCGGGAGACCTCGAGCGCCGCCTTCTCAGCTGTCTCAGAAAAAACCCAGAGAAGCGGCTCTACCTGGGATTCCCGCGCCGCCCATAGGCCTCGGCTACTAAGTTCTCCTGCCACGACAAGGCGGAAACCTATGGGCGGGTACACTCTAACCTTATCTTAATCAACAGAAGCATTTATAAGTATAAGGTATTTTGATATCGGGATAGGTCTGAACAGTGACAACAAGGTGCAAGGTACTTGATTTTTTTACAGAGCAAGTGCCTTTATTAACTACCACTAAATACAGACTTATAATGTAAAACTTCATAAACTACTACTGCATAACAAGCAATTGGATCATCCACAGACCCTTGAAGGTCTAAAGATATTCTAAATGCTCAAGCTCACTGCCAGTTAGCAGCGTGCCCAACATGCTGGCAGCATTGCCAATCAGCTTGGCAATGCTGCTTATACGTTGAGCCAAATAAACACCAGCATTTTGGTCACTCGGCGGGTACACGAGACGCTCAGAAAGACTTTTGAAAACAAGATGAGCTCCCGGCCAACACGCGCACAATGTCTCAATTTCAAACGGCTCAAATATGTAACCAGTACCGAGGTTAGCATATTTGCGCCGTTTGTGCTGCTCCGCTGACGGCTCCAAAGTATCGACGCAAGTCGCGTCCCATACTAAGGGCCGTCTACACTTCCATGGGACCAGCTTCATACCGTCAGGCCTTTTGCCATCACCACGCGCAAACCCATTCGGTTAGAGTACGGCTGCGATATTAGCGGTCGCAAAAGCCCTGCGTATGACATCGTTCACAATGGCGTGGCAACTAATTCGACCAGCGCTTCTTGACCAAGAAAGACGGTGGTGACCAAGCTGGTCAACTAGGGTACTTGAATAGGTGAGCGCGCTCAGCTATGTGCGGCGCGGCAGCAAGGTGGGTCGACTATCTCGACGATATCATCAATACCGCCGGTCGAGCCTGGTCACGACCGGCAAAGAGCCGAGGCAGATGGCACTGCAAGAGAGAGGCCTATACCCAACAGTGGGTCAAAGAAAGATGCGGATGATAACGATGACGAAACAAATTAGTTGAGATTGGCTGTTTTTTGGGTTTGAAATGATTATTTGCTACAATATTTGTGTACCGTTTCACATTGAATTGGGACTAATATTTTGTGGCGCACTTACTGTATTAGTTACCATATTTTTTTGACAAGATAAACATAAATTAAATTATATCGCGGGCGAAGCCGCGGGTAAAAGCTAGTACTATATATAACGGGACTGACCTCACGTGTGGGGATAGTCGTAACGACTATAGTTTCGGTCGCATTGCACTGCTGCATTGCGAGACAGCTCCGCGTGCTAGCACTCGCCAACTTGATAAAGGTCGCCGAATGCGACCGAAACTATAGTCGTTACGACTATCCCCACACGTGAGTCTAGTCCCGTTATATATAGTATAAAATGTGTGAAAACCGCGTTAATTTCCATAGTAAAAAAAGAATGAATATGTTAAAATAATAAGTATAACACCTAGGATACACTAGATATAAAGTTAAAGATCAAATTAAAATACCGCCTACTTAGGTACTTTAGTTTTTCTAAAATAGCATAAAGCTTGCGTAAAGGCATATAATGTGCTGTCGTCATTTCTGCACTGATGCCAGTAGTTACTTTGAAATGGCATTGACATCAATCCTACATGCGCTGCAGCCGAATACTGTAAAAATTAAATTAGTATCTTCTAAGTAGATAATCGTTTAAATATATTACGCTATCTCAAAAATATAACAACACTAGCTTTTACCCGCGGCTTCGCCCGCGATATAATTTAATTTATGTTTATCTTGTCAAAAAAATATGGTAACTAATACAGTAAGTGCGCCACAAAATATTAGTCCCAATTCAATGTGAAACGGTACACAAATATTGTAGCAAATAATCATTTCAAACCCAAAAAACAGCCAATCTCAACTAATTTGTTTCGTCATCGTTATCATCCGCATCTTTCTTTGACCCACTGTTGGGTATAGGCCTCTCTCTTGCAGTGCCATCTGCCTCGGCTCTTTGCCGGTCGTGACCAGGCTCGACCGGCGGTATTGATGATATCGTCGAGATAGTCGACCCACCTTGCTGCCGCGCCGCACATAGCTGAGCGCGCTCACCTATTCAAGTACCCTAGTTGACCAGCTTGGTCACCACCGTCTTTCTTGGTCAAGAAGCGCTGGTCGAATTAGTTGCCACGCCATTGTGAACGATGTCATACGCAGGGCTTTTGCGACCGCTAATATCGCAGCCGTACTCTAACCGAATGGGTTTGCGCGTGGTGATGGCAAAAGGCCTGACGGTATGAAGCTGGTCCCATGGAAGTGTAGACGGCCCTTAGTATGGGACGCGACTTGCGTCGATACTTTGGAGCCGTCAGCGGAGCAGCACAAACGGCGCAAATATGCTAACCTCGGTACTGGTTACATATTTGAGCCGTTTGAAATTGAGACATTGTGCGCGTGTTGGCCGGGAGCTCATCTTGTTTTCAAAAGTCTTTCTGAGCGTCTCGTGTACCCGCCGAGTGACCAAAATGCTGGTGTTTATTTGGCTCAACGTATAAGCAGCATTGCCAAGCTGATTGGCAATGCTGCCAGCATGTTGGGCACGCTGCTAACTGGCAGTGAGCTTGAGCATTTAGAATATCTTTAGACCTTCAAGGGTCTGTGGATGATCCAATTGCTTGTTATGCAGTAGTAGTTTATGAAGTTTTACATTATAAGTCTGTATTTAGTGGTAGTTAATAAAGGCACTTGCTCTGTAAAAAAATCAAGTACCTTGCACCTTGTTGTCACTGTTCAGACCTATCCCGATATCAAAATACCTTATACTTATAAATGCTTCTGTTGATTAAGATAAGGTTAGAGTGTACCCGCCCATAGGTTTCCGCCTTGTCGTGGCAGGAGAACTTAGTAGCCGAGGCCTATGGGCGGCGCGGGAATCCCAGGTAGAGCCGCTTCTCTGGGTTTTTTCTGAGACAGCTGAGAAGGCGGCGCTCGAGGTCTCCCGATTCTTTTTGGTCTTTTCCCCCTAGGCAGTTTAGAAGTTTGCACTCGAGGTTGGGCCGATTTTCTGGGGTTTTTAAATATAGCAGCTTAGAGGCTAACCGGCAAGTTGCGTGCCTCATGAGGAGTGCCGCAACTGAGCCGGGCTGCACTTTTATCACTGTTCATTCCTAACCAACCCAACAGAAATTTATGTTCGTGTCAAGGTCACAACTCAGAATCAAGGTTAATAACCTTAGTGTCAAGATATTCATACTCATGCCATACTACTTTTAAAAATCAAGTCGATCCGTTTCTTCGTACATTAGCATGGATTCTCTACCATAAAGGTAGAATAAAGAAATATGTTTAACCTCTAATGGTCTCTAATGGTCGGTAATAATCTCTAATATTTAAAAATATTTTTAATGACAGACGAAATGACGGCCCAGTATTAAACGTCATTGTAATATGTAGCATGGCAAAGGGAAAACTATTTTGTCCATTTTTAATGTCAGTTATCATTGTCAATTCATACTTTATTTCCTCTTCGAGAAGCTATAATGGTGGAAAGACAATCTGTCCCTTTTCTATGCTAAGCGAGACATTTATAAAAGTCTGCAGTCAATGTATGTCACCTGTCATCTAATTACGTTTTGTGAATCCATGTTAGGCCCAATCAACCCAATTATGAATGCGCCATCGTAAATTTAATAGCAACGTAAAAAGTGTTCTCTCTATCGAATTCCGAAAGTGAAAAAGAAACAGAAATAGTCTAATTAACTGTTATAATTACGATGGTGTATTCAAAATTGGGCCTTTTAGCGTCGTTGTGATAGGTGACAGTTTTGCTAACGCAAGATTTTGTCCTATCCAACGGGAATTATGCAATTTTCGGGATAAAATGTAGCCTATGTCCTTTCTCAGGCTCTAGACTATCTGTGTACCAAATTTCATCGAGATCGGTTCATTAGTTTTGGCGTGAAAGCGCGACAGACAGACGGACAGACAGATAGACAGACAGACAGAGTTACTTTCGCATTTATAATATTAAAATAGTAAGGATAATATATTATCAGTATAACAATATCCAAGGACTGCTCGTCGATTGATTTGACAGATATTCGATCGACAGTTGTTTATTTTGACATTCTTGCAGCGCACGCTCAGTAGCTCGCAGATGGCAGAATTTTTCTACTTACTCAACATTTATCGTTATATTTTGGACAATTCACAAAATATCTTTATAAATTGTAGCCTATGTGTTATTCTGATGTATAAGCTATATTATTACAAAGTTTCATCTCAATCCGTTCAGTAGTTTTTGCGTGAAAGAGTAACAAACATCCATACATCCATCCATCCATCCATCCATCCATCCATCCATCCATCCATCCATCCATCCTCACAAACTTTCGCGTTTATAATATTAGTAGGATTATAATACTAGCAATTAAGTAAAATTAGATTAAATTAAGTACCGCCGAGAAAGCCGTGGTGGTCTAAGATAGCCGTGGTGGTCTAGTGGTTGTAGCGCTGGCCTGTCATTCTTGAGGTCGTGGGTTCAAATCCCGGTCCCGTACCAATGAGTTTCTTTAGAACTTATGTACGGAATTTCACATCATTGGCTTTTCGGTGAAGGAAAACATCGTGAGGCAACCTGCATACGTCCGAGGAAGAAATTCGATGGCGTATGTGAATCCACCAACCCGCACTGGGCCAGCGTGGTGGATATGGCCCAATCACCCTTCGTGGGTAGGCCTATGTCCTGCAGTGGACTATTAAAAGGCTGGTACAGTACAGTAAGTACCGCCGTAACCTAAATTATTAGGAACTAAATATTTAAGCTAATATGTTTGTATAATATTCTCCTGAAAATACTAAAAAGCATTTGCCCAAATAGTAATTAGAGCTTAAGGCCAATTAGTGAACATACACTACGTTATGAACAAACTTCAGGCTTCTTATCTTAGAGGATTACTTTAAAAAATAACAAGGCCCTTTGAGAATATTTTAAAACTAAGTCGAGAATTTTTTGCGTTTGATGTTATCAAACTTCTTTGAAGTGATGTAGGGTCAAAGTCAAACGCAAGTTTATTTGGTTTTACAATTTTTCACAAAAAATGCATAAATAACTCAAACGGTTCCGTACTGATTTTCTAAAGACACGACGCTAAAACAGATAACATTCTTTGCTATTTAAAACTATCAAATGTAATTCTCAGGATTTTCAGAAGTAAAAAGTATTTTCTACTACTCAATTCAAAAGGGGTTAAAATAATTATAACAGCACTATTAAAATAGTACATTGTTCACCGAGAGGAGAAAGTGACCGATTACCGTCGAGGGTGTCGTTTAAAACACCCGAGATCGGGAATCGCACTTTCTCTCGAGTGATACATAGTGCTTTATACTACACCTACGAGGAAAATAAAAAACTAAATCTTTACTAATTGAAATTTATATTGAAATTGTTGCAGTTAGTAAAGCTTAATGTAAAACTTTTTTCTACGAAAACTGAATCCTCAAACAACAAACAAATTGAAAATGGCGCCAATAGCGTCTGCAATTTTCACATGTTCTTTTTTCAAATTGTTTGACACCATCCAACACACAGCTAGTGGCCAGTGTCATTTTGCGAACTTGGAGATAAAAACTCACTGTAAAAACTTTTTGGCTTTTGATATTTAGGTTACCAGCGCATAGTCTTACCCAAAATTAAAAAAGAAAAACCACGTAAGAAATGGATTTTCATACAGTTTTCTCTCCCGCTCAGATGCGTTTTCTCGCCGCATATTTGTTCGACATGCAATGACGTACTTTCTACCGTAAATGTGATAAAGTATCAAGGTACTTTCCGAGCAGGTGTAGTATAAAGTAAATTCCCATAAGCCGGATGGCTAGCCCTGGTGTCAGAGTATTTAGGCCGCCTGAAGGCCTCTGACAAAAGAAAATATTTAACAGTTTTAATGTCGAACTTTAAAATACACAATTATGTAGCACTAATTATTTAAATGAATAAATAATGTGTGTAACATGTAACTATGTAAATCTCTCTTTTTGCGTTTTTGCGGTGGGTCCCATAATTAAAGTAGCTTATATGAAATGATATGTATATAATTATAGAATAAAGTATATTGTCTTTTTTTTATTCAAATAACTTTTACTAAACACTTTTTTTGTTGTTCAAAATAAAAATATTTATTTTTATAGCTTAAAAAACATTTAAATTTTATTCTACACTAAATCTAAACTACCTTATACCTATATAAATACATCCTACCTATATACTAAAAAAAGGCTAAGAATCGAAACAAATACTGTGTCCGTGTGGTAGGGTGCCAAAAACGCTGGCTACATTCCCACGCTGAATGGCTAAAGAGATTCTCTGTGCGAGGAAAGAACCAGCTCTCTCGTTACATATTATAACTTTTACATACATATTATATGTCTAGAGCAGGGACGTTTTATCTCCGGACTAGTAACGCTCTACCATTCGCACTCACTACATTCTGTCAGCTTTACGTGAGGCGCGGGGGAGGAGGTGTTCACTGAAATTTCGACCTTAAACATATCAGGGTAAAGTCGAAACGTTAACGGGTGACGGGTTTATGGAGCGGAGCGAGCGAGAACAATGCACCCAGATGCTGATAATCCATTTTCGCCTTAATTGCTTGAACGCTTAAGTCTAAAATTGTGTAATAAAATGTCCGGTGTCTCTTTTACGTGTAGGCACAATTTTTCTTATACCGTGGCAGAGGGGTACGCGTACTGAATTCTTCTCCACAATAGACAACAATAGATTGTAAGGCATGGACATATGGCTGAATGTTGCATAAACATGAGAGGATATGATTCTCGATCTTTGGCGGAGACTCCATTACTGAATCGATATATTCGATGCCGGTCCGAGTGAACTATTTTAAGTTTTTATATAAAAATAAGCTTCAATGAAACAAAAAAATACTTACATGTGAAACGTTACACCATCTTTTTGTAAATTTGAGGTATAAGATTTATTTTCACACGTTCTAACTGCACAAGCTGGCATTTTTTCAATGAGCACTTCGCGCAGCGGATTCAATCAGATGACTGTTAAAATATCGATTGGTAAGTGGTTTTTATAAACGTGTAAGAATTATAGTTCTCATACCATGACAGAGGGGTGCGCGCGTAGAATTCTATTCCCGAGGATAACTCTTCCAAGGTCTAGAGAAACCAAATAAATGCATAAATTGACAGGTACGAACCTTTTTATACTTTCTGAATTACTATGCGACGAGACGGTGATATTGCAAAGTCAAGGACACTAAAGCCTCTGAAATATCTGTGGGAATTTTTTCCATAGTATTTTTAGTACGAAACCCTGAAAAACTTCAGCACGCATCGTTTTAGTTTTCATGTGTACGGCTTTTACATCTTAAATTCAATAAGCTCAACGATATGAATAAAATATGTTTATACATGTGATTTTATATTTTTCTTTCAAAGATACAAAAAACGTTAGTGAATTATGGCTTCATATCTAAAAATAATAATTTCAAAATGTTCAAAGGGCTTTCTAGAATCATCTTAATTGTATCATTTCCCAAAATAAATTTTTAACAGTTTTAATGTGGAACTTCGAATATATTCTGTCCTCACTGCAATAGATAAGCAGGTAGGTAGTTGTAAGTCGGTAGATTTTAATATATCATTCATCATTTCAGCCATAGGACGTCCACTGCTGGACATAGGCCTCCCCTATATCATTAATTTTCCATAATAATATGTAGGCATAATTTGCTAATATTCTTAATATAAAATCAAATTAATTCCTTCACAGTTATGAACAAGAATAATTTTATCTCAAAGAGTTATCTTTGTGATAAGCATTTCAAAAATCTGAAGCGAACGCAGGATTTGAACCTGCCCCTTCGGATCACTAGCCTGACGCTCTAACTCTTATAACTCTTTGAGATAAAATCTAGTGTGGAAAGCACTCAAAATAAAATCATAACAAGAATATTTTTATTGTAAAAACGTCTAAATATAATAAATTGGCTTGAGTATGTGAAGGGTTTGTGGATGATCCAATTGCTTATTATGTAGTAGTAGTGCATGTACTTTTAACTTATAAAGTTGTATTGTTTTTAGTTGTAGAAGTTAACAAAGGCACTTTTGTCCGATTAAAAAATAAACCAACAAATTATTTATAACACTTTAGTGTTATAAAAGTTTTAGCAATTTTATTTTATTTAGCAATAGTATGACTATGACTGCCTCGGTGGCTCAGTAGTTAGTGACCCTAACTACAGGGTCAAAGAGGTGTGGGTTCGATCCCCACCCAGGGCAAGTATTTATGTGATGAACATAGATATTTGCTCTGTGTCTGGATGTTATTTAGTTACTTTCTATATAAGTATGTATTTAAAAATATGTATAAGTAGTTTATCAGTCTCTGGCAGCCATAATACAAGCTTTGCTTAGTTTGGGGTCAGAGGCCATGTGTATGATGTCCCCAAATATTTATATATTATTTTAAGTTTAAACTATACTCTCTACAAAAATGATGTAACCTAACGTTATCTATGTGGCTCATAGACAATCTATTTAAGCGCCTATAAACTAAAAAATTTGGAGTTACAATAAGTACCACAATAAACCAAACCTCGATAACATAGGCGTATAATAGTAAGTGCCTAATTTAAATTAATTATCGAACATCATTTCAAAAATATAATAAAAAATTTGGTGTTTATTTTTCTTTTAAATAAAATTAGCATAAAGGCTACTATTTTCCCCGTCAAAGTTATACAAAACTCCCCGCCCTTAAACCTTCAAAAACCGTCAACTGATAACATACTCGTAGCTGATGCAAACAAAGAAAGTAGAAATTGAATTACCAGGATAGAAACGCAATAAAATGCTTTTATCTCCGTAGCCGCAATACCTATTTTCTGGGTACGAAATATCCATAACCGTTAGGTACACCGCTATAAGTATAAAGAAGCTCGAAATAAAAGACTGGGTAATTGAATCCTCATAATGGGGGGTTCGGATATATGTAGATTACATGAGCGAGAACAGAGGAGCTGCGCCGAGATTTTTACAGTAGGGTATTGGTTCCTATCCTCTAATAATATTATGGTAATACGGACAATTTCAATAAAATCGTTCGTCGCGAGCCGTTCCTCGAGTCAGATGAACGTGTGTATTCTGCAAATGTATATGTAGTGTAAAGTGCCCTATACACAGGGTTGGATTTGTCGCTCGTATCTTTTCACGGTTATTAGGGTTGTGTAAAACGGTTTCATCATCGTTCACTCGGATGGAAGTGCAGGTCGTCGCTTCGAATAGCGTCTATTTGACGAATCTATGGAGGGTTTAAGTCAATAACTCTGGAAATTCGAATGTAAAGTATGAATTAGAATGGATAGGTTTGCGCTTTTGTCGTGGGTTGTGAATATTTTTCGTTTGATTGTAGTGTTTGGTGTCTCCACTATTTTTGTCCACCAAGATATTTTACAAGAATACAATAGGTAGAAGTGACTTATGTAGAAAACTGTGAAAAAAACAGTATTTATTTTTTTTCGACGCATTAAGAAATATATTTACGGTTATTGACTGAGTAAACAAAGTAATATTAAAATTGTAATTTTAATTGACATTTTTGACTTCCAATGAATTTATATGCAAACAATTACAGCTGTATTGTAATAGTGAATGTACCTTTTTCCTAATAACTGTTTTAAACTAAATTTTATAATTACTAATGACAATGAAATTTGATTCTGCAATATACCTAATTTAAATTTCAAATGATGATTATGGATGATAGTAATGACAAATGTATTTAATGATATTTTATTTTATTTATTTAAACAAAGTAGGACCGCCTAGGACCTAACCGTAGGACCTAACCGCCTTACCACAAAAGATTTAAACACGCATTAAACACTGTTTAACGGCCCAATTTGTACTGCTAACCATTGCTTAAAGCGTGCGTAAAACTTTTGTGGTTAGGCCGTAAGGTTTTAACTCTACGTCTTTAACTATTTGGTTTTCGTCTGTCTTAATTTTGATTTTTCTCTACAGGTCACATTTTCCAATAGATCTCAACGATACTTGGTATACAGGATAATGATTTTTTTTGTGTGTCGGCGACTTTTGATTGGAGGCGTATTTTTCTCAAAAAAGGGGGAAATTTGCTGTCGCGCTATTTAACAGCAGATGTTAATAATATTTGGCAATATCTTTCAGTAGGTATCGATATCTAAATTCTAACAAGATTTACTAGTATAAATCCAATCTGTCAAGAGCCAGTCGTGATATATACTAAGAAGATTTAAAGAGATGTGCCGCTAGGTCTACTGTTCGGTGAACTACTAGTACCTACTTAGTAACTCTGGAGACCTTGGGGAATTGAATAAGTATAATTAGGTTAAAATATCCCATTTGTAAAATTGTGTTTTGATAACAAAAGAAAACTACTAACTTAATTCTATTGTATAGAAAATCTATTACATAGTTGGAAAAAGCTGTCAATGATAAATCGTTTAAATAGAAATAGATGTTTGATTGCTGATATAAAGTTGCTATTGTTTGAATTCAATTTGACTATTACATATTGATTATAAAGTCCATTTTTGTTCAAACAAACATCACAATGAAGCAACAAAAGCCATACCAGCATATTTTTCTCCTAAACGAAAAGACGCTAAGCTTCGTGTAATGCTCAAAAACGGTAGATCTACCGGTTACCAGACCATAATAATGCGTTATCATTCCAGTTACAGCTCCGACGGTTCTCCACGCACACCCGCACAGAACCTCGCTCATAAATTTAAATAAGCAAGCGAATAAGGAAAACGCGAGCTCTCCTTACAAGTGGCAGGAAATCTCTGGATCCAGTGCAAGCCGGCACAATCGCGGACGCATTGTAAACGTATTTCACGTCCGGACCGTCACTCGCTCTCCGACCCCCCATTACTCATAACTGAAAAGGACTCGGAGAAAAAGAATAAACACAACTTACAAGGGAACAAATGGCAACACTTACGTGTCTCACAACTTAAACGCTACGGAACGGCGGGCCAGATAACGTTTCCATCCGCTTCTTAATGCGATATTATATGTCCCCTTTCCGAAAATGTGAGTACGCTCGTACGTTACTCGGGCTAGACGTGTGTACGGGCAGGCTAGTCCGACCGCCTAGCCGACGCAGATTTCTTCTGGAATTTTTCAATTTGCCCCTTGAGAGAGTACGAGTTAGGAGCGGGCTATTTGTTGTTTATACGGCAGCGTTTATTTTTACCGTAAACTGAGCAAAGTTAATATGGTAAACGTTAGCGTGCCCCAGTTCCCGCCGAAACGTTTCTAAGCTTTCGACGGCGCGAGACGGTCGGTATTTCTGTTCACTTCTTTATCCTTCTAAGCCTGCTCTATGAAGACGTCTTAATTAATTCCTCGGTCATGAAATATGTAAGAATTTCAAAGCCGCACGCTCTCATTAGTGAGATGTAAACATGTTTAAGTATTCATCTGGCCAGGAGTGGTATCCCATTAGCGAAATTACTTTGTGTACAAGTCCTCGTCGATCTGCGAGTGAGAGCTGGAGGTGCAAGAAAATAACGAAAAACAAGTAACTGTGGCAGCGGAACGAACGTCACAATATCTTTTGTTGTTCTGTACAAAGTTTGCGTGCGGTCGGAGTAGTGACGGCCCAATGTTTCGCGGTCCGGATAAAAAAGATAGTGACGGCAGAGGAAAGTTGGGCCCGGGATTGTCCAGCTCCGTGACAAAGAAACAATGGCTGACCCGGATATTTGAAGGGAAGTAGCGGACTCGGGTTTTTCGTGATAAGCATTTGTGTTAAGAACTGAGACGCGCTAATGTACGTTATGATTTATTTTTGTTTCGGTTTCCTCGCCAATTTTGGGTAAGGGCTGTGAATTTATGAAATAAACTTTCCGTGTTACTGGTAATTAAATTACATCAAGAGTAATTAACTTTACGAAAAGTAGTGTCTGACTTGTGAAACCCTAATACATAATCTGTAAGAAAGTGCCTAGAAGAAATCGCCATGGGTGATAAGGCCGCCATTTTATAATCATATTTTTTGTCGTATATATTATAAATAGTATTTATTTTTCATATTGTGGTTGTAAATAAAGAGATTTGTCTGTCTGTCTGTCTTTACCTACCCTACAATAAAGATTGACGGTCGACAAAATCAAAATTTGCTTTATTCTTTGGACATATGGAAATGACGATTCTAATCATTTTACAAAGGTTTTCGATAACCTAATATTTACTGGACACAAATTTACATATTTACCAAATTAATTAATTACAAAACATACATGGCAAATTGTACAAAAGATTGTTTTTTAGCGATTGGTTGATCGTAAGTAATAAAGTATACTGTTTTCTGCTTACCACGGTAATACATAAGAAATTCTTTGTAAGTTACCAGCGACCCTGTAGTTACTCTAGCTGGCTTCATAAATAGTCCTTCCACTAACAGCATGACTAGCTCATTTTAAATCATCCCAATTTCGCTGCTTCCTCGCCTTTCACAGAGACTATCAAACGTGAAGGTACAAAGTTCCCGATCGAACGCGACTTGCTACTTTACGTGTAAAAACGGAACATCTCCCGGGACCCAAGCCTTTGTGGACAGAATGGCAAAGTTTTAAGACGTAAAACCTCTGGTGTCTTTATTACCACAAGTCGATGGAACGGCTTTTAGAAGGCAGGTGTGTATTTGGTTGGAACTTTACAGCTATTTTAGAAGCTTTTATATGCGTTTAACTTTTCTTGTAGTGTCTGTTTTGGTTTGATGGGGCGCAGTTTGTTCTCGGTTTTATTTTGGGAGCTAGGTACTTTTCGTGGCTTACGTTTCATTGTCTATGTTTTTCGATTTAGGTATAAAAGTTTATTGATGCCTGCATATATAAAAGGCTAACGTTATCGCCATATATACGTTCGAGCTATTTTCATCCTTCAAATCGTACCAAATCTGCGAACTAAGTAAATATAGACATTTTTACTTAGTTCGCATAGGCCAGGTAGCTAGCTCTATTATCAGAGGTTTTAGTCGCCTAAAGGTTTCTGACATGACTAAACTGTTAAAACACCTAGACCTACAATTTAAGGTGTCATCCAAGCCACGGTAATGCTCAGTTTGAAATTCCACCCGCGGTCACCCATCCAAAGACTGATCGTACCGAACGTTGCTTAACTTCGATTTAAACACCTAGTGAAACTAGGTTAGGTATAAGCGCTACTCTATATTCAGTAATTTATGGAATTATATTGGTATTTAATATATTTTTCACTTAAGTAATTGCACATAATGGTTACTAACCTACTGTACTACTTTTATTTTATTTTTAATTGAGAACCTTACAGCTATGTTACATAAATAGATTAAAAAATATTTGTTGACGGCCTATTACAGAGTTCCACGAGTAAGTTTAAATAAAATCGATGATCGAGTAGACTGAAAGTATAAATAATTAAATAAATAGCTGTGAATACACAAGCGGCCATCACCAACCCAGCTCCGAACGCGCTGCCGGAGTCCAGAGACAAGCGGGCTATGCGCTCCAGCAGCTCAGGGCAGTCGACTGCGCCATTACATATCTTTAATAAAGATACGATATCAGAAATATTACATCTGATATGTAAGGGAAGTATATGAAATTTACGACATCGCGCTATATAGTCCGGAATATATTTTTTAATTTTAAATTGAAGATGACGGAGAAACCATCTTTGAATACGCTCAATGCATGTAATGCAAATATCGTAAGCAGGATTCCAAATTTGTGAAGCGTATTCAAGATGAGTACGCACAAACGCGTAATACAACATTTTTAAGGTTTTAATTGATTTAAATTCTGCTGATAAACGTAAAACAAAGCCCAGTGCTCTTGATGCTCGATTTATTACACTATCAATATGCGCATCAAAAAGTAACTCTATATCATAGATGACGCCTAAATCAAGGTATCATAGATATCGAGACGCCTAAATAAGATTAAAGTCCTGTTAGCCATAGGACGTATCCTCTAAAACCTTTTTTTCATACTTACGTATGTACCTAATATTTTTTATAATCTAGGTAGACTTAAAATATTACACTCTTATCAAAAGGGATAAAATCGAACAGAATTAAGAATCCGAACTTGCGCAGCACTCCCCTAAAAGGTCCGCCAATTACCCCCACATACACACTAAAAGCTAAACGCATGCTTTTCCGTATTCTATTAATTCCTTAATTCCATTTGGTCCAATCTCCAAGGAAATTAACACTTAACGCGGCGAATTCTCGGAATCATCAGTGCTTTATTTACTCCCGCTCCCTAAGGGACGAGGTTATTTTGAAACATTCGGAAAATTAAAAGCTGGGCAAATGGCCGCGTCCCATAGACACTGAGAGAAACTCAGAGACATTGAGGGAAAGTGAGAACTCAGACGCGCAAAGGGATGTCACTGGAAGTAAACGGCCGAATTCCTCGTTATCTCAACGGATCGTGTTTAGAATGTCAGAATGGAATTGTTCTGTTTTCGTGCCAAATGGAGGTGAGGCCACAGTTTTGCCAATGATGCATAATTGGGGAGAGTTCCCTTAAATGTGGGAGATTATTTTATTCAAGGGAAATATTAAGAGGAGCTATATTTATGGCGGACATTTGAATGACTATTAAAAAATAATCTAAATAATATTTTTGGAATTACAACTGTAACCTAATCAAAATATAACAAACATTTGACAACATGATATAAGTATTTAACACGATAATATAATATTTTCTATTCTGTACTTATAATTCATTGACACAAACATAAACAAACAATAACACCGTGCATGATAATAAGCAAATATCCTCAATTTTATGTGTTTAATTTTTAGGTACTTTGGCGAGCCGACGAGCTTTAAAATCTGGTTTTACGTCTCGTCGACAAAGTTCAACCGTCGATTACTGCAAAACCGCAGTTATGAAAACTGACGAGCCTGGCTCGCAGCTCGTCGAACATCTGTCCGAGACAACTGTTTGGCTCGCTAGTCGACCAGCGTCGACGAGCCAACGAGTCATAATCATAGCACTTTAAAACCAAGTTTAAAGGTTGTACGTCGATCAGCAGCTTTACGTAAGGTCTTCTTTTACATTCTTTTTCAGAACCTGAATTTCGCAGAAATATCAGGTTTAATATTCAGGGAGTAAGCAATACAATCACTTGGCAACACAGGCCGAAGCGCGAGCTCAATGGATAAGGTGAAGTGATTTCCTAGAGCGAATAGAACCTGAGTCCTCGTTCATTTGAGGTGCTTCGCAATTCCGTATTGAGTACTACATTTAGGGATTCTAATCTAAACAGAAATATACCTACCTAAGTGAATCTTTATTCAAAACCACGAAATATACAGCTGGGTGAAAGGGAAACGTAAATTAGATATTTTAAATGTAATTAAGTATACTGTGTGTTTCTAAAAACCATTATTAGGTAGGTACAATTTTAGTATCTTCTTCTTCTTGTCGATGCCTCTATAATAAGTGAGATCTACTATCTATACAAACTTTGCCCAGTGGTTAGCGACTGGACGAGGCTTCCATAAAATCGCTAAACGCCTGCACGTTTATATATACGTATATTAATTTATTTATTTTTTCTTTAAGAATAGGAGATGTGGATGAACTGGATGATCCAAGAGCGCTCGGTAGGTGATAAACACATATTGTATTGTTAGTCTTAATATAATATGTTTGATGTTTTTTTGTAATTCGTATTTAATCATGTACTGGCCAAAATAAATGGAACATACAGATATACAGAAGCTTGAACATATAATACAGCCAATATATTTATTTATTCTATATGTCGCAGAGCGGTAGCAGTAACAGAATTTCATATGTCAATATTCTTGACGTTGACATTTAAAACCCGAAGATTAACAAATGTCATTGTCACTAAAACGTCAACGTCAAGATCAGCACGAAAAGGGGTGTGGTTTTGCAATTCAATGGTGGAGTGGAGTGTTCATAAAAACAATCCTGTTTTGTAATTAAAAACATTGTAAAGAAGAATCATTGCTTTAATTCACTGCTTACTACCCAGTAAAGTAATGGGTCCGGAGGACCAGTCCGGCGAAAGTCCCGGCCCAGAGGTCACGCCGACATACATTTCATCAAAAGACACAAATAAAATGACTAAACACTTTAATAGAGTACTACAAACATAAAAAGAGCACCTGCCATTCCCGGCCCTAATAAAGAAAACACTCGCTATTAAGTTGTCCATTTAAATAAAAAAATAATCGCATCTCGTGGGACCATTAAGATGATTGCTTCAGCGTTTGCTGTCAACCACAGGAGCTTTTATCTGTCGTTGTGGCTCCTCCGACAAAGTAGCTGGAGGGTTTGGTGGGAAATCGGTACAGAGATTTATTTAGCTCTTATGTTGAAAGTGTTTTGTCTCGATTCTAAGTTGAAGCTTAGGGTTTAGTACTAATGGGTGTTCTGTGTTTTAAGACAAATTTTGCGACGCAAATCTTGACGATGTAGCGTGAATTGCAAATAAAAAATGGAATATAATTTACAATGGTAAGTCAGTGGACATACTCTGTAAAGAAAAAAATGCTGTAGATGCTGTGCATTCTGACGTTTGGCTTCGCTTTTCGTCCCGCTCGCCCTAGTGGCGCGAGTAACTGGCGTGAGCAGGAAAAAAAACGAAGAAGAACATCAGAACGCGGACACGGTACGGTCACAGATTTGAGTTTTTTATGTCATAATTGATGCAACTACATACTACTACTACTATTAGAACAACTTGATTAATGTGATATAAATGTATAATATTACGGACTTAGCGGTCGTCGGGCAAACCGCACTCTGTTTACCGAGCCGTTCAGACAAAAGTATTTGAAGGGGATCTTAGGGGAGCGGCACGTATGCTCACATCGGATTGCACCTTTGCCGCCTCAGACCAGGACACATTGTTGGCTCTTAAGGCAAAGCACCCGAGTCCTACCCTTCCCCAGGTTACCCATCCGGCTCCCGATCCCTCAATGCCTTGCCTTTCTTTTAAGTCGGAAGATGTGGCAAGTGCACTAAACTCGTTTCTACGGGGGTCGGCGGCCGGTCTGGACGGCCTGCGTCCGGAGCATCTAAAAGAGCTAACTTCGCCATCGGCCGGTGATAACGGGCCTAAATTGCTGGACTCACTGACACGACTTTGCAACTTTTTGGTGGGAGGGCGCCTAAATTCAGAAGTGTGTCCATTTCTTTACGGAGGTTCCTTGTGTGCCCTTAGGAAAAAAGACGGTGGTATTAGGCCAATAGCTGTGGGTAGCGCCATTCGACGCCTGGTCGCCAAGCTTTGTTGCCGCGCTGTTAGGCACAATATGGCAGACTATCTTCAGCCTCAACAATTAGGCTTTGGTACCCCTCTGGGCCGTGGTGGTCTAGAGGTAGTGACACCCGCCTTACAATCGTGAGGTCGTGGGTTCAAATCCCCGGTCCTGTACCAATGAGTTCTTTGGAATTTATGTACGGAATTTCACACCACTGGCTTTTCGGTGAAGGAAAACATCGTAAGGCAACCTGCGTACGTCCGTAGAAGAAATTCGATGGCGTATGTGAATCCACCAACCCGCACTGGGCCAGCGTGGTGGATATGGCTCAAACACCCTTCGTAGGGTAGGCCTACGTCCTGCAGTGGACTATTAAAAAGGCTGGTACAGTACAGTACAGTACAGTACAGTACCCCTCTGGGCTGCGAGGCAGCAATCCACGCCACGAGAGCATTCCTGATGCGTGAGGAGAGCGATGACGTGCTGTTGAAACTCGACATCAGTAACGCTTTCAACTGCATCGACAGAGGCGTGATGTTGACTGAAGTGCGGTCATTGATCCCACCTTTGTTTCCCTTCCTTTACCAATGCTATTCGTCGCCAAGTAACCTGTCGTACAACGGAGAATGCATCCTATCTCAGACTGGGGCTCATCAGGGAGATCCCCTGGGCCCCCTCATTTACAGCCTTGCAATCCACAAGATCATTACATCCCTGGAAGCCCCACTCAATTTGTGGTACTTGGACGATGGCACTATAGGGGGGCCTCCAGCCACAGTGGAAAAGGATATACGGCGGCTCATTCCGGCCCTCAAGGAAATCGGGCTCGAAATAAATACGACGAAGTGCGAATTTTTTGCCTGTAGTCCGCTCGCTGCTGAATCGAGGGCCACGTTTATGTCCTTAATACCTGGATTAAGACTCTTAGGTCGAAGTGCGCTAACTCTTTTGGGTGCCCCCATCTTCACCGAGGGCGTACCTGACAGTTTGAAGTCTAAGACTCAAATGCTAGAATCCCTCGCAGTCCACTTCGAACACCTTCCTGCTCACGTTTCATTGCTGCTGCTCAGGAGCTGTTTTGCCATGCCAAAACTGATGTATGTAATCAGAACGGCCCCGACATGGAAGTTCCCTGATGAGGCACAAAAATTCGATGAGACGCTAAAGGGAATACTCGAGGTAGTTCTTAACATCCACTTAAACGAGTCTCAGTGGCTACAGGCCGGTTTGCCGGTCCGTCATGGTGGTCTGGGCGTGAGACGGTTGCGGGAGACAGGACTCGCCGCATTTTTGTCCTCTTCGTACGGTGTTGCGGAGCTTGTCACTCACATTATTTCCGCTAATGGTGACACGATCCGCATCCCGTCCGCTGCAGAGGCTTTCAGCGCGTGGCTGTCTCTTTGCCCGGACTCTGAGCCTCCGGAGAAGCTAGGTGTTCAGAGGGGGTGGGATGACGCGTTATCCAAAAACATCGCAAGTCAGCTTCGGAATAACAGCACAGGGTCTGATTTGGCTAGACTTCTCGCCGTTGCCAGGCTAGAATCGGGCGCCTGGTTGCACGCGTTGCCGTCTCCCCAAATGGGTACCCTCATGGACAACGACTCCCTCCGTGTGGCGGTAGGCCTTCGATTGGGTTGCGACGTGTGTAACCCTCACGTCTGCGTATGCGGTGCGCGTGTCGACGCGAACGGTCATCACGGCCTGAGCTGCATAAAGTGCGTGGGTCGGCGTCCCCGGAATCGGTGTACGAGTTCGTCCCGTTCGCAGTCGAGACGGCGGGCTCCTGGGGCTTGGATGCCATAAAGTTTGTGAGGGAGCTGGGACGCCGCCTGAGAGACAGAGGTCGCGACCCCAGGTCGGGTAGCTTTCTCACTCAACACATCTCCTTGGCAATCCAGAGAGGTAACGCGGCGAGATTGATGGGCACGTTTGGGAGAGGGGCCGCACTCGAAGGACTGTAGGTACTGACTTTTGTCATCTAGGCAAGTTATATACATAGTTTTACTGTGTTAATTAGTGCGTAGTTTTAAGCGTGACAGTTTTTATTTTAACTTATAAATTATTATTTTAAATTTGACATGTATTTATGAATTTTAATATTGTTTGAACATTAAATTGTAAATAACTTATACTATTATATAATATATTATTACGGACTTATTGTAATGTTTGACATTCTTTTACCATTTATGGTATAACGAAATTCCGAATATTTAATTGTTATTATTGACATTTAATTTTAATTGATTTATGATTTAATTTATTTATTACGGATTTTTTATTGGATTTTGTTAAATGCACTTTTATGTTATTAATAAGGAATCATACTATAGGTAACGTTTGCTGAAATATGTTAGCGTGTACTACAAATGACCTGTAACTAGTTGTTATTAATAAAGAGTATGAGTATGATGATCATTAACATTCTGTTCGGTTTTTTCTAAAAAAATACTCTGGACACATGCAATTAACATTTTTGATACCTATATTTACAAAAAATGCAATAAATTGAGAAAACTGGTAAGTAATTTGACTTTAGTTATAGTATGGAAAAGTGTTCGAGTGGTCTGCTGTAGATCATAGATGTTGCTAAAAATCAGGCACAAAACTAAAGATTTGCATTGTTTTTTGCTTCAGACTATTTTGAGCGATAATACAAGTAACTAAAACTAAGAAAATAATCAACTAAACACCCAGTTATTCACATCATAAATAAGATTGTATTCATATTTTTGTTTCAAGATAATTTTAAGGCTCACAAAATTAAGGCCACTTTAAAATTCATGAAATCAAAGGTCAAAAAGTTTACTAAGTGGTAGAAATTAGAATAGTAATTCTAGATAAATAAGATAGAAGCCGTTTTGTATTTACGTCTCCGTAATTTTCATGTTTATTACAATCACTGACAGGTGACACAAACTATCTGCTGGCTTTAGATCGAAGTGTGCCCAGTAGGCCGAGTGTGAGTTTTGTCGTAAACATGACGCGCTCCTCGGCGAGCGCGTAAGCATGTAATTTGTATGAGCTTGTGGTGTTTCAAAAACGCGCCGCTGGTGGCGCTGTACTTGTCTTCATACAAATTACATGTTTACGCGCTCGCCGAAGAGCGCGTCATGTTTACGACAAAACTCACACTCAGTATACAGATCTGGTTTACGCGGAATAATCTCTCCGTCCTTTGTCTTTGTCTACAGCACTTAGAAAATACCAGACGCTATTCTACTAATAGCAAAGTGTGTCTATTTTATAATCCGCTTTTTGACAGCTCTATGATAATATAACTATAAGTATTTATGCTGTAGCTTGACCTGTTATTATTTAGTGATCGAAATAAATTATTCGGCACGGTCGGAGCCTACAGGTTTTGCATATTTTACTTAAACTTTTTGTTAGTTCTTTCTCGTTTTCGCTAGGGGCGCTGTACAAAAATGTATAGAGCCATACGGAAACTACTGTAGTTTCAATTTACGTGTAAACCTGTAGGTACTAACCCCTCAGTTTTGAATGGGTAACCGCAGCACGAAAAATTATTATTGCAGGCCCCGGTTCATTTTATTTATCTACTTACCCTTAAAAAATTACTATTACAAACTAGAGCTAACGGGTCTTAAACTAGACAAAGCTTGTATCTATATATTTTGTTGTTCTGCTATGTACCTACAAAGATGGTTTCATTATTAATACTGCATCCACAGTCATGTTAATGATGTCATGTTCATTATGAAGAGATAAACCAAGGCCCTGTCAAGAAACTATTAATAAAGGGGGCTTACTTAGAGAAAAAGCTAGCGCTAAAGTAGTACAAGTCTAGTGAGTAGGTACAAGAAAAGTACGCCACTTAATAAGAAGGAATGACTGGAGCTTCTGACACGGATTGTTACGTTACTCTAGTCAAACCGCCCTTGCAGGAATCTGGCGCTGTCACCTCGACAATTTGTTACGCGGACGTCGGCGCAAAAAACGTTTATCGCTTTGTTGACGAAGCCGGATAGTTACTGTAATGATGCTGGCTGCATTACTTACGTATTCGGTTTTAGATTTTATTCTGATTTATTAAGTTCGTATGGTGTGAGTGTGGCCCTGATGTCAGAGTTTTTTGAAGGCCTCAAACATGGATAAACGGTAAAAACAACCGAGACCTACAATTTAACGTCAAGAGCCACGGTAAAGCTCAGTTAAACCGCCACCCGCGGTCACCCATTCAAAAACTGACCATGATGAATGTTGCTTAACTTCGATGATTGCTGACGAACACCTAGTCAAACTACGAATACCTGATTTTTTACGAAATACGGATATAGTTAAGTAGCTCTTGCCCGCGGATTCGCCCGCGTGATGTATTAATATTTATGCGAAACCTTATTTTCCGGGATAAATAGCCTTTGTTACTTTCCGACTTTTTAACTATAAAAAAGAAAGAAAGAGAAACAAACCAACAAACACCTAAATCACAAATTAAAATAAATCGAAATAAATATAGTTTTAATTGGAGAAATTGGGCGCAGGCTAAGGGAGAAGACTAATGACTCCCGCTCCGGCTCGTACTTGGCGCAAAGGATAGCCATCGTCACCCAGCGAGGTACTGCGGCCAGCATTTTGGGCACTTTCGCGTCTGGTACGGTCGGAGATGGGTTGTGTGCTTAGATTTTAAGACTATGTTAAGACTATTTTTGACTATGTGTAAGTGTAATTTTTAATAAATTAATAAATATTTTTAATAAATAAAGCAAAACAGCAAATAATTTTATTCAATTTATTGTCGTATTTAATCAACTGTGACGATATAGATCAAAGATCGACTTGACTTTTTTATGAGATCTAAATATAAAATCCAATAATCCATCAGTCATCTGGATTATCCTAAAATCAATCGATGTTTAAAGTAACTGTACAATTAATATTATATTCCTATTATTAAGTTTAAATGAGTAGGCTAATAATAATAATCTTAGCTAAAGTTTCAAATCGGGACAGCTTAAAAGTTTAGAGAAAAAACAACAAATTAAGCTTTAGCCTCCTACACTACTGTAAGCCTGCAAATATAGAGAGTAAAATGTACTTTCATGGAAATAGATTAGATCCGAAATAGATTTCCACGTAGTCTAGACATGTGGGCGTAATCTGCAGTGTATTTTGTATGAGTAGAATAAAATAAGTACCGAATTCTGTCCAAACAAAGCAGAGCAGTGCGGACGCTCATTAATTAAAACCTTAGAAAAATACTTTTGTAAGCATTCACACTAAAAAAAACCGGACAAGTGCAAGTCAGGCTCGCACACCGAGGGTTCCGTACAAATCCAGAAAATTTAACAAAATTGGGAAGTAAGTTGTTAAAATCTCTATACTATAACCATCGACAAAAAAGTTTTTTTTTTTTCACTTTTCTCGTCATACATCGAAAATTACTGAAAATGTTAAAATAATTGAAAACTTGTTTTAGCATGTGCTAATGAAGTTCTTTTATATGATACCTTACATGATACGATTTACTCACTTTGAATTTTGAACCCATATATTGTGAATTTTGAGGCCCTATTTTTTTTTGTGTTTTAATTAAAATAAAAATGTACAGTTTTCAGATTTATTCCTATATGTGTACTCTGAGACAATGCTTCTCGCCAAATTTCATAGTTCTATGTCAACGGGAAGTACCCTGTAGGTTTTGATTTTTGTGAGTGCGAAATATGCGGTTTTTTACGACATAAACGGCTCTAACTTTTTTAAACGATAATTGATAAAGTTTTTCCTTTACACAACTGTAAAAAGTCATAGATATACGTATATAATTTAAATTTCAACTCGATATCTTTACGCGTTCCCGAGATAAAGAGTCTTGACATACACACAGACGGACAACAAAGTGATCCTATAAGGGTTCCGTTTTTTCCTTTTGAGGCACGGAACCCTAAAAATGCCAAGGCGATGATAGTGGACGCATTCGGATACTGAAGGATGTTACAGTAATGTACAATACTTATGAACTACATTGCTCAACCCAGATCATACTGCTTCACCCACTTCTGCTCCGCACTGTTTTGGTGGAGTCTAAGCTTAAGTACCTATTCCACGGCGTAGACGGCAAGCAATACTTGTCGTTAGTACGGTCTGAACTAAAACGTCACGTCCCAAACATTTTAAGCTCTTAGCAGTAAGTGAGCGCAATAATTTCGTCATAATGTTTTAATACCAAATCCCCCGCACGAAGTTTGAGTGTGTGCGAACATTTCAACCTCTTTACGAGTTTGATACACTTCGGTGCAACAGTTTTGCCAATTCATTGCAATTTAGCGAAAACAGGCGCGACGTGCCCCATATTAAATTTTGCTTCCAAATGTTTCCAGTAAAATGTTTCTGTGTTGTATATTATAACTTAACCTCGGTTAACAAATATTTAATTTCAACGTAACAATGGATATAATATTTTTTCAAAAAGATATTCGTAAAATTAAGTAAAAATAATTGGCAAGATACGTTACGTTATGTCGATAAAGGATCAGGGCCTAGATTAAAGAAATACGAGACTACAAGAATATAGATTATAATTATTAAAAGTTGTATACTTTCACAGATTTTAAATACATCACTACGTATAATTTCTCTCTCTTCTGAAACGTAATGAAAACATTTTTGTACGACTAAAGCCATGCGCACACGAACTACAGCCACTAAACTCCACCACCAAACGGTGTGCAGCGCCGTGACGTGTAGAGGCCACAAACCGCGCGCGGTAGGGACGTTTCTATAAAATGTACGAAAACTGCAGTTCGCAGCTCGCTGGTGACGTTTCATGGCCGAAGGCTATAGCGTAGCCCGTGTACGAATAGCCTTACTGACAAAAACAATTTAGTTTCGACACGTGAATATAATGGCCCAGACTCCGTAAGTTCTTCAAGTTACGTGCAAAGTTAAGGAATCTATGTGACATTGTCAAGGAACGCTATCGATTTTAACATACAGAATACCGTTACCTACTTCACGGTTTTCTCACGAGTTCAAGTTTGTATAGGCCGGGTGGCTACCCCTGGCCTCTGACACGGTTAAATAGTTTAAAACAACATAGGCCTACAATTTAAGGTGTTATCCGAGTCACGGTAGCGCTCAGTTGTAAATGCCACTTGCGGTCACCCATCCGAAGATTGATTGTGCTGAACGTAGCTAAGTTTCGATGATCGCTAACTAACACTAAGTCAAACTACGGTATGAGCGCTATTTGCTACATTTTCCTAGTTCGTGTTAAAGAATATAAGCGATATAGCGAAATTATTTAATAAAACAAACTACTTTTTGGCCGTTGGATTCGCCGGCTTGAAATTTTGGTTTTAGTGCTATCATAAAACCCCTTCGGCCGCGTATGATACCAGAGTTTGGTAACCAGTATCATAACACCCTTTTTTCAGGGGTTTGAAGTACTTAGTCTTTGACACTACAACCTAAGTCGATCCCGTCTTCTGTTGCCGCGTGAAAGAGAAATAAACAAACAACGAAAACACTTTTCGGTTTATAATATAACTAAGAATTAAGCTAATATTCATATACGGTACAAAGTAACTGTCTAATTAAGCTCCATATTATATTTTTGCAATATCTCTTTTTCTACTTTTATTTTGGCCTTATGTTATTGTAGTTTGGCCTATGTAAGTTCGTATTGGCCGAGTGGCTAACCCTGGTGTAAGAGTATTTTTAGTCCGCCTAAAGGAGGCTTTTTGCCATGGCTAATTGGTTAAAACAACCGAGACCTACATTTAGACGTGACACCCATGTCATGTAGCTTGGCCTGAGTTGTATGCACATTATTTACCCTCAGTGTTAGCTGTTAGGTTTATCTTTTCTCAAGTATTCACACACAAGTACATTTGTAAACAAATACTCACAAACACGTACACATTTAGGTGTCTGCACACTTGACCTACGATATTTGTAATCCTTTCTACAACTATCGCTAGAAAATTCTCTCCCACGTTTTTTGACGATAAAGCTTACATTTTTATTGAGAGAATTATGTAAAAAGTATTAAGCAGCTTAGATGACTAAACTTTACTAGGTAAGTATATTAGCGAATTTAAAACAGATTGGCACGTTGAAATTACCGTGGGAAGGACTTATAAGCACACAGTTTAGAATCCCCGGCTCTCTTACCTACCATAATATGGTGACCGAAGTTCGAAAGGTCGAAAGTGTCGCTAAAAACATGTTATCTGTTCCGAGGTTTAAAAATACGTACGAGAAAAGAACTTCTAATTATATCATTCCAATCTTAATAAATAAACTTCCAAACGATTTTAAGAGTAAGCTGAATCATAAAAATATTGCGTTTCATTTAAAACAATTTTATTTCAATCAATAATATTGTAACGCGATAAACAAAGTGGAGCATCCTATATATGTACATATGGCGATGAGCGTGTCCGCTGCAGTACATGGCTAGGTAAACAACTTCACGTTGAATAAAACAACTTCTGTTTTGTACCTATGATCTACCACAGCTATTATGAGTGGAAGCGCGCACCGCACTTATAATAATATCATAGTCTCTTTGCTCGATGGATTTGTTTAAAAATGTTAAAAATTAGACGACATTGTGTTAAATTATATAATGACGAGAACCTGTTGACAAGACAAACCAAATCTTGGTTTTTAGACAATATTTATTGCAGTTTTTTCCCACCGTCCACCTCCTGAGACCACCTGGATGAACGTGGAAAGTTTTTTTTTACAACGGCTCACCTCTCAGGTAAAACTTGAAAGCCCCTAATGTGATATTGGTGACGGTACACCTGAGAAAATTTGGTGCTGACCATCTATGGATGATAAAATAAAATATGTTTCTAAACCTGATTTATGTAATTTGCTATTCATCACACTTTTCATATTATTAATCACATGTCTTAATTTATTCATTATTGAAGAGAGATTTCATCACTAGGTGGACGGTGGATACTAAATATTTCCCAAGGTACACCCAGGTGGACAAAGGTGAGCCGTTGTATAAAAAAACATTCCACGGGTCACCCAGGTGGTCTCGGGAGGTGGACGGTCGGGAAGCACTGATTTATTGTAATCACTATGTTTTACGTTTCTGAATGAGAGTTTTGGCGGGAACGCGGAAAAATCATGTTGCCTCATTGTATTATTTTGTTAAACTTGTGTTTTTATCAATAATAATTAGTGAAAAATGGTGGTATTTCGTTGATTATGAGCTGAACTACGTGCATGAGTGTAGGCAAGTGATATAATGTTACGTATCATGTTGTTCCGTGTTGTTACCAAAACTCCATAGACGCCTCTAGTAGGTAAAGTCTCCACTGCTTTACTGAGGCATGACTTGGACTATGATTGGACTTGACCGCGACTTTATTGGACTATGATTACGACAGTGACTATTCTGATAAAATATTATCAAAAATTATTAAAACTTATTACCTACTTGACACTGGCAAATGCACAATAATGCGACGCCAAAACTAAGAAGAAGATTCTGAATAATTAAAAAAAATGGATCAAAAACTTCTCATGTCAAGGCAATTGATAAGTTTTCATATTTCACAAGGCTATGAAATTCCAAAACCATTTCGAGATATCGGGATGCTGATCATTATGCTTATTTTTCTATAATTTCTAGTGCAGTAACTGCTAAGATATTAGATAAAAACTCTCACCCAAGCCGTTTCGGGATTTATTCTAAAAGTTCCGTTGCCAATGATAAAAAAAATACTAGCAATATAAAATGACAGTTAACACTGACAGTGTTGACACATAAAATGTAGTTTAAAAATAAAATGTCAGTGTCATTTATAAATTATTTATTTTGCTTTAGCCCGAGAGGTAAACGCAAAAAATGCAAATACTTTCCAAAAGCTGACTTATTGGTACTAAGTTATCAAAATGGTGTACATCAATACCCTGGAGTCAGTCAGCTGGGTTCCCTAGCATTTGGTGAAAGAATCCGATTGAATTTTAAAAGTATCTTGGAACTAGTACTACTTATTCTTCTTCTTTTAAGTGGTGCTAATTTAAAGCCTATATGGCAGACCCTGTTACATATTTCAGGTGATTGGCAGTTGTTAAACTTGTTTTATATTTTTCTTCCCATAGTATACCGCGGTACATAGTGGACTTTTTGCGCTGACCTCCCGGCCTATTTGTTGTGAATTGTGACGGATTGATTGGCATTGACAGTGACAGCAACGCTAGCACCTATTTTTTTCTAATGTGGCTTCAGTAAAATTGTTTATGAGTCCTAAATTTTGCAGTTACGTCCTTTTCGAATAAGCTACTTTTCAAAATTTAATTTTACGGAAAATATAAGTCGTATTAAAAAAATAAAAAATACGTATATGTTATTTTGCAATATTCTTTCAGATAATAAATAAATATAACTATGTTAAAAATTTGAAATGTTGTCAATTCTGGCGAAGGCGGACGGCCTACAAGGTAAGAATGAGCATAATTGCGCTGAATACAAACCGCTTCCAACCGTTTCCATAGATTGAATAGCTTTCAAGATCCATAGGGGTGCTTATATTCAGCAGTGGACGTTCTATAGCTGGAATGACGACTAATGATGATACAGATACATTGTTCAGGTTTTAAAAAGATGTACCAACACACGTATGAATGGTGGTGCTGACTTTTTTTTGTATGTTCGTCAGGTCTTCCTCGGACAATAATATAAGTCAGAGTCGTTGTGTAACAAACATTATTGCATCATTTTTTGATGCTGACTTTTCTACCTCGAAGAAGTGCACATTTCGATTTAATTTACATTTTTGATTCGTAGAAATGGAACGGAAGAAAGAACAGTATACCGGCTTACTTGTTTCCTAGGAGAAAATTTGATACTTTTAAAGCCAGAATAAATTGGTAATAAATAAATAAATAAATAAAATAAAAAGCCTTTATTGCTGTTCTTAGTTTTACAAACTATATCAAATTATTTAAACATGCCAAGACTTAAATACTAAGTTCCTTATGGAATTAAATTAATATCGGCAAACGGTGGTTGTGATATCGCAGCTTGTCCTTCGACAAAGGCCTCCTCTAAAGATTTCCACTGTGTCCTGTCCTTTGCTGTACGCGTCCATGTAGTACCAGCTATTTTTATAATGTCGTCCTCCCATCTTTTAGTCTGTCTATAAATCTATATCTGTCTATAATAAATTGGTACCTACCGTTTAAATCTGATTTCTGTATAATTAATTGTTGTGTTTTCAGAAGGCAAGATAATATACGCCGACAAGTACATTTTTGAAACTTTTAAGAGCCAGGATGATGTGGAATATGTGTCCATAAACATATTATTTATGGAATGGCGTGATTTGCATGAAATACTAAAAAGTACATGATTCATTTTTGAAAACGAATATTTCATTTATAAACAAATTATAATATACAATCATTAATCATTTATAATTTTAATAATTTTTAAACAAAGATGTCAAGAGCTGGCTAACTGATGACAAATTAATTTGCAAGCAAAAGCTAGAGATTTTTTATTTTTACTACATTGTTTGAGGTAAAATAATTTACCTTCTTATATTGGCTTACCACTAACTTGACCAACGCTTATCGTATTTTAAATCAGTCCATGAGAACCCGTGGGTACCTAAACCCACGGTTTCTGTCTAAACAGATAACATCAGAGCTGAAACAAATTCCTGTCTTGTTATTTACAAAAACGAACAATACATATTTCTTTTAAACCATTTTTTAACCTCCGGGAACGAGCAACTGGTCCAGAAAGGGATAAAAGAGTTCCTTTCTTAGAAAAGGAATTAGTAGCAGAGTTCCGTTAATCCGATATTATTCACGGGGATTACAAAAGATATCCCACTTTGACGGGGAGAAAGATTCACGGATTTGGAACGGTTGGATTGGAGAAAATAAGGGCGTAAAACACGAGATAAAAAAGAAAAAGAACAGAACTATGGCGAAGCGCTAAAACTAGATTTATCTTTAGTACGATTTATTAAAGTTTTTACATGGAAATACCGGGCAAAATTCCGCTTCGTTAACTTTCGGTGAGTACCTTCATTACATCCTTGTTCAGTGGCTTTTTACTTTCTGACTTTATCTTGGTCAGAATCTGTCGGTTTAGTACTCACGTGTTATATTACGATCATAAAAGATGTATAAATTCAACGTGAAGGGCTATTTTCTGAAAAGGATAAAAATATACCGCTTTGCCCATTCACGATGAAAATTGGTGGAATAAGTGCGCACTGGTCGAAATAAAATAAAAATAATTTTAATATAAGTCATAGCTACGCACGATGCGTGACTAATACTAATACGACACGTATTGATATTGCGAAATATCGTCATTGAAATCTGCTAAATCCAAAACCAAAAACCCGCAAATCCAATGAAAAGCAATAGTAGTCGTGGGAGACGCACATAGACGAGCTCTGCGGGAAGCTGAGTCGCTCGTGCTTTGCGCTCCGGCGGCTCGCGAGTACCGCCACTCGCGTCGTCGTGCGCTCTTGCTACTACGCCACCGTCCACAGTAACATCACTTACGGGTTGGAGGTGTGGGGCTGCGCTGCCGAGTATAAACGAGCATTTATTATGCAAAAACGGGCTGTTCGCGCAATTTTTGGAGTGAAAGACGACGTCTCATGCGTTGAGCTTTTCAGAGAGCTTCGCATCCTTCCACTACCATGTGAACTTATCTTACAGATAGCCCTGTTTACGCATACCCACCTAGACGTCTTTCAAAAGAGAGGTACATACTCGAGGTTTGCTTTGAGGAGCAACGTCAGAAGCAACCAACTAGTGACACCGACTCACAGATTAGCGCGATCAGAGAAATCTGTGTATATTGGGGGACCGGCTGTCTATAATAGGATACCTACTGACGTGCGTGGAGCACCTTCCGTCGAGTCTTTTAAAAATAAACTTAGCAAACTATTGTTTTATGACACTGATGACTTTTTGAAATTACCGGAATCAAAATGATGATTATTTTATTATGTAATTATTTAATTTTGAATTTAGATTAACTAGAACATAATAACCTGTACTGGTGTATATATATTTTTTTATTTGACATGTAATAATTAATTACCAATAAATGATTTGTATTTGTAAAATTAAAAGAAAAAAAAATTAATAAGATGTACAAGAAAAAAAAATTACAATCATTAATTGTAAGACCGAAGTTTTAACTCACACGTGTAATGACTCAAGATGTATAAAAGTCACAGCTTACTTGCGCCAAAAAGCATACTTATAGCCAATGACAAATAATTTTATTTTTCAGACTATGAATCTAGTTAAGATCTAAAGTTTTTACATTTCAATTGGATTTAGGTAAAAATAGGCTTTGAAATACTTTAGAACTTGGTAACAGGAATAAAGTAAAAATTCAGTCTAAGCCTAATTAAATCTAAAACTTCAATACTAACTTCTCCTCGTGTTTTTGACAATTTACAGAATTGACTTAAATTCCATTTTCTTATTCACTCCCAAATTGAATTGTATACGAAATTGAGTAAAAACTTGAGGTTTTTTAACGCAAAAATTTTCATAAAACTTTCCCGGGTTAGTCGGGATTTGGCGATCGGAGTTGGGAAGTAAGATGAGTTTTTTGGGCTCAGCTTACGATATTAGTCGGTTAATAAGGGACTTTGTTGTAATGTTATTATGTAATATTATATTTCGGAATATTTTTTTTGGTAAGTAAGTTCGTAAAGGCTAGGTGGTTCAAAGTCAAAGTCAAATCATTTATTGCAAATATGACAGTTACATTTACATGCGGTTCTTAGTATACATGTTTTATATAGTGATACATATTACCCTATAAGGGTGTGGCAATTTTTATTATTTGTATTGGAACGATTTATTATTATGTTTTCTAGATTATTGTTTAAAAATTCGTCTAATGTGCAATAGCATTTCGATAAAAGTATAGATTTTAGTTGTTATACGAAACAGTTTTCTTGATGATGATTATTTAGCAATTTATTGATATGTTAAAGTTTTTAGGCCGCCTGAAAGCCTCTGACATGGCTAAACGGTTAATACAACTGCGGCCTACAACTCAACGTGTCATCCGAGCCACGGTAGCGCTCAGTTGTAAATGTCAGCCGCAGTCACCCATCCGTAGACTAACCATAATAATACTTAACTTCGATGATCGCTAACGAACACCTAGTCAAACTATGCTATTAGCTCTACTTGGTAAAGTAGATTAACCTAATTTTTAGGGTTCCGTACCTCAAAAGGAAAAATCGGAACCCTTATAGGATAACTTTGTTGTCCGTCTGTCCGTCTGTGTGTATGTCAAGACTATTTATCTCGGGAACGCGTAAAGATATCGAGTTAAAATTTAAACTGTATTCGTATATCTATGGTTTCATGCAGTTGTGCAAAACAAAAACTTTTCAGTTACCGTACATTAAAGTTAGAGCCTTTTATGTCGTAAAACACCGCATATTTCGACACTCACAAAAATCAAAACCTACAGGGCACTTCCCGGAGACATAGAACTGTAAAATTTGACAAAAAGCATTGTCTCAGAGTGCACATATAGAAATAAATCTGAAAACCGTACATTTTTATTTAATTCACAAAAAAATAGGGCCTAGATTCACAATATGTGGGTTGAAAATTCAAAGTGAGTGAATCGTATCATGAAAAGAATCATATAAAAGAGCTTCATTAGCACATATGCTAAAACAGGTATTGAATTATTTTAAAAATGTGCAATTTTTAATGTACGATGAGAAAAGTGAAAAAAAAAAACTTTTTTGTCGATTATATAATATAGAGATTTTAACAACGTACTTCCTGATTTTGTGAAATTTTCTGGATTTGTACAGAACCCTAGGTGTGCGAGCCTGACTCGCTCATGTCCAGTTTTTTTGGTAAAATAGGTTTACATTTGGTGCATAGTCATAATAAAATTATGTTTAGATGCTAGATATATAATGTATCACTTACCTTCGGAAAAGCAAAGTAAAATTTTGAAATGAAAAGTTAATTACCTATATCGCACTTGGCAGTCACTTTTTATGATATTTGTTTAACTTTATGGTAACACACAAACGACTATTCATGGACAGTAGTTTCTTTCTGTTGACTGCTGTTTTTGACTATCGGAACACTGTCTATTACAACTTGTTTAAGGCTATTGTCTATAGCCACCAAATACTGATTGAACTTTATCAATGATCTTCAACACAAACTCTATGAAGTATGTTTTATATAATGGGAAAACAAACTTTTTCACCGCTTAAAGTTAGAAACGATTATTAAAATTATTTAACACCGCATCAAATAACGCTTGCTGAAAAAGTATGAAACTTTGCACATAATAATATTCAAAAACACTGCAATGTACATTTATTCTCAACACATTTCCGCTAACAGAAAACTAAACGAAGCTTGCTGTAGCAAACACAGCAAACTACGGGAAAATAAAACCAAATTGCTTTCTACATTTTATTCATGCAGTTTATGAAATAAGCAAGCACGTAGAATTTGTGAGATTCCGTCATAAATATTATGAATTTATTGAGCATTCGGCACCATTTTGATGTACGACCCAGCACGCATTCAGTCGAACACACTCTGTGGATAGAGGAACTTTACGTTGCACAGTCTGGTTCCACCTGCCTCTTTCATCTACCGTACAGTAGACAGACGCGACCAAACGTATGACCACCATTTTATGGTGGACATTCAGTGTGTTAATAACAAGCGTTTCAAATCCACATTCCTCATACGTACAGACGAAGTGTGGAATTATTTGCCTGGGTCTATCTTCCTGCTAAAGCACGACTTGGGTGGCTTCAAATCCCGTGTAAATAGGTATCTTCTAGGTAAGCGTGCTACACTCTAGACCGCATATCTGGTTAAGGGGGCGCCTAACGCCAAAATCAAGCGAAAGGTGTATTTTTAAAGACGTGGTGTAAAAGTAACGAACATAAATATCCATAATTATTAAAAAATACTGTAGGAAAAAAACCTATAGTAGCAGAGTAATTGCGTAGAGTTTTGGAAAATAATATGGTTACTTTAGAAAAAAATTAAAACTTCATATAATAAAAAAACTTTTTTTTCAAATGCTCGAAATTATCAGCAACAATACCACATTATTTTGGACACATTACGTAGCCAGACTAATGTTCTAGTAGAGTAATCGATTAGTATTTTGAATAAATAAATAAAATAGCTTACATTTTATTGTCGCTCGAAGCCAAATTCATCATGAACTGTGTCATGCTATTTTCGACTCTAAACAAAGCAGCATAGATGATAGCGGGCGATGCAAGAAGCGAGCGTGAAATCTTTTTTTTTTCATAGCATTAGGCGCACTCTTGACATCAGGCAGTATGTAGTCAAACACAAAACTATCACTACATAGTATATACTATTTGAGTTTATAAGTTGTTATACAAAAGCTGTTAGTTTAAAAATAAAATAAATAAAACAAAGTCGCTTTTTTTTTTTTCATTTCATTTCATTTATTTATCATACATAACACATACATCATACACAATTCACAAACTTGAAGATGTGGGTACTTAGAAATATAATCTTAAGGTAGGTATGCATGACAAATATTGGCAATAAACATAATTAACAGTAATGCGAAATAGTAAGCTTTGCGAAGCAACCCTCACTAGCTTTCCTGTATGTCTGTCCCTATGTATGCTTATATCTCTTAAACTACACAACGAATTTTGATGCGGTTTTTTTATTAGATAGAGTAATTCAAGAGAAAGGTTTATATGTATAATACACCTGTGCGAAGCCGGGGCGGGTCGCTAGTACGAAATAAAAAGAAACAATCTTTATTAACACGGAAGTACAATGTAAGTACATTTAATTTTATTCTCTACACATTTTCGCTAACAGAAAACTACACGAAGCTTGCTGTAGAAAAACTGCAAACTATAGAAACCTAGTATGAAAACAAAATTGCTTTCTACATTTTATTCATGCAATGTATGAAATCAGCAAGCACGTAGAATTTGTGAGACTCCGTCATAAATATTATGAGTTTGTTGAACATTCGGCACCGCTTTGATGTACGACCCAGCACGCGTTCGGTCGAATAAACTCTGTGGATTGAGGAACTTTACTTGATACGACAAAATGGGTAATTAAGACGCTCCAACAGTAAACTTTTAACCATTTTACAATTACGTCTTGCAGTATACAAATAGAGTCTAAAATCGCGTGCCGTTTGTTTTGAGACGAAACTCGAGATGAGAATTCGATAATTTTTTCGCAGTTTTAGTTCGTTTAAAAAGAAATGAAGCCGTGTTTGCGATAAAATATATAGATATGTCATTAGTTAAGTAAATTTCCTATTTTATTATTACAAAAAATATAGTAGTTATCGATCTTATTGTGTGCTCTATTTTTTTCCAAGTTTGTATCAGTAACAGTTACGCCTAACTGTGCGACGAAAAACATAACGTTTTACGGATTTTTGTCTTTAGGCAGCGCCTTAAGTTCGTATAGGGCGGGTGGCTAACCCGAGTTTCAGAGGTTTTAAACCGACTGAAGCCCTCTGACATATCTAAGCGATTTTTAATCGACCGGGACCTACAATTTAATTTTTAAAGTTTATCGTCATTC
Source organism: Hypomecis punctinalis (assembly GCA_949316475.1). Taxonomy (NCBI): domain Eukaryota; kingdom Metazoa; phylum Arthropoda; class Insecta; order Lepidoptera; family Geometridae; genus Hypomecis; species Hypomecis punctinalis. The sequence continues at coordinate 24,413,587 of OX438804.1, forward strand.
ATACAACTAGAATCATGTTGTGTTTATTTGTATTTATTACTAATGAAATGTGCTATAATTAATAGATTGATGGAAATTAAGTTCAAAGGGATGATTGGTTGTTTAGCTGTAATTAAATATTTATCCTAAGTAATTGGTTTCTTGTTAAGTTTTTACCATTATGTAGATTTTCTTTTGACTATTCAAAAGTTTGTATTTGACACCCATTTGTCCAATAAATTAACTATGAAAGTGTCATCTGAGCCACGGCAGCGCTCACTTATCGATCACTTTCATCCGAAGACTGACCGTGTCGAACGTTCCTTAATATAATAATAATGAGGTACCATCGCCCAACCCTGGTTGCAAACATCACCCAGGAGTTGCTCTGTACACATAGAAACCCAATGGATATCGCGTATGCGCTGAGGGAAATATACTCAGGTATAATATTAGGTCTCTTGAGCAGAAAAGGTTCAAGGGGGCTCAAATATCCAAAACCCTCCCTAACACCCTTTTCTTAGTGCATACGCAGAAAGAAAAGGAGACTCTAATAAGCCATGGTTATGGAGGTAGCTCAGGATTGCGAACCCTTACCATCCACGAAGCTCAGGGACTGACGTACGAGTCGGTAATCGCCATTAAAACTAAGCCTAGAATAAAGCTACACGAAAGCGTCTCACACGCTGTCGTTGCATTGTCTCGGCACACTGGAACTTTCATCTACTAGGCTGATGACATCGAAGGTGATGCCATCAGTCGATTCGTGCGGCGGGCATCGTCTGCGTCTTTGAGGGCTATCAAGGACTATAACCTGCAGATGGCCATCAGAGACCGGAACGCGGCGGTGATGGAGGCTCTGGGCCGGGAGGAGGCAAAAGAGTTGTAATAAAAGGACATGGGAGCGATCACAAGCAGAGTAGATACCACCGAGTAACACACGGAAACGTAGCCTTGGACTCTGCTGGTGATCGCTTTCACAAAATAAATCAGAATAAGTGTGCATTAAATAGAAATTAGCATTGCGTGCTTGCCTTGAGCATTCATGCTCGCCATCGAAGGCTCTTTCTTGCGGCGGTGTCGTGTGTCGGATCGTTCTCTTCCCTTAAATATGGTCGAAGAGAGTGGTGGCTGATACATGCGTCATACTCGTGATCGGATGCTGCATGCGGGTTGCCGGTTTGCTCGTGGCATTCACGCAATGCAATGAAACCACTAACTTAGACTAAGATTTAAACTAACCCCTCTCTATTGTACAGTAGCATTCATTCAATTGTAACTAACTTAACAAAAGGCACAGACCCTGGAGTATGTGGGCCATTAATTGAAATAAAAAAAAAAAAAAACAAAAAAACGTTCCTTAACTTTGGTGGTCGCTGACAAACACGTAGTCGAACTACGCTATGAGTGCCACGAATAACAAATGGGTGAATGCGTGATAGGTAGTAACTCAAGTTTTCTATACCTATGATACTCGCTAACATTTAACTAAACAATCAGAATTTGTAGTAGTTTCAGCAGGCTCAGCATCATCTAAAACGCATCGTATAAAATCATTTAATGAAGCCTAGTTACTCAGTGCTACGAGAAGAAGTGCTACGCACTCATTTGAATGAAAATAAAACCGGGCAAGTGCGAGTCAGGTTCACACATCGAGGGTTCCGTACAAATCCAGAAAATTTCACAAAATTAGGTTGTTAAAATCTCTATACCATAACCATCGACATAAAAGTGTACCCACATTGAATTTTTAACCCATATTTTGTAAATTTAGAGGCACTATTTTTTGTGATTTAAATAAAAATGTACAGTTTTCAGATTTATTCCTATATGTGTACTTTGAGACAATGCTTCTCGCCTAATTTCATAGTTCTATGTCAACGGGAAGTACCCTGTAGGTTTTGATTTTTGTGAGTGTCGAAATATACGGTTTTTAACGTCATAAACGGCTCTAACTTTTTTAAACGATAACTGAGAAGTTTTTGTTTTACATACAGTTTAAATTTCAACTCGATATCTTTACGCGTTCCCGAGATAAAGAGTCTTGACAAACACACAGACGGACAAACGGACAACAAAGTGATCCTACAAAGATTCCGTTGCTTCCGTTTGAGGTTCGGAACCCTAAAAAGCAATTACTTTTAAATAAGGTTTATTGACAGTAACGTATTAAAATTACTTGGATTTATTTGCTCTTCGCAGTGGACGTTCTTTGGCTGAAGGATGATAGGATGATTTTCTCTTCACAAAAATCCGTGATATTAAATATCAAGAATTTTAACATACAATAAAAAAGATAAAGGTTTATTGCGCAAATAAGCTTCTAAACTTTACTGTCATAAATACATTAAAAATCTTCGGTGGGTCAATCGACTGTGAAGAATTATATACACAGAAGATATCTATAACTAACAGATAGATAATGCTGTTGTCACTTGAGGCAATTCTCAGCCAAAACAACATGGATAATATGAAAAAAAAAACTACAAAAAAAAAATTAAAAAAAAAACTAAAAAAAAAAATTAAAAAAAACTTAAAAAAAATGGCGGCCTAAAAACTCTGACACCAGGGCTAGCCACCCGGCCTATACGAACTTACTTTTTATGGATAATCTTCCAAGCTGCTGTCAAATAAGTATTAGGATTTGACGTTCCTTATCTAAAAACCCGACAACAGCCAACAGCAACGAGATATTTGTCATGTCTCTTTCTTACTCGTGCCATATTAAATCGATGCCTATTTTTCAGACTTTCTCTATCGACCACATTATCCCTCTGGTATCTGGTGATTAAATAAATGCATAATTTTATTTATATCGTGTCGTTGTCGCCTCTTGTAAACTGCTCATGTCTTCATTTTGCAACTGCGCTGCCGCTTGTAGCGGGAATGCCAAACTTTTCCGAGTCATTCAATGTGCACGAGAAAATCGAAAACAAAGCCCGATGTGACCTTTTCTATTATTGGATAGAAATATTTTACCAGACATAGAGAGTTCAATACTTTCAAACGTTGAAAACCTATATATGTTAGTTTGACTACCATAGGAAGGAAATAAATTTCCTTCCTATGGTAGTAACAACAGACAAAAATAATTCATTTTAATAAAATTTTAAAAGCTGGAAGCAAAAATCAAACAAAAAGATTACATAATACATTTTTGGAGCACTAAAAACAAATGTCCATTTTCATCAGTCCTTAAATCCGTTTCAAACGAATGGACAAAAACATGTACGATCATTTTCATTTCATATTGTAGCGAAACCAGCGAAGCAAAAATTTCATCGAAGCTCTAAAACCGGTAGCGGCAAAGAGACGCATTAAAATCATCAATTTTTAAAAAGTTCCTATCGGAGCTAAAGTCCATTGAGTGCCGATAGTCGCAGTTTTGCGACGCAAACAAATTGCAATTTTTATCGGACTTTACAGTAGCTTTCTCTCGCAGTTGTGTACGAGTATAATAATGATAGAAATTGGTTTGTGAAAATTAGGATTATGGCTTACGTTTTTTATATTTACTAAAAACTCATTAATTATTTATCTCTCTTTCTCTTTCTGTCTCTCTCTTTCTTTGTGTGCGAGTGTGTGTGTGTGTGTGTGTGTATGCGTTATCAAAAAAACTCATTTTCATATCATTTTGCTTTTAGGGTTCTCTAATAAAATAAGGACATCGATAGGCGAATCGATCGAAACTATCAGTCAACTTTCTGGCCTGTTTTGTAGTTCTCTAGAAGAAATCAAATCAATTAATTCAACCTAGAGCTTTTATAAATCCTCAAACTTTATTTTAGAACTTTCGCGATTTGAACAAATTATTATTATGTAATACAGAACTAATCGCACACTGTAATTACGAGATAAATCAGGAACTCGAGATGAGTCAGGAAATGGATTTGCCATAAAGCCACATCTGCGGAACGCATAGACAATTTATTAAAACGTAAATTAAAAAAACTCGTACATCGACGGAAAAAGTTAATACCGCGGGCTAACTTGACGCCAGCGTCATCTAGTTTAGATAAGATTAACTAACCATATTTAAACCTTTGCTTTTAGAATTTATTTTATAACTAAGTTTATTACTTTTAGGTTTGTGATTCTATATTTATACATATACATATGAATTTTCATTTGACTTATTTACAGTTTAGACATACCTCATCATCCCGACGTTTCGACCAACTTGCATCGATCGTGGTCACGGGTAGACGGCATGATGAAGTATTTATTTATCTCCTAATTAGTGCGCGATTAGTCCCGTAGTACCTAATAATAATCCTCAAAATGTTCAGACAACGCACGATAATGCAGTGAAAATGTCGTCAAAGACGTAATACGGAATCCTGTTGATGTCACTTCTCTTAATGCACTGAAACTTCGCAACATTTCCCAACAACACAAGTACACCACACGAAGTGTTTGCAAACAACTTGAGGCTCTACTTCTCTAGTAAGATTCTGCAAATGAGTCCTACAGATAACTTAGCTATTCGAAACTACTGCAAGACTCTTCTGCTAGCGAATCTATTACTACAGATTGGCAATCAGCTTTTTGAAATTTTCAAGCAGTTATTCCACATTATTAATGCATGTCCATTCCCTGATGTTCCGAAGCCATGACATTCGTCTGCTTTCCACCCTTGCACTCTTGCAGGATACAATATTGACTGCCATTCTCATATTACATCTGTAGCGTTCAATTTACAATACACACAGCGTCATCTGCCCTACCTTCAAATATACCGATCATAGCGTAGATTGACTAGGTGTTTGTCAGCGATCACCAAAGTTAAGCAACGCTTGGCACAGTCAGTCTTCGTATGGGTGAATGCGGGAAGCATTTCCAACTGAGCACTTTCGTTGCTCGGTATCCCTTCAACTGTCCAGTCACCAGATTCTGGTGACGAACAATTTGTCCCATTTCGCCCAGCCGCCAGAATCTGGTTAATCGCCCGTTTTTTCTTTAGCAATTTTTTGGACGTCTGCCTATTGTGCTGTCACGCTTTAACTTATACCAATTAGTAATAGGAAAAACAGAGAAAAATATAGTGTCGTGACTTTTTATTCGATTCCTACTTCGACCTCGTCTAATTTCGCCGACAAGTCGTCACACGTGCTCGGACGCGCATCGGAGTTTTCCAACCGTCTGCGTTTGTGATAAAAATGGTCAATTTGTTGGTGCGAAAGTGGCTTTGGTGCCCATTTTTCTAATTAAATGATGGAAGGGTAAGGGGAGGGTAAGTTATTTATACTTTTAATGCATTGGCAATAGATTATTGAGGTATTTTGCAAAAAATTCAAATTTTTGAGAGAGGAGAGAGGAAAACGATTTTTTTTTCAACTTCCTACTTTCCTAAAGATAACGTGAAATAAAATTTACACATTCTATAAATAGATTCTAATAGCTGAATTCAAGACAATTCCTATGATGTAAAGTTTATTGGGACTTTTCATACAAAAATTACGAGAAATCGTGATTTTAGAAGGTAGCGGCGGAAATTAAAAAAAAAATCGCGCGTGGCTGGACAAGATAGCGTTTTTGCCGTAAAGCGCTGGGACAGCGGAAGGGTTATGATATATTGTAAGTTCCGGTTGTTTTTCCACTTAGTTATGTCAGAGGCCGTCAGGCAGCTTTAAAACTCTGACACCAAGGCTAGCTTATATCTCGGCTTATATGAGCTTAATGACTTATCACCAAATCAAACGTCTGCATCTCGCAAATGATGCTTTCCGCGCCGATGAGACCAGTAAATGAATCTGACTACACAATTTACACATCGTCGGAGGGATATCCCCGAGCGTAACACCTAGCCCAGTAGGAGAACTTTATTAATGGAGGATGGTGAAAGGGGGGTGTACACAGTGATGTCCATACCAAAATGCGCTGTGGGCGTCTCTGTCTACAAGGGGTGTAGATCCTCCATTGCAGATTCGATACAGAACGAAAACGGACAAGTGCGAGTCAGGCTCGTAAACCGAAGGTTCCGTAAATGCTGGAATAAATAAATAATCATCGAAAAAAGTTTTTTTTCCTTTTCTCGTGACACATCAAAAATTACATAATTATTGTAAACCTGTTTTAAGATGTGCTAATCAAGCTCTTTCATATAATACCCCATATGAACATCATCCATCCATCCATCAGCCAAAGGACGTCCACTGCTGGACATAGGCCTCCACGTGAACATGATACGCATTAACTCACTTTGAATTTTGGGCCTCTTTTTTTTTGTTCAGGCCTTATGTTTTGTGATTTATCACAAAAACAATTTTCAGATTCATTCCTACTCTAAGACAATGCTTCTTGCCAAATTTTACAGTTCTAGGTCAACTGGAAGTACCCTGTTGGTTTTGATCCCCTTGTGAGTGTCAAAATATGCGGTTTTTTGCTCTAACTACGAACATATCAATAATAAGCTTTAACTTTTTTCTATGGTAACTGATAAGTATGATTTTTTCACAACTGTAGGAAACTATACATATTATATACGTGTATGGTTTAAATTTCAACTTTTTAACTTTTCTCGTTCAGACGACAGACGGACAACAAAATGATCTTATAAGGGTTCTGCTTACGTTTATGTTTATATTTTCCTTTTGAGGTACGGAACGCTAAAAACACCGTTACATAATCGCTAAACCAAAAAGTCCCAAGCGCTCCCAAACAGAAATTTCATCCAAAGCCAGCGATCGATCACGAACAAATTCGTCAGTTCGCAAAAATCTGTCCGAACCGCTGTAAGCGTCGATTGCGTTTATTTGTAAACGCGACACGTAACCGAAACCGAAGGGACCTTTTCAAAAATTATGATCCCAGTTACGGCGGCGGCTGAATTTTATTCCCGCTTCGGCTCCGTAATTTGTACCTACGTTTTAAATATTCACGCATAACGTGCCGTATGCTTAATATATTCCTCATCTACATAATGTAATATTTTACGCGAAGCACCAACAAAATGTACCTACAACATGGTGTTCTTATTTTTTCCATGTGTGATGGTAAAAAGTAATTCGGTTAGCCCGTAGCCGCTGGAAGCGAGGAGATAGCCCCCTCATTTTCGACGAAATATCCATAGAGCCACAATCGTGCAAAAAAAGTGTCCGAGCCTAAACCCTGCCTAAGCTAGGTAGTGGGCAGGCTTTTTATTTCATTTCATTTCATTCATTTATTCATGCTTCCATACAGTACAGGATGTTAATAACAAAGTTAAGGTACAAAGTTCAGTATGGACCCTGTCGGGCACTGCATATTCGAGTGAGAGTGGTCACTTATGTCAATAATAATTTGGTTACAAAACATTAAATTCAACATGACTATAAATGTAAAATCTACTACTACTCACTTTCAACTTAAAAACTCTACAATTTCGGATTAATTAAAATTAATAAATAATATTACATACATTACATTACCTTAAACGAAAACAACAATAAATAATAAAATTACAATTTGCATGTCCATAGAAAAGAATCAATAAAATAATGCAAATGTCAATATTAAATATAAAATGTCAAAGATAATATTAGAATTATTTTTACACAATAATAATTATAATTTATCAGTCAAAAATTCGTCTATTGAATAATGTGCTTTACAGATTAGATTGTTTCAATTTTTTAATAAATGGTATGTCATTCTCATTTTTCAATTCCGGTAGTAGTATGTAGCGAATGAGCGCATTTGCAGTCGGGACGTAGGTAACAACAATCGGTTTCCGTATCGCAGTGTAGAATTGATACCAATAGCTCGCCGTGTTCTATATAAATGATCGTTAGTCGTAAGGCGATTGCAAGCCGACTACAACGCCGCGCGATACCAAAGTGCTCGGTTACAAGCACTAATTAGATGACATAGCGACGAGATTCGAGAAAACGGGTGAATGTGAATTATTTTATGTAAATATCTAAGTCGACATGTACGAGTATAACGGCATTGACGGCGCTCGGACATTTTTTTACATTTTTCACTTAGGGACTGTGGCTCTGGAGATATTTGCTCGAAGCCCCTCATTTAGTCCTTACACATACTTATTTTAATTATTTTACTCTGTTTGGGACGTGTTTGTTCAGGACCGGATATTCTTTGCTTTTATTGAGATAATTTTATTTACGGGGCTCGCGATATTTTTTAAAGCAAAATATACAAACATGGGGCGGGTAATAAAATTAGAGGAATACGTAAAGATTTGTTTATGTTTTTTTTACTCTGCGCTTGTGGAAGTATATTTCTGTATTATAATTGGAGTGAACTTTGGTATCTTGTTGTTTCATGGTATTTAGACTGGTAAAACAGTGCGGGCTGAATTAATGTTCTAAAAGTCTGCTTATTTAGCCAGCAGCGGTAGACTAATGAAATAACTCCACATAATTTTGTTTGTAGTCTGTAATAACATGAAGGTTTAGAATATTTACAAAAACGTAATTAAATCTGGAAATATCATCCTCCTAATATTTTATAACTAAATAACTAGTTGGTTTGTAGCTTATAGTTTCACATATGTCGTGTTCTAACTTTGCAACAGTTTCATAAATACTAGAAAAACTGGACTCGAGTAATAAAAACGAGGAAATCATTTATTTATATACAATGGCTTACATAATAAAGGTACAGTACGGTAAAGGTAAACGTACGTTTAATATTTAAGGGGAGCTTTGTAAACAAATTTCGTAAGAAATACATTTAATATTACAAAACATAATACATTAATACCTACATTTAAAATCCGTCTACATTTGACACCCGTCTTACAATCTTGAGGTCGTGGGTTCGAATCCCCGGTCTCGTAAATCCGTCATGCAAATAAATACTTTGACTTTGACCAATGTACTATAACAATTGTACCAATTTATACAATTGTACCAATGAGTTTTTTGGAATTTATGTACGGGATTTCACACCACTGGCTTTTCGGTGAAGGAAAACATCGTGAAGCAACCTGCATACGTACGTATCTAGAAGAAATTCGATGGCGTATGTGAAGCCACCAACCCGCACTGGGCCCGCGTGGTGGATATGGCCCAATCACCCTTCGTGGGTAGGCCTACGTCCTGCAGTGGACTGCTAAAAAGGCTGGTACAGTACAGTACAGTACAGTACATTTAATATTATTTTTACTTAAACATCAAAGATGTGGAATTGTGCATTCTGCTTTGCAGCAGCAAGCTCTAAAATTCAAAATTATCTGTTGTCACAAAACTTCCAAACTACATAATATTTGTTATAGTGTAAGATCCAAACTAAGTGCTATAAAGCACCAGTATCTTTGGCCCTAAGCAAGCATGCCCGTCGTCAAAACGAAATGCCACACGAACATATACATAATAGTCGCATTAAATAGATAATATCACAGTAATGTTAGTACTTCATTCTCCATCAAACTAGGTGTTTTAAATCTCAGTCTGGAGTACTGGAGTCGTAACCGCAGAGCCTATCTTTATGGCCAGGTCATAAAGTCGGTTTTAAAGTGCATTTCCAAACTTAATGAGTATTTTTACCGCCCGTGTGATAGGAACTGTTACGTTTAGTACTCATTGTTGGATCGTGATATTTGAGTATCGTTGTAAATGTGTAATGTTAGAACGATAGGCGAGATAGCTTTACGAGACAGTTATTTAGAAGTTCAATAGCTTCATAATACATAAGTTTGCTGTGTTTCACAGCTAACTGCTTTAATGGCAAATATTAATAATATGTTCGCCTAATGAAAAAATGTTGGTTCATAACAAGCCAACAGCACGTTATAATTACACATCGTTTATCAAGAAAGAAAATCTGTTTATTTTTAGGCGCTGTTTTATACCTATTGTGTCTCACTGCTAAGCATGGCGGGTTTTTTCTCATTAACAGTTAGGCCATTGTTTATAATAAAGTTCACCACGCGGGCCAAATTTATAATAATTAATCTTTCTCTTGAATCAATTCACTCTATCTATTAAAAAACCGCATTTAAATCCGTTGCGTAGTTTTAAAGATATAAGCATATATAGGGACAGACAGACAGGGGACGACTTTGTTTTATACTATGTAGATACAACACAGGCAAGTCCCTGTTGTAAGTACCCAGTCAAGCACAGGAGGGATCAAACCATGACGAATATAAGGCGGTTTTTGTGAAAATAAACGCATTTTTGTTACTAATTTTGAGTATTTTCTAACATTTTGCCAGGCAAAAAAACGCTTTGAAAACTTTTAACACCTTCGATACAACTAATACTTTTAAAATATCGGCCTCAAAACTTGAAACAATTCAATAGCAATCAATCGAAAACCGTCTAAAACTCAAGTGAGCAAACTGGCCTCATAATGAAGTTGCACTCGACCAATCCGTTTATCGGCAAACAAATTTACGTCGAATTTCAAAGTAAGTCAGTCGTTCGATGGCAACTGTTGCTGGCAGCAATAAATTGCTACTAATTTCTTTAACTCGTAACTTTGGTATCGGGAATTCGGCTCGTGCGATGCGGTTCTTAAGTTTGAATACTAAGGGAATTCTTACTTGTTTGCGTTAATTGGTTGACACATTTGGATATGTGCTTGCGTTGTATATGAAACACACACCATAGTATCAATATTGTGCTAAAAATGTACGCCACCAGACTCTAATTATTTATTGAGCTACTGTGACCCAATGAACCTTAAAAAACCGTGAAGCAATTGTGAACTAGAAAGCCTATTTATTTGCGTTCCTCTGGATTAGCTACTAGACTATACTCGAGTATAATTAAAGTTTTGAATTATTACAAATAATCATATTAAATGTGAAAGATTTTTGTGTGTACACATCAATTAATCTATGTACGATTTTGAGTCTAAAGGTACTATTCATTAGCTAACTTCACACGGCAGCAGCATACTACAATAAAACTACGGCTGCTGACGCGTAAGTTATAGCAACGTTTGTCTTCGTGGTGACACTATTGTCTGCTGCTACTGCTGCTGCGTACAGTCGCCTACGAGATTGAAGTTTAATGAATGCAGCAAAACATGACTAAATGTAGAAAACCAGAGAAAAACTATCATTAATGCAACAGAATGCTTAGATGTGCACACGAATTTATGGAATGCTAAATACGAAATTGGTACAAAGATTTTGAGATAAATTGAGAATTAGTTTAGAGAATAAGATAAAATTTTTATTGCTACCGCTTCTATTATATACTTCTAATTACTCTTACATAATTTACCGTAGCCAAAAGCTTTAAATTATGTCTTTCTTATGTTTTTTTTTAAATATCTCAAAGTTTGAGTATATCCCGGTCGATTAGGTTGATCAATGCCGCCGGATTGAAAATACCGACCGGGATTGCATTCCCTAGATGTTGGTCTCCTACACCATTTCTGATCCACACTAGGTAGCTATTATAAATCTGCAAGTGTGTTCATTTGATCTGTTACTCTTTCATGCAGCAAGAGAGTTACGGATCGAATCGATTTTCTGTCGTTTGTCGATCAGAAAGTGACAAAGGCTGCTTTTTATCCCAGTAAAATAAATAATTCCCAGTAAAAAGATAATATAACATAAGACCATATTTGTTCTAGCTGAACGTTGTTTATTGGCGGGTAAGTATATTCACATATGCTATTTTTTTGTAGAAATATAATTGTAATACTTGCAATACTTGTAGATTTTATGTACTGTTCTAACATTTTCCAGCAGGCTTTCGTCTGAACTTCCGATCCGACCGATATTGTTATAACAAGTGCCGTTTAAGAACTCCCACTCGATTCGGGAGTTTTGCTTTAATGTATTTGTTTTGTTATTCTTGTTAATAGAGTGGATTTTTGAAAGTTATTAAATAGATTTGATTATTAAATATGTTTTATAGAAACCTGTCCCGAACTAACAAATATAACATGAAAAGGAGCAGAATAAGTTCAAAATAATGTTTTTTGTTTGATAGTCTCAACACCGCACTAAATGAATAATAAAAATATCTAACCTGCTTATCCATAAATTAATACAGATTCAATTGAGAGCCAGTTCCTATTTATGAGTTTTTCTTTTCACAAAAAAGTGTTAATTAAATACTAGATCTGTATTTCACCCTACCTTCAGTACATTATTACAGATAATTAAAATTATTTTCAGAATAATTAATAACTATATCTAAATCAATCACCAAACAGCCTCAATTCAAAAAGCCCACATTCAAATTAAAAAATATACTATTATAAAAGTAGTTTAACTTTAACGGCACCCCACTCCATCTTCGAGTCAATTTTATACCCATCGCACCCGTCATTTCGAAGTAATAAGTCCACTCCATCGAAGGGCCAATCAAGCTAAATGGCTATAATTGGTTCAGGTGTAAAGTTCCCAAAAAGCCGGCATTCTTTAGATCTTCAGCAAGAATTTAAGAGCTCATAAATAAAATTCGAAGTAATCTCCTAATGGGCTGCAATAAAATTTGGCAAGGGGGTTACTTTGTCGGAGTTATGGCAGCTAGTTGTAACGAGAGTTTGCGCCATAGACTTTTCTGGTCTTTGAGCTTTACTCTGTCTGCTCCTTGAACAATGTGTTTGCATACAGCATTATATACTTACTAGCGATATCTTTAGATTCATATTTTATTCCTGCTCTGCGCGACTAGCAATATGTATCACGATCAACCCTCTAATCACGATAATTATCATATGACGATAAACACTAATCATCTCTTTAATGTCACGCCAAAAATATTTAAAGATTTGGTTGAAGCCTGATTCGAGCAATCCACGTGTTACTTTTAATATGATGATGCCCAAAAAAGAAACGTTGATACAGTAAACGGATTTCATTATCGTTTTTAGTGTAGCCATACATTTTTGTTAGATCTACTTCGATTCCGCCAGGGGCACTTTACAAAAATAAATGGTTTCACACTAAAACTACTACATTTTCGTTTAGCTACGTATAATCTCATACTAAGGTCTCCACCAATCAAGACCTTATTTGGCATTGTATGGTATACATAACAGAGAACAGTAAGCATGTATTTGATTTGTTAATTTAGTTATTTCAAATCACTATATAATACATCTCCTATTACTTTTACTTATAACAATTTTATTTGCAACAGCATACATATTTACTTGTTACATCAAGAATCTAAAGCTGAATCAAAAAACCAAACCAAATATGTCTCTGTAAAATGATCTACAATGCTCAGAAGCAAAAACTAAAGTAACCATTAAATTTAAAATAAAATGAACAAAGTTTTATCTGCAACCAATTACGATATAACGGAGAAAACAGTAAATGAAATGTAATATTTTCTGCAGATGAATCTCAAATGAAACATTTTTGTGGCCCCAAAGTTCTCGGCAATAAAACTGAAAACGCTGACTGATAACGTGACAGTTTTGTCATCAAAATAATATTTATTGTTTCAGGACATTCAAATTAGCTGTAGCGATAAATCTCTTTTGAAATTTGAAATTACGCACTTGTACAGGTTTTTTTATATAAATGGATCATAAACATACACTTAATAGTGTAGATTTGTTGCGTTTGAAAAACAATATATCAATTTCTTAGACTAATGAGTTACAACGAAAAAGTTTCAAACATTTTATACTCTACTTGGAAGACAAAATAGTGTTATTTGGAACTCGGTGTATATTAAAGATGAAATGGGACAATTGGAGCAGCATTTTAGGAACTTAGGCCGCTGGCAGTAGGCTTTTAGATTAGAGCTTTTGTCATCATCTAGTTATATGTAATATGTTATTATTTTATACTACGGGACTAATCGCGCACTAAAATTACGAGATAAATAAATACCTCATCATCCCGACGTTTCGGCCGAGTTGCATCGACCGTGGTCACGGGTGTCTACCGGATTGAGCTTTGCTTTTTAGTGCGCGATTAGTCCCGTAGTATATTATAATAATGTGTCCAAAAGTTTATAAACAACATGTAATATGTTTTTAGGGTTTTTGTTTGGATACAAAGGGTAAAAACGGGACCCTATTACTCCGCTGTCCGTCTGTCTGTCTGTCCGTCTATCTCCAGTCTGTATGTCATGAACGGTTATAGCTAGAACGTTGAAATTTTCACAGATGATGTATTTCTGATGCCGCTATAACAATAAATACTAAAAACAGAAGTAAATAAATATTTCAGGGAGTTTCCCATACAATAAACCTGAATTTTTAGCCGTTTTTCGATCGATATTAATAACGTTGACAGATGCTTGAAACATTCACAGAATATTTAATTAAATAATCACTTCAAAAATAAATAATTAAATAAAAATATAACGAATATTTAAGGGGGCACCCATACAAGAAATATAATTTTATTGCTTGATATTAAAAACGACAACGGGAAGATGCTTGAAATATGCACAGAATATTAAGTTGAATATTCCCTACTAAAATAAATAATTAAATTAAAATATATTAAGGAGGGCTGCCATAATGAAAAATTATAACTTCAAAATGCATATAAACACGCCGACTAGGAAAAACAAAACATGTATAGACCACATAGCAAGTAACATTCACAATGTAGAATCAGACATCCATCAGCTAGGTCTATCTGATCATGAAACAGGACAAATGTTGAAAATAAAAGTAAAAAAGCAATTGACAATACCATACTGGTTCGAAGAAAGAAGGGATTTTGCAGAAGATAACGTAAAAAAGTTTGCAGAAGCTATATCATCTATTTCATTTGCAGAAATTTACGAATTTAGGGATTCTGAAGAGGCGTTTGACGAATTTCATTCATTACTGATATTATTTTATAATCTATGCTTTCCCATCATAAAAATAAAAAAAAGGAACTATATAAATAAGGTACAATGGTTAACTAAAGGACTAAAGCGCTCTTGTTGTACAAAAAGACGACTTTATTTAAAATACGTGCAAACAAATTTAAACAAACGAGAAAATAAGTTGCAATACTCCAAGTACAACAGAATTCTAAAATCATGCCTACATAAATCTCAACTAATTCATAACAATAAATATATAACAAAAAATAAGAATAAATGCAAAGCCAGCTGGCAAGTAATTAAAAACCACACAAAAACTACTCTACCAAAAAATGACATTGATAAATTAATAATTAACGATAACATTATAACTGATCCCGGAGAGATAAGTACATCATTCAATAATTATTTTACAAATTTAGCGAGTAATGGAAATAATGTACAATCAAACGCAAAAATACCCCATAAGGAAAACACAATATTTTTATCGCCAACTGACCCTAAAGAAATCTGTAAGATCATAATGTCGTTGAACAACAGCGAAGCAGTAGGGTATGATGGTCTTAATACAAAAATGATAAAATTAATTGCACCTTCAATCTGCACTGTTCTCAGCCACATTATTAATCTAACATTTGAACAAGGCAAATTTCCAAGTAGCTTAAAATCGTCAATTGTGAAACCCATATTTAAAAAGGGTGAACGTCATGACATGAATAATTATAGGCCCATAACACTTATACCAGTAATATCCAAGGTACTTGAAAAAGCTATGTACAACAGGCTCTACCAATTTTTAGAAAAAAATAGTATACTAAAACCAGAACAATTCGGATTTCGAAAGGGCAGTTCGACAGCGCTAGCATGTTTTAACTTAGTTAAAATTATCATAGAAAGCCTTAATAATAGAAATCAAATTGCTTCTGTCTTTCTTGATATGAGCAAAGCATTTGACTTTGTGAACCATAAACGTCTCTTAAATAAATTAGAGAAATATGGCATACGAGGGAATGCCCTAGAATGGATCACAAGTTACCTGAAAGACAGAAAACAATGCACTGAGATAGTCCGGCTTGAAAAAAACGTAAGACGCACATATAGTTCAGACTATATACAAAATGAAACAGGGGTTCCCCAAGGTAGCATACTAGGACCTCTTTTTTTCATATTGTATATAAATGATTTACCCGATGCTACTTCTAACAAATGTATCTTGTTTGCCGATGACACCACAGTATTAATAAAATGTCGGGATAAAGCAAATTTCGAAACAGATATAAATGATACAATAACTGACATCATCAATTGGCTCAATAATAATGGCTTGAATATCAATATTAGTAAAACGAATTTAATACAATTTAAAACATATAATTCAAATAACACTAAACTAAATATACACAACAACAATAATCAAATCAATAATGTTAAATATACAAAATTCCTAGGCATTCACATTGACGAGTATCTGAACTGGAAGATTCACTGTGCCAACGTCTGTGATAAATTAAATAGGTTTGTCTTTGCTCTCAAAAGATTGAGGCAAGTAGCTTCGGAAACTGCCTCATTATGCGCTTATCACGGGTATGTGTCATCTGTACTAAATTATGGAATAATAATGTACGGTAATTCTGTAGATATTAAGAAAGTTTTTAGAGTGCAGAAAAAATGTATACGGGCCATTTGCGGAGCTCGTTTTCGCGCCCATTGTAAGCCACTCTTTAAAAGGTTGAAAGTTCTGCCGCTCGCCTGCATGTATATTAAAGAAATGTGCTTATTTGTTGTAAGGAACAGGCAACTTTTTGAAAAATGTTTATCTATCAGACATGAAAAATTAAAACTGCCGAGAAGGATCAAATTAGAGCTTTCTTTGCGTAATGCATACTGTATGGCAATCAAAATTTATAATAAATTGCCTGAAAATATAAAAAAGTTACCATATTTTAAGTTTAAACAAACTTTAACGACCTACTTGTTGGATCACTGTTTTTATGAAGTATCAGAGTTTCTAAATTACAGAAAACCGTTTTAATGCCCCTGGTAGCTTTTGAGTATTTGTTTGCAATTTAATTTAACTTACAATATTTAAAATTGACTTGGACATCTTAAAAATTTGACTTTGACATTACTTGACATTGCATTGTATAATTTTGACTTCAATAATTCTAATATATAATGACATTTTTTATTCATATTTTTGTGGCTTGTGGCCATAGTAAAGCCTGTGGCCCTTTAAGAAAATTTGTTAGCATATTAATTTAATATAAAAACATTTGCTCGTCAGAAATGACAGGATGTAAGGGAATTTGTCAATTATTATAACACCTTGTATGTACTACATTCTTGCAAATAAATAAATTCATTCATTCATTCATTCATTCATTACTGTACGGAACCCTTTGTGCGCGAGTCCGGCTCGCACTTGGCCGATTATTATGAATTTCGTTTTGGCTGCAATTATAGTAGGTATAATAGTCAAGTAGTTGTAATTTATGGTTTAGATTTAATTGAAGTCAATTTTTCCAAAACTACTGACATCTTACTAACATATTTTGTTCTGTAATAGCAGCATAGTGTCATGTATCTCCAATATGTCTCAAGAAAATTTTCTCAAAACATCGTAACAATAAGGCAATATTACGCCACAAATTAATATATGTACAAAGTTATATAACGAACCAATTTTACATAAAGGAACAACACGCCAGCTTCTAATATCTATCTTGTAGCTACACCGGGTTTAATTTAATTTCCCTAAGAAAGCGTGCTCGCGCGCGCTGGATTTCAGACAGGATTAGTCTAGATTACTAGGTAGCCTGTCGCCTTAGTACCTAGACGATATTACCACCCATTATGTCTCGCGGAGGAATCCGCAGGGAGGATGGCTTGCGTTTTAATCATCCACTCTGTCGAATAAACACGGAGACACTGCTGCTTGAGTGGTTTTTTATTTTGCTTTAATAATATAATCTTAGGTTAACTTTTTTTTTTATAAGTGCCACCTATTCCCCTGGTGTATTTATGTCGCAGGCAATTTGTATGATTCCGCCGTTTACATACGGCGTCGTCAGTTTAAAAACGCTCGCAGTTATGTAAAATGCCGAAGGGAAAGTGTATTTTGCCGTGGCATTATATATTATGCCTAAACATTTGATTGACAATTGAAACGCCGTATACATAATGCCGCGCCATTTTAAAGTATTTAGTTCTGTTTCTTTCCACACGTGTCGCTGTTGATCAAAACAAACAAAATGGCGTCAAGTAGTGGTTTTATGACCCGAGAAAATATTGAAAATACTACGTGTACAAAAGGCTTTTCGCAAAATACTTGTGATTTTGAAGACATTTATTATAGAGAATTAAAAATAAGTTACGATTCTTAAACGAAAGCAATAAACACGCCGTGGACAAATTACAAGGTTTTTCGGTACTTAAAAAATGCTAAGGTGTCCATAGAATCTGGTGTTCCGAGGACTCCTGAGATATACAGGAGTCTTCCGATTGTTACATATCAACCATCGTTAAAAATGGTCAGAGGATATAAATGGAGGCTAACCTAAACAATTGAAGCCAAAATACCTTAGATAAGTGCTTAAATTATGTTGGTTATATCTCAATATTACAACTGATCAAGTTACAATTTTTTGTCTTATTTTAATTTTATACATTTAGTAAGTATTCTTATCTTAAATTGTCATAAATTAAATATGTCAATAGTTCCCAAATTCAAACATATTTTATAGTTTATTTCTACATTTATTTTGAGGCCTTACTGGTCTAGAGATACAAACGATAGATCACGATGGAGACATTTAGAGGAGGCCTATGCCAAAATACACACTGAGCTGAAGGACATTTTATTAGCAATTATAACTAAAACGCATTACATTTAAACTCCTACAGAAAAATAATGTCATCATAATTGCACATCTAACTTTATGAGCTAAAGAACGTCTTCACTTTTTTACTACTCAAAAAAGACTATGAGAGCTTTTTCTTCTATGAATTTTTCGCCTTGCTTTGCATTGCTGCAATAGATTGAAATACAGAAGCTTCCAAAATTGTTTAAAACAAGTAGTCTAATTTTGACTTGTCACTCAAGCCACGGAACCACTTAGTTGTTAATGCCACCTGCGGTGACCCAACTAACCATTTTCTTTACTTATTCTTCACATCACTTCACAAGGGATACCTAATTACCTACGATACGCGCTACCGAAGAGATATAATGGATTCCGTACTGTATGGCATGGCATAAAGTAGTCAATTTCCTCATACAAATTATAGTCTAAGGAAAATATTTTTCCATAATAAATAGTGTTACGAGATGGGGTCTTGGATATTCAGTTAAAACGCCGATTATTCACTTTGCACTTTATTGCACAAAATTACAATACACACGACACAACTGTTCGCACAAACACTTCACACTGGCACTGATATTCACACAAACTAGTCACTTCACAATCACTGGCACCGCACGTGAACACAAGATGTTTTTGCTTCGACGGTAAACGAAAAATTGATCTCCAAGGGTCGGCCGGCGTATTTATATCCGTAATTTTCTACAGTCTCGAACCTACGAGATAATTTGCAATATTACTCGATCTAATAAACGCTATTGTGTTAACAAGTAAACAACTTGAAAGTTCGAGACTTCCCTATTGTTCTCAAATACGTAAACACCCAAACAAAAAACTAAACAATAGACGGCAGACAAAGACTGACCCCGCTCGAGTTATAAAACTATAAATCTCGCACTTGGGTGTAAACAACTTGCCGTAATTACCACGCGGTCTAATGCGTTACAATAGATACATTGCTATAACCAGATAGAACTGCATAATATCCTATTACCTATCACTTAAATGAATTGTGACATGTGTCAGCTTCCAGCACTAATTAAGGCGTGACAGATCATCTAACCACCAAATTATCACAACGGTTCCCATTACAAAGCTAACACTGCTATTGGAACGTCTATCTGTAAGTATTCCAAAGATGTCGCGAACAAAAACAAACAACAGAGTAACTACTGCAATTTTTAACAGATGCCACTATTCCCGAGTATGGAAAGTTGTATCTTCTGCGCTCTCCCATTTATATCAAGTTAGAGCAGTTTCAGATAAGCGGTCGTTTCGGCATACGCGCTTACACGCGCGCTACATTCCGTGCTTCAAAAAGTCACGTAAACGGGCATACTTTAGCGTGTTTGCTTGAACCGGTAGTGGTGTCGTGTCAGTATCTACATACATTCTGACTCTCGCGCTTTTATGAACTTAGGAGCGCGTACGAGTTCGAGTTAAGCGTATGCCAAAAAGCGCGCCTATATGCGCCTACATGCGCTTCCAAAACCGAGCTTATACACGCGTATAAAACGTTAGTCTGAAACTGTCCTTAGATATGACGGAAGGGTCGTGGCACCGGTGCGCCGTCCAAATTATAGCTCGTTTATCCTGATGATGGTGCCACTTACCCTCTCAGCGGGGTGCTTTTTTAAAATGATACTTCCTATTTATTTGACGCACTACAATGTGCCCGGATGTTTTAAGGAAATGTGGTAGCTCATAAACAGTACCAACCATACATGGTATTGAATTTTGGGTTATTTTATTTTTAGATGCTTTAGAAAATACTTGTTGTTTACTTGTGAAATATATTTTTTTTCTTTACCTATGAGTATCTATGATATCACATAGGTACTAAATTCTAGCGAAATTGCTCGTGGATTTAAAATACTAACTTTTGTTTTCAAAATGTTGTTTTATGCACACTTCGTTTTTCACCAGCACCAATTAGAAGTCCGCCCTGGACTAGATGAAAAACATTCCGCGAACGAGGCGCCGAAAAGTTGGAAACTAGCTCATTGAACAGCCAGAATGGTCCATCAGCGATGACTCGCCCCGCAGAAAACTTCTAGTTTTGCGATCCGCACGAAAAAGCGAGAACTTGAAGCAAGTTGCAACAAAGCCAGCTCGAAAGTTAGGCCTGTTACTGGCGCCCATCTAGTCACCGAGCTGTGTCTGTAGAGTTTTTAATTTCGTTCCGCAGCCACTCGCAGCAAACCTCGTTACAAGTTTAAATTGGCATTTCTCGGAGTAATGCTTAGACGCCACTGGTAACTTCCCTCCGGTGTGGTGTCTCCATCGTCGACTAATTCTTATTTAAAATGTATGAGCCGGTAACAGAGTTTGGAGCGGGCCCGTCACGTAGCCGATAGAGCCATGGATGACTTGGCACACTTTCGCCTCTTTTACTTATCTTGTAAGCATGACTGATTACGAAGCTGTGATTCGACATAATTTGGCATGTCGATGCATTTCTATATAAAACGGCCTCTTTTAAGCGAAATATTGCATTTGATATTAATTTTAACTCTCTTTTACATTCTTATTTTATTTTACACTAGCTTTTGCTTGCGGCTTCGCCCGCGTGGTATTTTAATTTGTGTGCTATCCCACGGGAACATTTTATGTTTCTGGGATAAAAAGTAGCCTTTGTCACTTTCCGTCTTTCAAACTATCTCCATGCCAAAAATCAAGTCAATTTGTTGCTCCGTTGCTGCGTGAAAGAGGAACAAACCAATAAATCTACTAAAATACACTTTAGAAATTATAATATTACTAGCTTTTGCCCGCGGCTCCGCCCGCGTGAAATTTGACTTTTGTGCTATCCCGCAGGAACCTTTTATTTTTTCGGGATAAAAAGTAGCATATGTCACTTTCCGGCCCTTGAACTATATCCATGCCAAAAATCAAGTCGATCCGTTGCTCCGTCGCTGCGTGAAGGAGGAACAAAACCAATTAACTTTTCGGATTTATAATATTAGTATGATTATAGTAAAGTTTTATTTTAAAACGAACAATCGCTAACGAAATCTTTGGATACGAGAACAATACACATGCCAGTCATATACAAACTCGATTTTACAAAAGTATTTTCAGTATTCAAAATTCTAAAGAACACTCGAGTCAACCGTCTAGTTAACCTTTCAAAACTGCGGCACGTAACACTATTCCTAAACTAGAAGCAGTCAGATGCCAGTTTGGAAGTCGCGGGACGCTACAGCATGTTGCAAAACAATCCAGATGGTAAGAAAGCGTCGTGCGTGATCTGAAACTCAAAGATGTAGTTCACTCAACTCGCCTGGAACGGCTAAGAAGGTACAACCTTGATCTATCTATTACGGAGTCTAGGTTTTGCTCAGATGGAGATGTCAACGTCTGTATTACGCGATGAGATGGATGACTTATTTGTATAGGTACTGGTTGGTGTAGAGAAAATTTTATCAGATAATGGCAATTACTCAACTCGTCTTGTAAGTTATTATTTAGTCATACCAAAGCAACTATACAATTGAATTTGAGAAGACAAATTTTGTAATTTGTATTGGGGCTACACAAACCATTAAGATAACTCATGGAAGCATAGATTTGTAAAATTTGAGATTCGACTATACTACGCCACCATACCAGATACCTACAGAAAACTCTAATTTTCAAATTTTAAAAAAAAATCAAAGTTGTTCTTATCATTTAACATTTTTATACACTACACTACGGAATTATTAATATCTCGTGGTTTTAGTGCGAGATTAGTCCCTTAGTAAATAAGAATAACCTTATTTACTTTTAGTACTAGCCGTAACCTTGCCTATAAAAAAAATAGTTCATGTGAATCCACGAACCCGCAGCTAAAGTAGATAGCATGATAAATATGAACCAATAATTTTCCAAATTTAAGTCTACGTTCAACAGTGTACTATTAAAAGCCTTTGTACAATTAATAACCCTAGTAAAAGTACTTCACCGAGTACTATATGCCGCGCTGTAGTAGGTAGGCCCCACTAGGTTACAACTCTCTCATTAAAAATTATCGCCACGATAATTACTTTTAAGCACATTCAAGTAGTTCCAAAAGTAATTGAGTATGTTCTTAATTGGTCTAGCCAAAGCTTAATAGTTAAAATAGTGCATAATTTGCTAACAGCTCCGTCCGAGTAGTGGGAGAATTAACGAGGGCAGCTCCTTTAATTATAGCAATTCATTAGCTCTGAGATGTGTTAAATGGAGAAAAGAACAAGTTTTCGATGTGGATTAATTGTTTAACAGACAACAGAATGTCTGCGTTTGTAAGATTAAAGAGAACGAGCAATTAGAAAGAATTGAAAGAAAGTGTATTAGGGGCGTTGTAAATAATTTTAGTTTAAATTACATCTTGTAATTGTGCCTAAGAGCTTGTCTAAGTTTTTTTATTGATTGATTTAGTGCCATTTTGATTCAGTATGCATTTATTTTTGAGTATGAGAAAGTCATTTGAATTTATGCATCAGTTATATTTAATTTTGATTCAATTTACGACCATTAACATAGTCAATTTATTTTAATAAGTACCTATCGTTAGAAGTTCATTTTAGAAGATAAATGTTACTAAGTGAATAAAGATAAAAAAAAATCATATTTATCTTTTTTTTTTGCGTCGTTTTTAACTATTTTTTATGTTATTCAATAGTAAATTTATAGATGTTCAAATTTATATAATACAAGATTATTTTTTGCAAAACATAGCATGACCAACTTCACCCGTGTACAGAATTCGCGAATATTTCGCACAAGTCGATGTAAAATTTTTCACATTATTGTTAATTTATCAAAAATGGCTCAGCCAATTTCAATAAAATGGGACCAATTTCGAAGTATACTCTTTCCAATAAAAAAAATATCGAAATCGGACTACTATAAAAAAGTTATGCGTAAAAGGTTACACATAAAAAAAATAAAATAAAAAATATACGAGTTGAATTGTATACCTCCTCTGGTGGTTCGTCGGTCAAAAAGGGTCCTTTTCATAGGAAAATACCTAAACTAAACCCTAACTGTTACGACAAATATTTCCTGAGCACTAAGTACTAAAAGTCTAAGCTTATAAATTAATCTTAACTACTTCAACTCCCAAAACCGAAGAAGCACTTCAACGAGCGTCTTGTTAACAAAGAACTCTTCCAAAAGTAAATCAACCCATCCCAGAAGTTACGGCCATTATCAAATTCAAATTAAAACCTCTTTTCCACCGGCCAACTTTGATAGACTACAAAAACCTTAATTTCATGGCTCATGAAGATCCCCAGCACATTTCGTGGGCCGCAACATCAATTTTGATCGTCCAAAAAGGACATATTTATGTACGTCGAGTGGGTTTTCGCAATTCTAAGATGGCCATCGTACGTGTTTAGACTGCGAGCGTGCTGCCATCTGTAAACCCCGTGTAACGGTTTTAGATCATCCTGTATAAAGTCCATGTCCGTGCCAGCATTGAAAATAAGTTGCTTGGTGTCGGAATGAATTATTATAGAGCGGTGCATACGGTATTTGGCATACCTTTGCACGAAAGGCCTGCTAGGTCGTAAATGGAACTTTACCGAAGGGGCCGCGATATGCTTCGATGTTTAATTTCAGTGTACGTTTAAAACATTTTTTTTACATTGATTTATTTCAATATGATAGAATAAGCTAATATGATGTATTTATTGAGTAAGTTTTCGCAAATCTAAGATGATCATCATAATCATGTTTTAGACTGTGCGCGAGTATTATTTATTGAGATCTGTAAACTATGTGTAACGGTTTTATATCGGCTTAGCGGGAAATTAATTTTATGATGGAGCGGTACATAGTGCAAATGGTGTTTAAGCGTACCTTTGTAAATGACCTGCTAGGTCGTGCTTGAAAGTCTTGCGAATTTGCGGCTACTCTACCTCTTAGTTTTAATATTGCTTTGTTTACTTTAAGTCACAGTTAAAAAAAACTTAAGTAATATATGCGTACAAATATTAGGTATATATCTGAATGAGTGTTCGTTGGTTTGCTTGTTTCACGCTGCAACAGAGGGAAGAATCAATTTGCTGAGAGTGTTATATTTAGTTCCGTAAAATAGAGGCACAAAAACTAAAATATCAATCGGATGAAACCCCGAGCAAAAGCTAGTTTACGTATAGATACGCCAAAAACGAGTAAGTACTTCTAAACGGCTAGGTACTGCAAGACAAAACAACATATTTTAACTAATAATAGAAGTAATATCTACATAGTCAACAATATAAGTGACATAGATCTAAAAATATTATCTCTATCCTACAAAACTAATGGAGTGCACAGACTAGAAAATTCACTTTTTCTCGGTACCCTTAAACTAGAACTCAAGTCTTCTGGAAAAACTCATTTTATGCTTCAAAGGGAAATTTTACCCAACATATCACATTATAATACATTATTTTACTATGAATGTGACAGCAGTAAAGTTGTTTTAAAACCTCTTTAAAACCTTTTTAACATAAATGACGCTTCATGTATTGCATTGTTTTGGGTCCTTTAATTGAATAATGAATTTATTTTTACTAGGGCAAGTGCTTTTATTAACTACCACTAAATACAAGACTTACAAAAATTATAATTTTTCATTTATTTATGCCCATATCTAAACCAATCGTTTATTGTAATAAACCTTAAAAAACAACAAAACCTGTATCTAAAACAATTACTTTTTATAGGGTATAGGACTATAGGTATATTTACATTATAAATAAAAAACTGCTTTGAGGTCGCTGTCCGCGGGCAAAGTACCTAATAGTAGACTTACATAATCTAAAACTACAAGCACAAAACACATAACAAGCAATCGGATCAATCACAGACCCTTAAAGGTCCTAAAGATAATCCAAATGCTTAATACCCAAATGTCATACGCAGGGCTTTTGCCACCGCCAATATCGCAGCCGTACTCGAACCGAGTGGGCTCGCATGTGATGATGGCAAAAGGCCTAACTGTATGACTCTGGTCCCATGGAAGTGTGGACGGCCCTTAGTATGGGACGCGACTTGCGTCGATACTTTGGCGTCGTCACATCTTTCTGAGACTCAGAGTAGGGCTAGAGCGGCGGCTAATTCGGCGTAGCAACACCAACGGCGCAAATATGCTAACCTCGGTAGTGGTTATACAGGGTTATTTCTAATCAATTAGCATCTCCTTAGGGGCTTATTCTGTGCATCAAAACTAATAACTTATGTTCTGCGACTTTTGTAAAAACTCAGAAAAAAAATGTTGTTCCATAGAAAAATATCGATCACCCGCGACAAAATGTATGGAACAGCTGATTTGTGCCGTTTGGAGTTGAGACATTGAGTCTGTGGGGGCTGGGAGCTTTTTGTTTTCAAAAGTCTTTCTGAGCGTTTGGTGGAAGCGACGCGTGACCAAAATGCTGGTGTTTATTTGGCTCAACGTATAAGCATTGCCATTCAGCGTGACAATGCTGCCAGCGTGTTGGCCACGCTGCCAACTGGCAGTGGACTTGAGCATGAATTTATTTAGCTTCTAATCTTATATTAATGTAAAAGCTACTTATCTTCTCTACCGCAAAATACTGCCCGCACGCTATAGATTAACGCGCGCGGCTCGGCTGACGATTCGCGATGCTACACAACCAATGTACACATTTACACAACTAACATACTAATACAACCATCGAAATGGCATTTTTGGGTAGTACACTACACCCAAACTAGATATTTAATTTCATTATTCTCACTTCTGTCTTGCTAGCAATAGAACCTGGGACCCTCAGTTTGAAGGAATAGAACCTCAGTTTGAAAGTAGACGCACTACCAAACCAAACTAAGTCAAGGCCGACTCTCTATCGGTAAATGTGAAATAACATGCCTAAGTAATTTTACGTAACATTTTGATTTTTAGATGAAAAATGACGTTCTACAATATCAGAAAATACATTACTTTCGCAAAAATCTCAAACAAATCTTTACTTTGGAAACATGACTATTTGAATCACCTTGCAGGAGAGTCAAACAAAAAGCCCAAAATCAGAAAAATCCCTTCGTCAAATAAAATCAGTGATATTCACAAGTAACGTTTGACTTACTCTAATTCTATTTCTACTTCCGCGAATTTTAACATCACAGAACCATTGTAAAAAAAATGAATAAATTATTCTGAATGCCATTAACATATTAAAAGCAGTTCCCCTGAATTAATTAAGAATTTGTATGCAAAGGAACAAGAATTTTTCCTCAATTATCCCCATAAAGTGTCGCTCTTTTAAGACGTGTTTATTACTCGACGATTATAATATTATTACATTTTCTTCTCGTGATAAATATGAAGGTACCTTTTGTTATGAACTTTTCTTGTTACGAATAAGGAGCCATTTTAAATATGTATTACGTTTTCTTTAGGTACTTTGCGTTTTCAGTGAAATAATAAAGGTTTTTATTTTTCGATTTTTTCATTAAATTAAAAAAAAATATTTTTGTTTCATAGTAATAATTTTGTGACCGTGAGACATTTGTAGAGTAAACATTATTCAATCATGACTCTATCGTTCACATGGGGATAATTTTGCTACCGATAGTTATTTATAGAGCAAGCATGATAACCATCATCATCCTGTATTCAATTAGATGACAGAGATGCAAACATTTCAATTTTAATATACTTTTCGTTGTAGAATTAAATTTCACACCTGAAAACCTTTTATTCTGATAGCCCTTGTTGATGATCATATCAACAAGTTCGTGTCATCATCTCTCGAGGATCATCACGCAGCATTGTTGCAGATTCATTAACAATAGTAAAAAATTAAGTAAGTAAATTTATAAGCCGCCTTAAGGCCTCTGACACGGCTTTACGGTTATCAACCGGGGTCTACAGTTTAACGTGTTAACCAATCATCATTTTAAAACTAGTATCAATCTATCAAAGTTTGCTTTATTCCTTAGACATACAAAAGCGCTGGGAATCTTCGATTGACACAGTATTATAGAATAACATATTTACTAGGTACATATCCTAACAAAAAAAAAGATGAAAAGTTTAAACATGATAGTTTGAATTAAAATATTGCAATAGGATCTCCAAAAAATATGGTAAAATACCACGTTAAACCAATAAGAGATAAGGACGCAGATATTACTGATATTCCATTATTTTTTGTATCTGTAATGTAAACAATTTGTATCAAATAAAGCGCCCTTTCCACGGGCAAAGTACCGCGGGAATCCTTTGAGGTATCGGGAATGAGAGGAGCGTGACTGGAGATAACTCCATCCCGAATGGAAAACATTAGCCCCTTGTGGAATTTATATACATAACTTACCCTATTTGTACGAACATCAATGACGATGAGTTTTGATATTACATAGAAATACTAAACTTATTTGTAATTTTTTATGTGTAGAATTAATAGTATTTTCTGAGAAGTAACTCTGTCTGCCACCCGTAGGGACGTCATTTGGTTTTATAATTATTTTTCCATGTGCATTATTGTTGATTTATCATAAACCGCTCAAACGATTTCGTTAAAATTTAGATTAGACTATCTTGAAAGTGTATATTCCTTTGAACTAAAAAAAAACACTTTTTGAATCGGTTTATAATTGGCGAAAATATCAACGAACATGCATGAAAGTTTCGAAATATGTACTTAATTTACAATACAAAAAATCTGGGTGTACGGCAGTACGCCTTTCTTTCTCCTCTATTTTCTCGAAGTCTTTTAGGTGATTTTCATATGTTTTACAATATGATAGAGACGCAAGGTATTTCTTACCGGCTAGGAAAAGAGACGAAAACCAAATCGGAAAAAAATTATGATTGACATACTTAATGATGATGAGCAATCGTGTCTCTTAACTTTGAACGAGTAAACATAACAGAAAAAAACTAGATAAATTTAGTATGTTGACGTTAACCTCCAGTATCTACTCGCATGCTCGAATACTAATCCTCTAAATAAATACTTTCTCTATATTTTTCTTTTCAGTAAACGAGCAACTTGTTCATATCATCACACGTTTGTTAAGAAGGTCTGTAGTGGGACATTTTGTCGCCTATAGACGAGTGGTCCAGTAAAGTGAAACTTACTAAGTCTCCAGAGCTAAAAGTATTCAAATATCAAAGTTCAAGTCTAGAACTTCTGTCGCCTTATTTTCAAGACCTCTGGGAGAAGAATTTGTGCAGTAAAACATAACGTTCTCCCGTTTACTTAGGGACGCTGAACTATATTTTGAGCTGTCAGAATGCACTTAGGTGGGTTCTCGGCTAGTAGACAAAACCTGTACTTGATAGAGATGGATGGAGGTGGAAATTGGCCGGATGAAAGGTAAGTTTTATGTTGTATACATACAATATTTTTAAAATGACTTTTACTAGATTGTATGAACTTAGTAAGATACGCTCTTATATTACTAGGTGTAAGGTGGTGGTTATATGATTATTAGAAAGGAAATTTAACTTATTTACGTAGGTAGCAGACAGACAGACAGACAGACAAAACTCTTTATTTATAACCACAATATAAAAAATAAACACTATTTACACATATACGACAAAAAATATGATTATAAACTGGCGGCCTTATCACCCACGGCGATTTCTTCCAGGAAACCTTGCACGAATATGAACCGACAAAAATAAGAAATAGTGGCCTTAAATACATATCAACAAAGAAAACACCTATAAATAATAAACTAAATATACTTAATTCAATCCAAGTTTTAAATATACTTATAACATATATACGATATAATATATAAATATAATTATACATATACTTACATATATACATACCTACATACGTTATAAAATACTTAAGCAAACGATAAACGTACAAAATTTAATCATCATCATCTTTATCATCATCGCTAGCCTGTAATCGCTCACTGCTGAGCATACTAGACGTTGCCACTAAACGTTGAACAGAAATCGTTTATTGCAACACTACGAGTATGTACAAAGATGTTATGATAAATATTAGTTCCAATAGTGGACCCATTACGGGCGTGCAATATTAAAAAAATGTAACTTGGCTAGAAATTACATTACATTACACAAGCTTACCTACGTGAAATGTATTAACTTAGAAAATAATCAAATTAACTAACTATACTATATAAAAATACATTTAAAATAATAAAGAATAGTATAATAGTAAAACAAATAGTTCATTCAATTTTAGCTTACGTAATAATGCTTAGGAGCAGATTGATGTAAAATGAAGTAACTTTATAAGCATTTAATTATGCTGTAATAACTTTTATAACTTAACTGCCTGCTCAACTACATCGTTATATTTAGCGATTTGATTTGAAACTTTATGAATTAAAAAATAAGATTGTATTTTCCTAATCACAGCAGCCACCACCAACCCGCACTGGGCCAGCGTGGTGGATTGACCCAATCACCCTTCGTGGGTAGGCTTACGTGTTGCAGTGGCCTAATAAAAGGATGATTGAGTAATCACAGCAGAACCACCTAGATTATCATCATCGTGGACGTCCCCTGCTGAAGTTGAAGTTTGAAGTTCTCGCTCGAATATTATGCAGTGCCCGACAGGGTCCATACTGAACTTTGTACTTTAACTTTGTTATTAACATCCTGTACTGTATGGAAGCATGAATAAATGAAATGAAAGCTGTAGGACGTCTATGAATTTTCAATAAGACGCAGCTAGAACCCAGTGCTTTCTAGCGGTCTTCCTTATTTCGGTCCACCTAGTCAGAGGACGTCCTACGCTGCACTCAACCTTCATTCAAATACTTTACAGACCCATTGGCTGTCAATTCTTCGAAATATACAATACAATACAATACAAAAACACTTTATTGACACCACAAGTAGTAAACATAACAGAAAAAGAAATAACGACAGAAGAATGGTACAAAAGGCGGTCTTATCGCTAAAAGCGATTTCTTCCAGACAACCTCTACTGTGTGGAAACATGTGATTGACGTGGACGGTGGTGTAAACATAAATGAATAAAGTAAAGGTATAAATATCCAAAAACAATAAATATGTATGAAATATGTGTCTTGTCCACTGCCATCTCAACTTGTTCATCGGCTGGGTTGTGTCGGTAACTTTAGTTTTTATGTGTCACGTAATTTAAATTCAAACTTGCAAATAGACTTTGAGTATATCTTTAGTTCATTGAGCAACTTTAAGACTCTATATAATGCCCATAATGAAGCACCACACGTTGAACTTATTATAACAACCTTCTTTTTGCGTAGTGTTTTTTATTAGTGTAAAAAGAAAAAACTAACAAGTGTCCGGAATCGTTCTCATCTCTATCTCTAGATATGAGTAGCACATTTACCTGTCACATAATATTCTTAGCTTGCTAACTTTGTCTGTGCAAAAATAGAAATGAATTACATCAGGGCGCTTTTATGTCTGGGGTTTCTTAGGAAAGCAGCTACCCTTACTAGAATTACCACTAAGACCTAGTGGCTCATTGTCGTAACTTTTAGGTACTTATATTTGATTGTGGAAAGTAGCGTGGTAAACTTACCGTACCTATGCCTTAAAAATTACAAGTGATGTAAGTAAAACCACTTTTATATTCTAATAATAACGTAACTCTCCTTAAAATTACCTTTATTATACAATGTTTTCATTTGAAATATAGCTACTTATTATGGGGAATATATTTAGGGTTAGAGTTCCTGAGTCAATATATGTCGTCTGCATTTTAGTGTTTTTTTGTTTGGTCTTATTTTAGAGATCATATTTCAGAGGCATCTCATTTCAATTTAATTGAAGCAGCCGACTTCAATTAAATTAAAAGTAATTTAAAAAAACAATAATGTGATATTTACTACATCAATGATCTGAGCAAACTTTTCGAATTTAAGACATTGTTGAAATCAGTTATGCAATTTTGGGCAAAACAAAAAAACAAATTAAATTGAACAAAAATTGTAATGAAAGTAGTCTTTCTGACCTTGTCATAATATTGACTTTGTCAAATTTTCACGTAAACATCAAACCCATTTAATGTTCACAAAGAAACGGCAACACTTTAATAGCCCACCAGCCCCGCTGTAATAATGTCACAGTGCGAAATTTTCCCATTATCGGAACATTTGCACGGCGCTGGCAACATTTGGTACGTTACATAGTTCAGTTTATCGCCTTTCGTCATGCGAGACCTAAGTGGCTACAGAATAAGAATAACAGTTGGATTTTTAGTAAACTTCTAAAAAATACGCTAAAAAATATTATTTTTACTGAAACAACTATGGAAACTTAAATTGAGTAGTGGATATTATAATAATAGATCAATTGACACCTCATTCATCAAAATCAAAAAGGCAGTTGATTGCAATGGTGGTATATAGTTAAATACACATTAATATTTGATGATAAACGTAGGAGCTTTGTTTAGTCAAAGTGCTACGATCGTAGCAGAATAAAGCTACAGGTACTACGATTCGTAGCACAATTGTGCTACAGTTGCTACGAAAACTATCAAAAAGAGCTGTAGATTCAACGGTATTATAGAATATCGACAAGCTATAACGAGGTCAAATTTATAGTAAAATTGAGAAAAATTCAATATGTATGAACACCGTAGCAACAAACTTTTTGTACTGTACTGTACCAGCCTTTTTTTAATAGTCCACTGCAGGACGTAGGCCTACCCACGAAGGGTGTTTGGGCCATATCCACCACGCTGGCCCAGTGCGGGTTGGTAGATTCACATACGCCATCAAATTTCTTCTACGGACGTAGGTATGCAGGTTGCCTCACGATGTTTTCCTTCACCGAAAAGCCAGTGGTGTGAAATTCCGTACATAAATTCCAAAGAACTCATTGGTACGGGACCGGGGATTTGAACCCACGACCTCACGATTGTAAGGCGGGTGTCACTACCTCTAGACCACCACGGCTCTAAACAAACTTTTAAATTTTTGAAATAATCTTTAAATGTAGTAAAGACAGTAAAATATAACAGGTACCTGAGTATGAGATAGTCATAGTCATAGTCATAGTCATTTATTGATAACACCACTGTTACAAGTCAAAATTTTAATACCATTAGCAATAATCTATTTCAATACATACAAAACAACAAAACACTTCATATACATCGTATATGAAATTAATGATTAGAATTATAATGTCAATGAGTATAGATTGAATGTCACAATAAATAATAAATAATAATAAATCATAATTATTATATCAAATAACAAATTAATCAAAACAAACTAACATTATATCAAATTCAAATTAATCAATTAAACATGTTATTAAATATTACAATAATGAGTGAATGTATAATAGTTAAGTTGCGTAATTTTTTCTCAATTATCTCCTTCCATTAAAATTTCTGGTAACTTCAAAAAGTCATTAAAATCATAAAATCGCTCCTTCAAAAGCCAACTTCTAAGTTTACTCCTGAAGGACGCAGCAGAAGTTGCATCCCGCACGTTACTGGGAATTCGGTTGTAGGTCGCCGGGCCCGATATATAGACCGATTTTTCCGACCTCACGAGCTTATGGAACGGTGTGACCAATTGGTTCCGCCTTTTGTCACTACGCAGGTTGCGTGTTGCGTTGACACCCCTCTTTTTGAAGCAGGACAAGTGGTTTCGGGTAAACAAGGCCAGCTGATAAATTACTTCACATGGAAGTGGGAGTATACGAAGCTCTTCGAACAGCTTTACACATGAGACGTCGTCAGCCACTCCAAAAATAGCGCGCAGTGCTCTCTTTTGCATGACAAACGCTCTGTTCACATCGGCGGCACGGCCCCACAGCTCCAGCCCGTACGTTATGTTACTGTGGACAGTCGCACAGTAGCAGGAACGTACGACGTCGCGGGTAGCGGTGCTTGCGAGCCGCCGTAGAGCGAAGCAAGAGCGGCTCAGCTTATTGCAGACGTCGTCAATGTGCATCTCCCACGTAAGTGCGCTATCGATGTTGAAGCCCAACAGTTTAGTATTTTGGACTTGCTGAAGCGCGCTATCGCCAATAACTACAGAGTAGTTACGTGCAGTTTTTCCGTTAAGGTTAAATGTGATAAAGCACGTCTTCTCTTTATTTAACGCCAAACCGTTTGATTTGAACCACTCGTCCAGTCTCAGAACGGCAGAGTTTATTTCGGACTGCAACAGATTACTTGACGGCGCCGTGACTATTGCAGCCACATCGTCGGCGTACATATAAATCTCCGCATTGCTGATGGCGTCTGGTAAGTCGTTTAACAGAAGGCTGAACAATGAGTTCGAAAAGCAGGAGCCCTGCGGTACGCCCATCATATTCTCCAGCTCATCAGACACAACGCACCCCCCATCTCCTACCACTACCTGGGTTCTCCCTGACGAAAAAGAGGCGACCAGAGAACCTGCAAGGCCGCGTATCCCGTGGAACTCTAACTTATCTGTGATAAGGCGGTGGTCCGCAGTGTCAAATGCGCGCGAGAGATCACAGCATACTAACGCTACCTGCAACCCTGCCTCACGAGCGCTTAAAACCTTCCACACTACCTCTCGCACCAAATCCGTAGTAGAGCGGCCGGCACGATATGCATACTGCCTATCAGATAAGATATTGCGATCCACTGCGAAATTAATATCCTTCTATTTAGGCCTACCTCAAACACCTTACTAATTGCAGGTACTAACGATATTGGACGATATGACTTAAGGTCCGTTTTTTTACCTTTTCCTTTGTAGAGAGGGCTTATTTTAACTCTTTTCAGTCCTGACGGGTACACACCTTGGCGCAAACACAAGTTAAATAGTTGAGTTAGAACATGTGCTAAAGGGGCGATGGCTGACCTTATAAGATCGGCCGACAGCCCATAGATATCAGTACTCTTTTTAGGAGCAATGCGCTTTGTAGCTATTGTGACTATTTCTGTGGGTGTGAAAGGCTGCATTCTTAGTGACACATCGCTGGCGGATGCCTGATCACCCAACGCAGCTAGAGCGCAAGTATTGTTTGCTGCAGGAGCACCACACCTACTGGCTGCCGTTACGAACTCGTGGTTCAGCGAATCGACCAGTTGTTTTTTACTGCCAAAAGGCTGTCCATCATTACCGCAAACTAGATCCGTGAAATCAACTCTAGAAGCGGTTCCGCGGTTCAACTCCGAGTTGATAACGCGCCACATAGACCGTGGGTTGTTCCGTATGACGTTCGAGTAATAGCTGACGCGCTTTTTCTTTAATAAGTTTTGGTATTTTACCGACAGCTCATCGTATTTGATATTCAACGGCTCATTTTCCGGGAAGATATTCTTTAAAGCTGCGGCATCATTAAGTAAGTGCCTAAAGTTATGCACCTCAGAATCAACCCAGTGCTTACTGGCTAGGACGGGTCGGTTCTTTTGCGGAAAGCATATGTCCCATTTATTGGTTATTATAGCTAAAAGTGAGGCTGCTAAGGACTCACAATTTGAATCAGACTTTTCCATAACATTTACCCAGTCAATAGATTCGAGAGCGCGACTAAAAAGAGCTTTATTTGCCTCAGCAAAAACAGCGGGCCGTTTGATGAGGCGCAGCAGGCGGGACACACTCCTCGACAACTAAACGCTGTGCATTATGGTCACTAAGCGGGTGTGTCACGATACCAACGACAGAGCAGGCACGCTTCTCCGAAAAATTCGTATAAACGTGATCCAATAGCGTACCAGTACCACTGTTACCGTCCACACGCGTTGGGCGGTCAACCAGCTGGACAAAATTGTAGCTAGAGAGAATGTCAACGAGTTTTTTTTGAGCATTCGAACTAACTAGCCAGTTGACATTTGCATCTCCCATTATCACGCAGTCCAACCCCTCGTCGGATACTTTACATAAAAGGCGTTCAAATAGCTTAAGGTAGTCTGAGTGG
Source organism: Hypomecis punctinalis (assembly GCA_949316475.1). Classification (NCBI taxonomy): domain Eukaryota; kingdom Metazoa; phylum Arthropoda; class Insecta; order Lepidoptera; family Geometridae; genus Hypomecis; species Hypomecis punctinalis. Next base: position 24,448,956 of record OX438804.1, read on the forward strand.
CTCGTGAGGTTGGAGTGATACAGTCCAACGATCAAAATATTTTCGTCTATTATGTGCACGGCGCACACGTCTATAGTTGCTCCCGTGTAAAATCGCAAATATCTTGCCTATTGACAACCTTCATGCCCGCCCGCACGAAAATGCAACTCCCCCCGTGCGCGATCGATTCCCTACAACTAAACGACAATAAATCGTAATTATATAGCGAGACTGATAATAATTGGTGTTTCCGTAGCCAGTGCTCGGTAATAATTAAAACATCGCAGGAAAGTTCCTTTGTCAGTAGCACCTCAATCTGTTTAGTCTTGTTGGCGATGCATCTAATATTTTGGTGACATACAGACAGTTGTTTCCTAACGGGTTGACGGTTAGATCGCAGCGAGCGGGGCGCCGCGGGTGGCGGGCGGCATGGCGCCAGTGGCGCTGGTACGACCTCGCGAGTCTCGCCGGGGCGCGCCTCCAGCGCGCCCGCCGTTCCCGCGAAACCACTCGCTAATTTGTGTACACTTAGGCCAGTTCTCTGCAGACATGAAGAAATCGAAATGTGTTTCTGGGACTGAAATGGCAAAAGATGAGTAATGTTCGTGCGTTAACCTCAACTTCTCGGCGCGATAGCTATCACAGTCATTCTTCCTCTTCATATAAGACACGATAGTGTCAGATGTTGTGTCAGGTGCAAAGAAGCAAGCGTGTATCTTTCTTACACGCCCTACAGTTTTCAATTCGTTATCGGCCGTCCCACTACCCTTAACAATGTTTCTTCTGGGAAGATCGGACTTCTTGGTTCTACGATTACGAACTGTTACCCATTCGCCGTCATCGGTGCCATTTGGAGTGGAGCGCGTAATCTGGTCATACGTGTTGCTAGACGAAACGGCTGGCGGCACTGCTGGCGGCTGACTGGCGCGCAGCTGGCAGTCGGAGATGCGTGCGGGTGTAGCAGATGGTGGTGGGGGCAGTGTAGAATTAGCTGAGCTCGGAAGTGTGGGTTTAGTTACTGTAGGACGCTTTTTAGGTACTGCGCGTGTACGTTCCGATGGTGCTGAAGCAGCTGTGGTTGATATACGCGGCTCACATGTTTTGCACGAGTCGAGTATCTTAGACATCTTATCGTCATATGCCGCAATCTTCCTCTCTAGGCTTGAAATTAGTGAAACAGAGTGACTTAATTTCCTATCATAGTCGGCTATCATGGAAACGGAGATTTTTAATTCCGTTTCGTAGGAGGCGATTAGAGAATTTGAATTAGACAACTGTTCGTGCATCTTCATCATGTCCTTGCGCAGCTCACGGACTACTTGAGCCATGTCGTGGTCGTCGTCAGAAGAGTGTAGGTCACCCGCGGTATTCCGCAGTCCTTTCGAACGCACTGTTACATTAGCGTCGCGGATCCTTTTAGTGACGCCTACGGGGGTAAGGCTGTTATCACCCCCTTTCTTGTTCGCACAACGACATTCAGGGCAAATCCATGACTTGCAAAGACCCTGATCCAACTCTTTCATTCCGGTGCACAGGAGATGGTAATTCTTATTACAACCACGCACTGTGCAGTGCAAAACGTCGTCTTCAGCCTGTAGGACATCATGACAAGCTGCGCAATTCATATTGATGCTGAAAAACTATCTATCCCGGTCGAGCGGTCTCAGTGGTGCTGTGCGCAAGTTTTTAGTACGTACAAACAGAAACCAAAAAGTAAACAAATACGCACAGCTGATAACTGCAACAGGTTTGCCAGCATGCGATGACTCATGTAGATAGGTAAGTCCGGTCCGGGCGCAGGCTCGGGGATAGTCGGCGCGGGCGGCGGGCGGCGTGAGCCAGCGGGCGCGGGGCGCGCGGGCGGCGGCTGGTCAGCTGTGTGCGAGCTGCGGCGTGTCGATGACTCACCGACACAGCGCAGCGAACGTCGCGATCGCAGAGGACATTTCAAAAATGTCACAGCCGTTAGTAAAAATTTTGAATTTATTTTGCCAATATCAACACAGTCACTTATTCAATAGGTTCTGAATAACCGGAAAAATACTTCTGAATACGTCGGCTAACAATTTATGTCCTGTAAACCACTTAGTATTGACTTTACACTCATTAACTATTTAAAAGGTTGCGGAGCAAGTAGTACGTGCTGCCACCTATACGAGCGCTCGAGCGGTACTGATTCAGTGATTTAGATTATATATCTAGGCCTATTATATTACAATTATAAATCAAGGTTCATCAGTCGAATAACAATACAGTAGGTAATTTAGTACTAACTACCCGAACACAATGTATAATTTAACAGTCCGGTAGCCGCAGCAACGCAGAGGCTCACTAATGGCTAATGTCCTACAGTACCGGTTCAGTGCCTGAAATTAATTGGTGTGATGCTCATTATGAAACTACGCCAAATTGAATCCATATCTCATACATTGTATGCCCTAATGAACTCTTGCTATTGCGCTTCAAACTTCACAAGTTGGTATAGTTTGGTTCCGATCGTCACATCGTAGCTTTGAGATTAGTAAATAGCTTAAGTTTTTGTATTTGATACTATAATAATATTCAGAATCAATTTGTTTAATGTGCCTTGAAAATTTTACATGAAGAGACCGCAGGGTAAGAGTTTTTGGCGGGAACGCGGAAAATTCATGTCGCCGCAACGTATTATTTTGTTAAACTTGTGTTTTTATCAGTGATAATTAGTGAAAAATTGTGGTATTTCGTTTATTTACGTGCATGAGTGTAGGCAAGTAATAAAATGTGACTTATTATGTTGTTCCGTGTTGTTACCAAAAATCCATGGACGCCTCTAGTAAAGTCTCCACTGCTTTACTGAGGCATGACTTGGACTGTGTTTGGACTTGACTGCGACTTTATGGGACTATGACGTGACAACGACTGACTATTTTGATAAAATATTATCAAAAATTACATATTAAATTGTATACTTGAAAACGAGAAAGATCTAAAAAAAATGTATGGAACCAAACACGCAAACACGTTTTTTTAAGTAAATTATGCAAAACCTGTACTAAAGGTTCTGAAAATTTAAAACTGAATCGATACAGTATATGAGACGATGAGTTAAAAAGAAACAATTTTCAATGGGCCACAAAGTACGTAGAAATGGACTACGTAAAACAATTAAATATATGTAGAATAACAATGTACCCAGGTAATATAAATAAATGTACGCAATGCCAGCCCGCATATTTAAATACTAGTTGAAATTGTGCAAAATTATATATGTGTAAACGAGTTTGTCTATTCCACGTTTTGTGTTAACTTATGCTAGGCCGTTTTTGAACAGAGCTACTCCTTTAGTTTATTTGTCATATTAGACATATAGATATCTCTTTATTGATTTACAGTTCACATACATTACATAATACAGAGATTTAAAAAAAGAGAAAACAGATGCTTAGTCATGTGAAGCAATCGGCAGCCTTATCACGCTAAGGTGAGGTATGCTAAGTAAGACGGATCGAAAATTCGGCCAAGTGCAACTCAGACTTGCACACGAAGGGTTCCATACCGTATGGGAGCCCCTTAGACCCATTTTAGTCGTCTACCTATTGCAGTTATTAGGTAATATGGAGCAAAAAACGGCAAAAATCACTTTTGTTGTATGGGAACCTCTTTTAAATATCTATTTATTCTACAGCAACAGAAATACATCATCTGTGAAAATTTCAACTATTGGCAAGGTTTATAAGATACAGTCTGGCGATAGACAGATGGACGGACAGACAGACGGAGAACGGAGGAGTCTTAGTAACAGTATTCCGTTTTTACCCATTGAGTACAGGTTTGGTAACCTTAAAAAATATTAGGTTACCAAAACTCCCATGAAACCGCTATAAACATTACTCGCTGCAAACACTGTAGCCTGAGAAATAAGCACCAACACGGTCCTAGATCGGCAAAGTCTAGATAATTCCCCGGAACTGTTACCCCAAACCGCTCTAATGGACGGCTGCTTTCAAATGCATTTAGCAAACCAATTATGTTTGTTATTTTAAGAGCTCTTGTTCTAATAGCGGCCTCTAATTCCGTTGAGAAATTGGCAAATAAGCGGATTGCTTTTTGACCTCAGCATATTTTCGCGTGTTCTGTTTCTATACGGGGAATGCGAAAATGAATGGAATAATTAAAGAGCGCTCTCAACTCAGAAGTGGATCTGAAATCTCGATAGTTATGGTTTTGGTAAGAAAATTAATAGTTGTTGATAACGTAGTGAATTTGATAGTTCAAGTTGCAAGCAAAACGTACGGCGTTGTAACGTTCTGAAGATCACGTACTGCCACAATGCACCATAAAAGGTCTACAAATAAGGTGGGTAGACAACTTGATTGGTCAAAAACTTAATTGATGAAATACAAAAAAGAGATGAAACAGATGATTATTATTACATGTTTAATATATTCTTGGTGTTTTAACAAAGTTATTTCGAATACAAAATACCGGTATTTATTGATTGTACCTGTACCAACCTTTTTGATAGTCCACTGCAAAACGTAGGCCTACCCAGTAAGTGCGGTTTGGTAGATTGAGATACGCCATCGATTTGATCATATTGTAGGGGAGTATTTTGTCCGGCAGTGGACATCTTATGGTTTTTTATGATAGTATAATAAAAATCATTAGTAGTTCTATAAACTGTGAGTTATAGTACATTGTTCACCGAGAGGAGAAAGTGACCGATCATCGTCGAGGATGTCGTTTGAAGCCCGAGCCATAGGCGAGGGCTTTAAAACACCCGAGATCGGGAATCGCACTTTCTCTCGAGTGATACATAATGCTTTATACTACACCTACGAGGAAAATAAAAAACTAAACTGAATCCTCAAACAACACACAAATTGAAAATGGCGCCAATGGCGTCTGCAATTTTCACATGTTCTTTTTTCAAATTGTTTGACACCATCCAACACACAGCTAGTGGCCAGTGTCATTTCGCGAACTTGGAGATAAAAACTCACTGTAAAAACTTTTTGGCTTTTGATATTTAGGTTACCAGCGCATAGTCTTAAAAACTCACTGTAAAAACTTTTTGGCTTTTGATATTTAGGTTACCAGCGCATAGTCTTACCCAAAATTAAAAAAGAAAAACCACGTAAGAAATGGATTTTCATACACTTCTCTCCCGCTCAAATGCGTTTTCTCGCCGCATATTTGTTTGATATGCAATGACGTACTTTCTACCGTAAATTTGATAAAGTATCAAGGTACTTTCCGAGCAGGTGTAGTATAAAAATATTAACATAGTGCTTGTATATATGAATTTATCATTCTGGAATAGATCTGGATTAGCAAAGCAGTTAACACGCCCGTTCCTGGAAAGCCAGTCTTGTTGATAATTGCTACGCGTTGAGGTAATTGCTTGAACTTTATTACGGGTACTTCGTCAACCTACTAGGTTCAATTTCAACAAATAATGAAGTACCTATCATTACATTACATCGTTTATTTACCAAAGTTAAATAAATAAATATTTTGGGACATGTTACACACGGCCGCTGACCCTAAACTAAGCAAAGCTTGTGATATGGCTGCCAGAGACTGCTATACTACATATGCTTATTATTTTTGAATACATACTTATATAGATAGTAACTAAATAACACCCAGACACAGAGCAAACACTTATGTTCATCACATAAATATTTGCCCTACGTGGGGATCGAAACCACGCCTCTTTGATCCAGAAGTTAGGGTCACTAACCACTGAGCCACCGAGGCAGTCAAAGGCAGTTATATTTACAATAACAGTACTTTTTTAGTTTTCGGTAGCTGACCGAGCAGAACGAATAACTTTAAGTACAAAACACAATAAAAAGGTCCCATTCAATTTACCTTACTACTTAAAAGGGATTAATATTTTGCAAGAAAATATCAGTCCAAAAACTAAAATAGTTTTTTTTTTAAATAGAACCTTTTTAGAATACTTTGATGAATAATGAAATCAAAGCGAAGCGAATTAAGAGATTAATCAAAGCGAAACTATATTTATTTTATTGGTAAGTAATCTTAACTAATCTGGTAGGTAACTTTATTTTATCTCTGAAATGTTATAAAATCCATGGCAATATGTATACTAAGCACTAGTTTTTATCACTATGCTATATTTACTAACATAAAACAAATTAGCAAAACCTTATTGCAATAAAATGAATATAAATACTGGCGATAATTATATTCCCAATTTAAAAACTCACTCACTACCAATGAGAACATTTCCCAAAATGCCCTATTTCCACGCTTGATGCCATTCTCTCACTTTTTCACACACTCTCCGGCTGATTCTCAATCATTGTAAAATACAACTTTTTGGTAGGCGTTCTTAATAAAGTACTTCCAGGTTTGTCTATGGTACTTCTAACGCTAGCTGTACTAACAAGTTAATACTATGCTCGTTTTAAGACTGCCTATTCTAATTCTCATATCCCATGGGTCCTTTTGTAAATATGGCAAAACAAAATCAACAGTTAATAGTTTATTTACCCATATTTCCAGTGGTATTCACGTACAACTACGCAATCTATCATAGAGTTAGTATCCGGAGCCATTTGCAGCCAGTTTCATTATTCTCAGGTGAGGCGAGGAAGCAGAGACGACGCTGCTAAATATAATAAATAGCTTTACGCCAGATTTGACGGAGGTAAACGATGGCCCCCCTGTCAAAGTCAACAAAAGAGATCTATCATTATTGGTCCTTCGCCTGCGCCTATGTAATTTCCAACAATAGTGTCGTGTATTTTTAAAGAATATTCTAAGTTGTGGAATGATAGCGTAGAGAAAACAAATCGCCGGATTCATGTTTACATTGATTGTCTCGTTGGATCAGTGGTTGGTGACCCTGACTCCTTAACTAACAAAGCGTGGGTTCGATTCCCACTCAGGGCAAGCCTTTTGTGTGATTACCTTAGGTGTTTGATCTGTGTCTAGATGTTATTATAAGTATGTTTTTAAAATTAGTATAATCATAGTATATCAGTCTAAGCCGTGGTGGTCTAGTGGTAATGACACCCGCCTACAATCGTGAGGTTGTGGGTTCAAATCCCGGTTCCGTACCAATGAATTCCTTGCAATTTATGTACGGAATTTCACACCACGGGCTTTTCGGTGAAGGAAAACATCGTGAGGCAACCTGCATGCGTCCGTAGAAGAAATTCGATGGCGTATGTGAATCCATCAACCCGCACTAGGCCAGCGTGGTGGATATGGCCCAATCACCCTTCGTGGGTAGGCCTACGTCCTGCAGTGGACTATTAAAGAGGCTGGTACAGTACAGTACGTATCAGTCTCCAGGAGCCATACCCCAAGCTTAGCTTAGTTTGAGATCAGACACCTTATGTAAGATGTCCCATAATAATTGTTATTCATGATATTTTGAAATAAGTCCTTTGATAGAATACAACCGTTATAATTGTCGAGGCTATCACATTAATTAAAACATATTGAGACAAACACCTAACCGGCCGGGTCAATCACACAAGAAGTTGTATGCAATAAAAGCAAACTAAGCGTAGAGTATCATCATTATCACTGATGTACTGATTTAGAAATAAACTAAATACTAGGTTACTGATAATATACAAGTAATCTAGTATTTAGTTTATTTCTATTGACTCTAAGTGCTATATGCACTAGCTTAGTTCTAACTTTCCGCTGAGAACCGAGCTCATTCTAACGATGTACAATTACTCCTCTACCTACGTTTGAAAACGTTGAAACCAATCGAGTGCTAACACACAACTAACGCTTGTTCTGGAAACGACTTAAACACAGCTTTTAAGCTCAATTCCAGCTGCGGTAAGGAAATCACGAAGCCGCCGAGCGAAAATATAAACTTTAAAGTGTAAACGGAATTATCAGAAAGCAAGGAGGTTAATTTAAACATTGGCTGTGGCGCAGCTGGTGCCAATTACTGCGGCGGCTCGTTAAACACTCCCGAGCATTCTGTTCGCCTGCTCTCGGCGAAACTCGCTACTGCAAATATGCTGTTTAAACACATCAAACTCAAACAACTCTGTGGATCTTGTTTTATTCATTTTTTCTAGATTTTAAGATGAAATTGACTGTGGATTTGTAACTTTTTTTTTATGTTCTTTAATTTATTGGGGACTTTGACCAACGGTGGCATGTCAGTCCCATCGTGACCTGATCTACATTATGACATAAATACTACATTGTAGTGGATATAATGCTGCGTATAACCCCGAAAGCTGGAGGTCAAGCCTACGTCGCGTCTTATCCGAAAGAAGCAGATGCAGCGCACTCATTGGCCCCCAGCAGACCAGATTGTGTACAGTATTACCTAAAAATTGAGTCGCCGCGGCTGCGCGACGGAGCCAGGCTGGTCCCGTGGTGATCACGCACCCGCTGAGCTCCGCCGCACGGTCGACTTCGCGCTTACTAGGGCGATTGATACTTGAACATGTTGTAGGTCGCGGCTTCAGCCGAAGGTGTCGCTAAAATATGGGTGAACATACCCATATCGTAGCGATTTAAACACAAATCGAGCATCAATGAGTCCCACGGAGCTTTATTCCGCACACATTCCGTCAATAAGTGGTATACGTCTTCAACTAAGCCACAGATATCGCAATCTGGTGACTCTTCTTTATTCATTAGGAATCCGAAACTTTTTGACGGATAGTGCGCAGATCGAATTCTATGCGCTAATACAGTCATATTAGATGCTACACAAAACGTAGCTTAGTACACGAAAACATAAAAATACATCGTCGTGGAAATGTAGAGTACCGAAAATGGAATAGAGTTCTCAAATGCGTTGTTTAGGAAGCTCTAACGAGTATTTACCTGAACGTGATTTACCTTTAGGCAAGCCAAGTACTGAGCCGTGTACTGAGAGTACAAGAGCCGTGGTGGTCTAGTGGTAATGACGTCCGCCTTACAATCATGAGGTTATTGGTTTAAGTCCCGGTCCCGTACCAATGAATGCCTTGGAAATTATGTACGGTATTTTCAATTTCACACCACTGGCTTTTCGGTGAAGGAAAACATCATGAGGCAACCTACATACGTCCTTAGAAGAAATTCGAAGGCGTATGTGAACCCACCAATCCGCACTGGGCCGGCGTGGTGGATATGGCCCAATCATCCTTCTAAGGCCTACGTCCTGCAGTGGACTATTAAAAAGGCTGATACAGTACAGTAAGCCAAGTTTTATTGTTAGTTTATTCAAAAAATATTTAGGTATTTGTAGTATTGATTCCTACCCTAATAATTATGTTTATTGGTATGTTTTAAATTAAAGAGCAAACTAAGAAACAGCTGATCAAGGTGGCTATACGTATATTTTTTATTTAGATTCAATTACAAAATAACGTTACTAAACTAATATATTATTATGAACATAATTCACAAATTAAATAAGTACTCAACAAAAGAACAAAACCAAACATTGAGACGCAACTTGAAATACAAGTTCCACAATAAAACGAGCGCCGCTAAAATACCTAAAACATTTTATCAATTCCAACGAAAAAATGCTCGAAACGTAGCAACTTAGCAAACAGAGAAATTAAACAGCCCCGAGTGGAACGTACAAACATACCTAATATTAAAAACTTGCGCAAACAAAAAAGTATCTTAGTATCTTTATCAGACAGGAGCGAGAGTTCATCAAACTTCTCCCTCCTCAATTTACTCTCAGACGAGTCCAATCGAAATTCGTTCAATTTTTTAACATAATCGCCGATCGGATGGCTGATCGAGACAACGAGAAAGCCGAAGATGCGAGAGAAAAAGGAGAATTGTAATAAACGGTTTATCGAAGAAATCAGGCCCCGGAGACACGGGAATTAAGGCCCCGCTAATGAGATGTTGATTGCATCCACTGCTTCGTTTGTCGCCTATTTTGCATTTTCTTATTTAGCCTTTTTCCTTTCCTCAGTTCCCTCGCAGCAATTGTTGAAATGCAGGATGCATCTTTCAAGAGCTCCGCTCGGTGTTTTGCTGCTGTTGATTTTGAGCAGTTAATTAGATTTCGCCAAAGTATTTGCACTTATATTTTTGTTTGCGTCTGATTTTGTTTAGTTAATATTTAGACACGAAGTGATTAGACTTGACCAGTTATTATTTTTGGGTGTAGAACTCAGTTTTTTAAATAGCAAGTAAAAAAACCGGACAAGTGCGAAACAGGTTCGCACACCGAGGGTTCCGTACAAATCCAGAAAATTTCACAAAATTGGGAAGTTTGTTGCTAAAATCTCTATACTATATCATCAACAAAAAAGTTTTTATTTTTTTTAACTTTTCGCGTCATATATTAAAATTTACACATTGTAAAATAATTGAAAATCTGTTTTAGCATGTGCTAATGAAGCTCTTTTGGCACTGCACATGATACGATTTACTCACTTTGAATTTTCAACCCATATTTTGTGAATCTAGGCCCTATTTTATTGTGATTTATGTAAAAATGTACAGTTTTCAGATTTATTCCTATATGTGTACTCTGAGACAACGCTTCTCGCCAAATTTCATAGTTCTATGTCAACGGGAAGTACCCTGTAGGTTTTGATTTTTGTAAGTGTCGAAATATGCGATGTTTTACGACATAAACGGCTCTAACTTTTTTATACGGTAACTGAAAAGTTTTTCTTTTACACACTGCAAGAGATTATAGATATACGTATACAATTTAAATTTCAGCTCGATATCTTTAGGCGTTTCCGAAATAAAGAGTCTTGACATACACACAGACGGACAACAAAGTGATCCTATAAGGGTTCCGTTTTTTCCTTTTGAGGTACGGAATCCTAAAAATGGATTACATGCAGTCGGGAAATTTGATCGTTCAATTTGTCCATTGTGTAATTTGTTGTTAATAATACAATCAATCTCCAAATCACATCAATCAAGTAGATAAAATCAAATCGAAAGTATAATGTACTATCATAAATTAGTTTTTATGGCCCAACTTTGGGCATACGGGTACGTCATTCTTTTTGTTTTTTGGCTCCAATCAAATCGATTGAATTTATTTACTACACCCTATAAAACAGGGTCCTCAAGTAGACGTAAGCATATATATTAAGTTCTATATGTTAATACTCTCTTGTTGGTGCAAATATAAATGTTCTGATTCTGATTCTTAGATAATCTTCAAATCGCGTTTTAACTAAACTTAACTTGTAATCTATATATCTATACATCTTCTATACATATAAATAAAATTGAAGTATATGTTTGTAATATTAAATTAACCGTTTTTTACTACATGCATATGAATATATATATATATATATATATATATATATATACACGGTACATACACCAAAATAACATTTTTTTACAATTTCTGTCTGTTGGTTCCAACTAATCTCTGAAATGGCTGGACCGATTTTGACGGGACTTTTATTGGCAGGTAGCTGATGTAATAAGCAGTAACTTAGGCTACGTTAATCGACTGTTAGGCGGAACGAAGTTCGCCGTGTCAGCTGGTTCTTAAGTATAAGTATTATACTTAAGAATTAAACTGTGTAAATACCTACAGTAGGTATAGCCGGTATAGGTATTCCAGGTACGAAACTTCAGTCATTTCGCTTCAGTGTTTTCAAATGAGCGAATAATTTTCATTGCACGTTTCTCACATATTGAATTACGTGAGTACCTAGCCGGTTTATGTGAGTCGAATATCGTTCAAACCTGTAATATATGCCAGGCTCTGTTTCCAATAGGATTCCAGAGCCTTTTCCAAGAAAACGTCTGAATTTCGTGTTAGTGTAAGACCTAAAGCGCAAAGCCCTCAAAAAAATTTAAGCAGCGATGATATCTGTGTTACAAAAGCAAAATTAAGATGTTAATCTTTCCCTATGTATTGTACTTGGCGCATATTCCAAAGAAGTAGTAGTAGTAGTAAGATGATAAGAGGAATTACTCCTAAGAGCTTACATAAAAATTCCTATTCATTATTTCGTATTGCAATCGATAATAACCGAGATAAATCACTTTGAAGTTTGACAGCTGTCATCCGAAATGTAGATCTTGTCGAGCTCTATCACTTTTGTGAAGACAGCAGTGTTCTACAATCAATAATAACCGAGATAAATCACTTTGAAGTTTGACAGCTGTCATCCGAAATGTAGATCTTGTCAAGCGCTATCACTTTTGTGAAGACAGCAGTGTTTTACAATCGATAATAACCGAGATAAATCACTTTGAAGTTTGACAGCTGTCATCCGAAATGTAGATCTTGTCGAGCTCTATCACTTTTGTGAAAACAGCAGTGTTCTACAATCGATAATAACCGAGATAAATCACTTTGAAATTTGACAGCTGTCACTTTGACAGCTGTTACAGTGACACCTGTAATGCCGCTAGTTCTACAATTAGAACTAATGGTAGAACTTACGGGAACGACCCGACTGGATGGGGTGACGTCATTTAATTACCGAGTTCCTATGGTCTCCTTCCAGCTTCATCATCAGACCCTGGTTACCGTCTAGTACCTAAGTACTCGTCATGATAAATCAGATGAGTCCATATTCGATAGAGATATGTAGTTTCATTACTGAGTTCCTAAATCCACCTTCCAGCTCCATCATCAGACCCTGGTTACCATCTAGCACCAAAGTGCTCGTCAAGGCCAAGCTAGCGAGCCCATACTCGATGAGGTTATGTCATTTAATCACTGAGTTCCTATGGCTCCATCACCAGACCCTGACCAGAAAACCAGACAAGTCCATACTCAATGGAGCTATGTCGTTTTATTACTGAGTTTCTAAATCTACCTTCCAGCTCCATCATCAGATCCTGGTTACCATCTAGCACCAAAGTGCTTGTCAAGACAAAACAAACGCGCCGAGACTCGATGGGGTTGCGTCATTTATTTTCTGAGTTCATCAGATCAGAGCCTGACAACCATCTAAAAATAAATTGTTCACCAACACTAATCAAACGAGCTAAAACTCGGTAGGGTTATGTCATGTCAATATGACTGTTCATATGACTCTGCCTGCTCCATCATCTGACCCTGGTTACCATTGAAAAACAAACTACTCGTCAAGACGATTCAAAAAAGGTCAAACTCTACGATGCTCTACGATGATGTCTCTGAGGTTGTGTAATTTCATTGTGAAGTTCCTTTGACCTCCATTCAGCTCCATCATCAGCTCAGCACTATATCATCATAATTTGGCATTGTCACGCGATTTACACATGTATGCAAAAGGACATGTCCACAAAATGTATGGAGGCTGGTATAATAATAATCAAAAAATCTAACCACAACACTTGTTACATTTCGGTAAAGTTCATATTTTTCTGAGTCTATTACATCAGTTAAAAACAAAAAAGAGCCCTGCAATTTTTTTTTAATGAATTTTGAATTTATTAGAATAAATAAATATATTTGGCTCATTAGGTATTTTATCTCTATCAACCCTGATTAAGTAATCTCCAAATTGTTAAAATAAACCATTTTTACCAATTAGACACACATTTTAAGTGTCTTTTTGTCACATTGAACCAACTAACTGGTCACACTGGTAGGTTAAAAATTTTAATTTTAGCAAATTATGAGATGAATGTGGAAAAATCAGCTACAAATGCAAGTAAAATAACGATAGAAGCACATTATTATTGTTGAACTAGAAAAAATAAAAAGCTGTATTATTATTTTTCATACAATTTATTTTTAACGTTTAAAAAAAATGCAGGGATGAAAATATTGAAATTTGATATTTTTGAGAAGCCCATAAAACAAACTTTCAAATGATGTATATATCATCTTGGTTAGATTTTTCTCTGAATAATATACCACTTGTGTACATCTCCTTTCAGCTCAGTCGGTAAGCGGACATCAGGACAGGTGAAGAAATTAAATAATAGCTTGTAAAGAAAACAACTTGTTTTTTGTACTTTTGATTATATGCTAAAAAATGTTTTCACGCGAAGCGGCAACGTCGCGTCGCGCCAACACAGCGATATAGCGCCGCTCTATTCTTGCATTGCACAGTCTGACAACGTCGTTTTTAGCATTCAAAATCTACGTCAACTATTATGACGTGCTAGTAAAACTTGCACTACTACAAATGTAAAATTAGCCGAATTTTTGGGATTGAAATAATGTATTTCTCGGCTATAAAATGATCATATTATTGAAATTGCCAATGTAAAAGCCAAGATTAGGTCTATCTTAAGTAATAATAAGTTGAAAATCATAGCAGGTTACGAAAGAAGGTCAAGTGAAATTTGTATGGAGGCACTCCGCCTTAATCACAGTAACTAATGACATTTTATTTCAATTCTATTGTTTCAGCAAACATATCACAATTTTGTTCTATGTTTCCATGTTACAATATTTATTTGTTTAATTTTTTAGGTTATGTTTTTGTTTATTTCTAGGGTTCCGTACCTCAAATGAAAAAAACGGAACCCTTATAGGATCACTTTGTTGTCCGTCTGTCCGTCTGTGTGTAATGTCAAGACTCTTTATCTCGAGAACGCGTGAAGATATCGAGTTGAAATTTAAACTGTATACGTATATTTATGATCTCTTACAGTTGTGTAAAGGAAAAATTTCTCAGTTATCATATAAAGAAGTTAGAGCCGTTATGTCGTAAAAAACCGCATATTTCGACACTCAAAAAAATCAAAACCTACAGGGTACTTTCCGTTAACATAGAACTATGAAATTTGGTTAGAAGCATTATCTCAAAGTACACATATAGGAATAAATCTGAAAACTGTACATTTTTGTATGAATCACAAAAAAATGTGAATGGGCCTCAAAATTCACAAAATATGGGTTCAAAATTCAAAGTGAGTAAATCGTATCATGTAAGGTATCATAAAAGAACTCCATTAGCACATGCTAAAACAGGTTTTTAATTATTTTAACAATGTGTTATTTTCGATGTATGACGAGAAAAGTGAAAAAAAAAACTTTTTTGTCGATGGTTATAGTATGGAAATTTTAACAACTTACTTTTCAATTTTGCGAAATTTTCCGGATTTGTACGGAACCGTCGATGTGCGAGCCTGACTCGTACTTGTCCGGTTTTTTTCTACAACTTCAATTTGTGTTATGTTCTGTGTACTTCTGAACTAATTAATAAAATGTTCCCTCTTCGAGCCTTTGATAAAAAGTTTTAGCCTAAGGACAAAATGAGCGCCTATTTTCTTTTCACGTTAACCGTCCGTTCGTTCATTTTGTACAAAATGTATAACTACAGTTTTTACCCGACTGCCAAGGAAATGGGTTTAGATTAATACATTTACACATAATTGTACTTTTTCCATAATATTACTATATGTTATGTATTATAATATACTCATCAGTTAACTCTAACAGAATAGCAGGCAAAAGCGATTATAAATATATACTAGCTAGATAAATCCTATCCTACGTCCTACTAATATTATAAACGCGAAAGTTTGTGAGGATGGATGGATGGATGGATGTTTGTTACTCTTTCACGCAAAAACTACTGAACGGATTGAGATGAAACTTTGCAATAATATAGCTTATATATCAGAATAACACATAAGCTATAAATCCTACTAATATTATAAACGCGAAAGTTTGTGAGGATGGATGGATGGATGGATGTTTGTTACTCTTTCACGCAAAAACTACTGAACGGATTGAGATGAAACTTTGCAATAATATAGCTTATATATCAGAATAACACATAAGCTATAAATTATAATGATATTGCGTCAAAAATCAAAATATCATGCGGGCGAAGCCGCGGATAAAAACTAGTATCTCATAATTGTTTCTAGCCAGAATCAAATATACATAAAACTGAAGTTTTAACTCATGACATGAGATGAAGCTTTTAATAAATTTTAAACGAAACACTTATAACAGCGAAAAATTTCCCGGAAAGTACATGAATCCTAGTAGTAGCGAGAAAACGATCCCTTGTTATTCTAAAATTAGCTGGACTCAGCTTTATTGTAATATCAACAATCCCGAGCCTATTACGTAATACCATTTTCATTGACTTAATGATCTTTCTTCGCATGGAAAGGACGAATATAAATTTGCCACGGAAAACAACTTGAATGTCTCTAGCCAAATACCTCCTCCTCCTCCTCCCTCCTCAGGTCGTTTGCTCACTGCTGAGCGTCGTGATGTCCCGCCTCTGTGTTACGTCATGCCATATGTGTTTCTATCACTGACGGTCTTCCGCTTGGTGTATGGCGTCAGATATGGTTATGCCCAGTTCTTTACCAACTTGGTCGGACCACCGTATTGGGCTACGCCCCCTGGGTCATTTCCCTTCCACCTTCCCGGTCACCATCAGCTTCTCCAGATTGTCGGAGGGCTTACGTGCAATGTGTCCGAAGTATTGTAATACTCTTTGCAGACAAATGCTTGCAGGGGCTGTTGACACACCAGCCCCAGTGACCCAGCCCCAGCCACAGTCTAGAACCACCACTACCGTTGATGATGCTGCAACCAGGCCCCCCATTCCCCAAAGGAGGGTTCGCCCGAGGAGGAGAAAGCGGGCCGCATCGGCGCCTCCATCACCTACCGAAGTGGCTAGCTAGCTAGCTAAAATGTTCCGAAAACAACCTTGAATTGAATTCAGTTTCGTAGTAATCTAGCGTTCGCCAGTACTTACAATCTATATTATAGAGTCTATAACATCGTTGTCTGCAACTATTACTTTGTCACAAGAATAAACTTTCTTCCTTCTCAAAAGTGACAAAAACAACACAGACACTACCTGTAACTACCCAGACTTGTTACTAAGTTGTACTAAACAGTGTAATCAATGAACAGTCATGAATAATTCCGGAACAATAAGGGCGGAAAACTTCGCCGCCGCCCCCGCCCTATGTGCCTGGTAACCAGTTGAACAAACCCCCTCAATGAACTTTAATTTTGGCAAATAGTCCGACATTTATTTTGTAGCCTCTCTTAGCTTTGATAATTTTGTATATAGCAATTTAGGATGCGTAACCTTCCGAGAATATACCGGTAGTAATCATTTTATTTTGTGTTTGAGGCGAGTAACATCTGATTATTAAAACCTACCTAACCTTCTTAACTAGGTATATATTATAAGTATATCAATTGTACTTTGTTGTGCAATTGTTCATGGTAAAGATTTTGCAGTACTTCGTTGTGCAAGTTACGAAAATATTTTTTGTTAGTAGTCTACTACCTACATGATTAGGCTATGTCCACCACGCTGGCCCAATGTTGGATTCACATACGCCCTCTTAATTCTTCTACGGACGTATATATATATAGGTTGCTTCACGATGTATTCCTTCATCAAAAAGCCAGTGGTACGAGTATATTACAAATCGATACATTATTTCAAAAGATTAATTGGTACAAAACCAGGCCTGCGGCCTTATTTTGTAAGCGCTCTGACGTTCGGCTTCGCTTTTTCTCCTGCTCGCGCCAGTTACTCACGCCGCGAGAGCGAGCGGGAGGAAAAGTGAAGCCGAACGCCAGAGCGCTTACAAAATAAGGCCCCTGAACCCACACGTTTCGCTTATAAGGGCAGTATTCTCTCACTATGCCACCAAGCTTACCACACCATCAACTTGATAACAATGAGTAAATTTACTTTTGTAACCATCAAGAAAACAAAAGAAAATCTTGTACTTTTCATGTATTTACATACAATATGTCACCCATTTCAGGCACTTACAGATACCATCGAGTACTTGAAAGCTTTATCTTTTCCCGAGTCGTACAAAAATTCAGCAACTACTCCTAAAAGGTCCTAAATTGGCAAACCGTGTACTTCCATCACTAGCGGCTACCGAAGAGTGTAACAAAGTTTTTTCCGGCCCAGTTTTCGTCACTAATTCCGGCCATTCATCTGGCTGCGATGTTAAGTGGTTGAATACACGCAAATGGGCCGCGCTCCGCGGTACACCCTGTATTACAAATTGTCTGTAATGAAGACTTTTTTAAGGAAAACGAGAGGTAACGACTTGTTTTTTTCTTATTTTTAGGTAGCAGAGTTCATAGAGGTAAAGTTAACTATCCATAGAACGACCACTGCTAGACATAGGTTTCCCTTAAAGATATCCTGAGAAGAGTCATCCAGCCTCGTCAACCATATCAACTTTTTGAGCCGCTGGGCTGTTGGTTTCATTGGTTCTTCTACAGACCGCCTCAATTCTGATTTCTGATTTGATGTTGCAAAGAAAATCCGGGCACAGTTTAAGCTTCCTCATAAGGTCCAAAGTGAGAGCTATGAGCGAACGAATGAAGTAAGAACCACGGTTGTACGTTTGTTTTTAGATATTTTTACTAATACATATTACAAATTGTTGGTGTGTTTGGCCACATCTGTTTGTCGGTTTGTTTACTATTCTTTCACGCATCAACTTGATATTTTGCGTGGATGTACTCTAAAGATCGAAAAGCGTCACAAGCTATTTTTAACCCGAAAATTAAATGTTCTACAGAATAAACAAAAACTAAAAAATCACGCGGGCAAAGCCACGGGTAAAAGCCAGTAGTAGACAAATTCTTCAAATAAAATACTCGTATTATTCGAAACAAGTTCTTATATAACAAGTTACGTGTAATACTTGTACTTGTTACACATTATTGGCTTTTATCTCGTTTCAAGTACCCTTCAGGATTTATATTGCTGAAATTACATAATAATGTACTGGTTTATTTCATAAGTTGTAAAGTATTTGCTATCATCATTATCAACCGTATAACGTCTTCTGCTGGACATAGGCCTCCCCCTATATTAAAACCTGTTGGAAGCGCCTTGCATCCACCGGTACCCTAAGGTCTTGATTAGATTATCGCTCTATCCCCTCTTCAGTGGATCGTGAGATTGCCGCTTCATGGTCTCCATTCGAGAATTTTATGGCTTCATCGGCCATCCGTTCCGTATGAATCCTTATGTATGTGTTTGTGCCCTGCCCACTACCACTTCAACTTGCTAATCCGCTGAGCTTTATATTTGCTCTACTTGCGTCTTAACCGGTAAATGAGCGCGCTAATTACGTCGTTACTTAGATGAGGTCAGCGTTTCAAAGCGACAAAATCTGAGACTAGTAGCGTTAAGCGTTACGTACGGGCTCAGAGCAAATAAAAAAATCCAGAGCGAACGTCGTTGAACAGTCAAGTGAAGCCGGTTTTTTATACATGTGTAAGTGCGTCACTGTTGCGCCGCCATAGTTTGACTGACAAGCCAAGGCGTAGTTTCATAGTTACCTGGATGTGTGTGTAAAGTCTGTACACGGCGAGGCGTAGTTTCGGTTGGCTTCACTTGTTTGTTCACAACATTCTCTCTTGATTTTTTTATTTGCTCTGAGCGTACGGGTTTAATTTTATTAGTGAGCTAATTTATGCGTTTTTGGAGCAGTGGGAGAAGAGCTTGTTAAGAAATGTATATACCTATGTTGTGCGTATCTTTAAAAGCATGTACAGAATAATGTTGTTTGTGGACATGTTTTCTAGCCCTCTACTGCAGTTTTTAAGTGAAAATCTGACAACGAGTACTATACTTACTAATGCAGCTTCACTTCAGAAGCTGAATCAAGCTATTACCGCTTACTTCTTTTGACGTTTTCAATATGAGAACAGAATAAATGTATAAATACCTTATACCTATGATGGAACCAAAGAAAAACAGATGCGCGTTGACCAGAAGTAACTAGTCACGGTCAAGAAATTTAATATAATTCTCGTAAAAATACGCGCGATGTGGTGGTAAAGTTCAAACATAGAGCCACAAAGCACAACAAGGGGGCGCTGCAGCGGCCACTTCCGTGCGTCCGCCAGATGTGGCCAAAATTAGCGGGACTCCATGAAATTCACTGCACCCTGGAAAACAGTGGACTAACTTTGCTGCGACTATGTTTAAAGTGATAATTTTATGTCAAAATATGTCCACTACATGCTCGATAAAACTAAATTATCATTTATATTAATTATTTATCTACGCCTTCTGCTTTCCACCGCCTTCACACCGAACGCAACGAAAATTCGATCGATCGTACCAAGCATTAGCAGGGATGGTTGTTTGTTTGGCAATTTTAATTTAATTACATATAATTAGATTGTTATAATTGACGTACACAAGTTTGTACAAATAAATTAGTATGATGTTGCGAAAATTCGCATCCGCATCCGTAATTGCGGAACTTCTGCTTATAATTGTATATTTGCATCAGCATCCGCATCCGCAACATCCCTGGATCGTAGAATTACTTAATTTAAGTTGATTCAGCTCTGATATAAATAAGTACGATGGGGTAGCAAACATGGTGAATTTTCATTTCTAACATAGCAATAAACAAACTAGTTTTCGTGAAGTTCGTTTCATTTTCGTGCATCGTATCATAGCTCTGGAAACGCATATGCTAATCCAATAAATTAAGTCAAAGTCAAATCATTTATTGCAACATATGAAATTTAGATGCAGTTCTTAGTTAACATGATACATATGACCCTATAAGGGTATGGCAATTTTATTATTTGTATTGGAACTTTTTTATTATTATGTTTTCCAGATTAGCGTTAAAAAATCGTTTAATTAAATGCATCGTTGGCGTTGAAATCGTATTGTTTCAGTTTGGTTGCATCTCTGAGATCGGCCTAACTCATCAACTACGGTAGCAAAGCCACCCAAAAACAATTATTTAATTTTTAGGCGACTCCAAAAAAGGAGGTTCTCATTTCGACTGTATGTTTTTTTTTTTCGTATGTATGTTACGCGATCACTCCGCTATTTATGAACCGATTTTGGTGATTTTTAGGGTTCCGTACCTCAAACGGAAAAAACAGAACCCTTATAGGATCACTTTGTTGTCCATCTGAACGTCTGTCCGTCTGTGTGTAGGTCAAGACTCTTTATCTTGGGAACGCGTAAAGATATCGAGTTGAAATTTAAACTGTATACGTATATCTATAGTCTCTTTCAGTTGTGTAAAAGAAAAACTTCTCAGTTATCGTTTAAAAAAGGTAGAGCCGTTTATGTCGTAAAAAACCGCATATTTCGACACTCACAAAATCACAACCTACATGGTACTTTCCATTGACATAGAACTATGAAATTTGGCGAGAAGCATTGTCTCATAGTACAAATATAGGATTAAATCTGAAAACTGTACATATTTATTTAAATTACAAAATATAGGGCCTCACAATTCACAAAATATGGGTTCAAAATTCAAAGTAAATCGTATCATCAAGGTATCATATAAAAGAACTTCATTAGCACATACTAAAATAGGTTTTTAATTATTTTAATAATGTGTAATTTTCGATTCGACGACAAAAGGGAAAAAAAACTTTTTTATCGATGGTTATAGTATAAAGATTTTAACAACTTACTTCCCAATTTTGTGAAATCTTCTGGTTTTGTACGAAACCTTCGGTGTGCGAGCCTGACTCGCACTTGTCCGGTTTTTTTTTCGTTTGGTAAACCATACTTCAGAAATAGTCTCATCTAAATTATTTAGAAATCAGCTGGGCCATTTTTAAAAAAATCAACAATAATGTAAAAAATACTACATGGATCACACATCGATTCATACAAATTATTCAAATTCTGTAGATATACGGTTGAAGTTAGTTGTGCCATTTTTGGCGAAATATAGTATTTAAGTTAGTAACTTCGTATAGACCGAGTGGGTAGCCCTGATATCAGAGTCTTTAAGGCGCCCATAGGCATCTGACATGGCTAAACGATTAAAAAAACCTACAATTGAACGTGTGATCCGAACGGTAGCACTCAGTTATAAATGCCACCCGCGATCACCTATCTGAAGACTGACCGAGCTGAACGTTGCTTAACTTCGAAAAAATAATTATTATTATTTAGTTAGATAACTGTTGTAAACAGTTTCCAACGTCCAGTTTGCTCGGCCTCCGTGCTACCTACATCGCACGGATTTTTGTGTTTGCTGGAGCGAGATTCCGAGCTAAACGCATTTTGGTCTAGCGTAACTTACGTGAACGGATTTCAGAGCATTCGGCTTACGGACAGGAACTAGACTATATCTGGGAGCTTTTGAACTTAGCTTGACTCGGAATGAACTTTAATATAGGTGGGATGCAGCGTTTCAACAAGTCTAATATGTGTAGTAAGAGAGGAAAAAGACTTTTACCGACTTCCGAAAAGGAGAAGGTACTATGTTCGTCTGTATGTATTTTTTTGTGTATGTTCTTCGATATTTTCGCCAATTGTAAACCGATTTAAAAATTATTTTTTAGTTACTACCGTTATACTGCCGAAGTAGTCCCATTTAAATTTAATTGAAATCGGCTAAGCCGTTTTTGATAAATCAGCAATAATGTACATGGATGTCACATCGATTCGTGCAAATTATTCGAATTCTGTAGACGGTGGAAGACGGTATAGCGATGTTTTGCGAATAATAATTATTCACCAACACAAAGCCTAATCAATGCTTCTTTGTCTTTATTTTTTGTTCTATATTTCTTTATTGTTCTATTGCCTTTAAAACATAATAGTTTGCTCAGAGTGTTTTATAAAAGAATCCTACTAATATTATAAACGCGAAAGTTTGTATGTATGGATGTTTGTTCCTCTTTCACGCAAAAACTACTTGACGGATTGAGATGAAATTATGCAATAGTAATTTTTAAACATCAGAGTAACAGATAATTAATAAATATATTTTGCGTGACACGAAGTTCGCCGGGTCAGCTAGTGATAAATTTTGTACTCAGCTTAGTTTGCCAGTTTCGCGTGAACACCTTTCAAGACAATTAAAAAAAAAATTACAGCTTCATATCGGAAGTCTTCTAAATTGCCATTTTGAATAAATACCGCCGTGCACCCAAATAAGTAGGTAATATAAAATTCTATTTATATTATATTATATTATATTTAGAAATGTTATTTCTGTGCAGCTTTTCAAGCTTAGCTAACGTTCCCTTGACTCGTCTAACTCCTGCATTTTGTATTAGAAAATAGCATAATTACCCTTTCTCATCTCCGCTGCGCTTATCGACTAAAGCAAAAACAGACAATTAAATTTAATTTCATCGCCATTATACCTTTTAAAATATAATCCTTACTATCCACTGCTTAAATTGACTTTAGCTATCACTGTAAAAATTAAATAAAATTCGTATTTTAAATGATAACATTTGCGTTATTCCAAGCCTCCATATCCAAATATTATTGCACGGGTTTCAAAAACCCGCTGCTAGGCGCTCATAAATAAAATCCGAATCTCCATTACATTGCACAACCCTTCATTAACCCGTTTCAAATTATTACAATAACAGTAGAAAATGTATAGCTTATTAGGGTAATAAATTTCCGAATGTTCCGTCGACCAAATTGAGTGTTTTAAGCCAAAATAAAGCACTTCCTTCCACCTCTTTAATGGACTTAAGAGACACGCCAGTAACCGACTTAATAACAGCATTACAGCGGCCTGGCGCCACATGGTAAAGTATTAGCGAATACGTCGAGGTGGAATTTGACAGTACGTAAGGAGTTAGGAGCTAAATGAAATTTGCATGTGACCTCGTGTTAGGGCCGCGCCAAATATGCGGCCGTACATTAAGGCGAGTGACCTATGGCCTACGTTAGCGATTTGGACGCCAGCCAGGGAGCTTCGCGTAATTTTGTTCCCACAGTTCAGTGCGAGGGCAGCGAAGGGCTAAAGTCAAACATGAGCGATGTCACGCCCGTTCCGGGTCTAATTATTTATTCAGGGACGAAGAGGGACGTCTGTGTAATAACATCAAATACGGAACATGTTAATCGGATTCGCAATATTAATTTAAGGCGGCGAAATTTACCTACTCCTTTATATTTAATCATTATGGAACCCTTTTGCGTGTTGACGAATCTATAGGTAGGTACGTGAGAGTTGCACAGATTTAACATGTAGCGTCTATTATGTTGATGGTCGACAAAGCGTCAGTTATAAAATAGAGGCATCTCGTGATATGTAGTTATTATAAGAGCGCGTTATCTTCGCCGTATAGTGTCATTATCCCTTCCTAAATGTTGGCACTAACACAACACCGGAGCGTAAACCCGTCCCGACGCTCACGGCCAGAATAAATCGAAAGAACGATAAAACCGGTACGATCGTCCGAAATATCGGTCATAATAGGAGTTACTGTCGTTAAAACCGGGAAAGAAAAAACTGATGGGAGCGTTATCAAAGCTGAAACTAATTCAAAGTTCCGTCATTGTTTGCCGTTCGGGGTTCGGGCTAGGGAATAAAAAGCATCTTGTCGCCAAACGATATCGAGTTTCTTAAGGCAATTAAGATAAAGCCGACGACAAAGACTGTCGGGGCGGTCTCCTTTGTTGCCTTCGTGCTGGTAATTACCAACTTCTAAAACTGCCCGCATGGATTAAAGCCAGAGATCGCTGGCCCCACTTGTAAAAAGTTTTATGAGATGCCTCCACCACTCAAAATAGTTGCGTCGACCTTTCTGAGTAGATCTTTGGGCGCGGGATCTTTATCGCGATTTCATTTTGTCAAATGGAATTGCGTTGAACATTGTTGGAAAATTCCAGCTCTAAATGGTTTGTAAAGCGCTTGGTATTATTTTAGTTTTTCGTGACTGAAATACAGAATCTATGATTTAAATGAGCTGAAAGCGAAACTTTTCTGATGAAAGTTTTCTTATCTCCCATTTAATACATTCGAATAGTCTGCTTGAGAGTAAGCTTTGAAGTCTGTTGAAAATGATGAAAATTAAATATTAACGCTGAAATGTTCTTGATTAAATCTTGATACGGTACAATGCGAGCAGCCAGGGACGTTTTTAATTACGAGTGGGGACCCGACCCCTAATACGTGAGATTCTAACGGCGCGCCTTTAATATAGACCCCTAAAAATAAGCCTCTACATCCATTCCCTGATTATGATATTACTCTCTCTTGACAAGCTCAAACATGATGACTGAAAAGCTTTTTATCTACGAAATATACAAGCGATTTACGCCCTAAATGCGTACGTAATGAGTGGCATTATTCTACACAAAATGTTTTGGGACGAAAAGGACTACAGTTAATGAGTAGTCATATTACAGGTGTTTAACTCGAGCCCGACTTTAGACGCAGGACTTAACAAACGTGGGATATTCCAGGGTAATGGGGATAGGGCCTAGTGATATCAACGTCGGAGTGAAGGTATAGCAGATTGTGTTGAGGATAATGCCGTTGTTTGCGCACAAAGTTGAAAAGATTCTAATTATAAAAAGGTAACGTGGGTCTTTAGAAGCAGAAAATTAATAGAGTGGACAAAAGAGCAAGGGACGCTGCTGGGTTTTTTGTAAGTACGTGAGGAATGTTTATAGTGGAGTAGATATTAAACCGCGCTTATATGCTTAGTTCAGTATACTGCAGCCATATAGAGAACTAATAGGTAAGCTAGCTGGAGTTATATGGTACCTTCAATTGAAAACACGTACTTACTATAAAGACAAAAAATAGCATGACCGACTTCACCCGTGTACCGTGTAATCATAACGTAGTATAAAACAAAGTCGCTATACGCTGTCTGTCCCCATGTATGCTTATATCTTTAAGACTAAGCAACGGATTTTGATGCAGTTCGTTTTAATAGATAGAGTAATTCAAGAGAAATGTTTATATGTATAATATATAAACATTTCTCAGAACGCAAATATTATGCACGGTTGCGATGTAACATTTTTCACATTATTGTTGATTTATCAAAAATGGCTGAGCCAATTTCGATAAAATTTAAATGGGACCAATTTCGAAGTATATTCTTTCCAATAAAAAAAATCGAACTACTATGAAAAAACAACAAAAATATTTACGCATCGAATTGTATCCTCCGGTGGTTCGTCGGTCAAAAACAACTATACTTTTAAATATTCGTCAATGATTTTTATTATTATGAAGTATACTAAGTAATACTAAGCATATAATATATATACTCTTATAATTTTCAAGAGACGAGCTGGTTCAGCTATTTAAATTAGTTAAAATCAAAGTGTATTTAATTGAGATAAATTTTTGCTTGAGATTATTGGTTGCTACAATCATTGTACTCACAAAGTCATGCTTATATTCGACCAAATAACTAAGTACTTTTACCAAAATCCCAAACCATTAAAGCTGCAGGCCTCGAACTGCAGAATCGCAACCGGAAAGCTAAGTAGTTATATAATTACAAAAGTTCCCCCCGGCACTCGTTTACTGGGTATTGAAAAATGAACGCTGATATTCGATCTTTCGAGAACAAAGTAATTTTAACTCGGATAGCGTTTGCGTTCAACGGAGATTAAAAATAAAAGAGGTAACTAAAGTACTATAAGATAAGCCACGGTAAGTTAAAGTGTGCCATGGCTACTTTGCGGTAACTTAACAGTTTTTTGCCGTGCCATATTTTGCACATTTGAAAGTTTGAGTAAATCGGGTATAAAATTTCCAAGGAAAGTTAGGTATGTAAGTTTCGCAATTCTTTCCTTAATGGATAATTTATATTAGGACGATGGGGCGGGGACGGGGCCCGTACGACGCCCGTACGACATCCTAATAAAAATCAATCCTGAGTAAATTACAGAACAGTTTACTAATTAACCTTAACCGGAATTCAAAAGTTTAACCGGAATTCAAAAAAACCGGACAAGTGCGAGTCAGGCTCGCACACCGAGGGTTCCGTACAAATCCAGAAAATTTAACTAAATTGGAAAGTAAGTAAAATCACTATAAGTACTACAACAACCATCGACAAAAAAGTTTTTTTTTCTACTTTTCTCGTCATACATCGAAAATTACACATTGTTAAAATAGTTAAAAACCTATTTTAGCATATGCTAATGAAGTTCTTTTATATGATACCTTACATGATACGATTTACTCACTTTGAATTTTGAACCCATATTTTGAGAATTTTGAGGCCCTATTTTTTGTGATTTAAATAAAAATGTACAGTTTTCAGATTCATCCCTATATTTATACTCTGAGGCAATGCTTCTCGCCAAATTTCATAGTTCTATGTCAACGGGAAGTACCCTGTAGGTTTTGATTTTTGTGAGTGTCGAAAAATGCGGTTTCTTACGACATAAACGGCTCTAACTTTTTTAAACGATAACTGAGAAGTTTTTCTTTTACACAACTGAAAGAGACTATAGATATATGTATACAGTTTAAATTTCACATCGATATTTTTATGCGTTTCTGAGATAAATAGTCTTGACATGAAAACAGACGGACAAACGGACAACAAAGTGATCCTTTAAGGGTTCCATTTTATCCGTTTGAGGTACGGAACCCTTAAAATGATAAATTTTACTTAGTAAATAAAGAAAACTAAGTAGGGTAAGTTTTGTGAAAAAAAAAAACGCTAAGCCCTGTTATATAGCAGTTTTGGCCCACTAATTAAATAAATTTAGAACCAGAAATACTCCGAACCCATCGTCGTTATATGTGCAACAGGGTGTCCATGACTGCACTAAAGACTTAAAAATATCTAGAAATTCGATTTCAGGACTTTACACAGAAGTCTTAGCCCACCAAAAAAGTTCGGGGCTACCGCATCTAATATAGGAACGATGTACGAGTACAAATTACAAAAAAAAAACATAAATACCAAAGAAATTAAGCATAAGATGTACTGTAACAGCCTACTTTTTTAAAAGTCTGCCCACAAAGGGTAATTGGGCCATATCAACCACGCTGACCAAGTGCGAGTTGGAGGATTCACATACGCCGTCGAATTTCTTCTACGGACGTGTGCAGGTTGTCTCACAATGTTTTCCTTCACCGAAAAGCCATTGGTGTGAAATTCCGTATATAAATTTCAAAGAACTCATTGGTTAGGGACCAGAATTTGAAGACAAGTCCTCACAATTGTGAGGCAGATGTCACTACCACTAGACCACCACCGCACTAAGATATAATAATTATAAATACGAATAGCTCAGAAATAATGAGCATAAAATTGAAAAAATGACAATACGACGGGTATACTATATAAAATTTAGCTTGATCTCTGCGACAGCTGTCAGAAAAATCACTCCTATGAAGTCCTGAATTTCTTAATAGTACAGACAGTACCTGTCAATGTCATACTTTGTGGGCATGACGATTAGTTATAGGCGACGAATGATCGTGACCACAGAGTTTTAGATAGAGTTTTAATTAAAATATCGATAGTTTATATTGACGATATTTTAAATAAAACTTAATTTATCATTAATTTTATTGTATATTTTAATATCATAACATTTTTTACATGTGTAATTTATATGTTACATTAGCGTCGATAATAGTGAAAAACGTCGATAAATACTATCGTTATATTATTATGAGTATATAATTAATATCATAACATTATTTACATGTGTACATACTTGATCTTAAATAATAGTAAGTAAATGAAATCCAATTGCTCACCTTCAACTACTCATTCGATTTTATTACAACATTGTTTGAAAATCGATTCTTTCCACCACTATCCCAACTCTAAAAATGTCAATCTTCTACTGTCGCAGAGATCAAGTTAAATTTTATAGAGTATAGACAATACGCTCGACGCAACAACTCGCCGAGCATCGATACGGCGAACTAAATTATGAAAAGAGACGCAATAATCCCTCGAGCTTATTTATTCACCTTGACAGGGAGCGTCCTGGTCTTCGCACACATTATCAACTCAATTACTTATTTTCCTTCATATATTTTTTGTCAAAAATGGCATAACCGAATTAAACGTTCAATCATATATATGTTAGAGTCTAAGTGATTAGTCCGTTATTATGTATGTATAATAACTGGTCATTATACATAATAACTAATCTGCTTAGTATTTAAATTAATCACATTTACTAGTTATTATTCATAATATCTGGTCAGGGATAGTGAAAGTAATAACTTTTCAAAATGGCAATTTTCAAGTAGCAGAATGTTTTAGTTAGCGTAATATTCATTTAGTTGTTTATTGTTTACCAATTATATCAAGTAGAGTTTCGTTTTGTAAGTTTTTTTTTTACAAAACAATTCGCTTCTGCGTTGTTTGTCATGTTCTTACCTAACCTATCCTATTCTTTGTTTCAACCTAATATATCAAGGCGGTTCGCTTCTGGCACTTCGCCGGCCGCTGCCGCGGCACGCTCAACGGCAGTGTCAAATGAAACTTTATAATCTTAGTTATTTTTTTTATCACATTAACTCAGTCGTCTCAGTAACTATATATAATAACTAGTTAAAGTGATTAATTCTGCGCCATTCATCACTTTTACTAAATCAAGTAGTAACTATACATAATCGCTAGTTAGTATACATAATAACTAGATTAATCACTTTGACTGTGACATATATACCGTAAACGTTCATTAATAATAACCGACTCATTGTTTCATTGTAAACCGTGTACAGAAATGGAATAGTTCACGCGGATCCATGTATCATCGACGTAGTACTTTTTTATGTAAAAGAGGGCTAAATTTGGCCACCAACTCGCACTGATAGAAAGCGAAGTTGTAGCCGAAGATGGAGTATGTAGAACTAGAAGATACATATTCACTCTTGACTTGAAGATACTTGATCGTAATTGTCAGGAAACAATGACGGCCAATCCCTGGCGATCCGCAGTATGAAGGAAGACGCGAATCGCTTAGTACGAGCAGATGGTACGGGGACTATGTAGGGATGGTATTTATGCGACTTCCGGCTTGTTCGGTTGTGAAAAGGAGATAAAGGAATCAGGTTGTGGAGTTCGAGCGCACACTCGCCAAAACAGAGCCTATGTTCCAGACTTTTCAGCTTGGAAGCGACAACACACGCACGATACGACCAGTTTTCACATTACTGTTGATTTTACATGAACGACTCAGCTGATTTCGATAAAGTTTAAATGAAACCACTTTGAAGTATGGTCCAAACAAAATCGGTCCATAATATAATTGGTGCAGAAATCGCGTAAAATATATACAAAAAAAACATACATGCGAATGAGAACATAATTGAAAACATAATTGGAACATCAGACGAGTTGCTGCATTAGAGACCTTCGAAACAGACAAAAGTTGGTTTCAACTTTCAACAATACTAACAATTTACAGATATCTGTAATACTAACGGATCATTTCTTAAAAGCTATAAGACTAAAATGATAAACACTTCACAAATTCGACGCGGAGGCAGTACTGCGGATTAGCTCAGTTGGGCAGAGCGTCGGGCTAGTGTTCCGAAGACGCAAGGTTCGAGTCCTGAATCCGCGACGTATTTTTGAAATGTTTATCACAAAAATAACTCTTTCACATTTTTTTCTTTTGTCAATCAAACAACAGATGACCAAGATAAACCTTGTCAAAGTTTGGGAGTGGGGGTCGTGACGTCGCCCCTGTCACAGAAGTCTATACATTTGTAAGGCACTTGTGACGTCACGCGGAACTTTGACGGGCTATAACTTCATCAATATTTCTTTAATTGACCAAAGTAAAAATACATGTCTAATATTTTTTGATAGTCTATCTGACAGACTAATTATATTTTTTTAGTCATCATGCTATTCCAATAAAACTTTGAACTTTTTGCGACGCAAAAGGACGCACACTGTATCATCTCAATGGCAATCCATTGAGATGATACAGTGTGCGTCCTCCTTTACTCACCTTGCGAAGGAAAGGCGGCCTATTACGTCTGTTTATGCATATTTATTTCGAATCAATCAATCTTTGCTTTATATTATCGGATAGCCGCCGGCGAGCGGAGGAAATAAATCTTTTGTAAAACTTCCTTCGAGGATATACCTATTATTCATGAGAGTGCCAGCGCCTGATTGATCGCCTCGCCAGTCTGCGGATCAGTTGGGAACAGAGCTTTTTTCGAATTTAATTTATTTTTTTGTTGGGAAAATAAACAAGACGGTGACGGTAAATATTTTGTTTAAACAAAATTATAACTGCGCCTACGGCTACGTCGTAGCAAATTTTATTATGACCGTAGTGACGTTGCTTGGTGTAGGCTACTACGGCGACGTAGAGATGCGCGCTCGTAGCTGTTGCTACAACATCGACTAGATTTTTAGTCTACTTAGATAAAGAGGAGGTACTATATTCGTCTGTGTGTATTTTCAACGATATTTTCGCAAATTGTGAACCGATTTAAATAAAATCTTTATTAGGTCTTATAAAGGTATACTACTTCCGAGATAGTCCCGTTTTAATTGTTTAATCAAAATTAGTTTAAACGTTTTTAAAAAATCAGCAATATTTTAAAAATTACTACATTGATGCGACATAGGTTCGTGCAAACTATTCGAATCGATTTCATGCACATACAGGGTTATTCCTAATCAATTAGCATCCTTCTAGGGGCTTATTCTGTACATACAAACTAACAACTTTTGTTCTACGACTTTCGTCAAAACTAAAAAAAAATCTGCTGTTTCATACATTTTGTAGCGGATGAACAAATTTTTTTCTATGGAACAACAAATTTTTTTTTTTGAGTTTTGACGTGTTGTAGAACAAAAGTTGTTAGTTTTGATGTACAGAATAAGCCCCTAGAAGGATGCTAATTGATTAGAAATAACCCTGTATAGTGGAAGTCGGTTATGCCATATTTGGCGAAATATAGTTATTTTTTTCCATAATGATATCTAAACCTATCTATATTTATCGCTTTGCTCCACTACAAAAAGGGACAAGATTATTTAGGCACTATTTTTGCTTTGTATCTCACGGTGGGAGAAAACTGCAAATGTATTCTTCCATAGTACAGAATAAGCAAAAAATCTTAATGAATAATTCGCGATCACTACCCGAGGTACATTTTCAGTAAACTCAAGCTATTAAACTGAACTCTGCTAGTTATACGCAAGTACCGTTGTTGTTCGAGTTTTTAACATTTGTGTCGTTTGCTAGTTTTTATCTACGAAGTGACATCAGCATTTTGTAGGTAGGATTTTTCGTATTCGAGGAACTTTACTATTTTACCTTATTTATTTACAGCAGGTTTAGTTATTATTTAAATAAACTTATATTTTTAATGTTGATAGTTTCAGATCCGTCGAGGAATAGAACAGACTGCTGGTTTTCTTTTTTTCTGAGTTATATAATCTTAACCTTAATTAAAAAGTCAGAGTGAATAGTTATCTTATGAGTCTGCGTGCCTCTTCTATGACCACAACGTCGCTCACCATTAGGCGTGTTCAGTGCCGGATCTATACATTTGCCGCCTGTAGGCTTATTTTGCCGCCTCTATCGTCATACAACACGAAACGGTAGATGAAAATATATTGATAGCCCTAGAACGTGACCGAAAACTATTTCATGCGCAATTTTTAACTATAACGTAGATACCTACGGATGTAAAAATCATCTAGAAAGTAACATTGTGAAAAATTATTAAAAGAGATAACTCTTTATGATGTATGACTGTGATTATAACAGATTGTACGTGCTTTCGGCCACATTCTTTGTCTAATTTTGGTCACTAATGTGCCGCGTCCTAAAATTTGCCGCTCTAGGCTTCAGTCTACTCTCCTTCACCAGTCGATTTCTTCATGTCTGACGTTCGTGACCACCACCTTCCACCAATTTCTCCCGGATGGTATTCTTCCATTCTTCTCGGTCCTCGGCGACATGCAGCGCGTCATGCACTGAGGAGTCCAAACTAGTGCGGATCTGGTCGGACGAACGCATCGGACTGCGGCCTCGAAGACGTTTCCCCTCTATCTTGCCAATAACCATTAGCTTCTCAAGGTTATCACCGTCTTTTCTAGCAATATGGCCAAAGTATTCAAGAACGCGTTTAAGGCATATAGCTGATAGCCTAGTCTTGACCTTGAGCAGTTTTAATATTGATGCGTTGGTACGATGTGCTGTCCAAGGAATTCTTAGCATTCTTCTCCAGCATCACATTTCGAATGCGTCGATACGCCCGCGATCTGCTGCCTTGAGCGTCCATGTCTCAGCCCCGTATAGAAAAATATAAAAAACTAGAGTTCGAACTAGTCTTATTTTCCTATTTAGCTTAATTCCTCTGTTATTTCATATTTTCTGAAAGTTTTCTTCAGTCTACTCAGCCTATGCGTAAATGCGCCACTGGGCGAGTTGGTGGTCAAGCGTGGGTTTATTCGCGATAAAAGAGAATGAACGTCCGGCTGCAAAATGGGTCGACGATATAGTTGAAATCGCGGGTCGAACCTGGATACGATTGGCACAGGACCGAGGCAGATGGCACAGTAAGAGAGAGGCCTATACCCAGCAGTGGGATAAAAGAAGGCTGTGGATGATGATGATGAAAAGAAAAAGATAAGAAATATACATACCAATATTTTTTCAATTCTTATTTGCTCGATAGTTTCAGATATTTATGTACCTATCTATTCCGTAAAAATAGCGAGTCGGGCCAAATTGAAAGCGCTAATAGAAACCGCGTCGCGAGACCAGGCCCAGGCCATAAAGTTTCCCTTTGACGGTACCTACCCCACCGGAGTGAGCTAACTCACAGAGAGTCAGCTTTAGCCTGCATGTGTGATGTGAGATGAACCAAGTGTGACAATGTGTAAATGTGTGGGGGGAAAAGCCCATAGAATCACTTTATTTAAGGTCTCAATGGCCCGTAATAAAATTAGATTCAAAATCAAGTTTCAAATGTCATGAAAAAAAAAATACATTTCACCTATAGGCTGCGTCACACAAGTTGACGGAAAAAAAGTTAGCTCTACAAGCTGCACAATGTCCGACCTTGAATGAAGCTCACACATAGCCGCGCGTTGATTGGATATTGCGCAGCTTATAGATAACTTCATTACCGCCTACTTGTGTGACGAGGCCTATACTAGTTATAAATTATTTCTTGCAGTTTAGTAAAGAACTCATGAGGCAAGTGAAAATTACCCCACTTAGGTACCTATAAGCCATGGTCGTCTAGAGGTAGTGACACCCGCCTTACAATCGTGAGATCGTGGGTTCGAATGCCCGGTCCCGTACCAACGAGTTCTTTGGAATGTATGTTCGGAATTTCACATCATTGGCTTTTCCGTGAAGGAAAACATCGTGAGGCAACCTGGATGCGTCCGTAGAAGAAATTCGATGGATTATGTCAATCCACCAATCCGCATTGGGCCAGCGTGGTGGATATGCATCAATCATTATGGCCCAAAAGGCTTCGTGGGTAGGCCTTCGTTCTGCAGTGGACTATTAAAAGGCTGGTACAGTACAGTACAGGTACCTATATACAAATTAATGTTTATTTTTGTCAATAATAAAAAAAATGGTCTGCCTTACATCTAAAATCTGCTCCCTAAGCTTTAGCCTGCTCAGCCTGCTGGTGAATCCGCCACCGTATAAAGGTAGGTAGTTGAACCTCTGTTGTGATTTCCTTCTTAGTGCTATCACTCCGGAGTTGGATTCCTCTGAGGATTGTTGAGAAAGAACCTCCGAACTCCACTGAAATAAGGATCCGCCAGATAACCAAGTGAGGCTAGCCGCGCCGCGTGTTCTGAGGCGCGGCTGCGGAATGTCGGGTGAATTAGACAAACTTGTCTTTACTTATAGACATTTTTTTTAATTGATTATCGTCTCAAATAACGATGTATTTATTGTATATGTATAAGTAAATTTGTACAGGCCGGAATGCAAGCCCTGGTGTCAGATTTTTTAAGCAGGAATCCACAATTTAATGTGTCATCTGAGCCACCGCACCGTATCGCTCAGTTCTAAATGCTACTCCGGTTACCTATCCGGATACCTACTGGTCGTTGCATACGTTGCAACTAGTAATTTTACTCAACAATATATCTGTCTAATAGTATAGAAATGCTTCGATCAAGTGATCAAAGTAGAAACGAATTATGAAATCAATACTTCACATAATATTAATAAGTATTGTGGTGTACTTATAATAAACTTATTTTAGACATATCTGTCCATTAGTCTAGCTTAGATTTATAAGGCATCCACCCAACACAGACAGATTGTGTAATAAAAACGTATTTTTTGGGAATCCAAAGATTTTATTTTATTTTCGCAAACTTCGTTTGGAGAAATGTTTTTAAGTATAATATTATAAACTAATTTTAAGTTGATATTTAAATATTTTTCATAAGAATTCCTTAAAAACAGTTTTCATACAGAATCACCCAGCAGGTTGGATTCTAGTTGTAGAGGACAATAACTGGAGCTAATAAAATTAAAAGAGCGCACAATTTAAGACACCATCACTGTATTGAATGAAAAGCAGAAGTGAAGACAGGAAGAACAAAAGAAAACTAAAACATTCTACTTGTTCAAAAATAGCATAAAAAAACATAAAGTTTACGGAAAAGTATTTACATTAAAATACAATAAAGAGATCGCCAACATGGCCCCGAGCGGTGTGAAACACCAGTTTAAATAGTAAGGCGCACCAACTTTCGTACTGGCCTACGCAGCACACCCCCTTTGGTCTTTACATCGACGACCCGAGTTATTTTATCTCTACCTTCAAATTTTTTAATTACTTTCCTTAAAGGCCAATGGTTTCGTGGTAAGTTCCCATCTGCTATCAGTACCACGTCTCCGACATCTACAGCTTGATGCGACGGTACTGCTTGCCTCGGAGTCAGAAGCGGAAGACATTCTCGAACCCATCGCTGCCAGAAGTGATCAGCCAATCTTTGAGCTTTTCGCCAGTCCACTCTCCTGATCAAGTCAGCATCTGTGAACTCACACAGTTGGTGATCGTTGCTGGATGTTCCAATCAAGAAGTTAAAAGGAGTAATTGCTTGATCGCTGTCAACGTCGACTCCGACATGAGTAAGGGGTCTGGAATTGACCATGGCTTCTACTTCTAAAAGCAGGGTGTTCAAAACTTCGATTCGTGGAGTCCTCTCTTTTAAGGTAATTTTTAATGCCGTTTTTACACTGCGCACCAAACGTTCCCAGCAGCCACCCATGAATGGCGAGGAGGGTGGAATGAACTTCCAGTTTATGCCCTTGTTTATGGAAAAGTCGTAAAGGTCAGGTAGGATGTTTGAAGCACCTACAAATGCAGTGCCGTTATCAGAGTAGATGCATGCAGGGCAACCACGACGAGCTATAAAGCGGCGGAGAGCCATCAGTGCAGAATCTGAAGTCAATGATTCAACAATTTCTATGTGTATTGCTCGAACTGTTAGGCACGTAAATAAAGCGATCCAAATCTTCATTTGACGACGACCAATGGAGGCTTGCAGAGGCCCAAAATAATCCACCCCGGTGAAAGTAAAAGGGCGTGTGTGATGAGCCATTCTGACATCAGGTAAATCTCCAATCGGTGGTATAGATGGTTTCGCTTTGAGATTACGACAGAGTTGACACTGCTTTGCAACGCTTCTTACAGCGGGACGCAATCCAATAACGTAAAACCGTTTACGTAGTTCATTAACGACGAGTTCATTGCTTCCATGGGCGAATTTCACGTGGTGAAAGTGGATCAACAATCGAACTATTTTATGTTTCCCGTCGAGTAGTATCGGATGTGGATCGATGTCTGTTGATGCTCCAGTACGGCCTGATAATCTAAGGATCCTATCATCGCCTAGAATTAATGATATATTCTTTAACCTACTCTTTTTACAAACGGGGCGTGCAGCGTTAATTTCAATATACTCTTTCATAAACGAATCTAGTTGAACACGTTGAAATATATGACGTTCAGCTGATAAAATAAAAGACATCTCTAAAGGTATCAAATCACGTTTGCGGTGAACGGGTGTTAACTTAGAATTTTGAGCTGAATCCCGAAAAAAGGAATATCGCTTGATGTACCCGCGCAGTAGCGCGAACGAAACGTAACCAAGCGCTAAAACGTAGATGATCAGCAACCACCGGTGAAGGTGGTTCACATGATTGTGTGATTGTTAATCCTACCAAATCTTGATTTTTCTTGCACTCAAGAATTGGTACAACTTCAATATTTGGTTCACAGGGCCATTCTTGTGCTGGTAAAAGAAGAAATGATGGCCCGGTAAACCACCGTGAGGAAATTGTAAATTCATTTTTAAATCGTGTAGCATCGTCTGCAACGTTGAAAGACGAAGGCACGTAGTTCCAATCGGAAACATTAGTAATTTCACAAATTTCACATACTCTATGCGCAACGAAAGATCTTAACACGCTTGGGTCTGAACGCAACCACTTAAGAACTGTTTGAGAATCTGACCAGAAAAATGTTTCATCTGGCTTGCGTTTATGCGCATCGATCACGTAAGTGGCTAGCCGTGCTGCTATTAAGGCTGCCTGCAACTCCAGTCTCGGAATTGTAGTAGGTTTTAGAGGAGCAACACGTGCTTTACTACCAATTAAAGCTAATTTAATGTTTCCGCTTGAATACAAAAAGCGCCAGTAGCCAACACATGCGTAAGCACGCTCACTGGCATCCGCGAAAAAATGAAGTTGACAAGACTCTACTTGTTCCAAAGACTCGACGTAACAACGAGGAATCGAAATATTTGAGACTTTTTCTAAATCTTTGATCCATTCTAACCATTCTGCCACAAACTTATCAGGTAGTGCTTCATCCCACGTAGTTGCCATCTTCCACGTCTTTTGAAAAAGCACACGACCTTTTATTATTAAAGGAGTAAGATATCCCGCCGGATCGTAAGCTTTCATTAAAATCGAAAGCACATTGCGCTTAGTAAAAGTTTTTGGTAAATTTTCAGAAGTGCAACATGGCAAGGAAAGTGAGTCGGCGGCTACATTCCAAGTAACGCCCAGTACACGTACTTGTGAAGCAGAAACTGATCCTACGCTTACTTCAGTAACCTCTTTCGCACGCAACTCATCTGGTAACATAGAAAGAGCCTTAGGGGAATTCGATACCCAAGATCTCATCTCAAAACCTGCAACTGTGTGAATTGCAACAATGTCCGCACTTAATTGTGCTGCTTCTTGCTCAGAATCGCAGCTACCTAAAAAGTCATCCATATAAGTGTCACGTAAGGTTGCAGCTGCCGCTTCGGGATATAATTCTTGCTGTTCAATAGCATTCCTATTTTTAACATATAGAGCTGTACAAGGAGAAGATACCGCACCAAATATCATAGAAGACATTCGGTACTCTACCAGTTCATTACCATCTCGCCAGAAAAAACGTTGAGCATCTCTGTCTTCTGGCCTTATTTTTATTTGTGGAAACATCTCTCGAATATCTGCTGACAGAGCAATCCGACCTTCCCTAAAACGCATCAAAATTGCTAGAAGTGGTTGAAGAAGATCAGGGCCAGGTAAGAGCATTGAGTTTAAACTTACCCCTTCACACTTTGCCGCAGCGTCGTGAACCACACGGAGTTTCTTTTTCTGAGGATGCATCACACTAAAATGTGGAAGATACCAAGTTATTCCGGTAGAAGAAGGCTGGACATGAGGACATTTCTCAGCGTATCCCTTGTCAATCATGGCTTTAATATTCTGTCTATAATTTTCGGCATATGCAGGATCCTTGAACATTTTTCTTTCAAGGGATCTAAAACGCGACAACGCTAGATTACGACTAACTGGTACACGTTCGATATTATCACGCCATAATAAACCTGTTTGAAAATTACCTGAAGATAAACGTTGAGTTGTCTCTTCCAACAACTTAAGTGCTCTCTCGTCGTCAGTGGAACGGCAATCCTTTTTTTGTATACCAATGGATTCTAGCCTGTAGTTTTCTTTTAAGAGTTCATCTAACGTACGGTCCACTGTAATGTTGTCCAACGTGACGTGATTAATAAAGTCCATAGGCTTTGCTTTGATTGTAGAAAACCCATATAAAACCCAACCTAATGGAGTTAAGGCTGCAGCAGGTTGAGATGAAGTTCCACTACGAATCATTTTAGTGTAAGTGATATGCCAATTATCAATTCCTATTAAAAGTGTAGGCTTTGCATTTTCATAGCATAAAACATCGCGCAAATCGTTGAGATAGTCAATGCCTTGAATTATTTCGGACGGCACAGACTGACTTGTTATTGCTAAATTAACAATAGATCGTACAACAATCGTATGAACATCCGAACTGTGGCAGCCTTTCACTTTGATATTTACATAACTTACCTCGCATTCTTTCGTAAGACCCCCGATACAATTTACACGAAGAGACTCTTTGGGTCCCACTGCGCCAATGAAGTCCGCCACAGCCTGGTCAATAAAAGAACCGGTGGCTCCGTCGTCCAACAGAGCAAATGTATCTGTACTACCTTTAGGTCCACTCACAGTAACCGGAACAATTTTGAGCAACGGCCTATTTTCTTCCGGTTGAGAGCTGTGTGAAACAAGTGCTACCTCTGGCTCTTTCAGTAGACTATTTTCCGGTTCGTCGACTCCATTTTCGACTTCTACCGTGACGCAATTTGAGTCTACCGTTGACCTGTGTAAAAGTATGTTGTGTCGTAGATGACACCCGATGACTTTACATACCTTTTTACAAGCATTATATTTATGTCCGCCTTTGGATAAACATCGATAACAAACTTTATTTTTAGTTACCCAATCCCAACGTTCGTCCATTGAAAGTGATATGAACTTTTTGCATTCTCCAACCTTATGAGAATCACTCAGACAGTATTGACACTTGTTGGCAGTTGTCAAAGAAGTTGTGAATATCTTTTCTTTGCTAGGTTGCCTAGTAACTGGGACTGGAAAGTGTTTGACATATGTCGGATCAGAGTATGACAAACCAAATCTTATTTGTTTTGTAGATTCAAAATCTAAGAAATCTGCCAAAAGTTCGAGTTTGGCCTTACCAGAGTCATGTAATGCAGCATAATCCGCCCACCTATATCGTAAAATCGGCGTAAGCTTACCGACGATAGTCTGAGCGAGCTCAGGTGAAGCCATATACTCTGGTTGGTGCAGATCTCTGATCACTTCCACGGAGTTTCGAACTCGGCAAGCAAAAACGTTGAGGTCTCGTACAGAGTCCTGAAAAGTTAACCTTGGCAGGCCTCGTAAAACGGCAAGTTCATGGAAGATTATAAACTCCGGCCTGCCAAAGCGAGTTTCTAAAGATGTGATTATCATACCTGGATCCGCGGCAGTCATCAACAGGGCAGAAACAGCTTCCTTAGCAGGACCTTGTAATGCCGCGCTCAGGCGGGCCACATTTTCTTCGGGGCTGAATCCGGCCTGCGTCCTTGCGAAAGTCCTTTTGAACCGCAGCCACCCTGAAGCGTGGCCGTCGAAAGAAGGAAGTGTACCACCAACCTGCATCCTCTTGCTAGCGACGTCGATAACTTCCGCCAGGTGTAATAAAGAATTGTGTGTACCTATCATATTACTTTTATTTGTGTTTTCAAAACATTCATCGCGTAAATTAGCGTGGTGTGTGCCTGAAGGTAATGCGTGAATAGTGTTTCCTTGTCTTAAGGCGCCACCCGGCGCTGGAATCGCGCTAGGGAGAGGGGTGGCGCATATATTCTGCACAGGCACCTGGACACACTGCTGTTGAAAGGTATTTTGCGGCGTAGCACCATAATTATGTCTCTCTAGAGGAGCTGGAGTGGTTAGTGGGGGTTGGAGATCACTGCAAACATTTTGATTATTTTCCACATTAAAAGTGTGATCGTCACACTCTATTAACCACTTTTGTGTTGAGCTGCTACGCATCGATGCTGAGGACTCTAAAACAGCCAGCTCAGCTTTGAGCTCTAAATCTGCAACTTCTTTCTCTTGTTTTACAAGACGCGCAGCGGTCTGGAGCTCTAAAACTGCAACTTCTTTCTCTTGTTTTACAAAACGCGCAGCGGTCTGGAGCTCCAAATCTGCTAGCTTTTTCTCTTGCTCCGCTATACGGCGGGCATACTGCGCTTTTAGCGTGAATTTTTGAGCTTTTGTAGATATATTACTTCTGAGTGATGCCGGAGCGACAGAAGCGGAAATAAGAGGCGCTATGTCTTGGGTGGGACCAACCAACTGAGCCGACGTTGGCACCAAAGGCGCACCAAGCAAAGGAGCATCGGCATCAGACGGTCCCGACACAGCGCTACTCGCCGCACCGGGTTGTGTTTTATTAGCTTTTGTTACTGACCTTGTTATGGGCATCTTGGTTGGACACTTCTGAAGTAATGTAGAGGACAATAACTGGAGCTAATAAAATTAAAAGAGCGCACAATTTAAGACACCATCACTGTATTGAATGAAAAGCAGAAGTGAAGACAGGAAGAACAAAAGAAAACTAAAACATTCTACTTGTTCAAAAATAGCATAAAAAAACATAAAGTTTACGGAAAAGTATTTACATTAAAATACAATAAAGAGATCGCCAACACTAGTATTTTTCCAAACGATTTTTTTTAATCTCTAGTAAACTTGGTAGACTTGGTCTATCGGTGAACGTCGTATGCAAGAGATGATTACTATAATGTTAGTTTTTAATCTACAAAATAAGACCAAGATCCAGCACTAAAGCTTCCATATTATTATGTAAGATGAAAATAATGAAACAAAATATTACAAGTACTTGTTTGAAAAGTAGCGCCTAAGTAGCCAACAATGTGTCTCTAGCTGATGCCCGCGAGGTTAGAACTTAGAACATCAACGTTCACTGGGAACGCCAATCGTAAGTTTTAAATGTTTTCACACCTTTTAACAGCCCGACTGGCTCGTTGGGTTCTAATCACAAAAAACAACAGTCTGTGAGTCAATGATGCACATTTAATATTTTTAACCGACCAATATCGCGTGATTACAAGAGAATAGGTACAAAAACTATAAAACGCGGCGCTAAAACATTAGTCCCGGAAGCGCGCGGGGAGGCGTGTGTTGCGCTGGCGGCGAGCGACGCCGATCGTCCCGCGCTCCCCGCCACTGCAAGACGCGCCCCGCAGAGGGCGCGGACGCTGCGCCGCTCCGTTCCCTTCAGAAATATTTGGGACTAGACTTGTGCTGCCCTCAGGCGAGTGGTTGAGGCTGCGCGCTACAACCTTAGATCCACTAGCACCGATTATTACCTTTAACTAAGCCATAGCCGTTAAGGACGTAGCCAGGTGTAATCGTCTCGGAAAATATAGGCTGAATCATACAAGTCGGCGGATGTGAAGTCAACTACAAACTGCGCAAAATCCAATCCTGACTGAAGCTCACATAAATAAAGCTGCGCGTTGATTGTAAATTTAGATTTAATTATGCTTAGTTTATTATTCATAGGTGTTTTCTTTGTTAATCTGTAGTTAAGGCCACTATTTTTTCTTCTTGTCAGTTCATATTCGTGCAAGGTTGCCTGGAAGAAATTGCCATGGGTGATAAGACCGCCACTTTATAGTCTTTTT
Source organism: Hypomecis punctinalis (assembly GCA_949316475.1). Taxonomy (NCBI): domain Eukaryota; kingdom Metazoa; phylum Arthropoda; class Insecta; order Lepidoptera; family Geometridae; genus Hypomecis; species Hypomecis punctinalis. The sequence continues at coordinate 24,491,122 of OX438804.1, forward strand.
GTCGTATATGTGTAAATAGTGTTTATTTTTAAATGTGGTTGTAAATAAAGAGTTGTGTCTATCTGTCTGTCTGTCTGTATATTGCGCAACTTGTAACTAACTTCTCATCTGCGGACTTATATGATTTGGTTTGTATGTCGTGGTAGTATTTTAAAGTTTATAGGTGCCCTTCTACGACGCTACAGCTGTGTCCAAATAGTAGGTAGTCTAAATAGTTTCGCAAGGACAGTTTGACTTTTCTAATCATGTGTGATTTCTGGGCCCCATCGGTTAAAGTCATCATTGCGCTATCGCTAATATACCTATAGAGGCAATCGGTCAAATTGATTAGGTATACATAATTATATATTAGGCGGGGAATGGATAACAAGAAACTTACTGTCCTCACTCTGCTCGATTTCAGCAATGCGTTCAAAACTGTTGATTTCGATATCCTTCTTGCTTTGTTCCGATCTATTAACATATCTCCTACAGCAGTTGACTGGTTTCATAGCTATTTGTACGGTCGCCGGCAACGTGTGCGTGTTGAAGATACATTCTCTTCTTGGTGCGTTACTAGTGCTGGCGTCCCTCAAGGTGGTGTTCTTTCTCCTCTTTTATTTGCTATCTTCATAAATTCTATTACCTCTCACATCACTTCTCTCTACCATCTCTATGCTGACGATCTGCAAGTTTACTCTCAAGCTTCAATTGATCGCTTAGACGAGGCTGTCACCGCAGTTAATGATGACCTATGCCGTATCGAATGTTGGAGTCGATCTCACGGGCTCACTATCAATCCCAGTAAGACTCAGGCCATCATCATCGGTAGCTCCAGGATGATTGCACGCATTGATCACACCTCTCTAAAGAAAGTTGTATTCAGCGGTATTACGATACCTTTTAGTACTGAGGTCAAAAATCTTGGTATCATTTTCGATAGCTCCTTTTCTTGGAATCCTCAAATTCAATCAGTTAAGCGTAAGCTGTACGCTTCTTCTGCATCATTAAGAAGAATCCGCAATTTCCTTCCCACTGCCACCAAGGCTGCGTTAGCACAATCTCTTCTTCTCCCTATTTTGGACTATGCCGACGCTTGCTATCTCGACTTATCCCAGGAGCAATTTGTCAAGCTCGAGCGCCTTCAAAATCTTTGCATACGATTTATCTTCGGTCTTCGGAAATATGATCACATTACTCAATTCCGTAACAAGCTTAAGTGGCTCCCTATCCGTCTTCGCCGTGATACCCATATTCTTTCCCTTCTCTACAACGTTCTCTTTAAGCCTTCTTCTCCTTCGTATTTAAGCTCACGCTTCACTTTTCTCTGTGACACTCACTCTGTCAATCTTAGGTCTTCTAGCAATCTTCTTCTATCAACTCCATCTCACAATACTGTCTTTTACGATTCTTCTTTCTGTGTCCGGGCTGTGGCTCTCTGGAATGACCTTCCGGTGACCATCAGGCGTGCGCAGAGCGTTGAATCTTTCAAGACTCAAGTCAAGGAACACTATCTTGCTAAGCAGTTTTAAAAACTGATATTACTTATCGCTTACGTTTTTAACTATCTGTATTTATTTATGTATGTAAGTAGGTTTATTTTTATTGTATGTATTATAAGAAGTATTTGTGTATGCCTATTATTATGTAGTGTTTTTTATTGTTTTTGGATATTTATAGCTTTACATTATTAATTTATGTTTACACCACCGTCCACGTCAATTACATGTTTCCACACAGTAGAGGTTGTCTGGAAGAAATCGCTTTTAGCGATAAGACCGCCTTTTGTACCATTCTTCTGTCGTTATTTATTTTTCTGTTATTTTTTTTTACTACTTGTGGTGTCAATAAAGTGTTTTTGTATTGTATTGTATTATAATAATGATGATCTCATAATAACTACTCATAAAATAGAGACCGAAGCGACGGCAGCGGCAAACGCCAAATTAAATGCATGTCTTGATTAATATCACTTTTCAATGCCTCAAAGCCCAAAGATATGCCTACAATACATTACTTGACTGATCTCGACAATAACCTCCGCTCATACTTGCAGCGACACGCAACTAGCACATGTGGATATTCTAATACCCGGTGCTTTTAATATTTCGCGCTTCTGACTTCACTAACTGTAAAGTAGAAAAGTTGTCGGCGAGCAAACTCCGACCAATCTGATAAAGATTTGCCGTTCCAGAGATTGCGGAAACATTGTATATTTTTTCGTATTAGTTGGTTAACTGGTTATTGGCTGCCTTTAGGTGGGTAATTTATTTATTTATTGACAAAAATCGCACAACAAATTTTGTTAGTTTTGATGTACAGAATAAGCCCCTAAAAGGATGCTAATTGATTGGGAATTACCCTAGATTTTTTAGCTAAACGGACACTTGCAGGATGTGGATTCTATTACCAAGCGCTTCAGTCTTCAAAATTGATATTTTTAGTCTTATCTTTTAGGTCATCCTCACTATCCCTGTCACACTATTCATCACATACATTTACTTTCATTGTATCACGCACAGAAGAGAGATCACACGCAACAATATCATAAAGGAAAACTTCGAGGAAAATTATCAAATTAATATTCTAACCAAATGGGAACTCGTAAGCATTCTCCAGTTTCGATATCGCATACTTGCTTTGTAAATTCGAGTTCCATGTTTACCAATTAGGATAGTGTACGGTCGCTCGCACACCAACACGGCTCTAGAACATTGAATGTACGTGTATGTACCTATAGCTATAGGCGAATAAGCACCCACAAGTAATGGGGTGTCCATAAATTACAACAGGATATTTTAGCGATAACCCCTCCTCTGCTCCTGGTGAGATATCGTGAGATACCGTGAGAAGGATCGTACCTCTGTCCCTATTCCCAATCACACGTGTTTAAAGGTACCTATGGACCGAATTATACAACTTGGCGGATGTGATGTTAGCTTCAAGCTGCGGATAACCCAATCCTCGCGCAGCTTTGAAGTGAGTTTCAGTTAGGATTGAGCTGTCCGCAGCTTATAGCTAACATCACAGTCGCCAAGCTGTCGGCTTGTACTATTCAGTAACCGACTGAACGCTACAGCAGTAGACTACATGCAGTGTCACTGCGATACCTACTACTAGTTTCTATGTAAAGCGTTCTGGATTCTTTTTAGGGTTCCGTACACCAAACGGAAAAAACGGAACCCTTATAGGATCACTTTGTTGTCCGTCTGTGTGTATGTCAAGACTCTTTATCTCGGGAACGCGTAAAGATATCGAGTTGAAATTTAAACTGTACCTATACGTATATTTATGGTATCTTGCAGTTGTGTAAAAGAAAAACTTCTCAGTTATCGTTTAAAAAAGTTAGAGTTTTTGTCGTAAAAAACCGCATATTTCGACACTCACAAAAATTGAAATCTACAGGGTACTTCCCGTTGACATAGAACTATGAAATTTAACGAGAAGCATTGTCTCAGAGTACACATATAGGAATCAATTTGAAAAATTTACATTTTTATTTAAGTAAATCACAAAAAATAGGGCCTCAAAATTCACAAAACATGGGTTCAAAATTCAAAGTGAGTAAATCGCTAACTAAAGTGCTAACTTCACATCCACCGAATTGTGTGGCGCAGCCTTAAACATAGCTAAATGATCTCAATTTCACCAATAATAATAAGTAGAGCATCTCTGAAACAACAACATAGGTACAAGTACCTATTATTAGGCGTTACGCTGGTAGGAGCGTACATATATTACGTAGGGTGAATAGGCCAGTTTGCCGACCACCACCGGTTCACGACCACTTTTTCATAAAACCACTATAAATAGTTAAATAAAAGCGCGCCAACGTTTGTTTTGGTTTTTGAACGATACTTTAGTCTATCGTTTCCCCTCCTCGACACTGTGATTTATCTTCTGATACGTGATGCACTTCAATGAGCCTGTGAACCAGACCCATAGTGGACGTGTCGGAATTGGTTGCACATATTTACGATAAAAATAGTGAGAGGACACTTTTTCGACCGCAAGTAAAACAAGTTTTTGTCGAGATTCACGCATCCAAATGTAGCTTGGAATGTTTAGAAAAACACGTTTTTACCCCTAAAGGGTCATTTTAATGTAAAATATGCGCTTTTAATTAAAATAATAGGTGTTCGGCAAACTAACCTACTAAAATTTTGTATGCATCATTTCACGACCACATGGTCGGCAAATGACTATTTCCCATCGATCTTCTTCATAAATTTTCTAACTGATACTTCGTGGTACGGCATTTTAATCTTTATCAGTTTGATCTTTAGGACGTGGTTTATGTACACTTCAGAATGCGACCAGCAAAATGTGTTGATTACCATTAAAATATAAAGCATTATTTCGGTGGTCGACAATCGGTCAGCTAACGACCACGTGTCTTATGCCGTACAAAAATTACTAAATAAGTAAATAATACTATTATTAAAATTACTAAACAAGTGTGAATATATGAAAAATAAATATCATTAAAATAATTGAATGAATAATATTAGATAACTAAAATTAAATGTCATTTAAACATGATTATTTAATGCTGTTATTATTTACGACCCTAAGAACATGTTCTAAGGCTCTTTTTTCAATGGCTTTTGAGTGGACGTCAACTAACGAAAATGTCGGACGTTAACTGACCACATGTGGTCGGGAAATAAAAAATAGCACATTTTGATAAATCATTATTTATTTTATACTTACTAACATAAAATACAAAAAACCTTATGTTTTTTCAATTATTTAAGGTTTTTTCTAAACTTCTGAGTATTATTTGAATCAGAACATTATCATTATAGTGAATAATGTCACTTCAAAGATTACTAGTCCACTAAGTGGTCGTGAACTGGCTGGTTCACCCTAAGACTTTTTGACGTCATAACGTCTTATAAATCTATGAACGCCGTCTAATATGGTCTTAATCACCCCCTTCCTGATTAGAAGGTACAGGGCAAACAGATAACCCTGTATAAGCTGTTGTTATTACCTATAGGCCTAGTAAGGTTATAAGAATAAAATAATGACGTAGATCAAATTCAAAATATACTTAGGTCAAATCACACAAGTCGGTGGATGTGAAGTTAACTACAAGTTGCGCCAAACCTAATCAACACGCAGCTTCAGTCAGGATTGGATAATTGCGCAGCTTGCGCAATATCCAATCCTGTCAATCAACTTTAAATCCGTCGACTTCAATGATTCGGCTTAAGTATATTTCACGTTAGTTAAGTAAGTTGTAGTGGGCAGGACACGTAACCCGTCGAATAGACTGGCCGGTGGGCTTACAAAATTATTTAATAACGTAGGTTAGGTACAATACATACTTAAATAGGTACAAATTACAATACATGGTAGCAGGACAAAAGCTGGATGCAAAAGCCGCTCTAATCTGTACTGTATCAGCCTTTTCATAGTCCACTGCAGGACGTAGGCCTACCAATGATAGGTGGTAGCCGCTTTAATCTACCTTGTTGGAAAAACAGAAGTAGAGAAGCCTATATCCATGTACCTACGAGGGGTGATCCAAAAGTAATGATAATCAATAACAAACACAATGAATAAAATAAAAAAATAAATTTATTTCTCAACATAGTCTCCTAGGAAGTCTATACATTTAGTCCATCTCTTTTCTAAACCTAAAATTCCCTTAGAAAAAAAATATTTATCTTGACTCTCAAAAAAGTCCTCAACCGCGGCCATCACGTCGCTATCATCGTCAAATTTCTTGCCTCGGAGATGTTCCTTGAGTCGTGGAAAGAGATAAAAGTCACTGGGGGCTAGATCTGGTGAATAGGGGGGGTGATCCACCAGCTCAAAGCCCGCTTCCTGAATGGCAGCCATGGCAATTGCAGCTTTGTGAACCGGTGCGTTGTCTTGATGGAACAGCACTCCAGCCCGCAGTTTGCCTCGCCTTTTCTCCTTAATAGCCTCCCGCAATCTTCTTATTTGTTCTGCATAGTAGGAGCCTGTAATAGTGGCCCCCTTTTCCAAGTAGTCCACCATGATTATTCCTTCAGCGTCCCAAAAAACAGACGCCACAACCTTCCCTGCTGAGCTTGACACTTTGAATTTCTTCGGCGTCGGTTCATCGGATCGTTTCCATGTCATCGATTGTTGCTTTGTTTCAGGATCAAAATGGTGGATCCAGGTCTCGTCCATGGTCACAAAACGTGACAAAAAATTATCCTTGTCTGCCTGGAAATTTTCGAGATTTGCTCTTGACATGTCGACTCGTTTCTTCTTTTGCTCGTCGTTTAACATTTTCGGTACCCAACGCGCGGAGACCTTTCTCATATGCAATTCGTTCGCAAGGATTCTTTGAATGCTGCCATATGAGATCCCTGTGACCTCAGCTACATGCCTGATAGTCACTCTTCGATCTTCCAATACAACTTCTTCAACTTTTTTCACATTTTCTTCAGTGAGGGACGTCGATGGGCGTCCTTCGCGGTGTTCGTCTTCCGTCGATGTTCTTCCCAGCTTAAACTCCTTAGCCCAGCGTGCAACTGTGGAATATGAGGAGAAGAGTCCCCTAATGTTTCCACCAAGTCGCTATGTATGTCTTTGGTAGACATTTTTTTCAAGCAGAGGTATTTAATGACAGCTCTGATTTCGTGTTTTTCCATTTTGATGTTCACTCCTTGACAGTCCGTATTCAAATGAATGTAGGTAGCTCCCGGGAATCGTGGCCTATTTATATGATTTTTTTTCCTGAACTAGTTGGTAATTGAGCAAGTGACTGATATTTTTTTTGTATTTTTGTGTGCAGTAGAAATAACTGATTATCATTACTATTGGATCACCCCTCGTATGAGGCCCTCCCTGTATTCGACCCCTAGTTTACCGCCCTTTTAGAAAATGGCCAAAGGCACTAAGTTTCCCGTTACATAGTTCGATTAGTTTTTAAAAAGTTCCATTTAGTGTTACCACTACATAACTTTCACCTGTCTGATTTAGCAATGTTTTTACAAGTACATAATTATTGCATTTTATAGATATCTTAATTAGTTTTAACATGGTTATAACATCAAAATAAAAAACTTTTTGCATCTCATAATCTAATCAAAAATATCTGGTGATAAATGCGGCGAAAGTGCCGACACAGAATATTCGGACCTTATTTATTCACACAACACTTTCTAAAAATCCTTGAAAAAAAATTAAGTAAAATAGGCAATTTTTTGGATTGTTTTTGTAAGTTATTAATAAATCAACTCCTTGTTTAAAAAAAATTGGAACGATACAAGAAACAATATTGTGAACAATAGTGCATTGCATCTATAGTTATTTTATCTAGCACAAATCGCTGGACCAAAATGGCAACATTATTAGTTGCTTGCTTTACTTTGCAGTGCTGCCATTTTAGCGCTTTCGGCGCTAGATCTAGCGCTTTTTTGCTATGTTTAGCGGGCACTTGATAATTTTAGCGCCTAGCGGATAATTTAGCGCTTTTTTAATTTTTAATATGGTAGCACTATTTGTTTCGTGGAGAATAAAATTATTGTCTATGTTCAATTTTGTGCTCTATGCCAGCTGGGTTTTAATATGGCAATAGAGCACGGGGAATTCCATGAACATTAAGTACGGTTTTTTTCATGTTTGATTCACTTTGCTTCTTTCATTTTCATTCTATCTATGTGAGCGCACTGAAGTTGAAGTTTAGAAATAACGTTTTAAGCACTGATTTTATTAGTTACTTTTGTGAGTGTTCCATAGTGTTGTGTTGGTTAACTCTTTTGAAATGGATGTACCATTATCAAAAAAAACTGTGTACAAACAAAGATATAAAGCCGAATGGGAGAAATCGCCCAACTTTAAACAATGGTTGAAACCCGTGCCTGGAGATGATACAAGGGCAATGTGTTTGTATTGTAGGAAGGATTTTCTTGCCAAATTAAGCGATATCCAGAGACATTGTGATTCAGTTCATCACAAAAAGCAGGCGAAACCTTTCTTGGACAAAAAACAAACACAAATCTCTTCAATGCTGCAAAAACCCGTCGATAAGCTCTGTGTTGAGGCTAAAGCCGCAGAAGGTGCTCTCTCAATGTATGTTGCAGAACACACAGCTATACAAGCAATTGATCACCTTACCGAATTGTGTAAGAATAAATTTTCGGATTCTAAGGCTACTACGGAAATGAAATTGCACCGAACGAAATGTACAGCAATAATTCAGGAAGTATTAGCACCTCATTTTAAAGATTCTTTGAGAAATGATATTGGTGATAATTCGTATAACTTGATTATAGATGAATCTACTGATGTTTCTGTTCGAAAATATCTCGGTATTGTTGTTAAATATTTTAGCAGCAGTCGCAACGAAATAGTTTCTACATTTTTAGGGCTAGTTGAATTGGAATCTGCAGATGCAGAAGGAATAGTTTCGGCATTAACAGCACAACTTGAAGCTTTTAAACTTGATAAAAGCAAGTTAATTGGAATCGGAACGGATAATGCTTCGGTTATGACTGGAGTAAACGCAGGTGTCCATAAAATATTGCAGGAAAGGTATGCTTTACCCAATCTAGTGTTGATAAGATGTGTCTGCCATTCGATTCAATTGGCAGTGTCACATGCGTCATGTGAGACTATACCAAGAAATATAGAATTTATGATAAGAGAAACTCACAATTGGTTCAAGCTTTCACCGAAACGAAAAAACGAATATAAAAAATATATGAAGCGATAAACTGTGGAGAGGAGCCACTTAAGATCTTAAAAGCTTGTGATACACGATGGCTGTCAATTGAACCCGCGGTAACTAGAATCTTAAGTCAATGGATAGAACTGAAATTACACTTTCAATTAATGAGAACTCGTGAAAATTGCTACCAAGCCGAATTATTATATAACATGTACAACGATGAAAGAAACAAAATTTATTTGCAGTTTTTGTGTGGAATCCTTAATAATTTACAAGGGGCGATAAAAACTTTTGAAAACAAAACTTCTGACCCATGTCTGCTCTACAATACGCTACATGATTTGATACGAAACATGTGCACGAAAATAATAATAGCGCAACCGAAAATGCAGTTCGAAAGCATTAATGTGAAAGAACATCTGTCTATGTCGCCATACCTTGGTTATTTATTTGAGAAAGAGATGAACGAGTCTTCACTAAATCAGGATGAAAAAAATGCAATGAAGAAGAGGTGTGTTGATTTTATTACTAAACTAATAAATGAGCTGCAACAAAGACTGCCTGAAAATTTAAAACTACTTAAAAACTCTATGGCATTATCTGTTTCCGTCATTTTAAAACCAAACAGAAATATTGATAACTTTATACAAGTTTTGGAAAGTCTGGGTTACACAGAAAATATGGATAATATTATTCAGCAGTGGCAAACTGTTATCCTACAGAACTGGGAAAATACAGAAGATACGGTGAAGTTCTGGACAGAAGTTCAATAGTCGAGGGACGCAGCTGGCTGTTGTCCATATAAAGAATTATTCAATGTCGCGACAAAAATAATGATTCAAAAATTAATGACATTCAAATGCTGATATTGAGCGGGTGTTCAGCTTAATGAATGTGGTTAAAAGCAAGTTGCGAAATGCATTGCATTTAAAAACTATTAACGCCATCCTATTTATAAGAACAGGATTAACCGCGGTTAACAGCAACTGCTATAATTATCAACTACCAGCTGATATTTTAAGTAAGATAGGATCATCCGAAAAATATAAAGTAAATACTACTGAACCTAACCAGCCTGGACCCTCGAGTTCAGCTATGATGGAAGAAGAATTCTTTAGTATACCCAAACTGTAGGTATATAATAATATTTTTATGTTTTCTCTTCTCAATTTTATTATTGTAATAAAAAGTTGTTTTCACTACAATCACGTCGTATTTTATTTTATTTTTGTCGTGCGTATGATGTTTTTTACACGATCAATGTGATTACACAATCTACCATACTAAACACATAGAGCAAAACAACGGAGCCGTAAACGAGTTGCGTTTATACAAGTCGCAATCTGCGTCTCGCTTCCAAAACTTTATCAGAATTTTTTTGATTGCTCATGGTTACAGCTCATGTTTAGTATGGGAGATTATTTAATCACACTGATCGTCTAAAAAGCGCCTCAGTTAAAAGTTCGAATTTAGCGCTTTATTGACTCGTTTGAGCCGATTTAGCGCTTTTATGGCTCGTGAATATATTCGAATCTAGCGCTTAGTACACCGCTGTCAGCGCTGATTAGATTTTTTCATCTGGTAGCACTGTTACTTTGTTGTTGATTGAAATTGATTGTACTTGTAGAGAAATTGCAAATATAACTTGGGATTTGTCTCAAAATAGTGAGAAATAATGTGAAATCCAAAGTGTCTATCACAGTGTTGTATATTATGTAATGTGAACCATCAAACTAATGCAATATTGCCAAATCTGTGTTCATTTGTTTTCGTTATGACGAAGCGTAGAAGAATACTCCATGCCGATAAAATAATACAAAATGTTGTTCACTTGTTTTGTTTGTTGATGTTTTTACAGCTCAAAGGTAAGTTGAATTAGAGATAGTAATAAACAAAATGCTTTCTATAGCAGGAAATCAATCTGTTGTGGAACTATACGTCAAAGCTAAGGAGATAAATAAATCGTCGGTTATTTACATCACCTGATTTCTTTTACAAACTGATTTACCGTGCCCTATAAGTTTCATCTACATCGGCATTAGTGTTACATAGCCCGATCTAAAAATAAGTTTCGGCGGCGTGTTTGATCTTGGAACTTCTCAGAAATATTAATGAAGTCAAGAGGTCATGAGATATACACCTTATTTTTGAGTTATATTGATGCAATGCAGTCTTTCCTGCACCACATTATATTGAACTATTAATGGGAACTCCAATCTAAATACAAGTAGGAATGTCAATTTACACAAATAATCTTTTAGTCTCCCTATTTCTGGTATAATTAGTCATCATTACCTAGGCTAAACTGCCTATCACTACATTTGCTACAAACTAATGCAATAAATGTTTGATGAAATTCACTATCCTTCCCATTGCCTAAAACTTTGTTTTTTTTATTCTTGTATTAAGGGAATTTAACATAGGGATCCATGACGCAGAGTTGGGCGCAGTCAACTACAATTTTGTAATCAGGTTACTAACTGCCACTGAAAGTAGTTAACTACTTGTAGTTATGGTTACATGTAATCATAACTACATGTAGTTAGCTTCCTGTAACCTTAACTAACCACTAGACATAACTACTTTTCATTCACGCGCTGCGACGCTACTCAGTGAGGGATGGTACATAATCTAACTTGTGCAGTTGAGTAGTTATGGCATAAGGCATAGTTAAGTTTAAATCCTCAGTAACTCGAAAAAGATCCCATTCCCTTCTGCTAAACCCAAATATCTCTAATTATTTAGACCTTGTAACTGAAACAAAATGTTATTTCGCTGTATAAGCATTTCAGTAAACATATATACTCAATATTTTGCATTACATTTCATATTGGAGATATTTAGTGCCATTATACTAATCTCAAACACCACTTAGCCATGTCAGAGCCTTTCAGACAGCTTAAAAACTGACACCAAGGCTAGCATATAACCTTATCTTGCTTACTTCTTAGTATCTTCTAATGTGCTATTTATGCTTGCAGGCTATTACTCGTTACCAAGCAACCCAATACTCCTGTATTCGACGGCATCTGACATTCGGATGGTAAACACATCGAGGCTCAGCAAAATAAACACCATCCTAAAGGATCTCGAGTCAGGATCGGCAGTGGATTTCTTGTACCGGAAGAATCTTATATGCTGGTCGGATCAGACAGCTGAGCTGATACAGTGCACCAGTTATAATGATACCCATGTTGGTGATATAGTAAGTATTGTATGATAAATGAAATTTCAACAAAATAAAATACAAAGAGTGCTTAATGGACCATTAATACACAACAAATCTTACTGATACTAACCAGACAAATATAGCATGTACTGTACAAACCGGAAAAATATTTCATTTAATTGAAGTCTGCATTTATATTGCTAAAAATGCTTCATTAGCCATTAAATGAAGTGTATAAGGACTTTTCTTGCTAAACCTGACTACTTATTCTAGTCTAAAAACATGTTTTGTTATCTCTAGCGTAAGAACCATCATTCAAAACACCAACTGCAAAAGTCTGTAGTCTATTAGTGACCTTTACATAAGAATCAGATAATATGTATGACCGCAATCATACTGTCTCGTCATTCACAAATCTCTCTTACATACTGTACAAAATGTATTGAGCAAAGACCTCTCTCTATTTGTCTTGGGTTAAAGTATGCCATTCTTTCTGGTGTCTGTTAAGGTCAACCCACCATTGCTTTTTAGGTCTCTGCCAAGCTAACTTTTCTCACTGAAAATTCTAAAACTTGCACATATTTTTTCAGACTAGAATAGTATCAGAAGGTCTGATAACTCCAGCTGGTATAGCAATAGACTGGTACACGGAGAAGATATACTGGACAGATGGAGAGACAAATAGGATAGAAGTTATCAGCATAGAACAGAAGTACAGGAAGGTGCTGTTCTGGTCTGAGGTGGACCTCGCTCGTGCCATCGCTGTTGTTCCTAAAGAGGGGTAAAGAAATTGATTTTAGTTTTATACTAACAATTTATAAACCAGTATTACACAGTTTATCCAAAAATGGTGTGGTGGACTTAGCCCAATGAGTGGTTCAGACCATCATTATAGTATGAACAGCTTACTGTAAGGTCAACCCAGATTTAGAAAAAAAACCGGACAAGTGCGAGTCAGGCTCACACACCGAGGGTTCCGTACAAACATGTTGTTAAAATAATTAAAAACCTGTTTTAGCATGTGCTAATGAAGTTCTTTTATAATACCTTACATGATATGATTTACTCACTTTGAATTTTGAACCCATATTTTGTGAATTTTGAGGCCCTATTTTTTGTGATTTAAATAAAAATGTACAGTTTTCAGATTTATTCCTATATGTGTACTCTGCGACAATGCTTCTCGCCAAATTTCATAGTTCTATGTCAAGGGGAAGTACCCTGTAGGTTTTGATTTTTGTGAGTGCGAAAAATGCGGTTTTTTACTACATGAACGGCTCTAACTTTTTTAAATGATAACTGAGAAGTTCTTCTCATACACAAGAGACCATACGAGTAGATATACATATAGTTTAAATTTCAACTCGATATCTTTACGCGTTCCCGAGATAAAGAGTCTTGACATACACACAGACGGACAAAAAAGTGATCCTATAAGGGTTCCGTTGTTTTCCTTTTGAGGTACGGAACCCTAAAAACAGATGAAAATCTGGGTTCGCCCCATACCGTGTGGTGGTGGTTCATGATAATGGTCTTATTCCCCTATTGACTTAATACACCCTCTCTGAATCACACTGTATAATATTATTTAAGAGTGTTACTCTAGTATTGGCTTCTACACAATTTCAGCCTGCTGTACTTTAGTTTATTTGGCTAAGTCTTAATACAACCTTTCAATGTAAATGGGTCACAGAAATAAAGATTCTCCAAAAAATCAAATTTTCAACATTCTGACTCCTGAATCTTCTAATAAACTGCTATGTAGTATTATTTTGGCTGTACTGTACTGTGCCAGTCTTTTTAATAGTCCACTGCAGGACGTAGGCCTACCCATGAATGGTGATCTTAGCTGTGTAAATGTAAAAAACTAGTACAAATTCACTACTCAAATTAAGACACCTTGTTCCTAATATGATAATGGGATCTTTATATTTCAGGTTGTTATTCTGGACAGATTGGGGTGAAGTTCCTAAAATAGAGCGGGCTGGCATGAATGGCGATCCATCCACGCGCAAAGTCATAGTAAAAGAGAACATATTCTGGCCTAATGGCATCACAATAGACTATGACAATAACTTGATATACTGGGTCGACGCTCAGTTACACTTTATAGATGCAATAGACTTTAATGGAGAAAACAGACGAAGGATAGTTAAGACAGGACTAGTGTACCCATATGCAATTACAGTGATTAATGAGAAGCTGTTTTGGACGGACTGGAAAACATGGTAAGAAATATTCCTGCTTTGCACATTCTAAAACACTTTTTCATCACTTAATTAGAAACTCTTTAGAGCAGTAATAAATAAATGACTTAATGCTCCTGTGTTTTTAAGATTTTCTTTAGCTTTGTAAAGAATATAACAAATAACAAAAAAAAAGCAAATTCGATTCTTATTATTATTAAATTAAACTCATTACTGAGCTGCCATTGCAGGTCATTAACCTTATCAGCTGTTCAGTTTCTTGTAACTAAATCAAATCCTTTTAATTCTATTACAGGGCAATCCATGTGTGGGATATGTCAACAAATGGTCCAAAAGTGAAGGAATTGATACAATCCAAGGCTGTCCCTGTAGATATTAAGGTTTACGACGAGAGCAGGCAGCGGATGCCTGAAGGAGACTATCCGTGTAGGACTAACAATGGAGGATGTTCACATTTGTGCCTTTTAGCTCCTGGAGAACCAGGTATTTTATATTTATGCCATTCTTACCTCTGTAATAGAAGTTGTCTGGAAGAAATCGCTTAAACGACTTTATTTCTTGTGTTATGTATTCCCATTCCTAGATCACTAGTACTACTACTACGTTCCCATTTGTTGGTGTCAATAAAGTGTTGTTGTGATGTGATAGACATAAGAACTATTGCTGGTCAAAGGAAAAAGATTTTACCTAAATGAAAAGTATTTGACGAAATATCCAGTCTAAATTCTTGATTATAGATTGTTTTGTTTAATAACCTAAGTTGTGTGGGCATTTGTGATGGGCTATTTATAATATTTCGTTTCCTTTTCTGTTCTACACCATCTAATAGACCTATTTTTGTTTTGTCTCTATTATTTTAAATGAACGAGGTTATAATGATTTTACAAAGTTATTTTAGTCTGTAAACTTAGACAAATAATGATTTCTTGCATATACCTACTTCAACTGAATCTATAATTTGCTAAATAATAGGTAAATTCAAATACCACTTTGTTTATCCATGTCTCAAGATTCTTGGTATATATATTTTCCTGTATTATTGTATTGTGGTTTTGCCCTTTAACATGCCTACATTGATATATCCAGCGACCTGTAATAGGACCTAATCTGTGGATATATCGTATGTATGCAGAGAAAATTATTTACACCAGTCTGATAAAGAAAGATTTGCAAAGTTCAAGGTCTCTGTTGAATATTATTCTCGCATGGTTTTTTAATACAAATACACATACAAATTCTATGGCATATGAAGAATATTTGAGACAGCTATTGCAGGTTTAGTCACATAGTAAGCTTTTCATGATGATGAGTACCTTCGCCTCTATCTGATAAGTATCTACTTCTTTATACAGGGTTATTTGCTTGCCTCGTACTAAGCCGAAAATGAGTGATTCAGACCATCATTATGAACAACTTTTACTATGGGACCAACCCGGAATTCGAGAAAAAAAATCACCTGTTCCATACAAAATTGCGACCTGGAATAGAATTCCGGGTTGGCCCCATAGAAAAAGTTGTTCGAAATGATGGTCAGAATCTTCTTAGTAGTGTGAGTGAGGGTCTTAGTACACGCATTTTGGATAACCCTGTATAAGACAAAGATATCCTCCATTTCAATCGCAAACAGGATTGTTCTGACGCCACAGATACGCTACGCCTGAGTAATTCAGTTTAGTGAATTTTCTATTTTACTTATTTTACTATACACTCTTTGTTTCCTTGTTTTGATATATATAAATAGACTTTAGATAATTTCAGTGCCGCTTTGTAACTACCCCTCTGGAAGCTCGCTACAGAAGGATACATTCAAAGTATTCGTCTACTTTTAATTTTTAGTTTTCCTGTACACACATACCTTGGACAACAATCTAGTGTAAAATTTAGCTACTAAGTTTAGAATAATAATTTGATTGTTATCTGTTTTGTGTATCAAATAAATAAAATAAAATAGATATAAAACTACAGCGTTCGGAAAATTGCGTAACGTCTTCTTGTCCGACATACCTCAGTGCCTCAAGACAAAAGTTTTCGACCAGTGTGTGTTAAAGTCTCTCTGCGAGATCGAAACAGAAATGAGGAGATCCGTAGAACTAAAGTTACGGACATAGCCAAACGGATTGGCAAGTTGAAATGGCAATGGGCAGGGCACATAGCGCGGAGGACTGATACCCGATGGGGTCGAAAAGTTCTCGAGTGGAGACCACGTGCCAGCAAACGCAGCGTAGAACGTCCATCCACAAAGTGGACGTATGACCTCATTATGACCGCTGTATCGCGCTGGATGCAAGCCGCTTCCAACCGGTCTCCGGCAACCTTATTCTGCAACGCGAAAAAAAAGCGCGGAAATTTATATCGTTGCGTTAAATTTTGTTTTTAACTAAATTGATAATTGAACAGTACCTAGCTTTTAATTTTCAAAATAATTTTCCAAAATGTCATCTGATAGTGAAAGTGACGATTTTGTAATGTTGACGCCACCAGAAATAAAAAATACAGCCCAAGAAGTCATAAATAACTTACTTCCTAAACTTTAACTAAAGAAATATTGTATTTCATTTTCCTCGTAGGTGTAGTATAAAGCACTATGTATCACTCGGGAGAAAATTCTATTATTGTTCTCGAGTTTCCTTTAAATATACTCTCGAACAGAAATAGATAGTTTTCTCCTCTCGGTGTACAATGTACTATAGTATATCAGTCTCTGGCAGCCTTAAGACAACCTTTTTTTTTTATGTATTTATTTGTCTATAAAACTTAGGCTTAGACTTTGCTTAGTTTGGGGTCAGAGGCCGTGTGTTAGATGTCCCCCTAATATTTATTATTATTATTTATTTGTATTATCAATTCTAGGCTACAGTTGCGCCTGTCCAACGGGCGTGAAACTGCAAGAAGGAAGCAACACGACTTGCTTCAACTCGCCCCAATCGATGCTGATCATCGCCCAGCGATCCACCATCTCCAAGATATCTCTGGACTCTCCCGACTATACTCCGTATGCGTTACCACTTAAGGACTTAAAGCGAGCACAGACGGTAGACTTTGATCCCAAGTCGGAGTACATTTACTGGACTGATAACTTGGTGAGTGTAGTGTAGTTAATGTCTGAAATTAAATCTGTACACGGCGCGAATACATTGATAAGTCCCACGCGTTAGAATCAAGCGTTTTGAGTCCACATTCCTCATACGAACTGCCAGAATGTGGAACGCTCTGCCTTTTTTCTTTCCGTTAAAGTACAATGTAGGTGTCTTCAAATCTCGACTAAATAGGTATCTTCTAGGTAAGCGTGCTACATCCTAGACCGCATATCTGCTTAACATCAGGCAGTGTGTAGTCAAACGCAAACCTATTTGAAAAAAAAAACAAGTCGACTTATATCAAATCTTAAATTACAGCAAACATGATTTATGGATTTTTCTCACTTATTCTTTAGTATGCTGCATTTGTAAATTGGATATGGTCTATAGATTTCAGTTCGCGCCGCGCGCTTGTGTCGGTAACACGTCGCTCGCCTACCGCTTATCCTACCATCCAAACTATCGTCTATTACGCGGCCCGTCAACATAAACATAAATATTATTAAAATGTTCTTATGCCCAGTGTGTAACAAAGACTTCTCCGATGGAGTGAAATGCTCGAAATGCATTTTAACCTATTGTTTTACGTGTGCAAACATAACGGAATCAAACTTTCGGAAGCTCGGCGCAGCTAGACAAGCTGCCGTTCTGTGCGGCAACTGCAAGGGCGGACAGATGCATGCGCCCTCCACAGTGAGGCCCTGCGCGCCCGCGGCCTCGGCTGCTACCCTGGACACTGTCCTGCAGGAATTGCGCAGCGGCATTCGCGGAATTAACGTGAGGTTGGAACAATTACCCTCAATTGTGCAGGAAATCTCTAGCCTGAAAGAAAATTTGCGAAACATTGACGAGTCCCTGTCATCCATGAAAGAAGAAGTGCATAAAAACTCTACAAAAATATTAGAGGTGGAGAAAAGACTTCAAGTTTTGGAGGAAAAACCTGTGCTTCCTGCAGACTACCCTCTCTTGCAAGCTGAAATAACAAAGCTACGTTGCGAACTCGCCTCTAAAGACCAGATGATGAGGCTGAACAACATCGAGATAAAGGGAATCCCGCAGATAAAGAACGAAAATCTCATTGAGGTGGTACGCAAGATTGGAGAAGTCATCGGTCAGCCCATTGTAAAGAGCGAAATCGATTTCGTTACGAGAATTCGATCGTCGGCGGTGCCTAAACCAATCGTAGTGGGACTCATCGGCAGATACCTAAAAGAAAACATGGTGGCCTCGGCAAGAGCTCGCAAGCCGGGTCTGGCCGCTGAGGATCTTGGTTTCTCAGGATGCTCGAACAAAGTTTACATCAATGACCACCTCACTAAAGAAAACAAACAGCTTCTCACCAAAACGAAAAAAATAGCTCTGGAAAACAATCACAGACACGTATGGGTCCAAAACTGTAAAATTCTATCGAGGAAAAACGACAGCTCACCAATAATTGCAATTACCCGTGAAGAAGATCTTTTGAAAATCAAGTGACTCATAATTTTTATCACGTATTGTACGCTATACCAATGTAGGTCTATTCTATTAATAATAATATCATCTCAAAATGATCTATTTTCTATTTTTCCTATTATACTAAACATACTCATTCTGATTAGGAGATTGTTGTTTTCCATTCACTATAATGGCATTTTAATTATTTCACACATACAAATGATATTTCTATTAAATAATATTTTACTAAGAAACAAGTCTGAATCACTGGTATTTGCATTCAGTGTTTGCGTAATCGGTCACACACATTTGTATCTATCTAAACTAACTACTAGGGTAAGTCATAATATTTACTCAGAAATAGCATGTAATAATCGTATACTACTGCGGGTACTTCCATATTTAGTTTCACCGTCACATGAATTAAAACAATTCATTTTATTACTCATTCATATTTGCCCAACTACCTATTACACGATCCAGCACACAACCAGCGCGCCTAGTCTAATAAATGCTCTGTTACTCGTACGTTGTGTATATCTATATCTTATTGAGCAAATGTTTAGAGTAGTTACACTTGTCTTCACTGTGCTGTCTTCGATTCGCAGGCGCCTAACGAAACTTAATAAGTTGATGGTATTTGTTGGCATTTATGTCGCGATCCGGTCAAACTTTTTTGGCCGGGCCGTGATACATGATTGTTGATATTTACTACCAGAACGTTGGGGGTTTGCGGACGAAGACGGCACAGTTTAAGAGAAGTGTTCAATTATACAATTATGACGTAATAGTTTTGACTGAGACATGGTTGCTGGATGGCATAAAAAATGAGGAATTGTTCAGTGATAGGTACACAGTGTGGCGCCGCGATAGAGATTATGCGAGGGTTGCACAATCCCGCGGCGGTGGAGTTCTCGTCGGGGTGCGCCGTGACCTTGCGGCGCGCGCGCGCCCGGCCTGGCATTCCACAGCCGAGGACATCTGGGTGTCTATCAGGTTTGATGCGAATGGCGGTATCCCTCCTGTCACCGTTCACATAGGCTGTATTTACTTATGTCAACAGAATAATGGACTGTCTTTTTCTTCACAATTGTCCAATTTTGCAGATAAAGTTCAGGAAGTATGTACTGATAACCCGTCCGATCGAATAATTATAGCCGGGGATTTTAATTCAAGCGACATATCGTGGTCCCCGTCTGGGTTGAACTCGTATCTTACTCCGTCTTTCTCTGGCTCCAATCCTAATCACAGCGTGGTAAGAGACCTAATGAATGTGTGTGACTTAAATCAGTTTAATAGTATTAAAAATCATCTCGGCGGACTACTTGACTTAGTTCTCTCTAATGGAGATATCCTACTCTCTCATTGCACCGAGCCTTTGGTAGATGAGGACTCTTACCACCCGGCTCTAATCTTTCAACCGAACCTCATCGTTTTACCTCCGCTTAAACTTAGTTCTAGGCTGAAATTTCAATACTCAAAAGGGGATTACTCGGCCATATGTGAGGAACTCGACGGCTGCGATTGGAAGTCTTTATTGTCATGTGGGTCAGTAGACGAAGCGGTCGATGCGTTCAATAAGATTCTTCTTAGTTTGCGAGATAAGTTTATACCTTCTAAACGAGTGCGTTCAAGCCATTTTCCCGTCTGGTATTCTCCCGCGTTGATAAAAGTACTTAGAGAAAAAAACAAATTACATAGAAAGTTCAGAACATATAATAACAAAATTGATAATGTTGCTTTTAGCGTTCTACGCAAGAGAGCTAAACAAATGGAGATCGAATGTTACAACAATTACATAATGATTACTGAAAACTCCATTAAAAAGAACCCCAAAGCTTTCTGGTCTTACGTACAAGCAAATAAGCAACATAACTCATACCCTTCATCCATGAACTATAATGATAGTGAGCTTACTTCGGGTGAGGAAATATGTAATGCCTTTGCAGAGTTTTTTAACTCCACCTTCTTGCCTTCATCTACCTCATCAAATTCAATCACAACTGATGCTCCTTTTCTGTCGTACTCATGTACAGAGATTCGTACAGTAGAATTTAACGAAAATGAAATTTGTAAAATACTAAAATCTCTTGATTGTAATAAGTCTGCGGGGCCGGATGACCTGCACCCAGTTTTGATATCGAAGTGTGCTGCTAGCCTGTCCTATCCTACCTGTCTATTATTCAGGCGCTCTATTGCTGAAGGCGTCATGCCAAAAATTTGGAAATCCGCTATAGTTACTCCCATCCATAAAAAAGGTCCTAAGCGCGACGTTGCAAATTACAGGCCTATTTCTAAACTCTGTGTGTTAGCAAAAGTCATCGAAAAGATTATTCATAACCAGATATATGCTGCTCTCAAACACACATTCTTGCCGCAGCAACATGGGTTCCTTCGGGGTAGGTCAACTGTAAGCAATCTCCTATCGTTCACGGATGATCTCTTCGGTGGGATGGAGTCTGGTGGCCAATTTGATGCTATATACACAGATTATAGTAAAGCATTCGACAGAATTGATCACGTGATCTTAATGGACAAAATACTAAAGGCAGGGATTCGCGGCGATCTCCATCGGTGGTTCGTTTCGTACGTGGGGAGCCGCTGTCAAACTGTGGTTCTAAATGGGTTTTCTTCACAATCGCCCTTCTCCATTATACCATCGGGTGTCCCGCAGGGTTCCATTTTAGGACCATTGCTATTTGTACTATTTATCAATGATATAAATCAGTGCTTCCAAAATTCCAAGTTCTTATTATTTGCTGACGATATGAAAATATATAAGAAAATTAACTCACCGCTAGACTGCGAACTTCTTCAGCAGGACCTTTACCGATTGCACAAATATTGCCTACTCAACAGACTTGATTTAAACATTAGTAAATGCTACTGTATCACATTTACCAGATCTCGACATGCTCTGCATTATAATTACAAACTAAACCAGCAGTCGCTGCAACGTACTGATCATGTCAGAGATCTCGGCGTTATACTGGACTCAAAACTCCTGTTTGACAAACATGTTGAGAGCATAACTGCGAAAGCGATGAAGACCTTAGGATTCATATTTCGCATAACCAAAAACTTCAAAACTCTAAAATCGCTTAAGATTCTTTACTGTTCGTTGGTACGAAGCCAATTAGAATATGCCTCACAGATTTGGAATCCGCGTTATGAGCTCTATATCGATAGTATAGAGAAATTACAGAGGAAGTTTCTGCGTTTCATTAATTTCAGGCACAGAGTAAAAATTAAAGACTATTATGAAAGTTGTAAGCACCATCATTTACTTCCTCTGTCATGTAGGCGTGAGGTGGCTGATTTAACTTACCTCCATAACATAGTACTGAATAAGATTGATTGTAGCGATCTTCTGTCTAAAATAAAACTTCAGATACCTACTCGCATTTCAAGACGAAACCATCTCATGCTCCATGCTGATTCGTGTGTGACCAATTACAAACAAAATTCCTACTTCATCAGAGTATGTAACACTTTCAATTATAGTTATTCTAAAGATGTAGACTTATTTTCTGCAAGACAAAATGCATTCAAAAACTTAATATACTCAACTTTTTTCTGTGATGACTAACTTCAATCTCCAAATTCTTAACATTTATATTTGTTTCTTCCCTTTCAACTATCTACATTGGTATAGCTCCCACAAAATTAATTTCTAATATTTATTATTGTTACAAATGTATTTTTTATTTTATTATGTACTATTAGTGTAAACATCAATAGGCTTATTTATGTCATACTAGCGAACTAACTTTTTTTAAACAAAGCTGTTTGTTTACCAAAAATAAATAAATAAATAAATAAATAAATATAGTATAAGTAAGACTACCACTAAAATATAATAATATAATTTTATAGTTGCCTGAAAAGTATAGATTTTCGACTTGTATTCACGCTGTATACGGAAATAGTCGTAAGGAAAGTTTTCTCTAGACTCTCCTGACTATACGTTACCACTTCACGACTTAAAGCGGGCACAGACGGTAAACTTTTACCCCAAGTCGGAGTGTATTTACTGGACTGATCACTTGGTAAGTGCAGACAATGTCAAAGATGAGTTCGGGCTTTAACGGTAACAGCAGCGGCGAAGATGTCTACGGACGCTCGTAGCGGGATATGGCCACGGTAATGATATCTAAAAGTATTCCGTCTTTATACAAACGGTTCGAACGCAAATCATACATACGCGCCTCGTAGTTCAATATGCTCGAACTATTGGAATTGAATTTTGTATTGGATGGAAGTTGGTTTCGCCATTTCTTGCAAAAAATAAATATTGTGGCATTTTTTCCATGGTTTACTCTTATTACTTTTAAATCTTATTTTACTCTTTTGACTTTTAAACTATGTCCATGCAAAAAATCAAGTCGATCCTTCCCTCCGTTGCCGTGTGAAAGAGAACCAACAAGTAGGTACACTTACTGTTCAGTTCAGTTAATTTATTCAATCAATCAATCAATCGTTTATTGCATCATATGTAGTATAATTTACATGCAGGTCTTAAGAAACATGTTTAGTATCTATATTCTATAAGTTATACATATGACCCTATTAGGGTATAGCAATATTGTGCGGAGCGATTTATTTGTTTCAATTTGCTATTTTATGACTGTCCAATAGGTACTCGTTTAATGTATAATAGCATTTCGTGATAAGTAGGTTCTTTAATACTTTTGCAAATTCGATTTCGTCTTCAATTTTCTTAATTTCGACCGGAAGTTTATTAAATATTTTAACAGCCATCGAGCATGGCCCGGAGCTGTGTATCGATAATTTTGATTTCGGTAACATTAAGTTATGCTGATATTGGGATCTGGCAGGATGGACACGTGCACTCGATAGTTTTGTGAAAAACTGTATTCTCACATAGGTACAATAATGCACACTTATGAATGTCAAAAGTGAACAATAAATATAAATTAACATAAAACAATAAAACTAACAGAATGAATACATTTTCATTTACAAATATTGTCACATGTCAGTTGTCAGTTTGCGCAAGGAATTTTTGTCACACATAAAATCTTTGTCACTCATAAAACTGATTTATATTATTAATATAATTATAATTAAGAGTTACATCCTACTCTTCAGTTATGTAATTCCCACTAGGATTCCCTGAGTTAGACAATATGCACGATTTTGTAGAAAATCAAAAATTTTATACTATATAAATAACGGGACTAAACTCACGTCTACGGATAGTCGTAACGACTATAGTTTCGGTCGCATTCCGCTATAAAAACTATAGTCGTTACGACTATCCGTACACGTGAGTTTAGTCCCGTATAATAGTATAAAATGTGTGAAAACCACGTTAATTTCCATAGTAAAATCAAAAATATACAAAACGCTTAGTTTAATAGTTGGTCTAGACCTACTTTAGTTATTATTAATCTAAGACAAAAAGTATAATATTGAATTTTGATATCATTGATCAGCAGGCCAATCGCGGTAATTTTAAACAGCTGCGTTCCGTCTCTAATTCAGGTTCGGCTGCAATTGACAACATTTCAAATTTTTAACATATTTGTTTTTATTTTTTTTCTGAAAGAATATGGAAAAATACGAAATACGTAATTTTTATTTTTTCGATATGACTCATATTTTTCGCAAAATTAATTTTTGAAAATGAGCTTATTCCAAAAGGTCGTAACTGCATAAATCTGGATTCTTAAACAGGAATGCAGTAGCCACTTTCTAAAAAAAAATAGACGCATGCTTTGCTGTCACTGTCAGTAGTGTCAGTAGCAATCAAAACAAAACATTCATGAATTCACAACAAAAATAACATTCCGCGAAAATAACAATCATAAATTACTACACTAAAAATCTTTAGCCTTTATATTGTAATAATAACTAATTAGTTAGTCGTCTATCTTCATCGGCTAGGCATAAAATCTATGCCATAGATTGGAATTTCTAGGGCACAATGGATTCTCGGCGACTAGATCCTATAACTGCGTGTTTTGTGCCGCTTTGTAACAACAAACAACTGATGTGTCCCAAGAAACAGTTTTTTCATGTTCCGAAATCAACAAAGATTGAATGGTGTGCCGCTGTGAATAAGCCAAACGTACCTAAAAGCGAAACAAAACGTAACCGCATGTCAGTGTCAACTGTCATTTTATATTGCTAGTGTATTTTTTATCAAAGGCAACTAAACTTTGATTATAAATCCGTACACAGCTTCGCCGATAGTTTTTATTTAATAACTTTGTAGTAACTGCACCAATAATTTTGCATAAATAAGCATAATCATCAGCATCGCAATATCTCGAAATGGTTTTGGAATTTCATAGCCTTGTGAAATATGAAAACTTGTCAATTGTAGTTAAGTTTTGATTCAGCTCTAAAGAATTCGGTATCACGCTAAACTTCATACACCAACCGTTCGTTTGACAGCGGTTACGTTCCAACTCTGATTAAGTTGCGTTTCAACTTTTGTCAAAATCATTAGCGCGATACGAAAATAGACAAAAAGTTGAAGTTCGATTAAAGTTCAATTGTGGTTCAACTGTAATTTTTAGTGCGATTGGCCTGCAGGACGACTCATAATCTTGTCAAAAAATAAATTTGAACAAGTTTGAGAACATTTTATAATTTCAGGCAAAAACGATATCCCGTGCGCGCCTAGACGGCAGCGACCAGTCAATAGTAGTACAAAGCAATGGAGTCCCCGACAGCATCGCCGTGGATCCTCTCGCGCGGAATATTTACTGGACAGACTCCGTCACCGACACCATCAACGTGGCGCGACTCGATGGAGCTTTTAAGAAGGTAATGTAGTCAGTTGTAGTACAAAGTAATGTAGTCAATAGTAGTACAAAGTAACGGAGACCCCCACAGTATCGCTGTTGATCCTCTCGCACGGAATATTTACTGGACAGACTCTGTAACCGACAACATCAACTTGGCGCGACTCGATGAAGCTTTTAAGGTAACTTTGTAGTCAGTTGTAGTAGAAATCAATGTAGTCAATAGTAGTACAAAGTAACGGAGACCCCCACAGTATCGCTGTTGATCCTCTCGCACGGAATATTTACTGGACAGACTCTGTAACCGACAACATCAACTTGGCGCGACTCGATGAAGCTTTTAAGGTAACTTTGTAGTCAGTTGTAGTAGAAATCAATGTAGTCAATAGTAGTACAAAGTAACGGAGACCCCCACAGTATCGCTGTTGATCCTCTCGCACGGAATATTTACTGGACAGACTGTAACCGACAACATTAACTTGGCGCGACTCGATGAAGCCATTAAGAAGGTTACTATTTGTAGTCAGTTGTAGTACAAAGCAATGTAGTCAATAGTAGTACAAAGTAACGGAGACCCCCACAGTATCGCTGTTGATCCTCTCGCACGGAATATTTACTGGACAGACTCTGTAACCGACACCATCAACGTGGCGAGACTCGATGGAGCTTTTAAGAAGGTAACTATGTAATCAGTTGTAGTACAAAGTAATGTAGTCAATAGTAGTACAAAGTAACATTTGAGCGGTCAATCTTCAATGTCAATAGTAGTACAGAGTTACTTTCGCATTTATAATATTCTTCCTTAATAATCCTTACTGGATTATGGTTGTCCAAAAAATTGCAATCATCAATTGAAGAGTTATGAATCTAACGGGCCAAGTGCTATTGGCGCTTAGATCCTTTAGAGTTTCTTAACCCTTCAGTTAATTAAGTTTTGTAACTGTCGTTTTCAATGATACTTAAACCCTTAAGACTTACAACCTTTTAATAATTTCCCTTAAATAGATAATGTTCACAACTTCCAGATAATAATCCACAACGAGCTATACGAGCCGCGCGCCATCGCCCTGCACCCGACCGCAGGCTGGATGTTCTGGTCCGATTGGAACGAGAAGAAGCCTAAAATAGAACGAGCGGCTTTAGACGGCAGCGGGCGCACTTTACTCGTGGCTGAAAGGCTTGCTTGGCCCAATGGAATCGCTCTGGATGTTACTGCCAATAAATTGTACTGGGGAGACGCTAGGACACACAAAATTGAGGTAAGTACATACCTTATGACATCACATAAATAAAACATTTCACATCATATACTGAATACTTATATAAACTGAGCGACAAACTTGACCCTGTTAGATTGCATTGAAAATTTTACTATTCACTACACCAATAATCACTGTCAATAAACTACTGGAGAAACCTAGAGCTATTGAGAATGCGAGTAGTACCACGAAATGGACAAATGACCTCATTAAGACTAGAATTGCTCTGAGCCCTTAGTCTAGGTTTTGCGTAGTTTACTTGAACTTTCGCGTTCGCGTGTGGCTCCATACATCCTGGTTAGTACTTCCTCGTTTTCGCCAGGGGCGCTGTACAAAAATGTATATAGCCATACGGAAAGTACCACCTGTGGTATGGCTAGGGCTACAGCTGTTTCGCTTCAGACCTATCGAGGTCTGAAGCGAAACAGCTGTAGTTACAATTTACGTTAGGCGTTTCACTCTCATCTACTCTTAACTTTGGCTCTCACATAGAGTCGAAAGCCCAATTAGCCTCCAAAAAACTTGGTGTTCTCTCTAAGGTGAGACGGTATTTCACACCTGAGCAACTGCTTAGTCTTTATAAAGCACAAGTCAGGTCTTGCATGGAATACTGCTCTCACCTTTGGGATGGCTCTGCCAAATATCAACTGGAGGCTCTGGAGTCGATTGAGAGGCGAGCCAGGAGGCTGATTGACAACGACACCTTGACAAAGTCGCAGCTGCAAATTCTCATTCTCATTTGAAGTAGGGGCGATAAGTCCTGCACTGACGTCCCACGTCCTGGGGTGTTTTGTGCATTTTCCCCTCCAGCGTCTACCCGAGCCAGCCCAGCTCCTTAAAATAACGGAGCGTGGCTCTGGGCCGCTGGCATAACTGCTCTAGTGGCTTGGTTGGTATACTAGATGGCGATGAGGATGATGCTGTAGATGCTGATGACAAAGCAATAGTAGCGTCATGCAACCCGAAAGCGATTCTAGTTTCTGCCGTGGCCTTGCAATGCCACAAGACATGCTTTAAGACCTTCGACTGCGGCAAGAGCTCCGACTTATGGTAGGACTCATCACTGGTCACTGCAACTTGAATAGTCACATCTATAAACTGGGAGCCACCGACAGCCCACTCTGTCGTGGTTGCCTGTAGGAGAATGAAACGGTAGAGTCGCTGCTGCAAAGTCTTGAGCAAGGTAGCGTGTTTGTCGGCCTTTTACCGGATACACTTGAGAGTGCGCCCAGGAGTTGCACAATCTGGTCCCCCCTACCCCTTTCTTCTACCGTACGGCTAGACAGACGCGACCGAAGCGCCACCCTTTTATGGTGGACATTCCGCGCGTTAGAACGAAGCGTTTCGAATCCTCATTCCTCATACGTACAGCCGGAATGTGGAACGCTTTGCCTGGGTCTGTTTTCCCGTTAAAGTACAACGTGTCTTCAAATCCCGACTAAATAGGTATCTTCTAGGTAAGCGTTCTACACTCTAAACCGCACATCTGCTCAACATCAGGCAGTGTGGAAACGCGAACCTATTCGAAATAAAAAAAAACCGTGTAAACCTGTTAACCTCTCGGGATGTAAGCCGCTTGTGATTGGTCTTGTTGAAAAATAAAAGAAAAACACTACATTCAATAGGGGATACCCTGAATTGTGACGATGATGAACATCTCACAAAAACTCTCTCAACATTTGTGACGGCTCAAGCTTATTTACATCCTTATCGTTCAATTGTAATGTTGGCCAGGTGATCAACATGGACGGCACCCAACGTAGAGAGCTGCATGGGAGCGAGATCCTGCACATTTTCGGGCTCACGCTGCTCGGGGAGCATCTCTACTGGACCGACATGCAGAAACGGACTTTGGACAGGATCAACAAGGAAACTGGTTAGGACAGATCTAGGTATCATATAGGACGAGAGCATCTCTACTGGACCGACATGCAGAAACGGACCTTGGACAGGATCAACAAGGAAACTCGTAAGGACAGATCTAGGTATCATATAGGACGGGAACATCTCAACTGGACCGACATGCAGAAACGGACCTTGAACAGGATCAACAAGGAAACTGGTAAGGATAGATCTAGGTATCATATAGGACGGGAGCATCTCTACTGGACCGACATGCAGAAACGGACCTTGGACAGGATCAACAAGGAAACTGGTAAGGATAGATCTAGGTATCATATAGGACGGGAGCATCTCTACTGGACCAACATGCAGAAACGGACCTTGGACAGGATCAACAAGGAAACTGGTAAGGACAGATCTAGGTATCATATAGGACGGGAGCATCTCAACTGGACCAACATGCAGAAACAGACCATGGACAGGATCAACAAGGAAACTGGTAAGGACAGATGTAGGTATCATATAGAACGGGAGCATTTCTACAGGACCGATATGCAGAAACGAACCTTGGACAGAATCAACAAGGAAACTGGTAAGGACAGATCTAGCTATCATATAGAATGGGAGCATTTCTACAGGACCGATATGCAGAAACGGACCTTGGACAGAATCAACAAGGAAACTGGTAAGGACAGATCTAGCTATCATATAGAATGGGAGCATTTCTACAGGACCGATATGCAGAAACGGACCTTGGACAGAATCAACAAGGAAACTGGTAAGGACAGATCTAGCTATCATATAGAATGGGAGCATTTCTACAGAACGGAGCTTGGACAGGATCTACAAGGAAACTGGTAAGGACAGATCAAACGGGACGGCATTGAACGTAGAGAGCTGCACGGGAGCATCTTTATATACTGGACCGACATGCAGAAACGGATCTTGGGCAGGATTAACAAGGAAACTGGTAATGACATATCTAGGTATTTATTTCATACAGAACGGGAGTCAACGTTTAGAGCTCCACATTTTCGGGCTCACTCTGCTCGGGGAGCATCTCTACTGGATTGACACGCAGAAACTAACCTTGGACATGATCAACAAGGAAACGGGTAAGTTACAGATGTAGTTATCATACAGGACGGCAGTCAACGTAGAGACCTTCACGGGAGCATCTCTACAGGACCTTGTAAACTGTACTTTGTAATAAAATATATAGGCACCGTATAAATTCTACCGTCACCAAAATCAGTCCATCTGTTTGGAAGCATGCCTTAGATACGGAAACAATTTAACTGAAACTGAATAATTTTTGTCATCCCCAGGTCTCGACCGTCAACTTGTAGTGGAACAAATGCCAAATATGATGGGAGTGAAAGCGTTTCGTCTCGGCGAGGCTCTGGGCCGGAACCGGTGCACGGACGACAACGGGGGCTGCTCGCATCTCTGCTTCAACAGACCTAGCGACTACGTCTGCGGCTGCCCTTTAGGTAAATACATTCTACAAATGTATTAGATAAGTAGTAACTATTATCTATATAGTATGTGGTAATACCGTAGTCATGATTAGAAGTCATCATGTAGCTTGTCTATAATTTGCACCACATACATACATATGCGATGGTTTTTTTTTAAGCGAGTACTTACGCACGGTATCGTCTGTTAAGTACTAAGCTGAGATGAGTTCCATTGCTTTTTAGGGTTCCGTACCTCAAAAGGAAAAAACGGAACCCTTATAGGATCACTTTGTTGTCCGTCTGTCCGTATGTCAAGACCCTTTATCTCAAGAACGCGTAAAATTAACGAGTTGAAATTATATTTTTTATTTTTTTATATCTATGGTCTCTTACAGTTGTTAAAAAATCAATCTTCTCAGTTATCGTAGAAAAAAGTTAGAGCCGTTTATGTTCTAAAAACCGCATATTTTGACACTAAAAGGATACTTCCAGTTGACCTAGAGCTATGAAATTTGGCAAGAAGCATTGTCTTAGAGTACAAATATAAGAATAAATCTGAAAACTGTACATTTCTAATTAAATCACAAAAAATGGGGCCTGAATATAAAAAAATTGTAGGCCCAAAATTCAAAGTGAGTTAATTGTATCATGTGAGGTATCATATAAAAGAAAATAAAAGAAATGTAAATTGCGATGTATGACGAGAAAAGTAAAAAATCGATGAAAATTTATTTATCCTATTGATATTTCAACATTACAGTTTTGTGAAATACTGGATACATACAGGATTTGTACGGAACCCTCGGTGTGCGAGCCTGACTTGCACTTGTCCGGTTTTTATTTTACATAATTATTATCATTATCTTGCCCATTTTCTCCACTTCTATCTCTGGTTTAACTACAAAAAAGAAAGTATTCTAGTCCTTAGTTACAAGATTCCTTTTCTTTTGCCTTACTTCATACATCTCCATTATGTATGAAGCCCAAAAACTTAACCGATCAATTCTGGTTTTTAGGTTTAGAACTGAGCGGAGACCACAAGACCTGCATAGAACCTGAAGCGTTTCTCCTGTACAGCCGGAAAAACATCATCGGCCGCATCAGTATAGAGAATGAAGGCAACGACGCTGTCTTACCAGTCAGGGAGCTCAAGGAAGTCAGGTTAGTACAGTTTTTTCTTCTTCTTCTTCTTAGTTTTGGCGTCGCATTATTGTGCATTTGCCAGTGTCAAGTATTAAGTTTTAATAATTTTTGATAATATTTTATCAAAATAGTCACTGTCGAAGTCGTCATAGTCCAATAAAGTCGCGGTCAAGTCCAAACATAGTCCAAATCATACCTCAGTGAAGCAGTGGAGACTTTACTAGAGGCCTCTATGGAGTTTTGGTAACAACACGGAACCACATGATACGTCACATTATATCACTTGCCTACACTCATGCACATAAATCAGCTCATAATTAACGAAATACCACAATTTTTCACTAATTATCACTGATAAAAACACAAGTTTAACAAAATAATACAATGAGGCGACATGATTTTTCCGCGTTCCCGCCAAAACTCTACAGTTTCTTATAATACTTTACCAAAAGCTTTACTTTAACTTTCAAAGCGGAAAAATAAATAATCATAGTAGGGAAGTGAGTTTGTATTAGCCCTGGTATCAGAGTTTTCAGTCCGGCTGCAGGCCTCTGACATGGCTAAAAATAAAATAAAAAATATGTTATAATATGGTGATAAAAATGTTTTAAATTCCGATTAATTTTTATTATTTGTCTTTTTTTTATTATTATGTTCATTTCCGATTAATTTTTATTATTTGACTTTTATATTATTATTATACATATTCATTTATTATCTTAAATCTAAGTTTTATAATTATTATACACATATTTATTTATAGTCTTAAATTTAAGTTTTTTTACAATATTTATATAATAAAAAATAAAATACTATAAAAAAACCTAAACCTAGAGTGCCGCCGGCAGCGGGGCGAGGCCCAAGCTACCGGTGGTTGGGTCTACAGAGAGAGGAACCTCCTGACAATGCGCGCTGTGTCCAGGACGACCGCCTTCTGTATCTGACCCTTGACCCAACCGTCTAGCGAGAGCCTCTTAAGATGGTGGTCGAGACTCTTCGCTATTAAGCCGTTTACCGAAACGACTATCGGGACAATGATCGTAGAGTCCACATCCCACATGGCGGTAACCTCGTGAGCCAAGTCAAGGTACTTGCTGAGCTTGTCCTTCTCGGCCTTCACGAGGTTCTCGTCATGTGGGATGGTGACGTCGACGAGCACTGCCCGGCGCTGGGACCGGTCGACCACCACGATATCAGGCCTATTGGCGACAATAGTCCTGTCCGTGATGATAGAGCGGTCCCAGTAAAGCAACGCACGACCATTTTCGAGAACTGGCGCCGGTGCGTACTTATAGTACGGCACCTCAGACTCGACAAGGCCGTATCGAAGAGGAAGTTGCTGATGGATGATCCTGGCTACTTGGTTATGCCTGTGCAAGTACTCGCCGTTGGCAAGATGAGAACAACCGGAAGTAATATGCCTGAGTGACTCTCCGGGACGGTGGCATGCCCGACAAATGTCGACCGTACCGTCCTTCAGGATATACTTCCGGTAGTTGTTCGTCAAGACAACTTCGTCCGCGATTGCACAGGCAAAACCTTCGGTTTCCCCAAAGAGGTCACCGAAGCGCAGCCAGGCCACCGACGCGAGCAGGTCCACATCGGGTCCTGTTAGGGCCCGATAGAACCGCCCGTGCAGCTCCTTGCTCCTCCATACCGCCTTGCGATCATCGGTGCTGAGCACCGATGGCCTGCGCCAGTTCTCCTTCGCCAGGGAGAGCGGGGTGAGGCCTCTGTCAACTGCCACCACATCGCAATGCATTCCACGCCCGCTGTTTCGGAAATAGTCCCGGAGACTGTATACTTCGCGGTTGTGGAGGTTTTTGGCATTTAAAAAGCCTCGGCCACCACACTTCCGCGGAATGTACAGTCTCATGACAGACGAGCGCGGGTGTAGCCTGCGATGCAAAGTGAGCAGTCGACGGACCCTCCTATCCAGGGCGTCCAGCTCAGTCTGAGTCCACCTCAGTATGCCAAAGGAGTACATCAGCAGCGGCATCACCCAACCATTGAAGGCGCGCACCTTGTTGCCGCCGGACAAAAGACTGTTAAGTACTTTTGTCAGGCGACAAAAAAAGCGCTCCTTCACCGATTTCTTGATGTCCACTGCCGATATACCCAACGACTCTGACATACCGAGGTACTTGTAGGTCTCGGCTTCGGAGAGAGACCTGATAGTCATCGTCTCAGAAAGTTGTAGATTCGGAGAATCCACAACTTTCCCTCACTGTACATGCATGACCGCACACTTATCTACACCGAACTCCATCCTGATGGCCCTGCTAAAAACTTCAGTGGTTTTTAGCAGCTCCACCAGGTCTTGGTATTTCGGTGCAAACAGCTTTAGATCATCCATGTACAGCAGGTGAGAGATAACTTCACCCTGTCTGCGAAGCCGATAGCCTAGCTCTGAATTCCTCAGCAAAGTGCTGAGAGGATTCAGGGCCAGGCAGAACCACAATGGACTCAGACTGTCACCCTGGAATATTCCCCGCTCAATCCTTATCAAGTCTTGCGAGCCAACGGAGCCGTCTCCACCACCTGGTTGACGAAGGACTGTGGCCCATTGCCTCATGCATGACACTAAGAATGATTTTAGAGTTTTATCGATTTTATACAACTCTAAAATCCTCTCGAGCCACGAATGAGGCACTGAGTCATAGGCCTTCTTATAGTCAATCCAGGCGGCAGAGAGGGCTCCCTTGTTCCGCCGGACTTGCTGGCTTATGGTCATGTCTATGAGGAGGAGCTCCTTAGTACCACGGGACCCAACCCTACATCCATTCTGAACGAAAGCCAAAACGTTTTGCGCAACGACGTGCGCGTTAATTTTGATGCTCAGAATGGATGTGAGGAGCTTGTAGATGGTAGGCAAGCACGTAATGGGTCGATAGTTCTTTGCTTCCGTGGTACTAGTTGTGCAGCCCGTCCGGCCCAGGACTTTTCCAGTTCTGAGCCGTACGGATCGCACAACTAACGTCTACGGGATCTATTAAAACAGATCCCATAGGTTCGATAGTCTCGCATTCCCGCTCAACCACACGCATCCAGTCACCCTCCGTGTGTTCGACGGGCACCGACCAGATGCCACGCCAAAAGTCATTCATGGCGCTAGCATCCGGCAACTGCCCGTCGCTCACACGTTGGTCGGTTCTCTCCCAGCCTCGGTACACTTTCCTT
Source organism: Hypomecis punctinalis (assembly GCA_949316475.1). Taxonomy (NCBI): domain Eukaryota; kingdom Metazoa; phylum Arthropoda; class Insecta; order Lepidoptera; family Geometridae; genus Hypomecis; species Hypomecis punctinalis. Next base: position 24,525,307 of record OX438804.1, read on the forward strand.
TGGTCACTTTGGAAGAGGCGATTTAGCCAATATCGGTCCACACGCTCTCTGTAGCGACGAATGCGGTTTGCCCACGCATAGACTTTCTTTTTCAGATAGTGTATGCGTTCCGTGACACTGGCCAAATAGTGCTGGGGTCTGATACCAGTCCCGGCAAAGGCCTGTGTCACGAAACGCATGACTCGGGGGCGGTTATTCCCCCGGCTGAAACAGATTAGCTTTGCTATGAGAGTCCTGAACGAGTCGATACGCCGCTGGATCCGCATTTGCCACGCGGGCACACCCCCGGCGGGTCGCGGTGCACGGCTAGTGTCCGGGAACTTAACACGTGCAACGCGACACGCCGCGATGGCGCCGCAGTACAAGATCGAATGGGTATCGACTAAGCCTTCGCTAACCTGTAAATACGGGACTAGCAAAGGGTTCAGGGCTCCCATAAGCGCTAAGTTACGCCTATGGGTGGGAAAACGTGGCAGTCGCGGCCTAGAGTCGGGTGCGAACCGATACTGGGAAATCGCGTCTTCCAAAGCCCTCCTCAGTCGCTCACTCACCTGGCTAGATACGCTCATACTCGCGCCATCTGGCTCGTCGACCGCAGGACCAGCCGGTGGTGTCGCTAGTGTCGCCGCCGACATCGGCACTGAAGCCATTGTCGGGGCTGACGACGCGACAGGTACGGTCGAGTCCCGCGTCGAGGAAGCAGTGGGGCGAGCAGGCAGCGCCTCCAGGCGGAGCCGATCAATTACGGACTGATCCAGCAGTTTGCACCGGTGGATATTTTTTTTTTTTTTTTTTTTTTTATTTCAAATAGGTTTGCGTTTGACTACACACTGCCTGATGTAAAGCAGATATGCGGTCTAGGATGTGGCACACTTACCTAGAAGATACCTATTTACTCGAGATTTGAAGACACCTACATTGTACTTTAACGGAAAGACAGACTTAGGCAAAGCGTTCCACATTCTGGCAGTTCGTATGAGGAATGTGGACTCAAAACGCTTTGTTCTAACGCGTGGGATGTCCACCATAAAAGGGTGGCGCTTTGGTCGCGTCTGTCTAGCCGTACGATTGAAGAAAGGGGCAGGTGGGACTAGATCGTGCAACTCCTGGGCGCACTCACCAAAGTGTATCCGATAGTAGGCAGACAGACACGCCACCCTACGTCGATGCTCAAGACTTTGCAGCTTCGACTCAGTCAAGGTTTCGTTGCCTATCAGCCTCCTGGCTCGCCTTTCAATGGACTCCAAAGCCTCCAACTGGTATTTGGCAGAGCCATCCCAAAGGTGAGAGCAGTATTCCATGCAAGACCTGACTTGCGCTTTATAAAGACTAAGCAGTTGCTCAGGTGTGAAATACCGTCTCACCTTAGAGAGAACACCAAGTTTTTTTGAGGCTAATTGGGCTTTTGACTCTATATAAGACCCAAAGTTGAGAGTCGATGATAGCGTAACGCCTAATAGTTCCAGACTGTTAGTTACCGGAACGGATACACCACGGAAAGCAGGAGACAGTTGGAATGGCCTCTTTTTGGCCGAAAACAAACAGCTTTGAGTTTTCGTGGCATTAAACTTGACCAGGTTAGCATCACCCCAGTCAGATACCGCCTCCAGACTCAAGTTGAGCCGTTCGACCATAGCCTCTCTGAGTGACTCGATCTGTGCCCCGCTCGTTCTTGCTTCGGATGTGTAGCTCTCCATGACTGTACTGTCGTCTGCGTACCCAAAAATACCAGGCTTTAGCAAGTCGTTAATATGCAGTAGGAAAAGCGTCGCAGAGAGCACTGACCCTTGAGGAACACCGGCATTGATATCCTTTTGGTCTGACGAGAAACCATCTACAACCACTCGTATCGACCGATTCCTCAAGAAATCTGATATCCATGCGCAGAAATCAGCAGGCAGGCCGTAAGATGGAAGCTTGCCAATAAGGCTCTCATGCCAGACCCTGTCAAAAGCTTTCGAGATGTCCAAGGAGACAGCCAGCGCCTCCCCGTGCTTCTCAATGACCTCACTCCAAATGTGTGTGGCGTACGCCAGAAGGTCCCCAGTAGACCGGTTTCGGCGAAAGCCGTACTGGCGGTCACTGAGTAGGTCATTTGCTTCCAGGTAGGCCAGGAGCCTGTTGTTAAGAACACGTTCCATACTCTTGCAAAGTATGGACGTGATCGAAATCGGTCTGTAATTGGCAGGGTCAGCACGGCTACCTTTTTTGGGTACAGGCTGCACGTTAGCAAGCTTCCAAGATTTGGGCACTTGACCCGTCTTCAGAGAGAGGCGAAAGAGGCGGGTCAACACAGGCGACAGCTCAGGCGCACAAGTCCTTAGTACAATAGCTGGAATACCATCTGGGCCACTGGCCTTATTCACATCTAGACTGCGGAGAACTTTGAGAACCTCCTTTTGCCGGATATGTATTTCACTCATTGAGGTGCCACAGTTTGGCAAAGTTGGAGGTCTCGCACTACCGGGGTCCAGACGCGAAGACTCCGCAAATTGAGATGCAAATAAATTTGCCTTCTCTACCGCGGTATGAGCCAGCGAACCATTGGGTTTCAGCAACGGAGGCAATGAAGGGCGGCAGAAGTTCGCTTCGACTGATTTAGCTAGGGACCAGAATGCCTTGCTACCCGCAGGGTAAGAAGCAAGCTTGTTCCCTATTCGACTAATATGCTCAAAGCGAGCCCTCCGCATAACCTTTTTGCAGGACTTAGCAGCCTTATTGTAAGTCTTCTTCCTCAGATGTATGTCCTTCGTCTTACGGTTACGAGCATCGACCCAAGCCAGGTATGCCTGATGCTTTTGCGCTTCGGCGCGTCCACATTCAGGCCCAAACCAGGGCCGAGCTTTGTTGGACAGAGGCACGTCCGAAAATGGGATGAAGTATTCCATGGCGGTACGAAGCACGTCTGTCACGGCATCCGCGCACGAAGAAGGATCATCAGAAGAGAAGCACACAGGCTGCCAAGGATAAGACGCAAAGAAACACCGCATGTCATCCCAATCTGCCAACTTGTACCGCCACACCCGCCGTGACCCTTTTGGACTGGGGTCTGAAGGGGAGTAGACGGATACGGATTTCACCAGACAGTGATCAGATGTACCTAACGGAGAGGAAATTGCCACTGAATATCGGTCTGGATCAGTTGTTAGCAGAAGGTCCAAGCAGTAGGCCGTATGCGAGTCAACATCAGGTACCCGTGTGGCGCCATGAACCAGCTGGGTAAGACCTAGCGTCAAAGCTAGCTTGCGCGTTTCAAGCCCAGCATGGTTTGTGTCCAGGTATGGGTGAAGCCACACTTTATGATGGCCATTAAAGTCCCCCAGGATCACTAATTGGGCCGAAGGGTAGCTGAGCTGAGCAGCATCCGCCACCTCACTGAGGTAATCAGTAAGTCTAGTTGCCTCCCGGTCTCCGCTATGCGATCGGTATACACAGGCATAGACAATCTTCTCTATGCCAGTGTCCGCCAGAGCCCAAAGCACTGAAAAAGAAGGGTCTTCAAACCTTCGAAGACGCAGAAAACAAATGTCATCCCGGGCGTAAACGCATACACCCGCACGTGGTTTGAAAAGATGCTCCAGAGAATACCCTGGGTAGGATAGATACGACACGTCGGATGGACCAGCAATCTGCGTCTCCGTGAGAAACAATAGGTGGGGTCGTTCTGTCTCAAGATGATGATGGACAGGCGTGAGATTGGAGTGCAGGCCCCGAATATTGCACAGGTGCACTTTGAGTGAGAGGGAGTGCTGCCGCTGTGTATACGTTCTTTTTCTTTTATTGTTTCTCATGCTTGCGGAGTAAAGTAGGTAGGAAGTCAGCAGTGGAACGAGGCGTCACACTAAGTAGAATTCAGTGGTACAACACACAAACCACACACATCTATGGGAGACCAGCCTGGAGACCGCGGGGACGCCCGAGCCCCCCCAAGGATGTCCATCGGGCCCTCTCGTCCGGTCGCCAACCGGCACGATGGCGCATCCCTGGGATTTTTCGACAGATGGCGGGGCAGCCTTTCATGAGTGGCTAGCTCACTACTTGGGCCCCCTACTATCTGCGGTCGGCCAGCGACAAACCGTGCCTCGGATCCCGCTGCCCTCCACGGCTGGCCGTCCGATGCGGTAATCGATGTGTGCACCGTATTCATCCACCAGACGACGCTACTGTTCCGACCCAACTTCCCGATTGACGTCACCAGACTTCGCGCCGGAACACGATCCCAAGAGAGCCGCTTGGCGGCGCGGCTTAGTCTGGTGGGTGGTCTCTCGCCACGGCTAAAGCCTACCACCAGAATGGTTGTTGCCTGGTTAGCACCACCCAGGACCACGTGTGGGGGATAAAATATATGGGTTCCTACCCACGGACGAAGGCAACTCGGTCCCAAATAGTCCGGTCCGGATAGCCCGCACTTGGTCCGATAGTCGTTGGGCAGTCACGGCCACGGTCGGTTCAAGGGCCTGAAACAAAGGCAGCATTCTGGCACAGTACGCTGTCATGTTGGTTCCCCCCTCTGTAGCCCCAAAGTACGCGCGCATGCAATTCTCATTAATGGTTTGAGTCCATCGCATGCGACGCACTATGCCACCGGTAGCGGGAGCGGATGGCGGGGCAGGATGCCCCACAGGCCCCAAGCGTGCCGGCAGCGGTGGACGGCCTCGTCGTCGCGCTGGTGGTGGTGGCGGCGGCGGCGTCCGTGGCCCGCTCGTGTCGCTCGACGAGCCGCTCGTCTCGCGGGTGGTGTAGAAATCATCACCCGACGATGCGCTCGGAGCTGACGACGAGGCGGGCGATGGTGGTGGTCGTGCGCCTCTCGAATCCGCTGTTAATTTCGTCTTTGATCTTGTTTGCATTTATTCTGTACTTCAATGATTCTGTAGTCCGATATTTTGAACGTCATGTTGACATAAATCTTCAAATATTGAATTTTTACTTTTCTTCATATATTGTTTAAGTTTTATTGCAGAAAATATCTAAATGTAGTGGAAAATAATTTGGCTATTGCTTTTGTGTGGAAATGTTGCAGTAAAACGATCGAAAAACCAAAAAATATAAAATTTTCAGAAAATAAGACCAAAAAGACGTCTGGGCTGTCAGCGGTTTTTTTTTTTTTTTTTTTTTAATTAATAATAATTATTATTATTATTAATTAATATTAATATTATTATACTGAAATCACAGGCTTAGCCTGGTCCTTTATTAGGCATCAATGGAGCCTAAGCCAACATTGAGAGGCCCCTTTTACAATTTTATTATGAAACATAAAAACAGTGGTAGGTATAAAAAAGATAGCGTGAAATGGAAACTATGGCATATAAAATGACTTGAAATATTGTAACTGGGCTAATTTGGTGAAATTTTAAATGTTTTGTAAAATTAGACTATGGAATGAGGTACGGCACCCGCTAAATATGCCCCATATATATTATTATTATGTCTGTTTATTAATTTTTGACATGGTGACTTATGAATATATTTTTGTGTGACATTTTGTAGGTTAAATTTGACATTATGTTATTGACATTCTAAGTATATTTGACATTTTATTTACATTATGAATTTCAACACGTATAATTGAATATTTTTACGCCACCACGGCAAGAACATGCGCTCTATATATATACAACTTTGTATGTTGTTTGCATTACCATGTTTTCTTACAAATAAATAATCTTGAAATTAAATTATTGAATTAATAAATTTTTTTTTTTTCAGTGCGCTAGCGGTCCACATGGCTGGCAATAAGATCTACTGGTCAGATACCAAGACGAAAACCATCAACAGATGTTCCATCAACGGCTCCAATATGGAAAAGATTCTCGAATGGACCGGCCTTGTCGAAGGTATTCTGTTTTTTTTTGTGTATAAAAGTAATAGATAAGTTTATATATTAGTCTCTAGCAGCCAGATTTTGCTTTGTTTGAAAACTCAAAGACGGTGCTTAAGATAACCTATATATTTACTATGTGGTGATCTAGTGGTAGCGAAGCCCGCCTTACAATCGTTAGATTGTGGGTTCAAATCCCGGTCCCGTATAATATCGACTGCCTCGGTGGCTCAGTGGTTAGTGACCCTAACTTCTGGATGTGATGAACATAAGTGTTTGCTCTGTGTCTGGGTGTTATTTAGTTACTATCTATATAAGTATAATAATAATAAAATAATAATAAATATTTTTGGGATTTTTGTAAGATTACACACGTCCTCTGACCCCAAACTAAGCAAAGCTGGTGATATGGCTGCCAGAGACTGATATACTACATATACATATTTTTAAATACATACTTATATAGATAGTAACTAAATAACACCCAGACTCAGAGCAAACACTTATGTTCATCACATAAATATTTGCCCTGGTGGGGATCGAACCCACGCCTCTTTGATCCAGAAGTCAGGGTCACTAACCATCGAGTCATCGAGGCAGTATGTATTTAAAAATAAGTATATGTAGTATATCAGTCTCTGGCAGCCATATCACAAGCTTTGCTTAGTTTGGGGTCAGAGGCCGTGTGTAAGATGTCACAAAATATTTATTTATTACTAGTTTTTACCCGCGGCTTCGCCCGCATACGCAATATATCATTATAATTTATAGCCTATGTGTTATTCTGATATATAAGCTATATTATTGCAAAGTTTCATCTCAATCCGTTCAGTAGTTTTTGCGTGAAAGAGTAACAAACATCCATACATCCATCCATCCATCCATCCATCCATCCATCCTCACAAACTTTCACGTTTATAATATTAGTAGGATTATGGCCAATCGTGTCGGCATTGGCGTTCGACGCAGTTGTCGGACGGGGGGGAGATTAGAACAAGATTTGTACTTATTTGCCGACACTCGAGTTGGGCTGCGCTTGGCCAAGAAGCTAGAGGACTTAACGCGTGCTTTGTTGCAGGGCTCGCGATCGACTGGTCGAGTCAGAACATTTACTTCACGGACACGGCCACGCAGCGCATCGAAGTGGCGCGCCTGGACGGCTCCAGTCGGCGGCCATTGATATGCCAGGGGTTGAAGAAACCTAAGAGCATCGTGCTGGATCCCAAGAGAGGGTAACTATTCTCATTATAAGAATAAGAATAATATATTGGCCTTATAACAGTTTGTTATACTGGGCAAGTCATATTACATTTTAAATAGCATACTTACCTATAATCTAATATACATAAAAATAAATTTAATATGAAATGTAGAATGAATTTGCATGATATTAATAAAATAAGAAAACAATATAAGTAAGTCATTACATATTTTTACAAATTAATTTATAAAACAATTTTGAAGGAGTTGATAAGGAGATCCATTCAAATCCTTGAACTACAAAAAAACTTTAATTATAATTTTAATTAAAGTACCTCACCTCGACGGCACGATTAAAACAGTGAGTTTTAGGTAATTTCCCAGTGCAGTAAGCGCTGAGGACCTTCGACAGTATTATGTTAGCACTCGTCTTGGCGAAATGAAAACAGAAGTATCGTTTTCTATTCAATATGTATCGTTTTTGTGTCGATAACGCAGTTGCCACGTTTCTTGGTGGAGCACCAGGGGTTGCGAACATATTTTGACCAGAGTCGTACCGCGGGCCAATTCCGACTCGAAGTACTCTAGCGTGTGCGTTTTCAGCGTTAATGGAACAGACTATAGTTCGTAACTTCAATAAAGTGCCATTTCCATATAAGTAGATATTTGAATTGAAATATTGAAAACGTCTATCTTATAAGTGTGAGTGATAGCCGTGGTGGTCAAGAGGTAGTGACACCCGCCTTATAATCGTGAGGTCGTGGGTTCGAATCCCTGGTCCCGCACCATTGAGTTCTTTGGAATTTATGTACGGAATTTCACACCACTGGCTTTTTGGTGAAGGAAAACATCAACCTGCGTACGTCCTTAGAAGAAATTCGATGGCGTATGTGAATCCACCAACCCGCACTAGGCCAGCGTGGTCGATATGGCCCGATCACCCTTCGTGGGTAGCCCTACGTCCTGCAGTGGACTATTAAAAATGCTGGTACAGAATACCTTAGTTATATTTCAATTAAAACGTGTAAAAATCACGCTAGTTCCAGAATCAAATGGTGGATAATTTTCCTCTGACAGCTCAGATAAAAAGATAAGTTCTATGACCTTCACCTAAACGACTTCATCCTTTTGTAAAAATAACGTCTGTTAAGCTCGAAACATACTATCAGACGCGACCGACAGCCGCGACTTAGACTATGAAAGTACACTGAGCCGTACACACTATCGGACATAAGTCGCGGACGGCACCTTCGGACGTCCGAGAGCGATCTGGCACACCGGATGTCTTAAGACTAAGTCGCGGCTGTCAGTCGCGGCCGTCAACCGCGTCCGATAGTATGTTTCGAGCTTTACCGCGTTATCGTTGTGGAGTTTATTTTTTTTAGAAACTAATACTGTTTATCTTATTTGCAGCTACATGTACTGGTCGGAACTAGGGTTGAAGTGCATCAAGCGCGCCGCCATGGACGGGTCAACGCCCACCATACTACTCGACTCGGTCAGTCGAGCGCACGCCCTCGCTATCGACAGTCGAAACATTTACTGGGCGGCTTTAGACCCTCCCGCACTTGGGACCGCGAAATTGGATGGAACCGGGAGAAAAATGTTGGCTACTGATGTGACTATGCCGTATGCGCTGGCTTTGTATGGAGACAGGATCTATTGGGGCGATTGGAATACTGGTGAGTCTTAGCTAACTATCTTTCTTTAAGAATTCGGCGTTTGCCGTTTCTATCTATAATAGAAACATTTACTGTGACGCGCTAGACGCTACCACGCTCAGAACAGCGAAATCAAATGAAACAGGAAGGAATGTATACGTTTTGGCTTTGTATGGAGATTTGCGCTGGATGCAGTCCGCTTCCAACCGGCCTTATTGGAAATCCATGGGGGAGGCCTATGTCCAACAGTGGACATCTTACGGCTGATAGATAGATAGTATTTAGCGACGTTTTTCACTATTATCGATGCTAATGTGACATATAATTGGGTTTAATTTAATTACACGTATGTAAATAATGTTATGATATTAAAATCACTACATAGTATAAAACAAAGTCGCTGTCGCTGTCTGTCCGTCCCTATGTATGCTTAAATCTTCAAAACTACGCAACGGATTTTGAAGCGTTTTTTCAATAGATAGAGTGATTCAAGAGGAAGGTTTATATGTATAATACATGCATAATATTGTAGAGAAACACTGATGAATTTACAGATTTCTAATGTGATGACGTAAATAAACACATTTTTTTGCGCTTACATTGCAAACGCTGACTGAACCCCACGAGATAAATCAAAATAATGTACTACAGTATTGTACACCTTAAAAAGGTCAACAAAAAAGTCCGCGATGGTATATGTCTATCTCTTAAGGATAACCCACAATAACCATTTTTATCCTTTAAATTTTACGGAAAAAAATGGATTATTTAGGAAGTTATTTTAAGCAACACAACATTAATCCTTATCCAATTACCTTCAGTAGATTGTCCATTCAATATAGATCAATATGGCCATTTACAGCATATAATTTAAATTAATATTTTCGAAGATATTACAGATTTAAAATGCAGGGACAGCGGTGCGGAGGTACCTACCGGCCCGGCCGGCGGCGCGTGCCTACAAATAGCGCGTCGGAGGCCGCGCTTCTCCCTCAGTACTTTAACAGCGATCGGACGTGTTTATCAAATCTCTCTAGCTAGGAAAATAATCTATACCAATATTATAAAGAGGAAATATTTGATTGTTTGTTTGCATCGAATAGGCTCAAAAATTCTTAACCGATTTGAAAATTTATTTCACTGATAGAAAGCTACACTATCTCTGTGTAACATAGGATATACATACATATAAAATTAAAAAAAAACCAGACAAGTACGAGTCAGGCTCGCACATCTAGGGTTCCGTACAAACAAGTTATTAAAATAATTACCTGTTTTAGCGTGTGCTAATAAAGTTCTTTTATATGATATCTTACATGATACGATTTACTCACTTTGAATTTTAAACCCATATTTTGTGAATTTAGAGGCCCTATTTTTTGTGATTTAAATAAAAATGTACAGTTTTCAGATTTATTCCTATATGTGTACTCTGAGACAATGCTTCTCGCCAAATTTCATAGTTATATGTCAACGGAAAGTACCCAGTAGGTTTTGATTTTTGTGAGTGCTAAATATGCGGTTTTTTACGACATAATCGACTCTAACTTTTTTTAAAGATAACTGAGAAGTTTTTCTTTTACACAACTGCAAGAGACCATAAATATACGTATACTGTTTAAATTTCAACTCGATATCTTTACGCGTTTCCGAGATAAAGAGTCTTGACATACACACAGACGGACAGACAGACAGACAGACGGACAACAAAGTGAGTAATATGTAAAGTGAGTAATAAGGCCTCCTTTTTTGGCGTTTGAGGTACGGAACCCTAAAAAAATAGGGATCCTTACTAAAACTCCCATAATGTATCCCAAGGTGTAAAAAATTACCTAAAATATTCTTTACATCGCGTACGCTGCGAAAACCATTGACGATAGAATAAAATAATGTACTGCGACTTTGTAGAATAAATAATCATTTAAGTACAAAAAATTTAGCGACATATGTCTAAATGTTATAGTTAAGCCAAAATAAGTATTCTTTTATTTGAAAAATTACATAGAAATGCCACCGCAATAAAAGGCTCTTAATTTATATCTTGGTATTAATCCTTTTCAAAATAATATCCACCACGCTGACCCAGTGCGGGTTGGTGGATTCCTATATGTCATCCAGTTTCTTCTACAGACGTAAGGATGCAGGTTGCCACACGATATTTTCCTCCACGCGAAAGCCAGTAGTGTGAAATTGCGTAGATAAGTTCCAAAGAAACTCATTGATATGGGATCAGGATTTGAAATTACCACCTCAGGATTATAAGATAGATGTTACTCCCACTAGATTACCACGGCTATATAGGTACGGATATACCACCTCTATTTAAGCGCCGATTTATGTAGTACCTACAGATTTGGAAAACCTTAGTTAGGCGAACCGACATACAGACGATTTATAATTTCTGTTGTAGTGATAGTGAATAGGTATGTGTAGTAACATACATAGTTCGTAAAACGAATGATCGATGGGGCTTTAAAGTTCTCGAATGTAGACAATGCATTGGCAACTTTGCAAGTATAGAGAAGGTTTTCACGTGAATCGAAGGTCTGGTTGGTGTTCACGTGTGTGACCTTTAGCTACATTACGTGGTAGATAAATAAATGCACAATACTTATAATGTCTGCCATTTGCCAATCATATCCGGGCGAAGCCGGGGCGGGCAGCTAGTATACGATAAAATTAATGATAAATTGTTTTATTTAAAATATCGTTATTATAAACTATCGATATTTTAAATAAAACTCCATCTAAAACTCTGTGGTCACGATCATTCGTCGCCCATCACTAATCGGCATGCCCATAAAGTATGACATTGACAGGTACTGTCTGTACTATTAAGAAATTCAGGGCTTCATAGGCGTGATTTTTCTGACAGCTGTCGCAGAGATCAAGTTATATTTTATAGAGTACTAGCTGCCCGGCCACGCGTTGCTGTGGCTAAATAAATTAAAATTGCGACTATAATTTGAGATTTAAACTATCCTATCTCTCAAGTTGGATCGAAGTGCACATGGTGTGCGAATTTTATTATAATCCGTTAAGTGGTTTAGGAGTCCATTGAGGACAAACATTGTGACACGAGATTTATATATATTAAGATAGGAGTTCTGTGAATGCCCCAACTAGAGACAGTTGGAATATTTACTGGGCAGCTTTAGACCCTCCTATACTTGGGAGTGCGAAATTAGACGAAATAGGGAGAAAGATGGGTTTTCTGTCAGTAGTACTACTAATGTGACGATGCCGTGGCGTATGTCAAATCGATGCAAGTTAACCATAAATATCCTCTCCTTCTTTCCCAGGTATAGTGGAAAGCGCGAACAAGTCGGACGGTTCAGACCGTCACACCATCCACTCTTCCCTCGACTACATCTCGACACTAGCGACCGCGGGGCGCGGGGCGCAGGGTGCGGGGGCGTGCGGCGCGGGGAACGGGGGGTGCACGCACCTGTGCCTGCCCCTCCCCCCGCCCCGCGCGCCGCGCTGCGCCTGCCCGCAGCACTACCGCCTGCGGCCTGACAACGTCTCCTGCGCCGGTATGTAGCATGACAGACATGTCTTATTTATACCACAGGAGATCCACGTCACAATAAGATCCCGGAAATATCATCTCGCGTTATACCAAACATTGTAAGAGACATAATGCGAACTGTAATGTTGCCGCTACGCGACGCTACTTGTTCACCAGTCATCAGAGAAAGCAGTTGACGCGGGAATTCTGTAACAGGCTTGCTGACTAAAACTGCGCAAGCGCCTTGCTCCTAAAAATACAATTAGTCGGTCAGATAGGGTAACAAAAAATATTAGACGTATTTTTTCGTTTTTCACTTAAATAAAATGATGAAGATATAGCCTGTTAAAGTTCCGCGTGACGTCACGAGTTTCAGTGTAATTACTACGTAACAATAGTGACGTCACGAGACCCTATTTCCTAACTTAGACAAGGTCTATCTTAGTCATTTATAATTTGATTGACAAAAGTAAAACTTACGTGTTTTAATAATCTAAGTAGCGGATAGTTGATTGAATAAGGCGTTACTTTGCGGAAATTCATCTTCAAATCTATGTTTTGAATAAATATTTAGTGTATTTCCGCTATTTGTTGTAGGCAAATAAGTTTAAGGGCATTAAGGACATTTATATAAAAAAAAATACAAACTATTACTAATATTACAATAATTATACATTTAAAAACTTAATTTTATAAAATATATAAAATAATAATAATTATCACTTATTTTCACTACACCCTATTATATATTTTTAAAATAACTAAAAAAAATCGTAACGGATAATTAAATATAGTATTTTAAAAATATATAATAGAGTGTAGTGAAAATAAGTGATATTTATTATTATTTTATCTATTTTGTAAAATTAAGTTTTTAAATGTATAATTATTGTAATATTAGTAATACTTTTTTTTGTTTTTTTTTTTTTTAAAGGGTCCTAAATGCCCTTATACTTATTTGCCTACAACGAGATAGCGGAAATACACTAAATATTTATTCAAAACATAGATCTAAGTAGCGGAGTTATTACAATAATGATTTTTTTACCCAGTCATGCGTATTGTCCGTCAAGATCGTCGCAAATAACAATGTGCAGCTGATTATAATTTCTCATCACACGTGTAAAAAACAGCTAAAAATGGCATCTCACTCTGCAAAGTAACCAAACTTCTACAAAATGTAATCCCACAAATCATTGTGCTTAACTTGTGGCCGCCGCTGAACATATGTCTTCTGTCAAATTTCAGTTCTTACCTCGACTGCCTCGGTGGCTCAGTGGTTAGTGACCCTAACTTCTGGATCAAAGAGGCGTGGGTTCGATCCCCACCAGGGCATATATTTAAGGTAAACGTACGTAACTGCGGACGAGTCCCAGAACGCGGACGTTACTCGGTTTTTTAATTTTTGTAATTTTCTAAGAAAGTTTAACTTAATCTTATGAATGACAATAAATTCTTGGTTATATTTCAAAGTATTATACAGGCAAAACAGTACACGTAGTGTAATGGTGTTTAAACCAAATTATCTCAAAAGTGCGGTGGCGTAAAATTTTCGTTAATCTGTTAATTCAGTAGCTGAATTTGGTGCCTACCTTATCATCAACTTCAGTACATTTCTTAGTTGTCTAATTTGATACAGTAAGTGTGCTATTTTATTACGATACTTAGATAAATTATCTAATATTATAACCTATAATCTAGACATAATTTTTATGATTATTTATAATATTTGCGTATCCGCCTACTGGTACTCACTAAACCCGTACTTGTCCCAATGCACGGACAATAATCACATTTTCCGTCCGAGAAGTGGGACACACATCAGTTCTTTAATAACTGTTGTACCCAAAGTTCGGATCTCGACCTTATTGCCTTGAAATAAGTCTCATTTTTCCTTGCATATAATAATATCGTTTTTAAAATCGTACAAAATGCAATTATTATAATTCGGTTGCGTCTTATTCCTTTGAATAAAGAATTATTTTGGGCTGGTTCAAGCAATAGTCGTAACCAGTTTGTTTTAGTATTGCTTAAATTGTATTTTTATACATGATGAAAAAACTTTTTTATCGATTTAAGACGTAGATATATTTAAAACCATAAATATTGAAGTTTATGCTTCTATATATTTTTACATTGGGTTTAAAAGATTATCTTAAGTATTTTTCGTGTTCAGTTTTTTTATTTTGGCAAAGAATTCTCTTAGCTCAAGCTTGTTTTTTTCACCATCTGCGTATATGTTCCAAGATAGCAATATATCGACAGATAAATCATTCTCTATGACTATCTCATACTTTTCTCTGTCGAGCTGTGTTCTAGCTATAATATCATCGATCGAAGTCATCGATTCCTGCTGTATATATGCAGGTGCAGCGGTCTGATCTCTAAGATTATTTCAACAGCAGCTGAGTGTGTCTTTTTCATACATCTGCTAATTAAAGAGCACGCTATTCTGCGTTTCTCTTAGCATAGTTGTACTTTGCGCGTGTTGGTATCTGATTATCTGTTAGACTCCAGTCTTTTCTTACCGCTTTAGTGCATTGCCATAAAATTTTGTTGCCTTCGTGGTGACATATTCGAGTATTTTTTCCACAGAAGTTAATAACCTAGCCAGATACCTATATATTTAACTTCCTTGATTAGAATTAACCTAGTAGTATTATACATAGAGGTCCTAGTAGTATCATAATAAATCTGTTTTCTTGGTTTTTTGTGTGAATAACACTAACTCCATTTCAGTGGTGGATTCACGGAGAGTCCCTGGCGTTCATACCATTTATCATTTTATCTTCTAACACGAAGTCGAAAGTTAAAAAGTCCAGACACTATTATCACCAGGTTTTCAGCATAAGCTACAGTGACAATGCCTTCTTTGTTAAGGGGTGCGACAAATTAGACCACTAGTAAACTAGTAAAAATGACATGATCGATCCCTCCTTGTGGGCAGTCTTTTGCGACTCGAGCGACTTTGTGTAAGCGCGTCGTGCTTGCCATTTCAATGTTGAATATTCTGCTAGCGAGTATTGTGATAATGCACCACTATTTACTATTTTTGCAAACTTACCTAAATATTCATGAAAATAGTCTGAACAAACGCCCTTTCAATGTCAATGAAGATGGCTAAACAGAACTGTTTGATTTCCAGTGCGGATTCAATTTTGTGGGTAACTTGGTGGAGTGCTCTCCACCTGATTGTCTCCGTTGATTTTTCTGATTGATAGGCATGCTGATTATTGTGGACTGCGTTTTTTGCTAGGGGTCTACCTCTTATGTGCTTCAATAAGAAAGAGCTAAGGTTATTTTTGTAAACGACCTTGGATTTGTGTTATCGATCTTTCTTGGCTTTGGCAGTAAGACCACTTTTACTTCTCTCTAGGTTTTAAGTATATATCTGAAAAATCCACGCCATCCACGATCTAAATATGGCGATTAAATGTATTTTATCATTTTTAGGCCCCATTGGAAAAGAACTGGACATATTTCACATAGTTTGGGTGCCTTGTGTGATTGGAAAGTACTTATTGTCCATAAAAGAGTCTCCTATGTGACAATAAAGTCTGCAAAATCCCCAGTCTTCCATACCAGATTTATGTGGTTCAAATCCATCTGTGTAGTTCAGTTGACAGTCAATAAAAGTACGTTTGTTCTGAGATTTTATGAGTACTACCAGGCGTCTTCAAATGCCTAGCTTTATTTTGAGTCACTTGACATATTTTTTCTGATTCACGTAGTTTCACTTTTAGATTCTATAGAGTTGCTAAACGTTTTCCGTGAGTTTTTCTGGCTTATGGTAAAGGTAAACATACCTTTACCTTTAATAGGTGACGCATATTTGTATACTCTTGTCAGTTCACTGGTGCATCAGTGCTTATAGCTCTGTTGAAGAGATGTCTGACCTTTTATTTGATGGTTATTATTCCACCATTGGTTTTTTTAAGACTGTAAAACTAAAGTTCTTGTTTTTCAACGGGCAAGCTTTTTCATAGTTCTTTCTTAAAGGACGTACCAAGACTTCTGACTAAAATCATTAATTCTTCGACCGCCAGATGAAGCGCCACTTCTGTAATAGTAGGGGAGCCCAAGCGGGGATTTCGGGATTTACTAAAGCGCGGCAGATTAATATACAGGGGGATACCTTGTACCCGGTTAAGTACCTCCACAAAACATGAGGCCCATATATAAGGCCGCCCGTGAAGGATACAGGGTCAGATTAGTAAAAAATAATTGACCATCAGAAAGTCCCGAGCGCGTCAGGTTAAGGTAGGGTGAGTTAATTACATCCTAAAAAGTGTATATTCCACTAATCTGACAATTTGAGATTGACGTAAAAAAAGGGGAAGGCAACAAAGTTGTAAAAAAAAAACGTCATCTCGACATTCTCGAGCGTAGCTAAATTTTTTTTTTATTTTGAAGGAAATAATTCAAGAATAATGAAAAATATATAATCTGACGATTTCCGCAAGCCGAAATAACAAAAATTCGTCGATAAAGTTAAATGCGTGCAGCTGCGTGATGCCTACATTTCCTTCTCCGCGTTTCATGTAATCTACTAAAAAAGCATACACTTATTTATTTGCATGCTATTTCCTGAGCTTTTTAATTAATTAAGTTCAATGATTTAAAACAATAAGAAAAAAAATTTTTTTGAAAGTGGTTTTTTTGGAATAACTTTTAACCGGCTTTATCGATTAACTTCAAAAACTAATCCGCCTTTAAGCTTGAAAAACCACGTCGATCGCTACCAAGCTGGTCAAAATTGGTTGATTCGTTCGGGAGATATCGTGAACGAAAGAAACCCGAAAAAGTGTTTTTTCGGCATTACTCCGAAATTTGTGGTTCGATCAATTAAAATTGCAAAATTACTTATGAGGATGATAAAACTGCGTCGAATAGTGCCTACCGCGTGAAAATTGGTTGATCCATTCAAAAGTTATTGCGGTTTGAAATTTCCAAAAATAGTGTTCTATGAAACTTCTATCAGGCTTTCGAGCTGGGAGAGCTCAAATGCATAGAAATATTATTTCTTTGAACTCAGCGAGCTCAAAATATCACATAAATTAAATTTTGAGCTCAAAAATGTCATAAGTACAATTTCAAGCGCCCAGGAATGGAATTAGCGGGAAGTTGCAGGGATGGCCTTAAAAGTGAACCGTTTTTCTAATTTTTTTTGTCAGATCAGGCGAATCCCTCTAGATAATCGTCAGATTATGAGACAGTACGTTTAGAACATAAAGATGAACCATATATATCTTAATCTGACGCGCTTGAGTATTTCAAAATGGCGATTATTTTTTGCACATTATAAAAATGGCCGCGAGTTTGCGTCTCATCGAAATCGTCAGATTAGTGAATGAGAGCTTTTTTTTGGTGTACTTAACACTCCCTTAGAAAATCTGACGCGCTCGATTAATTTTTTTTTTTTTTCATTTTCAACCCTTAAATACAACCACCCACATCATGCAAACGATCAGATTATCATACGTACATTATTAAAAATACGTAGGGAATTGATGCTATCAATATCTGATGCGCTCGAGGATGTCCATGCAACAGTTTTTTTTTACATATTTAAAAATCTATAGCCGCTTCCCCCACCGATGTAAAGGTATATATCATATAACATTTTTTTCTTCTTATCATCTAAGCTTTGCATCCCAATAGGTCTCTACGACGCTCGAGTAAATCCCCATTTAGCCTCGTGGGCTCCCCTACCATAATATGTACGAGTAGGTACGCCGTGTTCTAAAGGTAACTATACTACTGAGGTTGCCTTAGAGACTGTGGGATATAATTTTATAAGAGTACGCATTTTATTTCGTATGGGAAGACTGAATACATTACCTTGGGAATCATTTAAGCCGCTTATCTTGCAACGGACTAAATAAGGTTCCTTTACTAGTGCTATTAGTGTTAACTATCTAACGTTTCAGCAATTTTTTTCATAATGTGATTTTTGTTTTGTTTGAAATATATACTACTATGTGTAAAAAGTATCGGGAATATGTCAATAAAAAGACCCGTGTAAAAGAGGTCGTTCTAATTTTTTTACTGCATGTTGGTAGCACTGTACTGATTTAGCGCGCTAAGTTTGAGCGGGATCTGTCATTTAATTTGTTTTAAACTACACTTTTTGTTGGTCATAGTTTTGAGTTCTCGGCGATTTTTACAATGGAAAATATTGTTGAACAAAGAGTGTGCCTTAAATTTTGTGTTTCGAATGATATTTCAAGTGGTGAATCACTAAAAATGTTGCGAAATACCTACGGCGAATCGTGTATATCGAAAACAAGGCCTTATGAATGGTATAAGGCTTTTAAAGAAGGCCGAGAAGTAGTAGTAGACTTGCCTCGTTCTGGTAGACCTTCAACCGCTACGACCAAAGAAAACATCGACAGAATCAAGAAGCTAGTGCTCGAAAATCGACGTATGAGTCTGAGAGAGTTGGCTAGTGAGATGAACATATCTTTTAAGTCCGTCCACAACATTCTCATTGACATTTTAGGCATGAAACGCGTCGCCGCTCGACTAGTTCCAAAAGAGCTCAATTTTGTTCAAAAAGCGCAGCGAAAGCATGTCGCTGAAGACATGGTTTCCCGAGCTTCTACGGATCCGACCTTTACGAAACATATAATAACTGGCGACGAGACATGGGTTTATGAGTACGACATGCAAACAAGCCAACAGTCTTCAGAATGGCGTCTCGAAAACGAGCCGAAACCCAAAAAACCGTGGCAAAGTCGCTCCAAAATCAAGGTGATGCTGACAGTTTTTTTTTTACTACCGTGGTGTGGTTCACTCCGAATTCCTTTCAGAGGGAGAAACAGTGAATAAAAAATATTATTTAGGCGTCATGAAGCGTTTGCGTGAGAGTATCCGCCGAAAACGTCCAGATTTGTGGCAACACAACTCATTGATGCTGCACCATGATAATGCACCATCACACACAGCCATTATAGTGAAAGAGTTTTTAGCGAAAAATTCAACAAAAGTTCTCGACCAAGCACCGTATTTACCTGATATGGCTCCGTTTGACTTTTTTTATTTCCCAAGTTAAAATTACCACTTCGAGGAAAACGTTTTGAGTCGATAGAAGCCATAAAAGAAAATTCGCTGAATGAGCTAAAGGCCATACCGCAAATAGCCTATGAAAAATGTATGGAAGACTGAGTGAAGCGTTGGAGATGTTGTATTGCAAGCAATGGGGCCTACTTTGAAGGCGATAAAATAAATTTAGATGAATAATTTGTATTTTTTGTTTTATTGACAAATTCCCGATATTTAGTACACAGAAGGTATTTTATTGCATGTAAACGATTATTTCTTTGATTTACGAGACTCTAAATAGCTTAAACTAAAATATTCTGTAATAATAATAAGTAATAATACAATATTAAATTACAATAAGAAATTTAATTTCTAATGTAAAGCAAATAGAGTCTTAATTCGTATAGCGTCCGGGAATTGGGACGATTTGTCCAAGATTTGGGTCGATTTTAAAGTTCATAAAAATAATAATACAATAGAAAGGCAAAATAGATTCTAATATAAAGCTAATAGAGTTCAATTTTGTATAGCGTCCAGGAATTGGGACGACATTCCGCGCATTAGTACAATTCGTCCGCGGTTTGGTACATTTGTGTATTATTTTACATTTTGGATATTAATTCCCATTAAAGCTGAATCAAATTTAAAAAAGTTAAATTATTATAAAACTCAGATAAATGCCCTACCTGGTCATATTCACTTTGTTGTTGTAAGTCTTTTTGTATAAGCGTAGTATTATTTCAAAGTCAGCGAAATTCAAAAACGTCCGTACATTGGTACGTTTACCTTATGTGATGAACATAAATGTTTGCTCTGTGTCTGGGTGTTATTTAGTTGCTATCTATATAAGTACTAGCTGACCCGGCCACGCGTTGCTGTGGCTAAATAAATTAAAATTGCGACTATAATTTGAGATTTAAACTATCCTATCTCTCAAGTTGGATCGAACTGCACATGGTGTGCGAATTTTATTATAATTGGTTAAGTGGTTTAGGAGTCCATTGAGGACAAACATTGTGACACGAGATTTATATATATTAAGATTAAGATAAGATAAGATAAAGATTAAGATGTATTTAAAAATAAGTACATGTAGTATATCAGTCTCTGGCAGCCATATCACAAGCTTTGCTTAGTTTGGGTCAGAGGCCGTGTGTAAGATGTCCCAAAATATTTATTTATTATGTATATAATTAATTCTTACCAATCCTGAGTTCAACGTTTTATCTACAGTTTTAACAGCAAAGTATGTAACTTGCAGAACCTGAAGAATACCTGCTGTTCGCTCAAAAGAACGCCGTGGGTCGAGTGATGGTAGCGAACGGGGAGTGCATGGATGCCTACATACCGCTCTCGGGACTCAAAAACGTCAGGACTATCGACTATGACCCGGTGGATAAGTGAGTACTTCACCTTACAGTATGTAATATATTCTGAAAAAGCACATTTTACCTGTACTGTACTGTACTGTATCAGCCTTTTTAATAGTCCACTGCAGGACTTAGGCCTACCCACGAAGGGTGATTGGGCCATATCCACCACGCTGGCCCAGTGCGGGTTGGTGGATTCACATACGCCATCGAATTTCTTCTACGGAGGTATGCAGGTTGCCTCACCATGTTTTCCTTCACCGAAAAGCCAGTGGTGTGAAATTCCGTATATAAATTCCAAAGAACTCATTGGTACGGGACCGGTGATTTGAACCCACGACCTCACGATTGTAAGGCGGGTGTCACTACCTCTTGACTACCACGGCTTGTCATTTTACCTATTTTCGCTCAAAAGAACGCCTTAGGACGCGTAATGGTATAATCCGTACCAGAACCGCTGAGATTGATCCAGTTGAAATCTATTAAGGTGGATTGACATGTGGAGCTAAGCAACTTAATCCGGGAGATGGCGCTATTAAAATTATTACCTATTTTCAGTACGCATTTATTTGATACTAGTTTTTACCCGCGGCTTCGCCCGCATACGCAATATATCATTATAATTTATAGCCTATGTGTTATTCTGATATATAAGCTATATTATTGCAAAGTTTCATCTCAATCCTGTACTGTACTGTACCAGCCTCTTTTAATAGTCCACTGCAGGACGTAGGCCTACCCATGAAGGGCGATTGGGCCATATCCACCACGCTGGCCCAGTGCGGGTTGGTGGATTCACATACGCCATCGAATTTCTTCTACGGACGTATGCAGGTTGCCTCACGATGTTTCCCTTCACCTAAAAGCCAGTGGTGTAAAATTCCGTACATTAATTCCGAAGAACTTATTGGTACGGGACCGGGATTTGAACCCACGACCTCAGGATTGTAAGGCAGGTGTCATTACCACTAGACCACCACGGCTTAAAAGGCACGGCGTGAAAGAGTAACAAACATCCATCCATCCATCCTCGCAAACTTTCGCGTTTATAATATTAGTAGGATATTAAAAAGTACCAAAATATATTAATATGTTTAACGCAAACCTATTATTATTAGATAATAATATTCGTCAAAGGTCTTCGCGACCCTAGGTCTCAGCAGTTTTGGAACGGATTATAGCTAACGGAGAGTTTGGACGTGTCTACATAACATACCGCTCTCGGGACTCAAATCGACTATCGACTATAACCCCGTCCATAAGTGAGTACATAGGTTAGGTCGAATCGTACAAGATGTGAAGTTAGCTACAAGTTGCACAATATCCAATCCTGACTGAAGCTCACATAAAGCCGCACGTTGATTGGGTTTCGCGCAGATTGTATAACTTCACATCCGCCGACTTGTGAGAGTCGGTCTGTAATTTATCTACACATGAATCATAGGCCAAACCAAACTGAATGGCTTCTGTCAACACGAGCCGAGTCGTTGGGCAATACCAAATTCATATGTCAACGGCGGTAGAAGTGGGGATTTTCGCGCCACACAAATCGGCGGATGAGAAGTTAGCCGCAGATGACACTTCGCCGTGATTCGCTAATTATTGCGCATGTGTGTACAATACCGACACAAGTACCCGTCCCTTACCTTCCTCTATAATCCTTTCCTCTCTTTATCAGGTTGCCTGGAAGAAATCGCTCTAAGCGATAAGGCCGCCGGTTGTCGCACTATTCTAATTATATTGTATTCTTTTATTGTTATATTTTAAATTGTGTGAACAATAAAGCGTTTTCTGTTCTATTCTATTCTAAGTGGCGAAGTCTTGAGCACGGGCGTAGCGCGCGGGAGGCATGAGGTTGGCGGATGGGTGTGCCCCGGCGTCTCGTTTCTCTGGCTCCCGCGCATACCTATATTTCGGCTTTTGCGCAGCGCTCTGCTCATAATTTCCCATTCGCCGATTTGTGTGGCGCTTAGTATACCTATACGGCTTAAATTAACAAAAAAAAAATATGATATCAAACTAAATAAATTTTTCCCTAAAGGAAAGAATCTTTTTATGACACATACTTTTATTTCACTTGTCAAAGCTTTTGCGAGTTTAGCAACCCAGATTACTACGGAAAACCAATTTATAACTTAATATTGATTTTTTTCTTCTCTCTGTAACAAGGTTATCTAAATTATCATTTGGCTTATAGTAAAAGTTGTTCATGGTGATGGTCTGAGTCACCCCTTTTCGGCTTGGTTAATCCACGCGCTCTGGATAACCCTGAAGAATAAATGGATTCGTTTCTTCTATATTTTTGGATAAAGTCGGTTTAAAATTGAATAACTAAAGGTCAATCGTCATTTCAGACAACTTTACTGGATGGAAGATGACGTCTCCACAATCCGTCGCGCCCCCCTCTCGTCTTCCCCCACCTCCGCCGTAACCGACGCGACTGTCGTTATATCCGGTCTGACCCGCCCCGCCCACATGGTGGTGGACGTCCTCGGGCGGACGTTATACTGGACCTGCAGCGATACGGACTCAATCAACGCGACTTCGTTGATAAATGCTTCGGATGTGGGGGTGGTGTTAAGAGGAGACAATATGATGCCCAGGCATTTGGCGTTCCATCACACTAAAAGGTAAGGGTTGAATGGGTAAACGCAAATGCAAACTTGCATTTTGAAGTGAAACTTCTAATGCGAGTTTTTTTTTTTTTAGGGTTCAATACAGTAAAAGCTCCTTATTTGCGCTTCCTTTATTCGCGTTTTCACTATTCGCGGATTAAAAAAATGCGACCCAATTTCTATATTCGCGACTAAAAATGTTTTTATTCGCGGATCTAATAAGTAGGTACATACATAATAATAAAATTATTCCAATAGGTATCCAACCCAATCCTTGTCAAATGGACTAAGAAAAAAGTAAAATAGATCTTATTACATGTTGGCCTAAAGTATGTTGTTAAATGATATCCGAGGCCTTTGACACAAGCCGCCTTCGCCGCGATCGGTGTTTTTGAGAATGTAAACAAACAGAATGAAAGCAAACTCAATAAGCTGGGCAAGCTCTTGATGGCTGTAATCAGCATTTTGCTACAGCAGGAGCTAAACTTGCATCCACTATTTTAAAAAAGCTGAACACCTCGCATGATGCCCTAGGCCAACAAGTTTCCTTTGCTAGTCGTAGCGCAAACTCACTCTTCCTTTCGCCCATTGACACTCAGGAAATCAATAACATCATACAACGCCTCGATGCTCACAGTGCCCCTGGTTTGGACGCTATTACTCCACTTATTCTAAAGTACGCCAAAGACGAATTGCTTGAACCTCTTACCTACATTTGTAATCTCAGCATGACAACCGGAATTTTCCCAGATTGCTGGAAAACGGCAGTTGTAATCCCGATTCATAAAAATGGGGATAAGTCGAACCCTGACAATTATAGACCAATATCACTCCTTAGCATCGTTTCGAAAATTCTAGAAAAACTTGTCAATAAAAGACTCGTCGATTTCCTCCAAAAAAACAACTTGCTTAGTGAGCGTCAATTTGGTTTTAGGGCTGGCAAATCAACAGAAGAAGCTGTCCAACTTCTTGTTGAAACGGTATCGACTCATCTAGACAGAAAAAAAAGGTGTATCGGAGTATTCCTTGACTTGGCTAAAGCATTCGACTCTTTGTCTCCCAAAATCTTGCTTAAAAAGCTCCGCAGCTTTGGAATTAGGGGAATCTCTCTTAGGTGGTTTACTAGCTACCTCTCAAATAGGCAACAATGCATCAAAGTTGGTGAACATGTAAGCGGGGGAATACCCATTAATTTCGGCGTCCCTCAAGGCAGTATACTGGCCCCTACCCTGTTCACGATCTACATGGACGACATTTTTAGGTTAAACATTCCAAACTGCGAACTTATATGCTACGCTGATGTCACGGCAGCTATTTTCTACGGAAATGATTGGGCTTCTGTAACCCGAGAAACTGAAGTAGGTATCGAAATTATTTCTCGTTGGCTTGATGCTAACCTATTAACCTTGAACGTTAAAAAATCTAATTTCATTGCCTTTCATATTACGGCGGCCACAAATACTACTTTGTCCAAATTGGTTGTACACAACAAATGCACCACTATTTCAAACCCAAAAGCAGGCCCAGTAAAGTGTACTTGCAGTAGTTCGATAGAAAGAGTCAAGTCGGTAAAATATCTAGGCGTTATGGTGGATGAAAACTTGTCCTTTTCAGCTCACATCTCGTACATCTCAAAGAAAATTCGTAAGTTGCTATACGTCATGAAATGCCTAAGAGCATCCGCGAAAGCTGACGTTAAAATATTAGTATACAAATCGCTCTGTCAGTCGCTGCTGCAGTATTGCATAGGAGTATGGGGAGGCGCAGCGAAGTCGTACATGGACGAGATAGAACGGGCCCAAAGAGCTGCGCTAAAAGTACTATTGGGCAAACCGCGCCGATACCCAACTGATAAACTGTACGCGGAAGCTTCTGTCCTCAGAGTCAGACAGCTGTTTGTCCTGCGCGCAATAGCTAAAAGTCACCACCTGTCGAGCAATATCAAACTGCGTAGAAACAACCGCCATTGCGATATTCCACTACCGAAAGTGCACACCACGTTCGCAGCCCGGCTGCCGAAATACGTACATACTTTTACGTACAACTCTGTGTGTCGACAGATAAACATTCAACATAGTACTTTTGCTGCTTCTAAGAAAATGGTAGTAAAATGGCTTCTATCACTATCCGGCGAGCAAACAGAAAGACTAATTGTATATAGTGAGATGAAACGTAAAGAAGTATTTGCTTCTACGTTCGAGCAGATTTAGATAATCTTTCTTGAATAGGAAAATGCACACACACACACACAAACGCACACACACACACACACACACACACACACACACACACACACACACACACACACACACACACACACACACACACACACACACACACACACGTAGCACTGCAAACCTTGACTCTCATGAGATCCCGCGTATTGCAGTGCTACACTCACAAACACACATATACTCATCTTGAAATCATCTATACTGATCTCATATTAAATAACAATAATAATACGAGCAATTCGAGTAAACTTCGCTTAACTCATGTCAAATTAATTTAAAATAATGCCTATTTATAATTTAACATTACCAAAAAATTTAACATTACCAACTAAGTATCAATGTAATTCTTCAATATTTATTTCTGTAATTTAACTATTTATCAACACAGTAGAAAACTTAAATAACACATTCCTTATTGTAAATCATCTGCGATCACAATGTAAATCTTTTGTAGCTAAACTTTCTCACACGTAATTATTCAACTTGATTGGCTCACTCTTGCTTGGCAGCGATGTTTAATACGACCGTGCCTGCACATTGTGGTATCGAAAGGAGATGCATACCCGCATTTTTTATGCTTGTCTAAACTACCTAATGTTTGTTCTACTCACTTAATGTGTATTGTAATGTGTAGGTATCTAGGCGCAAATAGCGTATATGGACAATCTCTTGTTTTGAATTTTGAGTAGTCATTCAAGTTGCTTACCTCATAGATTAAGTAAAATTTGTAACTGTTTTTAGTGTTAACATGCGTACACCTCAGCGTGATTGTGAAACTCAATTTGTAAAAATCTTTTGGGTACCCAAGACACAGGCTTAGCCTAGTTTGGGGCCCAATGTTTTCCAGTAGGTACTGATACACAAAATAAAGCCGTCCATCTTTGTGAAAGGGTAAACAAACCACGTCGCCACAAACGCATAGCCGATCCGTCAAGATTGGTTTCACTTCTCAGCCGCAAGTCTTTTTGTTTTCACTGATAACGTTGTATGGTACCTAATAGAAAAATATCGGTGGTAGGTTTTCTGTATTATTTGAGATATAGTGAAGACTGGTTTGTTTGCAATCCTTTTGGTATACACAGGTTTTAGTTGTGTTTGGAAATTAGATTTATTTACTGCTTTTAATGATTTACTGTGTGGTTTTTTGAAATAAAGTTATTTATTTATTTATTTAAATAAAGTATATTTTTAAATGTTGTTGTTCCGTTTATAGGAAACGCCGCTTTGCGTGTTTTATTGTTTCGTCTTTTACATTCGTTACAAAAGTTGTGATCGAGTAACACGTCTACTGAACTCTTCCTAGTTTATAATGTCAACTAAAAAAAATGAGAAACGAGTTTCGACACGAAAAAAAATCTGTGTTACCGCTTAAAGTAAAAATAGAAATGCTTGATCGTTTATGCCTTGGAGAGTCATTTGCATCCATATCACGCTCATTCAATGTCAACGAATCAACTGTACGATCGATAAAAAAATCAGAAGATAAAATAAGGTCGTCTGTAGTTTCAACTTCACTGTCAACGAAAATCGGCAACAAGCAATACGGAACCCTCGGGGTGCGACTCGCACTTGTCCTGTTTTTTTTTACAGAAATTATATACATTTTTACTATTTTCTACTTGAAACCTTTTGTTTCCTCGTTATTCTTTAAATTCATTTACCTACAGCAGTACAGTTTTTACATTATTCAGAATCATAAACGTGTAGCTTTTGATCTAGTTACTGCAGTAGGGTCCGTGTTTAATCCATGTATTATTATTCAAATTCGAAGTAAGTTCCCTGAAGAAATTACAAAAGACTATTATAAAAGTGCATATTCTGCTAGCCGCTCGGCTTATATACGAACTTACTTATTTTAAGACGTATGAAAAATCCTATGTCCAACAGTGCACATCCTCCAGCTAACACTATGTTGATATTCAAACAAGTGCAAATTTTTCAGGATCCTAGTATGGAACGACGTAGGCCTCGGCGCCATAATGCGCAGCAACGTCGACGGAACATCACGGTCCGAGTTGGCTCGGGCGCACAACGCCACGGCGCTTACCATCGATCAGGCCTCCGCCACCGTGTACTGGGCGGTGGGCAGGCAGATACATGCTGTGGATATCGATGGGAATAATAAGTAAGTGATGTGCTATAGCTGTGGCTAGTTTTTTTTTTTTTGCTTTATTCCATAAACAGGATTGAGCACTGGCAAAGAAAAAAGTGTCGACAAGGATACTACATCAGAGGATTGAGTCTCTTTTCCAAGTAGGATGACCAAAACATCTAATAATATATAATAATATGCACGCAGGAATGGCAGCTTTCTTTTAGTATTTATTTATTTCTTGCATTATGTACACTAATCTCAATGGCTAGGTACATACCCTGTTAGAGCGTTGCAAACATAGGTACTAGTTACTACTACTTAAAGGACTTATATCTAAGAAAATGTATCCTTAGATTAAACTTAAAAATACCACATAACCTTACACAATTATTCATCTAAGCACATTCATGTTATCATCTTACCCCTAACTCGTCGTCCTTCGTCATCGTCATCGTTTTAGCCAAAAATTAACTAAATAAAATAAAACAGTCAAAAAACACATCAAAAACAGTGTGGTCCATAAATAAAACTGAAACGGGAAAAGTTAATAGTCATGACAAAGAGTACAAGTTTAGTAAGAATAATAAACTAATCACAAGTAAGGAAGAAATTGCAAATGAATTCGTTGCTTACTTTGGTAATATCCCTTATAAAACGACAGAGTTATTAGACATATAGTCAAATAGTCATATAGTCATTTATTCATAACACCATTTGTTACAAGTCAATAAGTAAAAAATTACATTAGGGCACTATACAATATAGCACAAAGAAAATAAAAAAATAAAAGAACTTGACAATTACCAAATAAGTCATAAAATCTTAAAACAAACAAAAACGATGAACAAAACACCAACTCTGATGAAGCTGTGCAATTGCTAGTGAATAATATTGGAGTACGCCCAAAAGTATTTAGGTTTCACAAAATAACGAGTACTATAATCATTAAAACGTTCAAATCTCTCAAACTTAAAAAATCGGAGGACCTTTGGGGAATGTCTGTTCACTTGGTTGGAGAAATAATCTACATAAGCATAAGCACCATATCTGGCTCACATTTTTAATTGCTCTGTTGTAACTAATGAATTTCCGAATCTCATGAAATGCAGCAAAGTGATACCATTATTTAAGAGCGGTAACAAAAAGGATCCTGGTAATTTTAGACCAATCTCGATATTACCATGTCTCAGCAAGATATTAGAAAAAATAATGTTAAACCAACTTAGTTCCTATTTTAATATTAATAACATATTCTACAATAAACAGTTTGGATTTACTAAAGGATGCTCAACTGTTGACGCAGCTTGTAATCTCCTTCAGAATGTTTATGAAGCTTGGGAGTCTCAGCATGACTCCATAGGCATTTTTTGTGATTTGTTGAAGGCCTTTGACCGTGTTAGCCACGAAATCCTTTTACGTAAGTTTTCTTCCTACGGTTTGACTGATGATGCTTTGCAATTTATAGAATCATTCCTTTCTAACAGAACACAAACGGTGGACATCGACGGAGTACTTTCAAACGCAGGCCATGTTTCTATAGGGGTTCCGCAGGGATCGATTTTCGGACCCTTTTCATTCAAAGCATATGCTAATGATCTTCCTTTTTTAGCTCGCAAGTATTGTGAATTTACTATGTTCGCAGACACATCTTTGTTATTCAAAATTAACAGAAAAACTCTGGATGTATCGCAAATTAATGCGGCTCTTAATGCTATTGATAGATGGTTTAGTGTTAATAATTTAATGTTGAATGCTAAAAAAAACCAAATGTATTAGATCCTTTTTTCGACTGCCTCGGTGGCTCAGTGGTTAGTGACCCTAACTTCTGGATCAAAGAGGCGTGGGTTCGATCCCCACCCAGGGCAAATATTTATGTGATGAACAAAAGTGTTTGCTCTGTGTCTGGGTGTTATTTAGTTACTATCTATATAAGTATGTATTTAAAAATAAGTATATGTAGTATATCAGTCTCTGGCAGCCATATCACAAGCTTTGCTTAGTTTGGGGTCAGAGGCCATGTGTAAGATGTCCCAAAATATTTATTTATTATTTTTGACAAATAGTCCTTCTATGCCTAATATAATTATTAATAATGTAATTCTTGACATGTCAACTACCACTAAATTTCTTGGCCTCACCTTGGACAGCAAGCTCCAATGGGGGCCTCATATTAAGGAATTATCCAGTAAACTGAGTTCTGCAGCTTATGCAGTACGGAAAATAAGAGAGCTGTCAGATGAGAAAACTGCTAGAACCGTATATTTCAGTTACTTTGATTCAATTATGTCATACGGCCTTCTACTCTGGGGAAATGCAGCAGATGTAAACAGGATTTTTGTTTTACAAAAACGTGCGGTTAGAGCAATCTACAGGCTTGGAAATAGAGAATCTCTTCGTGAAATATTTGCGCAAGTAAAGATCATGACACTACCTAGCTTATATATTTTCTTAAATATTATTTAAGCGTGTAAGAATCTGCACAAATTTAAAAAACGTAGTGATATTCATACCTACAATACAAGGAATAACTCCAAAATTGTTCTACCAAAAGCGAGACTTGCTAAAACCGACAATTCATTTGTAAGAAATAGTATTTGCTATTACAATTTGATACCTGAAAATTTGACACAGAAAAATGAAACAATGTTTGAAAATATTATCAAGGATTTTCTTACACAAAAAGCATACTATAGTGTAAAAGATTTTATGTGTGACAAAAATTCCTTGCGCAAACTGACATGTGACAATATTTTTAAATTAAAATGTATTAATTCTGTTAGTTTTATTGTTTTATGTTAATTTATATTTATTGTTTACTTTTGACATTCATAAGTGTGCATTATTGTACCTACGTGAGAATAAATGAACTAACTACTAAGAACTAGGACGCCCACTGCTGGACATAGGCCTTCCCTAAAGATCTCTATAAAACCAATCTCCATAAAAGCGATTGTCTAGAATATACGGAGATAATTCAGTTTCAAGTTTGACAGCTGTCATCGGAAATGTAGATCTCAACGCGTCATTTCACTTTTGCTGTGCTAATGGCTTTGAATTAATAATTACGGAGATAAACCACTTTTAAGTTTGACAACTGTCATCTGAAATGTAGATCGCGATGAGTTTTGCTTTTTATTTTACTTTTGTTAAGACAGTAATTGTTTTAAATTGATATTTTCGGAGATAATCTACTATTAAGTTTGACAGCTGTCATCAGAAATGTAGATCTCAATGAATTTTTTCACTTTTGTTGAGAACATGGTTAAAACAGTCACAGCTTTACAGGTAATAAATAATAATAATTCTACCATATAAAAGTGTCATTTCGAAATGACAATAGTGCGAGCGGGACACCCACATCTCTCTGAGAGCTCTCACTCGGCACGGCGTGTCTCTTATGCCATTTCAAAGGAATATATGTTATGTTGCAACTTGTTAAGGTTAAATTTTCCTAACCTAACTTTGAGCCAAATTTCGTCTGTGCTTAATCCAGTTAGTATACAAAATCCTTGGGTTGAAGTAACATGTGTTAAGTTGGCTTGGTAACAATATAACGCCACTGCGCTTACCATCGACAATTTTTTTGTGTGAACACAATAAAAAGATGACGATAGAAATACACCTATACATACCTATTACATCACTGTAGAGTATTTTTTTTACTGTGGAAATGTAAACCAAACGTGTTGTTTTGTGCAGAGTGGTGATGTGGCAAGGCGGCTGGGTGGGGTCCCTGGCGGCCGCGGGCCCGTGGCTGTACCTGAGCGGCGGCGAGAGAACTCTGATGCGGCTGCCGCTGCACCGGCGGGACGCGCCCGCCGCACAGGTGCCACACCTCGCGCGACAACAAGCCGCACATGCGGTGCACCCGGTATGTTACCTAAAACAACAGTGTTACCCACAACAGCTTATCTAAAATCGAATTCGTCACGCGTATACTACTTTAAGAGAATTTTTTTGTCTAGTAAGTCATGTGGATCGTCCCGAATCCTTAATCCAAAGTGCTCAAATATTGTTTTTACAAATGGATGATTTGATTTATGTTCAGGTGAACACGGCGCACCCGTGCTTCGGAGGCGGCGGGTGCGGCGCGGCATCGTGCGGTGCGGGCGGCACTTGCGGCTGCGGCTTCTCGTGCGCGCGCGACCTGCCGCCCTGCCGCCCCCACCACTACCGCTGCGACGCGGACACGCGGCACAAGTGCATCCCTCTGCACTGGAAGTTAGTATAAATAAATAAGTAAAATTAATGAAAATTCAAAAACTTGGTTTTCTGAATTTTTGACATAAATTTTGAGATCATGTGAAAAAGTGTAAAAACAAGTTGCAGATCTTTTTATTACTACAACTTGGCCAATTATATTATTTCCATAAGACATGTTTAGTTTTGCCGGAAATCGATATGAACCGGTTTTATTCGATCATCGAGGCCCGTAATTTATTTTTCCTATAATTTTTGTTGTATGCTTTTACTTTTCCAATGGGTTTCATCCTACTATATTTTTTTTTCACTTTTTGATATATTCCAAGGCTTCTGCACTGGTCTATAGTAATACAGTATCTGTGTGCTCCCCAGATGTGACGGACAGCGCGACTGCGCGGACGGGTCGGACGAGGCGTGGTGCGGCGCGTGCGCGGGCGGGGTGCGGTGCGCGGACGGCGCGTGCGCGGCCACGCTGTCCGCGTGCGGCGCCGGCGCGTACTGCGACACCACGCCTCTGCCGCACGCTTTCAGGTATACTACATGTGACTTTCGGTGATATAACTTTCGGAGTCAGATATCTTAACCGCACTTAAATTTAATCCTAATAAGGGACCTGGACCTGATACAATTCCTCCTGCATTTTTGCAACTTTTAATCAATAAATCGCTGTCAACCGGAATTTTTCCATCTAAGTGGAAAATAGCACATGTCACGCCGATTCATAAGAACGGTGATCTTGGTGACATAAGTAATTACGTCCAATAACAATTTTGTCTGCCATAAGTAAATTTTTTGAATCCTTAGTCCTCAAAAGAGTCTTATTTCACT
This sequence comes from Hypomecis punctinalis, assembly GCA_949316475.1. Lineage (NCBI taxonomy): Eukaryota > Metazoa > Arthropoda > Insecta > Lepidoptera > Geometridae > Hypomecis > Hypomecis punctinalis. The sequence goes on from OX438804.1 coordinate 24,557,892, forward strand.
TAAAACCGTTGATTGTCCCACAGCAGCACGGGTTTCTTCCCGGAAGATCGACAACATCGAATCTTATGGATTTCGTTAACGACATTATAGAAGCCTTCACAAACTGTCACGAAGTACACGCAGTCTATACCGATTTCTCGAAAGCATTCGATGTTGTCGATCACGAATTGCTGATCGGAAAGTTCGGTCACGCGGGAATTTGCGGCTCATTGTTACGTTGGTGCGAGTCTTATCTTCAAAACCGTTCCCAACTTGTCAACTTTTTAAAAGATTTGTAGCCGCGACAAATCTTATCTGAGGTTGGTGCCATCGGGAGTGCCCCAGGGCTCTCATCTGGAGCCTTTGTTTTTCCTGCTATTTATAAACGATCTGGCTTCTAAAATCAATTCCAAATTTCAATTGTTCGCAGATGATCTCAAGATTTATAGGGAAATCCATTCTGATGAAGATATGTTATTATTACAAAAAGACGTCGACCTCATTAATGATTGGTGTGCACGCAATAAAATGATATTCAATCCCTCTAAATGTTTTTACATAAACTTGTCGAGGATAATATCACCGGCACGCGCTTCTTACTTCATTGGTGGTCCTCCACTTAAGGAGGTTTTTAGTATGCGTGACTTGGGAGTAATGGTTGACACCAAACTAGATTTTCGAGAGCATATAGACTGTGTCGTTAAAAAAGCATCTCGTCTGGGAAGTTTCGTATCTGCAGTCAAAATTCTTCAAAGATCCCACTGTTTCTATTGTCCTGTTTAATTCATTCCTGCGTAGCTTACTGGAGTACTGCAGTCCTGTCTGGAGCCCATCCTACCAGGTCCACATAGATCGAATTGAAAGATTGCAAAAGAAGTTCCTGTACCATCTCTCATATTCGAGTAATCTGTGTAGGCAGTTGGACTCTTACGAATCTATTCTTTTATATTTTAAAATATCGCCACTGTCACTCAGAAGGAACATAGCTGACATCGTATTTCTGCACAAATTAGTGAATGGTGTTTGGACAGTTCTCATTTGCTTGGAAAAATATGTTTTTCTGTTCCTCGTTCTTCTAGCCGTCTTGACAATAGAAGAACGTTTAGCTTGCCACATGCTCGTACAAACTACGGCCAACACTCTTCTTTGTATCGCATGTGTTCATTGTACAACAATATATGCCAAGATTTAGATATTTTTAATCCCTCCTTGTCATATTTTAAGCGACGTTTAACATTTATTTTAAGCTAAATTTATAAAAAATTAATTTGTCATTGTTTTATAGTTTCAGTTATTCAGTACTAATTCTGTTATGCATGCTGTGTTCACTTCTAGAAGGGCATATACATTATGCATGTCGTTTTATTAATGTTTTTTGTTTAGTGTAAGTTTTAGTGTGTAAGCCCAGTATTGTGAATAATTAATAAAAAAAAAAATTCACTAACGAAATTATCAATAGCTATAAAATTCACTAACGAAATATGCATTAATGTTGTAAATGAATCATAACCTGAAAATATAATTATAGATAACTAAATTACTGATTACTTCAAAATGTAGTAATGCCATAAATTAAACATCACTGCGTATACAACTATTTTATAAACATAATGGAATTAAACAACAAATGAATATTATTTACGACGAAATTTTAATTGTACCATTTAATTGATTGATGAGAAATAAAAGGCTTTTTTATTTTTATTTATTTTATTTTTATTAATGTTTTTTTGTTTAATGTAAGTTTTAGTGTGTAAGCCTAGTTTTGTGAACAATTAATTAAAAAAAATGTGACGAGTGGTGACGGCGAGGACGAGGCGCGGTGCGGCGCCTGCTTTGTTCGGTCACAAATCAAAATAAGTACTAACGTGTTTGATATATGAAAGTGTTATTTCCCGCAGGTGTGACTCGCGTCTGTGCCTGGCGCCGGCGCTGCTGTGCGACGGGCGCGCGCACTGCGCGGACGGCGCGGACGAGACGCCGGCCGCCTGCGGGTACCACGCCGACACGCCGCCGGTCAGTGCACTCAATAATATAATGTTAGGATTGCCCCGTGGAAAATTGTGGAACAAAAAGAAACTTGTGTACATTTATATTATATGCGATAAAAGATTATTTGGTCCTTCGAGCCGGATGTTTTAGTTTTCAATCTGTATGTTTTTGTTCAGGAAGCAGTGGAGACGCGCGAGTCGCACGCGCTGGCAGTTTGCGGCGGAGCGGCGTGTGCGGCCGGCGCGTGCGGCGCGGCGTGGGCGGCCGCGCGCCGCTGGCGCCGCTCGCGCCGCCGCCCGCCGCCGCCCATCGCGCTCCCGCTCGTGCAGCACAAGCTCGCGCCGCAGCCCGCCGCGCACACGCAGTGAGTATGCTGTAGAGACGGCGGCCGGCAAGCGACTGTAACACCGTCTACTCGTAACTATCTCTGTGTTAACTGCTACGAAATCACCTCACTCATATTGTCTTATTTTGTTCAGTTCGTCGACAACTACGGACAGCAACGACCGCTACCCGCGGCCGACGCTGAACCCGCCGCCCAGCCCGGCCACGGCGTCGAGCGGCGCCGGCGGGCCGGGCCCGGCTGCCGGCCGGCGCCGCGGGTACCGCCACTACCGCGCCATCAACCGCCCGCCGCCGCCCACGCCGGCCTCCACGGACGCCTGCGAGTCCGAGCCCGAGGCGCGCGCGCCGCCGCCCTCCCCCGCGCACCAGTACTGACTCACTGCCTCCGCCTACTCCGGCCTCCACGACGCGTGCGGGTCCGGGCCCGGGGTGCGCACCAATTCTGACTCTACTGCCTCTTCCGCGCCATCAATAACTCCTGACTCTGCTTACTGACTGACGCTACTCAGCCGGCGCCACGAGTACCGACAACTGACTGATACTCCAGTACCGTCGCCGGTATACTACATACATGGTAGTAAGGCTGGTACAGCCAGTAACATTACACATTTATAAAGTATATCGACTTTTTATTTAAGTGCTCGTCAGGGTTTCCTCTGACGTACGCCAGAGATTAACTAGAGCCAACTGACTGTCACATTAATTATTATTAGGTATTTATACTGTCTAGTACTGGCTTTTTAGTACTCACTAAGGATTACAAACATTATACACTCTTCATCGACTTTTAACTGAATTTACTGACTCTGGTCACTTGCTACTACCATGAAGTGTTAAGTAACTGATCAAGCGTGAGGGATACTGACCCTACTCACATGGTAACTACCGTGCCACAAACAAATAATATGTTACAAGTTTATCACGGGACAGACAAAACAATTTTTCAATCAATATAACTACAGAGTTAGGGTATATTTTGTAACATTCAAATCTGCATTTCTATTGTATAAGGGTCAAACTCGGATAACACGATTTTATAAGATGCTTCAAAATACAGTGTAAACGACACTAAAGGGACTGTCCATTTTATGACATTATAGAGAGTTGTCGTTAAATGGAGATAAAAAAAATCAGAATTAGAAAAATAAAAATTTATTTCAAAATAGTGTTTGTAGTTATCTAGTAGTTACGTATATAAAAAAACTCCTACTTATTAGTCATGGTCAATAACAATGTACACGTGCAAGCAATCCCAATTTGTAAACAAAATAACGAATTTCTTAGAAAGTTCGGTGTACATGATGCCGACAGTCGAATTTATTGCAGGCTAGGATAGTAAAGCGACAAAAGAACGTACACAGCTGCGCAGTTTTTACTAATTTTAGCAACTTAAACTAAACTTAACTTTTTATTGCTCAATTGTGGTCGTTATGAAGAATGGATGTAATGCTATGTACAGTGTATTATTGTATGGAAGACAAGCTAAACCAACCAAAGCCAATTGATTTCGACGCTTTAGGGAGTTTGTCGTTAAATTGAGAGACGTTACGTGGAGTTTACACTGTATTTGAAATTTGGCTTAACCCTTCTACTGTAGAGGCACAGAAATATGTGTTGCAGAGTGCAGCCCCCCGACCGCCTAAGCAATAGGAATCGTTTATGACTTCATTTTAGTCATTTGGCACCGCCTATGTGACGTTAGCCATCAAAGTTGTTCATTCAACGATTGCTTTCGCAATCCGCGCAAAGCAATTGATGGCTAACGTCACATAGGCGGTGCCAAATGACTAAAATGAAGTCATAAACGATTGCTATTACGATTGCTATTGCTTAGGCGGTCGGGGGGCTGGTCATATCTGTAATTTTAATAAATATAACTTTCAATGTGCAGCTATTAGACATAAGTCGAAAAGAGTATAATTTTTTACTCATTATCTTCTTGGTGTTTTTCTAAACGCTATGACTTATACCAAAATTGATCCATGATATATTTTTCATTTTTTGTTTTTTATCGAAGTGCTTGAACATTATGTTAAGCTAGGTTTTGTACTTTAGAAGCACATAAATATGTTTTATATTTTTTTAAATTTGAAAGATCAATGCTAATACTTATAAATATGACTTTGAATGTGCAGCTATTCGACAGAAAGTCGAAAACATATAATTTATTTATTTTCGTAGTATTTTTCTTTACACAGACTGTCAAACGAAGTTGTAAGTCACAACATATTTTTTTATTATGTTTTAACATTACGTTTACCAATAATATACTGAGATAGAGTTGGCTGCCCAATGTCATTTATACTAGCGCAACACAAATCGGCGGATGGGAAGTTATGCGCAGAGCGCTACGCAAAATCCGAAATATAGGTATACGCGGGAGCCAGAGAGACGAGAGGCCGGGGCACACCCGCCCGCCAACCTCATTCCTCCCGCGCGCTCCCTACGCCCTTGCACACTCCGCCACTTGTGTCGGAATTGTGCACACATGCGCAATAATTAGCGAATCACGGCGAAGGGTCATCTGCGGCTAACTTCTCTTCCGCCGATTTGTGTTTGTAGTATACTTAATTATTTCGACTGATTTTTATTGTCTTATTTGATAACCAGTATTCTAAAAATTTAAATAATAGGGGAGTTGACTAGTATTGAATTATTTAAAGTATTAAGATTAGTGAATTCTGCAATCAATTATGATTCGTAAACTGAAAAAATAACTAAAATTGGCTAATCCAGTTCAGAGATATAAATAAAAATTTTGATAGGGATTAAGAGGGGATGCTTTTTCCCTTTCCCACAAAGCATACCATAGTACGGCGAATGTATGACACTTACGGGCCGTGACCACATATTCTGCTATAGTGCGCTTTTTATCTAGCAAGAAAATAATAATTGTGCTTGTAACTTCTTTATTTCTAAGTTGATTTTATTTTTTATTATTACTATATACTACGGGACTAATCGCGCACTACCTAAATACCTAAATAATGAGTCTACCCGTGACCACGGTCGATGCAACTCGGCCGAAACGTCGGGATGATGAGGTATTTATTTATCTCGTAATTTTAGTGCGCGATTAGTTCCGTATTAATAATGTGTTCAAATCGCGAAAGTTTAAAAACAACATTTGATTTTATTTTTGTTTTCGTTAGCAGCTGTTCCAAGAGGACATCAAAAAAAATTGTCAACTAGCCTATTGGTCGAGTAGTCATTGTTCAAGCCGAAAGTAGTGTTCAGACCATCATCATGATTCAACAAGTCATCAAAAACTTCTACTACTGCGGCCAACTCCAAAACATTTCATCGAATTCTATACTCTATAAAATTTAACTTGATCTCTGCGACAGCTGTCAGAAAAATTACGCCTATAAAGTCCTGAATTTCTTAATAGTACAGACAGTGATTAGTGATGGGCGACGAATGATCGTGACCACAGAGTTTTAGATAGAGTTTTAATTAAAATATCGATAATTTATACTGACGATATTTTAAATAAAACTTAATTTATCATTAATTTTATTGTATATTTGAATATCATAACATTTTTTACATGTGTAATTAAATTAAATTATATGTTACATTAGTATCGATAATAGTGAAAAACGTCGATAAATACTATCGTTACATTATTATGAGTATTTAATTAATATCATAACATTATTTACATGTGTACATACTTGATCTTAAATAATAGTAAGTAAATAAAATCCAATTTCTCACCTTCAACTACTCAGTCGATTTCATTACAACATTGTTTGAAAATCGATTTTTTCCACCACTATCTCAACTCTAAATATGTCAATATGTAACTGTCGCAGAGATCAAGTTAAATTTTATAGAGTATAGTTGCAATTTTATAAGGGACAATTGATTTTTTTTCTCGAATCTCAGGTCCACTTCATAGTTCTCCGTAATCATGATCTGAAACACACCTTTTCGGCTTATAACTTATGTTTTTTGCTTTACCTATTATATTTAACTTACGAAGCAATGTTAACGACGATGTTTGTGAAATTTCGACATGGTGCTATATCACTGTTCGTGCCTCACTAGCGTATAGGAAATCTCTATTGTTGTATGATATAGAATAAGTAGATTCGTCAATTGTAAATAATACTTGTGAAATTAGTTAAATTATATACTTTTAATAAAATAAAATTGTTAAAAGTTGCATTAACAAACTAAGCTTAAAATATACCAGACTCAGTTTTTTCGTCGTGTTCAGTTTTTTTATAGGAAAGAAATAGTTTGACTACTGCAGTCTACAGGGCTATCCAGAACTGGTGTACTAAGAGGAAAGGGGGTGATTCAAGACCCAGAATTCGAGAAAAAAAACCAGGCATTTCACACATTTTGTATGAAACAGCTAGTTTTTTCCTCGATTTTCAGGTTGGACCTATAGTAAAAGTTGTTCATGATGATGGTCTAAATCACCCCCTTTCAGCTTTTTACAGGGCAAGCAGATAACCCTGTATAAGTTTTTTTTTTTTATTTAACTTGGGCTGCTTCTGTCCCACTGCTGGGCAAAGAATATAAGAATATAAAGTTTTTCGTATAAAACTTGTTCTGCTCGTACAATAACTTTGCGTAAAATAAGAAATATCTTAAATAAGAAATATTAAATATCGTAAGTAAATAAAACTGTATAGAAATGTTAATAAATAAAATGTTATGTGTATACTTTTTACGTAAGTTTCTTACTTAGCTCACTTGTTTATATTACGACTTGTGCTGACTTAAGCTTTGTCACACATAAGTGCCATTATTTAAATGTATAATTTTCTGTTAAAAAGAAACTAATGCCTACTTAAATTTGATGTGATTTAACAGAGAAATCGTTTGCAATAAGAATATTGTATTACTAATCGTGCATTTTGTATAGTAATTGACTGATAAAGGAGTGAATAAAGCGAACTTTTGTACCTGTTTCCATGAGTTTCATTTTTAATATTCGATGTGGTAGAAAGTAAATATGTAGATGAAACCCTTTCGGATGTCTATGTAACTGTTTTTTGTAACCGATTACAAAAGATGAAAATTTTCTCTTTATCGTTACCAGTAACAAGCTAAATATTTTCGGCCACCATTGTAACCGCGGTGAGGTTACCTAAAACACGGGCAAGCTGTGTAGGCAGGTTACGCCAAAGGCCACACAACCTAGTGAATGTGGCAGTGGTATTAATTAATTATTATTTTCCGTCATATTCTGTAAGCTTGATATCTACAGTTCCGCTCTACGCCAGCAGGAGTCTTTAGAATAAGGATAAAGAAAGCAAGTTACCCCAGATCACTATACTAGTAATACGTAAAAATTACTTTAGTAACTTTAGTTTCGGCCCTGCCGAGCCGCCCGCGTGCCCCTGTGTGCACCTGTGTGCGTAGTGTGCGGGGCGCCACCACCGAAATAATATCAACCTTTTTTCAACAAAGATGATTGTGGTAACAAATCTTAGTGGCTCAGGTGTACTATCTGTGACTACCTATACATTATGACCGTTGACAAGAGGGGGGAGGGGTAGCACACCCTGGGGAGGGGGGTTCCGGACCCCCCCCCCCCAACCCCCCGGCCCCTTTCAGAGAAAAATAAAACAAAATTATAAAAAAAAGATTCATTATTATTTATTACTACTACTCGTCGTTCACTCGATTTGGGTTTCATAATCTGTGACTACCTCATCTCCAAAGAACGGAAAGGGCTTTATTTAAAAAAACTGTCACAACTGTCAGATAAGAGTGTTTGTCAATGTCATTGACTTGGCAACACAAATAAGTCGAAACATGTCTCATGTTTTCCGGCAAAACATCCACATTTTTCAGTGAATTCTCCTGAAAATACCTAGAATATAAAGTGCTGTGCAATGTTAATATAAATAATTATCAAAAATCATTAATATGGATATCTTTTCAACTCTTTGGACTCTCCTAGCATACGTTTCTTTAGCTGCATTTGCTGCTCTTGTTTTAGTAAGTTTTTTCGATGAATTCTCGTAAAATTTTGTTACTTTTAATATAGATCGTTAATTACTTATCACTTTACCATTACGTGTCGAGCCACGTATATTCTGTCATTGATTGATGTAAAACAGTAAAGTTATAATTTGTCCTTCATTTTTATCTTACCATGACTCAAGTTGTCTTGCTGGCTACTTTGAATGCATTGTTTTAGCTTTTGATAAAAGTCATAATTATCAAGATAAAAGCTCAATAGTCAAATCAACAGTATACAGTGTCATGCTATTTTTCGTGCCACGGGCATATAAATAATATCAAATCCAAGGCTAAATATATAATAATATAATATTTAGAACCCATAGTAATTCGTCACCCTTGGGTACTGAAAAGTGAATTATATATTTTATAATCAGTCCTAACTAAAATGTAACTTTATTTCTGTAAAATAGAACTGTCTACATAAATTGTCAAGTATATTTCTTCCTTACTACTAATTTAATTCACCTGATATGTAAAATTTTATTGCACTAGTAAAGCATGGTTTAAAGTACCTACACCACATTTCACAATTATTTAGACCAGATTTACTGTTAAAAACCCTCTGACCCACCACAGACTATGTTCTAAACCATAACTTACGACAAGAAACAAAATAAATAATATATTTTTCTCAATTATTTCTGCTTGTGTTTCTACAGTCAGTATTTTAGCAAAGGTTAAATAAAAGTTATTTTTTTAATTTTAAAGCGTCCGGCCCCCCGACCACCTAAGCAATAGCAATCGTAATAGCCATCGTTTATGACTTCATTTTAGTCATTTGTTACCGCCTATGTAACGTTAGCCATCAAAGTTGTTCACTCAACGATTGCTTTCGCAATCCGCGCAAAGCAATTGATGGCTAACGTCACATAGGTGGTGCCAAATGACTAAAATGAAGTCATAAAAAATTGCTATTACAATTGCTATTGCTTAGGCGGTCGGGGGGCGGGAATATTGGAAGTCCCACTCGACTTACATAATTTTTTGCCAATTAATTTAATTCGGCTGCTCAAGAGGTTAAATTATTTCCTACAATTTCAGATATCACTAGTTCTATACGTAATAACAGATCCACATCCCGTGGTAGTGAGATATAATGAAGAGGAGACGTACTACGACCCTAAAGTGAAGGCCATGCAGAAGTTCCCTCTGATAACTGAGCCCCAGTCTGTGAACCTCAGTGTTGTAGTGCCAGCTTACAATGAAATGGAAAGATGTAAGTATGAACTATCTATTAAACTAGGAAATAATTAAATATAGTTTAACAATAGAATATGATAATTATATAGTGAATCTACTGATCCAATCCACAAATTGGCTAAAACCGAGTTAATAGTACCTACTGATTCCTTATTTTGAATAACTTTTTGTATGGAACTGCTGTTTTATTTTGGGACTAGACCATAATAGCATAAGTTCAAATCCAATACTAAAAGCTGTACATAATGAAAAGTATAATCTAATAAAAAGTACATACAACAACAAAAAAACAGTAATTACCATTGGAGTAATTACCATTAAATGCCATTGAAATATATCATCATACAAACAAATATCTCAAAAGTATGTTTTAGTTAGAAGATGCTATCAGGTTATCAACAGATAAGTCTGTATGAAATGTAAGCTATCTATTGGAAGAAAAAAATATAAAATTATAAAATATTGTTTTGTGCTACAGCTTGTAATTTCTGTCTTTGAAATAATCTTGAAAATTAATGTAATAGTGGAAACGAAAATTATTTGAACGGTTAAGCTGCCTTTAATCAATCAATGTATGCTCAAGTTTCAATAAAGTAAATGCTAATGATATTTTTCAGTGCCACCAATGCTAGATGAAGCTCTAGAGTTTTTAGAAAACAGGACAAAAGAGAATCCCTCTTACAAGTATGAGATAATTGTAGTGAGTGACGGGAGCAAAGACAGCACGGTGGAAGTCGCCACTTCATATGTGATAAAGTATGGAAGTGAAAAAGTGAGGTGCCTTGAACTTGTAAAGAATAGGGGGAAGGGAGGGGCTGTGAGATTGGTAAGTAATGTTCGAACATGACTATGTAAAGTTTTGCATACTGCACAGGTTTTCTTTTACATCAGCATCTACAGCCTTCTTTATAATTATCTCGCTATTCCATATAGCCTGTGCCTACCGCGTTTAGGTACGACCCGTAATTTTCACGATATCGTCAACCTCTAAGTCAATCTCACCGCCGAATGACTGATCATTTCTAACATAATAAATTCATCACAGTCTACTGCATTAACTTATACTTTTCCTAGATTGCTAAAAATTAGTTTTAAATGTAGATAATTATGTTTAGGTTATCACCTATAGTGCCTTTTAGCCATGTCACAAGAGTACCTACTAAAGAAAACACCGGTTTTTACTCACGTATATAATTGCGGCCGGGCAGTTGGGAACCCGACCGGTTTCGGAGTAATTAGTACTCCTTCGTCAGGGAATATGTGCGCTCCCGTCGACTGGCGCACGCGCACTGAAGTTTTAATGAAGTGATGTCGCAAGAGGTTTTCAGACAACATAAAAACTCTGACAACAATGCTAGCCACTTTACAAATTTATGAATATATTTTTTACTTATAGAGAATGTCTGTTACAATAACAGGGTATCCAAAGCTCCAGAGGAGCCGCGATATTGTTTGCCGACGCCGACGGCGCATCAAAGTTTGAAGATTTGACCAAACTGGAGGCTGCCCTGAAAGACACTGTGAAGTATGACGTCATCAGCCAGCCGGCCGATGTCAGTGATAGCACAGCCATAGTTATAGGCTCCAGAGCGCATTTAGAAAAGGAATCTTTGGCTACTAGAAGTTTATTTAGGTGAGTGGAATCGCCTCATAATGGCATCATTAATCTATGGTAATGACAAAGAATCATGGATGAATCCTATCACACGAACGGTTGGGTGTTTAGGATAAAATGTGTAGACTGTACATCCATCTTGCTTTGTGAATTAAAGCTCAAGATTTTGTGTGTATAATATGATTCAAACTTTATGGCGCCTGTGAGCATAAGCCAGTCTTTGCGTAGTAACAAATTCATAGGTCGGTGAGGGGTGGGTTTAGAGCTTGTAGCTAACTTTACAGGCTCCATTCAGTTTAATTCGACCTATACATGTTGTTTTAGGCCATTATATTTCTATTATCAATTATTTTACCACTCATGGCTATGTATATTTCGATGCATTAGAAAATACCCATGTAGGTAGGTACCTACAGGAAATTTTGGATTGATATTTGGTGGAGTGGCTTGAGTGGTGATGTCATCTGCTGATACGGGTTTTTGTTTTTTCCTAGAACATTTAAGATTATATTTTAATTAAAGTGTTAGATCATTAACTAATGATAAGCGTCGGCGTAAGAGACGCCACGTACTGTCGTGGCATGTGATATCTGCCGTCGTGGTTGCGTATACTCTTTTGCTGCCACTGGACATAGGCCGCGACAAGTGGTTGGTAGCATAACATCAAATGTGTGAAAACAGTGGCTACTGGTGGCTCGTTAGTGGTAATTTTAGACTATTAAAGCATGGTGACAATATGAAATATTACAAATTGAATTGACTAGTTTACATTAGCTTTTGAATTTACAAATAATAATTTTATCTTTTGACAAAAACGTAACAGCCGAGTTCATTCGAGCCCTCTAGTCTAGTGATCACTTGATCAGCCATCATAAAAATTGGGTTTGCTCATCGTTATAAGGATTCCATAGATAATGTATGGAATCCTTTAATACTTGTATGAAAGAAAGTAAAAAAAAAACCGGACAAGTGCGAATCAGGCTCGCACATCGAGGGTTCCGTACAAACATATTGTTAAAATAATTAAAAACCTGTTTTAGCATGTGCTAATGAAGTTATTTTATATGATACCTTACATGATACGATTTACTCACTTTGAATTTTTAACCCATATTTTGTGAGTTTTGAGGCCCTATTTATATGTGATTTAAATAAAAATGTACAGTTTTCAGATTTATTCCTATATGTGTACTCTGAGACAATGCTCTTCGCCAAATTTCATAGTTCTATGTCAACGGGAAGTACCCTGTAGGTTTTGATTTTTGTGAGCGTTAAAATATGCATTTTTTACGACATAAACGGCTCTAACTTTTTTATACGGTAACTGAGAAGCTTTTATTTTACACAACTGCAAGAATTCATAGGTTTACGTCTAAAGTTTAAATTTCAACTCGATATCTTTACGCGTTCCCGAGATAAAGAGTCTTGACATACACACAGACGGACAGACGGACAACAAAGTGATCCTATAAGGGTTCCGTTTTTTCTTTTTGAGGTACGGAACCCTAAAAATCGTAACAAACAGGGTATAACTAGTGTAAAAGATCGACGCGCACGACTGATCTTAACCGACTTCATAAAAAGTGCAGGGATTTTTCTTAGTTTATTTTTGTCAAAGGTAACAGGCGAGGTGCGCGTGGAGACCAATTTGCAAGCCCATAGGTGGGAGTACATCAGTCGTCGCTGCGCTCCTCCACGCACACGACGCGCGTTGCCTATAATATTTTTTTTGCTACTGTAACTCAACGATCGGAAAATAAATCCCAAGTTTAGTGTTCATATTTTCAGGTTTTATTTACCGACGTAGTCATCATCCTATCAGCTACAACTAGGAAGCACCCATAGATTGCCACGAAAATGCGTGTCTTAATTTTAATCGGGTATAATTCTATAAATTAATATTTTTTTAGGAATATACTAATGTACGGGTTCCACTTCCTTGTGTGGCTGTTTACGGTGAAAGGCATCAAGGACACTCAGTGTGGATTCAAGCTGTTCACCAGGAAAGCTGCCAGGATATGCTTCCAGAGTCTACATGTTAACAGATGGTAAGTGTGATTTTTATCCATCAATATTTACAATGCTAATTAAACGCCTAGAAATGGAGTAGACCTTCGGTTTTGAGAAATACATATAATTAACTAGATTTCGCCCGCGTCATATTTTAAATTAGCCTATGGCAATTTCCGTCGTTCAAACTGTGTCCATGCCAAAACTCAAGTCAACCCGTTGCCTTTTTTTATGTAGAATAGGTCTACATTTGGCCACCAACCCGCCTGATGGAAAGCGAAGTTGTAGCCGAAGATGGAGTATGTAGAAGATACTTATTCACTCTTGACTTGAAAATATCCAAATTGTAATTGTCAGAAAACAATGATCAGTCGTGTCAGGCCATTCCAATCCCTGGCGGTCTGCATTATGAAACCGCGTGAAAGAGGAACAAACCAACAAACACACTTACTAAGCCATCTGAGCTACTGGAGCAGTTATGCCAGCGGCCCAGAGCCACGCTCCGTTACTTTAAGGAGCTGGGCTGGCTCGGGTAGACGCTGCAGCGGGAAACGCACAAAACACCCCATGCGGGACGTCGGTGTGGGACATAAGTCCTCCATTTCGAATTAGAAACACACTTTCAAATTTATAATATTAGTCAAGACTAGCTGTCCGGCCCGGCTTCGGCAGGCTTTAAATGAACTGCAAATATGAGAAATATTGCAACAAGATTGTAAAAACCGTACTGCAATCTTGTAATGGTACTTTAGATTCTAAAATACACAGACACACAAAAGGCAACTTTGTTTTAAAATACGTAGTGAAGTTTTCAAAGACCTTTAAAGATTGTATCTCCTAGATCTGCGTGCTAAATTATCGATCAAATCTTCATTTACCTATGTATCTACTGAGATGATAAAAAAATATAAATGTTTAACTCTCAAAGCTTTCAGAACTAAATCTACAAAAAGTGCACTTATCCCTATCAAGGGGATAGCTCGGTAGGGATAAGTGTACCAGCCGATCCGAGTTGTACAGTCCAATAATTATTTGTATTATAGGACTAACCGCGCACTGAAATTACGAGATAAATAAATACCTTATCATCCCGACGTTCCCGAATTATATGTATTTTAGATTCCTACAAGTTTCTATGACATTTCAACTTTCCGACGTGTTTATTGCAGGGCATTCGACGTAGAGCTGCTATACATAGCGCAGAAACTGAACATTCCAATATCCGAGATCCCGGTGCGGTGGACCGAGATAGAGGGCTCCAAGGTGACGCCCGTGCTGTCCTGGGTACAGATGGGCGCTGACTTAGGGCTCATCTGGCTCAAGTACACCATTGGGGCGTGGAAGATCAAAGCCGATAAAATCGAATAAGCACAATACGGTAGACGACAAAAAATATAATTACTTAGTCCGCCAGTATACCTTATGAGAATATATTAGACGCGTATTTTTTCTTTAGTGAATTAAACAAAAACTATGAAAATACCTATATAGGTCGTTAGAGTTCTACGTGACCTCGTATTTAGAAAGACTTTTTAGTTTTCACCTAAAAGTCCCCGAACTCTGACTCACTTTATACCTAATTGCAATTTTTTTATTCATTAAGAAAAAATACATGTCCAATATTTTTTGTAACCTAACCTTCGAGAAATAGCTACAGAGCCACAGTCCCTAAGTGAAAGTAGTAAAAAAATGTCCGAGCGCAGTCATACTTACCAACTTAAATATTTACATTAAATAATTCACAATGACACGTTTTATCGAATCAAGATCAAGCACTAATTAGTGCTTGTAACCGAGCACTTTGGCATTGCGTGGTGTTGTAGTCGGCTTGCAATCACCTTACGACTAACTAAAAAGCCTGCCCACTTCGTAGCTTGGGCAGAGTTTTGGCTCGGACACTTTTTTGGATGATTGTGACTCTTATAGATATTTGCTCGAAGAACCTAACCGACGGACGGACTAATTACAATATTTATTTTACCCGTGCATCATGCCTATTGCATTTATCGTATCGGCCGTATAATTCCGACACTACTATACGTAGGTACTGTACTATGATCAAATGGTCGAAATAAATGAATATTTTAGTTTAAAGGCCTCCCCTATAGATTTCCATAAGACCGGTTGGAAACAATTTGCATCCAGCATGTTTACAAAAATTTGATCTTATCACGTCATTGGAATGCCTTCGTTGCGCTTGCGCAGAAATGATCTCCATTTGATCACTTAAAAACATTTAATTGCGCAAACATTTCTGCGTGTTATTTCCGTTAAAATGAGATCTCGTTAGATGAACAATTGGTCAAATATGGGAGAAGCAAAGCTTTTACCTTACATTTTTGGATGGAGATATGAATGAGTGCTAAACATTTGTAGCCTAGCAGACTGCCGTCTGCACAAGCTTTTATTTCATAAGTTTTACTTTAATAAAGGCACTTGCCCAAAACGTTTTATAGGTATACAACTAATGTTTAAAATAAATCACGTACATATTTAGAAAGAATATTTATTAAAAATATGCACAAAAAGCATAATGTATATTTTATTACAATAGCTCTAATAATCTTTTCTTTGCTCGATAAGCAAACGTGAAAACAGTCGCTGGGAATAAAAATTAAACGATGTCGATTCTGCTACATCATTTTCTAAACTAAACTTACAGTACAATATATTGCATCACGGTCAAGATATTCCAGTATTTCTTTTAAGAAAAAGATAGCAATTTTTGCGTCGTCGAAAAGAGATGCATATATTTTACCTTGTTAGTTCAGGGAATGGTCAAGCAGTATCGATACTAATGGCGTGGATTTTGCTGTACTATCCTAGACTAAACATCGAAAAATATTGTCATCTTTATCTCACATTAAACACCGAGTTTTAGCAAGTTAGAAGAATGGCCCAACAAATTCGACGCCCTAAAGAAAATTATAACTTAAAATATTAAAAATGCATAAGAATTAGGTACATCTATCTATAGGTGTACTTTAGCAACCCAACACAGAAAATGAGAAGTAACAAAAATTATTTTCAACACATACGCAACCGAACTTTGTGTTTTTGGAGTTTTGTATTAATTGGATACGACTTTGACTGATTTCTAATTACTTAGTTGCTAAAGAACACCCTGTGTAACATAATTATGGAACATAACACTGAATCTACATATTTTTAATACAACATGAAACAACAATTAAAACATCAGTTATACCTATTGAGATTTAAGGTAAAGATCAAAAATATGCTCGAAAATGCTACTTTGAGCAGAATGACAGATCAAAAAATTTGGCGAAGTGAGCATTTTTTCATATATGTGTAGAAATAGTAATTCAGGTAAACTATTATACAACTAGTATTTATTGAAAAAATGAAGGCCTATCTAAAACTATTTTAGCTCAAAAACTGATCTAGCTTTCTCTATGATATAGTGAGAAAAAAAATCATAAGATTTAAAATAAGAATAGTTGTGACTAATGTAACGTCATATTGTGGTATCTGAAGTCAGAGTGTCAAGTGGGAGATTTGCAAATGATATCGAATTACTTTTACGTCGTGTTGACCGAGCGCGCCACGCACGCACGCGAGCACATTGACACACACGTTTGAATTAGCCAATCACAGACGTTGCCGCGCTCGCGTCCGATCGGTTTGGCGCTCGTTACATTACCGTAAAAAATACTCACACTATTCAGTTTTCTGTACGTGACACAAGATGGCGTTGTGCCATTTCCATACAAATCACATCAAACATTAACGCGATCGAGCTCGAGCGAAAATCTCGCACTTAGCCCTCTGATGTTTAAAAGATTTACTTCTTCAATTAGGAATTTTTACACCGTTTTACTAATACACAACACGGATTTTAATAACTAGTAGTAATCCGAACACTACATAGATCTCGAGACACATCTAACTGAATTTTCACAAGCCTATATCTCGACTCGCTCTTGACCTATTTGGTTCATAATCGCGAATTTAGATCGGTACGAAACAATCTTGCCAAAATCGGAAACGGTTATTAAATAGCGCGACATCAAAATTTCCCCCTTATTTGAGGAAAATACCAAATTTCAAAAATCGCCGACGACATTAAATCTATATAATGTAGAACCTGAGTACCAAGTTTCCTCCAGATTCGTTGAAAAATGCGACCTGTAGGCGAAAACTAACATCTGGATAGACGGAAGCAAAAAACCGCCGTGCTTATCCTCGTGGTCGTACTGATATGACAAACTAGTATGACCACGAGGAAACACCCGTGCTAAAACAAAGATCTTCGCTGTCGGTCAATCAATTAAAAATTAATTTATTCACGAAAAATAGTGATTTTAAAACTGAAATCATGCTTCGTTCACATTGAAACTGTGTTTAAATGAAATATTAAGTTATTTGAACGTGTAGAAAATTACACATATCACAGAGTCAAAACTTTTATGAATTGATATGAAAAATTCTATTTTACGCCTAGAAGTCTATCATGCTTTCTAAAAGTTACAGCGTTCTAAAACATTACATATTTTCAGGTTTGAAACTCCTCATGCCACCAATTTTCATTTTTTATGTGGAAAATAACCCAACTAGTCTAACTAGTCCCAGTTAGTTTGACTAAGGCGAGTAATTGTCTTCACTACAGTGAGGAATAGAATTAATGCCTATATCACACCTCCGCTGCGAAACAACAACTGCGAAACCGCTGCGTGAGTTTCGCTGTGCAACAGTACTTTACTTACGCGAAACTATAATAGCGAAACAGAGCGAAACCTAAAACTAGAACAGTTGAGAAATAAGACTACGAGACTAAGAAATAAGTTCCTATTTCGCTCATAAAAATTGTCGATTGCTACAGAAGCGTCCGAGATACACGCGGAACCGCTCCAAAATGGCGGACAACGGGCGGAGATGTAGACGGCGCCTAAGCAAATGAGCGAAATCATGTTAGAAAGAGACAACATCATAGTCTGTTTTGTACGTTAGAGCAGGGAATTTCGCTATTGTTTCGCCGCCCAACAACTCACAACTCATAGCGAAACTATGGCGGTTTCGCCCTTTGAGTTTCGCAGCGGAGGTGTGATATAGGCATAAAGAATTCAAGGGATACCTTACATTTTATTTCAGTGGCACTGTAGACATTTTCTTGACGATTCTTGCCTTGGTTACGGCCAACACTAGATGAAAAAATGTTTTTAGACATATTATACATGTCTGGGTTGCCACAGTCGAACAGCAAAACTGAATAGATGTAGATATAGGCCGAAGTCGGCGGATGTGAAACCCAATCGAAGCGCAGCTTTATGTGAGCTTCAATCAGGATTGAAATTAGATAATAATACTTCAAACTAGTTTGTACTTTATTGAGATTTTTGAAATTGTCTGGATAGTCTTTTTTTGGAAACAATCGACAATTTCGATTTCGAATTATGGTATATGTTACGAACATGGAAATTTGAAAGTTAGCTAAGAAATAGAAATAAAATAAACAAAATCTCAGATAAAATCCGAGGAAACTACGAATAAAAAAAAATATCAGGATTGGATAGCTAACTTCACATCCGCCTACTTGTATGATTCGGCCTCTACGTAGAACGTCCATTTTATTTATTACATTATTCCGCGACTTAACACTGTATGGCCCGCCCCCCTACCGCCTAAAGCAATAGCAATCGTTTATGACTTCATTTCAGTCATTTGGCACCGCCTATGTGACGTTAGCCATCAAAGTTGTTCATTCAACGATTGCTTTCGCAACCCGCGCTAAGCAATTGATGGCTAACGTCACATATGCGGTGGCAAATGACTAAAATGATGTCATAAACGATTGCTATTGCTTAGGCGGTAGGGGGGCATGTCATCTCTAATTTGGCAAAAAATAATACTTTTGAGCAGACTCCAAAATTGGACTTTAGGCCCTGCGTACACTATTAGTAGGTAAGTACTCTACTATAATGAATATTACTTTGTACAATTTGAATTATGAAAATAAATGTCTAAGCCTATTTAGACAAGAATAAAGATTGTTTTATACTACAAGTAGTAAGCATCAGTAGAAGTTAAGTTAAGGTGTCAACACTATCAAAACTTTGCTCGAAACAGATCAGCTTTATAAGCTTAAAAATACAATTTTCGACCACCAATGTGTCTTTTTGCAAGTATCACATTAAAATTCACAATTTTTTATTCGTTATAACATGTAATTTTATAGCAAAATTATATCATAAATAACGACGATATTCCACTTATTCCGTTTACTTATTCTAAACATTGACATGATAAATCTTTATTTTTGTACAATAATTAGAAAACATTTAATATTTTTATTTATATTATTATAGCCCTGAGTAAATAAGGGCTGTGTAACAATCGGACGTAATAATTTTCGAAATAAGAAATGGCAATAATAAAATTAGGTGAAAGCCACACAATTACCTCAATATGTGAAAAAATAAAGAAAAAAAATGGACAAAGGATAGAGGTAACTTTTTTTAGGAAACACAATAGTGGCTCCCTTGCTTGAATGTAATGAAGTTGGCGTTAATGTAACATTTTGAGAGGGTACTATTGTACCACATAACGTAGGCGTGATTTACCCGACTTTAGATATTATCCATAGACAGGGTTACATAGAACAGCAGGGTAATACGAAGCCGAAATAATAGGGTAATAGGAGGCCCTTATGCTCATTGTTGTGAAATGTTGTTTTCATAAAATATATTAAAAACCGCATTGCACAAAATTGAAATGTTGCCTTTATAATAAAAAGTGTTATACTGAGCGCCACACAAATCGACGGATGAGAAGTTAGCCGCAGATGACACATCGCCTTGATTCGTTAATTATTGCGCATGTGTACACAATTTCGACGCTGCGTGTAGTAGTGTGAGCACGAGCGTAGGGAGCGCGCGGGAGGCATGAGGTAGGCGGGCGGGTGTGCCCCGGCGTCTCGTCTTTCTGTCTCCCGCGCATACCTATATTTCGGCTTTTGCGCAGCGCTCTACGAATAACGTCCCATCCGCCGATTTGTGTGGCGCTTAGTATACAATGTATAAGGTTTCAATTTTACTTCACAAATTAAGTTTAAACTTCATAAACACAATGACCTCCTGTCAACTTAATACAGGTCGCGTCATATATAAAGAACGCTGGAGTTTCAAGCTTCAAGCGCACAAGGAAATTTAACTCTTAAGTTAAAAGTTAAATCTCCCAGTACACAGGTTTAACTAGGAGATTTAACTCCTATGACGTGTGCAGTGGGACTTATTGTCTTGTGTGCAGCTTGACACTCCAGCGTTCTTAGGTGAAGCGACGTACACAACAGTTCTAAGTAACCCTAGGTTCATAAAGTTTGATTACACGGCTGTTTTACCTAAAGAAACCTTAACAACGTCGGCCCAGCGCAACTCGGTGGCTATCCTCCGCTTCATTTGGCATTGCGTTTGGTTGGCTGAAAGTTCAAATCAACTATGGGTAATTCTTCGAGGCCGCTATTTTTGTCTTATTCCTCTGTCCTATATTTTTTTCACAGAGTATAAATATGCATTGAAATGAATGTTTATGTATGTAATTATATTTATAGTTATTCATAAATTATTTATTTACTTAATACATTCTTATTTAACAGAAATTTAAAAACATATAGGGCAGAGGAATAAGTAAAAAATGTCAACCCTAAATATTCACCCCTAAGACTAACTAACTTGACAAGTTTATAAAAAAAAACATACAGTCGAGTTGAGAATATCCTTTTTTGAAGTCGGTGGAAAATTAATCCAATACGAATTATTAGTCAAGTTAGTATTGGACAGACATTGCATATTAAATATTAAAAGCAAACGGTTGCAAGCGGATTGTGGCGATATCACGTGACTGGAAAGTACACTAAATACTATAGAGTTAATAAAAAAAACTTTAAAAACTAAAAAAAAGAAGTTAAAAATGTGTGCCAAAAATTGATGCTCATAAAAGTTGGTAGCAAAAATAATGATTCTGTCTGGTGTAATGATATCACGTGACTGAAAAGTACAATAAATACTATAGAGTTGAATATAAAAAAAATCTATAAGTTCAATTGAAAAAAAAAATGCCAAAAATTGTTGCTCATAAACATGTTCAGTCTGGTGAATTACCCTGCTTAAATTAAATGTCAATAAAAATAGATTGAGAGTTGGTATTTTTCTTAAACGTAGTGGAATTGCGATAGTAAAAGTGCATGCTTAAAATAGGTATCTTGAAATAAAACATTGCTTAAAAGGTAAAAAAGGCGAATCCAGTCCACTAAATTGCGCTCGACCTTCATGGAATATAAAGTAGGAAACAGACAATCTACAATACAACATGCAATAAAACGAAAATATAGAAATGATTTAATAATTGATAGAAACAAAAAATGGTTGAACTGAAGATATCATACAGTACCTCTATTACGAGAGTAACCAATTTCGCTACAGTGCTGTAGAAATAAGTAACTTCTAAACTAGTATTAAGAATGTACCTAGTTTAGCGCAAAAAAGGACTCAACCTCAAACAATGTAACTCATGAGTTATGGATATTATACTTTTGACCTCCCAAAGTCACCAATTCTTGACCAATATTTCAACGATGTCTATAGTCACCAAAACACCGGGCAACACAATACGAATTTAAAAAAGAAATTAAAGCATTGCGTTCAAAAGGTTAAAATTCAATACTATTCTCTAAGTAAGTTCGTATAGGTCGGGTGGCTCGCCCTGGTGTCAGAGTTTTATAGGCCTCCTGAAGGCTTCTGTCATGGCTAAACGGTTAAAACAACCGGGACATACAATTTAACGTGTCATCCGAGCCACGGTAGCGCTTAGTTGGAAAATGCCACCCGCACCCACCAATTCAAATAACTATTCTGTAAAACACCACTTACTCGTAATAGAAGTACAAAACAATTAAAATACATTTAATTAATATTGTAGTAAAAATTCTAAAATAGTGCGATGGCTTAAAAATACCGTTACCTTGCACATTGTGTTGCATCGTGTCTGTCCTCGGGTTTACAAATTACTTGAGCTGTCGAGTACATAATAGGTTCAATTCCATACAACCGTCAATGGAATAAAGGCGTTTTTCATTCTTTATGAATAAGCTATAAATAGACAAGGAAAATACTATATTTTTATAAAGAACGGATAAATATCGTTTGGAATACCCAAAAATATTTATCTGTCTTTGATCCCAGTAATACATTTATCTGTATTTGAGAATCTAGCCAAAGGTACATAGAACCCAGTTTATATCGTTCTTATATTATACCTTCAAGCCGAAGACCATTTTGAGGAACTGTTCGTAGTGGATGGTGATGACGCCGTCCTGGTCCGTGTCGTACTGGCGGAACGCTGACGTCAGAGTCTGCAATGTGACGTCATAGTTTGTTCATTGACGTGGCGGCGACATAACCTCAGAATAAGGACTAAAGTAATAGACACCAAAAATTTCCTCAAATAAAAACTACGTTAAAGCTGTCTTATACATATATGGTTGTACAGCATAATAACGCAAGAGTGGAACAAAAAAAAAACTTAAGTGATGTATATATCTTGCTATTTTAGTACGGTTTCTATTGCTTTAGTCCTTATTCTAAGGGCATAACCGACTTCAACCGTGTACAGAATTCGAATACCTAGTTTGCATAAATCGATGTGTCGTTCATGTAACAATTTTTATATTATTGTTGATTTTTCAAAAATGGCTCAACTGACTGCGATAAAATTTAAATGGGACCATCTCCGAAGTATAATCTTTCAAACAATTAAGAATCATCAAAATCGGTTCACAATAATTGGAGGAGTAACCACGTAACCTACATCGAAAAAAAAAAACATTTAGTCGAATTGAGAACCTCTTTTTTTAAAGTCGGTTAAAAATTTTGTTTTTAAACTTTCGCGATTTGAACACATTATTATATACTACGGGACTAATCGTGCATTAAAATTACGAGATAAATAAATACCTCCTCATCAGACGTAGTTGTCACGTAGTCACGGGTAGACGTCTACCCGTGAACACGGTAGATGCAACTCGGCCGAAACGTCAGAATGAAGAGGTATTTATTTATCTCGTAATTTAAGTGCGCGATTAGTCCCGTAGTATATAATAATAATAGTCGGTTAAAAAGTAAAGAAGCTCTACACACGTAAACACTGAGTCTGACGAAACACTGAGTGTGTTGGCGTGGTGTTCAATTAACGAACAATGACGTGGCGTTGTTTCCCAGTGACGTCATTGTTTATGAGTTGACGTGGCGGTCAACTCAAAGACTAAAAATAAAAAGTAAAGTAGTTTCCCTCACGTAAACAATGAGTCATCGCGAGGTCTCGCAACTAACCGACTGTTACAGTGCGACACAAAAGAGATGAAATGAATTATTCGGGAACTAAATTAATTTATCATTTTTGCTGGAACCACAACCTGAGCTGTCAATCATTGTTAACTTCCTAGCATTTTTCTCGTTTTGTGTTATTTTGCGGAATGTGAACAGGAAAACGGTATCATTATGCAAAAAATAATGCAAAAGATGCGATGGTGGCGGGCGACCTCATTTATTTTCAAGTCTTTTATGTTGTACTGTACACCAATAATATGGATTTTCAGTAAGATTTTGAATTTCGAGAATGGAGATGTGATGGAAAAGAAAGTTCGTATAAGCCTGGTGTCAGTTTTTAGGACGCCTGAAGCCCTCTGACATGCTAAGCGGTTAAAAGTTGTTTTAACCGTTTAGCAACCGGGGCCAACTAACGTCTCATCCGAGTCACAGTAGCGCTTAGTTGTAAATGCCACCCGCGGTCACCCATCCGAAGACTGACCGTGCTTAACGTTGCTTAACTTTGATGATCGCTAAGGAACACCTAGTCAAACTACGCGATGAGCGCTACGACGATGTGATGGAGATTTAAATACCAATTTTTTGAAATGTAAGATCGGTTAATCGGTTCATAAAATACGGTTAATAAATTATTCAAAAATAATAAACTATATGTACATAACAAGTCGTTATTCCGAAAAAATGTACGTTATTTTACTCTTGCAATAAATGGTAGCATTTCCATGGAATAACATCTACCCAAATTATATAAGCAGCCTCTGGAAATTGTTATATTGGTGTACTCAAGTACAGTTTGTACAATTCCGTATCTAAGCCAAAAACCGATAGGTCAGAATAAAATTTGATGGAAACTTAAAATAGCTACCTAATACGTCACTGCTTTACGACGATTATCTACTTCCTATATCTGTCCTTGAGTTATATGGTAATATTATAATCTACTAATGGACCAGGAAAACCAAAAATAATTTACAGAAATGTACATTTAATAAAACTGGCATATGAACTTGATATTGCGCAACAACTCGCCTCGTGTTCACGCCATAAGTTGAATCCATTATCCATCCATCTAACAGCCATATGACGTCCACTGACATGGGCCTCCCCTATGGATTTCCAGCAAGACCGGTTGGCGTGATCATCGGTCTTAATAAGGTCGTCCGTTCACCTTGTAGGTAGATGTCCTACGCTGCGCTACGCTTGCCGGTACGTGGTCTCCACTCGAGAACTTTTCTATCCCGTCAGTCATCAGTCCTCCGAGCTATGCTAGCTAAGTTATATATTGTGAACTATGATATTGTAAATACAATGAAGAATAAAAAACCGGATAAGTGCGAGTCAGGCTCGTACACCGAGTGTTCCGTACAAATTCAGAAAATTTCACAAAAATGGGAAGTAAGTTCTTAAAATCTCTATACTATAACGATCGACAAAAAAGTTTTTTTTTCACTCTTCTCGTCATACGTCGAAAACTACACATTGTTAAAATAATTATAAACCTGTTTTAGGATGTGCTAATAAAGTTCTTTTATATAATACCTTACATGATACGATTTACTCACTTTGAATTTTGAACTCATATTTTGTGAATTTTGAGGCCCCATTTTTTTGTGATTTAAATAAAACTGTACAGTTTTCAGATTTATTCCTATATGTGTACTCTGAGACAGTTTTTCTTTTAGCAAGAAACCATAGATATACATGTATAGTTTAAAATTCAACTCGATATATTTAAGCGTTCTCGAGATAAAGAGTCTTGACAAACGGACAGACGGACAACAAAGTGATCCTATAATGGTTCCGTTTTTTCCATTTGAGGTACGGAACCCTAAAAATTGTGTTGTATCCTGCCTACTGCCATTTCAACTTGCTAATCCGTTGGACTATGTCGATAACTTTGGTTCTTTTACAGATGTTCTCATTTCTGATTTTATTATGTGATGTACATATTACTTACATATAGAGTAATGCAGCACTGTATGAAGTCGTCGAACAATATCGTGCCCCGCCCGAACCGGTCGAACTTCTGCACCATGATGGTCACTATCTCGTCCGACAGTCGGTACCCGAACGCTGTCAGGGCGTTCTTGAGCTCTTCCTGCAAACAAAGCATATTCGTCATTGTCACAATATTATCTTATTATGTAGGTGTGCCGTGGTGGTCTAATGGTAGTGACACCCGCCTTACAATCGTGAGGTCGTGGGTTCAAATCCAGGTCCCGTACCAATGAGTTCTTTAGAATCTATGTACGGAATTTAACACCGCTGGCTTTTCGGTGACGGAAAACATCGTGAGGCAACCTGCAATGTTTCTTCGAAAGATGTGCCATAACAGTAATGTAAACATAGTACCTATATTTTTATATACCTATTAAGTAATAGTTTTAAACTATATTCTGTGTGTAATTAAGTCTAAAATAAGTAACGTATTGGTTCTGACTGTAAAGTTACTTATTAAGGAAATAAAGAAATTGAAAATTGAAATTGAAATATGTCAGTAGAAGAAATTCGATGGCGTATGTGAATCCACCAACCCGCACTGGGCCAGCGTGGTGGATATGGCCCAACCACCCTTCGTGGGTAGGCCTACGTCCTGCAGTGGACTATTAAAAAGGCTGATACAGTACAATACATGTAGATGTGCAGTTTGAGTAATAATCAGATATACTGTTTGAGTGATGAACAGTTATACAGTTTTAGCAATAAATTTTACTTTTATAGGCCGAATCATATAAGTCGGCGGATGTGAAGATAGCTACAAGATGCGCAATATCCAATCCTGACAGAAACTCACGCAAAGCTGCGAATTAATACCTATAGTACATGTGTTTATGGATACTTTAATTTGGCGAGTATAGTTATCGAGAAAATTTTCACTAATCGTGTGTTCACTTATACTGTGAGTTTACCTATATCCTAAAGTACATAATCAGTAAAACAAATCCTAATTAATTCATCATCGCTGCGCTATCATCAACTAAAAAGTCCACTTCTTGCACCGCAAATTCTTAAATTAATAGTAACTAGTTTTTACCCGCGGCTTCGCCCGCATGATATTTTGATTTTTGACGCAATATCATTATAATTTATAGCCTATGTGTCATTCTGATATATAAGCTATATTATTGGAAAGTTTCATCTCAATCCGTTCAGTAGTAGCAGTAGCAGCAGCAGTAGTTTTTGCGTGAAAGAGTAACAAACATCCATCCATCCATTCTCAAACTTTCGCGTTTATAATATTAGTAGGATGTTTCAAATATTTTGTACAGATGCATCTTTTTCTTTAAACATTAGTCTGTGCTTATCAGGGTTCCGTACCCAAAGGGTAAAAACGGGACCTTATTACTATGGACTTCGCTGTCTGTCAGTCACCAGGCTGTATCTCATGAACCGTGATAGCTTAACAGCTGAAATTTTCACGGATGACGTATATCTGTTGCCGCTATAGCAACAAATACTAAAAACAGAATGAAATAAATATTTAAGGAGATATATAAATATTGGGAGCCCCCATACAACAAACGTATTTTTTTTGCCGATTTTAGCTCGATATTAATAACGGCAACAGGTAGACACTTGAAATGGGGCTAAGGGAGTTCCTATAGGGTACGGAACCTTTCGTGCGTGAGTCCTACTCGCACTTGGCCAATTATTGTTAACAGGCATGTTGCCGAATTGTTTTAAAAAATCGCCAAGTGCGAGCCGGACTTGAAATTGAAAGGTTCGATATCGTATTAAAGCCCCTCGGCCAAAAAAACACATTTGTTGTATGGGACCCACTATAAGTATTAATTTTAATTACATTGTTGTTTTTTTTCCTTTGTAGTAATAGCGTCAACAGAAATACATCATCTTTGAAAATTTCAACTGTCTAGATATCACGGTTCATGAGTTACAGCCTGGACTGACTGTGAAGTCTTAGTAAAAGGGTCCCGTTTTTACCCTTCAGGTACGGAACCCTAAATACTAAATTACAATGTTATATCTTCAGCAAATTCATCAATAGCACATCCTTTTCAACGCAATAGCGACCTATACTTGACCTGCGTTTTCGGGCGACAACGATATCTATAATCGCCTAAAACCGGGCCCCATTATAATTAGAATAATTATTTTTCGCAAAAAATCGCAACACCGACTTCCACCATGTACAGAGTGTCAAGTGAGAGATTTGCAAATCAAATCGAATTACTTTTACGTCGCGTTGACCGAGCGCGCCGCGCACACACGCGAGCACATTGACACACACGCTTGAATTAGCCAATCACAGACGTTGCCGCGCTCGTGTCCGATCGGTTTGGCGCTCGTTACATTATCGTAAAAAATACTCACACTTAGCTATTCAGTTTTCTGTACGTGACACAAGATGGCGCTGTGCCATTTCCATTGAAATCATATCAAACGTTAACGCGATCGAGCTCGAGCGAAAATCTCGCTCTATGTGTGTTTTGGCCTTTAAGGCCAAAACACAAATACGGCGGGCGCGGGTCGGGCGCGGTGCGGGTCGGGAGTACGGCGTGTCTATTTGTACCTGTTTCAATGGACGACAACACACAGAACGCGTGCGCGGGTCGGGCGCGGGGCGGGCGCGTTCTGTGTGTGGTCGTCTATTGAAACAGGTACAAATAGACACGCCGTATTCCCGACCCGCACCGCGCCCGACCCGCGCCCGCCGTATGTGTGAATCGGCCTTTAGCCCTCAGAATTCGAATAGTTTGCACACATCGATGTGACATCCATGTACATTATTGTTGATTTATTAAAAATGACTCAGACAATTTAGATAAAATTTAAATGGGACTCCCTCGGGAGTATACACTTTTGAACAAAAAAAAATTTTTTTAAATGGCAAAAATATCTATGAACATACACAAAAATACTGACAGTAATGGACTTTGACGATGGGTAAAGAAGGCAGAGAAGTTTCTAGGGTGGGCCCGAACCCACCTATGCCCATGGTATAGGCAGAATAAAACATCTTGGCCGCTGTGATGTTAGCTGTAAGCTGCGGGTAGCCCAATCCAGTCCGTC
Organism: Hypomecis punctinalis; assembly: GCA_949316475.1. Taxonomy (NCBI): domain Eukaryota; kingdom Metazoa; phylum Arthropoda; class Insecta; order Lepidoptera; family Geometridae; genus Hypomecis; species Hypomecis punctinalis. The sequence continues at coordinate 24,586,395 of OX438804.1, forward strand.
TCTGTCTAGTCATTACACACCACCACAGGTTAGATAGAGACACAATGACAAATGTCAGAGGTAAACTGTGAATAGACTGTAAAAGCTGCGCGAGGATTGGGTTACCCGCAGCTTGTTGCTAACGTCACAGCCGCCAACATGTAGAATTCCGCTAATAGGCATAAAATAAAAATGGTTACCTTATCAATATTGCCAGAGTTATCGCGGTCAAACGACCGGAAGCAGTTTTGCCAGTCGCTCACGTACTTCCACAGCGCACCAAAATCTTCAAACGATATCACGCCTCGGTTTTGTTTGTCGAACATGCCTGAAAAAATACATCACTCTGAATGATTTAGACTCCTCTGATTTATGTTTCGTTCTTAGTTACTGACACTGTATTAAACTGTGTTCAATTATTGAGCCATCGCTTAAGACGAGTGTGAGGCGCCAACTTGTCCATACAAATACAATACGCTGATATATATTATATCCGATTTGAGTGTTTCTTTTTCATGTAATCAGCCGGCCAATCGCACTAAAAAATTACAGCTGAACTTCAATTGAACTTTAACCGATCTTCGACTTTTTGTCTATTTTCGTATCGCACTAATGAATCTGACGAAAGTTGAAACACAACTCCATCAGAGTTGGAACGTAACCGGTGTCAAATGATGGTTGGTGTATGATGTTTAGCGCAATACCTAATTCCTTGAAGCTGAATCGAAACTTTACTACAATTGCAACCGAACTTTAACTGAGTTACAGATGGAACGCAGCTGTTTAAAATTAACGCGATTGGCCTGCAGCACTTCAATTTACTACACACAACTAGGTTTATATGTCTTGGTTTTTGGAGTTTTTTAAATGACCTTAAAGTTATAAAAGCCTCTAAAAAGTCATATTTTTATGCAAAACTTAGGCTAAAAAGTATACAGAAACTAAAAACTTTTCTGAAAAAAAAAAGTGGATGTATGGACGTGCAAATTTCGGTTTAATCCCAGTGTTACCAACAATCTTACTACCAGTAGTAAGAACGGTAAATGAATTACCGTTGTTACTACTGCAGTTGAAAGTTGTTAGAACAGTAAAAATAAATTACCTGTGTTACTACCGTAAAACTAAAACAACAAAAAGAAACAAAATAGGACTTGTCATGCTACAGTTGCATAACCGGTGTCAAAGGGACAGCTGTCAAACTAAAATATGGTTTTTTTTTCAGGTCACAGTTCAAGTCAATTATGACAGATATCATAGTGACCGTCATTCTGGAATTCATAATAGAGTTGCATTACAGGTGGCAAAGTGCCAGCATTCAAATCTAAAAATGCTATATGTAGTCCTGTAACTGCCGATTTTAGACTTTTGCTGTCTCTGTAAAAGTGAGAGAATTCAACAAAATCTATAATTCAGATGACAGATTCAGATTAACTTCACAAAAGTGAAAGAATATCTCGTCCAGTGAAAAAAGTATCTAATGCTCAAGAAGCGACAAATGGAGATAACTCATTTTTAAGTTTGACAGCTGTCACATTGCCACCTGTAATGCAACTCATACGAATTCCAGAATGACAGCTGTTGCTTCGATTTCTGTCATATTTGAATTGAACTAAGACCTGGAAAAAAAATTAGTTTGACAGCTGTCACTCAACTCTAGCGTGACAGGTCATATTTTGTTTTTATTTGTTATTTAAGTTTTATGGTAGTAACACAGGTTTAAATTTTACTGTTCTAACAACTTTCAACTGCAGTAGTAACACTGGGAATATACCCTAAATTCTTACTCAAGCATTATGACAAGCATATTGTCACCAAAAACATAATAAATGTAAATAACAAATTTTATCAAAAATGTACAGAAAATTCTCTTGATCTACATAAAACGCGAAAATGCAATGATACTCAAGTATGGTGGTGTGCATATGCAAGGCAGAGTTCATTTTGAGAATGTGTAGTTCTTCAAAACTAACTAAACTTCAATCCAAAATGCTTTACAGTTTAGTTTCCACATGTGATTAAAATAAAATACATGCAATAATAAAGAGGAAATTGCAAACATGTGGTATTATTAATGGGTGATACCAACATAGGTTTTACCCATTAAATGCACTAGGAAAAGCATCTAGGACATTTAAAAGAACATCTAAGTTTTTGTTTTGTGCAAGTATAATCTATTGCTTGAGTTAAGTTAGTAAAATGACCTGCTGCCAGGGCGGCACAGGTTAGCCAGAGATAAGGAGGAAGAATTCTAGAGGAGGCCTATGTCCAGGGTGGACAACATAGTATTTAAGAATTAGAAATAAGAGTAATGTTTTATAAGGTTATATATTTGAATAAATATCTAAGTAAGTTTGTATGGGCCGGGTGGGTAGCCCTGGTTTCAGTGTTTTTAAACTTACTAACTGGTGAATAAATATTTATTTTATTTGAAGTTAGTAAAAGTTGTCTATTCAGCTAGGGTTTACATAGCCAAAATTAAGAGTTTTTAAACTTACTTAACTAGTGAATAAATATTTATTGTATTTGAAGTTAGTAAAAGTTGTTTATTTAGTTTATATAGTCAAAATTAAAACAAACTTACCGATCATAAGCCTGACAGTCTCAGGGTTGAAGGGGTTCCATGTGCCATTTGACAGTGCTTGCTGCAGCTCATCAGCTGAGATGTAGCCACTGCGGTCCTTGTCTACCCTGCGAGTGAAAAAAATAGGTGTAATGTAATTTTTAAGCTACTATTCAAGCACATTATGTATTGTTATGATAACAGTTTCAATTTGAATGGTATGGCTTCGCAAGTCTAGTCTGCCCGTGACTATGGCTTTTGTAACACAATTGAAACATTGGGAAAATGAGGAATTCGTTCATCTCATATTTTATTGCACTATAAGTCCCATAGTGCAGGAATAAATGGGTGTAACACTAGTTCATTGGTTTTTAAAATGAGTTTCTAATTTGTATAACCATCAATGAATGTGTCATTTTGACCCAATAGCCTATTATATAGGTAATTATTAGGTATACTTATTAGCCAACAAATATCAAGATTGATCTTGATATGAAAGTATGGTGGAGCTGTATTTTCAGGTGTGCAGGTAATAGATATGGATGTACTATGACAGTGATATCAATGATATTGATGTCTGTTAAGAATTACTCAAGATTAATAGGAAATCAATAATGCCAAATATCTATTTTATCTCAACAAAACAGTTAAAAATACTTAATCCAGGATCTCAAAAGCTTGTATTTAAAAAGTTATATTTTATAACAATTTATTAAGAGGTCAATAACATAATTATGATAGGAACATTGAACTCAAATAGGAATATTTTACTGAAGTAAAAAATTGGACATACTTTTTATGTATTTTCTAGACACATTGTAAATTTTATTATAAACTAGTGAATAATTATAAATGAAATTAACCTACTAAACGACATAATAACAATTCTTCAGCAATATGCTATACACTACAATTATCAGGATCTGTACAGTGGCTGGTTAGTGACTGAGTTGAATTATTAAGTAGTTAGGTCGATAGAAACATGAATATAACCTAGGTACAATTCAAGTAGTAGAAAAATTAAACTCACCTCCTGAATATATCCCACAAGAACTCTCTACTAGGCATAGGAGACTGGAAAGCCATTATTCCTGCAAATAAAACATATATTATAGTATCTACACAACGTGATGAATGGCAAACAGACCAGTTGCACAATAGACAGTCGTGTAATGCAATTTAGTAAATTGATTGCTCCCCGCACAGTAATAAGTTTACCAGCCTGAAGCAAACATCTTTAGATGATCTTTAGAAACTCGCCATAATTGCTATAATGAACGATTTGGTCCAAATAAAAGGCTTTATTTATACAAAAGCATGATTGATCAAACCGCAGACATGGTGTGACTCACCTGTTTTTCGTTGATAACTACTGAGTTTCTTCAATCCACTAAGCACTGAGGCTTTAAGCCATAAGCGTATCTTTGGCTTTCCAGTCGAATAGCTACTTCACGATATCGACACGCTACGCGCAATAAAATGATAATCAGATACTGCAGAGCACAAAACCAACTACGGAATCTAGAAGATTGTATTGACAGCTTGACGAATGACGGAGTCGTGATGTGACGTCAACGAATTTATGTTACCATACTAAAATTAAGATATTAGTTTTTGTTTTCAAGTCTTTCTGAGCGTCGTGGACGCAACGCGTTTCCAAAATGCTGATGTTTATTTGGCTCAACGTATAAGCATTGCCATTCAGCGTAGCAATGCTGCCAGCATGCTGGGCACGCTGCCAACTGGCAGTGGGCTTGGGCATTTGTTGTACTTGTATAAATCAACAGTAAAAATTAAGCTACTGAAAATTAGAGAACGAAATGAAACCTGAATAGCAGCAGAGAGAGAATAAGTAGATTATATTTATTTACACAGAAAAAAAAAAAAAAAACTTAAATAACACTTTCCACTATGACCTACTTAAGCAAATAAGTAAAGAAAAATAATATTATAACCTAAACTAAAAAAAACACAAAATAAAATAAAACGGAGTCTAAAAGCGACTAACTTCACTACATTGGCTACAAGATGGCATTAGCTACGCGCGCCGTCCGGCAACCAATCACAAGCTGTATCGTCACGCCGCAGCCAATGACAAGCCGGAGTCTGCATCGCGCAAACGAAATTTACAGCGACGGCCGAACCATATCAAGACCTAAGTTAACACTGTCGTTGGCTATCCCCGGGCACAACACCTCGCCCGGTGGAGTACTCCTTTACGAGATGTTATCCTATCATCATCATCTCGACATGGACGACAACCAAGTCCATAAGCCTCTCGGCAGAGGGTAACGTGGCCAAAATGCTGGCAGCATTGCCTCGCTGAATAGCAATACTAGATGCCAGCATTCTGATCACGTGTCACCTCTAGTTTACCAACGCCTGGCCAGGTTGGCAACACCCCAGTCAGATATCGCTTCCAGAGTTTTGGCGGGAACGCGGAAAAATCATGTCGCCTCATTGTATTATTTTGTTAAACTTGTGTTTTTTCAGTGATAATTAGTGTAAAATGGTGGTATTTCGTTGATTATGAGCTGATTTACATGCATGAGTGTAGGCAAGTGATATAATGTGACGTATCATGTTCTTCCGTGTTGTTACCAAAACTCCATAGACGCCTCTAGTAAAGTCTCCACTGCTTTACTGAGAAGAAGAAGTTGAAAAAAAGCATTATTTAAGACTTAGACTGAAGGACTCTGTATCCATGGTCATGAGTAGGTTTAATTAAAAAAAAAAAAAAAAAAATATCGCTTCCACACTCTAGTTGAGCCGTTCGACCATAGCCCCTTTGAGTGACTCGATCTGTGGCCCGCTGGTTCTTGCATCAGCCCCGCTACCGCCTAAGCAATAGCAATCGTTTATGACTTCATTTTAGTCATTTGGCACCGCCTATGTGACGTTAGCCATCAATTTTGCTTTGTGCGGATTGCGAAAGCAATCGTTGAATGAACAACTTTGATGGCTAACGTCACAAAGGCGGTGCCAAATGACTAAAATGAAGTCATAAACGATTGCTATTACGATTGCTATTGCTTAGGCGGTAGGGGGGCAGATGTGTTGCTCTCTACGACTATTATACGTGCCAAGGTCAATCATAAATCTGCGCGTAATGAAAAAAGAAAGAAAGTTTATTTAATAAAAAAAACTCACAATGAATGAATACAATCAAGTAATATTAATATTATTAAAATGTGTGTAAGCTGACCGAGTGATTAAAAGGTGAGGCATAAAGCGTGGTGCAGTGAGCTCCAAACTAAGCACGAGGCTCGTATCTTAGGGCACGAGTGCGATGTAGCAGTAAGAAAATATACCTTATTTGTTTCAAATTCGGTAAAAGGAAACTCGAGGGTAACCAGTATTGACTATGAGTTTTATTGATGTTGAATGAGCGTCCGTTCGAGTGAGTCTGAATGTGTGTGTGTGTGTGTGCGTGTGTGTGTGTGAGAGAGAGTGTGCGTTTAATTATATATGTGTAACAATGCTATACATCCAGGAATACATAATAAGATTTTAATTTTAACTAATAATAACACTATGCTTTATCGAAAAAGAATATCCTGAGTCTGATTTACGAACGGACAGATTGATAACATAAAACTACAATTTTAAGCGACTTAACCGAGTAATCCTGTAAGGATTGCGTTTTTTTTCTTTTGAGGTACGGAACCCTAAGAACAACGTATTGTGATTAGCTAGACATCGGATTACATGCACTAACAAAGTGCCAAAATATGCATACAAATGCACAAAATCCGATGTCTAAATAGGTATGTAAAAATAAAATAAGTAAATTGAATTTGGTATTCTCCGAGGACATTCTAAAATCTGGCAATGCAAGGTAAAGCCCCTAATGCGAAATGACGTATGACATTGACTTCTCTGATGTAGCATGACGTGTTTCAGTTTAAATCTTTTTTTATTTACACGTTCATGTTCTGTTTACATTTGCTAGAACCTAGTAGTTCAAACTTGAATTAACTAGAAGAAATTAATATGAGTTTGAATGTTGATGATAATTATTTACAAAGAAGAATACTGTTTTAAGTTTCACTAAATGTATTCAATTTATTTTTTTAACCATATAAAGCATGGTGATATCGAGTTAAACCTTATCGTTGATTAAGAATTAATTAGGTCTATGCCGATGATAAACACAGGCGGTACGAGCGGTAGAGCGGTACGAGCGGTAAAGGGCGGTACGGCAGTACCGCGACCTGCCCCCCTACCGCCTAATCAATAGCAATCGTAATAGCAATCGTTTATGACTTCATTTTAGTCATTTGGCACCGCCTATGTGACGTTAGCCATCAATTGCTTTGCGCGGTATGCGAAAGCAATCGTTGAATGAACAACTTTGATGGGTAACGTCACATAGGCGGTGCCAAATGTCTAAAATGAATTCATAAACGATTGCTATTACGATTGCTATTGCTTAGGCGGTAGGGGGGCGGACCTGTGTGAGCCCTTCTTATATAACCAGTACAATACAGATGCCCGCCCGTCTGCTATACCGCTCGTACCGCCTGTGTGTAAAGGAGCCTTCAAGGAGCCTTGAAAAGGAATCTGATTCCTTCCTCAATGCGATGATTCGATTGATTGTCAATAGCATTGAGGAAGGAATCAGAAGGAGTTGCCCTAACGACGAGAAAAACGTGCATACCCACCGCACATAATACGGCGGATTAGTGTTGTTACTACCACACTACACTTATCGATTTCCCCGTACTTATCGATAAAACTATCGACACAAATTAATTTTAGCCGAATCAAACATAATGGCAAACTTTTATTTAAAAAACCGGACAAGTGCGAGTCAGACTCGCACATCGAGGGTTCCGTACAAACACATTGTTAAAGTAATTAAAAACCTGTTTTAGCATGTGCTAATGAAGTTCTTTTATATGACACCTTTCATGATACGATTTACTCACTTTGAATTTTAAGCCCATATTTTGTGAATTTTGAGGCCCTATTTTTTGTGATGTAAATAAAAATGTGCAGTTTTCAGATTAAATCCTATATGTGTATTCTGAGACAATGCTTTTCGCCAAATTTCATAGTTCTATGTCATCGGGAAGTACCCGGTAGGTTTTGATTTTTGTGAGTGTCGAAATATGCTGTTTTTACGATATAAACGACTCTAACTTTTTTAAACGACAACTGAGAAGTTTTTCTTTTACACAACAGCAAGAGTTCATTAATATACGTATACAGTTTAAATTTCAGATATCTTTACGCGTTCTCTAGATAAGGAGTCTTGACAGACACACAGACGGACAGACGGACAACAAAGTGATCCTATAAGGGTTCCGTTTTTTCCTTTTGAGGTACAGAACCCTAAAAATTACAGATGTCAAGGTTGCAGCTGTCATATTCAAGAATCTACACTAGAATGGTAGGACGAGTTTTTTGGCGGGAACGCGGAAAAGACATGTCGCCTCATTGTATTATTTTGTTTAAGTTGTGTTTTTATCAGTGATAATTAGTGAAAAATTGTGGTATTTCATTGATTATGAGCTGAATTACGTGCATAAGTGTGGGCAAGTGATATAATGTGACGTATCATGTCGTTCCGTGTTGTTACCAAAACTCCATAGACACCTCTAGAAAAGTCTCCACTGCTTTACTGAGTTATGACTTAGAATTAAAGTGATAGGACTTAATAAGAGCTACATATCGGATGACAGCTGTCAAGCTTAAATGTGGAATATCTCCATAACTATGTATTATAGACCATTGCTTTCTTCACTAAACTGATATGAGATCTACATTTCGGATGACAGCTGTCAAACTTAAAAGTGGATTATCTCCGTCACTGTCGATGCTAGATCATTGCTGTCTTGACAAAAGTGATAAAGCTCAAGGAGAGATATGATATCTTTCAGATGACAGCTATCAATATTACGGAAATAATCAACTTTTAAGTTTGAGCTGTCACATCAAATGTAGATCTTTTTAAGCTCTATCACTTTTGTAAACACAGCAATGGTCTAGGGTCAATAGTTACACGGATTTTTCACTTTAAAGCTGTCATTTGAAATGTAGGTCTCGTTGAGTTCTATCACTTGTGTCACGTCAGCAATAGTCTAACTTTATTAGTTACGGAGATATTCCACTTTAAAGTTTGACAGCTGTCATCCGTAATGTAGGTCTCGTTGAGCTTTATCACTTGTATCAAGACAGCAATAGTCTAGCTTTAATAGTTATGGAGATATTCCACTTTTAAGTTTGACAGCTGTCATCCGAAATGTAGGTCTCGTTGAGCTCTATCACTTTTGTGAAGACAGCAATAGTCTAGCTTTAATAGTTACAAAGGTATTCCACTTTTTAGTTTGACAGCTGTCATCCGAAATTTAGATCTCGTTGAGTTCTATCACTTTTGTGAAGACAGCAATAGTCGAACTTCGATGGTTACGGAGATAATCCACTTTTAAGTTTGACAGGTGTCATTTAAAATATAGATCTAATTGCGCTCTGTCACTTTTGTGAAGTCAGCAGTAGTCTAACTTCGATAGTTACGGAGATAATTCACTTTTAAGCTTTGACAGCAGTCATTAGGACAATCTAATAGATCTCATTGAGTGTTATTACTGCTATTAAGACAGTAATGGTCTTGCTTCGATAGTTACGGAGATAATAATACTTCTTAGTTTGACAGCTGTTACTTTCACACCTGTCATGCCATTTTACTTGTCACAGTTGTCAAATTTGACATGAAAAGTGAAATGAAATAAAAATTCAAAATTTCAGCTAATCAATAACACAAATAAAAACTAACCAAAATATCGATAGTTTTTTTTGATATAATAAGAACATCGCTATTGTTTTTCGACTCAATATGGCGGACCAGGCACGCGCGACACGTCACGAAAAATATAGACACTATAGCGAAACTGTGCTGTATAATGTTGGTCTATTCTTATTACGTACATTTGAAAGAGACGCCTATATGATTATTATTTCGGTTTTTAAACTATTACATGTCAAAGTATCTAAATGTCATTACACCATCTCCTTCTGATTCCTTCCTCAATGCTATGGTCGAACGGCTCAACTAGAGTGTGGAAGCGATATTTCCTTCCTCAATGGTCAATAGGCATCTCTAAAATAATAGTCTGTGCTACACAAGCTTCATTCAAATTCAAAATTTCTTTCTCTTCATTCATTTATGTTCATTCCATTCATTCCTAATTTCGTTTCATGATGGTGGTTCTTTTTGATTTGCAAAAAAGTTGAAGACATGAAAATGGTGGGATTTTTAAATGTTTTACTTATAGATTACAGCTCTTTATTACCTAAACAACTTTTTTGCTGTGGAATATGAGCCTTGCCTGTCGCAAATCCAGTTTGTTTATAATTCGCCTGCCAAGTCGGGATGTGTTGACGCCTGCGAATATTTATTTGTCGGAGTATTGTTTTGGTGAGGACGATGGCTCTTGGAGGCTCCACGTTTCTGAAGAATGCCACAATGCTGGAGCAGTTGTTGGAGGAGATCAACTTTCAGCGGACGAAGGAAATGCGTCAGCTGATGAAGGATGGTGAGCATGTATTACCTTCGCGGTGTCTGTGCCCACGCTTGTTTATGTTATTGATTTGTGAAGTATTTCGCCTAATAAATAAATTAATTCCTACATTGGCTGCTTCTTAGCATAATTGGTTGAAAACAGTCCATACTCTGAGCATGGATTGTATATTTTTACATTTATCTCTAATTTGATTCCTATAGGTATAATTAGATTCTTCTAAGTAATTTTATTTTCACATACATTTTCCATCATCACCACATCAGCCATAGCATATAGTCCACTACACTACAACACTACAGGGTATAGGCCTCCCACAAAGAATTGCCTCTTATTAGAGTTAATTGCCATTTCACTAGGCTACAGGCTCATTCCAATCTCAGTAGAGAATTCATAGATAAATATTAATAGATGTCAGCTTTATGGCAATGTACTTAGATTTTATATTCTTGCAAACTGACCACAACAACACAACATCAATGTCATTGCTCAATTTGCTAGTGTGATTAAATTAACACGTTATTTATGTTAACTTAAATATCATCTGTTTAGATTATAAATATAGTTCTGTGGGCTTGGTCTCTATTGGTTCCTTGATTGTTTCTTGTTAGTAGTCAATGTAATTCTCACCATTCTATGGTCGCTAAAATGAATCAAGTTACTTAAAACTTCCACATTTCGGACATTTCCAAAACCCAATCTTGACTGAAGCTCACTTACAGCTGCACAAGGATTGGGTTTTGAACTGCAAACAAACTTGACAGCACCAAGAAGTTTGATGTGGCTTCTAACATTTATTGTTTTTCCTGTGGCATATTCACATAAAATCAATATCCTGCAATGAACCTCTTATGGCCTTCTTTATGTGATTAATATTTCAAAAATTTGTTATGACTGCAGGATTTCAACCTGCATATGTAACTCTTAGTTTGAGTTTCATCATCATGCTTTACCCTCAGACGAAACTAAAAATTTCAGACTTTTGTGAACAAAACAAGTGAGGCCAGCAAAACTACACCTCGCCATATACAGAAACAATTACACATACAAGGAAACTACGCTTTGGCTCGTCAAACTATGGCAGCGCAACACCAACACTACATGTGTAATAATTATTGTGTTTCCGTGAATTCGCGAATATTTCGCACGGGCCGATGTAGCATTTTTCACATTATTGTTGATTTATCAAAAATGGCTAAGCCGATTTCGATAAAATTTAAATGGGACCAATTTCAAAGTACTTATACATTTTCCAATAAAAAAAATTTATCAAAATCAGACTACTACTTACATAAAATGTTATGCGTGGTTAAAAAAATATACATATATATACGCGTCGAATTGAGTACCTCCTCTGTTTTGTTGGTCAAAAAAACTCGCCTTACTTGTCTGTTCACAATGTTGTCACTCACGGTAATATTAGATAATTATCATCACCGTGACATTGTCTTGATTTTTTTATTTGATCTGAGGCTTTACCTACCAATTACAAGTAAATTTTCATTATTTGTAACCCATACAAGGTGAGATCTTCAAAATACCATGCTTGATCAGAGGGGGAAAAGGAGGCAGCTAGGTTTTCATCACATAGTCAATATCCCTGAAGGAAATCAATATAAATCAATATATGGACTATATGTCTATTGCAAATAATTGCGCGCAGTATTCAGCTCTTCTTTCGCTCGATGCAACTGATTGAAGTACCATGCATGTACTGTAGGCGTCACGCGGCAAATGCAAATATGTATGATAAAAATATATCAACTTTCTGTTTGCAAGATATGATTCAGAGCTATATTTATAAATTACCAGTAAGTTATTAAGCTGCCTGAAGACATCTGACATGGCTGAACCATTGAAACAACTGAGACTCACGATGTTACATGTCATCCAAGCCATGGCAGTGCTCAGTTGTAATTGCCACCTGTGGTCACCCATCCAAAGACCTTTGATTATTTACTTGTAATAATCTAAGCCAAAGACTGACCAAGCTGAACATTGCTTAACTTTGGTAATTGCTGATGATGATAGCTTTTAATAAAATTAAATATTTTGCCTGTCTGCCCACTCCCACCGATGGCGTCATTAAGGGTGAGGTCCTGGTAGCTCTAGGTGACTCATAATGAGGTTAAACTGCCCTATAACATACCATTTTTTGTTACAATGACATACATAAATGTACCATGACCAATACCTACAAAATTCACTATTACATGATTATGTTTATATTGTATTGTATGTTAAATACCTATTTTTATTTATAGAAATGATGACCAAAGAATATAATAATTTTTGCATAACATGTTGGAAATAATATTTCAAGTAGCTTAGCTGCATACCTTTACATTACTTACCAATAGCGACCTCTATGTCGTCGCCAGGTAACTAAATTAAAATTAGTTCTATTGTCTTCTTTTTAGTTTTTGCTTCGGATAAGCGCCATCTATGTATTCAGCCATAAACTAATTTAAGCTTTAAGCCTACTTCATCCCTTCAAATGGTGGTTTTAAAACTTACAATAACTATGGGTCGTAGCGTAGGTTTCAGGTATTTCACTGGGACTCCAGGGTGGCGCCACTCGGGGTGCTGCGTTATCAACAAAATCTATTTAGCTTAGTAGTTAGACTCCGCGCCACCACTGAAGTCGGACGGCAGCACAACTAAGTAGTACGGATACTAAGGAACTTTGGTTTATGTTCATAAAATGGGGAATTTATAATAAGGCTATGTAACGTGAGGACGGATGGACGGTCATAACGAAATTATAAGGGTCCCACGTTTTACTACGGAACCCTAAACATGTATGAATCCACACGGTAATAGTTTTCGTTTACTACATTATGTATATTCATACCATAGACGAACAAATACTGTTATTTATTGGTTTAAGCTCAAGCTAAGCCCTCAAGTATGTACTAGGTCATTTTAAACTGATAAATCTTGACCTCTTTATAACCCCTATAGGGTGAAATGGCCAGTTTGCCGACCACCACCGGTTCACGACCACTTTTTCATAAAACCACTATAAATAGTTAAACAAAAGCGCGCCAAAGTTTATTTTGGTTTTTGAACGATACTTTAGTCTATCGCTGCCCCTCCGCGACACTGTGATTTGTTTTCTGATACGTGATGCACTTCAATGAGCCTGTGAACCAGACCCATAGTGGACGTGTCGGAATTGGTTGCACAAATTTACGAAAAAAATAGTGAGAGGACACTTTTTCAACCGCAAGTAAAACAAGTTTTTGTCGAGATTCACGCATCCAAATGTAGCTTGGAATGTTTAGGAAAACACGTTTTTACCCCTAACGGGTCATTTTAATGTAAAATATGCGCTTTTAATTAAAATAATAGGTGTTCGGCAAACTAACCTACTGAAATTGTGTATGCATCATTTCACGACCACATGGTCGGCAAATGACTATTTTCTATCGATCTTGTTCATACATTTTCTAACTGATACTCCATGATACGGCATTTTAGTCTTTGTCAGATAGATCTTTAGGACGTGGTTTATGTACACTTCAGAATGCGACCAGCAAAATGTGTTGATTACCATTAAAATTTAAAGCATTATTTCGGTGGTCGGCAATCGGTCAGCTAACGACCACGTATCTTATGCCATACAAAAACGACTATATAACTATTATTTAAATTACTAAATAATTGTGAATAGATGATAAATAAATATTATTAAAATAATTGAATAAATAAGATTAGATCACTAAAATTAAATGTCATTCAAACATGATTATTCGATGCTGTTATTATTCACGACCATAAGAACATGACCTAAGGCTCTTTTTTCAATGGCTTTTGAGTGGACGTCAACTAACGAAAATGTCGGACGCAAACTGACCACATGTGGTCGGGAACTAAAAAATAGCACATTTTGATAAATCATTATTTATTTTATACTTACTAACATAAAATACAAAAAAACTTTTGTTTTTTCAATTATTTAAGGTTTTTTTCTAAACTTCTGAGTATTATTTGAATTAGAACATTGTCATTATAGTGAATAATATCACTTCAAAGATTACTAGTCCACTAAGTGGTCGTGAACTGGCTGTTTCACCCTAATTCCGATTATACCTACCTTAATATTCTATTTAAAGGAAATGTTTTCTAACTTCATGAATGTTAGATTTAATTCTGTTATTTTCAAATATAGGTTTGGACATGCAATGCAGTTTTAGTTGCTCTGTCATCGTGGATAAAACCTACCATTTAACGTTTTTTTTTTTTATTTAAATTAATGGCCCACAGACTCCAGGGTCTGTGCCTTTTGTTAAGTAAGTTACAATTGAAAGAATGCGACTGTACAATAGAGAGGGGTTAGTTTAAATCTTAGTCTAAGTTAGTGGTTTCATTGCATTGCGTGAATGCCACGAGCACACCGGCGACCCGCATGCAGCACCCGATCACGAGTATGACGCATGTATCAGCCATCACTCTCCTCGACCATATTTAAGGGAAGAGAACGACCCGACACACGACGCCGCCGCAAGAAGGAGCCTTCGATGGCGAGCATGAATGCTCAAGGCATGCACGCAATGCTAGTTTCTATTTAATGCACACTTATTCTGATTTATTTTGTGAAAGCGATCACCAGCAGAGTCCAAGGCTACGTTTCCGTGTGTTACTCGGTGGTATCTACTCTGCTTGTGATCGCTCCCATGTCCTTCTATTACAACTCTTTTGCCTCCTCCCGGCCCAGAGCCTCCATCACCGCCGCGTTCCGGTCTCTGATGGCCATCTGCAGATTATAGTCCTTGATAGCCCTCAAAGACGCAGACGATGCACGCCGCACGAATCGACTGATGGCATCACCTTCGATGTCGTCAGCGTAGTAGATGAAAGTTCCAGTGTGCCGAGACAATGCAACGACAGCGTGTGAGACGCTTTCGTGTAGCTTTATTCTAGGCTTAGTTTTAATGGCGATTACCGACTCGTACGTCAGTCCCTGAGCTTCGTGGATGGTAAGGGTGCGCGATCCTGAGCCACCTCCATAACCCTGGCTTATTAGGGTCTCCTTTTCTTCCTGCGTATGCACTAAGAAAAGGGTGTTGGGGAGGGTTTTGGATATTTGAGCCCCCTTGAACCTTTTCTGCTCAAGAGACCTAATACGGGGAACTGAGGAATATATACCTGAGTATATTTCCCTCAACGCATACGCGACATCCATTGGGTTTCTATGTGTGCAGAGCAACTCCTGGGTGATGTTTGCAACCAGGGTAGGGCGATGGTACCTCATCTCGAAGAGATTTTCTCTGTCGATATAAGGCAGCTGATTGACGTCCCCAATGCAAGTTCGCTAGCACCAGACAGTCGTGCAGCCATTATTATAGCTCCGAAATGGTTCATTAGAGCTTCATCCACCAGAAGGCGGCTGAAGCTCTCTTTTCCAAAACCATTTACGAGAGATGAAGCCATGGTTCGCACTCTTGATTTGACTAGATCTCCTATTCGGTGCGATAGCTTCTCTCTCAGGTCTTTTGCTGCTTCTGTTGTTGTTGTGATGATAGCGTCCCTGTCCACATCAAAGTGTCTAATCACCCATGTTGTCTTGCCACATCCTGGTACCCCGTTGACCCATTGTATCTTTGGTACAGCCCAGTTTTGCCAGCTTGTCTCGACGTTCGAGCTCCGTTCGATGGTTTTAGCCATCTCGAGGTTTCTATCGTCTAGCATTATCTTCGTGCACTTGGCGGTGACTACAATTGGGTCGTTTGATGGTATCGCGTATTTCGGTCTTCCTATTCGCTCCGTCTCTCCCTCATCCAACTCCACAAAACCACTTTCTGCGCTGTAAGCTGCCATATGCTACCATTTAACGTTCATATCTTCATGGTGCCTTCGTTTTGGGCTTGATGGCGTTCTTGGAATTTGCAAAAATAGCGTTAATGTAAAGCGTTCGGTTTGGGAATTGCGCCCATTTTGCAAATAATGCAACTTTAGCTTACTACCCAAAACGAACGCTAAAGGTCAAACTCTATCCTGCAGAAAACGATCACAAAGAACCCACATCCGCAGGTGGGTCAAAAGGGGCAGTTCACGACGGCAATTTTTAACTGTTTTTGAGCTATCCGAACGGTGAACGTAAACAGTTAAAAATGACACTTTTGCTAACACATTCTTAAAACGAACGCTGAATGGCGTTTTTAACTGTTAATTTTGCCATCAGTAGGCTATCCTTTATCAGCATGCACCTTTTGTAATAACCGACTCCTTTGCTATCTCCGTTTTAGATTAGGCGATTTTGCTTTCGTCTGTTCTGATGTTGGTTTTCGTCTACAGTATGCTGAGTGTGAGTTCGTAAGAATGTAATTTGTATAAACTTGCACTCGCACAAAGTGTTTCAAAAACGCGCCGCTAGTGGCGCTGTACATTTTTTCATACAAATTGCATGCTTACGCACTCGCGGCGAGCGCGTCATGTTTACGACAAAACTCACACTCAGCATACAAGTCGCATTTTTCAACGGATCTCGACAAAACTTGGTACACAGGTTCTGTATATTAAGAGATTTTTTGTCGCCGGTTGATTTTTGATAGGGGGTGGGAAATTGCTGTCGGAAATAGGTATTTATCAACCGATTTCGGTAATATTTGGCAAGATTGTTTATTATTTAAACCCTAACAACTAACAAGGTTTGCGAGAATGAGCCAAATCAGTCAATAATGAGTGTTCGGAGAATTACTAGTTTCCATCCATCAGCCATAAGAAGTACTACTGGACATAGGCCTCCCCTATGGATCTCCAATAAGACTGGTTGAAACTACTAGTTTACCTATACAAGTTTATGGTTCATCATCATCTTGCCCTTATGCCACTAGGTGGGGTCGGCGCAGTACGTTTCCTTTCGCCACTTCACTCTATCATTCGTCATCTCATTATCAACTCCTTTCTCTCGCATGTCATCTTTCACACAATTCATCCACACTTTTCTTGGTCTTCCCCTCCCGCTTTTGCCACTTACCATCATATTAAGAGTTCTTTTTGTGACATGACTATCCTCCCTTCTCATTATATGCCCATACATGTTTATGGTTATTTTGTTTATTTGACACTTAAATCATAAGTAGTAAATAATTAAAAACACAACTTTATGAAAAAACATTTAATTTTTACAACAGCATTGGTATAAACAATGAATCACAAGTTTCATGTACTTCTCTACTCTGCCGTTCAAAGCAAAAGTGCCATAAGTCTTGATTCGAAAAAAATACGACAAACCTGCTTCGGACGGCGAGATGTTCTCTAGCTGTAATTTGTTCAACTCTTAAAAATAGTCCCCCCAAACAACGCTATACGCTTATTTTTTTGGTGACCGAAAATCAATTTAGTGAATATTTTGTTAGTTTACCAAAAAATCCACAAGAACAAGTCGAACAAACTAGGTACAAAAACTCACCCTATCTCGGAATGTGGCATAACTATAATGTAAACAGTAAAAGGCAAAATTTTGCATGTCTGAAATGACTTTTGGGTTTATGTTACTTCCTGACATGCAATATTTTGTCATAACCTATCGGCTATCGCACACAAAGGAAACTGCGTTTTTTTTCATAGACATATTTAAATATCAAGTTTTTATCGTGCTACGTCGTGTTTTTTCTTTGAATAAAAATAAAATTTTAACAGAAATCGAATGCTGTTAATTTTTTTTAGATGCATTAACATTTTATTTGTATTATGCGATACATTTTAAAATTATTATGGTACACTGATGCTCATTTACACATACACCATTTTGAGAGTTACTGAGATATTTTCATCAATTTCACAGATAAATATTTACTTCTATTAAAAAAATCTTGAGCAACATTTAACAATTTATAGTAATGACATTGATTATGTTGCTATTGCTACTTGCTTTCATTACACATTTAAATAAAAGAGAGATGTTATGGGGCTGACCTGTTTTTAAAATGTGCTACATCAGAATTAAAACATGTAAAATGTAATAATAAATATCATGTAAAATTTGGTTGTTTATGTACATATTTTATGTGTGAACAAATTATGCGTTTGCTTTGTCTGATAACCTCATAACCATCAGTATTCAGTAATAAATTGTTAGCTCTCTTTAACAAATAAATTTATTAATATTTACAATTTTTTATTTATAATTATTACAGAACACAATATACTATAATTACAATGCAACATTCAATATGTGTATGTTTAAGTAAAACGCAATTAGAATAGTACAAATTCTTATGTACTTTCAACTCAGTACCAGTAATATTTGTTTCTGGACTTACTGGTCTCTGTTTTCTTCGTTTTTATTTAGTTATGGGATATTGAATTTATTATTACGCATGCTATTTTGTCCCTTGCATGCTATGTAAGTGCTTTTATTTTTGCCAATTTCGGCTAGAAAGCTTGTTACAGTTGTATACTGCAGAGAAAATTATTAATACAGACAGATGTACCTGCATGTACCTGTATGTACCTATTAATTATTTCATATGTGGTATAGCTTCTGTATATTGAGATTCTGAATTTGATTTTATTTTGTGCGTATTTTCGTAGACCATTATAGGTAAATACTTGTATATATTATGCGTGATTTAAAGCAGTTTTATTTTAATTATGTACTCAGATTCACAAAATGTTCACAAAGCAAAAAAAAAGCTCGCAAAATCATTACATTATCTATGCAATAGTGTATAACCAAAACCAAAATCGTGATAGGAATCATGTATAACTAAACTAAATCAATTTATATATACATATACAATTCATTATAAAACAATTTATTTCAGAGCCACACTAACGATATTATAGAAATAAATAATTCCATCGCATTAATCTAAAATGTACAACTTATTACTTATAACCGATAACATATAGTTTGGCCGTATAAATTTTATATCATTCACAAATCTACGTTTTCTTTGACATAATGTTGTACTTTATTACAATTGCCGTAGTTTTATTTCAATGTTATGTTAAAACCAGGCAGTTTACGTTTACGACTCTTTATATCGCGATTTATTTCAACTTACCACGAGTTATTTGTAACAACTTTTTGATTCAAAGTACTGCAAAATAGCAAACTTGAAAATATTTTATTAAATGTATAATTATTATGGAGATAATCAGAGTTAACAGATATTCGTCGGTCATTCGAGACACATTATCAATTTGCGACATAACTATGTGTAGTCAAATATCCACTTTATCGAAAACCGGAATTTATAAGGATTAAAATTGCGTATTCGTGAATTATTCCTTTTTTGTTCTGATGCTCTTTATTTGACGTCTATTTAATTAGGTGTTGGCATTTAGTATATTTAGAGTTACTATGTATTCAACATGTATTGTATAAAAGTTATAAATTATGTGCTCAAGAACGCGGGCACCTAAATACATATACCTGCGCCGAATTTGTTAAAATAACAGTAATTCTGAAGTTTTTGTACATAACTCTATTGAAGCAGTACTATAAAATTGATTACACCTATTCACGGAAGTTACACAGATTTAAACATTACAAAATATTGAATTTTCTTGAAGGCACTTTGCAATCTACGTCACTGGCCATACGAGTCGAATACATCAAAGGTAGATTATAACAAGCGAACAGTTATAGTCTCTTGATTATATATACAAATATCGAATACAGGTACCGAATACAATTCCTCTTTTTCTACGCTAAATATCAACGTAAATAGGCATCTAAAATTCAACAGTTTTATCGGCAATCTGCATTTCAATATTGCTGTATTAGTCATGAATTTATTTGCTTTCTAAATATGTACCGCATATTGAGAGATCAGATTTTAATGTCTTTTTAAACACATCGTCGAAAAACTTGATCTTGGTCTAAAAAGGTAAGTACTTAGTTACAAAATGATTTTGGTAATTCCACATTATCATATTGCATTGCACATTGACTTATTTATTGCGTGTAAAAGATATATCCAATATAATTCACGATAAGATATCACATGATCGAACATCGTACACGGAAATTAGAAATTCGGGGGCAGAGAAAGGTAACCAGTTAAAAGTATGCCCGTAAAGTCTACATTGAAAACATAGCATCTACAAATGCAACAACTGTACATTAATCATATTGGGACACAAAGCGAAATGTATAGGGTGATATCGTGAATCATATTGGGACATAAAGTGAAATGTATAGGGCGAATTAAACTTCTCGTCGGTGTGATGTTAGCTACTAGATGCGGAGAACCCAATCCTAACTGAAGCTTACTTTTAACAGCGAGGTTTGGGTTGCAACTTGTAGCTAATTTCACAGCTGGCAAGATGTTTATTTCGACCTATAACAAGGCGTATGTTTACAGATTGCGGGTTCGTAGTACTACAAGGGACGACGTACTGGACAGATCTGTTCGTGAGACACTTTCTGTTTCAAGAAGAACAGTCGATCGACTGCGACGACCTACTTTTCTTCGTGAGAAAGAGACACGTAAAAGGATCGTCCCGATATCTCCCCAAGTATGAGGTAAATATGCACAAGACGCTTAGTAAAACTTCACTGCCTGTTTCATTTCTTAGAAAGATTTAATTTGATCATCAGGAACCACAAATTTTTGGTTTGTGAGAAAATATGGAACTAATTTATAGTGACCTATTATTATAGTCGGCAGTCTTTGCCATCCTTGAATGGTTTTGAACGCGCATTTTTATTTCTAGCATTATTCTAATTATTAGGTCAGAGCTAACACCTATTGCGACTCAAAAATAAAAGAATCGATCGTTTTAATTCAATGCTGAATTTTATTCTTGAAATTGTGCGTTCGATATTTTCTCACAACGTTGTGTTTGTATTGAGTCGAATTAGTATTTAAAGTAGTTTAAAATATTATCTACTGTTCATTTATACATTTAAAGAAAAGTACAAGAAACAAGCAGCGAGTTAGACATATGACCAAGTAAACACTTCTATTCGGTACAGAACTGCGCGCCCTTATCTGTTTTTTTTGATATGCGAAGTCACATGACATGTAGGTAAATAGTATAATCTAATTCTGATCTGACTCCTTTAGTGTGCTGAAAATATTTCATAGTTTGATAATTTATGCCTTCATTCGTAACCTAATCATAAATTCTAAAAAGTATATACATATTTAGTGTTAAACTGTATTTATAATAAGTTAATTTCAAAATTAGTTATCTTTGACGCGGTTTCAACAAAATTTCGATTTTCCTACTGCGATGCAGTGGAAAGGCATCTAGTCATGTTCACAATATCTAAAACTAATGGCAAATTGTTTCGTGTACTAACTACATACTAATGTATCTCAGTTCTAGTGACAAGATAAATTCTTCGCATTTCATTGTAGAAAATAGTAAATCTGAACATTGTAAATTCCTTGTCTCGATTTCCAATTTGATGATGAGGTGAATCAATCGGACATGTTGACTCGGCGATGTAAGGAATGTCTCCGACTGTGGTGACGGTGCCTCGACTATCTAATTAGTAACTCAATTTCTCGATTAATTTCTAGTTTAGCACCATTTGGATAGCATGAAATTACAAAATTCTATCAGACATCTTTGGAAATACAAAAGGTATGAATTAACAACAGTTTAGTATGTACTTTATTTTTTAAACAATATAAAAATATTATTTCTTACAATAGGCAGCTATTAAACAGTTAGTATGCACTAGGCGCGGCCCGCGCCTCGCTCACTCACTCGCTCGACTCACCCATCAAACAATAATCACAGTTCATTTCGCTAATAAATATTGTATTCTTAGTTAGAATCGAGATTGATTGTTCGATAACCACTTATAAAATATTAAATTTACAAAAAAAAAAGAACAACCATCAACAGTTCATGTACTTCATAATTGATCGATTATTGTTACTTGTCAAATAAAAATCAATTCTTACAATTAAATTCAACAATAAAAGCATACGATACGGGTCGTCAGCGTTCGTAGGTTCGCCTCGTGGCACGTGGGTCGGGAGCGGTCCCTCGCGAACCGACCCACGGCACACGGCGCACACGGGCGGCCGTCGCTACACCGGCGCGCGCTGTTCGCAGACGGACGTGGAGGTGTTCCGCAAGGACTCGAAGAAGCTGCCGATCGGCGACCCCGAGATCGACTGGGAGGAGACGGTGTACCTGAACCTGGTGGTGCACCAGTTCGACTACACGCTCACTCTGGCCATCTGCACGCGCACCAGCCCCAAGGAGCTGCAGGTGCTGAAGCGGCACTCGCAGAAGGTGGGCGTCACACGCGCGCGGGCGGCGGCGGCGCGCGTCACTAGCTCAGCCGGCTGAACAGCTTGGTGCGCGGCCACGGCAGCGGCCAGTCGTAGCGGCGCGGCACCGGCCCGCGCACGTTGCGCTCCAGGTACGTGAACAGCCAGTACCACCACTCGCGCTGGATCATGTAGTGGTTGTACCCGTTGCCGGCGCGGTGCGGCGTCACCAGCAGCGAGTGGAACGTCCAGAACAGCCGCGTGGTGATGTAGTACGCGATCACCACGTCCACCGTGTAGTGGCCGTGCGCCAGCAGCACGAACCCCACGCCTAGCAGCGCCGAGCCCCACATGGCCCAGTGCACGGGCCACAGCTTGCGCGGCGAGTACTCGGCTACGATCAGGTAGCTCAGCACCAGCACCATCGTGTGCCCCGAGTAGATGTAGTCGCCGCAGTACGTGTGCTTGCCGTTGATCGACAGCCCGAACCCGGAGATGAGGTAGAACATGCGCCGGATCACCAGCAGCGGCGTCGTATTGTTGCTCTTGGGGCTGCAGTAGTACGTGGTGCTCGACACGGGCAGCACCGTCACGAACATGGTCACCGAGCGGTACAGGTACAGCAGCCCGATGATAAGGAACAGCCGCCGCGTGACAATGAAGCGGTGCTTGTGGAACACCACCACCAGCATGGCCACCGTGGTGGACACCATGATCATGTACTCGGAGACGGCGAGCCCCCAGTCGCGCGCCGCCACGTTGTCCAGCACGATGTCCGTGAGCGGCGGGGTCGTGTTGCGGTCGGGTAGGCGCTCGTGCACCAACGACAGCGACATCATGTTGATGCACACGCAGCAGAAGAGGAAGAAGAAGGAGACTATCGTCTTCCAGATCTCCTTGGGGTAGCGCTCCTCGCGCACGGCGCCGGGCGGGATCTCGACGATGAAGTCGCCGGCGAGCGTGCGCTGCGGCGAGTGCTCCTGGTCGGGGTCGGAGTCGTCGGTGGGCGGCGCGGGCGCGTCGGGCTTGGCGGCGCGCGCCAGCAGCGGCTGCCGCTGCATCAGCTCGGCCTGGCTCGGCATGGTGGCGGGCCGCGGGCGCGACGCGTTGTTGTTCAGGTCATTCCGCGCGAGCCGCGCTTCGAAGTTGATGCCCTTGATGTCCTCGCGCGCCGTGTGCGACGCTATGTCCACATCGGAGGCGCGCGGCGCGGGCTCGGCCGGCTCGGCGGGCGGCGCTAGCTGCTTGGCGGGCAGCTCATTGGCCAGGTACACGCGCACCGACTCCACCAGCGGCTCGGCGAACGAGATCTGCCTCGGCGGCGGCTCCTGCTCCGGCGAGCGCCGCGAGATCGTCATCCACTCACCGCCCGGCTGGATACCACCTGGAATGGAATACACCGAACGTTAACTTCCTCGTTATAACTCAGGTTGGTTTAAACATTTTTAGCTGATATATGAGTAGGAGGACATGAACGTTTTCATTAGGTACCGCTGGGCGTATGATTTCTTATTGTTTAGAATTTTTCCCAATGAGGTGATGGATGATGATTCATAAACACGAAAATACATCTATATTCGTATGATGTTAGTGACTACTGGCAACTGATACTGTGTTAATTTATGCATTGTGTTTTCAATTAGCGCTGTTTACTTATTTTGAAACTCGGGTAAAATTCATCGAACCGGTGCTGCAACGAAAATTAATTATGGTTCAGTCCTCCCTTTACAAACTGGGGCGCTACCTGCTTTGTTTACATCTGCTTATTCGAGAACGTAAAATTAGCAACGTCACTGTTCACTGATTCGAAATTAAATATTGAATATATAGGCCCTGAGAATAATATTCTAAATTGGTACCTTTTGTCAACAAACATTTCCTTTCCATGTCTAAATATTTTACACGTAATGCCCTTACTTTTTTTTTTGTTTAAAACAATGATATTGTATTCAAACAATAGTTACATTAAATTGGCAATCGTCAGAAGCATTTTATGATTGCATTTAAATAAAAATACCTCAATTGTAAGTATAGGAATTGTACTCGCGAATTAATTCCGTCAAATACATTATTGTGGTCTGTTGTCATTTGCCCGAGTTAATTCTGTTGCTATCATTGTTGTTTACCCTACGTTTTAACTGATGCCTATTCACGTCATGGCTTGTGGGTATTACTCATCTGGCAACTGCAGTTCACTTTACTGAAGTTTTTAATTACTTCCAGTTAGTGAGTCAAAACTCGCGGTAGATAGATAGCATTCATTGTTAGTTGCGCAATGTTTCCTTACATAAAAGTCAGATGTTCTTTATTTCGTTCCGCTTCATTCTAATGACAAGTTGCTTTTCATCGTCCTACTCGTACCTGATGTTTCCGCGTTTTGTCCGACTTTTGAAGAGTTGCAAGGTTATGAACGTTATTGGTTTCCGGTATGATAGTATTCTAGAAGATTCATCAATTACTGGGCAACAATAGACGGGCACGGTTCAAAGACCGGCCGAGGGCCGGGTCGCGGCGCAGTTGCCGGCGCCCCTCGCTATCTGACAGATGATAATAATTAGCTGTCGTTTGTTGTCGCGGCGACGGCGACGGCGCGCGTGGCCACACTGATCGCCCGCCACTCACGATAAATACCGAGATTTCTCCCGTGTGACAGCCGTGCGTGCCTATCTATCCACTAGAAAGCTTCCCAGGGGTATCGTCCGTGGTCCCGACACTCACCCGATCAATGTGCGAGCTGTCATTCGGCGGGAACGTGCGGGCTCATCGATTCCGCCTCCTGTACGCGCCCGGTAGAAAGCCCGAGCTCGCGCTCCGTGGAATCACACAGTCACGTAAACGAGGTCGAAATGGAAAACGATATGCACACACTTCACTGCACAGAGACACTTTCGATTAGAAGCGGGCGCGGGCGAGCTTCGCCTTGCAATTTGCATTCACAGACGTACACACACTGACCGGAGTCTCGGACGCGATATGAACGATATATTTTTATTAAATCGAGGGGCCGTGTCGCCGCGGGCGAGCGTGTAAACTGGCGACCGCGTACTAGAAAAGATGTAGCACCGGTTGGCTGCGATCCGAGGGTGTCGGGCGCGCTCGGGCCGCGTTCGGCCGCACTCGGCTCAATGGAAGCAATTACGCTGGCGTGACGTCACGCATCGCCCCCCACCCCACCCCGCCGCGGCGCGTCGGCGCGCTCGGTGCGGCTGCACTCGCCTCCTCTGATGGAGCCCGTACGATCGCCGCCGACAATACAAAACTCGCTTGGATTTCCGAACAATTCGTTGACATGGACAGTTATAATACTCGTGCAGGAGTCACCCTGTAACGGTAGATTTAGATCATTCAGAACTTCGCTTCGGGTTGGGAAGTTCAGTTTTGCTCTGCCGAATTCTCTATAACTCAGAATTTATAAATTGCTACTGATGAATTTCGTTCTATCGGTTAGAATATTAGTCAGAACGAAATGTAAACAAAGCCATCATGCCCAATGAGTTCACTCCTCTGAATCGAACATGCTCTCGCCATGCAAATAAACATGACGCATTGACTGACACTTGCTATCGACAATTCGCTTTGGAAGCCGTCCAAGGGTTCTTCGCTATTTGGATATTTTAGGCCGCAGTCGACACGGTGACTTGTCTGACCCTATTATCCTTACTATCCTCATCAGCTATTAGTTTATCATCTAAAAAGTATGACTTGCCAGGCATGTTTATAATATTTTGCTCCATCGTTGGAACAAGTATACAAATAGCATTACCAACTTGAGCTGCAGCAACTTTTAAAATAATCGCTGAACAGTGTTGTTTCACGTAAAACGGTCGCGTGAGTTATTTCTCGGTTTATATATAACTAGCTGCCCGCCCCGGCTTCGCCCGGGTACGACTGGAGACATTTTATAAGTATTGTGCTTATATACCTACCATGTAACCAAGTAACGTCACACACATGCGCACAGTTATTTTGGCGCGTTTTCATATTACATTAGCTTACCTATACGCAAATATTTTCACCATAGAACACCCACTACTAAACATAGGGCTCCCTTATTAGATCTTGAATAAAACCTTTGCAAGAGGTTTGCATCCAGCTTCCATAAATGTATCCACCAAAAAATGAGGTTCGCAATTAGATTGTGTTTCATTTAGTATGTACATATGTTATGCGATCATTCCGTCAATTAAATTTTGACTCTCAATAAAGTATTGTAGTATTGAAATGTATCTATCTATTATAATGTCCATTGCTAGACATACCGGACGAACCGATAGGATGGGTTGAAAGCTACTCGTAGGTACCTGAATCGCGGGTGTTCCCGTAGTCTTAATCTGTTCAACTATTAACATAAAATAAAGATAGTATTGGCCATCTAAATAAAAGTAAGTTCGTATGGGTCGGCTATACGTTATCTATGGCTCTGGTTTCATTGTTTTTAAACGGTCAGAATATTCAGTCCAACTACATTCTACCTACGTAAGTTAGTTGACGTTTCTACTATATACTTGTATTTGATCTTTTCTTCATTTGATAACTTTGTAAAATATTCGCCATCAGTTCTACTTCTACGAATTGTGTGCCCTATCTAAAACCTCTACAACTTGCTAACCCAAAGAGCAAATTGAACCGATGGAAACGCTGGCATCCAACGTGATCTGGTGGTCTCGACCTGATCTTAGATTCACGTGGAGACCTTTTCTACACTTGCCAATAGGTACATTGTCTACGTTCGAGAATTTTAAACCCTCATTGATCATTCGTTTTATGAACTATGTATGTCAGTACCTATTCACTACCACTACAACAGAAATTTTAAATCGTCGGTATGTCGGCTCGCCTTACATAGGAGTAGATTTGGAGAACCAAATCTGTAGGTGTTACATAAATCAGCGCACTAATAGAGGTGGTACCTATATAGAGCCGTGGTGGTCAAGTCGTAGTAACACCTATCCTACAATCGAGAGTTGTTGGATTCAAATCCTAATTCCGTATCAATGAGTTTCTTTGGAACATATGTACGGAATTTCACAATGTCGTGTGGCAACCTGCATACCTATGTAGCTATGTACATCCGAAGAAGGAACTTGATGACGTATATCAACCAACCCGTACTGGGCCACCGTGATGGATATGACCTAATCACCCTTCGTAAACAGACCTATGTTCTGCAGTGGACGATTAAAGAAGACTGGTATATAAACAGTACTTATAGGAATAGGGGTGATATAATACATGCACAACGCGACAGCGTTTATTTTTTTATATTTTTAGGCCCTAAAAATTATCTAAGTGTTTCGGAATAGCCGATTTGAACGATTCAAAAAACAATTTACTTATACATATATATTGAAACAGTCTTGAAAACAATATGATTTATTTGGATAAGGATTTAAACAGAAGTATGAATAACATGGTCGAATATTGGTCGGTATTTCTATTAACTTTTAAAAAGTAATAAGTGGTTATTGTGACATAACGATAGTAGTTGGACATTATGGTATTGCGAAGTTTTTTTGTAGATATTGATATGTTCTTTAATATTGTAGAACAGACTTTTGTTATATCATCAATAGTTTCCGCTGCGCATGCAACGAAAGACGTTTTAATTAAGACATTTTTTTACACGTTGGGTTACGTTACTTAAGTTTTAGTAAGGATTCGTAATCTTTTCTATCAATAAATATAACTTATGTTACTTAAAGTGAATATAGCTTTCCAATGGTGAAAGAATTTTTAAAATCTGCACAGTAGTTTTCGAGTTTATTCATTACAAACATACCCACACACGTAAATACAAACGTCCGCCGCCCGCCGGCCGGACCCCTACCGCCCGCGCCGCACCGATATGTCCCTGCATTTTAAATCTGTAATATCTTCGAAAATATTAATTTAAATTACATGCTGTAAAAGGCCATATTGATCTATATTGAATGGACAATGTATTTAAGGTACTTAATTGGATAAGCATTAATTATGTATTGCTTAAAATAACTTTCTAAATAAGCCATTTTTTCCCGTAAAATGTAATGGAAAAAAATGGTTATTGTGGGCTATCCTTAAGAGATAGACATATACCATCGCGGACTTTTTTGTTGACCTTTTTGAGGTGTACAATACCGTAGTACATTATTTTGATTTATCTCGTGGGGTTCAGTCAGCGTTTGCAATGTAAGCGCAAAAAAATGTGTTTATTTACGACATCACATTAGAAACCTGTAAATTCATCAGTGTTCCTCTACAATATTATGCATGTATTATACATATAAACCTTCCTCTTGAAACACTCCATCTATTAAAAAAAAGCGCTTCAAAATCCGTTGCGTAGTTTTGAAGATTTAAGGACACATAGGGACGGACAGACAGCGAGAGCGACTTTGTTTTATACTATGTAGTGATATGCAGTTTGAGACTCTATAAGTCTATAGCTTCTGAGAATAAGCCAGAACCCATTCAAGTTTTCTAACAGTCATGGTCCAAGTTAGCGTATTACGGCTACGCCGAAATGTTGCGCATCTACTCAAACCGAGTTTGAAACAGGTTCTGTAGTAACGTCGACCGATCGTACATTTGTTGAACTAGTCATACTGGTAGGAAACCCACATTATACCTCCCACGCAAGCCACTTTAATCAAAGATTGTCTACAAATACACTGCAATCTAGTTGGAACTCTGCCAATGATATAAAGAGCTTAAAATAGGACTGCAAACGAATTGCCGCACAAAATTATGAACTTTTCCTGCAAACGAGGGAAAATAAAAAAAAATGTTTACAAATCACAATACCGAATTCCATGAGTGTTGTGAATGTCGTGATAGACCTTGACCATTTTTGAACCCAGAAATGGCTCGAATATAATTGTTTTTTTTTTACTGTTTGTCCTGTTTACAAAAAAATATGGTTTAATTGGAAGTAGTTACATTCTAATTATGTAATTAGTCACAGGCTCATTCTGGCTAATTTTTAAACAATTACTTAACGATTATGGTTGGGTATCGGAATGACCGACAAATGGTATTTGGTAATATCCATATCTCCAAATATTTGAACAGTAGGCATGTTTCAGTTAAATATGTAAATTGGGGCCCCAAATATAATAGTGGAAAAAAATATACATGACATTCAGAATACCTCGTTTAAATTCTTGAGAAATTATAGCATGAGACTATTTTATCGTTTCTCAAAGTCGTTTTATGAGCCTTTGAAATATTAAAGTTGGATTGTTAGATAAAACTGATACGATAATGCTTGTGTTTAGGTAAATCGTTTAATCTGGAATAGAAGACTCTGTTTCTTTGTATCTTGACTACCTTATCGGCATCTATCTTATCATTATCTCAAACAGGATATACACATTTTATTACATTTCTCTCTTTAAAAAAGAAACTGCTCTCTTAAAAGATTTCGACTTGCAATCGGATTGCTATTCGATTTGCCTGTCAGGGCTTTTACACGTCGTATATCTATCCAACGAATGAAATATAAAGTTGACAAAGAAATTGATGACGATTTTATTCGGAATTTCAAGTTTCAAGCGAAGCTAGGAATAGTTTATAATACATAGGTTTTTTAGTTACCATCTCCAAGTCAGCTAAAATTTATTCTTGTTTACTCAAATAGCGGATAAAGGTCTCGGTCGATTGTGAATACTCAGAAAGGTATTAAATTTTATCACCCATCTAATCTGAGTTTATCAGCTGCCAGCCTATCAGGAACTACAGGAAGCCGTAGTGTTTCATTAATTACTGATAGAGTACGTAATACGTACCTAGTTTTTATAGTTCTCAGGCTGTGCGTTTGACCGGAGCCGACAGACTTTAAATGGCTAACTGCTTCCCATCAATTTTGCCGTGAAATGTATACTCATAGATAAGTATGTAGATAGTCAATTCGACATTAGTAAGCAACCTACCACAACGCAAAACAACAACACTCCAGTAAATACAGAAGTGATAAGAGACATTTTAAGTGCCGTTTATATATTTCTACCTATATCCATACAGGTCATTGACTTGCAGCGGTCAGAAACGTTGACGAGGTCAATCGACAAATGTTATTAGAGACCTAATTAACTAACCTTTCATATTTTACGACGCGGCGAGGGCGTGATTCATAACAATAGGTACTATGCATACAGACAATAACAAAACGTCACAAAAAGGCTCTGCACTGGAACTGCTTCGTATACAGTAACAGCGTCAATTCAAATTAACGCTGTTCACAAAAACGCCATTTCGGACAAAGCCCTGAATAAGTAAGTAAACAATAAGCTGAGGATATTTTAATGGCAGGGCGCCTGAACCAGGTCAAGGCGAACAACCTGTACAGTACACCTGGATCCCATTCACAATATAAACTCTAACCTGTGGTTATGTTCAATATTCGGAGTAACGGACCCGAGCGCCTTTCTAAGGGTCTTTCCACGTTTGAACCCTGCCTTGTAAAGAGTCGAACAGCGGGCCGGGTAATAAATACGTCTGTAGAAGGCGGAGGTCCCAATCAATCGCGCATTTCTCTAGGAGTCAGTACGTGAAGACAGGTTTCAATTTATTTCCATCGGATTCAGGCGATGTTTTAAGTTCTAGATTAATTTAGATGTCTTTCAGTTTGGTTTTACTGCCAATAGGTATTACGAATAATATAATATATTTTGGTTTGGAATTGTCTCCTTCGTTTTGTTTGGATTTGTTTGACAAGAGATGAACTTGTATTCTCTTATTATCTCAATTTGGTTAGCTTTCAGTTGGGATGCATAAAATAGTGGCGCATAGTTTATTTCTCTGGATGGCGCCTCTAAGTATGGGATGCCGAGACACAGTTGTCATTATTGTGCCAGAATATTAGTGAGATTTCATTTAGAACGAAGTTCAACGAAAGCGAAGGGCAGAGTGCCAATTGTAGTTGCCAGTTGGACTCGTCTCAGTCACACGTTATCTTTGATGCGCTTTTGCGTCTCTTTCAAAAACGATGTGTCTGCATTTTTAAGACATTGCTTTCTCTTGGATCTTTACGGATCTATTATTTAATTGGTAAATGGTAGTTTTATTAGGTTTGCGAATGTTCAATTGAAATGTTAGTTACTATGGTTTAATGTTGAGTGTAATTATAATTTATTACGTCAGTTTCATTGCTTGCTACTAGAAACCAGTGGTTTCTTTTATTGCTCGTATTGGCCTAAGAGCCGCTGAAGATCGACCTTCACCAACGTGGTAACCAGATGAGACGTAATTATTATTTTGCCTATCGAAAAGTGTTTATGGCTATTTTTATCTGTATTTATAATTTTGTAATTAAATTATCTTTCTTATGATACCAATTTCTCTGGTTATAATATCGGTTTCGTACTTATATTGACATATTTGTACATAGTTGCTTGCTAGGTAGTATGAACAGAACCTACCAAGGTATATTCTTTACATTAAAAACTATTACGATAAAAAATACTGGCTATCAAAAGAGTGAAGGTAAAAATAATCATTTCCCAAAAAAAAAAAAAAAAAAAATTAAATATAGTCATGAACACTTGTCGATAGGCATGCTTTCATTGACCTATTCTTATGTAGTTAACATTTCATAAAAAGTATGTCCCATCTAGTTATCAGATGGGTGTAGGTCGTTCTTCCACGTCTCTCTCATATACAACATTAGAGTCTACATCAGTTAAACGCCAGTATTTGACAAAGACTGATACGTGCTGCTGAATGCATCGTCAACAATAGGTACCTTTATTCATTGCTTGGCTGAATCGTGCTTGCGTGGGAAAGTCCTTCTACAATCTTCTCACGTTTCAACTCTACAGGACCAAGACCTACCCGCGTTCAGAAAAGGATTATTATAAATAATTATTAAAATGCTGAATAATAATTAACCGTGAATGAACGGTAGACTGATTTCTACCACCTACAAGTCATAAATTAATAACAAACAGCGATGTATGCAAGTCTAAGTTATTATTGGCGTTTTTAAAAAGAGTGTAAAGGAAATAATATAGAAATAGTGAGGTCCGCAAGGTCGACCGTTATAGAATTTCTTTTTTTTTACGGGAGTACAGAATTTCCAGCAGTAGGAATAGGGCTGTTCACAGCTGAGCTGAATGGAACAGTTAAGGTCATTAAGACATAATGCCACTAACAGCATGCTATGTAAATATAAAAGTCACCAGTCACCACTGGTATTGCCACATAGGCTACACATATATCAAACAAGCAATATAACCTACCAAATCGCCATATACTACTTGCACAACATTCTAGTATTGATCTGTCAACACTGATATGTAATTATCGAGTCGTGAGATTATCTGGGACGGGTGGTTAGCGCTTCTTATCTAAATAGCGGAGTATGCCTTGAGCTGTGTGAACACAGTTCTTTTCTATACAGGGTTACTGGTTATTGAACCTATTGCTTCTTGTGGGTTGTAGAGGGGGTTATTATCAACAAATTTGACCCCATAAACCCTCATGCAAGTCATGTCAGTAATAACAGGGAGTTACCAACTTTATACCTACCTCAGAGTGATAGGCGCAATCTTTGTAACTGTGGATATTATATCTTAATTTAGATGATGCCCAACATCAGACTAACAGTGTTAGTCTGTTTCGCGTAGCTCAATAATATCTAGGTACTAAAACGATTGCGAGAAATATTAATTATTGAATAGTTATGTTTTTTTATACAATTCTAAATCATTGTAGGCATATTAAATGTAGATATGGGGCTGAGTTTTGCGACACTTATCACAGGAACAACCTCTAAAGCGTATCTATCATATTGAATGAAATAGCGATTTTTTAAGCACCACACGTGTTGATAACATTAATATTTTTACTGTAATAAATTTAAAATTTTAGGAATAAATTAACTGCTAACAAAGCAGTTATTATATTCCTAAAATTTTAAGTAATAAACATCCAGCGTTAACTTTGTTCTCTATACTATGAAATATCTCTATAAAATGTTGGTATTTCCTTATAACGTCATAGTAATATTTTCTACAGATGACTTCATTTTCATCTACGATTCTACGTTATTATCCTCCAGGTGGTTTATTTACCTTTTTCTTTGTTTAAACTTATTGTAAAAAAATATATATTTTTATTCATCAATATTGATTTGAGAAATATCTCGCCACGCCATAGACATAAATACTTTTTTGTAATTTTGTTACATTTACATCAATCAATGTTATTTTTAGAACCCCTAGAGTAGTAAGACTCAGGTAAATTATAGAGTGAAATAGTGAAAAGAAAAGTTACAGTACAACATTCAGTATTCCTATATTATTGAAGCTTGACTAAGATATACAATTGTAAATTTTTAGGAGTTAGTAGTAAGAGTTAGTCCCTCAGACAGCTGCGGCCTGCAGTTACGGCCTGGCGTTTGACAAATCAGTGGCTGAAATTTTTAAATCAAGATCTGTGATTGGTTGATCACTGAATCGCAGCCACATGACGCAGCTGTCTGGTGTCCCCCAGCGTCAACATTGGCTTTAGAGGTGGACCCAAATACTTTTAATAACCACCCATAATACTTTAACCATTCGCCTTCTCGTATCATGATCAGCCTTTTAATAGTCCACTGCTGAAAATACCCCAAAAGATTCAAAAAGAGCATGTTGGTGGATGTGGTCCTTCGAGCCGTAGAGTTCCACGGACCCAGTTAACCTTCTACTGTGCAATATTATTATATCGGGGAATTAATATAAAGTACATATTTCAGGTATACGCATCACCCAGCAGACGGAAAATGGATACGAAAGGCGAGGGCGAAGAAATGACCTACCCGCACATATGCTTCATGGTGGACAATTTTGATGAGGTGAGCCGTTGTATTTCTTTATTTTCTTATTGTACTGGATATTATTATAAGGTTGTGAACAGATTATTGTGTATTTTGATGTTTTCTTTTCCTAATGTCCTGGTAATTTATCTACCAGTAACTATAGGGCGAATTATATAAGTTGGCGGATGTCATGCTGCGCAAAATCCATCATGGCTGAAGCTCACATAAAGTTGCGCGTTGATTGGATATTGCACAGCTTGTAGCTAACTTCACTAACTTGTATGATTCGACTCTACTCAAGTAATGATATGTAAGCCGCCCCTTGGCTCCAGTAGCGTTTCGATTACTTGTCTGGCATCAAACATCCAATATGTTCAATTTAGGTTTTGTATGACATTGTACAACTTTCTCTGGAATGATCTTGGAAATATCTAGTAAGTAAGTTCGTATAGGCCGGGTGGCTAGCCCTTGTGTCAGAGTTTTTAGGCCGCCTGAAGGCCTCTGACATGGATAAACGGTTAAAACAACCGGGATCTACAATTTAACGTGTCATCCGAGCCACGGTAGTGCTCAGTTGGAAAATGCCACCCGCGGTCACCCATCCAAATATTGACCGTGCGGAACGTTGCTTAATTTCGGTGATCGCTGACAAACACCTAGTCAAACTACGCTACGAGCGCTACAAGTATCGTAGTGAGTGAGTAGTCATCCATCCTGGCTTCTCAATACTGAAAAGATTGTGTTTTATCATGATGTCATATTATCAGTAGATAGCTAAATATCTTCCACCACAATATTGACTTACTTTATAAACAGCTGTGTGTAAATTAGGGCCTTGTAAAGCGAAATTCTCGTATTGTATTGAGGCCGCTCCAAGAATAATCATCTCATCACGTAGATCCGAGGCGACCCCATTTCCTTTTACATGCAAAGTGAAAGCTTAATCTATCTTGTCATTATGATTTTCTGTATCACTGGGCTTAATGTTCTTAGTTAAGTTGGCTGCAATGGAAATTATTTCAAGGAATATGGGAGATCATTTTGAAACACTGTATAATTTGTGTTGTTTGTTTCTGAGCGCAATTTCAGGTAAAATTACTTAAAAACATCGAAAGTTATACAAGCTATCTAATCATGGAGGAGAATCTATGCTTTTTGGTTTTCTAGAGA
Source organism: Hypomecis punctinalis (assembly GCA_949316475.1). Taxonomy (NCBI): domain Eukaryota; kingdom Metazoa; phylum Arthropoda; class Insecta; order Lepidoptera; family Geometridae; genus Hypomecis; species Hypomecis punctinalis. The sequence continues at coordinate 24,621,600 of OX438804.1, forward strand.
GTGGTTAAGCACTTCACGGATATTATTGTATTCGTCATTAAGAATAACTTCTACTTGAAAGCCTTCCTCGATATTTTTAGGGATAGGTAACATTTTTAAGGTTCCGTACCCAAAGGGTAAAAACGGGACCCTATTACTAAGACTCCGCTGTCCGTCTGGCCGTCTGTCTATCTGTCACCAGGCTGTTTCTCATAAACCGTTATAGCTAAATAGCTGAAATTTTCATAGACGATGTATTTCTGTTGCCGCTATAACAACAAATACTAAAAACAGAATAAAATTAATATTTAGGGGAGCTTCCCATACATCAAACCTGAATTTTTAACCGTTTTTCTTTCGATATTAGTAATGGTAACAGGTAGATACTTGAAATATTTACAGAATGTTTAGTTGTAGGTACGATTCAATAGTAAATAAAAATAAATAAATGTTTAAGGGAAACACAGAACGGAACCCTGGGTACGCGAGTCCTACTAGAACTTGGCTGTTTTTTTTTATTTTGATTTTTAAAAGTTCTTTATTGATCAGAAAAAAATCCTAGTTACAAAGTACGTACAAACTAGACACAGTCTTAAAAATTTGTATGCAACAATATTATACAAATGACTTTACCAGGCTAACAGCGCCTCCGAAAGTCTTTCAAAAACATAGTTTATATTATGAAATGTGTTATAATCAATGAACTAAACAAACACATCTATATGGAAAACGTAAACATACAAATAATGAACCTTTTGCACCAGGCTCATTTCTTAAAGAAATTGTGAAATGAAATGAAATGTTTTTTTATTGAAGTAAGATGTTGGTCTGGTCTTGAAAATGAAACAGGTACATGTTTGTTGAAATTGTTCCTGCAGCAAAAGTTGCTAGTATTGATAAGTCCGATCTCCTATCCTAAGTCAATTATACACTTGCAAAAGTAAAGTTTTTAGCCAGTTACCGTGAATGTAACTCGTTCATGATGTTATCGAAGACAGGGTTAGGAAAACATTTGCATGTCGCGTAGGCAGGAAGGCTCAAGCGGCTCAATATTAGCATGCAAAATGGCTTTTTTAAGACGACCTCTCCTTATTTGGTTATGCTAGCTTTAAAGTACGTCAAGTGTAGGGCGGGTTCATTATCTTATTATTATATGTACATTTGATGGGCCAGTGTGGATTAAGACGATATATAAACAATACACAAAAAAAGGCCCCTTTCAAGAATTTCTTTCGTCAGCCGAAACTGTTTGTCTGTGAAAGCGTGTTAATTCTGCGTGTCTGCCAGAATGTACTCAAATGCGGATTGAATACTATACTCTATAAAATTTAACTTGATCTCTGCGACAGCTGTCAGAAAAATCACGCCTATGAAGTCCTGAATTTCTTAATAGTTCAGACAGTACCTGTCAATGTCATACTTTGTGGGCATGCCGATTAGTGATGGACGACGAATGATCTTGACTACAGAGTTTTAGATAGAGTTTTAATTTAAATATCGATAGTTTATACGGACGATATTTTAAATAAAACTTAATTTATCATTAATTTTATTGTATATTTTAATGTCATAACATTTTTTACATGTGTAATTAAATTAAACCCAATTATATGTTATATTAGCATCGATAATAGTGAAAAACGTCGATAAATACTATTGTTACATTATTGTGAGTATATAATTAATATCATAACATTATTCACATGTGTACATACTTGATCTTAAATAATAGTAAGTAAATGAAATCCAATTTCTCACCTTCAACTACTCATTCGATTTCATTACAACATTGTTTGATCGATTTTTTCCACCACTATCCCAACTCTAAAAATGTCAATCTTCTACTGTCGCAGAGATCAAGTTAAATTTTATAGAGTATAATAGGTACATCTTATTTGAAAAATAAAACACCGTTTATGTGTTAGACGAGTGATTTTTGATTTGATTAGTAAGGAAGTTATTCATTATAATTTCTGGGCGATATTTTCCTGCATTGATCGGTCAATCGCTGCTTAATCATTATAAACATAATGAAATTATAATTTATAATTTTGTAATATTTATGACATATATCTGATATATTTGAATTGTAAACTATTTGACTTGTAACTTGGCGTTATTAATAAATTTGATTATGATTATGATTATAATCTACACTCTAAAACTCAGAAATATTTTAATTCTAATCTGAACTTTAAAGCAAAAATTGATAATGATATAGCCCGTTAAAGTTCCGCGCGACGTCACATACAAATGTAAATTTTGTGAGAGAAGTGACGTTACGACCCCCCTCTCCCAAACTTTGTTATGGTTTATCTTTGTCATTTGTTGTTTGATTGATAAAAGAAAAAATATGTGTCCAATATTTTTTGATAATTGAACTCACGAACCAATAATTATATTTTTTTTACCCAATGATCATGCCTATTGACCTGTACTAATAAAATTGTTCATTGGTCGCTACAATCATCGGCAGAGCTTAATCGACGAATGACGTCACTCTGGGCTGTAAACATGTGGGTTGACAGTTTCGATTGTGGAATCAAACGAATGATTAATTCGATTGATACCGGACTCCTATTGGATGGCAATTCTTTACACTCCATTTGTAGGTGTCAGACAATAGGGGTGTCGCGATTTTAAAGAAATAAAGCTTTGTGTCTTTTGTTATGCCACAAACAACTAATAGGAATGGACTTTGAACAATCCTCATCGCTAACTTTAAAATAAGGAGTATTTGGGTCGTTTAGGTACATTTTGGTAATTCAACTAATGGATGTTATAAAAGATTTTTATAATTTGTAACTGTTTCAGCAGTTTCAGTATCGCCTAATCAGCGATAGTCTGTTTATGGATTATAGAGACGACATAAAACATTATTCAGATCGAATTCTCAAAGAAATCAGTTCAAGTTGATTGTATCAGGCGTTACTTTGCGGAAGTTCACCTTAAATATGTATTCAAAATAATGATCCTCCCAAAAATCCTCAAAGTTAATTTATACAACAAACTTTACAAAATTACAAACGATATTGCTTGTCGGCACGATGTAGTCATGTTGCTGTGTTCTCACTTTATCAGCAACCCTATCAGACCCCAACCTTGTACGTTAATTGACTGCGAAGTCAACGCTATCATCATCTTAATGTTTCGCTCGTTAAGGTTCAATTCTCGTCTTGCAAACAGTGTTATTGTTGCTGGCTTAAAATTCGCAGCTTCATTAATGGCATACCGCACCACATGTGCGTCGATACAGTGTTTGTTTTTAATAAAACTGTCTACTTTTGTATGAATGATGTTGTTTGTTTAGCATAATGTTATGTCTTCGTATAATTATATCGTTATGTATGTGCTTTAGTAATATGCATAAATACATCACTTTAGAGTATATGCATATAGTTATTAGTTACAAAATGGATCAAAACTACTATATCCTTAATCTGTTTCTTCATAATACATACTTCATGTTATTACCATTCAGAATCTTGTTTATCTATTAAAGTCACCATTCAGTCATTCATTATACATGATCGTTATGATCTTAAGTCTTATCGTGTACTGTTATCTAGTGAATTCTAGTGAGATTAGTTATTGATGTTGCTCTCGCAATCTTCATTCTATTGTTCAAGCCACTTTAGTGTCTGCGTTACATTATTATCTTTGGATTGTCTCTTGTCTATATATAACTGACTACAAATGACCCGCCGGAGTGGTTCTATACGTTAAATTCGTTCTTGACCGCGTTTCTAGTGGTTCATCCAATCGTGGGATGTCCCAAGTAGCACAAGTAGTGGCAAATAGCTCGTATATTATATCTACTTGCAGACTTGGGTGAAATTTACAACCGTTATGAAGTTCTATATAGGTGGAGAGAACCCTTATGCAACCATTATAGAACCAAGTGGCGAAAAATTGCAGCTTATTTTTAGTTCCAAATGGAATCTATAGCAGTTCTCAAGATCACCATGAGTGGCAATTAGAACTATGAGTGTAAAATGTGCGCAGTGAACGATTCATTGAACAATAGTGCGTTCGTTCATTCAACGCGCTCGGTCATTGAGTGATAAATGAGACGTCAAAGTTATTCAGAGTAGCGACAGTCCGCGATAGCTGTAAAATTGTATTTTGTGTTACGGACGGTATTTTGATTGAGATCGGCGCGGCCATAGTGCATATTATACTGCTGTTTGTGTTTGGTGACACTTAATACATAATATTGTATTTGCTTCCCTGCACTGAAATATCACAAAAGACATTGCGATTGTTTTGTTACTGTGAAACTATACATTGTTTTCTTTGTAAATTTCAACGGGCCTTCGATTTGATCAAGACTTATTAAAAATACTGTGCTAAATTAATAAACGAAATAATACTATTGAAAAGTAAAACTGTTAAAAACCTGATATAATAGTTTTAGGTTAAGTATGATGTTAAAGTACATCAATCATAACTATCAAAACTCTGTGTTTACGCATCAGTGTGATAAAAATCATGTTCAAAACAAAACATTTTCAAGGTCTCCATTTTCTAAACATGGCGACGTAAAGAAATCTTATAGTTCTTAATATCACTAATATATGCTCTATTTGCACCTACAAGATGTAAAAATCACTTATTTATATCTTGCGAGTGGCAAAGCAGTGGATCTTATTACCAATAGTAATTATTTTATCTTTTGTAGATCTCCCAGTGCCTGTGGATTAGGAGTCCCAAAATTGATAAAAAAACGTTTTACTTTTTTCCATGTTATGGAATTCATTTTTATAAAGGTCCTGATGTTTTAGTACTTTGATAGGCCTAAATCATTAATTCTATCACAAAGTGAGCGAGACAACAGCTTAAACAATATATATACACATATGCGTTGTAATAGTAGCAATAGTTATAATAATATATAATAATACCTAATTTTGAAACTGTTAGATCTTTAGTGGTTTCAAATAAGTTAAAATTGCTGCTTTTGGTATTCCAGAACCCCTATAGAAACTTAGTTACGCGTTGAAGTGGCGTGGCAGAGTACACTAGCCCTTAAAGCTGCAAATATAACAGGTTTCAAAAGAGCTGCAAAATGATACCTTTAGCTACTACAAGAGATATATTCCTCTATTGTATTACTTATTTGGAACTAAAAGTGCCAAATAAGAGTACGATAGCGCTTAGATTTAGGAGTTGCATATATGTGATTTATAGACCTTATATACAACCAATACTTCTGTATAAGTGGAAATTAAAACCTGTATGTTACTTTAGGTAACAAAATCGGTTTTATGCTACCGTAGGAAACAAAGCAGAAACAAAAATCTTTCTTATGAAACTACTTGCGACAAGAAGTACTCATATACAAATAGGAGTTGTGTTTGAAGCTAAAGGTTTTATCAAACACTGTAATACAACTAATTTGCAACTTAGAGCTATAATATAAGTTGCAAAATTCACTAGTGTGCTACTTGGGGTGGATCTTCCTACTGTCTCCGTCTAATTCGTGTAACCTTGCGCGTGCGCTAGTCATTTTGCATTTATTTTGTCTTACGTTGGTATTACCTACCATTTGAATATTCAAAAGTGGTAGTAATAACGGGACATTTTTCTGTAAATTATGAATGTATTTCTTATAAACTCTAGTTGCTGTTGTTATGGATTGGTAACATTCCACTACTGTGCAAACATTTTTCCTGGAATTTATCCAGTCCTTTTCCAAAGTTATCGGTGTAAATTTGTTGTATCATCTAATAGGCGCCTACCATGAAGTTGCGCTTAGGACTGTATTTAGTAATATTTTAGTCCAAAAGTTTAGTTAACTCCTGCATTAATTGTTTGTATCACTAGATTTGACAATATAGGAAATTGCGAGTCTAGTGGGCGAATGTTTTGTTTGGTTTCGTAAAAAAACTTCGATTATATCCTTGCACGATGTTTGAGAATTTGTTATCGTTTTGGTTTTAACAGATAACACGTCATAGATAGTGCAGTTCCTTTTACTTGGAGATAAAAGAGACAGCCGATAAAGAAGGTTATTGATAAGATGACAGCCAAATCCCAATCGATTTTGAGCCGATATGTGATATTTATTATTATTCAGTCTTTTTGTTGTTTTAAAGTTATGTGGATGGTTTTTGTTTTTCTTATCTTGACCGATACTGTCCTCTGAGTATGACTTGCAAATCCGTTGTATTGCATGTAAATCCTTTTTCATCACATATATTCGAAAAGGACTACTTGGTTCCCCTTTAAGTGCGCCCAAAGGAATGATCTTTGCCGCGCACTTTTTGAATTTCGAAGTATTTGTAATGTTTAGTGTTCAGCGCCAAGAAAATGAATGAAAAGAATGTAAATATAAGTTTTAATTTGTTTTATTATTAGATACCATTTAATTTCAATTTAGTTGTTACTCTACGTTTTATTAAATAATAATATTACAGTAAAATATTTTTGCTTTCTCATAGAGGTGATGAAAAGTAGAGTGTACCACTCGGGCGCAAAATATATTTTTGGCTCGGGCGACGTACTTTTAATCCCTCGCTATGTTCAGGATTCTACTAAAGAATTCTACTGTGTGTACAGTGAGGGATTCTACTCTAGAATCCCTCACTTCGCTCTGGATTCAAAAAAGCGCCCTCGCCGTAAAAATATTATTTTGCTACCATATGATACAAATCTACTATTCTTTGTTTAATAAAATATAAAAACCAAATCTGCTATCCAGAATAAGCATACAAAGATAAATATTGCCAATGGTGTAACTTACAAGTAAGTACGTAGAATTGAAGCTGGAAAAGAGTCATAAAGTCTCAAGATAAATAATCACATTGTATTTTGGCACTAGGACGTGATTTTTTTGCCAATCGACAACAATTCTGGGTTTTGGTAAAAATCATGCTTTGTCAAGCAAAGCTACTCGTAGCATGTTAGAAATGTTAGAGCTAGAGGCGAGGTCACGTTTGTATCGCAGGAGACATAAATATTCCCCACAATAGACGGTAAACAACGCAGAACACACCTATAGAATTATTGAATTTTCTCGCGCGTCATTGCAAGGTTTATTGCTATTTACTCAGTCGGCTAATTGTTGGATAACTACGAGTATTAGCTTTGTACGATCGTTATTGAGAATCAATTTTATTGTTTTAATTATATGTGTGCCGCTTACTGCTTTTTCATTTGCCTACGACTGTCTGGTTTTCAGAACATTATTTATTTTTTTGGAAAATTGAAAATGAAAATTGTCTTTATGGTGTATTATATTTTTGAATGAACAATTTTTAAGTCGCCTGGCATAATATTAGATTAGAGTCTGGGAATATTATCTGGCTGCCTATATATTAAGTAGTTATTTTCATTCACATTTCACGAAAGTAAGTCTGTATAGGCAAGATGGCTTCTATCCCTTTTTTACGAGGGGAAAGTCTTCGAAAGATACCCGGCTGCTTTGGGGTGCAGCCGGGTTATGTGGAATTGTACCCACTAAACTAATGCTTCACATGTTTAAGCTTCTGTTTATTTGCTTTACATTGTAATATATGTGTGTTGAATTAGTAAAGAGCTATTAATCAATCAAAATAAAAGTAAAGTTTATGACTTTTCAATAAGCAGAGAGTTCTTTACAAAAACCTTTCACATTATGAATCCTTATTATTAACTCAGTAGGTCGTTTACATTCGCGGGACGTGGGCAGGCAATAGTGAATCAGTGGGCGTCTATACAATCCAGGGCTTCAGTCTAAAAGGTCACGATAGCTCCAATATAGTTAGGATTGTGGGCCAAAATATTTTTCGATGCCTAATCCCAGCACAAAATTTTCGATTTTATTTTTTTAATTTAAGTTATTAATTTCTTATTTTTTATGCACATATAGATTTGTTATAGTTTGGTCTATAATATACACCCCTCAGCAGCCATAGTTTTAATGAATTAACTATATTTTTGGCCAATAACATATCAAGGTGTCGAAAAATTAAACAACTGCGTTACTGTTTTACAAAATTTAAATTCTTTATTAAAATTATCCAATGAAACAATTTAACAAGTCAGTTTTAAACTGAAACGCTTATATTAACTTTCATGAAGTTAAATCACAGAAATAATCAGTTTAATAAAATATTCTTATTACTTTATATTACTGCGTTACCAAATTCCAATTCTAAAACTTGATTTTTTCTATTAGTGACAATAAAATACTTAAAATTAATGCCAACTGACGACAATATCTTCCACTTTTGATAAATAATACGTACGTATTAAATTATTTCTTTTTAAATAATTAGATGTCTATGTATTACTGAAAATAGTACAATAAATTAGAGGGACACAAAAGTAACGCAGTAGTAAGCTTAGTAACACAGTTGTATTATATTACATCAATACTTTGTATTTTTATAGAGATCTAGTAATGATGGTACAAATAAAATAAAACTTAAGTCCTCATGACTTGACATAACATAAAGTAACTCAAATAACTTCAAAAATAACAAAGTTCAGCTAATTAAATACAAAAAAACAGCCGTCAACCACATTAATTTAACAGACATCACATGCGGAGATATGGGTACCAAGTATCCCCGGCAGTCGCCCCGCTACCGCCCAACGGAAACTGGCGCTGGTAACGCATAACATACAAAACTTGAGGACGGATGAAAATATAGTTGAGCTGGAAGAGGAAATGGATTACGCTGGAATATTTTGGGGTTATCTGAAGTCCGAAGTGAGGGTGAAGACACAATAACTCCGGCAACTTACTCTATTACCTGGAAGACGACCAATAGTCCCAAGATGGTGTCGGATTTCTAGTCCACAAGTCCCTAACTAACAACGTCGTAACCATCGAAAGTGTTTCGAGTACGGTCTTATACTTAATACTGAGAATATCAAAAAGATATTCGCTGAAGGTCATTCAGGTATATGCACCAACCTCGTCGCACCCACTTGATAAAGTGGAAACTATGTAGGAGGACGTAAGTCGGGCCATGCATACGTCTAAGACCCACTTTACTGTTATTATGAAAGAATTTAACGCAAAGATGGATAAAAGAAGCGATGATGAGCTGAAAGTGGGGCATTTTGGATATGGGTAACGGAACTTCAGGGGAAAGAGGCTGGCCGACTTTCTGGAAAAAGAGGGACTCTTTATAATGAACTCTTTCTTCCAGAAGCCGCCTCACAGAAAATGGACCTGGATGAACCCCGACGGTTTCACGAGAAATGAGATATACTTCATCATGGCCGACAAGAAGCGAGTATTCAATGATGTCTCCGTGATTCACAGAGTGAAAACTGGTAGCGATCTCCTAATGGGAATAGAGGCACATTGAGTATTAATGTTAGACTTGAACGGTCTCGCCTGATGAAGTCTACGCTCCGATCTACTCGAGAAAGAACTAAACAGCTATCGAATAACACTCTGAACCCTATGACCGAGCGACGTTAGTTAATACTGCAGTCTTTCGATGACGCCAAGTCATATAGGCTGCTCAATAAACAGATCTTGAAATCCACGCGAAACGACGTTTGTCTCTTTAATATCAAGCATATTAGGGAGACAATTGAGCGGAATAAAGGCTCCAAATATAACGTCGACCAAGGCAGAGGTATTAGAGGAGATCGAAAAGTTCTATGGGCAGTTATACGCTTCGATAGCTAAGCCTGTTAGCAGCGTGGCTAGAGACCCCGAGCCAAGCTGGCCCGATATTTCACCGAAGATATCTCGGACATCATCTACGAGATTAGAATGTTCTTGAATCAGCTTATTAAGAACAACAAGGCGTCGGGTGATGATGGAATCATTTCAGAGCTTCTGAAAGCGGGTGGAACACAAGTATTTAAAGTCCTTTAGATGCTCTTCAATACCGTTGTTCTTGAAGGTAGGTACCGCAGGAGGCCTGGAAAATAAGCGTGGTGGTGCTATTCTTTAAAAAAGATAACAACACCTTATTGAAGATTTACAGACCCATCTCGCTTCTGAGTCATGTCTATAAGCTGTCGTTCAAGGGTCATTACGAACCGTCTCGAGCACATGCTTGATGACTTCCAGCCTTCTGTTCCAATCTCTCACAAGTTTTTTATTTACGTGGTACCATTCAAGAAGTATTTTTTTAACTTCAGCATGTTGAACAGAGTCTAGCTAAAATTTTAGCCTGTCGCGACGTTGTTTTTCTGCGTTCGTTAACGCCATTATAGCAGACGCTAATTTCTGTGAAAAGGATAAACAATATATGAGTATTTCGGTTTTAGTAACGTATTACAAACATAAAACATTGATCAAAAATCAACTGCGTTACCGATGCATCAACTGCGTTACTTTGCCTAGTAACGCAGTGTAGCAGTAACGCAGTTGTAAATATTTGACTATTTTGTAAATAAGCACTAAATAAAATAATAAAATTCAAATGTTTTAACACTGACAGAACCTTTACATGACAACCTGTAGAAAACAATAATAATAAAGCAAATATCTTCAGTACATACCTTGCGACAGCGGTAACTCAGCGGACACGTAATAAATACACGCACGTCTATCGACGACTGTGACGCGACTGATTCGGCTAGCGTACTCCCCTCGCGCAGTTGCCATGATTTGTTGTAAGAGTTAAAACAAGTCGAACCGAATAAAGTGCAAAAATATGTAATGCAGTCACTTTTAGGTTTATTTTCATATAGCAACGCAAGGTAGCTACGATTTTATACTTTGTTGGGGACACAGACAAAATCAGTCTTTATTGCATTAAATGATTAACGTAAAAAATAACTATTGACATTGTAATTAGGTCCACAACTTACATTTTCACAAAGGTATTTGAGATAAACATCGTTTAAGGAAATATTGTGAGAAAATTCTCAGTATAACTTAAGTCCGCGCTCAGGGACAGCAGTATTTTGTATGAAAAGCTACTGCGTTACTGAAAATGACAACGTTGTTACCGTAATTTTCAAACAATTGTCATATATTTACGGTCAAATCTTTTTCCCTGTACTAGATTATAATATGATATTTCAAAATTCGTTTAATTATTGCAGAGTTTTGTACTGATTTCCCATAAAATCTAATATTTATTCTAGGAGACCAGTTTTTAGGCATCGAAAAGTATTTTGGCCCTTGTATTAAAACTAAAAGTTGTCTTATTTTGGATTTTGTGTGGAAATTGCTTAGTCATCAAAGACTTTAAGTTTTCTTTACTCTTTGACCTGTGTAGGCTTCATAATTATCATCATCTACGGCCTTTTTCTATCTTACTGATGAGTATAGGCCTCTCCCTTGTAGTGCCCATCTGCCTAGGTCCTTTACGCGTCGTGTTTTGGTTCAATTGCTTTTAAATTGTTAGTTTGTTTAACCATTTTTTTCTATTTCGATACCCCTTTGGTTTCTCTAAACTAAAGGCTGTATTTTTTCTCTCCAGATAATATCGAGGACAAAGTTCTGTTTGTAAAAATACTCATGTTGTTAAACTGCTTTTGTCCTATAGATATTACCTAATGTTTCCTATACTAGTTAGCCTGACCACAAGAAAATATCTTCGCTTACATTTTAACTTGTTTTTGAACGAAAATTTAGTAAAAACATTTTACTAGAATGTAAATCAGTTATAAAATCATTTAGTACTTTATTTAGCAATCTCCGCGCGATCTTTTCTTTCTTTAAATAAAACAAAATAATACGTCTGTATTATGATGGAATCACAGAATCTGCTACACCGTCCTCGTTATTTTTCCATGATATTTGTTTTGCTGTCGGCGCTATCTGCATGATAACTACTTACCTCCGTTTGTCCGACATCAGGCAGATTTAGGTCAACGTCTGGCTTCGATCTTGTTATTGCTCTTTAATATCGGAATCGTAAAACTTTAGAAACGGTTTCGATCTGTACATTCATTCCAGTGATGACTTATGGCACTGAAACTAGGTTTCTGGCTATGGCCCTTATTAGGAGAGGGCTATGCTCGGAGTCTCTCTGCGAGATCGAATCAGAAATTAGGAGATCCGTAGAAAAACCAAAGCTACCGACATAGCCCAAATTGATATGGCAGTGGGCAGGGCATATACCGCGGAGGACTTATGACCGATGGAATCGAAAAGTTCTCGAGTGGAAACCATCTACATGCAAGCGCAGCATAGAAATTCTGCCCACAAGGAGGACGGATGACCTCATTAAGACCGCACGATCGCGCTGGATGCAACCCGCTTCCAATCGGTCTTATTGGAGATCCATAAGGGAGGCCTATAACCAGCAGTGCAGGACGTCGTATGGCTGATGGATGGATTCATTCCATTATCTTCATGATTCATTTTATCTCACGGACAAATTTCGATGTTGGCGTATTTGTTTATAGAGTAGTTTAGATTCTTATTTTGATAAGATTTGATAATACTAATGGAAAAAAAAAATATTCCGGTTTATAGAGCTAAATTTAAAGTGGACATGATCCTAATATTGTTTCAATACGCCTCTTTAAGTAGTTCTTTAGAGTGCTGAAATCTAAAACATCTTAGTATTATATATATATAATATTATTATTATTAACCAACGCGTGCTTCTATATATTAATATTTTTAAAATATGTTTATTTATTACATTTTAACGAAGCCATTATTTCTTTATCCCTTGGAAGAGACTAGGCATCACAACACAGGGTATCCTACAGCGATGATTAGAGTATTTGAAAATTCGAAGATCATGTAAATCAAGGTCAATAATTTCAATTCTTATAAATTGTTATTTTATGTCACTTTTGTTACTGAATACTATGTTAAGCACAATATTATTGGCTACAAATAAATTATCATTTATTATTATTTATATATTTGTTTATATAGTACTCGTAGGACTTTGAAATCATACCTATCTAACCATAAGTAATATATATTGTCTTTTCATTTCAGACATACCTATTTTTACAGCATTATTTTTAGTCCATTTGTAGCATGCAGCGCATTTCGTAGTTATTAATATTAATAATGATTATACCTTTGAACTTCTATGATGGTATCGTCTAAAGTTGAACAAGGAACCACTACACGACCGCTAAAGGTGGGTACAAAATACATTGGCGACATTTATCAGTATAAAAGTGTCATGTAAGTATCGACTTGTATTATGTTACAATAGGTGCCCTACATCAGGCGAATTGGGTCAGTGTCTGGCGAATCGTGCCAATATCGGACCCGCGATCTAATGTCGAGTGGCATCTGGCCTAGTTTACACGCGCTTCGGGCTGGTCGAGCCTCTCCAGGCTTCGTTTGAACCCATCCTCGTAAACGGCAAAGTATTACTGAAGTGTCTATTAGGAAAATATCTAACACTATCTGGCGAGATCATGATTGATTTGGAAACAATTTGTCCATGTATCTGTCATGATCATTCCTGTGATTTTAATCAGCTGTCCGCGCAGCGCTTACAACAAATAAAATAAAAATATACACAAAAAAATCAATTTATTGACTCCAAAGCAAGTTACATTGATGACAATGAACTTCGGATCACCAAATTAAGCATAGCTTGTATTCTGGAGATCTGTGCACCACTTACAAGAATTTTGAACATTAATACTTATTTAAGTACATTGCAATATTACTTTTAATAGCTACTATATAGCATAATACAGGGTTATTTGGTTACCCTGTACTAATTCAAAAAAGGGTGATTCACCATCATTACGAACAACTTTTACTTGCTATGTAGCCAACCCAAAATTCGAGAAAAAAAATAGCTATTTCATACAAAATTGCAACTCGGAATCGATAAAATGTATGAAACAGCTGATTTTATATTCTCGAATTATTTGTTGGCCCCGTCATAAAAGTTGTTCGTAATGATGGTCTAAATCACCCCCTTTCGGCTTAGTACAGGGTTAGCAAATAACCCTGTATATTATTCAAATTACTTCAAATGTTTGTCAATCTATATCCAGCTACTCCGTTTGCTAGCTTTTTCCATTCCTTACTTTTCCCATGCGTCTCTTGATACATAGTCTTATTATTTTTAGGAAATAACCAACGTGGTTTCATAATTCGAGTATGAGTCAGCGGGTTCACGGGGTGACATGAACAATACTGAGAAACGAGTAGCCGATGAGTCCAAAGATGTTATTTACTATCTGACTCTGGTTGAGTCACGCGATCAGGCGAGGGAACGGTGTCGTCACAACGTATTGGACGCTAACTATGACGTGTGTCGGAAAGCTCTGCTCGTATAATTAGCTGATGACCATAGGCATAATGAGTAATTGTAGTATTATAATGTAGGTATTTGGTAGGATTATGAGTAATTAAACATGTCAGTTGGCAGTTGCGGAAATGATCACTGGAATATGCCATTCATTATTATCTATGTCTATTTAATATGTAATGTAACAATAGTGTAACAGAATAATATTAATTGGGTCAACCAGTAATGGACTGAATTGTATGCACTTGCTAAGGCGATTGGGCCACGCTACATCTCAATTGTACAGTGCGGGTTAGTGGATTATCATACGCCATGGATTTTTTTCATTGGACGTATCCACATCCAGGTTGTTTCACGATGTGTTCACCCACCGAAAAGCCAGTAGTTTGAACATGCATACTGTATCATCCTTTTTAATAGTCCACTGCAGGACGTAGGTCTACCCACGAAGGGTGATTGGGCCATATCCACCATGCTGGCCCAGGTGCAGGTTGGTGCATTCACATACGCCATTGAATTTCTTCTACGGACGCATGCAGGTTGCCTCACGATGTTTTCCTTCACCGAAAAGCCAGTGGTGTTAAATTCCGTACATAAATTCCAAAGAACTCATTGGTACCGGACCGGGATTTGAACCCACGACCTCACGATTGTAAGGCGGGTGTCACAGCTCAGTAATCAAAATTCGTACATAAGATGCAAATATCTTGTCTATAAATAACTTATACGGGACCGAGATTGGAAGCCTTTACCTCACTATTGTAAGGCGAGCGATACTGCAGCTAGACCAACACGACTTGTACAGAGTAGTAACACAGATCAGAGTACAAAGTGAAGTCTTGTTCTCTGATCTGTGTATTTAAATAGTCTTATTTCCCCTAAGTATAATTTCCTGTAACTGGCCATGGTAATTACGAGTACATTCCGAACATAGGTTTTCCCAACGCAATACAAATATAGATATTATATAAATGTATAAGACAATTGACAACTTAACACGCAATACCTATCAGTGACTCATTAGTTGACTTCATCAACATAGTTGTAATTGGTCCTTGGGTTATTATCACGTTCGTGAGTTGAAGCCGAGTGCAGGCTACGATTTGTTTGTGGCAAACGGTTATTCTCTATCCTGGCGCGATGGCGTTTTCACTCCATTACATTACATTTAGGTTCTTCTCCTCCCCATGTACTGGTCGGAGTCAGGTTCCAGCTTCAAGGAACATCCTTCTTACTGGGGCTGGACGCCCTGGGACACTGCCCAGGGGGCAATGTGGGGGAGGTGGATTTAGCAACTCTTCCCTCCCTCAGACGGTACGGTGTTTGAGCCTGTACCGCGTTTTCACTCCGATCCTGTCGTACAACTTCACATCCGCCGACTTGTATGATTCGGCCTATAGTAAACTATTAACGGCTTATCGTTCAGCTATAGCTTTCACACACTCACATTTGCTAGCCTAATTGGCAACGAATTTATAAAACTATTAATCATTTATCAGCCATAATAAGTAAAAAGAATTAAAGAAAAGATGATTTCGTTTGATTTTGCAGAATAGATAAAAAATCTGTTAAGTATTTTCGTTTTCGAGTAATGGCTGGTTGAAAAGCCGCTAAAGTAATGTTTTTATAACGTTTTGATATGGCGAAACCTTGATCATAACATTATTTGCCAGTCGAATACGCTCATGTATAGTTATCGCAGATATCATTGCCACTGAACTTGGTATTTTGTGGATTTAGCATAAATTCATAGGCTCTTGCAATTTTGATCTGTTTCAGAATTCAAATTCGCCTTAGCCTTGGTTTTTGTTTTAACATTCCTCTCTCTATCTCACGGTCATTCAGGCAAAAAATATACGTAATAGTTTCCTTATTTCGTCATTACAATTTAGTTCTTTTTTTTTAAATGATAAACTATTAAATTGAAAAAAAGAAACAATTTTGGACAGTAGCGGATAAACATAATTTTATTTTTCGCAAAAATGAACACCGACTTCAACCGTGCAGAATTCGAAAAGTTGATTTATTAAAAACAGCTCAGCCGATTTCTATAAAATTTAAATGGGACCACCTTGGGAGTATACTTTCGAAATAAAAGATTTTTTTTAATCGGTTCCCAATCGGTAAAAGTTTCGATGGCAGTTTGCGGTTTTCCTATCGTGGAAGTTAGTCATTATGAATAAATAATTATATTCTCGGATATATTATTATATACAGTCAAACCTGGCTAACTGAGAACTGGATAAGTGAGAAACCTCAATAAGTGAGAGACTGAGAGTAATTGCCAGGTCCCGTCCCGTCATTTTACCCCTCAAATACCTGTATAAGTGAGAGACCAAAACCTCTATAAGGGACAGTCGTTTTTCCCTTTTGGACTTCTATAACTGAGAGTACTACTTGTCTGAACCTCTATAAGCGACAGTTGAGGGTAATGAAACATCTGCATTTTATGGCCCATTTTTAAATTTCGTGGAACTAACGACCGTTGCTTTCGAATCGTGTTCTATTCAAACATTTTTTTTGTATTTTGTGGAAATAAGTAACATTGTTTAAGTATCGCATTTTTTTTAATGGCCACACGTGCGTCTATACTATCTTGTTTGTTGAATTAGTGTTCTATTCAAAATTATTTTGTATTTTTCTTGCATCTACCTAACCTTGTTTTTGTATCACATTCTTTTGGATTAGCCACACGTGCGTTTACACTATGTTATTGGTCAAACTTTCTGCAGTTAATAAGTATCAATTGATGCGAAAGGTTCGGTGTTAATAAATAAATCGTTAAGTGATAAGCTTAAGATTGGTATTGAATGCGTTTAAAAGTGGAAGATCTCGAAATAAAATACGCAATGAATTTCATTTATCAGAATCCAACTTTTATAAAATAATAAAATCAAAAGACCCTGTACGGTCTCAGTGCTCTTAAGGACATATTAAAAAGAGTCGACTTTTTGATTTTCTCAATATTGAAAAGTGCCTATTAGAATGAATAAAACAAACTATCATCTATGTTCAATTCTAATATCTTCTTGGTCTGAGATTCTAATCAACACAACCCGAATAATTAGTAGGTACCTATACTATTTATAAACATATTTTTAATTAAAGAGTTATCTTTGTGATAAGCATTTCAAAAATCTGAAGCAAACGCAGGATTTGAACCTGCCTGCCTGAATACGTTTAATTTATATAAATTAGACGTATTTTTAACCTCTATAAGAGAGAAAAGCCACTTCTGAAACTGGATAATGAGATGAAGCGAGAATGAGATGGGGGTCCCTTCAACTCTCTCTCTTATCCAGGTTTGACTGTAGTCCTGCTAGCTGACACTGCAAACGTTGTTTTTTCATTTTAAAAAAAACCTATACAGATTCAGGTCCACTCTTATTACCTAGGGGTGTGAAATAGCCTACGAACTAATATCATATCTACTAAGTACACAGTAAATATCATTAAAATCGTAAAGTTTGGTAAAAACACTCTGTGAAACAAGATTTTTTTTATATAGGTACTAGAAGCATGAAGTATCATTGTGCTCTGCATTCCAAAGATAATATTTTAATTAGTCTGGCACTGGTAGGCTATCTATAGGCTCTATAGCATAATAAAAAGAACATCAATTCCAAATTAATACAACTGTCATTTACACAGATTAGAGAAACAAGGGCCGTTTATATGCCATATCGTCATATCTATATTTCCGTTGATTCTTTATTTCGTTTCGTTTTCATTTAATTTTATTTTGTTACATATTGATTAAGGTTTTTGATTTACTAGCGAATTATTGTTCAATGCCTGAAATAAAGTAATTTTGTTTTTTTAAATTTGTATTTAACTAAAAAATGCTAAAAGGAAATATTAAATTTTTGAAACTGTTCAGTCATTTTAAACAAAGTGTTGCTTTGCACAGTGTAGCATTTTCAGATATCTAAATACCCAGTCATTAGTAGGAGTAATTTTACTATGGGACCAACTCTGAAATCGCAAAAATCAGCTGTTCCATAGATTTTTTTATGAAACAGCCGTTTTATATAATATAACCTGTATGTTTGCTTGCTTGCTTGTAACCAACCCCTTTAAGCTCGATTTTGATCTACTTCGAGCGACCAGATTTTCTTTAAACTTTGCACACCTATCAAAGATCGATGACAATGCATTTATAAAAAAAAAAGAAATTGATGAGTCATAATAGAGCTTTTTTTTTAAACTTAATTTTCATATTATTTTATCTTGATTACGACTTTGATTCCATAAGTAAAGTAAGTTCGTATAGGCCGGGGGGGCTAGCCCTGGTGTCAGAGTTTTTTGGCTGCCTGAAGGCCTCTGACTTGGCTAAACGTTTAAAACAACCGGGACCTACAATTTAACGTGTCATCTGAGCCACGATAGCGCTCACGGTTTGATTCCATATGTGAGTAAGTACATATAAACAAAACACCTCTGAAAGTCTTTGTAGGTACTTTGCAAAACAATATCCTGTATGTATTTACATTTATTATTAAATTAGTATTAGTCGAAGGAACTGGTAATGCCTAGACTAGACTGTGGTAACATGATCCCCAAGCCCTAGCCGAGTGGTAAGCCTTGGCAAGTTTATTGTGTGTCCAGCCATTACAACTGCACCCGTAGTAAGGCAGCGTACACACGCGCGGTGTAAAGTTACCAAGCTTTAAAAAGTTACTTCACTTCATTAGTTACAAGGCACATAATTTATCATTTAGTTTTTTATGTCATTGCTTAAGAATGTTGGCGAAATTTACAACCCTAATTAAAATAAATAGGCAGTGACGTATCTAAAAATAGAAAGCTTTTATTTTGTTAGCTACTTATCTATACTTTTTATTATCATCGCCGACTGATGGTTGCCACTGACTAATGGTAAATTTGAATTTGGATAGTTTGTTCTCGAGATAACTTTGCTTTGATTTCATAGAGTAGATGGGAAATTGAAAAATCACAAAACTAGAATTGTACCTTTCGGCAATATAATAATTCGATCCAAATTGTAAGTAATCGTTGCTATCTTATCTACGCTCTTACGATCTCACTTGATTATTCAATTACAAAAGAATCTATTAAAATCTAAATCCATCCGCATTCTTTAAAGAAAATTAATCTGATTGGCTACAGTTAGATTTCCAAAGATTACTTACGAAGATATATTCTTACAGAACAGTTACATTGGCTTTAAAAATCAACCTAACATTTTAATGCAATTTCCGTGGCAATTTGAAAATGTATTCATTAAAATAATGATCTGATACCTAATTTTACAGTTTTTTTTGTTTCTAAACCTATGCTGTCCCATTTCTGGGCAAAGGTCTCCCCCACTTCCTTCCATTTATCGCGTTCTGTAGCCAAATTCCGCCAAACTTCCCGGAAAATGTCAAGATAGTCGCCAGCGTTTTTAGGCCTTCCCTGCCTTTGCCTTTCCTCTGGTACCCATTGTGTGACGTCCTGGCCTGTCTCTCGGGGTGCATACGAATGGAAGTTACTAAAGTTCAATGTAACAAACATTAAAAAGAAAATTTAATCGAAATTCGCCCTTTCTTTCCAAACCTGTTGAAAATAACAAACGGATGTAAGGAAAGACTGCAATTATTAGCTGTTGCCTCACAAGATAGCCGATTATACAATTAGAAATCGTGCTGTTATTCTAAACTATCGTATATTCTGTGTTGACTGAAATTACATTACTGTAGTGCACTCGAACGGAGAGACTGCTTGAAATATTACTTCGTAATCCTAGTCACTACGCGCAATGTGTTTAATTGAGTCATATCATTCTGATAAATAATAATAAATAACACTTGATTAATAGTTAGGTATAGATTAAGTAAGTACTACATTGATTAATTAAAGGCAATCCAACATATTTTTTAGAACATTCCGGATCTAAATGTAAATCCTAATCGGGCATGCGGTAGGACATTAGTAGATTTCTTGGATTAAAAAGTAGTCGTTTGCTGCGCAGGGCTTTGAATTCTTTAGTCTTGATGACTTGGCATACCTGATGCTTAATTTATAGAGCACCATACACTCTAAGCGGGATGATAGTGCACGTCACATGGGGGTTATGTGATCAGGTTCATCATCATCCGCAGCTTTCTCTATGCCACTGCTGAGTATAAATCTCTCTTACGGTGCCATTTGTCTCGGTCCTGTGCTAATCGTATCCAGGTTTGACCCGCGATTTTCATTATTTGTGATCAAGTTATCAAGTTAAAAAGTCACAAACGTACGAGTAAGGGGAATAGACAAACTTACTTTAATGAAAGTGTAAGAGCGCTGTTCACGAACGTTTTTTTCACCGGACAACGAACCGTCAATAAACAAATGCCTACATTGGATGATGGATGTCCGGTCCGGTTAACACACGTTTATTGTAATCCATACACCACTGCAAACCCGGTGAAAAAAACAGTCCGTTGTCCGGTGAAACAAATTGCCGTGAACAAACGCTCTAACCTTTCCGAATCGTCCGGTAACATCGAACTAATAGTTAATGTTTTTGTCAATGCATTATTAACGTGAACTTTATAATGAAAATGCAAGTGCATTTAGACGTGTATATAGATTTAAAATGTACCATAAATATGCCAAAACATTTCTAGATCAAATTAAATAAAAGGTAGATGTCATGCCG
The DNA here is from genome assembly GCA_949316475.1 of Hypomecis punctinalis. Taxonomy (NCBI): domain Eukaryota; kingdom Metazoa; phylum Arthropoda; class Insecta; order Lepidoptera; family Geometridae; genus Hypomecis; species Hypomecis punctinalis. Next base: position 24,642,378 of record OX438804.1, read on the forward strand.
TACAGGAAGGTGAAAACACTAGTAGGAGACCGCGAGACATGGAAGTTGCCTCGCTTTAAAGTTATAATGATGATAATATGCCAAAGCATATTAAAATATGTTTTCAGCCTAATTGAGGAAAACAATACACCATGAACCTTGGACCATTAAAAATAGTCCGCATAATGGATGCATACGGTTTGCTCAATCACGATAAAGCAATGATAAAACTGGTCGTGATAAGAGTTATCAGAAAGTCGCGCTCTGTCGAATGTGCAGGATAAGTTCAGAAATAACCACAAAATGCTTATAAAATTCTGTGCCTGGTTTAAGTTGATAACTTTTATCTTTCCGATATCGTTTTCTTCATCTTATTTGGTTTTGTTTAGTCTGTACTGTACTGTATCAGTCTTATTAGCAATCTACTGCAGGACGTAGGCCTACCCACGAAGGGTGATTGGCCCATATCCACCACATTTGGCTTAGTGGTGCATTCACACACGCCATCTAATTTCTTCTACGGACGTATGCAAGTTGCCTCACGATGTTTTTCTTTACCGAAAAGCCAGTGGTTGTATAATCTACTTACATGACGTACTTATTATAGAACAAACAAAACGAGTAAGTAATTTAACTTACTCATAATACTTCAATAAGCCCGATTACAGAGGCGCCAGCGTAAATTTAATAGCAACGTCAAAGCGTTCTCTCTATCGAATGCCTAAAGTGAAAAAGATACAGAACTATGCTATTTAGCTATTATAATTACGATGGCGCCTCTGTAATCGGGCTTAATACCTATTTAAATTTTCCGCTCCTCAACAGATTGTTTGATACTTTACAAATTAAAATTCACGAAATAAGCTCAATTTTTAAATTATTAATCTAAATAATCCAATGTCTAAACATCATAATCCGTATTCTATTAAACGATTAATACATCAATGCTACATCGTATGAATACCACATTGTGTCAAAGTTATTTTCGTACTAAGTTGGATTTCCTCAGCTCAAGCAACAAATATGTAGTCAAACCAGTATGACTGCGAGAGATAAGAAATTACTCGTATAATAACCAAGAGATGCTATAACCACCTCACTTAGTGGTCAATGTCACAGGTTAACAAGTAGGATGTATGAACGCTGTGGAATAAATCAACAAAATATACCTACCCACTGCAATAACAAGTTGGTGTCACAGATTGGCAAATACCTATAATATAGTGTGTAATTATATGGAAGTCACAGAATACGAAGTTGCTATGCGAGAGCTTACTTTGTAATGGATAAACTGTTGTCACGTGGCATCACTCGTGGTCACTGTGATAACTGTGTTTTATTTTATCAAGTACGACGAGTCTCCATTGTGATTCGATAAATTGAAATAACACACGAGTATACAGGGTTATTGGTAATCAATTAGCATCCTTTTTAGGGGCTTATTCTGTGCATCAAAACTAACAACTTTTGTTCAGCGACTTTAGTCAAAACCCAAAAAAAAAAATCGTTCTCCCATAAAAAATATCGTTCACCCGCGACAGTTAGATTTGATGTACAGAATAAGTCCCCAAAAGGATGCTAATTGATTAGAAATAACCCTGTATGAAAATTCGATCATTTAGTTTTCTAGTACAGAAAAGCTAGAGAAATTATACTACGTATGAACGAAACCTTAATTTTAAATGTCGGAATCGCGGTAATGAATAAAATTAGCACCAGACAGCCAGACACATACGTACAGAGAGATCTAAGTCAGTGGTTCCCAATGTTGACTGGACTATGACTCAACTAATACATGTTTATAAACTCGGGACCCACCTATAGGAAATTGAACTGATACCTATATGAAATTACAGACACTATGTTCATCTTTTGCTCCATCGGTTAGTGTGTCGTTCTACAGGCAGGGTCCACTCAATATTCGCTCGCGACCCATCAGCGGGTCACACAATTTTACAAACGCCCCTTAAAACACTTCAGGTTCTTAACTAGCCAATTAACGAAAGCTCCTTTGTCTGTAGGTGTTTTGCGATATCGTGGTTCGAGACGGTGAGATGGTGTGCGTGGAGCTGGTGGCGCGCGGGCGCGGGTGCGGCGCGCAGGCGGTCATCTTCCTCGGCTCCATCCGATACGACACGCTCACCAGGGTCTACGACTCGCGAGTGAGTACCACCACTAGGTGTATTGGCCGAAGCATACAAGTTGGCGCAGCGGATGTGAAGTTAGCTACAAACGCCGCAATATCCAACCAACACACAGCTTATGTGAGCTTCCATTAGGATTCTTCTTCTTCTTCTTTTGTTTGGCGTCGCATTGTTGTGCATTTGCCAGTGTCAAGTATTAAGTTTTAATATTTTTTGATATTTTATCAAAGTAGTCACTGTCGTAGTCATGTCATAGTCCAATCAAGTCGCGGTCAAGTCCAAACGTCGTCCAAGTCATACCTCAGTTAAGCAGTGGAGACTTTACTAGAGGCGTCTATGGAGTTTTGGTAACAACACGGAACAACACGATACGTCACATTATATCACTTGCCTACACTCATGCACGTAAATCAGCTCATAATCAACGAAATACCACAATTTTTCACTAATTATCACTGATAAAATACAAGTTTAACAAAATAATACAATGGGGCGACATGACTTTTCCGCATTCCCGCCAAAACTGATTTCCATTAGGATTGGATATTGCGCAGCTTGTATCTAACTTCACATCCGCCGACTTGTATGATTCGGCCTATAGCTAATGTTAAGTCATGTCGACTTTGTACGAGGTCTAAGGTTCTACGATTCCCGAGTAAGTACTCGTAGCATCGCTTCTGTATTCCTGGTACAAAGCATAGGTAATGTATACACTTATACAGGCTATTATTTTGAGATGAGAGATTTTATTACCTGTTAAGTGAACTTTGACTTCAGACAAGATATGAGGTAGACAAAATATGAAAATTCACAAGAAACTAACTGAAGTCTTTGTGAACGGATTTCTTACAATACAACTTTACACTGAAAATATACAAATATACGATGAACAAAAAGTTCATCGACAAATTGTATGGAACAGCTGTTTTTTTTGCGATTTCGAGGTTGGCCCCGTAGTAAAAGTTGCTTACAATGATGAGTACAATGACAAACTAGAATATTGCTAGTTCGAACCCAAACACACTGCATAAAAACACTTAAACTAGAAGCGTACTCTTAAGAGTACGCTAGATTAATTGGTGGAAGAGGTAAGATTTATAGTTTTAAACATGCATAAAACATATCATATCCAATGGGATCTATTACACGAAGATCTAAAAAACAAAAAATATTTAAGCTCAGTTTATCTGTGTTTAAACTATGTATTTTGGAGCAAATTATCGATAACCGAAGCCTGATGACAAAACCGCCAACTAATCCCTTATTGCATCACCTGACGGGGCAGCCATCAAGGTGGGCCTATTATATCTGAACTTCATAAAATTTTACACAAACAGCTTGTAGAATGTAAAGCATGCTCGATCGCCGCGTGTTTAGGGAGCGATAACCGAGACGTGATTTCCATAACGTTCAGCTCAGGCCCGCCCGCGCCAGACGCGGCGGCGTAATCGCCGGATACTGCCGATTTGATCGCTGTCATTACCTGAACTGAGTAAACAGATATCTTTCTAATGTTCTTTTTGTGATAAACACAAAAATTGACGCGCTCGCAGGATTTGAACCTGCATCGCTCTGGGATTCCGGCCCAGATGCTTTGTCCCAATTAAGCTAGAACGCTGTACTACGAACCCGCCAAATCCTGCGAGCGCGTCAATTTTTGTGGTAGGTAAATTTTATTAGTGGACGTCAAAGTGCATCCTGCACTTTGACGTCCACTAATAAAATTTACTGAAATGGTTATGACGTCATTTAGACGTCAGTTTTGTCTATTGGTCATGAGCTCGCGTCTCCGTTTTAGCGGTATCATAGGATAATAATTATAGAACTAATACTGTACTACTGTATTCTAATAGTCCATTACTGAACGTAGGCCTACCTACCCACTAATGGCGATTGGACAGGTGCACCAGTGCGGGTGGATTCACACATGCATGGGTAATGAGTTTTTGGCCCAATAATACACATTTTTGTAAATACAATATCTTACTTTTATTCGTCGCTAACCAAAACTGACATGACACATTAAAACAAAAAACAAAATAGTTTTCTTCTTAAAATAACTAAATACTCTTTGGTCAATACACCACATTCCTCCCCAACTAATTAACAAAAACCATAACAATAAAATAACTAATAACTAACACCTATAATTAACATCTAGATTCCTAGTCCCCCTAACAGGATACCGGCGTACAAGTTGTTGTTCTGGCGATCCTTGCTCAGTGTCAGAACTAGATATAAGTCCGGAAGAAGACGCATCTAAAAATTCGTCTCCGGAATTCACATCTCTTTCCTCCCCCAATACAATACCACCACTTTCATTTTCAGGAATCCTAGGACTCGCGGAATAATCCAATATATTCGTTTCTATTCTTGGAGTTGGCTCCGGAATTGAATAATCTCCGAAACAACTGACATCATCCTGATCTTCACAGTCCGCCGACAAACGTCCCTTGTACGCCAATAACTGATCTATATGTTTCTTAACCGTAATATTTAACACTGGTATAAAAACAATAAACATCCTAGAGCCAATACAACTTTGAACGATTCCTCGCTTCCAGGTATGCTTATTACCATTGTTGAAATAATATTTTACCAAAACATTGTCGCCAATAGAAAAATTAATTTTTCTTTGTCCATACTGTTTACTCTGCTCAACCTGTTTATTAAAAACATTATTAGTGGCCAATGCAGACGATGACGAAGGTGCAACTTTAGAGGCTCGCAACAAGTCGAGCCGACACCGCAGAGGTCTCCCTAACATCAACTGGGCTGGAGAAAATCCCGTAGTTAAATGAACGGAATTCCTATAATCAAACAAAAATGTATTCAACCTCGCCAAAATTACCTTCTGACTATCTGCGCTAGATAAAATAGCTTTTAAACCGTTCTTAACAGTTTTTACGCAGTTTTCTGCCTGCCCATTTGATGCGGGGTGGTAAGGAGCAATTGTCAAATGCTTAATTCCATTCAGACTGCAAAAAGATTCAACTTCATTGGAGCAAAAGTTTGATGCATTGTCAGTAACCAAAGTACGCACTAGCCCGAATCTGCTGAACATCTCGCATAACTTGCTTATAACAGTTTCACTGTCAGTCTTTTGCATTGAAAAGCATTCAACCCACTTAGAGTAAGCGTCGATTGCAATCAAATATTGCTTGCCATACAACATAAACATATCTAAATGCACACGGTCCCAGGGACGCTCCGGGTATGGCCATGGTGCAAGTGGCGCGTGTGGAGGATTGCTACGTAAAGTGTTACAAACATTACAAGAACCAACTTTTTCTTCTATGTCCTTGTCGATATTTGGCCACCACATGCGTGATCTTGCTTCCGATTTGGTTCTTACTACTCCAAAATGAGAACGGTGTAGTTCATCTAGCAGTCTTTCTCTAAACAGTGACGGAATCACGACTTTGTGACCGCGCATAATACAACCGTTTTCCACAGAAAGCTCGTGACGGCATAAGAAAAACGGTTTTAAAACCACGTCATCAATTTTAGATGGCCAACCTTCACTGGAAAATTTACACACCTTATTTAAAATCTCATCGTGCTTTGTCTTCTCTTTAACGTCATCTAACGTAATTGGAAGTAAAGTTGTATCTCCAATGAAATTGACATACGATGTATTGTCCGTACGCTCCTGCAAATCGTTCACAATGGGAGAATCAACCGAACGCGATAAGAAATCTGCCACATTTTCTTCACTTTTGACGTATTCAATTTCAAAATTATATGCTGACAGAAACAACGCATATCGCTGCAGCCTATTAGCTGCCAAAACAGGCACACCTTTCTTACCGCCAAAAATAGCCAAAAGAGGCTTGTGGTCGGTACGCAAAATAAAAGGTTTTGACCGCCCATAAAGATAGTGATGAAATTTCTTTACTGCGAAAACGATAGATGTAGCCTCCTTCTGTATCTGAGCGTAATTAACCTCAGCCTTCGAAAGAGAACGAGACGCGTATGCGACAACGCGCTCGCTGCCATCCGGCTGTCGCTGCGCCAACACGGCGCCCAGGCCGACCGGGCCAGCGTCACACGTCACAATCGTGGGATATGCGGGGTTGTAATGCGCCAAAACGCGTTCCGACGCCAATTCCTGTTTGATTTTATCAAAAGCTTCTTGTTGTTCTTTATCCCACACCCACTTGATACTTTTCTTCAATAAATTGTGCAACGGGCTCAAAACAGATGAAGTTTGAGGAACAAAACATCTATAATAGTTCACCATTCCCAAAAATGACTTCAGTTCTGTTGTGTTTTTTGGTGAACTACATTTTAAAATCGCTTCCACTTTTTTCATCGACTTATGAAGTCCATCTTTGTCTATTACAAACCCTAGGTATTCTACTGACTTTTTGAACAACTCGCATTTGTCCCGCTTGAGTCGCATACCAGCCTCCTGCAACCTGGCCAGCACTAGCTCCAATCGCTGCAAATGGGTAGCCTTATCAGGGGCCGTTATGAGTACATCATCCAAATAAATACATACTCCATCAATATCCCCGAGTAACTGCTCCATAGTACGTTGAAAAATGAAAGGGGCGTTAGACAATCCAAACACAAGCCTAGTATACCTATATAGACCTTTGTGTGTGTTAATACACGTCAATTTCTTCGATTCATCTAATTCGAGTTGGTTATAGGCTCTTGACAAATCGAGTTTTGTAAACGCCACCCCCCCATGTAGCTTAGCGAATAAATCTTCTATGCGCGGAAGAGTATAGTTATCCAAATACAAGCCTTTGTTTACCGTCACGGAAAAATCCCCGCAAATCCGGACATCTCCATCAGGCCGTAACACCGGTACAATAGGTGTTGCTATATCCGAATGATCAATTTTTTCCAAAATGCCCAACTTCAACATTCTGTCTATTTCCTTCTCAACTAAAGGCTTAACTTCCAAAGCAACTGGACGTGGCTTGAAGAACTTCATCTCAGCGTCTGGTTTCATTTTAAGGCTCACCTTGTATTTATTGAACCTGCCTAATTCGTCATTGAACAGTTCAGAATACTTTTCCAATAAACTCTCACATACATCTTTCTCAACGCTCAATTTATTACAGTCCAGACTACAAACATGTAAATTGAACAATTTCATAAAGTCGCGTCCAAGCAGCGGCGATCGCTTCACGTTTGTCGATAAAACAAAAAAATTAATCGGCCTAGTGCGTCCTTCGTATGTTACTGGCAAAGATAAACAACCTTCAGGCAAAATCTTAACACCCGTGTAGAAGTTAAACACTTCGTTGCAAGGTTGCAAACAATGATGGCTGCTCTTGAAAAATTGCCTATAAACTATTGCAGGTAAAATAGAGACAGCACTACCACAATCGACTTCGCATGACATTTGCCTATCACCTAACGAGACCTCCCGCAATATCGGCCCATCTTTGTTGGATTCTTCAATATTAAACAAATTATAAATACCTTGTAACTTCTCGTCATCATCCTCCCCTATATAATTGCTATTTTGGACCTTCGCCTTGCACATCTTTTTTAAGTGTCCTTTTTGCTTGCATACCTGGCACGAATAATTAACAAACCGACACGAATCTTTTCCATGATTTTTATAACCGCATACTTCACATCGTTTAATCACTTTTGCGGTATTCATAGTAGCTTTTCCGCCTGCGGCTTGTATCGCGAAGACGGGATGCGCGGAGACCGCTGACGCCTGCGCGCCGGCCGCGGCTCCACCAGATTGCGCCGACTGCAGCGCCGATCGCGCACAGCGCACACTTTGCGCTAACTCCAATGCTCTTCCGAAAGTTAACGTTTCGATATTTTCAGCAAACAATTTTTCCTTCTCCTTGGCATTTTCTAGTCCCAAAACAAAACGATCTCGGAGGGCTGTTTCCAACTCAGATTTAAATCCACAAAACTGAGCCAAACTGCGCACCCGCGCTGCCCACTCGGCTAAGTCCTCACTGGGTCGCTGCTCTGCCTTATAAAAGTTGAATCTTTCGGCAAAAGTGCTCTTTTTTGGCGAAAAATGTTTATTTAACTTTTCTGTCAACACCGAAAATTCGACACCATCTAGGTCATCCGGAAAAACCAAGTCTCTTGCAACACGATATGTCTCCTTCACTAAGGCAGTGAGTAAAAGCGCTCGTCGTTTTAATCCAGCTTTATCAGTTTCGCTAGTAATGTCGTTTGCAGTACAAAACTGGACGAATCTACTGATGAAAATGTTCCACTCTTGACTTCGGTGGTCGAACGTGAGGTTGCCCCCGAATAAGGCCGAACTACCCATTCTAAGTTCACAGCAACACTTTTTCACACGTTGATTACTATCTCGTCGCCAATTAATGAGTTTTTGGCCCAATAATACACATTTTTGTAAATACAATATCTTACTTTTATTCGTCGCTAACCAAAACTGACATGACACATTAAAACAAAAAACAAAATAGTTTTCTTCTTAAAATAACTAAATACTCTTTGGTCAATACACCACAATGGGTGCATCGAATTTCTTCTACGGAAGTATGCTGAGTATGCAGATTGCCTCACGATGTTATCCTTCACTGAAAAGCCAGGTGAAACCTTACTTAAACTCCAAAGAACTCATTGGTACGGGACCGGGATTTTAATCCCCTACCTTACGATTGTAAAGCAAGCGTTACTACCACTAGACCACTACGGCATAAACAGATGATTCAACATGGTCCACTTCTGACCTCGGCGAACTTATAATCGGACATGTATTAATTAGGCAATCAATGATACGACGGTAATTCGGTCATGTTAACAAGTAAATTTAATAATATGTACTACGTTGTTATTAGGTACTTATAGCACGTCAGGACAAGATATTATATGAATTTGATGGCAGTGCAAGTACTAGTTTTTCAGTCAATGTTGCCTATAGGTTGTCAATGTTGCCAATGTTGTTTTTCAAGGGTTCGCAATTAAAGCTTATTTTAGACAAACGTTTGTGTTTTTTCGAAAGTATAATTCAGAGGAGGTAAAATAGAAAAATATTATACAGGGTTATCTGCTTGCCCTGTACTAAGCTAAAAGGGGTTGATTAAGACTACCATTAGGAAATTTTTTACTATGGGTTAACCCGGAATTTGAAAAATATAATCAGCTGTAACATACAAAATTGCTACTAGGATTGGACAAAATATTATACAGGGTTATCTGCTTGCCCTGTACTAAGCTAAAAGGGGTTGATTAAGACTACCATTAGAAAAATTTTTACTATGGGTTAACCCGGAATTTGAAAAATATAATCAGCTGTAACATACAAAATTGCTACTAGGATTGGACAAAATATTATACAGGGTTATCTGCTTGGCCTGTACTAAGCTAAAAGGGGTTGATTAAGACTACCATTAGGAAAATTTTTACTATGAGTTAACCCGGAATTTGAAAAATATAATCAGCTGTAACATACATAATTGCTACTAGGATTGGACAAAATATTATACAGGGTTATCTGCTTGGCCTGTATTAAGCTAAAAGGGGTTGATTAAGACTACCATTAGGAAAATTTTTACTATGAGTTAACCCGGAATTTGAAAAATATAATCAGCTGTAACATACATAATTGCTACTAGGATTGGACAAAATATTATACAGGGTTATCTGCTTGGCCTGTATTAAGCTAAAAGGGGTTGATTAAGACTACCATTAGGAAATTTTTTACTATGGGTTAACCCGGAATTTGAAAAATATAATCAGCTGTAACGTACATAATTGCTACTAGGATTGGACAAAATATTATACAGGGTTATCTGCTTGGCCTGTATTAAGCTAAAAGGGGTTGATTAAGACTACCATTAGGAAATGTTTTACTATGGGTTAACCCGGAATTTGAAAAATATAATCAGCTGTAACGTACATAATTGCTACTAGGATTGGACAAAATATTATACAGGGTTATCTGCTTGGCCTGTACTAAGCTAAAAGGGGTTGATTAAGACTACCATTAGGAAATTTTTTACTATGGGTTAACCCGGAATTTGAAAAATATAATCAGCTGTAACGTACATAATTGCTACTAGGATTGGACAAAATATTATACAGGGTTATCTGCTTGGCCTGTACTAAGCTAAAAGGGGTTGATTAAGACTACCATTAGGAATTTTTTTACTATGGGTTAACCCGGAATTCGAAAAATGTCATCAGCTACAAAATTGCTACTTGGATTGGAAATAGCTGATTTTTTTCTCGAATTCTGGCTTGGCCCCATAGTAAAAGTTGTTCATAATGATGGTCTGTATCACCTACTTTCGGCTAGTACACCAGTTCTGGATAACTAATTTGATTGGATGTTCTAATTTGATAGTATATGGACATAAACAACAAAGCAACTTAAACGTACGTATGTTCCAAATTGAAACCTTCATAGAATATACCAGCAAAAAGATAAAAAGAAAATAGAAGCAACAAACATTATATTATTAATGTGTGTGCGTTCTCTCGAAATAACACATTTGTGCTGCAAAGTGTATTGCATTTCGTTTCAGAGATGCGGAACCATTTTAGACATAGTGACAACTCTCTGTCGCGCAATCACTTTAACTCTATATTTAGACTTTTGGAGAATGTTTGCTTCAGAAAGTAGTTATTTTTGTTATGCAAATGGGGTTGTAAGTATAATAAAATCAATACCATTTCGAGTATGGTGGTTAAATATTGATGGGTTGTGGTTGCCTTTGACGTGGGCATTGTAGCGTGATTATGTTATGTTTCTACGATTTTCATGACCTGTGGTTTATGCGGGCTTATTAGATAGTTTACTCTAATCAGTGTTTATCGATTACACAGCCGTTTTGCAATCCTGAATAGAAAATTTCAATTGGCTGCAATTTGTTCCCAGTATGAGAACTGATACATTATTTTCGTTGCAGAATATTCACATGAAATTGACAGAGTCCTTGTGCACCCCATTTTGTTCAACCAAGTAGAAATCTAGTTCTTTTCAGTCAGTTTACAGGAAGAGTTCACATCCAGTGTATGTCACCAGTATATCGATTTGGTCATAGGCTTAGTTCGTTGAAAGTTTCACGACAGTCATCACGCATCATACCATTTGTCAGGCAACAGGTCTAATAGACCCCTCTTATTAACCTCCAGTATTTGATTTCTACGGTTCAGCTAGTTTCACGTCAGTCATTGCGCTTACCTTACCCTCTGTATCTTAGTTCTCCAGTACATCGAGTATGATGTCTGTCATCGCGCATCAATCCAATCCATCAGGCAACAGGCCTGACAAATGGATTGATGCGATTGATAGTCGTGTTTACCTCTGGTATCTAAGTTCTCAAGTACATCAAGCTTCACGTCAGTCATCGTTCATCATTCCATTTGTCAGACTCCAGGAATAGAGTCTTGGTAATTACCTCCGGTATCTAATTCCCTCAATTCGAATCTAGTCTCACGTCAGCTCATTGCGCTTAACATACCTTTTGTATATTAGTCCCCCAGTACACCGAGTCACGTCAGTCATCGCGCATCATTCCATTTGTCAGGCTCCAGGTTTACAGTGGTCATGTTTACCTCCGGTATCTCAATCCCCCAGTGACCGTTAAGACGGAAGCTAAGCCCAGCCAGCCCGTTATCTGCCGCGGCCCGTGTCCTGAATCCGAATGGCTGTGACGTAGCTCCATAGCCGGCGCTCGGCTGCTTTGTAGCCGCGCTTTGCATATTGATTTAATGAGCTGAGGTGACGGAATCCATCTCTCTTAACTGTCTATGGAACAATGCGAGAAAATTGAAAAGGTGTATTTATATTTGTACGTTCAAGTATGTGTTCTAGATGCTAGGTTGTTTCTAGATTGTTTGCTCCGTTTAGGGCTTAGAAAGAGAAAACATTTCTGAGTTGTTAAATACTGGCATTACGAAGACAAAATCGGCTGTTCTGTAGCTGGTTAGGGATTTAATATGATTTTAGATCGATATTAGGGATGGAAAATATATGAAAATGTCATATAAAACTAACACCATTGGACGGCTTTTTGAACTTCGCCTAGGAACGTATACATAACTTTGACAGATTTATGGAGAATCTCTATGTTGTCTTTAGAAGTTGCGAGTGCTTCATATAAGTTCCGTATTACGACCAAACCGTGCGAACTTCAAATTACGCTTATAACATTTTTTTTCTCATTTACACGTGTAACAAATTGTAGCAATGACTTTGTGCTTATAAAATAAGGTTAGTAACGAAAATATGGCAAGAGTATTGACCTCTTTGTCTAGTAATTAGGGACGTCCTCTGTGGTTTGCAGACTCACTCTCGTTTCCCTGATGGGCCATTGAAGGAAATTGTGTAATTGTCTTCCGTCGTTCTAATTTGGGATTCATATTTTTAGACCTAATGTTGACCTAGAATTATTTCGTGAAAGATAGATGATAGAATAATTATTAGATTCCGCATTGTGATATCAAGGATATGGTGTAGCTCTGCCTGAATTCGTTTTCCCGTTAAGTACTTAATCCTCGTATGGATTTGATTTTGATCGTGTGATAATTATGATTTTTTGACGTTATAACGTCTTATAAATCGTAGAACGCTGCACGCACGAAAAACTGTCACGTTCCGCCTGAGCCGAGCGTACAAGCAAGAGCGCGGAACGATCGAAATAGAGCAGTGGTTCCCAATTAGTTTATGTTGCGTACCACTTCAAAAAAGACATCAAGCCTGCGTACCCCTTATTTTACCAATGAAATAAAAAAAAAGTCAGTTTAAATAACATTTATTATCTTCAAATTATTTTAGAATAATATAATGTATCGGCGAAGACGCTAATGAGACAAATGTGCACGTTTTTCTTTGCACTGCTCTTGAAAATTTGGTTGTCCTTCTGTCAGCTTCAGTCTTAAATCGTCTTCAAGTTGAAGTCTGTGACGATGTTTAGTTTTCAAGTTCGTCATGGCTGAAAATCCGCTTTCGCAAAGGTAGGTCGTGCAAAATGACAGTAAATATTTTATTGCTGATTCGCTGATATGATAAATTTCTGTTAAATTAGCCCAAAAGTCACCCCGTGATTGCTCTGCAAAACAACTCTTGAGTCTGCTGTTGCATGAGATGGCTATTAATTCCTTCTGATCAGAGATGGGTAGGTGGTCGACGGAATGGTTCGCAAAAGGATTGTTTACCCAGTTCCATTGCGGTGTTATCTCTGGGAAGTAACTGCGTAAAGCCTCCGACAGATTTTGCAAGTGGCATTTTATGTCTGAATTTAAATCTTTATTTACTGTCGAAGAAGTAGTATTCAAAAGAAGTTTAAGATTTGGAAACTAGTCATATTTACACTTGTCAATCAAAGATGTCCAGAGGGATATTTATTTTATAGTGGACTCAACTTTCTCCTGCATAGCGAATATGGTTGTATCACGGCCTTGCCTAGTCCCAAATTCAACTCATTTAATTTTGTGAAGATATCTGATAAGTAAGCCAATGTTTGCACCCACAAAGAGTCAGTCAGCATCTGTTTGTACTCATCGTGTCCCTGCTCGACCAAAAATTACTCAATTTCATGTCTCAACTTACACATTCTCGAAACAACTCTTCCTCTGGACAGCCAACGCACTTCAGTATGTAACAACAGAGTCTCGTGTTCACTGACAAGCTCTTTGCAAATAGCTGCAAAAATTCTAGAGTTTGTGGCACGGGCTTTGATTAAGTTAACAATTTTTCAGCATTTTTGAGAGTAATATCTAAGCTGGCTGGATTTTTTTTACAAACCAGTGCCTCTCAATGAATTCCACAATGCGTCCATTTTGCTTCTGGAGCTATATCATGTATCCGCTTTACAAGTCCTGAAAAACGACCAGTGATTGCTCTGGCACCATCAGTACATATTCCTACACATTTTGACCAATCCAATTGGTTTTCTTTTACAAAACTGTCGACCATACGAAATATATCCTCCCCGGTGGTGCGAATCGAAAGAGCACGACAAAACAGGAATTTTTCATGAAACTTTTTGGAATGAACATAATGAACGTACGTTAAAAGTTGAGCCAAGTTTGTTATGTCTGTGGATTCATCAAGTTGGATGGCAAAGAAATCGTTTTCTAAAATCCGTTTATATAATCTGGTGGGTTTTCAGATTCTCTGACATGTCTGCAATACGACGAGAGACAGTGTTATTTGACAAAGGAATAACATCAAGTTGTCGTGCCATTTTTTCTCCAAACATACATTTCACTATCTCTTTTGCTGCAGGCAATATAAGGTTCTCCCCAATAGTGAGGTTTCGCTTGCTTAGCAATTAAATAACTCACTCTAAAAGAGGCTTGCAGAGCGTTGTTATTCGTGTTTTGGGTGAGCGCCTCAATAGATTTTTGTCTTTGTTTGAGATCTTATTATGTTGAAAGAAGTATACAGACTGGTCTTTCTAATTAGCATGTTTAGTTTCTAAATGGCGACGTAGTAAAGACGGCTTTAGCGAATGATTTGACAGTGTTTCTGCACTTAATATTTTGGAAATTGTTTTTGTTTTTACTGATAGCCGCGCGTACCCCTTGATGCAACTTCACGTACCCCTGGGGGTACGCGTACCACTAATTGGGAAACACTGAAATAGAGGCACGATCGGCCTAAGGGTTCGGCTTGTTTCAGTAGTTGATTCAACAATGTTTTCTTATGACGTTAGCACTCAAAATTATCGTCCGTAAACCGAGTTAACTGGCAAGCAAATATTTTTAGGCTTTCCTTTTTTTAAGCCTACATATTCCACCAAATCGGCTGATGGATGGAAAATATTGGAAAGTGATGTTGTAGTCGAAGATGGAGTATGCATATCTAGAAGATACCTATTCGCTCTACATATTTACATTGTAATAAGTTTTCCTCAATAGATTTAAATGAGTCTTGAGAACTATGTGTGCCTACTAGGTATGTAATATTATCAATATCCTCATATATATTTATTCTACAAACCTAGTGTATATATAAGTAGGAATAATTATTTTTTGCAACAAATAGCATGACCGACTTCACCCGTGTAACATTTTTCACAATATTGTTGATTTATCAAAAATAGCTTAGCTGATTTCGATAAAATTTAAATGGGACCAATGTCGAATATACTCTTTCCAATAAAAAAAAATATTGAAATCGGTCTACTACGAAAAAAGTTATGCGTGGTTATACATAAAAAAAATATAAGTTCGTGTCGAATTGTATACCTCCTCCGGTTGGTCCGTCGGTCAAAAACGACTCTTGGTTGTGCTGAAATTAGCCCATTTATAAACAATCAGTTACAGTAAATGTCAGAGAACGGTCAAATATTGCGAATGTGATACCAATCGCCATTCGATATTGCCACTTGCGTAATGTTTAGACATCGTGAACATTCTATCATCTAACTAGTTTTAGAGACTGAGAATAAAATCTCTGATTGAATTATGGTACAAATCAATGACTTGTTTATTGATGGTATAAAATATAAATAGTAAAGCATAAAATATGTTCAACCAAGTCGAACCAATGGCGTAGTCAATGGCAAAATTGTACGTTTGCTTCATTTTTAGTGAAATATGGAAGGACCAAACTTAGTACTAGAGTGGCTCAATTGATACGTCAAACTGCCTCGGTGGCTCAGTGGTTAGTGACCCTAACTTCTGCATCAAAGAGGCGTGGGTTCGATCCCCACGCAGGGCAAATATTTATGTGATGAACTTAAGTTTTTGCTCTGTGTCTGGGTGTTATTTAGTTACTATCTATATAAGTATGTATTTAAAAATAAGTATATGTAGTATATCAGTGTCTGGCAGCCATATCACAAGCTTTGCTTAGTTTGGGGTCAGAGGCCGTGTGTAAGATGTCCCAAAAATATTTATTTATTTATAACTGTAGTTTTACGGTTGTTTTAAATGGTCAGCCATATTAGGCCTTCGGGCTTGAACACTGACAGACCATTTGTCTTATAAGAACCATTTTTTAAATCAAAATATAGCCTTAGATTCAACCACAGAACAGCGAACTACTTTAATTAGAAAGGAAATCAATGACAATTTTCAATGAAAACCGCTGTCGCCAAGTATGTATTACCACTGTAAAATATCTGCACAATAACTGTGCAATTTCCACTAGCTTCGGAAATATTTTTTTTACTTTAAAATAGAGCGTAGTATACTTTCTGTCACATCACCAAGATACGTTAAAGCCCATAACATTAATTTGGTCATAATTTAAATGCCGAGTTTAAGTTATTAAATACACTTTATTTTATTAATGTTACATCACAATGGCAAATGCACCAACATGCCAAGCCAAAAAAAAAATAATGGGCCAATCTCGAATTTGAATATGGTATCACAGTTATTTTTTGGCATTTAGCTAGTGATGAGCGATGTGATTGTGCAGTTTAATTTTATCGATAACGTGATTTAATACTTTTTCATAATATATGGATTATGTAACTGAATCTATATAGTGTATAATTGATGACAATGATTGTGCAGTTTTATTAGTATTTAGGAAGTTTTGGAATACACTCTGAAAAATCATGTCAACGCACCGTATTGTATTAATTTGTAAAACTTGTGTTTCTATCAGTGGTAATATGTGAAAATTTGTGCTATTTCGAAGATTATGAACTGAATTACGTACAATAGTGTAGACAAAATAATGTAATGTGTAACGTGATTTTTTGTGTTGTTACAAAAACTCCATAAAGGGCGGCGCTATTAGTAAATTCGCTACTGCTTTACTCAGGCATGACTTAGATGTGACAGTGACTTTTTACCTACTTCCAAAAAGTGAAGGTAGGTACCTACTACCTACCAGGGCTAGCCACCCGGCCTATACGAACTTACTTACTTACTACCTACTATGTTCGTCTGTATGTATGTTTTTGTATATTTTCAGCGGTATTTTCGCCAATTATGGACCGTTTTATTTTTTATTTTAATTTTGAAATGGTATACAAGTACCCTAGCTGAAATCATTTAAATGATATCAAAGTCAGCTGAGCCGAAAAAAAAATGTAAAATCAACAATAGTGTTAAAATTACTACATGGATGCCACATCAATTCCTGCGAACTATTTGGATTTTGTAAACGGTGGAAGTCGGCCAAATGCCATTGTTGGCAAAAAATAATCAATTGTATCTAGATTTTTGTGCTGCCTACGACTGTGACTATTTATAAAATGATAATATCATAATAGAAACATTTTAATAAACAACACCATAATTACATGTAACAATAGTAGTAATTATCATAACATCATAATAGAACTTACACTTGACACTGGCAAATACATATTCCATGCGACGCCAATATTTAAAAGAAGCAGAATAATTTTATTACAATCAAATTGTTCTAGTTTGGAGCTCTATAATTGAATCATTGGATTAGCTGAATGTATACGTAAATGGTTACGTGGCCGAGTGAGAGCGCGTGCTTGTGCGAGCGGGAGATTTTTCGGGGTGATTCGTTTACATCTTTTCAATTTTAGCGTCTCTTAGTCAATATAATTATAATTATAGATATCTTTTAAAAACGAAACCGTTATACCTAGACACTCTAAATTTTTTTATATGAACTATAAAATTGTATTAGGTAGGTACTTCAGAAAATGTAAATCTTTACTGAATAATAGTACGGCATCCTTCGTGCGCGACTCCCACAAGGCCGATTATGCTAATAAAATAAGATTATATTTTCAAACATACGTCAAAATAAAATGTAATTTAATTCAAAGGCAAATCACCCCCATAATAACTCATATTTTAACAAAACACTAAACACGTCTTCGATCAATTCTATTACAGAATACATTATGTGTATACCTTATCATCGAATGTATAACTACGGTTTCTATTTTAGGTATTGAAGGTGGCTTCAGGCATCTTTATTATGTGAGCAATCACTTTTCCAAAAAAAATGTAGGAATCCAGTCATGTCGTCCTGTTGCCTCGAGCCATTTACTCTTTGTCAGTGCTGGTCCAGCATGCGACCACGAAAAGCCACAAAAAGAAATCTTTCAACGTGTGAAAAAGTGACAGATATATACATCGCCATCACGCTGGCTCGTTCTGACACGTCGAAAGAAATATTACTTCGTGGGCATCCTAGCCCAGCTGGGAACTTTTATTCATAAGTAGTATAACAGTTAGAATGTGGTGCAAATACAATTATGTATTACTAAAAAGTACACCACAATCACAAATATTTTACTAAATATGCAGCTAACAATAAATGTCTAATTTCGATAATATTAACTTACTATCAAAATTTATCGATATCGATAATTTTTTTGATTATAATATGCTATAATTACAAAACATTTGAAATTAAAATAATTATATTGACATCGATATTTTTTTATTCCGACATATTATTAACTTTGTAGCAAAATTTATCGATGTCGATAAAATGTTTGCAAGTTTTTCCACCACTATCAACGAAATTCTAGGCAGTAAAAGATAACGTTTATATAAAAAAATGCCCACAATTTAGACTTGCTATTGGAAGGATATTCCTCCTTTTTGTAAACTAAAGTCTTTGCTCTGTATTCGACACGTTACAATAGCGCGAACTGGCATTTTTTGGGCAAAAATTACCTCTGAAATCACTTGAACGACTGAAACAGTAAATGTCACGATTTCACGTATCTTGAGTTATAACTCATGATAGTGGCTACAAACCCCCCTCCACATTTCCTTTCTATTTCCTTCTCTTTTCTGTGGATTCAACAATGAACAATCGTACTGAGTAAAGAGGCTCTACGATAAAGGTTCTAGCAGTTTCGCAGCCTCCATGCAATCAGCGGTGTAATTACGCGCCAGACGATGGAAGCCTGTTGTTTTTATCGGCGACCTCGACACGACGCCTCTCGATTGATTATAACTAGCAGTAGGTATTTCATGCCTATAGAGCCGACCGCACATCGAAAATGATGCGTAGAGCGATATTGCCATAGTATGAATCACACAACTTGGCGGCTCTGATATTAGTTATAAGCTGATTCGGGCTATATCTCTGGCGTATGAGCGTGCCGACGTACTTTAGGACGGTCCAAAATGCGTATAAACGTAGGTACAGGAAAATGCTTGAAATTTATTTAAGGAAACCACAAAACAAGAAATTCTTTGCAGGAAAGGTCTTTAAAATATCTTGTTTTTCCCTGTATTTTTTTTATGTAACGCATCAACAACAATACAAAAATTGTGTATATCGATTTAAACAAACTATTCGAATTTTGTAAGTAGATTGTCATGAAAAGACACGATTGAAGACGGTTGTACAATTTTTCCTTCCTTCCTTTCTGCCATAGGACGTCCACTGCTGGAAATAGGCCTCCCCTAAAGATCTCCAATAAGACCGGTTGGTAGAAGCTTGCATCCAGCAACACACTGCATGCACAATTTTTGGCGAAAATTAATTATTTAGTTTACAACATCAAGTCGCAATTTCACCAAGCTTGAACATAGTAGATAAAGTAGGATAAACAAGAGACAATCCTCCCCTAAGACGTCACAGCGCGAAATGTGGTATTTACGAGCGGCTCACGGCCGTCCGCGCGCCGCCGTAAAATTATGTCAAACTACCCGCATCTGACGTGAACGCGATGTTTCGCCGGTTTGCGCCGCGTCTTGTCACTTTTATGTGATGTGAACACTCAATGTAGTGTTTATTACATTTCAGTGAAGTGAACTGTGAATTTTTATAAGGGAGAAAAATCGTTTTGAAAAATAGGCTGCGAGTAGCGATAGTGTTAATATTTTTATTACCTTGTAAGTAGATTTTTTTCGTAAACTGAATCTAGAGTAGGTACCTATAACATTTTCACTAATCACCATAGTAAGAATTTCAGTGAGTGTTTTGTTTTGTATATGTTATGTTATACTCATAGAATACGATCATCTAAGTCATTCTCAAAGTGTGCTGAATGGAACAGAAATGGCGTACCTACCTCTATCATTTCTAGGTGAAGTTTTTCAACCATATTTACTCATATTTTATTTACACCAATGTCAATGAGATTCTCGTAAAAGTCGCGTGTCCTGTTGAAGAACCGTCCATTATTTTAACCGTGTCCCATTTCCACGGCTCGTTACGTACAAAAGGTTCAAGGTGGAGAGTAATGGCTCCGGAACCCGTGCTCGAGGAAACTCAAGATGCCACGATAGCCCTACATTGATCGACCTACTTACAAACTGAGCACATTTGAACAGTCTTTCAAAACATAAAACAATATTTTTTCAGCGTCGATGTTGAGTAACGCGATGGTGGTGCCTCCATATAGCTGTATGTTTAAGTTGGTAAATCTGTACTCGATAACGAGTCCCACTCCAAGCTTTTTCAATTGAAGCCTTTGTCGAGAACCACTCATGCTAACTAGCAGCACGCAATTTTTCCAGTTTTGAAGCTGGAAGTGTGTTCTTAAACTAATCATTTGATTATCGAAAGTCGATATGCTCTACAAGTGTACACTATATGTACAGTTGCTGTTACCAAACAGGGTTCTTATTCCGTAATCGTACGTATAAAATGTGCTGAAAAGATGATAGAGATCGTCTGTTTCATTGGCCATGATGCAATAGGTGCTAAGGTGTAGTATTTTTGTGAAATTTTCTGACTCGAGTGCATGCTACAGAGGACAGACTAGACTGACAAATTATTCTTCGCCGATACTCTACATAAAGTTTTCCCAAAATAAGACCCACTAGTGGGTCGTGAGCAAATACTGAGAGCCACCACATTTAAACTAAATGCCTAAATTAAACACTGCGATTAAGAGTAACTCGAATTGAAGTCGATGTTAAAACTGTAATGGTCAACATGAAAAAATTTCATCCTTCCTATTACAATAACTTTTTTGGTGCTGTATGCTGATTGTGAGTTTTGTCGTAAACATGACGCGTTCTTCGGCGAGCGCGTAAGAATGTAATTAGTATGAACTTGTTGTTTCAAAAACGCGCTGCTAGTGGCGCTGTACATTTCTTCATACAAATTACATGCTTACGCGCTCGCCGAAGAGCGCGTCATGTTTGCGACAAAACTCACACTCAGCATACTGTTACTTGAATAGTCTTTTATTCATATTAGTTACGGATCGCGCTGGAAGCAAATCGCTTTCAACCGGTCTAATTGCGCCATAGGGGAGACATATGTAGTTGAAAATAAATAAAATCCATGAACTAATCTTCCATTCATTCATCCATCAGCTATAGGACGTCCACGGTTAAATTTCCTAGTAGTGGATCCCGGGTTAGTAACTTATGTTAGATCGGTCATAGCCCAGACAAGTTTGGGAACCACTGCTCTATACTGTTTGTGTAAGTAACCGAATTTTCCTCCTTTCCTCGGTTGGCAATCCGCATTTGTATGGCGCATGCAAGATCTATACGTTTCGCGCTCGCTCGTAATCCTGCATATTTTTCCACAATAGTTTGGGATCGATGTTTGTTGCCGAGGCACGTACCGTGAAGTAATCGTTCTCGCCAGATATAAGCTTTACAGTACACCCTTCAAGGACACGCCGAATTCTTGAAGAAGCCTGTGGAATGATCTAACGAGATTATGTGAACGTTGGACAAGTTGCCTAAGTCAGTATAAATAATAATACGTACCTGAGTGGGGATTACACGTTTTTGGCATGATGTTGTGTAATATAGTATGTAGGTTGCTTTTTAATCCTTTGAATGACACTACTTGTTTCTGAGTGCAGACAAAGTGCTTGGCCTTTCTGACAGACAGCGCGAGCCGAAATTATAGTGCACGTGTATCCGTGAAGCATAGTAGGTATGTTTAAGTTTGGGTAGACGACGTAAAGAAAACTCTAAGTCAAGGAACCTTAAATCTTACGGCAACGCAATCAGAAAATCAATTTTATCTATCTTGGGTAAAGTACATCTTCGGGATTCACTTCTTAACCCGTTGCGGGTAATGTTTTTTTTTATTGAATGGGTTCAGAATTTCTCATGTCATTTTATCTAGAACTTATTGCTTTCGCAATTTTCTGTTTGATAATTTAATCGGCCTAGAGTAATCATAGATAAGTGCTGATAACGTTGATTAAGAGTGGGTTAGTACTAAACAGTGTAAATAACTGAGTGTTTCAATGAAATTGATTTAATTTATGACTAAGTTTACAACTACATTTCCAATTTTCTTCTTATCCTTTCATTGAAATGTATGAAATTAATACCAATGCTTCGCTAGTGTAACTGAACAATTAGGTATCCTCAAAAATACATTTAGCAAATTTGCATTGGACAGTATGGACAGCCGTGTAAACTTCGAATAGTGCTTGTAGTAATATAATATGAGAAAATTATATATGTGAATTTTTAGCTACAAATCTTGGCGCTCTCTTTCCGGTATACCGGTATTCAAGCTATAGCTTGAATGGCCCGAAGAAACATCCACATCTCGCAGCTCTTAACTGAGCTTCAGTCAGGATTGATATTATATTCGGCTTCTACTTATTCAAAGCTAAAGAATCTAAAGATCAAACAGAGACTAAGCATATGAATTTAGGCTTCCCTTTTCAAAGTGTACAGTGGCGTTGAGGACGTTTCTACGGGTTTAGCTACTGCTACTATCACAAGCAAGAAGTTTGAATCGCCCTATATGAGCAACAGCACAGCTAGTGACGTAACCCGAGGGTTGTAGGAGGCAGAGTCATGACGTCAGGCCGCCCACGCCGCGGTCCAGCGGCGGCGGCAGGGCGGAACCGCAGCCGTCGGCGCGCGGTAGGGCTGCTCCGCGATCAAATATGCATCCACTTGTGTACTAGCTATTTGGTGCGGTTTTATCCCTGCTCCGTGAAAGCTTCTAAGTAGGTTTTTTCAAAGAATTAAAATTTTGCTAAATATCTTGTGAATTTGATAACCATTATACGTTATGATGTAAATTGATGTTATGTGACTTACGTACGAGTACATATGCATTTTGTTTGTATACGTGTTTCGTTTGTTATACATTT
The DNA here is from genome assembly GCA_949316475.1 of Hypomecis punctinalis. Classification (NCBI taxonomy): domain Eukaryota; kingdom Metazoa; phylum Arthropoda; class Insecta; order Lepidoptera; family Geometridae; genus Hypomecis; species Hypomecis punctinalis. Next base: position 24,665,419 of record OX438804.1, read on the forward strand.
CTTTTTTGTTTCTCTATTTGTGGCATCGTGGCTCCGAAACGAATTAAGTAATTTTCATTTATTTGGTGTTTGTTCATTTCAATTTCAATTTCAATTTCAATTTCAATTTCAATTTCAATTTCAATTTCAATTTCTTTATTTCCTTAATAAGTAACTTTACAGTCAGAACCAATACGTTACTTATTTTAGACTTAATTACACACAGAATATAGTTTAAAACTATTACTTAATAGGTATATAAAAATATAGGTACTATGTTTACATTACTGTTATGGCACATCTTTCGAAGAAACAAGCTCTAAAGATTGTCTAATAAATTGTAATTAATTGTACGTAAACTTATACATATAGTTAAATTACGTACAAACTATTCCAAAATGGAGTGGTTTTCACTATATATTATAGAGCTATTAACAAAAACGGGCCATCTGTCAGCAAATACGTCAACTTGTGGTTGTGCAGACATTAGCGCATTGAGGTGTCGGTGTGCTCGGCAGATGGGGGACTGGTCTCGCGCCACGGTGCGCGGGGGCACGGGGGAGAACAGCGGTACTCGACCGCTGCGGAAACGAGTGAGGTTCTCTGGAACTGAGAGGCGACTCACCTCCGACAGCAGAGTGGGGCAGTCGAGAATGCCATGGAGTATTCTGTACATAGTTAAAAGAAGGTCGTGTGTTCGGCGTGTTTCTAGAGAATTGAAACTCAGAGCACCCAGAATATATTTTGATGGATATAAAAATGGATAATAACCATACATTTTTTTATACAAAAATCTCAAAAATCGTCTTTGCACTCTTTCTAGCATAACTGTATAATTTTTTTCATGGGGATTCCAAATTATTGAACTAGACTCTAATTTGGATCTGATGAGCGCAGTGTACAGTAGTTTAATTGGCGTGGGGTTCGTAAATTCTCGACAGTTTCTGATCACAAATCCCAGACGCTTGAAGCATTCAGATACCAGAGTTTGTATGTGATTGTGAAAGGTAAGTTTGGGGTCAAAGAGAATGCCTAGGTCTTTTATGGATTGGGTACGGTTAATAATTTCATTATTTAAATTGTACTGAAATAGTATAGGGTGAGCTGATCTCGAATAGCTCATAATATTGCATTTATTGATATTTAAGGGTAGCCGGTTTTTGTCACTCCAGAGTTGTATTGCTGTGATGTTTTTTTGTAAAATGTTGCAATCATGAATTGAATTTATGTTACAGTATACTTTCAGGTCATCTGCGTATAAAAGACATTGGCAATTCTCAAGGTATTGATCTAGATCGTTTACCATGATCAAAAAAAGGAAAGGTCCTAGAGACGATCCCTGGCTTATACCTGACCGGGTCAGGTAATGCTCTGAGTCAAAACACCCTAGGCGGACAAACTGCTTCCTATCTTTCAGATAGTCAGCAAAAAAATTGATCAATTTCGGGGCAAACCCTATCTCTTCCAGCTTGCGAAGTAACACATCATTGTCTACAAGATCGAAAGCTTTTTTGAAATCAAGATAGATGACGTCAACTTGGTTGCCTTCGTCCAGTTGCTTAGTGATGTAGTCAACTAAGGTGAGGAGGTTAGTATTCACGGATCGGCCCTTTCTAAATGCGTGTTGTGCGTTGCTGAGGAAGGGTTCCACTTGCCTATATATTTTTGCATATAAGATGCTTTCAAAAAGTTTAGCTAGGGTAGATAGAATGGCAATCGGTCTAAAACTCTGCACTTTACTTTTGTCTCCTGATTTGAAGATAGGCGCAACTCTAGATAGTTTCCAGATGGATGGATAGCAGCCTTTCTCGAGAGATATATTAAAAATATGTGTTAAAGGGGGTGAAAATAGAGTTTTGAAAGCTTTTAATATATATGCCGGTATATTGTCTGGGCCAACAGCAGTTTTAGATTTTAATTTGTTTATATACATCTCTACGTCAGAGGGAGTTAATTGATAAATATTGACTATGTGATTATTTCCTATACTGTTCGTTAGGCTCGGGTCAAGTGTCGGCGATTGGTCCAAAAATACGCTATAGAAATATTCGGCATAAGCCTGAGCAGCAGCTTTACCTGAAAAAGTTTCGCCGTTATTGGAAATATTAGATTCAAACCCTCCTTTTGACTTCAAGTCTGAAACATACTTCCAGAAACCAGTCGGATTTTTTGAAAGGTCTTCTTGAACCTGGGTTGTGTAATTTTTGTAAGCTGAATCTACTCTACATTTTATGTCATAACGTAAAGCTTTGAAAAAGCAATAAGCATGTTGGTCTTTGCTACTTTTCCATATTTTATGTAGTGTGTGTTTCAGTTTAAGGTCGGTTATTATGTCCTTTGAATACCATATAGGGTATTTTCTGCCAGGTTTTGAACGTCGAATTTTTTTTGGGAAAGTTTGGTCGAAGCAGCTATAAATCATATCATAGAATGCAGCTACAGCTTTATTAGGGTCTTGTTCGTTATAAACTACGTCCCAATCTATATCGTTAATTAATTCATAGAGTACTGTAAAATCACCTTTTGCAAAATTCCAATCCGTACTTCGATCTATGTTACTTGCATCTAATAAGGAGCTAATTATATGTTTTTCTGTACTTAAAGTGATTTCAAGTGGGGGGTGATAACTATCAGTTTTTTCTACCAGTCCTTCATCTGCCTCGCACACACTTACTTCGAGAACATTTTCTGTCACCAAAACGACATCAAGTTTACTTCCACGTACGTTGAAAATATGATTACGATCTGTAACATTACAAAAAGCAGTAAAATATTCCATATAGTTATTTACATTACGGTTCGCACTATTTAAATTAAGGTCACCTAGAAGTACCACCGGAGCTTTATGCAAAGTTGATGTTATATTGTCCTCCACTTTATAAAACCAGTCCAAATATTCTTCCTCTTTGGCAGAAGGTCTTATATAAACTACGCAAAAATAATATTCGCGGCCGTGATACATGACGGAGGCCCAGAGGTCCTCACCACTATCAGTTTCCAGATCCGTCCGGCGACAAATGTTAAGCCCCGGTCTAGCAGCTAGGAGGACACCCCCACCCCGGGATGGTCTATCTCGCCTTATCAGATTCCAGCCTGGTGGGAATACTTCAGCATCATAAACGGAGAGATCCAAGTTCGTTTCGGTGATGGCTATCATGTCAATACTATCCAGCGCGGTAACATGTTGCTTAAAGAACGGGAGTTTGGTTTTTAATCCTCGAACGTTCTGATAAATAATGTTAAGGTTACCTATGTTGCTGTTTCTACATTGTACCTTTCCTCTCTGATTCCTGGCCGGGGGCGCTGGGAGAAACTGATTTTGAGGCACGCCCGGCGCTTCTGGGAAACCATTCTCGTACTTCAGTTCCTGCCGGCCATGATTCTGGTGCCATGAATAAATGAAAATCGCTTTGAGGGACCGTCAGAACAAAAGACGAGTAACGGTCGTGTCTTAGTTTAAGTTTTTCAATAAAGCGGTTGTTATTACCGCTTACTTTTTCCATGTGGGTTTTAATGGCTTCAGTTGTGGTATCCGCTTTAAAAAAACATACATGTAACTTTCTGTTTCTCTCAACAGTCTGAAGGAGGTCATTTTGATTACCAGTACCTTTTATTACTGTTTGATGTAATTCTCGTGAGCGCTTAGAAGTATGTATTTGCCATTGTTCGTCTTTATGCCGCTCAGAGTTCGAAGTGTCGCTTACTTTGCAGTATGAGGCTACGTTGGTAGTAAACAACGGAGTAGGTTGTTCCGGGGCTACAACACGCGAATAGCTCGGTCGCTGCGACTGCATTGCCGTGGATATTGGATTCTGAGTCTTCGATAACTTTTTTTGTATACTTCCCTTTTTCGGGTTATCACCATTACTAATAATTGAAGAGGTGGACAGGTTCAGTGACGCAGGGGTGGAGGCAGAAGGCATTTGTTTTTGAGCAGAAACGTACTTATTAAGGTTTTCCTCGAATACGTCGAGCCTTTCCGTAGCCGAAACTATTTTTTTTTCCAAAGATATGTTCTCGTTTCCAACTTCAAGTAAGCGGGTGCTATTTTCTTGTACGGTAAGAATTGTTAGGCTGCGTTCGTCAGCAATACTTTCATACAATTGTGTGATCCCGTCCAGATCAGTTTTTATGGAAGTACATTTGGTGGACAGATCTTGGATATCAGCTTTCAACTCTTTGAATAAAACTGACAGCTCATTGATTTTAGAGTCCTGGGTCTCTTGATGCTTCGACATTTGTTTCCAGATCTCTCTTAACTCAGATAAGATAACGTTATTTGTGACAATAACATCCATTACCGGTGGTGGCGATGGATTGCAGTTTGGAGCGGAACATAAGTTGCATTTCCAATTTTGTTTGTGCTCTTGTGTCATACCCGAGTACCTCCTAAAAGTCATATTGGCACAATCCAAATCAAAGTAGGTATTGCAGACTGAACATTGTAAGTACTGCCTAGTTCTCATTTCTTGCTTGCATTTATTACAGTTTAGCGCCATCTTGCATAAAGTCAATGAACTTCTAGGTTGATGGGCCAATGTAGCTGGTATGTGTGTAGGTTTTGAACTAATGTGTTAGATGGCAGCACTTAATTTCCTACCACTAATTTGCTCTCTAAATAATTATTTAATATTGACATTATTTAAGTTCACTCAAAGCACATAACAGCGTTCAATGGTCAAAAGTCTGACACTTTCACAATGTTTGTACATTCACCGGGAAAATATATGTGAATATGGGCATAAAGTCAGCGTCTGTGTTTGGTGCGAAATTCAAAACTGTTTACCGGTTATTTTGAAAAAATCGTTTTAAATGCACTTAAAATCGTTTCAAAAGACGGTAATAACACTAACATAGGTTCTTTGTCACTTATATTATGAAATTATTAGTATGGTAACTATTAATTATTCACTGAACTATTATTAAATTATTTTTGAAAATTTTTCAACGTAAAGGCCATTGTTTACTTGGCAGCGCCCTCTGCCGAAATAAAGTGACTCTTTAAAAAGTGCCCTTAGCTATGATTGTATCCAAGCAAATCTATTAGCAACAGGTTTTTAGATTTTATTGCTTTATTTTATTTTGGATGTGAAAATAAAAAAACAACGTATAATCTATTAGGACAATTTGAAAGAAACGTTACAAATTTCACTGAATTACATTAGTACCGACCGTTAGTTACTATTAGAGACCCACATACAAACTTTCCCGCTTATTAATGTAACACTAAGCCACTCAAGCGTCTGCCTAAAACTAATAAACAATGTAAACGAACTCGGCTCTTTGTATAATTTTCAGGAACCTCTAAAGGAGGCCGGCTAGTCGGGAGGCGTAACTGGGCCAAGTTATGTGGACCGGTATGTTCAACGTCGCAAGGGTGTTATTTGGGTCCTTAATTCAATATAAATTAGGTTTATTGAACTTGCAATGGTGTCGGTGCTTGACTAACTTCTTTTGGTATTTGTGACGGTGTATGGTAACATTGGTATCTAACACTTGGGTAACATTGACGGAAAAAGGGAAGTTTGGAAAAACGCAATACATATCTAATTTGCCCTATAGTGCATTGTATAAACAGACGATGACAGCGATGATGAGCTTGATAGAATGAATCACGTTTTTTGGGCTTATGCTTAAGGTTGCATTTCCACCATTTTGGATTGTATCGCCAATGATATTTTTTTAGACTCAAAATTGTGCCTCGCTCGGCAAGGACGGAGGCTAGGTAAATAAAGCGATTCTATTAATCTTTGTTATTAACAAAAACATCCTTAACTATGCATTCCCGCAGGTTTGTGAAAACGCAGGCTAAATATGCGGTAAATAGTACGTTTTCGTGTCTACAAAAAGTTTCATTGATAATAAAATCATCATACTTTTTCCATTGTAGCCTCAAGCATACTTATATTTTTCGGCAAAATTAAATTTAATTAACTGTAACTTTAAAAAAAATATTACACATCTGCGCTAAAACAAGTGTGTAACAGAATCAGTCATCGCTTAAATTGCCACGAGGGTGTACTAACTTTGGTGTTGGGTCGTTTGTCCCAGTTTAGGCCTAAGTTTATTAAGTGCTAGCCCTAAAGCATAGGACATTGTAGTGATAGGGTGTCGATGTCAGTAACCAGAGATCTGGAGCACCCTGTTACCCAGTAATAATGTACCTACATAGACATTGTTTTGGGTTTAAACTCTAAGTTTAGTGTAGATGTGATTTAGCGTCTTGTATTGGTTTACCTGTGCTTATACTTCATCTTAAAATAACAGAAATTAACATGTTTTTGATAATATATACCTACTACTAATATGTAGGTACTTTATAACAAGTTTAAATAGAGTTTGCTTCATAATTGTCCTTTTAAGATCAGTGTGCTGATATTATAACAACCAGCGAGGTGGCAGTTAAATTGAAAAAAAAAAATGATATTTTTTCAAGTGAAATATCACCAGTATGAAGCTAATTTATTTTAAAACGAATTCGTCATCATCATCATCATCATATATTTCTAATATAACCGCTCGCAAGCAGAAGTGGATGTCCTACACTGCGTTTGTCGGTGCGTGGTTTTTATTTGAGAACTTTGCGATCGCAGCGGCAGTCAGTCCTGCGCGTTATGTGCTCTTGCCATTTCTACTTGCTAATCCGCAGAGCTATGTTGGTAACTTTGGTTTGTCCAAGGATTTTCTCATTTCGTATTTTCATAGCTCGAGCTATTTTAAGCTTGCTCATTTAATCACAGAGAAATTCCTAATAGGTTTGCCTTTGACGGCATACTGCCTGATGTTAAGGAGATATCTACGTGACCCAGGGTGTATGTAGCACGCTTAACTAGAAAATACCTCGAGATTTGAAGACACCTATGTTGTGCTTTGGGCACATCGTCCGTAGGCAGCCAGATAATTTTGAGAAACTGGTTGTAGTTGGGAAAGTAGATGGCAAAAGACCACGTGGACGCTCACCTACCCGTTGGTCTGATCAGATTAAATTAATAACCGGGCTTCCAGTTTCCACTGCTCTAAGTAAGTAAGTAAGTTCGTATAGGCCGGGTGGCTAGCCCTGGTGTCAGAGTTTTAAAGCCGCCTGAAGGCCTCTGACATGGCTAAGCGGTTAAAACAACTGCTCTGAAGAAAGCCGAAGATAGGGCGGCGTGGAAGCAGCTCGTTACTGATTCCGTTAGAGCATTTCAAGACGGGCACGACCTTCAGTAATGAAGAGGACGAATAAGAAGAAGAAGATATTGTGCTCTAGCGGAAAGACAGACTCAGGCAAAGCGTTCCACATTCTGGCTGTTCGCATGAGGAATGAGTATTCGAAACGCTGTTGGTTAAATTCAGACGCGACATACAAATTACCACACAAAGTGTTACCATGTTGTGCTGTTTTTTCTCAGTGTTAACCGCTCTGACCTTGCGAAGGATGAAGTGATTAAAGCGCGCGTCCTAATTTGTATGCTGAATGGTTGCTGGAATATAACTGACAATGCTCCGCATAGCAAATTGCTGTACACGGCCGATATGACCTTAATCTTTGATTCGCTCGTAAACGCTCGTCTTAAATATTCCGCAGTATTTTATGAATAATGTAATTTATGCTCAAATGATTGACTTTTTACTGATTGACGGGGATTTCGCTAAGTTGTGGGAATGCATGTTTAGGTGTCCATATTTTTTTTTTTTTTATTTTTTTTTTATTTCGAATAGGTTTGCGTTTGACTACAACGTTTTTTTTATATTATAAGCAGTTGAGACATATTTCCTCATTCACTTGCTAAAAGCAATTATTTGAAATACTCGGAGTTATTGTTGTGCTCAAGCCATACTTAGCATTGACTTTAAATTGGCATCTTTAGATCTCATCATAACTCATCATTTCCAGCCCATAAATCTCCCACTGCTGAGCAAAGACTACCCTATTGACGGTCCTGTTGTATCTGGCACTTTGTAGTTGTAATGACAGATGCAATCCATTTAATATTTCACACAGATGTCATGCCCGATAATGGCAGTATTCAGAAAGGTCCTTGCTCCCCCCTATGGAATCGATATGAGCCAGAGCAGAGCTTGGTTGCTCCCTTAATAATTCGGGTGTTATTTCGTCTGGCGACTCGCAGTCGCGGCGGGTACTTGTTGATATCACCCTCCCCCGCCGTCACCCTAAAACCACAGTGTGAAAAACTTAGTGCTTCAACACCTTTGTGGTTTCCTTTCCACAATTTTTTTACTTTTAACACGTTTTTATTAGTTTCACCTGTATGTTTGCTTGTAGCTGAGCTCACAGGGGTTGACCCTTTGAGCTCGATTTTGCCCTACTTTGAGCGACCAGATTTTCTTTAAACTTGCACATCGATCAAAGACCGATGACAATGCGTTTATTCGATTCCTGAACCAAGCGTTTCGAATCCTCATTCCTCATACGAACAGCCGGAATGTGGAACGCTTTGCCTGGGTCTGTCTTCCCGTTAAAGTAAAACGTGGGTGTCTTCAAATCCCGAGTAAATAGGTATCTTCTAGGTAAGCGTGCTACACCCTGGACCGCACATCTGCTTAACATCAGGCAGAGTGTAGACAAATGCGACCTATTCGAAATAAAAAAAAAATATAGTAAAAAAAATCTAAAAACACGCTTTCATAGCATAAACTAAACACTTTTTAGTTTGAGATGAGGTATTTATTTTTTTATTGCGATATATTAGGTCTACGATTACTATGCTAGATTCATATGTTAAATCGGTAAATGAGTTGATTGAATCGTTACAGATTCCCGCCAGATTATAAAACATTGTACTATATTAACTCGTTAATATTTCACGCCACATTTTAAAACATTGACAGAATATAAAAGCTTAAAATTAGTCAAACACTTGGCAACCTTTTCACTAAAAGTGGTCCAATCAACCTTAACATACTTAGTGAGAAATTCTTAACTTTTAAGTCCTACTTGCATAAAAGATTTTCTTTATTGAAATTACTCCACGAACTGTCTCGGTGGCTCAGTGGTTAGTGACCGTAACTTCTGGTTCAAAGAGGCGTGGGTTCGATCCCCACCCATCTCAGAGCAAATATTTATGTGATGAACATAGGTGTTTGCTCTGTGTCTGGGTGTTATTTAGTTACTATCTATATAATTATGTGTTTAAATATATGTATATATGTAGTATATCAGTCTCTGGCAGCCATATCACCAGCTTTGCTTAGTTTGGGCACAGCCCGGACACTCCGCGTTTCTTCATACAAAATCTGCTGTCTTACGCACACAACACTATATTTATTCACAGACACTACACATACGCACGAACGCTACACGGGTATTTGCAGCGGCCTGTGCAGCCCGCGCGCAGAGTAGTAAATCGGGTCCTGACGCGGGGTGGAAGTGAGGAAGACTCAAACGGGTGGGGGGTAACGAGTGGCCGTTCTATACGTAGTATTATTATATCTTCTTTGGTTTGGGGTCAGAGACCGTGTGTAAGATGTCCCCTAATATTAAAAAAAAAACTCCTGGGTCTTTGTTAAGTTAGCTACTGTATCAGCCTTTATATATTCCACTGCAGGACGTAGGCCTACCCACGAAGGGTGATTGGGCCATATCCACCACGCTGGCCCAGTGCGGGTTGGTGGATTCACATACGTCATCGAATTTCTTCCACAGACATATGCAGGTTGCCTCACGATGTTTTCCTTCCCCGAAAAACCAGTGGTGTGTAATTCCTTACATAAATTCCAAAGAACTCATTGGTACGGGACCGGGAACCCACGACCTCACGATTGTAAGGCGGGTGTCACTACCTCTAGGCCACCATGGCTTTTTAGTTCTAAGTTAACTAAAATATAGCATAATTATTTGCTTTGATGAAATGCTGATATGGTAAATGTTAGATACTAATTTATTGCAGTAAGTAAATATTTATTTTAAACCAATCCCAAAGTACCATACCTTAAAACAAAATGATGGCAACGCTCTATAATTCGAAAGATTACTCCTTCTGATTACGTTTTTGTTGGACTACTGTATGAATATCCATATCTGGACTGTGGCAGGGCGGTCGGCAACCAGTGCAGAGGTTGCCGCCTAACGAATCGATCATATTTATCGTGCCTACTCGAGTATCCCGGCCTCGCCGCATGTCGACTGATAACCTACATTTGCATTCGCAGGATTGACCTGTGCTTGTATTATACTAATATGCGCATCATCATCATATTAGCTGTAGTATGTAAGCCTGTGTAGGTTACCAATAATACAGGGCGTTGAAATGCAGGAAATTTCAGAGATGTGAACATATACATATTGTATTGTATGCTTTTGGCTACTAAGACGAATGCAGGTGATTCAGAAATCATCCTGAACTGGTGTACTAACACTAGTTCATAATAACCATGTATAAAGACCGTACAATATTTGCAGTAGCAAATTTTGGTAGGTACTTTACCTACATTGTTTTAGTTAACTAGGTATAAAAAAAAATATGTTCTACTATTACGAAATATTTCTCAGAGAGAATATAAATAATGGAAATGCCTTTCATTGTTTGTTTGGGTTTTTCCTGGCATGATCTGATTATCCTCAAGATAAAAGATACGTAGGTAATATTCGTTTTATCTTATTTATTTTGTTAACGTTTTTGTGAATTGTTTTATATTGTAATAATACGTGAAAGGTATTTTTTCATACTAGAAAGTGTAAGTGACAAGACGAAACAGTTCGTCTAAATCATCTAATATATACATGGTTATTGGTAATCAATTAACATCCTTTTAGGGGCTTGTTCGGTACATCAAAACTAATAACGTTTGTTCAGCGACTTTTGTCAAAACAAAAAAAAAAACTGCTGTTCCAGACTTTATGTCGATGGATACTTTTCTATGGAACAACATTTTGTTCGTCGTTGAACAAAGTTCTTAGTTTTGATGCACAGAATAACTCCCCTGAAAGGATGCTAATTTATTACCAACAACCCTGTATATAAGGTACTCGATTCTGCTTCCGCAATCATAGACATTGATTTACCGACCACCGCAGAAAATTGGTTCTATTATCGTCAAATATTCTACAAACTAATGTAGCGAATAAAGGGTTCACTGGGGTCCCCACCGTTGTCTTTTCTTCCCAGGGCTGCCGCTTTCAAGGAGACTAGAGGTTTAGTTATATTGCTTAGCATAATCCAATTCACTTGACACATATATTACAGTTTCTACAATATTAATTCATGAAGAAGGTATAGGCATTGGCGTAACTAGAAATTTTATGGGGGGCAAATGCTTACTTTTATGTACTCCAGAAGCCCGCGAAAAATTTAATGTATGAACGTCCAAGTCTTCTGGTAGCAAATAAAAGAAACCCCCATGGGTTGGTGTAGGAGGTTAATAACATACTTATTTATAACAGACTTCAAAAAAATAGGTACCCAATTCGCCTTCGAATATTTTTTATGTCTATATAATTATGTTACCTCTTCCTCTCTTTCCTTCCTTTCCTTCTTTCCTAACCTAGGAAAGACAGGAAGACCACGCAGAGCATTTCTAGACCAAATTTTAAAAAAGCAGACGTCATGTCGTACAGGGAGGTGAAAACGCTAGCAGAAGACCGCGAGACATATAAGTTGCTCTACCGACAACCGCACTCTTAAATAGGGATGTTTACTAAAAAAAATATAATTAGTCCGTCAAATAGATTATCAAAAAATAATAGACATGTATTTTTTCTTTTGTCAATTTAACACAAATTGATAAAGATATAGCCTGTTAAAGTTCCGCATGACGTCACTAACCGCTATGAAATGTACCGGCTAGTGCCGTCACGAGCCCCCACTCTGAAACTTTGACAAGGCTTATCTTAGTCACTAATTGTTTGATTGACAAAAGAAAAAATACGTGTCCAATATTTTTCAATAATTTAACTGACGGACTAATTATAATAATGATTTTCATACCCAGTAAACATCCCTATTATGATGATGATGATATATGTTACGCGATAACTCCGCCAATTATGAACCGATTTTGACAAATCTTTTTTTATTTGGTAGATATTAATGCTGACTCTCTAATATTATCTTTCACGCAAAAGCTTCTGAACGGATTGAGATGAAACTTTGCAATAATATAGCTTATATATCAGAATAACACATAGGCTATAAATTATAATGATATATTGTAAAAACGACGCCGCGGGTAAAAACTAGTCAACAATAATTTGGAAATCACCACAGCGATGGTACCTACATCGATCCGTGCGAACTATTAGAATTCTGTACATGGTTGAAGTCGGTTATGCAATTGTTTGTGTAAAATAATACCTATAATTATCGATGCAAAAAAACTCTCATCAAGTAAGTAGTCTAGAATATTTCCTGCTTTGCAATGTAGTATGAAACGTTGAAATTATTGTTGACCCTGAGTTTTGCACTTGGAATTAAACTTGTTTTACGTCGTCTAGTCTGGGCTGTTTCCTGATATTCGTATCAAGCTCAAGATGCTGACCTCACCTACAACTTGTAAGTCTAGATCTTAGATTTAATTGAAACCGGTTTGATTTTTCTAGTGCAACTACCGAATACCTTTTTTATTACGCTTTGGTTCTTTTCAATATCTCTGGTTTATTGGGCATGTAATTATAACAGTATGGATTATCATTGAAGTGGTAGTTTGTCAGCTGGAAAGGTTTCAGATCCTGGTGCCGTGCCAATGAATGCTTTGGAATTTATGTACGGAGTTTGATACCACAAGATTTTCTGTCAGGGATCAGGGATAATAATCCGGTCCGGACTCACCAATAGTATCCTGAGGCAACTAGCCGGGCTAGTATACGCTCCACGAAATATTTCTTTCGACGAGTCAGAACGATACAAGAGTTATGGTGAAGTACATATATATCTGTCACATTTTCACACGTCGAAAAGAGTTTTTTCGTGGTCGTAAGTCGTAAGCTAAACTTGCTGTATTTGTCTGGAGAAGAAATACGAAATAAGAAATACATGTGAATTCACTAACCTGGAGCGTGGTGCATGAAGCTTAATCGCCTTCCAAGGGTAGGCCTATGTTTGTTCAACCGACAAGTGATAATATTGCAGGCCGATGCAGTGCATCTGCACTGCATCAAAAAGCCACATAGGTCAGATGGCCTATGTGGCTTTTTGATAATGTTCTCACAAGTTGATCATAGACTGGGAACTTTGACTGAATCGCTGAAGTTCAATGCATAACATCTGGTCGGCTTGAATCGCATAGACATTGTCTGCTTTCTCATACACTTACTACTATTTACTATATGTTTATAAACGTAAATCTCCGACACGCGCCAATATCTCAATAACTCCCATTGTTCACTGTGACTTGTGCCAGATGGCCCATGCGAGAATGTTTTGTTTCGGCGCCATGTGAAGCCCACTCGTACTTAATTGTCGCTCGAGTGTTATATTACTAAAACAAAAGACTGTTTACTATTCGTGCGGTATGTTTACTATAGCTGCAATGGTTTATATTGAGTAGTTTCAAGGTCACATTTCTTTTTCCGTCTCGCGTTGTTAACAGGGGCGCGGCGGCATTTCCTTCTTTAAGCGTTTGATAGATTAAATCCCACACATTTTGGACAGTATTTTAGTTTTTTATGCATTTTACAAACGATTTATCGACAAAGGAAGTGCAGCGCATGTTATTCGGTTTGCTTGGTGAGGGTGCGGCGATATTATATTTTAACGATAGATAGAGAAACTCTTGGTAAACATTACGTATGGCCAGATGCAGTTCCAAGTACAAGCAGTAGTACATCGCTACTTGGTGTTTCCGACAGAATTTCGTCGCTGGTTGTGTGCGCCAATGGAGGCGCACATAACCAGTACCTACCTACTACGTCGAGTTGGGATCAGCTTGAGATTTTATTCTTTTGCTGATATGTATTATTTTCTTGTTCTATCTATGTATCATGTACCTAAGTCTTTGTTACTAAAGCTATTCGTATTTCTGTACCACGATTTTTATGCATTTCAGCAAACGTCTCTGTCAACGAAAGTGGCGCAGCGCATGTCGTTTGGTTTGCTGGGCGGTGGTGCGGCGGCGCGATGCGAGTTTGTCCGCATGAAGGGCCCCGCGGGCAAGGGCCACGCAGAGATGGCGGTGTCGAGGCCCCGCGGTTCCGGCCTCGATACGCCCGCCTCCGAGCCGGGAGCTGATCTCTGGGACAGCGACTGGGAGCAGGACCCCGAGGAGATGTTCATGTGTCGACACCAGGTCAGTTCCTATCCATTACTGGCTGGCCCCCAGATCCCGCGGCTCTGGCCTCGATACTCCCTCCGCCGAGCTGGGGGCTGATTTCTGGGACAGTGACTGGGAGCAGGACTCCGAGGAGACGTTTATGTGTCGCCACCAGGTCAGTCGTTACCCTTCGCAGGAGGTCCCCGCTAGATGGCGGTGTCGAGGACCCGTGGCTCCGGACCCCGAGGAGATGTTCATGTGTTCCCAGCAGGTCAGTCGCTATCCTTCACAGAAGAGCCCCGTGTGTCGAGGCCCCGCGACTCTGGCCTAGATACGCCCGCTTTTGAGCCGGGAGTATAACTGAAAGCGACTGGGAGCCTTGATACTCCCGCGCCTCACAGCTGAGGATAAATCTAATCTGATCTGTACTGGGGCTCTATCATTTGATCTTTGGCATGGAGATAATTCAACGGTTGGAGAATAACATAGGCTATTTTTTATCCCGGAAAAATTAAAGGTTCCTATGGGATAGCACAAAAATTAAAATATCACGCGGGTGAAGCCACGGCAAGCTAACTTAATAAAACCTATCTAACTCGTATCGTATATGTATTTCCAGCGTCGTCTATCCGACCCCAGCGCCAATTTGACGAATTTCGTCCGCGGCGGCTGGCGCAGCAAGGATGGTCGCGATAAAAGCCGTTCAGAAAACGAGGGTCTCGACTCGCTTGTCAACGGCATCGCCGAGGTAGAGGCGGGCGATTTGAGGGACGGTCAGTATCACTTTACTTACCTAGACCTATAACTAGTACATACTATCATATCATTTCTTCCCTGGCTCTACATGTTTGTGATGTTTGATATTTTGTGCACCTTGGCTTAGAAATTAGGGGCTCTATTTTTGAGGTTCGAATACGAAACTTTGCTGATACTCCATAAAGGTTATGTATACGTTCTAGCCGTTCGAAGGTCAAAAATGGAGCCCCTGAATGTTAACGCTTGCTAAATAAAACCCAACTTTCGACCGCGTACGCAATTAACTTTCGCATTTGATTGTAAAATAAGAGTAATAAGGAATTAATCCCCATATCATACTCAAACAGATGAAAACTAGGAATAGTACTCGTACATCCTTTATGGTTAATGAGTTTCCCAACCAGTTGCACGTAAATGCAAGACCTTTGTTGGTTGGCTGGGATTTCTTTTTTCAGTGGACCTATAGGCGGCTTGTATAATAAAATATAAAAATAAAAAAATCTTTAGTGATATTTTTACGATACAAATCGTTAAGAGTCTTTTCTGTAACAATAAATAAAAATTACTAGTTTAAAGTTATAGGATTCAGTAGTTTGCTTATTAATGGAATGCATTTTCAAATGAACGCAACAAAACTGAAATAATTTTACAGCGCCATTAAATTGCGCTCGATTTAATATGCACATACATTTCAGAATTTTTATGATGTTGATTTAACTGGCGTACTTTTTCAACGACATTCGTATAATTCTTGATGATTCATAAAAGAGTTTTATAGCGTCGGAGTGTTGACCTGAAAAATGCTATTTCTTTACGGTCGTCACACTGCTTCAAAGGAAATGCATGTTGTGCTGGCGTAATTACAAAAGCCAGTTGATTACGGCCAAGTACCGCTTTTGTAGTGGGGTTTTGTTGATGAAGGGAGTACGTAGACTGTATCGCTCTGGGTATTAAAACAGAGATACGAGAGCCATAATAGCCTGCTTAATTTGATAACTTATTCAGGGCTTTGTAGTGGCAAGTTGCACAGTTTACCTAGTTAAAAATCCTATGGGGTTCGGTTATGGACTCCGACGAAATGCTCTGGGGTTTAAAGTGCAAACCCCAACTACAAATGCCAGAGCGGTACATGGCCGAAATCAACTAGCTTTTGTAATTACGCCTTGTGTTGCGATTCGTTTTGTTCTGCTTTTATTATGAATGTACCTTAATATTCCAGTCTGTCTAGCCGAGTATTCGTTTGTGGTTGATTTAAACTCTTTCGTGTGGTAAATCGAGTTGGGATCTTTGTTTGTACAATTTTACGAGCTTAATGACATGTTTCGCTTCTCTAATATAATGGTACGATATTAGGACTTCAGTATTTTATGAAGGTGGGATTTAGTACGACCAACTTATAATAAAGGTGATCAACTGTTTGAACTAATGTTTTTGTAATATTGGATCAGTTTTAATTGGAAAATGTAATAGTGGCGCTCTCATGTATCTTTATAAATCTGGTGGTCGTGCTAACTCTCTTTATATTTGTTTGCATGTTTAGTGAATTTTTTAACAACTGACTAATGTTGTGTAGTTTTTCTAGTGTTGTGGCTTCCGTAGTAAATAAAGTACAAGTAAATTGGCTGTTCGAGACTATACCGCCATTGTTTACCGCTCTTCAAAGCAGTTCTGGAACATTTGTTTTTTACATTTACTTGATATAAGGATACAAAACGCATTATCTATTAATCTGATCTAGAATATATCAGTAGTGACTAGTGAGAGAGCGTATTTCAATGGCGTTAGTACACTTTGTTACAGCGTGGTGCTTTCGTTGGCGCGATGACAAAAGTTTCAACTCTCGTCACATTTTAATTCTTCAGACCGTTCACAGTTATTTTATCTCTGACATTTGTCGCTGTGTCTCTCTCTAACCTGTGGTATGGGATGGCTAGCGACAAATGTCAGAGGTAAAGTAACTGTGAACGGACTGTATTCCTTCCTTCGTAATGTAATGTCAGTTGCAGCGTGGCTTTTGCTGTGATAAAGTGCACTTGAAGTGTGGTCCGAATTACATCAACTACGCCAAAAATATCGACAGCACAAAGACTCGCTAAGAGTTTTGCAGGTTCCTTACGCTGTTAGATTGAGCTGGCGCTGGCGTGATTCGGTCCACAATTAAAAAAAGGCGGTGGTAGAGCATTGTATTTTGCTTGTAGAACTATTAAAATGGTATATGTGTGCGGGCCGCATGCGCATGTGTGCGTGCGAGGCCGCCGGAGGAAGCCAGCGTAGGAAAAATGGGCCCACTCGCGTAGTCGCTAGTTTACTATCGCGCCGTACTAACTTATTTCTAATATGTAAACTGAGAATAGGACCCGGGTCGCGAGGGTACCGCTTTATCTTTAAAAAGTCGCGATTTGTTTCTCAAATGACTCTTGAAATTGAATAATTGATATAGATTTGATCCAAAGATGGTCCGAAATGCTAACTGTTAGGAATAGTCGCGGTGCAGAAGAACTCAATTTCGTCCTAGGCTTCGAATAGTCATTTTATTACGTATATATTACGTACCGATGTGACGTTCGAAGTTGTAGGCAACGAGAAGCAAAACCACGGATTTAAAAATGCTACTGAAATGTCGCACGAAAAGTTGGTGAAGCTCGCTAGTTCAGATAAATCAGTTGGTCAAAAGTTCGCTACCGGCGTCAATAAACGATGTTAGTTAGTGAGCTCATGTGTGACAAACTGAAATCGTTTGACTGGGTAAGCTTTGCCCAAATTTTGTGCGACGTTTGACAAGTTTTTTGGAAAGCGTGGATATGATAAATATTGTGCCCGCGCTATTTTTGTTCAGTACGCTATGTCAGCTAAGCCTTTTCCAAGATTGTACCGTGTCGCGTCTAGTGTTGGAATATGATACAAAAACTAATCTATCTCACTCTAACGTGTAATGTATGTGAGTGTTTCTCTTTCCTTCACGACGTTTACATTATAGTAAAATACCCCTTTGTTCTACAGCTTTAATGCTTAGCCTACTTATTATGAATTCCTTACCACTGTTCTCATAGAGCTGTGCTAGACCGCACTCGCACCTATCCTACCAAATATCGGTAAATAAATGATTTATACTTTAAACCGATTAACTAAATATTTTATTTCTGGCATCCAAACCCTTTTGGTTATGGGCCCAGTCACTATAAAATACTTAAAGTTTTAATAAAGTGACTTGATGTGCCATAAAAATAATAAAACTAAAATCGGTGCGGACTTTACTAATATGAACGTTCTGTGTTTGTGAAGTAACGTTTAGTGAATTGATATTCATAGAAAATTCACAATTAAAGTATCACATCAAACTGTTTGATATGTGACAAAATACAGTGTAGTGGAATAACTAAGAACTAATAAATGTGATTCATGTGATCAAGAGACGCACAGAAAACAAAGAGTCACAAAGGATTTTATTGTGGCTGACTCTCTGCTCGGATTCGCAAGTGAAGTAATAATTGCGAATAATTTCTCAAAATTGGACGCAATTTAAGTTGGATGTAGTATTGATGGCTCTAAGAAAAGGACATCACTCACAGTCCATATATATTTGAGCTAATTATGTGTAAGAAGTAAACGTGCTGACCAAAGCGATCGATTGGGAGATGATCTACAAGAAGATGAGCCGCTTCATCAAACATTTCGAAATTTTTCATGAACTAGTTTCGAATACTGCTGCAGCAACTGAAAACTAGACGAAGCAGATAACTTCACTATCTATGAGGCTACCGGAGAGTAAATTATGATGCTGTGATATATGGCAAATGGTCATTGAGACACTAGCTTGAAGAGACATCCCCGACTTCAATAAAATCGTCACTTCTAGATGGTTTGTTGATTCTACATTCATTTTGAACAAGATAAAACGAATGCGGAAAAGACGATGACCAGAGTTTTCTGAAAATCTCGATGAATGTTCTCCAGGATAAGCTGTAAACAAATCATACACACGACGCAGAAACCTAAACCTGTGAATTCTAATTTGCGAACATGGAATATTGATGGAGTACAAAATTAAAGGAAAAAGTGTCTAGCTTGCTATTATTTGCGACGGAAGAGTCAAAAAGAAAACGAGCCAATGAAGTTTTCTAAAGCAACTGAATGCGCAAGCTTATAAGTACAAATAAACTTTTTGTATCAGGGTTGATGATCGAAAGTGAAAATTACAAATATTCACGGAATGTTGACACAAAACCCGAACAAATGGTTCTATGGCTAAAAATAGACTTTTACAACACAAAAAAGGCGATAATGAAAGTAACACTTCAAGTGATGACGCCCAAGAGCGTGCAAAGAGAATGCTACAGGACGTTCTGTTTCGTCCAGAAATCCCACTTAGATGAAATAGACAGCAGCAGAGCGGTATGACAATGACAGTCATTTTGGCAAACCTGGCGAGGAACAGGTACATAAAACGCAAAAGGTAATGCGATGGAAATGGGTGAGTTTTTGTACACGTATTTTGATCGGGCACAACTCAGTTGTGATATTTGCTTTTATACTTTGATAGCTCATTGAATAGAGGCGTAAATTATAAAAATGTCCAAATTGTTGGATATTAATCCACATTGGCAAAGCAAATTATATGTTAAAAAGCAAAGTAATGTTCACTGATTGAGAGCGAATACGATAAATTCGACGGAATATAAACTTTGCAAAGTATATACGTATTAATGGTGAATTAATAATGTAACCGATCAAAGAGATTTAATATTAAACACCCTCTATTTGACGTGCATACAGTTATGTGATCTATAGTCCTTCCGCTCAAGCTCAATATAATTTAAATTTAAAAATTGTCAATGATGTAAATAATGGTGTTGAGTTTGTCAAATGAATAATTGATAATGATAATGAGTTCTGTTTGCAATATTATAGCGGTATTTGGCTACCACTAAACAGTGCATCATACTGTCAAGTAAATGGTATGATAAATAGTACGTACGTACAGAGAATAAAGAACGTGTTGTATGAAACGTTCAGAAGTAAGGTCTCGGAAAATAATCTAGGTGAAGTCAGTGACAACTGCTTCTGAAACCTAAGATGTTGAGCCCTACAAAGCACTGCATAACGCGTTTTGTGCGTCGCTAACACACCAATAAATTATAAATTTAGTCGCATCTGGCGGCAGTATTATTCGGTTCAAAATTAAAATTTTAACGATGGAACCAAGTTTGATAATAAATCAGTAAAAGTTATCTTGGCCGATTACTTTGATTTGTTGTTAACAATATTGTCGTTACTGTTGATGCTAATTTTATTAGTGGTGCAATGGTACATAGACTTTATTGGTGTTATTCTATGGTTTATTGGTATCGATTTCGTTGTTGTTATTGTTGATGCTAATTTTATTAGTGGTGCAATGATACAATGACTTTATTGGTATATGTAACCAGGTATACACAAAAAAAATGTAATCATAAAATAATGTAAGTACTTAAATCTTGACTTCTATTCTATTGAAGACTTTTTTTTTTTTGTTTTAATGACCAATTTATTAAGTTTAATGAATTTATTTTTATTAATTTATTGAAGTCAAGAGATATTGTAAGTAAGTACACTAAATTAGTATGAACCGAATGAATACAAGGTGTGAGATGTGGTAAACGAAAGGTTTATAAAGCCAGTGGTCAATAGAGTGAACTCTATAGAACCAGGAAATGGATGAGAGACAATTAGCTCTTATCTGGTAGATCGTTACGATCTGTAGGAATTGCTGAAAATTCCAGATATATTTCCGCTAGATTAGGTTCACCACCTAATAAATCTGTAAAACTTAAAACAGATGAGCAAACAGAATATTCATTTGAATAATAAATAATATAAATAAATACATTGGACATAATTGACAAGAGCTTGATATAATAAATAAAATTATAGAGTTAAAATGATTAAAGGAAAGGACTGAGAGGAATAAAATGTGTCCTCTGTGTTTTACAAATATATTGAAACACATAATGTATTTTATTTGAACTGTTGAATGCACAATTGTTGTTATAATACGAGTACATGTATTTCGCTGCTGTGTAATATGTGGGTAAATTAAATAAAAAGGAAATTGTATAATTCCTTCGATAAAAATGAACTTGTACGTAATCATAATGAGCAATGGCATCTTTATGGTGTATTTTCCGTTACCATGATGAGTTCGGAAAACTTAAAACATATGTATTGCTGCTACATGTGATCAAGAATATTAAATAATAAATTAAATATGATGATCATATTAATTTGTGCAGTATTATAGCACAAGTAAATTACTGATACGGAGTTAATTACGATAAAATCAGCATCAGAGAAAATATTTTCCAATATAGATATGTTTTAGAATTGTATTTTCTTTAAACGAAATCAAGACTTTATGCAAAAAGTATGTCTTGAAGCCTCAGTTGGTACTTAATATTTGAAACTGATATTTGCTAACTGATATTTTGTAATTGTATTATCTTTTGATAACAATTTTATAAATTGATTTCCCTTGTCATCTTCAAAGACATAAAAATATTAAATAAGAAATTAAATTCTTATAGCGAATTATGAAGCAAACTACACATTCATCTGTTTGCGAAACAAAGTAAAACATATATTATGAAATAATTCGCACGCAGATTGTTTTTGATTTCTAATGGTCGAAAATGCTGTAATTGATAAAGGCTTTCAGATATAATTGATTACGATTACTAATATATTTTTGTTGTGCTTTACATTGATATTAGTTCGGTATCAAAAACTGCTTCAAACATAACATATTTATAAAAGATAAAATGCAGATATTTTTCACTAGTAAAAAAAAAAAAATACTAGACCCAAATGATGCACTAAACAACAATTATCTATTTTTCTTGGATTTGAAGGTTGAATGGTTGGCTTTGGTCTAACAATAAAATCAAATTAGACCAGAATATTTAAATTAAAATATTTATTATACTATTTTAAAATTTCAACCATAAATAATACCTATACATAAATGCATTCCAGCTCAGACGCCTACATAAATGACCGTCGGTGCCGTCGGTGTTGGTATCGATATATCAAAGTGGGTTTAAGTTCTAACGATAATACAAAAGCCCGTTGTAGAATCAACCCGATCTAAGCTATGTTGTAAACATCCAGCAGATTTGGTAACAATAACAATCATTTGATATATTTTAAAAGGGACCTACGATACTTGAAAGAGTTGAAAGGGACCATAGATTTAATTTAAAGAGTACATTTGAGAACTGAGCCAAATGTTTATATGTCACGAGCAGCTATGTTGTCATAATATTTAATTTATATTGGTAGTGTACTAGAACAGTCATCAAAGCACACTATTTGTTTGAATTATTTCAATAATATGAGTACAATGCTGTACCTTATTGAAGAAAGTAGTTTCTATTACTGAGCCTATTATGTAACTCACTGTATGCATAAATAAACAACATTTTGATATTTGTTGTAGAGTTACTGAAACAGTATATTTAAGATGAATAATTGGTTTGATTGGGTTTTTCTGGGTTTTCCCCAATCCTGCGCAACGAATGTTGAACCAAATTTGAATGTATCCCCAGACAAGGTAGGAAGGTGTGTTGTGTTATTTTAATTGTATAAAATTTCGTTATCGAAATAGGAATTGATTTTTAACTAGATTAATTTTTGAGGGGGCGTGTTGGAATATGATACAAAAACTAATCTATCTCACTCTAACGTGTAATGTATGTGAGTGTTTCTCTTTCCTTCACGACGTTTACATTATAGTAAAATACCCCTTTGTTCTACAGCTTTAATGCTTAGCCTACTTATTATGAATTCCTTACCACTGTTCTCATAGAGCTGTGCTAGACCGCACTCGCACCTATCCTACCAAATATCGGTAAATAAATGATTTATACTTTAAACCGATTAACTAAATATTTTATTTCTGGCATCCAAACCCTTTTTCTAGTCGGTCCCTCTCGCCCCGGGCTCTCACTCTAACAATGCGGGACGGCGAAATGTTAACCGTATAATAAGCGGTTTTTGATATTGATACTTTGTGGCATTGTTATGCTTCTTTTATCCGGAATGGATGGCGTGATCAGCTGTTCGAAAAACTTGTTTTATTTTGGGGTTAAAATGTTTTTTGAGGTCAAAATAAATATGCGGACAGCTGTAGGTACCTACTTAGTTAATTTAATAAACATGTTTGTGTATTTAAACATGACGTAAACAACTAGTGCATGATCCGTCCGAAATCTCAATATCATTAGAACGTTGATTGCCACGCCATCTACTTTAGATCTGGGAAGCAAGTTAATGCCACAAAGTACCGGTAAAAAAACGGCTTATGAATGTGACGTGTTGTGACAGAAAAGTCAATGATGCGGAGGAGGTATATTGGTGTTTCATAATAATATGAGCAATATTCTTAAAATATATAATATATAAATTTATTCTATATAAAATAAAAGAAAATAACCAAGATCATTTATTAGAAAAAAATGATCTTTTACCTAATGATACTTTAAAAATTATAGTAGAAATGTCAATGGCCGTGGTCCGAATTTCGCCAGAAGCGCCAACAATTGTAACAGCGGTATTCATAGACACAACGTGATAAAAATAGTGTCGCGCTGTAATAGCTTTCATTAGTGGTGTAGTAAGAATATTTAAGAGTGAAAAACTTAAGTTGCAAAAAATGGCAAAATCGACTTCCATCGTGTACAAAATTCGACTAGTTCGGTCGAATTGATGGATATAATTATTTCATTATCGTTGATTTTTCAAAAACGGCTCCGCCAATTTCATACAATTTAAATGGGACCACCTCGGGAGTTACCCGATACCCTTAAGAACTAAAAAGAAATATTTTGATGCGGTTTACAATTGGCGAAAATATCTATGAACATACACAAAAAAATACAGACGACCATAGAACCTTCTCCTTTTTAGAAGTCGGTTAAAAATCGAGAACATTCGCGCCTCTGCGCTGACGATTCTGTCCCAGCACCGTCTAAATCGGTTGACACGGTCCGTCCGCTAGTATCGTGTGGGTAACGGGCGGTTTGTGGGTGCAGCGCGGCGCTCGGCTTCCTCCCGGTGGTGCTGCGCGCGCGCCACGGCCGACATGCGCGAGGTGTACGGCCGCCGCGCGCCCGACGCCGGGCCCGCCTGCCTGCGCACGCGCGCGCCCCGCGCCCCGCCGCACCGCCACGGCCCGCCCCCGCTCCGCCCTTTACCTAATAAGCGGGCCCCCCGCGCTGAGCCTGAAGACTGCGACTGCGAGGAGGCAGAAGACGCGGCCGCTCTGGACGACTGCAACATCGAGACTACCCGCACTGAGCACAAAGTCATATCGACGGCGACGCCATCCGTGCGCGGACACGAGGAACTACCTTACGTCGATGATACCCCAGATGTCGTACCTCCAGCGACGTTAACCAGTGACTCGAGCGGTCCGAATGGCGGCGCGCGAGCGTACGTCACGCTTCCGCGGCGTAGAAGCGGCGTCGCTGCAGCATTATTTCGGAACGCTGCCCTTCCTCCGCATCGAACCACGCCCGATGGAACCGACATTTACTACTGGTGCGACGTTCCGCGCAGGAAACATAATGGTAATACGATGCGATGCTTTGCTCCTCGTTTCTATGTCGATTCGTTGCATTTTGCTTGAATTTTTAGTTGCTGAATTGGCTATATGAATTCTTATTGAATTACTTTTCTGGTCTCAGGTCTCAAACATAATGCTATTAAAACAAAGATAATTAATAAGATAAACACTGAATTTAAAAAATCACAAAATTGTCCCAACTGTTATAAATTCGGTTATAGTTGGTCAACCGGCTCGAAGGACCAATATAAAAAAATGTAACGTTCGGTTTGTTACATCAATAAATAGCAGTTAAACTTTTTGTTCATGAGATGTATCTGCTATCAATTAAATTATGGCAGAGATCGCTATCAGCGATAAGGCCGCCTATTGTTACACTGTTTATGTTTCTTTGTTTCTTCTTTGTTTTTATTTCTTGGTGTGCAATAAAGAGTTTATCTATCTATTTAATTATGTTTCACTTACTTCAACTGGGAAAGTAGTTCAACTTTGAAAAAAAAAACAAAGAAAAAAACTCTCTCTATGCGGGAGTGATAATTGAGACAGTGGGTTAAACATTACTTATTTTAGTGAATAGTTGATACATTTCATGAACTACAATATTAACTGCTATTTATTGGTGTAAACTACTAAGCACTACATTTTTGGTCCTGCGAGCCGAATGACCAACCATATGGACTTGAGTTTTCGTTGTTTAAAAATGCAACTGTACAATCTGTACATTACTTTGTAGTGCGAACATTCGTGACGCGTTAACGGTTGTCTTCCAGAATTGGATGGCGGCGCTTACAACCCTCTGTGGGCGATGCGTGGGTTCTCTCAGACGTACCACCTGTGGAAGGAGGGTCGACGAGCCATGTCGGCGCCTCTCAACGCGTACCTCACGTACGTCACGCTTCCGTGGTGGTCCATCGCTAAAGGTATATATCTCCTAAACTAGTGATCCTCTGTCTACAGTTGGGGCGTCTCTCAGACGTACCGCCTGTGGAAGGAAGGAAGACGAGCCATGACGGCGCCTCTCATCGCGTATCTCACTTATAAATATTCTCAATCTCTCGCTTAGAGAATATCTTCCTTTCCTAGCTACATTATGTGGTACCGTCGTCAAGTCATATTGTTTTGTATTAGAGAAACGGCTATCACTATTCTAGATTAGAATTTTGATGGCAGCTTGTACAAAATAGAGAATGTCAATTGAAAATCTAAAATTAATGGTACGAGAGTCGAACATGCTTTTTTTGGTTAGTTGAGAATCTTTTATACAAACATATGTAATCTAAATCTACGAAGAATCAATCAAAATCAATAGTTTCAATAAAATTTTGTTCCACATGGTAAGGTCCTCATCTTCATCATTTCGTGGCAATGGCTCAAAATACCCCTTACCTACTAACCTTTTTGAAAAATCTATAAAAGTTTGCCTGATAGTTACAGAACCAAAATTCCCGATTTATGTTGTGGTGGATACATAAATATTCATAAACAAACTTAAATAAACTATAAATATAATACGATAAAAATATCAAAACATTTTAAAACGCTTACGCTTGTACCACACAGCGACGCGATAGCCGACCGGTTTGCTCGGTGCGCTGAGTGATGACGCGCTCGCTCCCGTCGGCAGAGTAGTACCTACCTAACTCGCGCGCGAATATCATTCCGTACTATTTATTCAATATTTTATGTTTCTGTGTTTGTTTTGTTACGCAAACTATTGTGCAACCAAAGACATTGTTAATACTAGTTAGTGAACAATAAACAATCAGTTTTCAGTGAATTTAAGTGACTATTTATTCACACACCCCAGGCAATCACCCCATAATGTCATACCTCAGGAAAAATAGACGTTATTTTTGGTCAGCTTTGCACTAAATTTCCGATCCATTTTTTTTAATAAGGTTTAGGATCACTTACCGAGCATAAAATCACAAAATGCTGACAGATCCAGGTGGAGCTTCAAGCGCCATCTTGAAAAAACGTTTTTGGCCGATATCTCGGAAACTGCACTTGAGGGCAAAAGTCACAGAGACCATTATTGTAGAATATAAAATTTAGCATCTTTTGTCATGAGTAATATTTCGTACCATAAATCTTTTTGGAACTGTTTGGAAACTTTGCTCTGAAAGTCAAATACAACAAAATTATGCTAATTTTATTTAGATATAATCTTCATAATATAAACTATTTATTTTTTCAGACATCTTGGATCACCGCGAAGAGCCTATCCTGACGTTCTAACAATCGCCGTGAAACCTAAACGAACAGTGATACGCGCGACACCTCCCTCGCTTTATGTATGTATGTACCTGCCTTGCTTTCTACCTACTTCATTTCATAATTTAATATCTACTACAATTGTAGTAGAAAATTGAATTAATTGATTAATCATTTGTATAAAAAACGTTATATTTCATTGCATAATCAGATTGGTTTTGTTTCACGTCCCACAGAGTGGATAGTGTTCAGTTTATACACAAGTAACGCCATCTCTTGTTGACTAGTGAAATTATTATTTCAGTAAAAAATGACACAATACAGGGCTATTTAAAAATGATCTAAGCCGAAAGGAGGTGATTCTGACCATCATTATGAACAACTTCTACTATTTGGTCAATCTGGAATTAGAGTAAAAGGAATCTGCATTTTGTCGATTGCGAGTTGCAGCATTACACGCAACAGATGTTTATTTCTAATTAACAGTTTTGGGTTAGCCCCATAGTAAAAATAATTCATGATGGCAGTGTTCATTATCCCTTTTGGCTTAGTATAGGGCAAGCAGTTAACCTTGTATAAATAAGAAAACAATGTAATGCGAAAATAAGGGTCTTGTAAAGAGACCTGTATATTTTTCTTTTGATAAACATGTGATGATGATGAGCTTCTAGTGCATTTGCATAAAACAATAAGGACCTATAAACAACACCTAAAACCTATTGTGTTTTTAAAGCTTCACTCTGTGGTGTCTATTTGACTATAGTAATAGATGCCGGGTTATTTGTTTGTTTAGTTTTGTAATATTTATTGCTTTATCACGAATTTTTGGTTGTTTATCGTCGCCTCAGTCTTTGTTTGGCCTAACGACCAAGCACCAAATTTTTCAGGAGACGTTATTTTTAGTTTAAAAATCAGATAATCAAGAAATCATAAAACAATTTAGCGATAAAGGAACAAAATAGTAAGTATTTATGAAATGTCAAAGTTGCATTTTAATAAAACAAGTTCAAATGTGTTATTTATGGGTTGTTTGTGGAGATAGGCCAAATTTATTCCGAAAAAATTTTGAGACAGGGATATTGGCACAAACACATGGTGATAGGGCTCAAACGTGTAGAGAGATTTTAGTTCTTGAGTGCTCAAGTGACCATCGTGACTCGCATACAGCGTGTTCAATATTTTATCAGTGAATTTAAATAATTTGATATGTAGAAAATGAGGTAGGTAGGTATTTAAGTAATTTTACAATTAATGTCGTGAAATAACGGGTGTAAATTTTTTGTTGTTATATTTTATTTAATACATTTAACTGACTGCAAAATATTCTACTGTCTTCTTTGTGACTTATAAAGCAGGTACTCTCATAATTATTTTAACAGCGGAGATGATGATGATGATAATCATAAATTGTTTTTAGTAGTTTACTTCGCGTTCATTGATCCCAAACTGTAAATAAAATCATTTGAGGTACTTATTAAAACCTGTATAATTATGATAATAAAATTATTACCTATTATAAAAGCCTGCACACAAAGATTTAAGATGACAAAAAAAATATGGTGTAAAAACTAACTACAATAAAATCAGCCAACTGTGAATTGGACTAACGTACGATGGGTTCCGTACCGTAGATAATATCATAATGTATATTACATACTTTAACAACTTATTTTTGAATTGAATAGGTTAACAATTAAATCTGTGAATATCATGTTACGTTACCTTTATACATAAATATGGGGGACATGCCAGCTTTCATACAAAAATATTCAAACCCCTTTATTAAGATTGATTTAAACAACATGTAACTTTTTTTTTTCATTTATACTAGTTTTATTAAATAATGTCAGAAATATTATAAAATTATGTTGTACATGTAACTTATATGTTGTATTTAGTTAATATATTTTTTTGTACCCATTACACAGGTAACATAAAATAAACAACAATTTTATAAAATGAGTACTAACCTATCCTGGTTACAAAATAAAAACAAAAGCTTTGTGCAGTAAAATTAATCGATTAAAGCAGTGTTACTAATCAATTTAAATATTTGCTAATTTTATGTAATTATTCTATACGCACAAAAAATTAAAAAAACTCGTTTTGTTTTAAATAAAAAAAAAATATTACTGCCGATATTACATCATCCTATATGTTGTGAGAATTTGATCAGATTATAGAAATATAGTAAAACAAAATTATCTGTATGCCTTACCTTTCTAAATTCAGTTTTATTTGATCACAACTGTGCTTTTTTATCGTCACAGACAATGTAATTAGATTTTTTTTAAATATAAATACACCAAGACAATGAAATTCACTACAGAAACACACACGCGCGGTAAGTTTTTACACAAAATGAACTTCATAAAAAAAGGTTGGGGTGGCGTCATGGAGTGCGACCTTCGCTGTGATTGGTAGATCGGAGGAGTTGTGGCGAACAAAGACTGAATTTGAGTTTTCAATACGGATGTTGGCGCCAGCTACGTATATTGGCTAAACAAAGACTCAAAAATGATTTCGATTTGGAGATAGAATATTTTAATTTTACAAATTGTGCAATTTCTATCAAAAAATTGAAAAAAATAATTACACCATTAGACGTGTAATTTTTTTATCTCTATTATGATATCAAAAAGTCATTTTTGATAAAAGTGGTCGATAGCCCATTCAAAGACTGAGGCGACGTTATGTTTATATTTATGTACTGAGTGTGACGACGATATTTTAAAACGTTTATTAAGCGACAGAAATGTCTTGAATGATAAATAAAATTCTTTAAACCTAAACCTAAAAAGTTTATCAGTTGTATCTTAATTATTTACCTACGACATTTTATCAGTATAATTTTATAGATCTATAAATAAAAATAACGAAAAAAACATATTTATATGATTTGTCATCACTGAGGGTGTCGCGTTGCCTTACGTATGTACGTACCTGCTTCATTAGTGTGCGTGTGCATTATCTAAGTGTGCGTCGCTAGTTGTCGCCACTTGTTGCTTGTTTATTTACTCCGTACTTTACGTAAGTGGTGAGTTTTGTTTTAGCTGTGGCGCTCTTAGCGTAGTTTGACTAGGTGTTTGTCAGCGATCACCGAAGTTAGCGCCGCTCCGCACGGTCGGTCTTCGGATGGGTGACTGCGGATGGAGCGCTACTGTGGCTCGGATGACACGTTAAACTGTAGATCTCTGTTGTTTTAACCGTTTAGCTATTGTCAGAGGCCTAAAAGAGGCTTAAAAACTCTGACACCAGGGCTAGCCACCCGGCCTATGAAAGCCGGAACTTATTGACTACTTTTTTATTGTTTTATCTGTGGTTATGCTTGCTTTACGTATTCAATGTTGTACTTGTATGGAATCCTTAGCAATGTCAGTGCATTGAACCAAACAGGGTCTTGAACTTTCATAGCCTATGTGCTAGTTTCCCGATGTATCTTTATACAATCACACTATACAATGTTTTTTTTTTTCAATGGGAACTCTATTGCCAGTATAACTTTTAATACAATACAAGTACTGAACCTGGCGAGGATGTGATACAAAAAGGGTATAGTCTGAATCAAATTTCTTGTCGGCTGTGAAGTTAGTTACTGGAGCTGCGTGAAACCCAATCCTTAGTAAAGCTCACATAACAGCTAAATTCAACCAAAAACTTTGATTCAGCCTGTAAAGTATGAGTATAATCAAATTATTTGTCAAATTAACCGTGTGATGTTTATTAATTTTTCAATACCTCTCTAATCATGAGTAACAATAAAATGGGGCGGTTCACTTGGACAACTAGGTGGGATTTTACGGCAAGATTTGACCAGTCGAAAAAATCAAATAAAAAAAAACAGTATCAAATTCTCTTCATCCTCGCCGAGCTAATTGCATATACTGTACTAGCCTTTTAAGTAGTCCACTGCAGGACGTAGGCCTACCCACGAAGGGTGATTGGGCCATATCCACCACGCTGGCCCTGTGCGGGTTGGTGGATTCATATACGCCATCGAATTCTTTCTGCGGACGTATGCAGGTTGCCTCACGATGTTTTTCCTTCACGGAAAAGCCAGTGGTGTACAAGCCAGTGCATATAAGTACTAACGTATTTTGATAGTTTTTTAATCTTCTTCCTGTATCAATAAAAAATAAAGGAAACTGAGACAACTTTTATTACAATGATGTGGCCAAACACTTAAATTTTTCATTTACATACACACTTATCTAGTGAATCGCAAATAAAGTGTTGTGGTCTCGTTTCCTTGTACTAAAATAAAATAAGACGGCAATATTTTTGTTGGCGTGTTTTGTCCGGGTGCGAAATACAAGATGTTATTGTCAACTGCTTGCTATAATGGGGTGACTATTAAATAGATGTATTTGCGACAGTGGCGCCTCGCAATTTTTTTGCTGATATTGCCAAACTATATGTCTTATTTACAATCTAGCTTCACTATTCAACTTCCAGGCTAAATAAGATTTACTATAAATAAACGTAAGTTGCACAATGCTTAGTTATAAGTTGCTTAGACGAGAGATCACTCTATACCGGGTTATCCAGAACTGATGTACGAAGCCGAAAGGAGGTACGAGTAATTCAGACTATCATTATGATTAACTTATACTATGCTGCCAACCTGGAATTCGAGAAAATAAAATCATCGGTTTCAGATTTAAATAGGACGAACAATCTAGCAGCAAGTATCCTACTAATATTATAAACGCGAAAGTTTTTTATGGAGGATTTCCTCTTTCACGCAAAAAATACTGAACGGATTGAGATGAAACTTTTCAATAGTAATGTTTATACATCTGAATAACATAGGCTATAATTTATAAAGATACTAGTTTTTACCCGCGGCTGCGCCCGCATACGCAATATATCATTATAATTTACAGCCTATGTGTTATTCTGATATAGAAGCTATATTATTGCAAAGTTTCATCTCAATCCGTTCAGTAGTTTTTGCGTGAAAGAGTAACAAACATCCATACATCCATCCATCCATCCATCCTCACAAACTTTCGCGTTTATAATATTAGTAGGATTACGTGAAACGAAGTTCGCTGGGTCAGCTAGTTTATTCATAAGTAAGTATTGTACAAGATATTATTATTCATATCACTTTGGAACTTTTTGTGGACGCTTTGCCTGGGTCTGTCTTCCCGCTAAAGTACAACGTGGTTGTCTTCAAATCCCGAGTAAATAGGTATCTTCTAGGTAAGCATGCTACACCCTAGACCGCATATCTGCTCAACATCAGGCAGTATGTAGTCAAACGCAAACCTATACGGAATAAAAAAAATATATTTTTGCCATAATTACAAATACATTACGATCGTAATAATTATATACATAATATGAGGCATTATTTGGCGGGTGCAGTACCTCATTCCATAATCTAGTTTTGTATAACACCCAGAAGTTCACCACAATAACCCATTATTTTTTCAATTCATTACTCACAATAGGCTCCTTGTACCTTCACCCCTACAACATAGCTAAATGATGTTTAAAAAGGGCCTCTCAGTGTTGGCTTCGGCTCCACTGATGCCCATCAAAAAACCGGGCTTGGCCCGAGAGATGTATATTCATATCTTAATCTTATCTTATCTTATATATAATATATATAAATCTCGTGTCACAAAGTTTGTCCTCAATGGACTCCTAAACCACTTAACCGATTATAATAAAATTCGCACACCATGTGCAGTTCGATCCAACTTGAGAGATAGGATAGTTTAAATCTCAAATTATAGTCGCAATTTTAATTTATTTAGCCACAGCAACGCGTGGCGGGGTCGGCTAGTACATAATAAATTATTACTAAAGCATCTACTTAAGAAAGTCACTTTGACGGAATGCTGTTCCATATATATTGTCAATTCCGAGTTGCAATATTGTATGGATTATGATTTTGTGTTCTGGAATTCCGGTTTGGCCCGTAGTAAAAGTTGTTCATAATGATGTTCTGAATCACTTCTTTTCGATTTAGTTCAGGGCAAGAAGACAACCCTGTACCGTTGTATACATTCCAGTATGCTATGACTACTAGTTAGGTTAACAAATTGTATCGAATGCTAGTCGTATTGATATTATGCTATATTTGTAACTTTGGTTTATTTTTGCTATGGTAATATGTCTATGTATATTCGTAATGACCATATGTGAAGGTTTAAATGTTTTTCAATTCAGTTCAAACTGTGTATTTCGGTTACAAATAGCCAGTTAATTTTTAAGCCTTCAAATATCACTACATTATTAGATTAAAATTTCTGGAAAAGCATGTACACCTAGAGTATTTCACGAAATATAAATATTGATAATTTTCTATTTCTAATATTCATCCAGTTGTTGAACTAAATAGATTATGTAATAATATTTATTTATTTTCTTTTGTATTTTATGCTTTTAACACTAATATTTTGATCATATATATATACCTAGCTATGTATATCTATGAAATTACCTACGTATAAAATATAAATTATGTGTAATAAGTATGTTATACTAAGCGCTACACAAATATGCAGATGGGATGTTAGCCGCAGATGACACTTCGCCGTGATTGGCTAATTATTGCGCTTGTGTGCACAATTCCGACGTCGTGTGTCGTAGTGCGTAGGGAGCGCGCGGGAGGCATGAGGCGGGCAGGTGTGCCTTGGCGTCTCGTTTCTCTGGCTCCCGCGAATGCCTATATTTCGGCTTTTGCGCAGACCTCTGCGCATAACTTCCCATCCGTCGATTTGTGTGGCGCTCAGTATATAGGCCATATCATACAAGTCGGAGGATGTAAAATTATCTACAACTTCTACAAGCTGCGTTCCAGTCCTAACTGAAGCTCACAGTTCCGCGTTGATTGGATATTGCGCATCTTGTAGCTAACTTCGCATCCACTGATTTGTATGATTCATTCTGACTATATGATTTCCATTGTCAAAACAAACTACAGTACGCACGAATAAATAATGAACATCTGGAAAAAAATAATCGTCTTAAAGGACACGTCCACAAAATGTATGGATGCTGGTATAATAGCTAAAACAAGCATTTTTATTTTTGTCATTTAAAAAAATGAGGGATGAAAAAATATCAATAAAATATTTTTGAAAGCCCATGAAGCAAGCTCTCAAACGATGCATATATTATCATCTTGGTTAGATTTTTCTCTGAATAATATACAATTTGTAGACATCTCTTTTCAGTTTCGTAGACTATCTCTATCTCACGAACAACGGACAAGCCAGCGACAAACGTCACACGTAATGTTAGACAGATGACGCTCTACAATGCCAAGCAAAGTCGTAGCTAGCTATATCTTTCAAAGGCAGTTGTCCATTATTTATTCGCTATTACTGTAGTTAATTAATTGTTAGTTTTATTATTTATTTATTCAGCTCTGAGTATACAAAAAACAAACATAAATGTATGTATGTACTAGTATCAACTACAAAAAAAAAACTATGAAATAATGTCGTCATTATAAAACAAAAAACGTAACTGTAAGCAATATGTAATCCAAGATTTGAAGTAAGGTAATGTAATATTTTTAAAATACGAAATTATTAAAGGCCGTAAAATTATAAAATATCATACACGTAAGAACGTATTGTACGCTAATAGTTTTGTACAAATATCATTATTTTTATACACAATCGTTTATGTTATGAAGATAACCATCAAATATTGACACGAAATATGAATATTATAATGGTAAGAGATCAAGGGCATGATTTTTTTAAATCGTCAGAAGTGAAAGTAACTGGAGCTCTATCGCGCGGGACACGCAAGCGTTATAATTTTTTATTGATTTATTTTAAATATCTCGTAGTCGAAAGGTTT
The DNA here is from genome assembly GCA_949316475.1 of Hypomecis punctinalis. Classification (NCBI taxonomy): domain Eukaryota; kingdom Metazoa; phylum Arthropoda; class Insecta; order Lepidoptera; family Geometridae; genus Hypomecis; species Hypomecis punctinalis. The sequence goes on from OX438804.1 coordinate 24,699,983, forward strand.
TGCCGTGTTTAAAAATAAATAAAAATCAGTATTTTACCGCAATAAGTTATTTGAAAAGATTTATCTATGCCCTCATGTAATAGCTAATCATAAATGGATCCGATCAAAGACAGCTAATATAAAATATAGTTATTTAAAAATAAAGAAGCTATAGGCATCTTAATGTCATGCTAGACAAAGAGCGTATACGTCAAATGTCAGTATGGTTCATGCATACACATCAACATTTAAATTATTTACATTGTAATAGTCTCGTTATAACAATAACATAATTACTAACGTCAATATTTCTGGCTTCACGTTTACAACCTCAGTGACAGTTTTCATCAAAACAGTTGAACAGCGTATCAAAACTGATTTTCAGTTTAATATTTTTCCTCTCCAAATCTATGTTTTGAATTAATATTTAGTGTATTTCCGCTATCTTGTTGTAGGCAAATAAGTTTAAGGGCATTAAGTGCATTAAGGACATTTATGGGGAAAAAAAAAAAAAAAAAAAACTACAAACAATTACTAATATTACAATAATTATACATTCAAAAACTTAATTTTACAAAATAGATAAAATAATAATAAATATCACTTATTTTCACTACACTCTATATTCGCTCGCAAGAATCCGAGTTCTTGCGAGCGAATATAGAGTGTAGTGAAAATAAGTGATATTTATTATTATTTTATCTATTTTGTAAAATTAAGTTTTTGAATGTATAATTATTGTAATATTAGTAATTGTTTGTAGTTTTTTTTTTTTTTTTTTTTTCCCCATAAATGTCCTTAATGCACTTAATGCCCTTAAACTTATTTGCCTACAACAAGATAGCGGAAATACACTAAATATTAATTCAAAACATAGATTTGAAGATGAATTTCCGCAAAGTAACGCCTGATTCAATCAACTATTTTTCCTCTCTCCTTCACTCCTCTTCAAATCTGCTGTCAAATTATATAGTTCTTAGTTAGCTTCCTGACGATTTGAAAAATAATCACGGTGCCTCATTTTATGTATCAAAATCTATAAAACAATAGCTCTTCACTCTTTACTCCAATCAACTTTTGGCACATCTAACTTATTAACGAACTTCTAATGTTATTTCTGCGCTTCAATTTTTTTTTATCATTTTCATTAGCCTATTTGGTTACTTGTATATTCTTGATTGACATCACCACTTTTTTAGGTTTAATTTGTTTATGTGTTGTATGTCAGTCTGTGCTAAAATTTTACTGATTAGATATGGTTAGAACTTTCGAACAATTGTAAAGAATAGAAATTGAACAGGCTATACAGGAGACAAGAATGCTAAGATACAAGCAAACAAAATATACTTTCTCTTGTGCATTTTTGAAAATAGAAACGAAAAATAACCGAAAGTTACATAAAATGGGGCCTCAAAATGTGTAGTTTATTTTGCATGCTTTCAATGGAACGATGTCTGAACTTGCCACTAGGTGGCGGCTTTGTGTTACTTATCAATTATTTACAAATCGAATCTAAATGATAATTATATCACACTAGCCTTATGTAGTGATTTAAATTATATATTATTATGTACTTATTAATGATAATATAGATATCTTTATAACTACTTTTTGGCTGTACGAAATCGAAAACCCTGACTGTTTTGGTTCAGAAAGGGAAAATAAATTCTGTCCGGGCCGTCTTTGCGTCTTACTTCAATTAAACCATACCTATAATATCTATGTCAACTAATGTACCTACACTTATACCAGCATAGACACTTTCAAAAAATCTTATAATATTTATGATTATTTGTGACAGATGTTTTGAATGGTTGAACCATTCAAAACATCTGTCACATTTCCATTCTTTCATTCATATGTAATGATGAGGTTTTAGATGATGTACATCTAAAAACCACGGCTACAAGCGAAAACAAATTCAATTCATTTTCAATTTAATGGAAACGTGAAAAAATATGTATGGAAAAATTATAGTATTAATTGCAAACCGCTCTATTGAATAAATAACACGTGCTAATTTGAAGATGGTTAAAAAGATTATTGATCATTAGTAATTGCTTTGTATGTAGTTTTCGTTGTAGGGTGAATGGATAAAATATAAAAATATTTAAAAAAAAATGCGGTCCGGATACCAAAGATAATCTTTTGTGATTATGTATCATAGCAGGACACGATCACTGCGTGATGACAGATTAATGTACAAGGATTACCTAGTTTAAAAAAATTGTTGACAATGAAAATATTTGGTTTTAATTACTGATGCGTCCAGAGAGTAGTTATATCTATACCTATTAAATATTACTTAGGAAGGATTTGAAAGTGAACATTTTATCAAATTGCGAGCGTGATACTGGTATGATTTGACTGAATATAATATTCCAAATAATCTTGGCGTTTGTTTCTACCCTAAATAATACTTTACCATAGTAATCTAGAGCTTGCAAGCGTGCTTATAGTTTAATGTTTTAGATCCTCACGCTTTTATGAATGAATATTCATTTAGTACAAAATTAAAATATTAGGTAATAAAATGTTGTAATAAATTTTTTGGCGAAAACTTTTTGTCAGTCTGTTCATCATAGATTAGAGAGACATGTGAAATTTTAATTAGGCTAAATGTCCAAGAAAATTTTAGAACTATAGACCGCGCCACACAAGTTGGCGGATGTAAAGTTAGCTACAAGCTGAGCAATATCCAATCCTGACTGACGCTTACATAAAGCCGCACGTTGATTGGCTATTCCGCAGCTTGTAACTAACTTCATATCCGCCAACTTGTGTGGCGCGGCCTATACAAGAGATTTCACATCTTAGGCACGACTGACCTACCTTTGTTTTAGTTCAACATCATTTTTTACTAGTTATTTTTTGGTAGTTTTGAAATTGGTGTTATAAATCTTACTTTGCTTGTGGTGCGTTCTAGTGGCTTCAGTTGAAGATTATGTACCTGTAACTAAAAGAAAAAGGAAATTAGTACATATTTGAAACATGTATAAATGTTGTTTTGGTAGATTCTGATGAGATTGAAATAGATTCTGATTTCTCTCTACATATTTATAGATTTAGAATAAAAGCTACAGATTTAGAATTTAAAGAGCACGTATCTAAACAGTTCTGTTGACTGTGGAGAGATTCAGCTATTGATGCGGGTTTCGCTATAATTTAGGGGAATATCAGACAACAAGTTTATAGTAACGGACACACAATATACCTATATTATGTATGCTAAAGGAGATTTTCCTAGGGCGGGTAAAATTAGGCAGACAAGAGAAAACATTTTGCTGTGTAATGCTTGTAATGGTTAGAGAAAGTGGTCAACAGTCCGCCACTATTATATCATATTTGTGCCATGCTTTGCCCCAGGATCAGACCTTATTGCTCGGTGTCAGGATATTGGGACAATAAAATACAACAACACTCTATTGACACAAATAGAAACAAAACAAGAAACAAAGTCAGAAAAAGCACAAAAGGTTGTCTTATCGCTAAAAGCGATATACAACCTCCAATGGCTGCAAGGAAACTTGTAGACGACGAGTGCGGTGGTGTAACCGTAAATAAATACGCTGAAATATAAAGTATAAGAAAGATGGGTAGGTATAATCCGTGCCACACAAGTCGCAGGATGAGAAGTTAGTCGCGGATGACAGTTCGCCGTGATTCGCTAATTATTGCACATGTGTGCACAGTGCCGACGTAAGTGGCGGAGTGGTGAGCATGGGCGTAGGGATCGCGCGGGACACATGAGGTTGGCGGGCGGGTGTGCCCCGGCGTCTCGTCTCTCTGGCTCCTGCGCATACCTATATTTTGTCTTTTGTGCAGCGTTCTGCGTCTACCGCCGACTTGTGTAGCGCGGACTATCCTGAGTTGTCGTCGCTTTCTGGGCCGGTTAAACCATGTGGCGGGGGCTGCCTCTACCTCTAATTTTGTTGGGTATATTCGTAGCCATTTCAACGGTGTAGTTATTTATCACTGTGATACCTATAGGTAAGTAAAAAATCCGAACAGCGGCGTCAAATATTGCTTTATAGTAATAAACCTACTACGATTGTCCATTATACGATTCTCATAAATAATATAGCGCAGCGTACAGCCATATCATGACTAATAGTAGGTATAATTTCCCACCATTTATAGCCGAACATAAAAATAAAGTAGCATCATAACAAATTGCTCTATTAGGATGTTTTGATTGCATACATATTGGAATGTTTTATTCACCCGCAGGAATCGGTGGCGCGTTTCTCATTGAGTTCTGTTATTGTAATTATCCTCGTCTGCGGCACGCGTCTGTTCCCACGCTGTAATTACTCGTTAGTTGATAATGTTAGGTGCAGGGGTTGTCAACATTGACACACTTTTTTAAAGTAAAATTGGATGTGAAGTTACAAGCTGCCTAGTTTCAGTAGCATTAAGCCGGTGGTCTAGTGGTAGTAACACTAGCCTATCATCGTGGGTTCAAGTCCCGGTCCCGTACCAATGAGTTCTTTGTACTTGCTTATGTATGGACTTCCACAACGATGGCTTTTCGGTAAAGGAAAACATCGTAAGGTAACCTGCATACGTCTATTGAAGAAATTCGATGGCTTAAGTGATCTACCAACCCGCACTGGGCATGCGTGGTGGATATGGCAAACAAACAATCACCCTTCGTAGGTAGGCTTACGTGCTGCAGTGGACTAGGTATTAAAAAGGCTGGTACAGTACAGTGCAGTGGTGGCCAATTAGCGCTACCGCGACTCCGATAACAGTAGTGGGTGACCATTGTTTAACCGTGTAACCGCCAGAGGCCTTTGGGCTCTAAAATTGACACTAGGGCTACGTCTGAACCGATACCGACATAATCACCCGGCCGCCCTCGAGACGTGGTGATAGAGTTTGTGCAAAAAGAGAACCGACGTGGCGTTACGGTGAACTAACAATAAGATTTTAATCAGCAGCCGAGGTACCGACTAATTGGCAGACGCGAGTAGTGCGAGTACTGATGAAGACCGAATTGGTGTCTACCAAGTATTAAATGCTAAAAAGTTGAGGTGAAAGAAAGTTGGAGAAAGGGCTATGCTCGGAGTCTCTCTGCGGGATCGAATCAGGAATGAGGAGATCCGTAGAAGAACCAAGGTTACCGACATAGCCCAACGGATTAGCAAGTTGAAATGGCAATGGGCAGGGCACATAGCGCGGAGGACTGATGACCGGTGGAGTCGAAAAGTTTTCGAGTGGAGACCACGTACCGGCAAGCGCAGCGTAGAACGTTCACCCACAAGGTGGACGGATGACCTCATTAAGACCGCAGGATCGCGCTGGATGCAAGCCGCTTCCAACCGGTCTTATTGGAGATCCATAGGGGAGGCCTATGTCCAGCAGTGGACGTCCTTTGGCTGATGGATGGATGGATGGATGAAGTATTAAACACTTCTAGTTGTATGTAATAGCAATGACGGAGTAGTGTTGTCGCCGTAACAAAATTAGTAGAATGGCACACGGGCGACCTCACCTACGACGCTTCTATTTTTGCACAAACTATCCATAAAGGATTTTCCCTGGTTAAAAATGGGCTACATCTGAAAATGTTGCCAACCCCTGTGTTAGTCTAATGGTTAACCGACGCAAGTGTACCTACTTCACAAACTTTGTTCTTTCATAAATTCGACTCGCGACTTTGATTGAAGTTTAAACGTTTACTTTGGGGCAATTTGTTATGATAGCTGTTTGGATCGTGATCTAGCGGTTTTAATTTGAATGAATATCTAAGTAAGTACTTTGTTTGATAGAGATCGATTGAGATGGTATGGCCATTGGTCATGTCTTCTCCTTCGTCGTGTCGATGATCCTCAACTTTTAAATGATTCACTCCCCATTATTTAGCTAAGTTCTTCCCTCAGGGGGTGGCCTCGAGAAGTTCTTGCATAGTGCACACATTTGGGCTTTGAGGGCCCGTAAGGGGGTGCTGCATGGTTTATGCTGGCGCTCCGCAGTCGCATTGGACTGGTCATGCATTGGTCATGTTAAAAAACGTCCCGAAGACAATTTAGTCCAGATCGCATTGGATCTACCACACAATGTCTACAAGTCAATGGTGGACTCCGCCAATTTGTTAAACACTAAACGCTAGTAAAAATTATCAATCAACTTCCTAGTCATTGGGCATCCACTGGACGTAGGCTTCCCCTAAATATCTCCAATAATGCCGGTTGGAAGCGTTGTGCATCTAGCTCCAGCGCAATCTTGCAATCAAAATTAGCTATACAGGGTTGTACAGAACTGGTATTCTCAGCCGAAAGGAGGTGATTCAGACCATCATTCTTTACGAACAACTTTTGCTGGGACAAACCGAAATTCGAGAAAGAAACTGCTGTTTCATACATTTTGTCGATTCCGAGATGCAGTTTTGTATGGAACAGCTGATTCTTTTAATTCGAATTTTGGGTTGACCACAGTAGTAAAAATTGTTTAGAACGATGGTCTTAATAACTTTATTTTGGCTTAGTACAGAGTAAGCAAATAATTCTGTGTATACTTATGTATAAGCATGAATTAATACTAACAACCTCGCTAACGTTCTTGTAATACAGTAAAATGAGCGATACACCCGTACCTATATAAGAATAAATTAATACTTACAACCTCTCTAACATTCTCTTACCAGCGAGCCATTACAGTCGGATGATAACATTCGAGCGTCCTAAGCCCGTGTAATTATATCCAACAAAAACATTTCCATGTGAAATATATATAGCCAAGACCATAGTTCGCACTTTCAAAAAGTTGTCAGATCTTATGTAGAGCCAAGCTTCGAACTTTATACACGTCTTGACTCTACAAGTCCTTACTCCACAAACTCTACATCTTATTGACTTGGCCGTTTCGTTACAACAAGAACTAAGTGAACAGTGAATAATTAATTAATCTTCACTTTACGCACATGTGCAGTTAGTGAAACAGCCAAGCCGCATATATAGATAAGTTGTAGAGTTTGAGTAAGAACTTGTAGAGTTAAGACGTGTAGAGTTAGAAGCTTGGCTCTACATAAGATCTGACAACATTTTGAAAGTGCGAACTGTGCTCTTGGCTATATTTCACATGGAAATGTTTTTGTTGGATTTCATTTCTTTTTGTAGATTATTTATAACAAAAGTACATTTATCGATTTTCAGGTTCCTAGCTTTTTTAAAACTTGCGGCCCTTTTATTTTGGGGGGATTTTATGAAAAACCCTGAAATACGTATTTTATTATTTAAGTATAACAGACAGCCTTCATATCAATTTTTAGACTTCTAGAATGAAAATTAGTGATTACTACCTTGATACCAAACATCAAGTTTCTAGGTCATCTGGAAGTGGGTTAGGTTTTTGATCTATAAGTCAGTCAGTGAGTCAGTGAATCAGTCAGTGAAACCTCGGTTTTTAAACGTTAATATATTAATAACTGTTGAAGCAAAATTAACGAAATTTTGTATTCTAGGCTAGCTAAACAACATTAATAAATAAGCTAAATTTCATTATCGTTTTCTAGTTATGAGGGGGTCAAAAGTGGCTCCAAATGGTTCGTGTAATACCTATAACACACGTCGCGTCGCCATAATTTTCTTTGTCTTGGCTGGACACGCTTCCGCGGGTCTAGATAAAATGAAATAAGTTTATTCCAGGCAACTAAATAACAAGGCTCATGTACTATAATAAATACCTTAAACACTAAACATATATACCATTATATACCTAAAAACTACATTTAAAAACTACTTCGTGCGTAAGGTGCGCCGATCCAGCCTCCTTCCATCTACTCGAACATCATCGGGTCTATCATATGGAAACAGGTAATGCAGTGAGAGATGCGTGAGGGCATCATTTACAGTATACCGAAAGATACACCCCGTACATAAGCATAAATTATTACTAGCATCCTTACCACGTTCATAGTCTTGCCAGCGACCCATTTAATCAATCAATCATTTATTTCACAAACATTAATAACAACAATAATTTAATTAGTATTACAGTCCAGTGATGATATCCGAGAGTCCTAAGCCCCTGTAATTAGGTGTTCTAACAGTCCAATGTTTACATCAGAGAGTCCCAAGCCCCTGTGGGTGGTCTATTATGAATTATGCAATCAAAATTAGTTCTTTAAAAGCATAAATAACAACTTCGTTACGTTCATAGTCTTACCAGTGACCCATTACAGTCCGATGATGACATCCGAGCGTCCTAAGCCGTCTAATTAGGCGGTCTATTCGGAAGCGGGTAATGCGAGCGATGCGCGTGGGCAAGGCACGCGCCGTCACAGGAAGCGTCACTTGAAGCGAGCCAGCGAGCTGTCCACGCGTCTTCACTCTAGGTGAGTTTTTTTGTTATCTTTTTAACTCATGTTGTCCTAGTACCAGACTGAACTGACCTCTATTTTTTATCCATACATTTTACGGAAGACCGCATCAATTCCAGCTTTTGTTATATAAATTTTACTCATGTTGACATAGTACTGTACACCCTGTCTTTTTCCCATAAATTTTCGAATTTTGGGTGAATCGCTGCTACTTTTGCAAAGTTTTAGGAATAAGATAGAGAGAATATGGTGGTCTTTCTAATATATTGGTTAGATTTTTTTTTGTTGCATGATCTTTAAAATTACGTTACGAATAGGACGTCAAGCCGATCATACCAACCCCATTTCGAATTACCTAGACCTGTACCTAAAACGTTGTTTTTTATTATGAAGTGTGAGTATTATTAAGCCCCGATTTGTTCTGTTAACATCGCAGAATTCTGTTTTTGACTTACTACTAAACAAATAGTCATGTTTGTTTTTCTGTGGTATCATAATTCCCAAACGAAAGGTCCGATGTCGATTCATTTTATTTAAAATCAGATTTTGTCGTGATGGTTTATTGAGTTTCATAAACCACTCAGAGAGCACTACAAATCACTTATTTATATGCACTCACTCAACACTGCAGTATTGTATCGTCGCCGTCTGTATTTTTCCGGTCTATGAGTATTTGCTACATATCTCTCTCGCGCGGCAAAGAGAAAGCGTCTCTCTAGATTTCTACGTAGCGTTTGCAATTAGCCGTAACAAAGCCCCAGCACCCTTTCAAGAATAGCTTTTAAAAGTCGTCGTCACGTTGGCAAACATTTTACCTTACGCAAGCGGGTGGGTAATGGCGGGAGTCGCGGTCCAGTTACCTGATTACCTGTGCCAGTTGCCCCATTATCGCCGCCCAGCCTTGAACCCTGGCTTGGGCGGTGACGTCACTGACACTAAACGGGGTATTATGTAGGGATGATCTTGCTTGGCGATTCTGTCGAAGCTTTTGTTACAGAAAACGAGGTACATTGATCGTCATACTTAAGGCGTTCTTTGGAACCGAGCTACCAACTACAACTGCAGAAAATACGTGTAGTAGCTGATACAAATTAGTAGTGTAGCTGCGGCCGACTTCGTTTGTTTTAGCGACAGCTGCACTACTAGTTTGTATCAGCTTCTGCACGTGCTGTCGGTGGTTCCAGTTGGCAGGTCGGTTCCAAATGGCACCTTTAGTAACAGAGGATCTATATATCCAGCCATGGAAGACGGCTGGGTATTGGCCTCCTCTACTTTATTTCTTATATCTTATTATCGTATACCTTAATGAAATGGGGGAAAGCGGAGTCGTTGAGCATAAAACTGTTATTATGAGATACGGCCTAACGATATACATACTCTTATCTATTAATCGACAATGATATAGATTAGGTACATGTCAGCTAATTCGTAGATCAATACTTTTTGTGGTACCAGTGTCCGGTAACTCGCGCCCTATCCCGGCATTTCTTACTTTGCACATGGGTAGCTAAATGTGAGATTTAGTTGTAAATAAATAAATAATAATAAATTAAATATTTTTGGGACATCTTACACACGGCCTCTGACCCCAAACTAAGCAAAGCTTGTGATATGGCTGCCAGAGACTGATAAACTACATGTACTTATTTTTCAACACATACTTATATAAATAGTAACTAATTAACACCCAGACACAGAGCAAACACCTATGTTCATCACATAAATGTTTGCCCTGGGTGGGGATCAAACCCACGCCTCATTGACCCAGAAGTTAGGGTCACTAACCACTGTGCCACCGAGGCAGTCAATGTAGGTTTACCTTTTCAATAGTCTCAATACTTATCTGTTAGTTATCGGAAGCGAATTTCGCGCTTTTTGTAACGTTCATTTTTAAATTATTATTTTATGTAGATACAAATAAACAAAAGAGCCCCTTGAATTTAATAATTAACTTGACTTCAACATGTCGCTGGTTCTCGTCTTTTGACTTGTATCACGATATCGTATTTATTATCTCTTTAATTTATGTGGTTATGATTCTTAAACGACTGTATTTCGGCCACGTGTGAATACCAATCTGTTTCCATAGCAACATTTCGGTTAGTTACAAAGCCTATCATACCCAAAGCCATGTCATAGCTTCTTAATCTACGAAGCAGAAACTTTCAAACACGGGGTTAGGCCGTGGTTAGGCACTTTTACCAGCTGTGTTTATTCACTTAGCGGCCCTGGATGACGTTAGTAAAGTTCTGCTAAATTGTTAGCTTTTACTCAGAATTTGTTAAAAGTTTGGAGTTCACCTTTACCTTGTAGGTATTCTTTACTTGGTGTACCCAGTAATTATGACAGAGTAGGTAGGTAGGTACGTTGTAATAGGTCGCTTTTTATAATGTATTTCGATAAAGCTTTTTTCGAAACCGAAGTGAACCACGTGACGAGTAAGCTGCTTTATTTTAATCCGGAAATAGACCAGGTTTGTTCAGTATTTTCAGAATTAAGCACTGCAATGCACTATGCTTATCGCGTAAGACCTAAGTCAATGCCTAAATATATAATATCGTGTGTGTCGTAGTGGCTCGGGATTTGCTAAAAAAAGCCTTTTAAAGTTCTTGGGTACCTACAGGGGCACATTTATACATTTTCCATCAGAAGGTTATGATAATTTTGCCGCCGCTACCTAACTCCACATTAGTTCTGCGGACCTTTTTTTGTATAAAAGTGTTTTTTCAAAGGACTATAAGCATAATATACAAACAAAAAATATACACGCATATCATATCTGAAGTATGAAGAAGTAAGACAGAAGAACTGGCGAAGGTGTGATAAGTAAATAATTCCTGAAGCAGGCTCTACAACTGTTTCATAAGAATACTAGCTGCCCGTCCTGGCTTCGCCCGGTTACGGATGAGTTATGGCTATAAACCTTCTAGAAGAAATAATCTAAAATATAGTGAAAACCGCATTATAATCTGTTGTCTACTTTGGAAAATTTAAGAAGATACACAGACAAACACACAAAAATAGCGGTTTTGCTCTATACTATGTAGTGAAAAATCATTTATTGCATTACTATGTACAAAGATTTACTCGTGCAAAACGGTTTTAATATGTACCTTGATACATACATTCTTTATTTGCCCTACGAGTAAAACCACACTAAAGTTAGGAATGACGATGGCGCGTGGGTGTCTGAAATGTTTGCAATTTCCTCGCGTCATAAACTTGGGAACAATAAATAAATGTAGGTTCCTTAGAGACAACTGAGAGTTCAGTTATCTCTACTGCCTACGAATTTAATTTTGGTGATAATGGGTAATATGTTGTGATAATTTTGTATTTAGGTACTTAACGAAATCTTTAAACCTAACAACGATAAGTATAAGGTGACTGGTCTGTTGGATTTACATAATAGCCTTGAGTAGGTACGAGTAAGTACATTGTTTCTTTTCGAAAATCGCGGGTCCAACCTGGATGTGATTGGTACAGGACCGGGGGGTTACGTGGGAGAAGAGAGAGCTATGCTTTCAGTAAGTTATTACGGGTTGTGTACGATGGTGATGACATTATTTGAACCTACAGTTTACTCTTACATAGAGTCCAAAGCCCAATTAGCCTCCAAAAAACTTGGTGTTCTCTCTAAGGTGAGACGGTATTTCACACCTGAACAACTGCTTGGTCTTTATAAAGCACAAGTCAGGTCTTGCATGGAATACTGCTCTCACCTTTGGGATGGCTCTGCCAAATATCAACTGGAGGCTCTGGAGTCGATTGAGAGGCGAGCCAGGAGGCTGATTGACAACGACACCTTGACTAAGACGCAGCTGCAAAGTCTTGAGCATCGTCGCAAGGTAGCGTGTTTGTCGGTCTTTTACCGGATACACTTCGGAGAGTGCGCCCAGGAGTTGCACAATCTGGTCCCCCCTGCCCCTTTCTTCTATCGTACGGCTAGACGGACGCGACCAAAGCGCCACCCTTTTATGGTGGACATTCCGCGCGTTAGAACCAAGCGTTTCGAATCCTCATTCCTCATACGAACAGCCGGAATGTGGAACGCTTTGCCTGGGTCTGTCTTCCCGTTAAAGTACAACGTGAGTGTCTTCAAATCCCGAGTAAATAGGTATCTTCTAGGTAAGCGTGCTACACCCTAGACCGCACATCTGCTTAACATCAGGCAGTGTGTAGTCAAACGCAAACCTACTCGAAATAAAAAAAAAAAAAAAAAAAACCTAACAGAGATGAAGCAATGTAGAATGTAGAATAAATAACGCACATTGAAGTGCAATGTGCTTGCATCTAGCAAGCAGATCCGAATTAGGCCAATGTATGGAACACCTGTGTTGTCTGGTTAACCTCATAAGGAGTTGTTACTGAAGAGGACTTGCAATCTCTTATTACACGTTTCTGGAAGACCTGTGCTCTCTGGCCATCCTTATGTAGCTGGGTTGTTACTGAAGAGGACTTCCATCTCTTATTACACGTTTCCAAGTCTCAGGTTAGACACAGTTAATCCCAGCATCTATCAGACTGAGTCGTTACTAGGTCGGTCTGGCCAGGTCAGTTCGAAATTATGAGTGTCGTGTCCGTTGCGAGCTTTTATAACTATTCTCCACCATTGTCATAGGCCAAAGCAAACTTCTTGGCGTCTTTGAAAACGAGGTCAGTCGTTGAGCAATAGCAAATTCGTTATGTCAGCTGAGCGAGATGCGAGGATATGCTAGTGCGCAGCTCATAGCTAACTGAACGTTAACCGACGCCAAAAACTTTGATTCGCCCTATACCACATGGTATAAGACTCAAAACTTGATCTTGGTCACTTTTTAGACACTCCAAAATCTTTGCTCTATGCTTGGCAAAAATAATACCTACTGCTGCAAAATTTAAATCAGATTCACTCGCAGACTTATATTCCAACATTCGCAGTACTATTTTTGGCAATTTTTGCTCATTATGCTAATGATTAAATATTGTTTATATAGGCGGTGGATGTGAGTGTGTAATCGTGAATGTGGAGCGGGAGCTTGACTCCTGACCCGTTATCTGTTGGAGCTGCGCGCGATCACACGCGCGGGGGCCGGCGCACGCGCATCTTGTTGGTGAGTCTCAAAATTATTGTATTTATTCATCACGTTTTTGAGAAATATTAAATTGACAGAAATGTTAGGATTACGGTCGGGTTAACATTGTACTTAAAATAAATCAATCAGAAATATTTTAGAACAATGATCACATAGCGCGCTATATTGTTCTAGTTCATCTTTCTATGGTTTGGATGTGTCCATTTTCTTGATTTCAGAATCGTCTCAGGTAGTTTATGACCGACAAAACGGAGGAGATACTTAATTCGACGCGTATATATTTTTATGTAACTTTTTACGAAGTTGTCCGATTTCAATAATTAGTATTTTTTTATTGGAAAGAGTATACTTCGAAATTGGTTCCGTTTAAATTTTATCGAAATCGGCTCAGCCATTTTTGATAAATCAATAATAATGTGACAAATTCCACATCGAAACGTGCGAAATATTCGCGAATTGTGTGCACGGTTGAAATTGGTCGTGCAATTTTTTGCAAAAAAGAATTATTTCTATTCAGCTTAAGGTTGTTAGAAATACTAGAACCAATATTCATATTTGTAAAAGACATGGTAGCGTAAAAAAATAAGTTGGTGCATTCAGGTCTTCGGAGAGTACCTATTATAGCTATAGAACGCATGTTCTTACTTATCGTGGCGCACAAATATTACATACTTTTTGATAGTTGAAAGATACGAGCTACTATTAGTTGTTTCTTTTTTAACTAGATTGTAAAATTATATATCTAATTGATTTATTTTTCTACTTACTAGAGCAAGGTACAAATGCGCGTCGACTGTGATGTTTATCAAAAAGTCGTTGCCACTTTATCTACACTCTGTTCGACTTATAGCAGCCAAGCAAAATACTATATCGCTGAGAGATATAAACCTACTTCTTTTTTTAGTGATAGGTATTTCAAGGGATAGGTATATGTATTTTTAAAAATACTTAGGTAGGTACTACCTACCCTGTACCTATTTTGTAAGTTTTTTTTTTATTTCGTATAAGTTTGCGTTTGACTACACAGTGCCTGATGTTAAGCATGTATGCAATCTAGGGTGTGACACGCTTACCTAGAACCTGTTTACTCGGGATTTGAAGACACCCACGTTGTACTTGCCGTGGTGGCTTAGAGGTAGTGACACCCGCCTTACAATCGTGAGGTCGTGGGTTCGGATCCCCGGTCCCGTACCAATGAGTTCTTTGGAATTTATGTACGGAATTTCACACCACTGGCTTTTCGGTGAAGGAAAACATCGTGAGGCAACCTGCGTACGTCCTTAGAAGAAATTCGATGGCGTATGTGAATCCACCAACCCGCACTGGGCCAGCGTGGTGGATATGGCCCAATCACCCTTCGTGGGTAGGCCTACGTCCTGCAGTGGACTATTAAAAAGGCTGGTACAGTACAGTACAGTACACGTTGTACTTTAGCGGGAAGACAGACTGATGCAATCAGGAGAACACTCCTAATTATTTAGGTATTAAAATTAGATAGATTGTGTAGGTCTGAACTACTAGTATCTTCTTAAGAGTGCCCCATCCCATGCTGCATCTTGTTTTACATCATAATGTGGTCAAACCTAAGCTCATTGAAAGCAAAACCGGCTACCGCACACCTGGCTAATTTCATAGCATTTCATTCTCGAAGTGTGCAGTTAGTGTGATCGTAAGAGCACAAGCACGAGAGCTAGACGCGATTACAAACGCTGACACCGGCTGCATACGCTGCTATTGGACAGTCTGGCTACTAATATATTGCATACGAAAACATCGGTGGCGGCGTTTTTAACTTCTATTAGATACTTACACTTCGGAGAGTGCCCCTTTCTTCTATCGCACGGCTAGACAGACGCGACCAAAGCGCCACCCTTTTATGGTGGACATTCCGCCCGTTAGAACCTAGCGTTTTGAATCCACATTCCTCATACGAACAGCCAGAATGTGGAACGCTTTGCTTGGGTCTGTATTCCCGCTAAAGTACAACGTGGGTGATTTCAAAATCCCGAGTAAATAGGTATCTTCTAGGTAAGCGTGCTACACTCTAGAACGCATATCTGCTTAATATCAGGCATTAAGTATGTAGTTAAACGCAAACTAATAGGAAATAAAAAAACAATGCGCGTGTGCTACGTCATATTCTGGACTTACAGATCTAATTTCCGTTAACAGATGCGATAGAGCGAAAATGTGGTCGGTATACGTTCTGGGGCTGTTCTTGGCGTCGTCGCTCGGCTGCGAGCTGACACCAGGGCTCGACGCGGGCGCCAAGTCTCCCGGGGACAACTACTTCCGCCTCATCATCAACGGGGAGGTGGAGCGGTATGCTCCTGGACAGAGATACGTTGGTAAGTTGCACACTCAAGTCTCCAGATAATAAGGATGGTAGGTATACCATTTGACGCCAGGGATTCGACGCGGGCGCCAAGTGTTCCGGGGACAACATTATTACTATATGTTGAATCATACAACTTGGCGGCTGTGAAGCTACTTGTTCAAGCTACATGCTGTGAACAACCCAATCCTTACTGAGGGTTACTCAACAGCAGCGCAAGGATTGGTAATATATTTTGGAGACTAATAATATATTATTGCGTTTGTCATAACGGCATGCATACGGCATGTCATTCATTGTTGGATGATCTAAAATTAAGTTACAGTTGTGTGAATTTTATAAAAGATTGTTTGTGTCAGAAGTGTTCCGGTGATTTTGTCAGGTTATCTGTAATTCATCCATTTTGTCCATTTTGTAAGGGGGCGTCTTACGTTATTTATTAGATACTGATAAACATATTTTTATAAACACGTACGTCTTAGATTTTAGAGAAATTGAAGTCGTTGTACTGCATAAAAGATAGCTTGATCTCTGCGACAGTGACATTGACATAAAAGATTGACATTTTTAGAGTTGGGATAGTGGTGGAAAAAATCGATTATCAAACAATGTTGTAATGAAATCGAATGAGTAGTTGTAGGAGAGAAATTGGATTTTATTTACTTACTAAAATTTAAGATCAAGTATGTACACATGTGAATAATGTTTTGATATTAATTAAATAAACTATAATAATGTTACGTTAGTATTTATGGACGTTTTTCACTATTATCCATGCTAATGTAACATATAATTGGGTTATATATTGAGATCAAGTCTATACACATGTAAATAATGTTATGATATTAAAATATACACTAAAATTAATGATAAATTAAGTTTTATTTAAAAAACGTTAGTATAAACTATCGATATTATAAATAAACTCTATCTAACATTCTGTGGTCACGATCATTCGTCGCCCATCACTAATCGGCATGCCCATAAAGTATGACATTGACAGGTACTGTCTGTACTTTTAAGAAATTGAGGACTTCATAGGCGTGATTTTTCTGACAGCTGTCGCAGAGATAAAGCTATATGTATTTTTGACCGACGAACCACCGGAGGAGGTATACAATTCGACGCGTATATATATATATATATTTTATGTATAACCTATATATATTATGTATAACGCATATTTTTTTTTGTAGTAGTCCGATTTCAATAATTCTTGTTTTATTGGAAAGAATATACTTCGAAATTGGTCCCATTTAAATTTTATCGAAATCGGCTGAGCCATTTTTGATAAATCAACAATAATGTGAAAAATTCTACATCGATCTGTGCATAATATTTGCGTTCTAGCGATGCGCCCTGGACAGGTGTATTATACATATAAACATTTCTCTTGAATTACTCTATCTATTAAAACAAACTGCATCAAAATCCTTTGCGTAGTTTTAAAGATATAAGCATACATGGGGATAGACAGCGGAAAGCGACTTTGTTTTATACTGTGCAATGATTCTGTACACAGGTGAAGTCGGTCATGCTATTTTTTGCAAAAAATAATTATATAGAGTAAAGGTACTATTCTAAAAAATAATGATGCTTAAAAGAAACAACCGACTTCCGAAGAATACTCTAGATTTATCTCTTGTCACAATGTCCAAGGACAGTACAATGATGATTTCTCGGAAACAAATGTTTTGTTAAAGTTTCTGCTAACGCATTGATAAAAACTATTGCACTTCCCGCTTTACTTGAATTGATAACGGTTTTTGCGCTTAATTGTAACAATTTAATCAAATAATGTGCTTTTTGTTGATAATGTAATCTACATTTCAAGGGATAATAAAGTTAAATTGTTACAATAGAAAATCTAGTGGGTACCTGAAAATGATAATTATTCCGATCTTTATATATTAAAGAGATGTTTTTTGAAGGGAAAATTTGTTTAGCGGCTTTCTGCACTTTATGGGTAAAAATGTTAATCTCGCGTACGGACACGTGACCTGATCGAAAATTCGTAAGACGGAGGGAGAGTAGACCGCTGGCGCGGCGTAGGAGAGGAAGTAATATCCCCCTCTCTTTCTAACGGGCAGCGAAAGTGTATGCATGATCCTGCTGTTTCATTTAAGCGGTGCAGGGCGCTTGCGCGAGTGTGCGTGTGTGATATTGTATTTTACCACATAAATGATGGTCCTTTTATACTGATTAGTAAAGTGATTCGTGGGAAATTATTCTCTAACCATTCCAAAATATTCACAAATGCACAACGTTTAATGGTCAAGTTTTCACTTGTGCCAGCACTCCCGGAGTGTAACCCGTTGTTTTTTTTTCTTTAACTATATTGTACCTAGTGTATTCTTTTATTACAAAAGAGGACCTAAGAAGAATTTACAGTGAGGATCCAAAAAAAATCTGCTTAGCTAGATATCGATAGATTATGTTTGTTTGTACAGTCCGGCAAGTATAACTTGGCGCGGCTGTGCGCCACTGTGTTCAGTGTCAGTGTACTTTTATAACTGCTTCTCTTGTACCACTTTTTGTCCCTTTAGGCATGATGATAGCACAGTAGTTAACAAAATATGCGCAACGATGTTTACTATGAACTCGGAAGTGTCAAAGTGAATTTTCAAGATAGCCGTTTTAGTTCCTCAAATCGCCACCGCCAACTTATACGTGTGTAACTGTAACCGTAACTTTGAACTCGATTTTGACCCACTTTAAACGATTAGATTTCTTAAAAGTTTGTAAACGTATCAATTACTGATGGCAATACAAATTATTCGAGCGTGTTTTTTTTTAGTTTTCTAAAGTATAATTTAGTTTTCTAAAGTATAATTTAGTTTTCTAAAGTATAATTTAGTTTTCTAAAGTATAATTTAGTTTTCTAAAGTATAATTTAGTTTTCTAAAGTATAATTTATTTCAGTGACCCTGGTCGGATCTCGCACTCACGATGTAGTCCAGCAGTTTACTCGCTTCAAGATAGTCCTGGACCCGCTCGACCCAGCGGTCACCAGGAAGCCCAGCAAGCAAGGCCAGTTCCAACTGTTCGCTGATACCCTGACCAAGTTCGACGAGGAGTGTACCAACTCCGTGGTCGAGGCTGATGACTTGCCCAAGACTGAGGTCCAGGTCATGTGGAAGTCGCCGCCGGCTGGCTCGGGATGTGTGCTTCTCAAGTAAGTATAAGTAGTAAATTCTTATCAATTAATTGTCTTATCATACTTTATATTATTATAGCATACAGAGGGCTGATGACCGATGGGGTCGAAAAGTTCTCGAGTGGAGACTACGTACCGTTAGGCGCAGCTTAGCTACGTCCACTCACAAGATAGACGGAAGACCGCAGGATTGAGCTGTATGAAGTCGCCACGAACTGGTCTTTTTGGAGATCTATGGGGAAGGCCTATGTCTAGCAGTGGATGTCCTGTGGCTGAAACGACTACTAACGACAATATATAGTTTGAGTAGATTTCTCCTATAAATAACTTCCACATTGTCATTAAGTCAACGTTGGAAGTCAAGAACATGCTTCTATCTAACATGTCCCATTGTCGTATTTATGGTACGGCTGGCTTTAGTTGTTTATTCCATTGCTTTTCAATCTTGCTTACATGGACGTCCACAGTTGGACATAGGTGTTGTAGTCTTGCATGCAGCGCCATCTTGCGTTTCTACTGCGGTCCAAATTAGATCGTTAATCAGCCTTGTGATTTTGGTATGGTTTTGCAAATGTAAAAATGGTTTTTAAAATACTACGAAGTTATGCAAATTTCGGCTCGGCCAGTCTTCGGATGAGGTGACCGCGGGTGACATTTACAACTGAGCGCAACCGTGCCCTACAATCTTGCTAACCGGGACGTCCACAGTTAATTTTTTTTTCCGTATATGTTTGCGTTTGCCTACATACTGCCTGATGTTGAGCAGATAAGTATACGGTCTAGGGTTAAAATACCTAGAAGACACTTATTTACTCGGGATTTGAAGACACCCACGTTGTACTTAAGTGGGAAGACACTGGCTCTGTCTGTGTAAAGCGTTCCACATTCAGGCTGTTCGTATGAGGAATGAAGATTCGAAACGCTTAGTTCTAACGCGCGGAATGTCCACCATAAAAGAGTGGCGCTCTGGTCGCGTCTGCCTAGCCGTACGATAGAAGAAAGGGGAGGTGGGACCAGATTGTGCAACTCCTGAGCGCACCCTCCGAATTGTATCCGATAAAAGGCCGACAAACACGCTACCTTTCGTCGATGCTCGAAACTTTGCAGCTGCGACTTAGTCAAGGTTTCGTTGTCAATCAGCTTCCTGGCTCGCCTCTCAATCGACTCCAGAGCCTCCAATTGATATTTGGCAGAGCCATCCCAAAGGTGAGAGCAGTATTCCATGCAATACCTGACTTGTGCTTTATAAAAACTAAGTAGTTGCTCAGGTGAGAAATACCGTCTCACCTTAGAGAGAACGGCAAGATTTTTGGAGGCTAATTGGGCTTTTGACTCTATACTCGTATGTAGGAGCCAAAGTTAAGAGTCGATGAGAGTGAAACGCCTAACAGTTTCAAACTGTCAGTTACCGGAACGGAGACACCGCGGAAAGCGGGAGACAGTTGAAAGGGTCTCTTTTTGGCCGAAAACAAACACAAAACAAAATACAGTCAATAATATGCTTAAATATAGTAGTGGTAAGAACTATGCATGCCCAATAAATAACCAAAGAACCCGTTGTAAGGGCAAGCTTGCATCCAGCGCGATCCTGCATTTCTTACATCGTTTGTCTGCCTTGTGCTTTTGTAAAAGTAAATAATTTTTAGAATACTACCTTCTCTTGTGTCGGTAGGCCTAAATCCTGGCTAAGAATTTTCATTACACGTTTTTTCAGAGCCATGGTGTACGAGAACGAGAGCCGTTGGTACTCGGAAGACGGTCAGCTGACACGACGTATTTGCGAAGATACGTCCTTATCAGCGCCTGATTGCTGCGCGTGCGACGATGCCAAATACAAGGTTTGCATCTACTTTACTATAAGATATCTTTTTCTGTCATTGTAGCCCAGATTTTAATGAGTATTTTTCGATGCCAAAATAAGATATTCGACAAAGTGGAGCAAAAAATATAAAACATAACGAAAATAAACACTAAGTTATATCGAACTACGCTGGTATTTATTGATTTATTTATTTTTTCTATTTATGGAAAATACTACTAACTTGTTTTTTAGCATCTATTGTAACATTAAATAAATTAAATAAATATTAGGGGACATCTTACACACCGTCTCTGACCCCAAACTAAGCAAAGCTTGTGATATGGCTGCCAGAGACTGATATACTACATATACATATTTTTAAATACATACTTAGGTATATACTTAGTATCTAAATAACACCCAAATACAGAGCAAATACATATGTTCATCACATAAATGTTTGCCATGGGCGGGGATCGAACCCACGCATCTTTGATCTAGAAGTCAGTCACTAACCACTGAGCCACCGAGGCAGTATTTGGTGACAATCGATCGCTATTTGTACTCAGAAGATTTTAAGGCTATATCTTTTCTCTCTAGATGGTGTTCGAAGGTCTCTGGTCTCCGCAAACGCACCCCAAAGACTTCCCCGTGGCGGCGCTGTGGCTGACTCACTTCTCTGACGTCATTGGCGCCACGCACCCCAGGAACTTCAGCTTTTGGGGAGAGGGCGAGATCTCTTCCGATGGATTCAGGTACTTGTGAAAATTAATAGTTTGACTATTAATACGACTAGGGCAAGGGGTGCTGGTGAAATACCATCGATGTAATTCTATATATGTATTATTGTTGGTATCATATCCATGTTGTCTTATTATAGTGCAATAGAGTTCATATGGTCTAAAACATCGAAATGATCACAGTATCTATTTGGTTTTCTAACGGAAAATCATCCACCTTACGACGATAATTATTTTTGTCCATGACCAATGCATCGTGTTTAAAATGTTGTTTTATCTTCAGGTCGCTAGCAGAATGGGGCTCAGTAGGGTTGCTGGAGCGCGAGCTCCGCCAACGCGGCGGTTTACTGCGATCCATTGTCAAAGCACAGGGGCTCTGGCATCCCAAAGTGAACTCCAATACTACGGCTACCTTTACTGTGGACCGCAAACGGCATCTTGTGTCTCTGGCCTCTATGTTTGGTATGTGTTGGATCACGCTTTGTACCAGCCTTTTTAATATTCCACTGCATGACGCCTACCCACGAAGGGTGTTTGGGCCATATTCACCACGCTGGCCCAGTGCGGGTTGGTGGATTCACATACGCCATCGAATTTATTCTACGGACATATGCAGGTTGCCTCACGATGTTTTCCTTCACCGAAAAGCCAGTGGTGTGAAATTCCGTACATAAATTCCAAAGAACTCATTGGCACGGGACCGGGATTTGAACCTACGACTTCACGATTGTAAGGCGGGTGTCACTACCTCTAGACCACTATGGCTATCCTCTAGACCACCACGGCTATATAGATACAATAATCATTGACTCTACAAGTCTGCACTGCACTGTAGATTCTTTTGCGATACGTACATACTATATAGACTCTTAACTATGGATACAATAGTCATGCAATAAGGCTGATTTTTTCCATCGCATAAGCGTGGGGTCGGTGGCACCCCAAGGTTAACTCCAAGACCACGGTCATCATTGCACTAGTTAACTGAAGTGTATTTCTCGATACGGACTATACAAAATCATATTACTATTTCATTAATTACTTTACATGTCTTACTATCTAAGATCAATAAAAATTCAACTAAATATTACATACCTTATTTTTTTATTTTTTTTTTGACCTAAAATGATTCTCATTGTTTTAACCATTAGGTCTTCCAGCCTTCCACCATTGTATCCCTTCGAAAAGGAAATTAGGTGTGGATTGACAATGACAACTGATATAGTGGACAAAATGGTTTTCTCCCGTGCTACCCGTGCTGGTAGAAAACTGCCAGCAGAGATCTGTACCAGTACGAGTTTATGAAAAGACTGTGGTTTCCAGGGCCGTCTCCCGACTGGGTGGTGGGTGTGTCCGGGTTAGACTTGTGCCAGAAAGACTGCTCGTGGGCCGAGTCCAAACTCATCGATCTTTTGCCGTACGACGCGGGCACTGACAGTGGCATCTCTTACATGGTAAGCCATATAACTACATCAACTATTCAGAATCACTTGGGCAGACACCCTTCACACAATTTATTGACGAGTTCATTGCAAGCATTATGTCGAGGTTGATTTTTTTTCCACGAAACACTTTTTTTTCCCAATTTCATTATTGTTAACATATTATCCCTACTAATATTATTAATGTGAATGTAAGTTTGTTTGTTACACTTTCACGCAGTAACGAAGCAACGAAAAGACTTGATTTTTGGCATTGATATAGTTCCAAGGTCGGAAAGTGACATAGGTTACTTTTTATCCTGAAAAAATAATAGGTGCCTGTGGGAAAGCATAAAAATTGTAAAACGCGGGCGAAGACGCGGAAAAAAGCTAGTAAGATAATAAAAGTTGATCTTAGAGCCCTATCACAATATTGTTAACATGTAAAATATTACCATCGTCTAAAGAAACACTAGTTATATTATTTTCTACCTGTAACTTTTTCTTCTATTGTTACTATCCAGTCGCCGAACGCCGAGACGGTGCCCCGCGAGAAGATGTACAAAATTACCCCGATGTACCCCGAGGACCCTCGTGCCCCGTTCTACGACCCTAGCGCTTCATCGATAGCGCCCATGGCCCGCCTCTACCTCACGAGAGAGAAACTTATTTCTAGGTAAAAATTAATATTTCAAGGTATGCCTCTTTTAATCTAAATTAGTCTAAATTATTCGGACCCTTTACATTTTCATCCACAGCTTGTATATCAAGCTGCTAGGTATAGACTATAGTACTCTTACAATGCCACCTTTCTTGGCTCTGTACTAAACACGTCAACCCGCGATTTCAACAAACTCGTTAGGTACCAAATGGCGTCCTTATTTGTAAATTTTACTCACGTAAACTTTTGCAAACAATTTTTACAGTAGCCGTAAGTTACTTACATAAATGCACTATTCGGGTTCCGTTTTTGTCTGTCATTTTATTTTATAAACAATTTATTCTAGGTCTTGCGACGAAGAGACGTTGTTGACGCTGGTAGCTGAAGAAGCGGAAAATACGCAGTCTGTAGACAGACGTAAGTAACCAAACAAACTTCATAACTCTCATTTCCTGTACTGTACTTACTATACTACTATACTTACTGTATTTTACTTCGACACCTGCCGGGCTAGGAAGCGCACCACGAAATATTTCTTTCGACGTGTCAGAACGAGACTGTATTATGGTAAAGTATATATCTGTCACTTTTTCCTACGTCGAAAAGAGTTCTGTTCGTGGCTTTTCGTGATCGCATGCTGGACTAGCTGGGCTGGCCACCCGGCCTATACGAAGTTCATTTTTTTTGGAATAATGAGAATGAATTTTTTTACTTTGTTCAAATGTATGAAATTTACATTTTGTCGAGTCTGACTTGCAGTTTTGTTGCATAGAACAACTGATATCTTTTTAAAAATTTGTTTTGGCCCATAGTGAAATTTGTTCATAGTGATGGTCTGAATCACCTCCTATCGGCACACCAGTTCTGTATAACCCTGTATGTTCTTCTATGATATTTACGTTACGCTATAATGTTTTTAATTTTTTTTGTTCTGATAGCGGAGTGCGCGGTGTCTGAGTGGGGCGCGTGGTCTGCGTGCTCGGTGTCGTGCGGGAAAGGGCTACGCATGCGCACACGTACCTACCGCATGCCGCAAAAGGCGCAGATGTTCTCATGCGACCGACAATTAGTTTCCAAGGAGATGTGCGTCGCTGATATACCGGAGTGCGAGTGAGTGTTATTGTGTGGCAGTGTGGTAGTGGCACTAAACAGATTCGGAGATATGGGATCTCCCTGTTTAACGTCACTTTGCAATTGATTTGTTTCTGCGAAATCGAATTGGGAATGAGGAGATCCGTGAATCTAACAAGATTATTTTTTGCAAAAATCAGCATGACCGACTTCACGTGTGTACAGAATTCGCGAATATTTCGCACGAATCGATGTTGCATTTTTCACATTATTGTTGATTTATCAAAAATGGCTCAGCCGATTTCGGTAAAATTTTAATGGGACCAATTTCGAAGTATATTCATTCCAATAAAAAAAGAATTATTAAAATCGGACCACTATTAAAAAAGTTATGCGTGGTTATACATAAAAAAAAAATATGCGCGTCGAATTGTATACCTCCTCCGGTGGTTCGTCGGTCAAAAAGAGCCAAATCAAAGTTACAGACATAGCTCATCTGATGATCAAGTTAAAATAGCAATGCGCAGGGCACGTAGGTCGACGAACGGATGGCCGATAATGAGGCCATTTTTGTAAAAAATAAAACGGCATACGTTTGTAGAAGTAAAAATATCCAAATAGCATGGATATGACCATATCGCCTTTTGAGAGTACCTAAGTCTACATGCCTAGCTCGATAGTGGACTATTAAAAATTTGATTAAGTACTTATAAAACAATATATTACAGTCCAATATTATCTACATTCATGATCTTTTCTACAATTTTTCGTAGGGGAGACAACACGCCAGCCGATGAAGAGGTGTCAAACAACGCGGCGTCATTTGACGTTGACGGCATCTGTAAGACGTCGGAGTGGGGCGAGTGGAGCGAGTGCTCGGTGACGTGCGGTATCGGGTTCAACACCCGGCGTCGGTACTTCCTCAACCAGATGGGGAACAAGAAGTGCCCGCTAGTGCCCATTGGTGAGATTTGTATTTTGTATGTTACAATGTATTGACGAAGTGACATGTCGTTTGACGCGGATGGTGTCTGTAAGACGTCGGACTGCTTGTCAGAGTATTTACTTACAGCAAACGATAATACTTGCTGTTATACTCTATAAAATTTAACTTGATCTCTGCGACAGTGACATTGACATAGAAGATTGACATTTTTAGAGTTGAGATAGTGGTGGAAAAAATCGATTTTCAAACAATGTTGTAATGAAATCGAATGAGTAGTTGAAAGTGAAAAAAATGGATTTTATTTACTTACTATTATTTAAGATCAAGTATGTACACATGTAAATAATGTTATGATATTAATTAAATACTCATAATAATGTAACGATACTATTTATCGACGTTTTTCACTATTATCGATACTAATGTAACATATAATTGGGTTTAATTTAATTACACATGTAAAAAATGTTTTTATATTAAAATATACAATAAAATTAATGATAAATTAAGTTTTATTTAAAATATCGTTAGTATAAATTATCGATATTTTAAATAAAACCTATCTAAAACTCTGTGGTCACGATCATTCGTCGCCCATCGCTAATCGGCATGCCCATAAAGTATGACATTGACAGGTACTGTCTGTACTATTAAGAAATTCAGGACTTCATAGGCGTGATTTTTCTGACAGCTGTCGCAGAGATCAATTAAATTTTATAGAGTACTTATAGTGATAAGGGTTCTATTCTTGTCATGCGAATTTCTGCTCGCGTGCGAATTTACGTATTGCGTACGGTGGTACGCTTTCAGCTATGTGCGTGTGGGCTTTATGATAAGAAAATCGTCCATGGATTAGATAGGATGCAGGCAGGCGGCCAAATGCTGACCAAATCTGCTTACAGCCGAATACCAAATCTGGTTTAGTGTCAGTTGTACCATTGATTTGCTGCATGACGGGAAAAGGGCCTTAACACTACCAGTAGGGTAGTTGACTGGTATTGAATTAATAAAAAGTATTAAGATTATTGAATTCTGCAATTGATTATGATTCGTAAACCGAAAAACTATTTAAAGTTGGCTAACCCAGTTCAGAGATATAAGCTTGTAAAGATTTCGGTAAGCATTAAGAGGGGATGCTTTGTCCCTTTCCCACAAAGCATAACATTATAGTATGGCGAATGTATGACATTTACGGGCCGTGATGTCATATTCTGCTATATTGCGCTCTTTGTCTAGCAAGAAAATAAATATGCCTGTAACTTCTAAGTTGATATTATTTTTGTTTTCATTAATCGGCTCTGTTTATGGTTAGCTGTTACAAGAGGATATCAAAAAAAATGTCAACACAAATTTTCAGGTTTTTTCCCTTTCATCATTCTTCATTGGTTCGTGCGCATTCGTTTTTTTGCCTTTGTATAATTATACAGTTACATATATTGTAACTGTACCAGCCTTTTTAATAGTCCACTGCAGGACGTAGGCCTACCCACGAAGGGTGTTTAGGCCATATCCACCACGCTGGCCCAGTGCGGGTTGGTGGATTCACATACGCCATCGAATTTCTTCTACGGACGTATGCAGGTTGCCTCACGATGTTTTCCTTCACCGACAAGCCAGTGGTGTGAAATTCCGTATATAAATTCCAAAGAACTCATTGGTACGGGACCGGGGATTTGAACCCACGACCTCACGAGTGTAAGGCGGGAGTCACTACCTCTAAACCACCACGGCTTACACAGTTACATATAATCTTTTATTTTGTTTCACCGTAGACCGTAGAATAATATTAAGTAATGCATTCTGCTTTACTTAATGTTGTATTTCCAGAGGAGAACCGCAAATGCATGCAGCCTCAATGCACAGAGCAGGAACAACCTGAAGTATCAGATCCTACGTGTCCCACTTCAGACTGGTCCGCCTGGTCCCCCTGCTCCGCTTCGTGTGGTCGCGGCGTCGGCTTCCGGTAAATATACACCTTGATACTATGCATATAGAGCACAATGTTGTATGAAGTGGCGGAGCAACGTGTTCTACCTCCGACTGGTCCGGTCTCAGGGGCAATATAAACCTTGTTACTTATGCATATAGAGCACAATATTGCTTGTTGCAGCCGCAATGCACAGAGCAAGAAGTCAAAAGTATCGGAATACTTTTTATTCCGGTAGAATATCATATTTCATCAAATGGGCGAGAGAACATTCTCAACTTATTTTTTTCTCAAAAAGTAATCGTTTTAACGATAGGATTTGTTGTAATTTAGTAAATTACAGTAGGGCAGGGTAACAGCTGTATATAAACGATGTGGTCGAAGAAGTGAAGTAAAGTGACCTTTGTAATTCGGAAAAATGTCACGCCACATCATTCGATGTACATACGAGTATTATCACTAATGGACATGGGCGTAAGGTTGCCATCCATCCAGGTTTTCCCGGATTTATCCTAGTTCAGAGAGGGCATCCAGGGAGCGCCCGGTCGTGGTTTCATTTGTAGTCCGGGTTCCGATTAGCAAAATTCATTGTACACTCCAATCCGTCGGGGTTTTCACACGACTTGTTGCCGAATTTTAGAGATGGCAACCATATCTGGACAGAATTATTTACAAGGAGCTGCATTCGCATCTCAGTGACCCAAGAGCAAAGGGAGTGGCTCAGCTAGCATCACCAGAAGTACCTCCTCGCCGTCATCCAAAATCACAATCCTAGGCGGGGTGTTAGCGCGGAGCCAGGAAGGTGCAAGTGCCTCTTTCTTCTTTTATGTTTTGGCGTCGCATTATTGTGCATTTGTTAAGTAGTTAAGTATTAAGTTTAATAATTTTTGATAAAATTTTATCAAAATAGTCACTGTCGTAGTCACGTTATAGTCCAATAAAGTCGCGGTCAAGTCCAAAAATAAGTCCAAGCCATACCTCAGTAAAGCAGTGGAGACTTCACTAGAGGCGTCTATGGAGTTTTGGTAACAACACGGAACGACACGATACGTCACATTATATCACTTGCCTACACCTATGCGCGTAAATCAGGTCATAATCAACGAAATACCACAATTTTTCACTAATTATCATTGTTAACAACACAAGTTTAAAAAAATAATTTGACATTTGAATTTTGATTGCCTTGGTGGCTCAGTGGTTAGTGACCCTAACTTCTCAAATCAAAGAGGCGTGGGTTCGATCCCCACTCAGAGCAAATATTTTTGTGATGAACTTAAGTGTTTGCTCTGTGTCTGGGTGTTATTTAGTTACTATCTAACTAAGTATGTATTTAAAAATAATTATAAGTAGTATATCAGTCTCTGGCAGCCATTATTGCTTAGTTTGGGGTCAGAGGCCGTGTGTAAGATGTCCCAAAATATTTATTTATTTATTTATAATACAATTATGCGACATGATTTTTCCGCGTTCCCGCCAAAACTGCCCAAGTGCCTCCGTTCACGAATATGGATCGGCTATGCGGTGTTTCTGGGTAGATAAGTCCTATTGTCAGACAAACGCTTCCCTCGATTATGTGCTGTACCAGTTTCCGTCAAAAGTCCGTTAAATTAGTATTTGTTTGAACATAGAACGCGTCTCCTGCTGGTGCCGGCGGACCGGCAGCAGGAGTGCTCGGGGCGGGTGGAGCTGATGCAGCAGCGGCCGTGCCAGGAGCGGGACAGCTGCGCCATCGACATGATGACGGCCAAACGTGAGGCATACGTTAACGTGTTTGAATGTTGTTGTTGCCAACCTCCCTTTCTAACATACGTTTTAAAACGAAGTTCTCCATTGGATTGTATGGTGTGCGTGCCTGTGGGTGTGTGTGTGTGTGCGTGTGTGTGAGGGTACATTTTTGCACGCAGTATAAAATCTTGACTCCAAGCATAGCCCACTACAAGGTTATCTGCAACGACTTGTATGAAAGAACACTAAAGCCATTCTATGATTGCTGTTTATGTTTGTTGCACGTTTACACATTACAATGTATAATAAGTGTAATTACGAGAATTAGTTCGAGATACTAGCTGTAATATAAGTGTAATAAGAAACCAAGGTCGATGTAATATTAAGGATCACGCACATTATGTCGAGCCGCATCCCAGCGCAAAAATCCGTTCGAATCGTAGTATTTCATTTGAACTAACGCACACTGTGCCGGGGCGCAGCGGGCCCCATTTTCCGCATTTTCATACTAATATTTGGCTGCGGCACGCTCCGCCCCGCTGCGCATGATGTGCACGTACCTTAAGGGCAACGTTAACTCAATCAGGTGCAGAATTTTTTCAAGGTGAAACGCTAGAGGCAGCGCGCGATATTAATTTTTTTTTGTTTTTTTGGCAATTTGTTACTTAACTACTCACCTTGGATTTACTAAAACTAGTTTTGCGGCAGTAAATAAGTCGTTATACATGAAAAAAATGACAATCTATGTAAAAAGGTTGATTTAGCCAAAATTATGATGAAATTCAACCAATTGACAGTCTTCGCTAAAATAAACTAATTTTAGTGATATAAATTGTTTCCATAATAATTTAATAAAAGCTATTCATTGTCGCAAAAACAGTTTTCATAATTTAGTTTTCAAGGTCAGTAGTCCAACAATAAATTGCTAAAACCAAAAAAAATGAATTTCGCGCTGCCTCTATAGTCCGACCGCTTAACTCAGTCCTCGCCTGCGCGGGTACAGGGGCGCGGGGGTAGACGACAAAGCGGACTAAGACAGGCGAGGTCTGAGTTAACCGGTCGGATTATAGCGCTTCACCTTAAGTCATCATCATAATTTCATCCATGCGATGTATGCATGCATCTTTTCATTAGCGTCATCAATGCAACGCACTTAATATAATTAATTATAATATTAAGCACTTCAAATATAAGTTGGTTAGCTATAAGTTGGTGGTAATATAAGCACTTCAAAAATTTGACGCTTGCGTAGGAGGCGGGCTGGCTCAGTTGGTTAGAGCGTCGGGCTAGTGATCCGAAGGGGCAGGTTCAAATCCTGCGTTCGCTTCAGATTTTTGAAATGCTTATCACAAAGAACTCATTAATCATCATCATATCAGCGGTAGAATATCTTCTGAAGTATTATTTTACAACATACCTAGTTATTGAAATGGCAGCTCAGAATCGTTATCCATAAAGAACGGTGAAGATGAGTGAACTTGCGAATATTTGTGCCTCTCTCAAATACAACTCTCCAACACCAATCAAACAGCAAATCTCTAAGTTTACGACACAACTCGTAAATGCACAGTTGTACACACTACGCCAGTAAGTTTCCCTGTTTTGCTTCGAGCAGCGCAGTGGCTATTATTGAAAACATTGTAGAAATCATAACAATGTAGTTTAACAGTGTTTCTAGAACTAAACTGTAAATCTAGGGCTTTCTCAGTTGACTATACTATACTATTACCCATTTTATTATACATACCTAAAACAAATTGTTAAACATGAATGGTTTTTGTCTAGAAAATAAATACAAAATGAAATAGTTGCAGAAACGACAGAAAAGTGGCTAAAGCAATATATTTTTTAAATGTTCATGTTGTAATGTACTTGTATTTGTTTTTCAGCCTTTTGGCATTATCAAAAATGCGCTTAGGCACGTCAAGTTGTAACAAAGTTAAAATGAGACAAAGAAAAATTACTTAGACTAGATATAGATATATAGATTTTTAGCCAGCTATTTTTACCTAACCAAGGTTAGGTTAGGTACCTAAATATTGATAAAGCAATGGGCAATGGACATTACCTATCCGGGCATAATATTATGGAAAATGGCCAGGATACAGGATGTGACTTTGTCATGTGTAGAAGCTTACCTAGGTGTATAAATTTGCTCATAAACAACATTTATATGGGACCATAAATTGAAATATAATTTGCGAACTTAAAATTACGAAGAAATTTAAAGATCTCTATTTATAAACCAAACTTCACCAATATTGTTAGAGCCGACTCCGAGTTCCAAAGTTTGTACAGACAAATAAATAAATATACAAGAATTGCTCGTTTAAAGGCATAAGAATTTATTGAACACACTGACCGAGCCAAGGTTGGCGCAAACTTACGCGGAATTTAAATAAATACTCACTCACGTCTCAACGGTCAAATACAATGTTCTCAGCGAGTGATGTTGTGCACGAAACTTACAAATTGCCTTCCGTATTCTGGCTGGAATACTGATTTAGATGTATTTTTAACAGCAATGCCAACTTTTGTATGCCATAAGAGTACCGTTATTGACCAACATGATTTTTGAATAGTCTTCAAGTCTGCTAGTATACCTACTTCGTAGTATTTCTTGGTAGTAGATTAATTGCAAAATATATATCTCTTCAAGAGCGAATCAGATATCTATGGATATGATGTTGGACATAGGCCTTCCATAGATTTCCTACATTAACGACCGGTATAACCCAGCAGATTAGCAATTTGAAATACTACAGCGCAGTACGCAGCGAAGGATTTTCAGTGACGCTGGCTGGAGCCACTAACTAACTGATTACATCCCATATATAGATGTCATCGTTGAAACAGGACGGTGACTGCTGAACATAAGCTTCCCCTATAGATCTCCAATAAGACCAGTTGGAAGCGGCTTGCATCCAACGCGATTTCAAAAATGTGTTGTTCATTCCGGACAAACTCAAGACGGAAGCGACGTGTTTGGGTAAAATAAATGTTTCTGGGGAAAATATGATAACGTGAGGTCGTGGGTTCAAATCCCGGCCCTGTACAAATGAGTTCTTTGGAATTTATCTACGGAATTTCACACCACTGGCTTTTCGGTGAAGGAAAACATTGTGAGGCAACCTACATACGTCCGTAGAAGAAATCCGATGGCGTATGTGAATCCATAAGGGAGGCCTATGTCTAGCAGTAGTCGTCCTTTGGCTGATGGATGGATGATGTGAATCCACCAAACTTTATTGTGGTGCAAATGGCCCAATCACCCTTCGTGGGTAGGCCTACGTCCTGCCGTGTACTATAAAAAAGGCTGGTACAGTACAGTAAAATACATTTATCGGTTTGCCAGGCATCTGCATGGAAGGCGCCGAGCAAGGTCCGTGTCGTGGGCTCTACCAGCGCTGGACCTTTGTGGCCGCCAAGGGGATGTGCGTGCCCTTCAACTACGGCGGCTGTCGTGGCTCGGCTAACAACTTCATCTCGCAGGAAGACTGTATGAACACCTGCAAGGTCATACTCGGTATGTAGTTCTGATGTTTTACTAATGTGCTGTTGATTGCTACTGAGCCGTTCCTTTATAAATCCTTTTTTAAGGTTCCGTACCCAAAGGGTAAAAACGGGACCCTATTACTGAGACTCCGCCGTCCAACTGTCTCTCACCAGGCTGTATCTCATTTAGGGTGATAGCTAGAACGTTGAAATTTTCACAGATGACGTCTTTCGTCTGTTGCCGCTATAACGACAAATACTCCAAACAGAAAAAAAATTAAGGGCTCCCATACTACAAACCTGATTTTTGAGCCGTTTTTCGCTCGCTAGTAATAATAGTAGTAACAGGTAAACGCTTGTAATATTCACAGAATATTAAGTTGTATAATCAGAAAGCCCCCTTAACAAAAAATATATATTAAGATGGCTACTCAGAGCAAATAAAAAAAAATCCAGAGGGAACGTCGTTGAACAGTCAAGTGAAGCCGGTTTTTTATACATGTGTGAGTGCGTCGCTGTTGCGCCGCCATAGTTCGACTGACAAGCCAAGGCACACACACTCATAGTTACCTGGATGTGTGTGTTATTGTCTGTACACAGCGAGGCGTAGTTTTGGTTGGCTTCACTTGTTTGTTCACAACATTCTCTCTTGATTTTTTTATTTGCTCCTAGGGTGGCTACCATACGGAACACTTCCTGCGCGAGTCCGACTCGCACTTGGCCGATTATTTTTTTACATAATACGGCTACATTTGCCTGACAGAATTCGATGTTGTAGCCGACCATGGAGTATGTGGACCTAGAAGATACCTTTGCCTTAATTACTCTTGCCTTAAATTTGGTAATTGTCTGGAAACAACGACGGAGGTAGGGCATTCCAGTCCTTGGCAGTCCGTATTGTGAAGGAAGAAGCGAATCGTTTAATACGAAATCTATCATGTTCTGTCTCGATCATACGCAGTTCTACGTAGGAAACATTGTGGTGCTTTTTCTAATTCATGGAAAAACGTCATAGGTTAAGATGAAGTCGGTATATCGCACGTTTTCCTGATACTTTTTGGGAAAGAAGAAAACAAAGCAAATGCCAGTAGTGCACTTAGTCACGCATAAGCCTATGCTGCGGCAAAATTTAGCCATAGTAGCTAAAGTGAGTAGGAAGTACTAACGTTCGATTTGTGGATAAAGTAACTTCCCTACTGTAGCGTATTATATTTGTGTATGCTTCCCTGATGCTGATCCCTGTTTAGAAAATGTACAAAATGTCTACACCCGTGAAAGATAGCAGAATATATTTAACTAATGCATAGAGAAAATTGACGGACAAAGGTTGCAGATGTTAGAAACCGTATTACGCAACTCAAGTGGCGCTGGGCAGGACACATGGCCAGGCGAGATGATGGCAAATGGAGTAGATTCCTGACTGTTTTCCAAGACAGGCGTTTCGTAGGTAGACCACCAGCCGGTGGGTCGACGACATCAGATCCATCGTGAGACACGCGTGGATGAGATAATCCCAAGACAGGTAAAACTGGCACAAGGGAGAGGAGGGGTATACCCAGCAGTGGTTTAATACAGGCTGATGATGAATACATAGAGAAATAACATTTTGTCTGAAGTCGTCTGAAGTTTGGACATATAGATGCTTTATGAGAACAGTCTGATTGTTACATCACAAAGCGGCCCCGAAGCGCGCACCCCCGCGCTTAAACCAAATGCCATTAGGGCAGTGTGGCCCGTGACGTCATCTGTGACTTGTGTTGCGGCGATGAAGCCATCAACTGGGGGACGACAAGTACCTACATATAGATGCACGGGTAATCCTACCTATAGATAGACGTTTACTGGAGTTTGAACATTGAGTTAGGAGAGTTCTGAAACCTAGTAAGTTTAACTGCAAGCTTAACTTATTCCAGATGAAGGTGCCATTTGGAATCGAGCTGCCAACTGCAACTGCTGACAGCACGTGCAGCAGCTAATACAAACTAGTAGTGCAACTGTGGCCAAAATTAATGAAGTCGGCCACAGCTGCACTACTAGTTTGTATCTGCCGCTGCAAGTATCTACTGTCCGCAGTTGCAGTTGGCAGCTTGCTTCCAAATAGCACTTTTTGACCGACGAACCACAGGAGGAGGTATACAATTCGACGCGTATTATTATTTTTATATGTATAACCACGCACAACTTTTTTCATAGTAGTCCGATTTCAATAATTCTTTTTTTATTGGAAAGAGTATACTTCGAAATTGGTCCCATTTAAATTTTATCGAAATCGGCTGAGCCATTTTTGATAAATCACCAATAATGTGAAAAATGTTACATCGATCCGTGCATAATATTTGCGTTCTAGCGATGCACC
The DNA here is from genome assembly GCA_949316475.1 of Hypomecis punctinalis. Classification (NCBI taxonomy): domain Eukaryota; kingdom Metazoa; phylum Arthropoda; class Insecta; order Lepidoptera; family Geometridae; genus Hypomecis; species Hypomecis punctinalis. The sequence goes on from OX438804.1 coordinate 24,734,998, forward strand.
CCGGCTTCGCACCGGTGTATTATACCTACATATAAATATTTCTCTTGAATTACTATATCTATTAAAACAAATTGCATCAAAATCCGTTGCGTAGTTTTAAAGATATAACTATACATGGGGACAAACGGCGGAAAGCGACTTTGTTTTATACTATGTAATGATTCTGTACACGGGTGAAGTCGGTCATACTATTTTTTGCAAAAAATAATTATAGTAGCTTATACTAGTGGGTTACGGTTCACCCGTGGTATAAGTAGTAAGTAAGTTCGTATAGGCCGGGTGGCTAGCCCTAGTGTCAGAGTTTTTAGGCCGCCTGAAGGCTTCTGACATGGCTAAACGGATAAAATAACCGGGTCCTACAATTTAACGTGTCTTCCGAGCCACGGTAGCTCTTAGTTGGACAATGCCTCCCGCGGTCACCGCTTCTTCAATACAAAGAAAGAAATGAAATCAAAACATTATTTACGTTTTTTTGGAAACTACTTACATAGCTGTAGAAAGATGATTTCTTCGAAGATAAACTTTAAACTCTAGGTATAATTAAATAGACATAACTTATACATAAAGGTCTAGTCATAGCATAGAGCTATAATAAATAAGGTCAGCCATATAATTATTACTGTAAGTACTACTATTCTCTACTCTACTCTACTCTACTCTACCAGCCTTCTTTTAATAGTCCACTGCAGGACGTAGGCCTACCCGCGAAGGGTGATTGGGCCATATCCACCACGCTGGCCCAGTGCGGGTTGGTGGATTCACATACGCCATCGAATTTCTTCTACGGACGCATGCAGGTTGCCTCACGATGTTTTCCTTCACCGAAAAGCCAGTGGTGTGAAATTCCGTACATAAATTCCAAAGAACTCATTGGTACGGGACCGGGGATTTGAACCCACGACCTCACGATTGTAAGGCGGGTGTCATTACCTCTTGACCACCACGGCTTACTACTATTAAGATAGAGATATAGATAAGTATTAAATGTAACTATTTCGATTTAGAATATTTTTGAAAATTCTTTATTGTTAAATACACTGTTTGGCATTAATAATAAATAATTATGCTACGCCCTATTAGACAGGGTGAATATGTACATCTACTGAATTAGCAATAAGTATTAGTCTAATATGCTAAGGCACTGATTGTATTTACATGTACGTAAATTTTGCATTAATAAACTAAACTAAACTAGAAAGAAAAACTTTATCTCAGTGCCTTCCTACGTTTGATTTAAATAGCTACAGCTATTTCTAATATCCAAAATAGATAGGTATGTTTTAAAGCAATTTTGCCGAATATTGTTGAACTTTTTCCTTTTGGTCGCGGATCCGGTTATAAAACAAGAAAATTAAGTTTTTGTGTGGTAATCGTTTGCACCACGCAAACGATATACCTTTTGCGCGATATCAGGTTTATTCTAAAAGTTGACGACTACAATAATAAATACTGTAAAACTCTAAAATATATCCGTCGTTTACAGGAACACCATGTGCTTATAAATGACTAGGTGACTCAGCGAACTACGTTACACGCAATAATTTTATAAAAAAGTCTTTGTGTTATTCTGCTGTAAAAGCATTACTATTTCAAAGTTTCATCTCAATCCGTTCAGTAGTTTTTGCGTGAAAGAGGAACAAATATCCATACGAGTACATACAAACTTTCGCGTTTATAATATTAGTAGGATATAGCATTAAAAGTTATTGTATACTAAAATGACATTAAGCAAAGTTTTAATAAGTTTTGGAAACCTATTTATAAGTGGGACAGGCTTGGATTCCCCAGACGGGTATTTGTGTGGAGTCGTAACATTACATCAACCCCAACCCTCCCGACGGCTGACGTCACCGGGATGACGTCACTGCGGACAATGTAGCCATCACCGGCTGACAGGCCTGACGCCCGCGGCCTACACTCTAGACAAATATATTACCTACCTGTAGACACGTTTGTTATGTCAGCAACTGGCACTCATAGATCTCACGAGATAGAATATATGCTGAAACTGCTTAAAATCACAAGTATGATTTATGACCGTGTACGGGACGGGCCCTACGGACAGCACACGTTCTATACGTTTTGTGTAGTGTCCTGTCCGGGATCAGACTTAGCTAAAAGGTGTAATTCAGATCATCATTAGGAACAACTCGTACTATAGGGCCAACATGGAGTCCGAGATAAATACACCATGTTTTGCATATTATTTTTCTTTGTGTTTTATGATTTGTTTTGTTGTTTACGTATTGTACCTCTTATTTTTGTTGCAAATAACTTTCTGTATTCTGTAATTATATATAACATTTATTTTGTAGACCACTACAAATCACTTTGTCATTTTCGCTGAACACTGTATTTTGAATTGTATGTATTTGCGTATTTGCCACATATAAGTTTCTCGAGCGCTTGGTAAATAGAAGACCTTTCCTTAGATCTCTATGGGCAAGCCGCATTTATTAGAATTTTTAAACGACAAAAATAGATTTGAGAAAGTGGGCTAAAATTTCGTAACCATAGTGTCAATATTATGTTAGATAACATGCGTTATACTTTTAAATAAAATTTAAAAATACTTGTTTTAATATTACCGAAAGTCTAATGATAAGCGTCACGCCCACGTGAGGTCAACGCCACTATAATTTTGAACTATTCTATATCAAAAAGAATTGTTGAAGAGAACTAGAACATTTTTGTCAAACCTAAGCTAGGTTTAATAGTGTTTTAAGATTTATAACTGAAGTAAATTTTATTGAAATATATTAAAAACAATTGTTCGATTTCGGCTGTAATTCATTGGTAAAGCACAGTGCTCCTGTTTTTTTTAGGACTTGACCATCAACTTTCTTGAAGAAAAGCAACGTGGCCGTCAAAAGAGTACGTAGGCCTATAAGATACCTATACTATTTGGTCCTTTACTATTTTGAATTCTTCCTGAAATAAGAAAAAGACTACAGACTTAAATTAGATTAAATTATTTTATTCGCACACACTTAGGAAATTGTAAAAATTAGGAAATCTAAATCATATTCCCTCGCGCGTACATTACTCATTGAACACTTCTTAAAGAAACTATAATAAATAAGTATTAGCGGTTTCAAAATAAACTGTTATAAATAATAAAAAGATGTTGGGTCTGTTTGACAAAAATATTGACTACACAAGCTACGAGTACAAGGCTCAAGGTGCCTTTGCCTCGACCGAATGTAACACTGATACATCATGCAATGTTGACAATTGTGTGTTTGTTTGTTCTCTTGTCACTATTAAATGATTTTAAATATACCAAGTGTTCGTCGCTGAACAGTGTATAAGGATTAATTATAATACAGGCTTATTCACATGATAGTTATACGAGTATGTACTAAGCGGAAAGGAAGTGATTCAGACCATTATTGAGAACAATTTTCTGATAGCTGATCAGATCCCATACAAAATCGCAATTCAAAATTGACGGAGTTTATGAAACAGCTGATATTTTACTCTAGTACTCTATCCTGTGCGAATAACCTTGTATAGCAAAATATCTCGAAAAATCCGGACAAGTGCGAGTCAGGCTCGCACATCGAGGGTTCCGTACAAATCCAGAAAATTTCTCAAAATTGGGAAGTCAGTGGTTGAAATCTCTAAGTACCTATACTATAACCATCAACAAAAAAGTTTTTTTTTCACTTTTCTCGTCATGCATCGAAAATGACACATTGCTAAAATAATTAAACAAGTTTTTAATTTTAGCATGTGCTAATGAAGTTCTTTTATATGATACTTTACATGATACGACTTACTCACTTTGAATTTTGAACCCATATTTTGAGAATTTTGAGGCACTATTTTTATGCATTTTTATTTAAATCACATTTTATGTGATTTAAATAAAAATGCACAGTTTTCAGATTGATTCCTATATGTGTACTCTGAGACAATGCTTCTTGCCAAATTTCATAGTTCTATGTCAACGGGAAGTACCCTGTCGGTTTTGATTTTTGTGAGTGTAGAAATATGCGTTTTTTAGGACATAAACGGCTCTAACTTTTTTAAACTAAACTTATACGTATACAGTTTAAATTTCAACTCGATATCTTTACGCGTTCCCGAGATAAAGAGTCTTGACATACACCCAGACGGACAGACGGACACCAAAGTGATCCTATAAGGGTTCCGTTTTTCCATTTGTGGTACGGAACCCTAAAAATTTGTAAAAATGAGAGGGACGTGGAAGTTGCTCCACCGACAAGAACCGCGCTCTTAAATTCTGAATGAATGAAAGGAAAAACACGGTATGAAGTTAGTCTAGGCAATACTTTTGCTAACGCCTCCGTAAATAAATGCCATGTGACATGGATGAGATTATGGAAATGATAAATAGGTACCAATTTGCTGCTTACTTATTTTAAGAGTATTCAAATGTTGGAATTATTGTAAATATTTTTAGCGGACGGTGATCACTTATTTTTTTTTTGGAAAATATTATTCTAGGTTTTGCACTTAATTCTAACTAATAGTTTTGATCTTTTAAAGATAGAATCGAGTATCCAGAATATTCAGAGTATAAGAAAACAAAGCATTAATAGGAAATCGTCATGTTTAAAACATTTTAAATTTTAGTGTACGAAGTTTCCGGCTGGTGCACTTTTCCCTACCGAGCTATCCCCCCTGCGGCCTTATTTTGTAAGCGCTCTGACGTTCGGCTTCGCTTTTTCTCCTGCTCGCGCCAGTTACTCACGCCGCGAGAGCGAGCGGGAGGAAAAGCGAAGCCGAACGCCAGAGCGCTTACAAAATAAGGCCTCTGGTAGGGATAAGTGCACTTTTTGTCTATTTAGTTCTACCAATAGCGATAGGTGCACTGACCATTTGTGTAGTGCACTTATCCCTACCGAGCTATCTCCTCTGGTGGGGATGGGTGCACTGCCTATTTCTACTATTTTCTACTCTTCATATTATATGCTATTGCTAATTCTTAGATACATAACTATAATCGTACTACTCTACTCATGGATATAGGCTTTTTCAAATGGATTTCTAATAACGGATGGGGGCGGCCAGTGCTTCCCTTCTAACAGCAATTTTTACTTGCAAACCTTGTAGTGCTCTTTTTCCACTATTGTTATAATATATAGGTCGTAGTATATTCAAGCATAGATACAAGTCAGCGGATGTGAAGTCATCTACAGGCTCCGCGATATCCAATCCTGACTGAAGCTCAATAAATAAATAATAAATAAATATTGGAGGACATCTCACACATGATCTCTGACCAGGGGCGTAGCTACCGCCGTATCAGCCGTATCAATTATACGGGGCCCTAGGGCCACGGGGGCCCCCGACGTGCGTAAGCAAAAATTAATAAATACTTTTCATTTCTTTTAGTTTTATTTAATTGTAACAGAAACCAGAACCAGAAGAACAAACAATTGTTCTTCTGGTCTAGTAGTATTACGAATTGTTGGTAAACATTTTTTTTAAAAGTGGCAGGTAGATAATTATGACGAATAAATAATCAATTAATTTTAAGCAATCATTTTTTTTATTTTGTGAGAAAGCTTTACCTTTCATAAGGGCTCCCAAACAAATTTTAATACGGGGCCCCGCCAAGGCACGCTACGCCACTGTCTCTGACCCCAAACTAAGCAAAGCTTGTGACATGGCTGCCAGAGACTGATATACTACATATACATATTTTTAAAATACATACTTATATAGATAGTATCACGGCACGACGCACTCAGGCACATACTAAAACTGAAATGGCACTGGGCCGGCCACGTAGCGAGATGCACCGACCAACGCTGGACTCTTAAGAGCACAAAATGGAGCGGGCCACAAGGAAAAAGAAACGTGGGGAGGCCACAAACACGTTGGGCGAACGACATAGTTATGATAGTGGGAAAAAACTGGATCGAAGTAGCACAAAACAGGAAAAAATGGAAGAAATTGGAGGAGGCCTATACCCAGCAAGGGATTGCTATATAAATATAATCACTGCATATACTAACACTAGGTTTAATTTAATTCTACTAACATTAAAATTAAAATTGTAAATTCATTGTTTTAAAATTTTAAATATGTTTAGATTTATAGCAAATAAAAAGGCTTTTTTATTTTATTTATTTTTTATAGATAGTATCTAAATAACACCTAGACACAAAGCAAACACCTATGTTCATCACAAAAATGCTTGCCCTGGGTGGGGATCGAACCCACGCCTCTTTGATCCAGAAGTCAGGTTCACTAACCACTGAGCCACCGAGGCAGTCAAAATAATAAAACTGCGCATTGGTTGGGTTTTGCGCAGCTTGTAGCTAACTTCACATCCGCCGATTTGTATGAAACGGCCTTTACAGACTTTCCACTATTGTAAGATAGAAATTAGAATGCAGAACAAAATGTCGCGTAGCGTTACGACACAAGTCGACCCCGGGCTAATGGAGACTGTTGCTACATGGGCATTATTTTCTTTTATTGGTTTCCGTCAAAAAATTGCCAGGTTTCCGTATAGCTGTTAAAATTGCCTAACAAACGTAGAGCGAGTTGGTGGGAACTATTAATTATTCTCTCCTTTTTCACCCCAACCTTAGAACTTGAATATTCTTACTAATAATGCAATCTGAAAGTATGTTTGTTGGTTTGTTTATTACTCTTTCACACAGTAAAAGAGCAACATATCGCATTGATTTTTTGCATACAATTTTAAAGGTTAAAGAGTGTCATAAACGACTTTGTGACCCGAAAAAAAAAAAAAAAAAAAAACGAGCGAAATCGCGGGTAGAACCTAGTCTTAAATAAATTTCTAGACTAGCACCCTGTTTACTCTTACGGTCCTCAGATCTTTTTTCTACACTTTGAGTTGATTCATGGTAATGATATTCCTAAACTATGGTAAATAAAAATCCTGATTCAAAAAACATTAGCACCTTTTGCCGTGCCAAAAGTAAAAGGAGCATGTTGTTTCAACATGTCTTCTCGTAAGACCGGCGCTCCGGCATGCTGGCAGCAAGCCAGCGGCCAGCCAGGTGCCTCCTTATCTCTCCTTCGGTTATTGACACTAATTGATCTGCGTGTAAACAGATCGAGGAGCATTGAGCACTGTTGCGCTTGTTTACAACTCGTATGATCTGTATAAGATGCTGTTTCGCATCGTTGCCATATTTACAGTTACTGCAGGCTATTGAGTCAATGTTTCCAAAAATATCGCAGATATACATATCGTGATGAATAACTTTTTCAATAGGATAGCTATGATGAGGAGTTCCTCATGGACCAACTGCTTTCAATAAAGGGGCTCATCAGAATACCAGCGTTGAGTGTTGGGTCCTTCCAGCACTCAACATTTTATAGCTGAGATTTGGAGCTGATTCCCTTTCGACACTTTTGTTTTTTCATTAGTTATATAAGTTTTTTTGTACGTTTAATGCACGTGTCGAATAAAGATATATTATTTCACGTCATTTCAACTACAGTGGTTGGACATCCAAAATACGTATTCCTTGTTACACAACTACAATCAAAATAGATACCTAGTAATCTTTTTAAAACTCTCATTGATCTCCTCCGTCTTTTGCCAATCTGTTTGGGTAGGGAGGAAGCTTACCTATGCCAGTGAGTCAGACTGAGCTGTCCTTAATGATGGCCCTATATGACAAACCTTGCGATCGCAAAAAACAGCTGTTCTGGGGCCTGATTCTCTATCGACAAAACGTAACGTAACGCGGCAAGTATTTTTTTTAATTCCTTGAATTTCATTTGTAGAACTATTATATAAATGTAAAATTACGATAAAATAAATTATAAACCGAGTTTAAGTTATGCTATTTGAAAAATAAGTAAATTTCATAATAATTTCTTAAAAACAAAGAGCACGTTAGAGCTCGTTACGTGCTTGTTTTCATACAGAATCACCCACCTGTAAGTTTCGAAAGTCAGTATACTTTTGGCATAATTGATGTACCAATCAGTATAAGGTGGCGTCCAAATAATTATTGTTTTGTATTACTGAGTGTTATTTGTACGAGAAGTACTCGCAAAGAAGCGTGTCTTTACGTGTGAAGGAGCACATGTTCGCGTGGCCTCACAAACATTATGCGTGACTCTCAAAAACGACGCCGCACGCGAAGGCTGTGTATCAAAGAAATCGTCTTTCGATAGAACTACTTACGATGCTGGCAACTTTGAATCAGTACTTATTATAAAAAGACGTATCTATGGAGCTTTTAATTATACTGTAGTAGCGTTCATAGAGTAGCTTGACATAGGTATAATAGGAGTTTCTTAGCGACTATCGAAGTTTAGCAACATTCGGAACGGTTAGTTTTCGGTTGGATGACCGCTAGTGGCGTTTACGTCTGAACATTACAGTGGCTCGCATGATACGTTAAATTATAAGCCCCGTTTGTTTTAACCATTTAACTATGTATATTAGAGGCTGTCAGGCAGAAAATTCTGATATCAGGTCTAGGTACCCGGTCTATACGATCTTACTTTCTGTTGTAGAAGACGCTGTGGTGACGATGTTTATAAATGAACTTTATAATGCAGAACGATTCAAAAGTTTATGCACAAACCATTCACTGATCGTCAGTGCAGGACCTATTGTTCCCACACCGAATACCTAGCTACCCAGTCCACACGAATACGGGTATTTTATTGACCGACGAACCACCGGAGGAGGTATACAATTCGACGCGTATATACATATTTTTTTTACGCATAACTTTTTTCGTAGTAGTCCGATTTCAATAATTCTTTTTTTATTGGATAAAGTATATTTCGAAATTGGTCGCATTTAAATTTTATCGAAATCGGCTGCGCCATTTTTGATAAATCAACAATAATGCGAAAAATGCTACATCGATACGTGCGAATATTCGCGAATTCTGTACACGGATGAAGTCGGTCATGCTAATTTTTGCAAAAAATAATCTTGTTGTAATCTATAATCAGGTAGCCATTACTGACTACTTATTCGTCACTATCCAAGTCTGATCATAGCTCTGTTTGCAAGCTAACAAGCCCAGAGTTATCTAGATGACGATGCGTGAGTTATGATTATGATCCGAGCGGATCATCTCGGATCCTATAATCTGGCTGATTCGCCGCCTGTCAACAGTCCGACGGACTGTAATCACTGGTAATCAGTAGGTTCAGCACTCAACACAAGGCCAAGAGCTTTGACCTTGTGTTTACAAGCGTGGAGGAGGAAGGCGAAATACTATACGTAATATTCTTTGTGTGAATGAGAATTTAAGTTTTATTTGGTAGTCATGCAAACCTGTTTTTTTCCTTTAGCACTATGAGTTATAAGTAACTTAATTCCTTATTATTGTGATATTCTTAAATATATTTAAATCGGGAATGAATTTTTTTTTATTATTGAGGGCTTTTGTACTCAAAGTCCGTGCCAGCCCCATCGTAGAAATGAAGCTGAAAACGATTTGTTACCTAGTAATCATAACTTAAACAGTTAGTAGTAGTAATTTCGTCGTTTTTGTTATCTTCTCTACCCAGCTCAGATAGGTTTTAATTACTCCACTGTACTATCGACGATGGAAATTAACGTAATCGGTAAAAACCAAATCAGTAAATAGGAAAATATTTAATGTATAGATTGTATAGGTATAGATACATTTATACATATTTATAGGTATCGAAGCCGTGGTGGTCTAGTGGTAAAGACGTGAGGTCGCGGGTTAAAATCCCGGTCCCGTACCAATGAATTCCGGTGTAGGTACGGAATTTCACACCACGGGCTTTTCGGTGAAGGAAAACATCGTGAGGCAACCTGCATGCGTCCCTAGAAGAAATTCGATGGCATATGTGAAACCAACCCTCACTGGGTCAGCGTGGTGGATATGGCCCAATCATCCTTCGTAGGTAGGCCTACGTCCTGCAGTGGACTATTAAAAAGGCTGGTACAGTACAGTATAGGTACATTTTTGGACAAAAATACTTAAGGCGAACATTGACGCGATTTCGTGAAGATGAGGTAATAAGTTCGTATCAGCACGCTTTAAGAGGATCGTGAATCGACAAATGTTTTCGCATTTTCTGTAAAACATCGAGAAGATTCGCGGTACATTTTTGCTAAAATTTATGTTCCGGGAGAAAACTCTTTTCACCCCCTAAATTGTACAAAATGTTTTTGGTGTCGATCGCAATATTGCAGTATCGTATGTCATATTTTTACTTTATACCTACTTATTTATTATCAGACAAAGTTTTGCTTAAAAATATGACTTTTTAGATTTTAGAGGCTTTAAACTTGAAGGTCATTTAAAAATCTGTAAAAATTAAGACGTTTAACCCTAGAGATTGAAGTGCTGATTACATGAAAAAAAAATCACTCAAATCGGATAATTTAAATTTTAGAGGTAGAAAACAGCTTATTGTATCTGTACGGCTAAGTTCGCGGTTCACAATAACCTTATAGGCTGTCAGTCGCGTCCGTAAGCCGCGTCCGATAGTATGTTTCGAGCTTAAACCGTCTAAAACATCTGACATGACAAGGATGAGCTTAGACAGATCAGAGTGATCCATAAGAACCGGGTTATTTCCTATTAAATGAAATCGCACTGAATTCGCGCTGATGCAACCGTCTGACGTCAACTAGTGATGTCACTGGGCGGCCGTGAATCCTCGTAGCACACCACTAGTTGTTTACGATCGTAAAACATCAAACGCTCGAGCTTTCGATTAGCGAATATGATTCATGTTGTTTGCGCCGAAACGTGCAGCTTTACGATATGAAGTTCACGGCAACAAATTCAGTTTTGAGTAGCTCACTTCCATTATTCTAGTTTTAGGTGCTGTGCGTAAGTAGATACTGTACAAAAGATATAAATCATCTAAACACAACTACTACAAATGTTTTGTTCCATCTATTGTTAAATGGTATAGGTCCCGGTTTTTTTTAACCATTTAGCCATGTCAGAGGCGGCCTAAAAACTCTGACACCAGTATGCTGAGTGTGAGTTTTGTCGTAAACATGACGCGCTCTTCAGCGAGCGCGTAAGCATGTAATTTGTATGAAGAAATGTACAGTACCACTAGAAGCGCTTTTTTGAAACACAACAAGTTCATACAAATTACATGCTTACGCGCTCGCCGACGAGCGCGTCATGTTTACGACAAAACTTACACTCAGCATACAGGGCCTATACGAACTAACTTATTCCATCCATTTACTATTTTAATATTATGTTATCTAATTGCTAATAGAATTAAAACAAGAAAAACAATTGCTAACAGGTACAAGAAAAAATGCGTTTGTAAAATTAAAATTGCAGATCGTCTTTTGAAATAATTATCGAGAGTATTTTTTAATAAAATCTAAAACCTTCTTTAATCTAGGTGATTAAAATTTAAATAAGTTTAACATTTGAAGAAGAACTTTAAAGTCGGGAAAGGTTATCTTTCTTGTCATGATGAACGCTTTTCCATAATAAGCCTAAATAGGTTCTATAAACATTTTCCTGTTCTATGGGAAATAAGAGTGTTTGAATATACCTTCGAGTGTTTCCATATACCTAACAATTTTAGTAACAAAAGAAATTACACAGAAAGTCTAGTAAATAGACAAGAGAGATGAACTAGACTCTGGTTCATCTCTTTTGAAAATCTCAATCCAACCACGTCAGTATTTTATTTAGACGTGAATAAATAAAATAAGATTAAAGTGGAACATGCCATGTCTCGGCCATGTTTAACTAAAGTCTAGATATTTATGCTCTACATTCTGATCTAGATAAATGTAATACGCTGAACGTATATGCATTATGTTATCCATCCTTTTGCTACTTGTCTCGGCTATAGGTACATGGGATCATATCAGGATATTTTAAACGACAGATCTCGCGAGATGTGTTTTAGGTTTGGTTTTAGGTATGCTGTTCCCGACCCGATTTCATAGAGATTTTTTGGCTTAAAATTAGTATGACGCGTCACTCCAATATAACACACATAATTATTACTTACAGAAGATACACAATAAATCCCGAGTAAATAGGTATCTTCTAGGTAAGCGTGCTACACCCTAGACCGCATATCTGCTTAACATCAGGCAGTAGTCAAACGCAAACCTATACGGAATAAAAAAAAACACTTATTCATATTAATATGCGCTCACGGAACACTATATTTTTATTTTATTATAAAGGTACTCAGAACAGCATACATTCAATTAAGAGCTAAATTTTATACAGCAAAAGTACATAACTGGAAAATATCCCGCATGATTGTAGCAGTAAATCTCAATAAAACAAATTTTAAAATTAACAATTGAGCAAACATTACATTAATTAACTACATGATGCTGCAAACCTAGTGCCGCAGCACATACTTCAGAAATAAAATAAACAAATAAGAGAATACCAGGCCACACCTAAGCATGACCTGGCATCCCCTGAGCAGCGAGGATGGCCAAGATGTCTTTTCTAAAGGACATGTCCACAAAATGTATGGAGGCTGGTATAATAATAATCAAAAATTTCGAGAAAGTTCATGTTTTTCTGAGTCTATTACATCAGTTAAAAGCAAAAAAGAGCCCTCCGATTTTTTTTAAATTAATTTTGAATCTATTCGGATAAATAAATATATTTGGCTCAATACGTAGTTTATCTCTAGCAACCCTGTTTAAGTAACCTCCAAATTGTTACATAGAAGCATTTTTACCAATTAGACATAGTTTTTTAGACAGCTACGTATGCAAGTAAAACAACGATAGAAGCACTTTATTATTGCTAAACTACAAAAAAAACAAAGCTGTATTATTATTTTTGACACAATTTATTTTTCACATTTAAAAAAAATGGAGGAATAAGAACTCCAAATTAAATATTGTTGAGAAGCCAATAAATCGAGCTTTCAAATGATGTCTATATCATGTTGGTTCGATTTTTCTCTGAATAATATACCTACCACTTGTGGACGTCACCTTTGTACAAGTTGTTGTAATAAATGTCTACTTGGTTACTGTGAACAAACGAGATATCATTGTATTTATTCATATTGTCATATTTTACTGGATACCGCATTTTGCGGTAGCTACTTGCTTATTTTCTACGAGCAAATGTCACGCGCACCGGGTAAAGAAAAGCCTGCCCTCTAGATCTCTATGTTTTAAAACTATAAATCTTTCTGAAGATTTTTTACATGAGGTAGTGAAACTCCTGTCAAAATTAAATCCATTAGTTAGTTTAGATTTCCCATGATCCTTGAGTTTTCCATACTTGTTCTTCTTAGAACAGTGAACCAACGGGTACACAGACACGCAAATGTGTATAAGGTATTTGTATCTACTATTTAGAGATGTGGTTCCTAGAAATTGTCTTAATAGATAAGACAAGTCTGTTCAATGTTCACCGATAAGTTATTATTTAGTACGAGTATGTCAGTTGTATTTGCTCTGAGTTTTTACTTATTTGCGTGTCATGTCTGGATAAGTGGCCGCTGTCTCCGCCGTGGCCCGGTTAGAGTATGAGTCAATCTGAGTACTTACAGAATAAGCACACTTGTCTTGTTTCTTTCCGAAAATAAAATGAGGTAATCGTTGTTTCTGAATCGATTGTAGTTGTAACAGTTTCGGTTTTAAATTCTAAATGATACGTTGGAAAATTTTTGAACTGCACTCTGAATTTTTCCACTTACATCTTTTACACTTATATACCTATATACTCGTAATAATTAGATTAATAACGTCTTTAATTTCGCAAACTGCAATGTAATCTTTGTCGCCAATACAGACGGTTCTATGCAAAAATCGTTTTGTTGTTGTGTTTAACTTTTTTTATACAGGGCTATCCAGAACTGGTGTACTAAACCGAAAGCAGGTGATTCAAGCCATCATCATTATAAACAACTTATATCATGGGGTTTCTAGACAATAAAAAAAACCGGACAAGTGCGAATCAGGCTCGCACATCGAGGGTTCCGTACAAACATATTGTTAAAATAATTAAAAACCTGTTTTAGCATGTGCTAATGAAGTTATTTTATATGATACCTTACATGATACGATTTACTCACTCTGAATTTTTAACCCATGTTTTGTGAATTTTGAGGCCCTATTTATATGTGATTTAAATAAAAATGTACAGTTTTCAGATTTATTCCTATATGTGCACTCTGAGACAATGCTTTTCGCCAAATTTCATAGTTCTAAGTCAACGGGAAGTACCCTGTAGGTTTTGATTTTTGTGAGCGTTAAAATATGCATTTTTTACGACATAAACGGCTCTAACTTTTTTATGCGGTAACTGAGAAGCTTTTCTTTTACACAACTGTAAGGTTTACGTATATAGTTTAAATTTCAACTCGATATCTTTACGCGTTCCCGAGATAAAGAGTCTTGACATACACACGCACGGACAGACGGACAGACGGACAACAAAGTGATCCTATAAGGATTCCGTTTTTGCTTTTGAGGTACGGAACCCTAAAAATCAGTTATTTCATATATTTTTTTTATTCCGGGTTGCAATTTTGTATCCTACAGCTGATTTTTTTGACAGGGCATGCAGATAACCCTATAAAAGATAAAGCATTTTATGTTTGTGTCTAACACAGCCTCGTAAAAGTTAATACGGGTATTGATGCCTAAATTATTGTTCGCAGGAGGCGGCGCAGCGGGGGGCCCCCCGGCGGCTCCGGCGGCTCCAACAGCCAGCTCCAACTATCCTGGCCTCACCATCAGCTCCATCGTGCCCATACCCAACACCATCAATGGTGAGGATCATACTGTTATTCTTCTGTAACCTTGTGCAAAGTGTCGAGACGAGAACGCGCGGCTGCGTTTTTCCATTCTATACGCAAGGGTATGAAACTAATCACGTATAGATTGGAAATAAGATTTTTACTAAGTTCTTCCAAACCATACAAGAGCAGGACGCAAATACTCGCGTATACTTTGTAGTAACGTAGAAGTATTATGTTGTTCCATAATGTACAGCGCCAGTACGCATACGGACTAATCGTGTATGTTTCGGGATAAGCGCGCTAAACTCTACATTACATATACGCGAGCAGTTTCCTATGGCGTTGTATAGAATGGAAAGACGCCGCGCGGCTTCGGTGGCGAGCTCCATAGTGCCCATACCAAACACCATCAACGGTGAAGAACATACTCTATACTTAATTACTTCATATACTGCTATTTATTATTGTATTCTTTTATACTACCTAAGTGACGCGACGAGCAGTAAGATAGGCGTCACGCTTGCGTGACAGGTGACGGTGACACGCCAGCGCCGCCGTCCAGCTCCGCGACCGCCTAAGCAATAGCAATCGTAATAGCAATCGTTTATGACTTCATTTTAGTCATTTGGCACCGCCTAATGACGTTAGCCATCAATTGCTTTGCGCGGATTGCGAAAGCAATCGTTGAATGAACAACTTTGATGGCTAAGGTGTAGTGAGGATTTTGAACTATACCAGCTGCCAGAGCGACCTAATATTTAAGTATAAATATTTGTTTTCTGTTCATTTTATAAAAGTTTAATTCTTACTTGATCTATAGGCTTTTAAACTAGCCTATTTCGCTCGTCGCCCTGATTGAGATTTAAAATTTCATGTTGTCCTGACATTCTGCTGGTGGTCCTTTGATTCGAAGCACAATGCTTGTACACTTCTGTTCGCCGAGTTGGATAACTAGCATAAGAACAGTACTTTCCTAGATGGGCTCAATAAAAGAGCTCTACCGTGGACTGCGGAGCTTACTCCACAAATATTTCAAATGGCATAATGTATAAGTTGATTAATATTCCACGTGTATCAAATCATCGAGATATGAAGCCAAAAACCATGAAACAATGCGTAAATACTCCTTAAGTCGAGTATCCAGCGTAACCATGACGCCAATTCTCTTCCCCAGCAATTAAACTCCTATAAATCGTGATCTTGACTCAATTATGAAAGTTTACGGTTCATTCCTTGTCTGTTTTGATGGCCGAGTGGGCCACGGCCGCCATAACTGTGCCGAAATAACGTCTAGATCAAAAGTAGACCTAACTAGCGCGAACGCACGGGACGACTGATGTCTAACATCTGTGGTAGTGTAAGAGACGTAGTATTATTATATTTTCTTTGGTAATAGGTACGGGTAATTAGGATGATATTTTTAGGATGAGGAATATGTTATTCTGAAAGTTTTCCGCAATTTTCACTAGATGCCAAATTTCTTCTAAAAAATTAAGCCAAGTATCGCGATTTTATTTTAATAATTAAAAGGCCGTTCGGTAATGAAAATAAATGAAAAACAGAAAAAATATATCCGATCTTTTCCAAGCCAAGGATTCGCTACTAGGATATCAGAAACGAAGATTAGTATAGATGTAGATTTTTTGTCAAATCTATTGAAAAGCCATATATCGGTTCGTAGGGAACACCGAAGCTACTGGCCCAGCGGTAGGTATATATATCGCACTGCACTTTACGGGACATAGCTCTGGACTCATTTTGAACTATCTACTTATCATGCTCGAAAAGAACCCAGCGGTTTTAGAGGTTATAATGTCCCAATTATGTAAAATCGAATCAGGAATGAAGAGATTCTCAGACGAACCCAACTAACCGACACAGCAATGGATTAGCAAGTTGAAATGGCAGTGGACAAGGCACATAGTTCTAAGAACGGATGGCCGACGGGACCGTCAAGTTCTCGAATGGAGCTCACGGACCAGCAAGCGCAGCATTGGAAGTCCGCCGACTATGTGGACTGACGATATTATTCGAAGACAGTAGGCCTGAATGCAGTCTGCTGTCAACAGGCCTTATTGGAAATCTATATATCCAGCCGTGGACGTCCTATTGCTGATGGATAGATGTCCTAATATAGAAGATTATTATTGGCAGTAACACGCTCGAGGTGGTTACTCTTACAAAAGTATCTTAAGGTGATATTTTGTTCTGAATGATTTCTCCCCAGGTCCGAGCCTGTCGAACGACAGCGACTGTCGCTACGGGCCGTGGGGCGACTGGACCAAGTGCTCCGTGTCCTGTGGCACTGGCTACCAGACCCGCTCCCGGGACCTCGAGGTACCGTATACACCACTCTTGAACCCAGGCCTACCCTCGAACAACGATTTGGTCTTATCTTCCACGCTGGCGCAGCTCATATACGTAAAATTATGTCATTGAATTTTTTCTCCGGGCATATGTTGCTCACGATGTTATCTTTCACCGAAAATCCAGAAGATGGACTATGTATTCATGAGTTAGCTAGATCACTGTTAATCTCAATATATCAGCTCGATTTTTGGTCAATTAAATATTTTAACCGCGCGGTCTGTGTAATCGATACAGTTAGTTTAGAACTTGTTCATTGGTAATATTAATGAGAAACATATATGGACTATTTCTTGCTTTGCAAAGTGCAGATACTTTCAGAGGTGCACATGCTGTCATAGTCCACTGTGAAATAGCGAAAAACTCAGCCGTCCTCTACAAAAAGTTGATTCACTCTTGAAAATGTATAGAACACCTTTACTATATAGACTTTCGTGAGAGACGTGACGTCACGACCCCCACTCACAAATTTTAACAGGGTTTATTTTTGCTATTTGTTGTTTTATTGACAAAAGAAAAAATACGTGTCGAATAGTTTTGAAAATCTAACTCACGGTCTAATCATCATCCAATCATCACGATATACCCAATCATCAAATATATTTATTTATCCTAAAGTCGTCCTTCCTTAGGAATAGGAGGTCATGCGTAAGTTTTTAGCAACGCAGTATCTAAGTGAACCCGGATATTATGTAACGTTCTGAGTTCTTTGTTTATAACTATTACTTCGTTAGCATCTTTATTAATAGCGGCAATAACATCATGTACAGCTATCCCATTGACCGTGAAACGGAGCAGTAAAGCGGCAGATATCTCGGAAACTCCATAAAACACATAAAGATATCATCGTTAAATCTAAATATACGGAGGCGTATTTTTAAAGTATCATTTATGACTATTTCAATGCTTCCAAATAAATGTATTTGGATTTTAGAAAGTTTGATTTGGGTTCATCATCATCAACGGCTTATGTGTATGAGCTTTTTTTTACAGTTGGGTATTTTTGTAACTATCCGTAGCCTTCTTTATCCCACTGCTGGGTGTAGGCCTATCTTTTATAGTCTCGGTCCTTTGCTAAACGTGCTCTATTTACGCCATTTACATGGAGTAACATTTTCTGCTACAATTTAGGTAGCAGTGAAGATATGTACCAATGGCGAATGTAGTAGTCAAACTCAAACCTATTCGGAATAAAAATCCGTCGTATACAAAGTTCGAATAGTTTCCTCGAATCGATGTATTGTATAGGTACTTATACAATTTTACATTATTGTTATTTTTCATAAAAGGCTCAACCAATTTCGATCAAATTAAAGACCTGTCCTACAGACTAACTACCTAACAAACAAGTTTTTTTTTAAATCGGTTGACAGTGGCGAAAATGTCGATGAACATACGCACATAAAATAAACCTCCTCCTTAACAACCTCCGTGTTGGAAGTCATTTAAAAATGAGAACCTGATTTACATGTCACGCCTTCTACAACTATGGAGGGTCCAAAAAAACATAAATGATGATATAAAATGCTTTTAAAATACTGGTAAGTTTTGGGGCGTGTTGAGAAATAACATGTGCATTCATAGCATACTGTATACTTACGTTAAACATGAGTACCGGGGATAATTGTAGCTAGCGTGGCAAACTCAATTGTGGCTTACCTGAAAATAATAAGAGTAATTAGTCTAATTAATTATTTGTATTTCTTACTTATTCATGAATACCTTCTAAGCCAAAATGAACCTAATTTTCTTATTGGAATGAGAAAGTAAAGTTCTATTCGTGACGTAGGTACATTCTTATCGTAAATGCTGAATTTGCTTCACTATTTTGGCAGCGCTTGCGGTCCCTTAATAAAGTGATTTATTTATTGATCTCGCTTAAGTATACTATACAAAAAAAGAATTTTCTCTACTGATCCTGACCTAATCACAGAAAAAATAGTAAAAATAAAATTAACCAACTAACTAAAAACCACCAACCCGCACTGGGCCAGCGTGGTGGATATGGCCCAAACGCCCTTCGTGGGTAGGCCTACGTCCTGCAGTGGACTATTAAAAAAGGCTGGTACAGTAAAGTACAGTAACTAAAAACCTAAATAACCTGGACATAAAATAGGATATAGTATCACAATACTATTGCGGTTTGTTTAGAACATACTGCACATAGTTATCAATTATAATCTACGGCCATAACTAACTCTATCCATTTCGAGTCTATAAATATACTATAACTACATACTATAAGTAATTGGCCAGGACCCTCCCACGCAAATTAAAATACCAGTGACTGAGATCCAATAAAATCAAATAGTTAGGAATGTTCGTAAGTGTAATGGTGTCAGTAGTGTCAAGTCTAGGCGATGTTAATAGGAGTTATTGTCATGTCAGTCGGTGCCAGATTGGTGTCAAGTTCGAGGGTTCAAGGACGGGCTGGTGGTAAATCTGTGTGGGCAGTAGACCAGGTTGATACCTACGTTAATTGTATGTCTGGTCTAGGAGGATTTTCGCTGAAATGTTTCGTCAGAACAGAGACTGTATCGACAGCTGTTTTCTTCTAATCTCCTTTGCTAAACATATTTTTATTTGTCTTGTTCATAGCTCTTGTGAAACCAGTGAGTTTTTCAACCGCAGTGTAATATATAACATCGTCGTCCTTTTTTATTCTTGTATGTTCCTCATGTTTTCCTCTGACGTGAGCCAGAGAGGTTAATGATAACAAACATAAAATTGCACCTGTCTTTCGATTGAATGCAGTTCTGCTATAATTAATCCTGAACTTAACTATCACATGATTTTTTCGAAGAAAACACCAAGTAGTCATTTTCTATTTATCATGAAGACATGAATATATCTCAGATTTTGGATAATTTTCCCAAATCATAAATGCTAAGCATCTCTATCTATTGTATCAACTATAGTATTTTAGAACTTGCGCACTGTCTTCTTTCATCTGCTCATGGAACCGTCTAGTTAGTTATCTTTTGTATTCAAGTTAGCTCACTAAATAACCAAGTTAAGTTACTCATTTTAAGTTAATACAGTGCCAACGGCGTCGAGCAGTTTTCGTGCGCCCTGCCCATTACGGGCTCTAGTAATGGTTTCACTCACGTTTTGTGGGGATACACGATTGTTGCCATAATAATTATGACATACAGTGGTGGCGGCAATGTATAAATTGTAAAATCGTTGTGGTAATATAACAATTTTGAACTCTGACCCTGGCGTCTCTACTATAAAGAATCTCATTTTAAGAGATCATCAAATGAGATTACATCACTGTAATACAATGTATTAGGTAGAAGTTTGTGCAAAAAGGAACCGTCGTGACGTTGCGGTGAACTAACAATATGATTTTAATCAGCAGCCAAGATACCGGCTACTTGGTTGACTCGAATCTACTGATGAAAACCGAATTGGTCTCTACCAAGTATCAAACACTTGTACTAGCAATGACAGAGCAGTGTTGTCAACGTAACAAAATTAGTATTTTTCAATTGTCTCCCGCTTTCCGTGGTGTCTCCGTTTCGGTAACTGACAGCTTGGAACTATTGGGCGTTTCACTCTCATCTTCTCTTAACTTTGGCTCTTACATAGAGTCCAAAGCCCAATTAGCCTCCAAAAAACTTGGTGTTCTCTCTAAGGTGAGACGGTATTTCACACCTGAGCAACTGCTTAGTCTTTATAAAGCACAAGTCAGGTCTTGCATGGAATACTGCTCTCACCTTTGGGATGGCTCTGCCAAATATCAACTGGAGGCTCTGGAGTCGATTGAGAGGCGAGCCAGGAGGCTGATTGACAACGACACCTAGACTAAGTCGCAGCTGCAAAGTCTTGAGCATCGTCGCAAGGTAGCGTGTTTGTCGGCCTTTTACCGGATACACTTCGGAGAGTGCGCCCAGGAGTTGCACAATCTAGTCACCCCTGCCCCTTTCTTCTATCGTACGGCTAGACGGACGCGACCAAAGCGCCACCCTTTTATGGTGGACATTCCGCGCGTTAGAACCAAGCGTTTCGAATCCTCATTCCTCATACGAATAGCCGGAATGTGGAACGCTTTGCCTGGGTCTGTCTTCCCGTTAAAGTACAACGTGAGTGTCTTCAAATCCCGAGTAAATAGGTATCTTCTAGGTAAGCGTGCTACACCCTAGACCGCGCATCTGCTTAACATCAGGCAGTGTGTAGTCAAATGCGAACCTATTCGAAATAAAAAAAAAAAAAAATTAGTAAAATGGAACACGGGCGACCTCACCTACGACGCAAATTTTTGCACAAACTCTATATGTATTACAAGAGAGGGACTTTAATGTTTATTGATAGCAATAAGATACAAGGTTGGTTTTGACAGGGTCAGTGCGTAGTCATACGACTGAATTTATTTTAGACTATCCGATTCGTATATCTTTTTAGGAACCCTTTCAATTTTGCTTATTGCCATCTTGGCATTTGCTATTCATTGCTATTATGTGTTTTTTTTTCATCATCATTACGATTATATCCGTTGTAAAACAACCACTGGCCACAATGACCACAATCATAGGCCTACCGAAAAAAAACCAATACTCGTGTATTATACGCGTGTATTCAGCGCTATCTTACAGTTCGAATCACATTGTCAAATTCTTTTTGCCTCTATAATTTAGCTAGGGTAGTCCCTAGCTGAGTCCCTATTTTGGTGGTATCCATTAAGGATTTTGCCATCCTTTGTGCGCCCTTGGGAGCTACAGGATCTCCAGAAGAACGCACCAGTGCCCCCAGCACTTTATATGACTATGCGAGCCTGCCTAGGCTTGCACGGTTCTCTACGACAACGGTGCCACACAAGTCGTCCACCCCGAAACCCGGTTGGGTAAACGGCAAGAGTCCTATCTCTAACCATTCACAAGCCCAGAGGTCCCCTTTTAGTAGGCTCTTACAGGCAGGGGATACAGATGCCTTACTCTATTGCGGCATCAGAGCCATGCCTACCTATTCTAGCTAATTTTAGAGACCTTTAATAGTTTCAAAGAATGGTATATGTACTTAATTTCAACATTTGTTCCAGGCTCAACCAGGCCCCGGTGGCGCGCCTTGCGACAAGCCCCTTAGAAGGAGAAGGCGATGCTTCAGACGTTGTTAGTACAGAACACACACTAATTATTTTAAAATACCTAGGTAATTGTCAACTCTTCTTTTCAAATAAATAGTTTTAACTTTTAGCTTTTAGACATCGTTGGTTTACTCCCGCTATATCATGTCGCGTGCGGCTCATCGTTGGTTTTAAGTTTTAACATTATTGTAGATGAATATTACTTTGAGAATAAAAATGTAGTGCTATAATTTCATACTAGCTATACGTCTCATATTTACGAATTTGTTAATATTTGTCATTTCAACGTTCAAGTCAACAATTTAGTGTTAAGTGCCTTAGATGTCGTCGAGTACCTAATAAGTTTTAAATGTCCAAGAATTTCGAAGCATTTACTTTTATGTACTTTTATACAGCTACCAGACCAAAGTTAGATTAATAAAAGTTTTTGAGCAACTTGTGTTTTTGTTCTACTTAAATCATGCCAATTAGTGTTGACATTTGGTTTGTTTTAGTAGTTTTTTATAATTTATGTGTTGGAAGCATAGGTGGGTGGGTAATAGTCGTAAAATTGAAAACATTTTATCGCGTGAAATCATAGATTCTTGTCACAGCTGTGCTCGAGTTTGAGCACGTGACCTGACTTCAATGTCACTCTACTGATGTACTACAAAGTATATAGGTATATTATACATATACCTATATACTTTGTAGTCTTTTAGTAGTCACGGTAATGGTATCTAACAGTAGTGTGACTCGGCCCTGTCCTTGAATTATATATCTACAGCGCCACGTGACCCGCAGTACGTAACACGCGTTAGGGCTGCCCACCTTCAGTATTTTTATTTCGTCTAGTTTTTATCTATTATTAATATAAAAGCCGTGGTGGTCTAGTGGTAATGACACCGGCCTTACAATCGTAAGGTCCAGGGTTCAAATCCCGCCACGTACCAATGAGTTCTTCGGAATTTATGTACGGACTTTCACACCACTGGCTTTTCGGTGAAGGAAAACATCGTGAGGCAACCTGCATGTGTCCGTAGAAGAAACTCGATAGCGAATGTGAATCCACCAACCCGCACTAGGTCAGCGTGGTAGATATGGCCTAGTCACCCTTCGTCGGTAGGCCTACGTCCTGCAGTGGACTATTAAAAAGGCTGGTACAGGATTAATATATTTATTCCAAAAAAATAAATTCGCTGTGATTGAAAGAGGAAGCGTTCCGTAAAAATACATATTGTGTTTTTTGATGTTTTTAGGGTTCCGTAGTACGAGGAACACTAAAAACGTAAATCGCACGCTTACTAGATACAAATCCACACGTTCTTGCGACTGACTAGCATACTGAGAGCATATTGAACTCCGAGGCGTGTAGGTATGATTCGCGTTCATACCGTTTGTATGAAGACGGGATACTGTTAGATATCATATACAGTACCTACAACAAGCAGTACCGAGCACGGATTGTACCGAATGTTCTAAACGTCGCCAAAACAATGGCGCGTGGCAAATACGCCACAGAGCGCGACGCGACGCCAAAAAAGTTATTCTATCTGAGACAATGTGTTTTTGATACTGATTTAGACACGCTTCTCAACTTACGGTCAATTGTAGAGCGATATGTAAAATACATTTCAATTAAGTAAACAGTTTATTAAGGTACCGTCAGTGTTTTATATGGAACTGATTGATTCTTGGTATTTTTTATACATAACTATTACCATCTTCATCATCTAGCTACCTAGCTATCGAAAGAAGCAAAAAATATTTGCCATAGTCTCGATTTTTAAATGCGATTTGGAAACTACAGAAAGCTATTTGTGTGCAAAAAGTATTATGTTCCCGCTGTAGCTATCTATATAATTTAATATAAAACGTGGAGATTATATTATCTATTTGAATCAGAGCTGAAACGGCTGGAAATGCAGTTCTTCTGGGCTGTCTCTACATTGTCTTGGTTTTGATCTCAATGTACCTAAACAATACGTATAGCAAAGAGTCGAGATCTACAGGCAGATTGGGTAGATATTCAGTGGAATTAGTTCTACTCAATTCGGAAACTCTACTGTGCGTACGATAATCTCCGCACATGTTATAACTTACAAGCAACTTAGTTACAAGCTGGTTTCCAAGGTAAGTGAGTAGTGCACAGACCTGTCTAGCGACCGCCGACCTCTCAGGGACGGTGACTCAAACCTGAGGTTTTCCTTTCGCTAAGACGAGCAAGTCTTCAGTATACAAGTAAAGGTAGCATAAAATTTACTTACAATATTCTTTCAACGCAACCATAGGATAACAAAATCTATATTATAAAGAATTATTGCACTGTAATCGCGCCAAAGTACAAATATAATAATAAGAAAGACAATAAACTGCGATAGTTTTAAGCACTTTTATTTGTGCTTATTTTTACGATAATTAGGTATATCCAGATATACCAAATTATCGTGCCTGAAATAAAGGTATTGTACTTTTTTTCTTTATTTATATTCGAATTTGGGATCTTCATATGGTTTCTGAACGTTACACCTTTCTGATGAATGAAAGCTTTTTTGATAGAATTTCTGCTAGATTGATGATAGCAAATGGGTGGTGGTGGTAGCCAAACACGCGTGACCCTTTTGTTAAAATTTATTATAACAAGATTATTTTTTGCAAAAATTAGCATGACCGACTGCACTCGTGTACAGAATTCGCGAATATTTCGCACGGATCGACGTAGCATTTTTCACATTATTGTTGATTTATCAAAAATGGCTCAGCCGATTTCGATAAAATTTAAATGGGACCAATTTCAAAGTATACTCAATTCCAATAAAAAAAATATTGAAATCGGACCACTATGAAAAAAGTAATGCGTGGTCATACATTAAAAAAAATATATATACGCGTCGAATTGAATACCTCCTCCGGTGGTTCGTCGGTCAAAAATACTGGATTCTCCAGACCTGGTGTTCCCACTAAGCCGAAAGGAAGTGATTCAAACCATCATTATAAACAACTTTTACTATGGGGCCGGCCCGGAATTTGATTATAGATATTTTGTATGGGACAGCTAACTTTTTATTCTCGAATTCCGGGTTAGCCTTTAGTAAAAATTGTTGATAATGATGGTAACATAATCATTTCATTTCGGCTTAATACAGGGCAAGTAGATAAGATTTTTTTTAAACTGGTTTTTAAAAGGTAGCACTGCAGAGTTATTTGCGTGAGAACCTAAGAACACTGTGTTTATGTAATTGTTAATTCACTTTATCTAATTCGCCGGATCTAATACGAGTATGTTCAGTCTATCCCTAGACTCAACTGGATACCGTCTAGACTCTAGCTCTAGACTATCTTAAATTGTCACTAATTCAGTGACTAGTTATATGACTAGATTTGTCTACGGTTTCAACGTTTTGTTCCCATATCTATTAGGATCGAAACGCTGGAATATAGAATTTACCTATTTCTTTTGTAAACTTGCTTTTGCTAAATAGGTAGGTAATTAGCTTCTTTATACGCTGATCTGTTAAGGAGTTATTTGTATAGGTACAAATAGAATAATATGAAAAATGTCCGAATGCTTTTATAATATGATCACTTCAATTAGATAGGTACATAAATATTTGATAAAGATATTCGTATCGCATCATCAATATAGAATATTTTTTGAGCAAAATAGATGTTTTTAAAACGATAATAGAGACCATTATTTATACCTAATCGGCCGCTATCCATCAAAGTCTAGTGATGAAGATTGTTAGCATGTCATGTTATTTTGTTCACGTCTCAACTATTTATAAAATTATTTTTCAGTCTTTACTTACTATTACACGTATTTCGAAGGTTATTAGCTTGGAAGGATATTTTTGTAAATATCCCAATTTTGGGTAATGTCCATAACCACTAGGTACTCTAATTTGAAAAATTATTTCAGTATCTGATACATTTTCCCAGATGGTTTTAGACTAATAAATAATCTTCACCGCAAAATAAAATAGGTACTTCGGCAACGCAATGGTATTTCCAACGGCTTTGCAGTTTTTTAAATAATAAATTTAATTTAATTGTTGCTAATAAAAAATATGATATAGGTACAAAATTAATTCGTTTTTCAAGATATAGTTGCATTTGAATTTTCAATTATTTGATTGATTTAATTTTGATTTTGATGAGTTGTTCATAGGCGACGGAGACCTTAGACTATCAAGAGATCCTAGCATTACCACATTATATCATACTAGTTTTTACCCGCGGCTTCGCCCGCATGATATTTTGATTTTTGACGCAATATCATTATAATTTATAGCCTATGTTTTATTCTGATATATAAGCTATATTATTGCAAAGTTTAATCTCAATCCGATCAGTAGTTTTTGCGTGAAAGAGTAACAAACATCCATACATCCATCCATCCATCCATCCTCAGAAACTTTCGCGTTTATTCGCAGCTAGGCATAAGAATATACTTTGTAATATTACAGCCAGAACCCAAATTTACAGTAAGAGTATTTTTTGTATGGGTGTACAAATATAACAAGCTTCCACAAGGAATTAAAGATGCTAGCTCTTACCACGCATTCAAAAGTAAACTAAAGGGGTTCCTAATAGAAAAGGCTTAAGTACTACAATATTCAGGAATATTTAGATGACAAAATGTTAAAACGCTAAAACAGAAGGCAAACTTTGACTTTTATAAATGTAAAACTTGCGGCTGCAACCCTATCCATGGCTGTCTGTGTTAATGTGTGTTTATTTGTTTGAATTTTGACATTTGTAATTATATTTAGTGACATATTATTAAATTCTTCAATTATTATTATGACATTACATATTTGCATGTCCAAGACGGATATAATATAGTGAAACATTTAAGATTTTAAGACCTGTACCTTGTGCATACCTATATTCTGGCAAATAAATAACTTTGACTTTGACTTTGATAATATTAGTAGGATAAATAAATGCTATAAAAATGTTCGGTGAAGTCAGAGCGACAGCTTTAGGCCGAATCAAACTTATTGTCGTCTGTGACGTCAGCTACAAGCTGCGCAGAACCCGATCCTGACTGGAGCTTCACAGCCGCCAATAAGTTTGATTCAGTCTATATTTAGTTAGTTACCATTACTCGAGGAACTCTTAGAGTGACGTAATGATGGTTATCATCCTACCACCATCACTTATTGGGGAGTTGCTAAATTAATACGCACCAGGCTAGATGGACTCTAACAAGATTACTAAATTAATTAGGCCAATTCTAATTAGACTAATTTGTACGAGGTATGTTTTAGGAAGGTTTGATAAAATAATGTAAAGTCGAACGAAATAAACTGATTATGCACATGGCCATTGAGAAGGAACCCTAGTAGGTACTTAGGTAAATATTTTGTTTGAAGCGGTTGGATTTTCCAGCTGAGTGCTGCCATGGCTCGGATAAATAGCTACATCAAGTTGTTGTGTCATCATGATTGTTTTGTCACCTATTTATATCCGAGTCAAGCATATAGTTAAGTTGCATAATAATATTGGTGATATTTTACTTACAATTTAAAATGGAATTAGGAATTAATTTTATTTATCTCAAGGAATCATCAAATAGAATATAAACAATAAAAACTAGACAACTTAACTACCGTCGAGGATATTGCCATGTGGGATGTTGCCGATCATTGTCCCGATAGTCGTTAGCGAAGAGCCTCGACCAACACCTCAAGAGGCTCTCGGTAGACAGTTGCGCTAAGGGCCAGATTCAGAAGGCAGTGATCCTGGACAAGGTGCGCATAGTCAAGAGGTTCCTCAGCCTGCAGCCCCCACCACCAGTAGCTTGGGCCCCGCCTCGCTGCTGGCGGCAGTCTAGGTTTAGGTTTTTTATAGTATATATATACCTATATATTATTGTTTTATTATTATACACATATTTATTTATGGTCTTAAATTTAAGTTTTTTTACAATATTTATATACCTATACTATAAAAATACCTAAACCTAGAGTGCCGCCGGCAGCGGGACGGGGCCCAAGCTACCGGTGGTTGGGTCTACACAGAGAGGAACCTCCTGACAATGCGCGCTGTGTCCAGGATGACCGCCTTCTGTATCTGACCATTGACCCAACCGTCTAGCGAGAGCCTCTTAAGATGGTGGTCGAGACTCTTCGCTATTAAGCCGTTCACCGAAACGACTATCGGGACAATGATCGTAGAGTCCACATCCCACATGGCGGTATAACCTCGTGAGCCAAGTCAAGGTACTTGCTGAGCTTGTCCTTCTCGGCCTTCACGAGGTTCTCGTCATGTGGGATGATGACGTCGACGAGCACTGCCCGGCGCTGGGACCGGTCGACTACTTATTATTGTTTTGTATTGCTATATATTGTAAAAACTTAGATATATAAGAAATCAAATAAATACAGCACAATAATAAACAAAAAAATAACTGAGGTCACTGGAGAAATAATAAAATACTACTGACTAAAGCTAAATTACCAACGTACGCAATAAAAATTAAAATCAATTGTTTTAAAGACTATTAAACAAACTGGTCTTAAAAGATCAAGGAAACATTGACTGCTCATGATTGGTAGCGATTACCTCATGTCGAAATGAAGCAAAAAAACTTAAAATAACTCGGGGTATGACGGAAACGATCCGCAGTATAATCAGATTTTGTCTTCTCTAAAACTTTTTTGGTTAGCAAAATTACCTACTTGATCACAAAGTTGGGGAACAAAAAACCACAGATCTCTCGTGGTGGAGCATTAGCCCGGGAGGTAAGCGCAAAAAATTGCAACTACTTTCTAAAAGCTATTTTTGATATTACGTTGTCATGGTAGTGTACAACAATACCCCGGATTCAGTCAGCAGCTATGCTTAGCGCTAGGTGGGGACACCCGTTTGATTTTTTTAATTAAATGGAGTATCTTGCAACTACTTTTAAGAGTTGAAAATTGGTGTATGGGTAGAAAAATAACCACAGCCAATCACCCAAAACATGTAACAGAGCCTGTCAATCAGGCTTTTAAGCGGCGCTACTTTAAAGCCGGACTGCAGGCCAATCGCACTAAAAAATTACAGCTGAACCGCAATTGAACTTTAACTGAACTTCAACATTTTGTCTATTTTCGTATCGCGCTAATGATTTTGACAAAAGTTGAAACACAACTCAATCAGTGTTGGAACGTTACCGCAGTCAAACGAACGGTTGGTGTCGTAAGTTTAGCGCAATACTGAATTCTCTAAAGCTGAATCGAAACTTAACTACAATTGCAGGCGAACTTTAACTGAATTACAGGCGGAACGCAGCTGTTTAAAATTAACGCGATTGGCCTGCTGATAGGCCTTGTTACATCTTTCGGGTAATTTTCTGTGGTCAAACTTTTTCTCAGTTATTTTTCTACCCGTTTACCAATTTTCAGCTTTTAAAAGTAGTAGTTGCAAGATACTTATTTTATTTTTAATTCAAACGGGTATCCTCACCAAACGCTAAGCATCCCAGCTGACTGAATCTGGGGTATTGTTGTACACCACCAAGACAACGTAATACCAAAAATTCAGCGTTTAGATAGTTGCAATTTTTGCGCTTACCTCTCGGGCTATATCCCAGGTAGCATTTATACGTTATTATGACGTCCGTTTACGGTACTGCTCGACGTAAGAGACGTCATTATCATGACGTCGGTAGTTTCTTCAGATGACGACAATTTGTCACAGCCTCATGACGTAAGTTGGAGGACGTTGGAGTGACGTCATATACTGACGTTGGAGTGACGTCATATACTGACGTTGGAGTGACGTCATATACTGACGTTGGAGTGACGCATTATACTGACGTTGGAGTGACGTCATATGCTGACGTTGGAGTGACGCCATATACTGACGTTGGAGTGACGTCATATACTGACGTTGGAGTGACGTCATATGCTGACGTTGGAGTGACGCCATATACTGACGTTGGAGTGACGTCATATGCTGACGTTGGAGTGACGCCATATACTGACATTGGAGTGACGTCATATACTGCATTCATAGAGACGACACTTGGACGTTTATAATAGGGCAGCCACTGACGTTGGAGCGACGTCATTCACTGTATTCATAAGGACGTCACTAGGCCGTACATATTAGAGCAGCCACTGACGTTGGAGCGACGTCATTTACTGTATTCATAAAGACGTCACTAAGCCGCACATATTAGGGCAGCCACTTACGTTGGAAAGACGTCATTTACTGTACTCATAGGAACGTTACTGGGCCGTACATATTAAGGTAGACACTAACGTTGGAGTGACGTCATATACAGTATTCATAGTGACGTTACTGTGAATCCTGTGTATGACGTCACTACTATGTCGGCGGCTGCATTTGTATGTATGGCCCAGTCCCTGTGAACTAAGTAAATGACGATACTCCAACGACGATGGCTGCCCTAATATGTACAGCCCAGTCACTTTCCTGTGAACAAAGTAAATGACGAAAAGAATTTAGAATTTAGTTTGCGATAGCAGGCATCCTATATTATACACGTACCCTGAACAGACTCTTAGGACGGATGAAACCAAATAAAACAATGTAAGTAGCATAATAGATTTATATTCAAGAAGTATATACATACATAGACTGTTATATATAATCAATAATTGTTATGAATCCAGTCTTAAAATTACAATGTCGATCCCATAGCAGTTTTATGACCATGGCACATTTAGATTAACTATTTATTCTCTCTTGGAGAAATTACTAATGCACTGTTATCACTAATCAGGTTGGTGTTAACTTGTTTCTGCACCTGCATCGGACTTTTGCTGACACTTGAAATTATTTGATTTGTTTGTGCATTACATTACAATGACTCGATGCGCTGGTTGCGGTCGCAAAGCATTTTAAGTAGATATCTATTGAGGTCAAATCGCACGAACATCGCCTATCTTTTATAACGGTCTTTAGTACCTGAATTTCGTCATTAGTAGCTGAACATTCATTTTGAATTTGTAAAATATGTTGGTCTTGCGTATGTAATCTTTTTCTAACTTCCCGACGAAATTCTTGGAATTCTGATAACAAACCGCCGTCATTCTCCAGCACGGAAACTCCCATTTGACTGCACTTGCTACCCCGTTGGTTATTGACATAATTAGGGCTCGCTATTGTTGGTAACTTCCTATGTTCTGGAGTGCGAACTGGCGTGTCATTCCCAGCACGTTTTCAATTTGTGCTGTCACACATCGGGCAAATCCATTGGCGCACATAGTCCGTAGAAAAAGACTCGAAATCTCGTCTTTTAATACCGAGACACAATATATGATACACTTTTTCACAGTTTGATAGTGTACACTTCATTATAAGTTCACCGGTAACGTCTTTTTTACAAGCCCGGCAAAACGTAAACATTGCGATCGAACTAAATAGAAATAATTGCTGCGACAAAAAGTAAACACGTCCGCATCGATGCGAACGCGCGTGCAAACAATATGGTACAATATGGTACGTCCTAATATTGACCCTAAATAGAGGTCAATAAAACGTCCCCTTTGTGGCGAATATGGTACGTCCTGATATTGACCCTAAATGGACGTCAGTAAAACGTCCACTAGAGACGAATATGATACGTCCTAATAATGACCCCAAATAGACGTCAGTAAATCATCCACTTTGTGGCGAATATGGTACGTCCTAATATTGACCCTAAATAGAAGTCAATAAAACGTCCCCTTTGTGGCGAATATGGTACGTCCTGATATTGACCCTAAATGGACGTCAGTAAAACGTCCACCAGAGACGAACATGATACGTCCTAATAATGACCCTGAATAGACGTCAGTAAATCGTCCACTTTGTGGTGAATATGGTACGTCCTGACTTTGACTCTAAATTGACGTCAGTAAAACGTCCACTTTGTGACGAATATGGTACGTCCTGATATTGACCCTAGATGGACGTCAGTAAAACGTCCAGCAGAGACGAATATGATACGTCCTAATAATGACCCTGAAGAGACGTCAGTAAATCTTCCACTTTGTGGCGAATATGGTACGTCCTAATATTGACCCTAAATAGAGGTTAATAAAACGTCCCCTTTGTGGCGCATATGGCACGTCCTGATATGGACCCTAAATGGACGTCAGTAAAACGTCCACTAGAGACGAATATGATACGTCCTAATAATGACCCTAAATAGACGTCAGTAAATCATCCACTTTGTGGCGAATATGGTACGTCCTAATATTGACCCTAAATAGAGGTCAATAAAACGTCCCCTTTGTGGCGAATATGGTACGTCCTGATATTGACCCTAAATGGACGTCAGTAAAACGTCCACCAGAGACGAATATGATACGTCCTAATAATGACCCTGAATAGACGTCAGTAAATCATCCACTTTGTGGGGAATATGGTACGTTCTAATATTGACCCTAAATAGAGGTCAATAAAACGTCCACTTTGTGGCGAATATGGTACGTCCTGATATTGACCTTAAATGGACGTCAGTAAAACGTCCACCAGAGACGAATATGATACGTCCTAATAATGACCCTGAATAGACGTCAGTAAATCGTCCACTTTGTGGTGAATATAGTACGTCCTGACTTTGACTCTAAATTGACGTCAGTTAAACGTCCACTTTGTGACGAATATGGTACGTCCTGATATTGACCCTAGATGGACGTCAATAAAACGTACACTTTGTGGCGAATATGGTACGTCCTGATATTGACCCTACATGGACGTCAGTAAAACGTCTACTTTGTGGCGAATATAGTACGTCCTGATATTGACCCTAAATGGACGTCAATAAAACGTCAATGTTATGGTGAATATGAGACGACGAAATAATGACTTTTAATTGACGTACATTATGACGTCATCGACGACGCATTAACGACCGACCCTATTATGACCTAAGAGTGACGTCGTTTATGCGTCACTGACGTCACTTTGCTACCTGGGATGTCGTTTCGATCTAGCCTAGCAGCGATCTAATTTTGCACCAAACTGTGCAAATCACAACTAGACACGCATAAAGTTGATTTTCGTGGTGTATACGTACTAGAACTTGCCACTTACTATACAGGGTTATTTCTAATCAATTAGCATGCTCTTAGGAGCTTACTCTGTACATCTTATTTTGCTTATTCTGTACATCAAAACTAACAACTTTTGTCAAAACTAAAAAAAATTGTCGTTCCATAGAAAAATATCGTTCACTCTCGACAAAATGTCTGGAACAGTTGATTTTTTTGTGAGTCTTGACAAAAGTTGCAGAACAAAAGTTGTTAGTTTTGATGTACAGAATAAGGATGCTAATTGATTAGAAATAACCCTGTATATCGTACATTGTGTTTCTCTCGTCGCCGAGTAAAGAGTAGGTACTCATATCTAAGGGTAAAACGGTAAAAGGCTGTTATTTGTCCGCTATCCAACAACTAAAGCAATAATTCCTGCGTAGAAGAAATCGGTGTTAGTGATAAGACCGTCTGTTGCTACAGTAATTTTTAATTCAATTTTTCTTACATCTCTGGTGCAATCGTAAAGCATTCCGCTGACAAAGCAAACGATATTTTGCCGACCACAAACGCCCGATGTAAGTGGATTTATAGAGTAGGTATGTTCAAGAGAACCGACGTGGCGTTACGGTGATAACAATAAGATTTTAATCAGCAGCCAAGGTACCGACTATACTTGGTAGACGCGAGTACTGATGAAAATCGAATTGGTGTCTATATACCAAGTATCAAGCATTTTTATTCTCTATAAAATTTAACTTGATCTCTGCGACAGTAGAAGATTGACATTTTTAGAGTTGGGATAGTGGTGGAAAAAATCGATTTTCAAACAATATTGTAATGAAATCGAATGAGTAGTTGAAGGTGAGAAATTGGATTTCATTTACTTACTATTATTTAAGATCAAGTATGTACACATGTAAATATTGGTATGATATTAATTATATACTCATAATAATGTAACGACAGTATTTATCGACGTTTTTCACTATTATCGATGCTAATGAAACATAATTGGGTTTATTTTAATTACATATGTAAAAATGTTATAATATACAATAAAATTAATGATAAGTAAATCAAGTTTTATTTAAAATACCTGTCAGTATAAACTATCGATATTTTAATCAAAACTCTATCTAAAACTCTGTGGTCACGATCATTCGTCGCCCATCACTAATCGGCATGCCCACAAAGTATGACATTGACAGGTACTGTCTGTACTTTTAAGAAATTCAGGACTTCATAGGCGTGATTTTTCTGACAGCTGTCGTTGAGATTAAGTTAAATTTTATAGAGTATAGTTGCACTAGCAAGACAGAGCTGTCAATGTAACAAAATAAGTAAAATGGCACACGGGCGACCTCACCTACGTCGCTTCTCATTTTGCACAAGCTAGCTAACCATTTATGTCCACAACAACTAGTACAATATTTAACTATCCGCGACCAGGTGGTGAGTGTCTCGCGCCCTTGAAGCCAAGGCTCGGCTGGATGTGCAAAAAACATTGCAAAAATGCATAATTACAAAAACCAAGACGCAAACTGCTTTGTAAATTTGTTCTAAATTGATAATCTTGCTAGCTATATAGTTCTCAATTTATTACTTTGCAGGGCTAGTTATGGTTCCGTATTCAAAAATTGAACTCGAATTGCTGGAATTAAACCAATTCCAATCGGTTTTTTTTAGAAATCAATTAGGGAGGATTATGTCCAACATTCTACGGCTAATAATTGGAAAAAAAAACAACATGTTAGTTTAGTTAATTAAATTATTTTCAAACTGCTAACCTAAGATTGCTAACATTAAATAATCATTAAGATGAAAAGAGATTTGATCATCCACAGGACGTGAAAAATGCTCAAGTCCACTGCTAGCAAAAGAAGGTTGGCCATGAGGGGATCGAACCCGCGACCTTCGCGTTATTAGCACGACGCTCCAACCAACTCAGCTAATGGACCGACGTTAGTAGATACTCTACAGGGTTATCCAGAAATGGTGTCATAAGCCGAAAAAAGATCATTCAGGCCATCATTATGAACAACTTTTACTAAGGGGCTAACCCGGTATTCGAGAAAAAACAGCTGTTTCATACAGTTTGCCGACTCTGAATTGCAATTTTGTTTGCTCAGCTGATTTTTTTGTCGAATCTTGGGCTGGCACCATAGTAAAAGTTGTCCACAATGATGGTCTTAATCATCCCCTTTCGATTACACAGTCTTAAAACAGGAGAAGCAAATAACCCTGTACGTAAGAAAATATTAAAGCTTGTAGGTAGTGAGCGGTTAATACGGATAACTTTTTGGTACGATACGAGTGAAGGCTTTTTACTCCATGCTCTGTTGACGTCACTGACCTAAAAGAAGCGCTGAATGTCAAGGGCACAGTCTTCAGGATGGTCATGTGGCTTGCATACTAGATTAAGGTGGGACTGACCGCCGCAACGTTACGGGGCATAAAGTAACGTGTTACACAGCGAACGTAGCAGTCAGTACTGAGCAAGCACTGTTATATTAACAAAAAAAACTGGTATACTAAGCGCCACACAAATCGGCGGGTGAGAAGTTAGCCTCAGATGACACTTCGTTGTGATTCACTAATTATTGCGCATGTGTGCACAATTACAACGCAGCGTGTCGTAGTGTTGACTGTTGAGCACGGGCGTAGGAAGCGCGCGGAAGGCATGTATCTATGTATCAAAGACCCAAAACATACTTACATCGAAAATTCGATCAATACCGCGATCTACAACCGAATCAAAATTCCATTAGTGGAACAGCGACACTGATTACCGGTGTATGCTGAAACGGGCCAATTTCACGGGCGGCTGGCCGACGGCCGTCACTGGCCATTTGTTTCTGCTTTGTTGACGATAAGAGATCTGAATGACACTGACCTTGCGGTTTTGTGTCCGGTTGTAAAATATAGTAGGTACCTAATGCCTAATGTACTTATCTACTTATTTTGGCACGAGCCTAAGTGCCATCGCTAACGGGCGTGCCGCGACGTTCATGGCTCTAGCTACAAACGCTGCTACTGATGTTTATCACATATATTTTATTTTTTATTTTATTTTATATTTCATTTTTCCGGTGTTTTGCTTTTATACGTTTATTTTATTTTTCTATCGTCGCTGACTATGGTAGTGGTCAACCAAGCCACTGGAGCAGTTATGCCAGCGGCCCAGAGCCACGCTCCGTTATTTTAAGGAGCTGGGCTGGCTCGGGCAGACGCTGGAGGGGGAAATGCACAAAACACCCCATGCGGGACGTCAGTGCAGGACTTATCGCCCCTACTTCAAATGAGAATAAGAATGAGAATGGTAGTGGCAAATTGGTGACACGATCGTTTGTGACCAGCCTGATTAAATATCAACTTCCAATACAGGTACAATACAATAGATAGATAGATATATAATTCTTTATTAGCTTAACCAAATACAGTACAAACACATGAAAAATAAAAACATTAAATATTAGTTATTAAATGGCGGCCTTATCAATCGTTATCTTATGTATAATACCTACTTGAATGTAATTTAGACTGTATGAAAATGAAATATAAAATATTACTCGGACTAAAAATTCTAGCAGTCACATACAAACTACATTGAAGTACATTAAACATCATTGACAAACTAAACATAAAAATCATACGAAGTTATTAGCGACCTACGAGAAATAAATAAGCGAGTCTTTAGTATTTACGTCCGGGCCCAAAATCATGGCAATCATACATAAATATCAAAATTACGTTACAAAAGTTTAGGAAACTATGTAATACCTACTGATTTAGTTGAAATGAGTATCCATCGATTTATCAACATCCAAACAAAAATCTCATCAAAATGAGATGTAGGATAGGATAGGAAATTCAGCCCCCCTACCGCCTAAAGCAATAGCAATCGTAATAGCAATCGTTTATGACTTCATTTTAGTCATTTGGCACCGCCTATGTGACGTTAGCCATCAAAGTTGTTCATTCAACGATTGCTGTCGCAATCCGCGCAAAGCAATTGATGGCTAACGTCACATAGGCGGTGCCTAATGACTAAAATGAAGTCATAAACGATTGCTATTACGATTGCTATTGCTTAGGCGGTAGGGGGCAGGACTGATTGCTAATAATTGAGGAGAATAGCAAAATTAAAATTCTCTCATTTCCTGTAGATTTTGATAACAAAATAATTTTGACAATGATTGCTGAATTTGCTGAAACGCTGTCGCTGTCAAATAGCGACTGTAATATTACAGATCAGCGACCTTCAAGAATAGGGTTTATTCTGTGTTACATACGTAGATTAATTGTTTCTCGCTTTTCGATGTCAAATTACCCCTCTCGAAGAAATCGCACCATTTTGTTAGCATGAGATTAGCATTGACAACATTCTAGTCACGTCATTCTCGCTGTCATTTATCGTTACTTAAGAAACCAGAGCTTTTGTGGCCCGAAGCGGTGTTGTTCGTTTGTGGTAATACTTAGTCGACAGTGAAATTTCCAATGCCTCTTTTTTCAAGAATCGGGTAAAAAGTTAATGTGACTGCGATGGCACAAACAAATCGCTACGTCTGCCTTGCTCCAGTGCCTCCGCAAGGCCGACAGTCTGTCTCCAGGCAACCGAGGCCTGATAAATAATACGCGTATGTTGTACACAATACACATCGTAGCTAACTACATAATTATCCATTCTACACATTACGATGTGACGAGCTAAGTAGGCCTCTGAGATCACAGTTTATAAGACTATTGTATCCTACCTAAATAGTCCCTTTTTTGTCTAAGTTGCAGTTGTGAAGGCAGGTTCTTATTAGTTCTTTAAAACTAATGCACGACTTTTCACACCATTCGTTTTCATTAAGTAAAGGAATACTAGGTAGAACGAGCACAAATGAATACCATATAAACGCACTGGGTGCAAACCGCTTCCAACCAAGGATACCTATTAGATATCCATAGGGAGGACTATGTCCAGCAGTGGACGTCTTCCGGCTGCATGGTAGATGGATGCATGATTTAAGAAAAACTTCGTGAGGGGACTGTAACCGCACACCTTCGATCATTAATTCGAATAAGATGTCAATCCTTCTACCAACCAACACACAACTAGATCAGAATTAGAATCAGAATCTCGTTTAAGTAATACATTAAACTGGTAAGTACACAAGTTATTAAATTATGTATAAAATAGGTTTCACAGTTTTAGTTAACTTCTTCAGCTTGGTAGATAAAGCCTAGATTGCTGGGTAGGCCTAGTTTAACAATGATCTATTAAATATTGATTTGATACGATACTTAGCATAATTGTATGATAGTGTAATTCGTAGGCAGAACAAGACAGTTTTATAACAGCCACTAATGAGGCATTAGAAGGCAATGCTATATAACAGCTGAGAAGGATGGCCGAATGAATCGCGCGTTTGTAAGGAGCTCACGTTCGGTACGTGGGAGATAGATCGCAAGGTATTCTGCAACACAAACTTACAAGAAAACTAATTTTATTTCTTACTGAGATTCTGCAAGACTAATGTTAAAGAAGGTTTCTTATGTATTTTGTGTAACTAAGGAAACCTTACGAAACAGTCTTGTCAAATTATTACGATACAAAAATATTCTGTCTAAATGCTTTTATTCATCGTTTTATATTCTCAACGAACCTCATCAAATTCCTCGCAACAACTAAATAATGAATTGATGACTTTTGGGACAGGCAGCTTCACCGCCTTTTCCTGAGTCCTGAGAGTCGAAGCGGAAATTGTATTTATTTTTATTTTTCGTAAAGCACAAGTGTTTGGTGCAATGTTTAATGTAGGTATTTAGATGATATTCTTTGTGCATAATGATCCATGAAATCTTATTTTATCTGAGGCCATTCTGAGGATGCAACCCGTTAGCGTTTAGCTTTAGAGTTTTGCCTCACATAGATAATTTAAAAAAACTTTTTTTGGTTTGTAAAAACCGTAGAAAAGCAGGCTGAAAGCTGTCTGTCTAAATAGTTCTTTGATAATTCACTAATAACCGATCAGAATGACATGTTGCGTGACCGAGCTTCATTAGCTCCCAAAAAAGAACTGCCATTAACTGCTTCTATTACCAGTTCATTCTGTTTTAGGCGCAGAAATAGACGCTTTTACCTCACTATTAATAATAGAATTAGTTAATTAAGGAGCTATGCAATGATTGTGATTAAATTAAAACTAACATGCTAAACCTATAAATAAAAAGACACCTGTTTTAAAAAGATTATTCGATGAGATAGCACCTATTCATAGCAACGAGTGCCATAAGTGACGACCTTGTTAATAGCGATCCTAACGTATAGAATAGTTAAAATATAGGTATATATGTTCAAATGAAATATCGTCTTAAACCAGTATAGTTCGAAGTACTTCACAGTATAATAGATAATAAATAAATATAATAAAGAGATAAAGGCCTAATTATTATGTAGTCTTATTCATAATTTTTTTGGTAATATTGTATAATAAATTACATAAAAAAGGTTCTTGCGATCGTCATTCCATCTAGCCGGTGGACATCATACGCGACTTATGGAAATCCATAGGGGAGCCCTATGTCCAGCAGTGGACGTCCTGCGGTTGATGGATGTGAATGTGGATAAAAATGTGCATGATGTATGTATGTAAAAATATGTAAAGCTCAAGTAAAGGTGACAACTGACAAAGACGCGGAAACACGCGTTATGCAAACGCTCTACATGGAACAGCGTTCCGGCGCAAACGATGTGCGCGCGCGCATATACGGGTAAGATCACCATTCTCATGACTGATTGACACGTAGGAAAAAAAATAAAAATCGGCCAAGTACGAGTTGGACTCGCGCGTGAAGGGTACCGTACCGTATGGGAGCCGTAAATATTAATTTTATTCTGTTTTAAGTATCTTTTGTTAGCACATCCAAAAGCTGATTTAGACGGAGTGCTTGTCTACTTTTGTTTTTTGTAGACGCTATTAAAGATTTAATATTCTTATTCTGAGCTGCTTCAAGACAATATAATCTTCTACCTTCACAGATTCAAAAGTCTTCAGAATTGTTTAGGAGAAAACTAAACCTACTCTGTTCGGAAACTTCCAGTATTATTTGAACCAACTGGTTCAAATAATACTTAGTCTTGAAAAAATTTAATTAGGAATCTCAGGTCTACAAGAACATGTTTTGTTGCCTGCCAGAGCAGTGAGCGCACGTCGAGACTTTTCTTGCATAGATCTGATAAGAGAGTACGCAATAGTCTGTAGAAAACATGAATGGTGGTCGCAAGCGCGGCCGGTGTGCCCATGACCGCGCGGAGAAAGTGCCCGAGCGCCCGCGCCGCACGCTTCTGTGCTGCCGAGGTTTTCTGACCAGTATGCTGAGTGTGAGTTTTGTCGTAAACATGACGCACTCTTCGGCGAGCGCGTAAGCATGTAATTTGTATGAACTTGCACTCGCACAAAGTGTTTCACAAACGCGCCGCTAGTGGCGCTGTACATTTCTTCATACGAATCACATGCTAACGCGCTCGCCGAAGAGCGCGTCATGTTTACGACAAAACTCACACTCAGCATACAGTGTTCGGAAACAAGTTGTTTTGTAGATAGCCAACACAAACGTGGGCGCATCGAGCCATTCTTGACCACCGCCTCAACCGGATTTTGGCGCTACGTCTTGCAGCGCTCATGGCTCATGGCGTAGTTTGACTAAGTCTATTTTAGCGATCACACCGAAGTAAATCAACGTTGGGCATAGGCAGTCTTCGGAGTGACCGCGAGTGGCATCTACAACTGAGCGCTGGCGTTGGTGGGATATGTTAAATTGTGAGTCCCGGCTGTTGTTATTTACCATATAGCTATGTCAGAGGCCTTTAGGACGTTTAAAAACTATCACCTAAGAATTTGAAAAAAAATCTTTCTCTAAAACTAAACCCAATTGAGCCCGTGGCGTATAATTAGTAGCATATTGCACTGAAAAAAAAAACAAATTTGTCAGTGAAAAATCCAAATTAGAAGTAAAATCTTAGACGTGGGTATCATCAAGTTTAAAACAAACTTCGGTCAGTCGTTTTGTTTTGTTGTTTTAAAAGAGACTAGTGCACATTCATAAATACGCCTATGTGTTGTTATAGTAACGTAGTAAATACACACATTTAGAGTGGGAACAGGCAGGAACGGAGAGAATGCATTCCAACACGATCGCTCCCTTGGCCCCATTCCCGGGCTCTACAATACTACGTTACTCTACCGATGCAGGAGTTGCGAAATGTAGAGCGAATGTAGAGCTTCTCAGGTTGCGTCGGTTGAGGTTGACGTAGACAAGGAACTTTGCAATTTAAACCGATTTACTGATTCCAGATGAAAACACGCGCGTTACGTATCGCATGTTAACATGATTCTCTATCGACATAACGTAACGTAACGTGGTAAGTATTTTTTTTTTCGTGAATTTCGCTTGGAGAAATGTTTGATAAATGTAAAATTACTTTAAAATAAATTATAAAGCTAGTTTAAGTTATGTTATTAAAAAATTTTTTTTTTCACACGAATTTATTAAAAACAAAGACCAAGTTAGAACACGTTACGTGATTGTTTTCATACAGAATCACCAACCAGTTTCATTAAGCATTTTGCGTATTTAACTTAGTTATTATTTCGTCATTATTGTCATAAATACTAATTGTTACATAGTATTTCTTTTTTATTAACCTATACTGTCACACTTCTGGGCAAAGGTCTCCCCCATTTCCTTCCATGAGTCTCGATCCATCGCATCTTCTTGCCAACCCCTCTCGAATAAGTCAAGATCGTCACGCCAGCGCTTCTTGGGCCTTCCCTGACTGCTTCCCTTACATAGTAATAACAAAAGTAATTCGTGAAAAAAAAGAACTGGGTAAGTTCCGTTACGTTTTGTCGATAAGGATATTTATGTGCCTATAATTGAGCTTCTGTCTAAAATATTAATCATTTCAATCAATCCGGTACAATTAAAAAAACATAACAATATAATTCTTTCTCAGTCCTTTTGATTATCCTTTCAATTAATGATGTCTATCAAAATAGTGAAAGAGTGTAGGTTCATACATTTGGCAATTACACTCCTTTTTTACATCGAAGACTAAAAATAATATAGTGTGCTATATGTTATCTAACCGATTGACTTGTTAACATATTTTTGACGAATGGTTTTAAATTTTAATAGCCGGAGCCATTAAAGGCGTGATTACCGCGGCTCGTTGAACTCTGTCTTCGATGTCACGAACACTTGGGACATGATTAAACTAACGTGTCCACTACGTGACGGTATGTGGAATCTGCTGAGATTTCCACTTGGTGACACTCGATACAGATGTGATCAGATCAGATTTCAGATGTGATCGACATGCAAGAAATGTTGCTGTCAATTGTTAGATGTAGTGTAGGTGGTACCTACATAATATTGAGAGCAAATCTTAAACATAGTGTTATATTTACCGAAGAAAACCTTACAAAACATTTATACGTTTTTTAAATGTTTATAGCACTATTTCTATGAATACGTTAACGGAAAGCGAATTGAAATAGCTTATTATCTGAAAAAATAAAAAATAAAATTTATTTATTTAGATAATAATTTTTATTCAACTTAAGTACCTACTCAGCGTTAAGGTTTTCTGTCAGTAGTACCATTGATTAGTTCCATTGATGGTACTACTGACGTATTTATAGTTCGCTAGTACCATGATGGTATACCTGTTATACCTAGTGTACCTGTTCCTGGATACTCATTCTGTGCAAAATTCAAAGCTTTTATCTCTTCTTCAAGCTTATTCAAAGCTAATGTCAGATAAACTACTGTTTACAGTAGAAAATACGATATTTTAAAAATATTTTTTTGATATTTTTAAATAAATCAAAGTAATCTGTCAGAAATAAACCAATCGTGATTTTATTAACCCTGCTTTTTAGTATTCACAGTTTTAATATATGCAACCTTATAGGTGCTCAACCTTTGGGCACATTCTATTTTCCGGGCCTGGAGGCATTAATGGTACTAGTCACGTATAGGTTTGTGAATAGTACCATCAGTGGTACTGATCAATGGTACTAGCGACGTAGAGGATATAAATTCTACGCTAGTACCATCAAGGTACTAGTGAAGTATAAATACGTCAGTAGTACCATCAATGGAACTAATCAATGGTACTACTGACAGAAAACCGTCGTTAATAAAGGCGGACGAGACTTTTCAAGTTGGTTATGTAAAAAGCTTCGAAAAAGACTCACGGTATCCCTAAACAATCAGACAGGAATTACTCTGACACTAATTAAGGTAGCGATAAGACACTGAAGAAAGAACCGTTAACCTAAAAAAGTTATCCATCACAAAAACCAGGTTAACACTTCATAACTTTTACAACATAACAACATAAACGTACCCGCCTCAGTCTAGAACGAAAACCAAAACCTAATTCATAACCTTAACTCCCCCATAAAATAAAAACAACGAGTTATGAGCATGAAGTCATGACCGCAGCCGTGACCCGAATGCTTCGGGCCCGAGGTCTGGCCATGTAGAGCAAGCAGGTGTGTTCCCGAATCACCATTACCGAGCTCATAACATAAAAGTTCAATAAACGGCTGTCTGTGACAGACATCAATTATTTTCTGGTAGTGCTTACATATTACATCCTTATTGTGACTAATTGGTGTTTTACTCTACTCTAAACTGGTAGAAGAGAGCTCAAAGCTCCGTGATGATCTAGAATCTAGCGGTAGGGACACCCGGCTTACAATCGTGAGGTCGTGGGTTCAAATTCTTTTCCCGTAAAAATGAGGTCTATGGAAGGAATTCGTTAACGGATTTTCACACCACTGGCTTTTTGGTAAAGGAAAACATCGTGAGGAAACTTGTTTATGCCCGTAGAAGAAATTCGATGTGCCTATGTGTAACAGCCAACCCGCACTGGGCCAGCGTGATATGGCCCAATCACGGTTCGTGGGTAGGCCTGCGTCCTGTAGTGGACTATTAAAAAAAGGCTGGTACAGTGCCTACTGTACTCTAAACTACAGATATGTAGAAGGATATCATTATACTCACTATGAAGTGTTTTCGACGGGACCAACCTTGAAATTACAAATGAGCAAAGATCAGCTGTGACATACGACACACATCGTCACTGTT
The DNA here is from genome assembly GCA_949316475.1 of Hypomecis punctinalis. Lineage (NCBI taxonomy): Eukaryota > Metazoa > Arthropoda > Insecta > Lepidoptera > Geometridae > Hypomecis > Hypomecis punctinalis. The sequence continues at coordinate 24,779,245 of OX438804.1, forward strand.
GACAGTTATTAAACTTTTTGTAAGGAACAATATTTTTTTTGTATTTCGAGATTATAGTTTCACAATAAAAATTACTCATAACGATAAGTTTAAAAAATAACAACAATACATGGACCTTACCTACATAATTAATGTAGTTTGACTACGTTCTTCCGATCCTTTCTTACGATCTCCAATTACTGAAGCGAAGTCAGTACAATCACTCCTTGGGTGGGTTACGGGTGGCATTTTCAATGGAGCGATCGTGGCTTGAATGGTACCTTAAATTTGGCCTGCAATTGTTTTAAGACATGTTCTGCAAGCAAGCATACAAGCCTAAGGACAAGTTTTTAAACAATTGTTTTTAAATTGGCTTAAATACTATGACTAGGCTGGCAACCTTTATTGGACCTTACGAGCTTATTATCCATAATATAAAAGCAAGTTCAATAAACGTCTATCTGTGACAGCTGTGAAATATTGTCTGGTTATTGATCTACAGTAATTTATTTGGAATAAATACCTAACCTTTCAATTGTGTTTCACCCGTAGGTCGAAGCTGTGTGTATTTAACTAATGATTTATTGCCACCGTCTTTGAGGACTACTATGAATCCATGATGTAGACAAAGATACATGTATGGTTCCATTTGCTAGAGAGTTTTTTAATATAGAGCTATTCAGAAAATTGTCGAAAGCCATCGATTGCTTACGAAAGATCGAAGCGTAAGTTGCGATCGAGGTTTTGGCTGCGATTAGACAGTGATATTCAGAAGGAGCGTACTAACAAAGGGCTTAATCAGATCAGTATCAGGAATATTTTTACTACAGCACCAAACTGGAATTTGAGAAAAAAGTAGATTGTATCATATGGGAGCGAAATAATATTTTTACGGCGAGGGCGCTTTTTTGAATCCAGAGCGAAGTGAGGGATTCTAAAGTAGAATCCAGAACGTAGCGAGGGATTCAAAGTACGTCGCCCGAGCCAAAATATATTTTGCGCCCGAGTGATACACTCTACTTTTTATCACCTCTATGAGAAAACAAAAGGGGCCTCATATTTTACTAAAATATTATTATTTAATAAAACGTAGAGTAAAAACTAAATTGAAATTAAATGGTATCTAATAATAAAACAAATAAAACTTATATTTATATTCTTTTCATTCATTTTCTTGGCGCTGAAGTGCATTACAACTACTTCCAAATTCAAAAAGTGCGCGGCAATGATCATTCCGTCGCACTGAAAAAAAGTAAAGTGTAAAGTTCCTTACAGAAAACACCTCCTTTGGGCGCACTTAAAGGCGAACCAAGTAGTCCTTTTCGAATAGATGTGATGAAAACAAAATTGGTTGTCTGTAAACTCGGTTTACGGACGATTATTTTAAGTGATAACGTCATGAGAAAACATGGTTGAATCAACTACTGAAGCAAGCCGAACGTGCCTTATTCTCGGTTGTACCGCGCTTTCGCTTGCACGCTCGGCTCAGGCGGAACGTGACACATTTTCGTGCGTGCAGCCGGCGTTCATCGTTTTAAAAGACGTTATCACGTCAAAATCTGCTGCTTCATCATCATCATCATCTTGTCGATACCGAGTTGTAATTTAGTATCGGACAGCTGTTTTTTTCTCGAATCAGGTGTGCCATAGTGGCATTACCTACCATGGTAGTGTGGTGCCTTAGACAATAATCGAAGAAAAATATCAAAAATAATGTTGTGCGTTCACTATTTGTTGTGACGAGTAGGTATTCGGTATCCCCCTGACCTTCCACTCACTGACACATAATATTTACAGGTATCATTATATTAGTGTCAGCCGCAAGTGGCGCCCCCACCACGCATTCGTCCTAATTAATCACCACTTGGAATTAATTAGCCATAAATAGCGTGACATAACATTGTTGCGTGGCGCGCCGTAATCTGCTGAAACCTGCCGCCAGCGCCCTCTAGGCGAGGCTCTGACGCAGGCGCCAATGGACACTTTGGGCATAAATTCTCGTAAATTATATAATTTGTGCTCCTATCCTTCTATAAATAAGTGCTACTATTTTATTATTAGAGGTATCTATTTTAGGGTTAGAACTTAGGCTTGGCACCTAAACGATGAGTAACGTAATTTGATTTCAGTACATACCTATATAGTGCGTTTGATACAACAAAAGCCTTAGCCATCATTATTAAAACAAAAAAATGCCAAGTTGATGACCTTAGCCGTATACTAATACAGTTGTGTTTTAGGTCTGAAAGTGAATTCATCTATAGTATGAATCAAATTTCAGACCTAAAAAATGTTATGAATTCCATCTCAATAAAGATGCTAACGAAAACAAGAAAACATCAAGTTGGTTGGAGATTCTGGTGTGGTGACACCAGAATCTCCAACCAACTTGATGTTGATGATCGTCAACAAAATCCGCAACGTCCTGACAAAATCGGAGTACGTGCGAGGTAGTCTGGTGGTACGTGACATCGCTTACAAAATTCAGAAGAGAATGGAACAGCGTTGTACCTATGAGTATGGGTTCTGGCATGGCATTCGGCTTCGCTTGTTCTCTTGCTGCTCTCCTGGCGAGAGAGACAAGTTTGATGGATTGAAAAGAAAGAATAGAGAGTGCGAGAAATCGGGAATTGAGCCAAATTCCATGGCGAAAATGAATAAACATTGGAGAAGAGAATAACTGATTCTACTGCTACGTGATATAAATAATAGTCTGGACGAGACAGCGTTATATTGGTTGCATATGTTTGGGTTCCTCACAGAAGATACAAGGATTCCTGATTAGGTTTCAGAACTTGAATCGGGAATTCAGGAACCCGATCAAAGAACCTAGGAAAAGGTCAGGTTCAGGTCTTCTAATCTGAACTTAGAAACTAAATTCAAAATTAAAAACCTGCCGTACACCGCAATCGTACGGTGCGGTAGTTGTGAGACCTGTATCAGAGCCTAAGGGCTCTGGTTCAGGTTTTGGCGTAGTTTACTTAAACTTTCGTGTTCGCGTATGGCTCCATACATTTTGGTTAGTTCTAGCTCGTTTTTGCCAGGGGCGCTGTACAAAAATGCATAGAGTCATTTATTTTTATTTATTTTTTATTTATTTATATCAAATTAGCACGGTAACAGTAACCAATTACACTAATGATAAATAATAAATATTACTTACATTACGTCAATGTCAAATTTGGTTAGCAATAATAATAAATTACATATCACAAAAAAAACACACACAAAGTTATTACGTCCATGTCAAATATAGTTACAATAATAATAAATTACAAAGCACATTGAATTCGATTATAAAAATAAAAAATTAAAACACAAAAAGAGAACAGATATACATTCAAAAATACAAATTATTAAATACAACATACACAAGAAACAACAAAGTCAGTTCATCCATTCATTCGTTCATACATCACACCTTTCACAGTAGCACAAACATTCCGCCATGATCGTCTTCCAGTCATCAGTGAACAGATCGCACTGTTGTCTTGCGTCAAGGATATCATTGAGCGAAGCAAGTGATCGTGGTATTGGGGATTTTTGGTGAGCAACTGTTTTGCATAGTGGGACCGCAAACAGCTTATGTTTCCTACACCGGATATAGCTATCAGGGACGAACAAGCGACATAGTTGATCATGAAGGTCCGGTGCATTTAATTTCCCTCGAAGGATCTTACACATGATGGCTAGCTGATCATGCGATCTCCTGACTTCAAGCGAGTTGTATCCCAGACATCCGAGTAGAAACTTCGTAGGGTACAAATATGGATAGTATCCATATTTACGCTTGTATAGATATCGGAGAAAGGCTTTTTGAACTTTCTCCAACAAAAGGGTATACTTGTCCTCATGTGGATGCCAAACACACGCGCTGGCTTCAAGTTTGCTCCGAACTAAAGCACTAAATATGAGCTTAATGACTTCCGTGCTTTGAAATTCCCGAGAGTTCCTTAACACAAAACCTAGCCGTTGGTAGGATTCCTTTGCCACTGTTACGATATGATTGTGAAATGTGAGCTCTCGATCGAACGATACACCCAAATCCTTGACCGAAGTGACGCGAGATATTTCAAATTGATCCAGCTTGTATTGAAATGTGATAGGGTGTCGCATCCTACCAAAAGTCATCTGGAAGCATTTCGAGCTATTGAATTCCATTTTATTACGCACGCTCCAGCTATATACAGAATCTATATCTTCTTGCAGCATTAAACAATCCTCTATTGTTTTTATTTCACGATATAATTTCAAATCATCTGCATAAAGAAGACACTTCGAATATTTGATAACCTTTGGAAGGTCATTCATCATATAAATGAAAAATGGAGGACCCATAATAGATCCTTGACTGACTCCGGAACGCGTGTGATAGGGAAGAGATTCATAAACCCCAACCCGAACATACTGCTGGCGATCACGAAGCATATCAGCACAAAATTTGAGCAGTTTCGGCTCAAAACCTATAACGCTGAGCTTTGCCAGTAGTATATCGTTATTGACCCTATCAAACGCCTTCCGGAAATCAAAGTACACCACATCTACTTGCACTCTTCGATCCAAACTAGTGGAGATATCATTAACTAGTGTTAAGAGATTCGTGTTAACAGATCTATTTTTCCTAAACCCGTGTTGCTCATTACATAGGAATGGCTCTATTTGCTTATGCAACTTTTGATGGAGTACACGTTCAAACACTTTAGCCACAGTAGGTAGTATAGCTATAGGACGATATTCTTCCACTGATGTCTTGTCCGAGCTTTTGGGGATAGGAGTGACCCGGGAAAGCTTCCACTGGGGTGGATAAACTCCACTCTGTAACGCGAGATTAAATAAGTAACAAAGCGGATATATCAATAATGTTTTCCCTTCCCTGAGGAGCCACGGTGGAATATTATCAGGCCCTATGGAACTACCGGATTTTAGATTTTGAATCCCCAAAGCTACATCCCACGGCGCTATCTCAGGTGTGTACACATGGTTGCTCGAAGAGGACAAATCCTCACTCGATATGCTTAGTGCGTCAAGCCTGGGGTTGTCGGGTAGAAAAACACTAGAAAAGAACTCAGCAAATGCATCAGCAACTTGTTTGCCCTTCAAAGTGATGCCGTTGTAAATAACAGTAGATTCGAAACCGCCTTTAGATCGAAGACTAGAAATGTGACGCCAGAACTCTCGGGGATTATTTTTGATGTTCAGCTCAATATTGGCCATATATGAGTCATGAGCACTAGAAACTCGAGTTTTTAATTCCGCCCTCAAGTTGGAAAATAACTTATAAGATTCTTTCGAGTTGGTCCTCTTCCAATTATGATGGAGCGCTAGCTTTCGCTTTGTATCATCAATTATATCTTTGGTAAACCAAACTGGATACCGCAAAACTTTAGAATGGTTACGGCGTTTCTTTGGAACACACTCGTCAAAAATGTTGTAGAGAGTGGTATAAAAATAATCCGTACCCAAGCAAACATCATTTAAACTATATAATTCATCCCAAGATACATCACTGAGCATGTCAAATAATTTTTTGAAGTCACTTTTCTTAAAATTCCAGTCTTTACTAAGATCAACGTTGCTAGGCTCAATGACATCCGATTGTCGGCAAGCAATAAGTTCAACGCTAACGTCCAAGGGCGGGTGGTGGAGGTCAATCTTAACTATAGGCTCTGCCTCGGTAACGGTTGCATGAGCACCATCTACTCGTATCAGAACAACATCCAACATCCTACCATTAACATTAGGTACAACATTATTTTCGCATAAATTACAAAATGATAAAAAATATAAATAATAATTGTTCACATTCGATGACGCAGTGTACAAATTTAAGTCACCAAAAATTAAAACGGTTCCCTTTAAGTCATTTATAAAACTTTCAATTTTATTAAACCATTTCATGTAGATTTCATCTTTTGTGTTTGGTTTAATGTAAACTACACCCATAAAAACTTTACGACCATGCCATGTGAAGCTTGACCATAAGTCCTCTCCACCACCAACGGTCTCACACTCAATATGTCGGCGCAGCACTATAGGAGCGCGCGCAGCAAGTAGAACTCCTCCACAAGGCGTGTTTCTGTCACGTCGCAAAACATTCCAGTCACCGCTCACCACCTCGGAGTCTGCAACTGATCCATCCAAAAAAGTTTCTGTAGCAGCTACTAGCTGATTTTCTAAGAGTAGCAGATTGTTACGCCATTCTTTCAGTTTGCCTTTTATACCACGGACATTCTGATAGTATGCAAATAAACTAACACTGTTTTGCTGGCGCTGCCCTGTCTGAGGGCCGTCCACGAAAGGGCCGGGGGCTAGTGTTGAGTTCATTGCTAGTATCAGAGCTAACATATTTAGCTGGCCTTCTATAGTTTACCCAGGCTTTAATACGTGCATTAGTCGGCCAAACATCAATCGAGTAGCAGGTGTCGTAATAAGCAGCAGTCACACCTATTTTGTAAGACTTGTAATCTCCTTTCGCAGTGAGCTCTTCCACAGTACAAGAACCACTAGGGCATAGTTGAGTCAAGTACTGCCGCACATCATCAATGCCTGATGCCATATTCCATAGGTGCATGTACCTTCGATGCTCGACAGCCTTCAATGACGTCACTGAGGGTCCCGCTGCCCCACGCAATGAAGTAATACGCCGACTCTTCTTTTTTACTTCTACCCACTGTTCTTCGTCATGAAGGGATTCGTCAACTAACTCAGGACTCACACAGTTTTCAGAACTTGGTTGAACTGGTTGAGACTTACTAGGAAGAGTACGCTTAGGACTCAATTTATTTTTCTTAGTCTGACCCTGCATCGGCACCTGCGTCTGGGCCTGGATCTTGTTATTCGGCTTATGAATATTAACCACAACTGCAGATTTATTTTGTGGTTGAAGTGCTACTGCTGGTACAAGGGCCAATGTGTTAGGCACATGTGGTGTGAATTGCTGTGGTGACTTTTTTGGGCATAAATGAGGCCCCAAAGTATTTAAATCCAACGAACTACTGCTATGATCGTATTTATATAGTCTGTCTAACAGCGTATTCATTTGGATGGAATGTGCGCTCATCATTGCCTCGTAATTTTCTATAATGGTTAATGAATGTTTAAGCTTTTTATCATAGTCACTAATAGCCGCGGTGGACTGGCTAAGCTTATTTTGATAATCAGCTAATAATACATTGGAGCCCGCAATCTGTTCCTTCATTAGCACCATTTCCCGACGCAACTCACGAACTTCATCCTTCAGACCTTGAGTATCGCCTACGTTGTCATTATCTGCAGCTACTGGAGCATGCACTACTTTTTGCCGGATAGTTACATTGCAATCACGGTACTTCTTTGAAGCTCCCACCGGGGTTAAACTATTGTCTCCACCTTTTTTTGCGATACATTGACACTCTGGGCAGACCCAAGCTGCAATAGCTGCCTTTTTCTCTCCAGAGCACAGCAGGTGGTAACATTTACTGCACCCCAGCATCGTGCAACGCAGGTGCTCCTCATTTTCCACGATTATATCACTAAGACATGCTGAGCAGTTCATAGCTGTAGTGATTTTCGTATAGTAGCCGACAGCGCAGAAAAAGCGTAAGTGTGAAAGCGTAAAAGCGATAAACAAACTCGGGCGCTCAGCGCTGCGAGCGATGACTCATTCCTCAACCGTCGCTTGGGCAGCCGCAACGCGCATGCGCGGCCCGGGCGAGACGACCAATTGCAGCGATGCAGTGCGATGACTCAGCGGCTCAACGCACAGCGCGCCCGGCCGTAGTGCGTAGGTAAGAAATGTAAGTCAGTTATCGTACAAATTTTGAACAATGTCACACTTATATTCACAAAACTATTAGTCTGATTCTTATTTGAAAACACTCACAGGAAACTGTCACTTGTTTGCTACACAGTGATATAATTTTCAAATGTTATATGACACTTTTTACCGTAAAGAGAAAAAAAGTTTTAATGAGGAATGAATAGCGATGTTGCTTATACGAGCGACGACGCGCAAAAAAGAATTTTTTACACAATCGGGAGTAAACACTCTAAAAAAGAAAAACACGGCAACTAAACACTTAATCAAGATATTTTTTATGTCTCTTTCTAACTCATGCATCTCCTTCAGATTTTTTCGATCGACCACATTTAACTATATCCCTTATAATTGTATCTCTGTGCTCGTCGGCATAAAGTTATGTCCATAATAATTTAGTAATCGGTTTTGATTACATCTTTGGTTTCTCCTAAATGGCGGTTAAGATGAGAAAAAAATACCTTCACATATATAGGTATACGGAAACATCTGTAGTTTCCATTTACGTGTAAACCTGGACTAACCTGGTGCACCCTGTCTAGACCGGTTTCCTGCCACCCCGTCCCTCTTGGAGTGTATTGTGCAGCAGCTCATCAGATTGTAGCTTTCGTAAGTGTACCTACAATCTACATTGTACAAATCCAGCGGGCTCTGTACTTCGCGGCGGCGGCGGCGGCGGCGGGTGGTGGTCCGCGGTCGACGTGCGCACTCCTCGACTTATTCGTATGTATGTATAATATTGTACATCACATTAATTTTCTTTGACACCAAATAAATTATGGAAAATGAGAGAGTAATCGATTCTGCATGGAGAGACTTTTTATAAGTTGCCGAAGAGGGTGGAATATTTATATTTTGATTGTCATTCATTTGTTTTCTTTTATAAAAACCTACTGGTGTTTATAGTCTTAATTCGATTATTGAATAAACTAAATTCTAAATCAATACAAGCTGTAGTTTCAATCGTATCACACACTTAGTGGAATGAATTTATTATCGGGTGGTAATGCGCCGCGAAGGTCCTCGCTCGAGCAAACAGAATTCTTGTTTGTAAATGAATCGTTTATTGTCTGAACCGCCCAACTTTTCTTTTTTACATTAAAATAGACCTTGTTCTGATTGTAAGGCTAATTTCATGTCAGGAAAAAAGTAAAATGAGATGATCCTTCTTGATATAAAAAAAAATAAAACAACACATCGTACTTCTTGGAAAGATTGGGAAATTCTAAAACCTAGCTTTTTCTTGACAATCAGGAGGCTCGTCGGCACTGAGTTACTGCACCCAGAGAGATAGCGCTGTTGTCGCTTAAGGCCATTCTCAACCACAAATTTTTTACACAATCGGGAGTAAACACTCTAAAAAAGAAAAACACGGCAACTAAACACTTAATCAAGATATTTTTTATGTCTCTTTCTAACTCATGCATCTCCTTCAGATTTTTTCGATCGACCACATTTAACTATATCCCTTATAATTGTATCTCTGTGCTCGTCGGCATAAAGTTATGTCCATAATAATTTAGTAATCGGTTTTGATTACATCTTTGGTTTCTCCTAAATGGCGGTTAAGATGAGAAAAAAATACCTTCACATATATAAGTACCTACCTACTTATTAAATTAGTACGCGCACTGGGCGAGTGTGGTGGTTATGGAACTATGTAGACCTATTGATGCTCTATCGACTTTCATGGGTTGGTCTATGTACAACAGTAGGTAAACTATTAAAAGATCGGCACAGATATGTAGCAAGTACACAAATCCATATCTACGTGACTGGAATTGCATCTCTGAAAATGTACGAGCTTCTAAACAAATTGATCCAGATTCAACAAGCAAAACCAACGGTCTGCCAGATTCAACAAGCCAAATATGCCTTTGGCTAAGTGCCACGAGGATAACGTTCAACAGGTGAAAGGAGCAGCTGAATAGGACCATTCACTGGGATGTGTGACGTCACGCGGCTGGGAGCGGTGACGTCACAGCGCGTAGCCTTCGGGTTTCGGTCAAGGTCTCGCTGAAGGAGTGTACATTTGTACAAGGACGTCTGCATCAAAGTTTGCTTATGTGGGTTAAGTTTAGTAACTTCATCGATGTGCCAGGGTTAGGCCTAGGCTACTAAAGCGAAGAATATTAAATCCGAAAAGTTTGTTGGTTTGGTCCTCCTTCACGCAGCAACGGAGCAATGGATTGACTTGATTTTTGACATGGATATACTTTAAGGGCCGGAAAGTGACATTGGATACTTTTTATCGCGAAAAAAATAAAAGGTTCCTGTGGGATAGCGCAAAAGGAAAAATACCACGCGGGTGGAGGCCCGCGTGGTGGACCATATTTTCTTAGTAAAAACAAAACGCGTTTAATATTTAGAGGGCGCCTCCCTCGGTATATTTGATTAATCAAATACGAAATTCAGCGGAAACAAATGTGAAAGTTAATATCCATTTTTCTGCTCACCGAGGTTCTTTATTAAACAATTGTTCTTTTCGAAAAGTTTCGTAAGTACTAAAAATTATATTCCAGCTTTTGACCAAAAAATAGCTCTTAGTTGTCTACTATTTACTCGTACCTACTACATACTTTTGTCTACTTGGCGTGAAATCAACACAAAATCAGATGTTTTGAAACAAGCCATTAGAATAATGAAGTGCTTTCGAAAAGCCTTTGGGTAGTGAAATATTAAGTCGACTAAAGCTCAAAGACGAGAGCAATTCTGGCAAGTTCGATTATATTATTTATCGATTGTGTTGGTACCTACCTCTCATTCATTTCAAATATAGACCACGCCCCGGCAAACACAGCTTAGAACATACTGAAAAAGTCAACCAATGGTTTGCCCAAGATTTCAGGAACACCTTAGATGCAAGCTGCTTTCAACCGGTCTTAAAGGAAAATAAAAAAAAAATTAAGAGGGTTTTGTCTGGTTGTGGGCCGTCCTACTGATTATGATGATATACCTTCTATTTGGACTTTCTAGGAGGGTTTATTCTGAGGAGGTGTTAATATCGAGCATGCCAGAAAAGGCCTCAGGCTGAATGGGTGACAGGCGAGGTCGCAGCAGACAGGCTAACAATAGTCCTTACAGACGGCTGTCTACTCGGGCGTAACCTGATGTTTATTTCGACTAGTCATCCATACAACACTAGGTATTATAATGTATCTAGACGGCCACACCGTGGACAAGGTTATTTAAAAAAAATCGAAAAAGGTTACTCACCTGGGAGAATTTTTAGATTATTATCACACGCTTATACAACGAGCTTTGTACAGTTTCATGATTCTTTCGCTTTTACCTAACTACCAAGGAATTGTTTCATACCTAACTTAACTGTTTAGTTTTGTAAGGAAAATAAACTACGCCGCCAAATGGCGCTATGCAAATACTTGAAATTTCTACTTGTACTTACCTATAACACTATCGAGCGCGTAAAAAACTTCACAAACTCGTGCTAAAGGTACTGGTTTTAAGTCGAGTTGTCCAGTAAAGTATCTGGTAACAAACCTGACGCGCCTGCATTCTTGATGTCTCCATTTGAGCACAGACCTAGACATTACTCACGTGCTTTACCTAGCTCTATTAGAGAAAACACTTGTAGCTTGCAATCCTACGATTGAACTGTACAAGTATTGAAGCACATTTTTCTATCATTGCACTAAAAATTGTTAGGTAAGTACAATTTAAAAGTGTGAACGCACTTTTTCAAAAGTATCGCACGCGTCATATGACGTCAATCGCTGGAGATAGGTCTATAGATCTCGAATATTATCTGTTGGAAGCGTGTTACATTCAGCGTAATTCTGCGGTCTCAGTAACATTACTTCTCGCTGGAAGTCGGTACGAGGTTCCACACACGAGTTTTTCGATCCCATCGATCATCAGTTCTCCATGCCAACAGTTCATAGAATCTACGACTTCTATGAGTTTAACCAGCAGTTTAACTAGTTTAGCCCGTCCGTCTATGGTCTGACCGTTTATGTGTGTCCTCGCCTGCGCGGTACAGGACTAAGTTAAGCGGTTATAGTCAGATGAGGCGCAAGTGTAATGAACTTGATGTATTGAGACCAAAGTAAGCGTAGCCTATTTTAGGGTTCCGTGTCCATATGACAATAAAGGAACCTACTTAAATAGGTAATCGTTTAAAAGTTTATCTCCTTGTATGAATTCTGTATGATCTAATTGTGGCATTTTTGGGATCGTGAAAAGCACTCAGCAGATTTATTTGAAAGTTCAAAAAAAAATTTTCTCTTTAATATAGGTTTGCGTTTCATCACATAATGCCTGATGAGAAGCAGATATATACAATCTAGGGTAGTAGGTACATTTCGCTGGCCTTTAAAAAAATAATACTCAATGGCAAGATAAGTAATAGTAAGTAAAAGTAACCTTGTTTGATTTTCGCATAAAAACCCTCGATGCAATGTTGGGATGACACTTGACTTATATTTTTATTTAATTATAATCATACGGCGCCGCGCCGGCATCATTACATGATTATTCAAGATTGAAGGGATAAGTATTGTGTTACGCGGCGGAAGTCAATACGGTTCAGCAATGACCGCCGCCGCAGCCAATAGCATGCCAGCCAGCCACCAATAGCATGCCAGCCAGCCACCAGCCGACACGCCCCCTCGCGCGATGCCTCGCGTAGCCCTGCCCTGCCGCTTGCCTGAGAGGGGATGTGTATAAATGCCAGCCAGCCAGCCAGCCGTTCTCATATTTGCTTGAAAAATAAAAGAATAAACTACCACTCTGAGTGTTTCGTATTTTATCTCGTTATACTCAGAAGTGGGATGTCTAAAAAAGACTTCTACAACGTCTAAACCCACGTGTACCAGCGGAAAAAATGCGAAAATTTCGGCCTACATGAAGCCCTGACCACCAAAGAAGACAATCACTACGCCACCTGTGAGACCCGTTTTAGAAGAATCAACGGAAGAACCATCAAGATGAAAAAACCAAGCCGCAATTTTGAAGATATATTCAGCAAGCCAACCACGAGTGCTGCGACAAATCAAGAGTTTAAAAAGTGATTGAAGTTTAGAATGATCTACAAAGACTAATAGATTTCCATGGCATCGACGAAGCTATTATTAGAACACTACTGCAATAGCGACATATTCAACAGCAAGAAAAACAATCACCATTTTGTAACAACCGCCAGCATAACAAAGACATAGCAGCAGAAACCACGAATGTTACGATATCAAATAGCAAGGCGAAACGATTGCCGCCCTATGGCTGCCATAAACCACGTTTTGAACAACTACGCGATGGAACAAAAGAATAATCTACAACTTCCCACGTGATGACGCTCCACGGTGTTCGCTAACCTGGCCTGATTGCCTGCCTGCCTGCCCACCTGCCTGTCTGCTGACCTGCGAGCCTGCCGACCTGCGTGCTTGCCTACCTACCCGCCCGCATGCATGGCAGCCTATCCGTCAGCCTGCCTAGCTGCTTGCAAGCCTGAACATCAACCCCAGCGGGCTCCTGATACGGGCAGCCACCAGCGAGCCTCGACAACAAGCCTCACCCAAATATCCCAGTGAGTTCGTTTCTACTTGCCATCGTTTTCCTATGATGAAATCAGTGCCACTATTTTATTTAAAGGGATGGTAGAACAAAAAAAAAGCTAAAACAAATTCATCTTAGCGTAGCATTTGGGCTAATAGATTGATCGGTGGAATGTTTCTATTTGGCGTAAAAAATCTAAAGAAAACAAATACCGCATTGTTACTTTTGGATTACTGTTTGTCATCAGCCAATGAAAGCGAAATACTAAGTTTTTTTCGTTTAGATACCTAGTCACTTTAGTTTGAAAACTATTGCATTTTTACAACTTAGAACCTAGTCGTGCAAAAATAGCCACAGTGATAAAGAACATACACACTTATACGACACTCTTAAAACTGAACTGGCTGTTACTGTTCTGCAAGAATGTTGTAAAACTCATAAGCATTTGCAAACATTTACTTGAGTTACCGTCAACTTCAGTACATTTACTAAGTCTTGAGTTGGTTTGTTTCATATTAAAAAAATGCTGTATGTGGGTGGCTATGGGCCAGTGTCAAATTCACGTGATTTCCAATTGTAGGTAGTTTGAAATAATCTTATTTGCTAAAGTTGTAGCGTTGATCGTTCGGATAATCAGAAAAGTAATCAGGGTTGCCGTTTTAGCTGCGTTATGACTAGGTCTAGCGCATTTTCGACTGCCTTAACCAAACAATATTCGGGTTGAGCCACTAAAGTGAATCTAGCCACTTCTGTCTGCTTCTTATCTGTAATTTCAAAATAATAATTACGGGAAAAATCATCAGTAATACACAAGAGGCCCGCATTTGTTTAAAATTAAGTTGATATTACAGTATTTATTTAGCCGAAAACTTTCGCGAGCAGATATTTTATATTTTTTCAATTTTTTGAGAAGTTGCTAAGTCTTCACATGTATTGAGCTAAGTAAAAAGTATTAAAAATATTTTTTTACAGCTATTTCTAGCCGAATTCCGAAAGTAATTTATGTTCTAAACGTGCTACTTTTTCCTATTATGTACCTAGTCCCAAAATAGATGGACCTAACGGCAACACTCAAAGTAATTTCGCTATCGGAATGGATGGGAACATTTTTATCATCGCTAAATATTCTTTATGTGGGTACTTATGATTGTGTATTACCGGCAGCAAAATTATTTTCTAATAAGTTTTATTTGCTGTAAATCACTTCAATAAGTCATCACAGTTGTGCGCATTGAAACATTAATTGTAATGCTGAAACACCTTTAAGGAAGTGCCAGATCTTTACGGCTTATAAGTATTGTGTGGCTTAATTTCTTTTTTGCTATTTTTAGTTTTGTTGCTAGGAACGCGTATATTTTGGTCTTAGTAGCTAGGTGATATAGTGGTATTTACATTGTATGGTTTACGGTTTAATTTGATATAAACAGCTAATAATAGTCATCCCATCTATTGACACAAAAGTGAATTTGCTGTTGCGAAACTAGTATAGCTAGGCAAAAATAGACGATATCGGTGGCAACGCACTAACGCAAATATTTTAAATCTGTTGCAACATTTGAGTGGGTACGAAATTACAGTTGATCAGATTTATTAATTATTGTTTATGGACAGCGTATTAGATATTAAAATATTCTTGGAATGATAAGTGTGCTTCTTGGAATTAAAAACTCGTTCATATATCACACCTGGAACCATTTCTGTGGCCCAATTTTCTGCTTTAATATTGGCTTAAACTTATTGTTATTTGCTTTACCGGGGGCCATTTAACTTTTGAATAGCTAGCTGACTCAAAATAATTGCTTTGTTTTAGTGCTTTTATTGCAATCACTATCACTTTTGAAAGATAAAGAAACTTCAGAAAAGGGACATCTTAGTCAATGGTTTAGTGTTGTCATCTACCATGAGATCATTATACTAAGCAAGCAGGTCTTGCCTACGTCGCCGTGTCTTAAGCTGTACCTATAATCTATATCCATTTTTATAACTGAACCGGAGATACAACTACCTGCCATCTTTGGTTTGCTTTGTCAGATGACGATTAGTGTTCTCAAGTAATAATTACGTTGATAGTTACGATCGATTGTTTTGCGTTGACTTGTACAAACTGATTAGTGCGTATTATTAGTAGCATTAAAACAAGTGATCATAATCTGTAGACTGGAAACTGCCGTTAGTGAGGGTAAATAGCAAGAAGTCTGTTGAAATTATTTTATTGTAGGTTATATTATTCATAGTAAACTATGTAATGACACTTGGCAGCAGCGTTAGAAAATAAAATGTAGTCCCTACTTATCATAGAAAGAGCAATGGTATAGTTAAGTTTGTGTCGACTGTGATCTTAAAGGCATTTATTTTATTATTTCGACAGCATGACTATAAAGTCATGTCGTTGTTATAATGTTGCGTAGGTTGTCTTGATACCTAATAGTAACAAGTCTTTGTAGTTACATTGGTAGTTTTGTTGGCGTGAGTTGACATAGATAAAACTAGAAGGTAATGATATTCTTGACAGCCCTAAAGATTCCAATAGTCTTGATTGCTGATGATGCCTATAGCCCTGACGATGCCTATAGCCCTGACGATGCCTATAGCCCTGACGATGCCTATAGCTCTGACGATGCCCTGATGATGCTTATAGTATTGACAATGTCCATAGCCTGATGGTGGTTCTAATGCTGACTATGCTTATTAGCACTGACGACGCATATAACCCTGATGTTAGCCCAGAGATAATTTATAGCCATAAAATATCAGTAGCTCTAAGAATATAAGCAACCATGAAAAATGTAGTAGCCCGGAGCATATTAATTGCCACAATGATACCAGTATTCATTGTTGTGTGCTGTCATCGAAAATGCTAAGCCTTGTTGTTTGTTTCCATTGCGGAGCAATGGTGTTTCAGGAAGGCCGAGTGTTACGCGGCGGAAGTCAATACGGTTCAGCAATGACCGCCGCCGCAGCCAATAGCATGCCAGCCAGCCACCAATAGCATGCCAGCCAGCCACCAGCCGACACGCCCCCTCGCGCGATGCCTCGCGTAGCCCTGCCCTGCCGCTTGCCTGAGAGGGGATGTGTATAAATGCCAGCCAGCCAGCCAGCCGTTCTCATATTTGCTTGAAAAATAAAAGAATAAACTACCACTCTGAGTGTTTCGTATTTTATCTCGTTATAATTGAAAGGATAACTGTCACAAACAAGTTTTACGAGCTTCAAGGAAAGGCGGTCAAGCTATATTATATGACAGAATAATTCAGAAAGAGTGTACTAAGCCAAAAGGATGTCATTCCGATAATTCATTATGAACAATTTTTATTATGGATCCAACCCGAAATTCGCATAATAAATTAATTGTTCCCTACAAAATCGCAACATGAAATCGACAAAATGTTATCATATGGGAGATATATTTTTAACAATGATATATTTAGCAGCAGTGGTTTTCTACGGGTGATGATGTCGAGACGCTAATCGCGGATATGATATGTTCCAACGACCATGCCAAGAAGGCCTAAAACACGGATTGGTTTAGAGTGAGAGAGTTTCAACCACCCCTCTTACATTGCCCCCTAGGCAGAGTCCCAGGGCGTCCAGCTTTAGCAAGAAGGGTCACCTTGAGTCTTTGACTGTTTCAGCCTTTTTCAACAGTCCACTGCAGGACGTAGGCCTACCCACGAAGGGTGATTAGGCCATATCCACCACGCTGGCCCAGTGCGGGTTGGTGGATTCACATCATAAGCCATCGAATTCGAATCGAATCGATCGAATTCCACACGATGTTTTCCTTCACCGAAAAGCCAGTGGTGTGAAATTCCGTACATAAATTCCAAAGAACTCATTGGTACGGGACCGAGGATTTGAACCCACGACCTCACGATTGTAAGGCGGGTGTCACTACCTCTAGACCACCACGGCTATGAGTCCTTGACGCTGGGCCCTAATTCCTACTTAAGGGAGGAAAATAAACTAGAATGTAAAACCACGTCCTAAAGCTAAACAGCTACTGGTTTTGAGTGTAGTAAGTATAATTTATTTATATTCTCACGGCGTTCTTCGTCCGAAATAAATCATGCGGAATTTATCGATCGTGAATCAGATCCAACTCGAAACAAATTCTCTCTGCCCGATGAAATATTTACAGCGAATTATTGGGAATTCCATTGAAATTTTGGCTAATATTTATTGGAGGTTTTACACGTCATTTTCCTGTTCTGATTTTCTGAACGATATGAATGTAGTCAGTAGATTCAATTCCTCTGTTATCAAACAATAAGGAAGGTATGTAGGTTTTATTTTTACGTGGGAGAGCATTCATTTACGAACAGTTTAACCTAAGCTCTAGATTTCAAACCAATAACAACAGCAAAAACATAACAAAGTAAGCCTTTACAGTGGCCAAATAAAATATCTGCAAAAATCCTGTACTTAGGTATGGTATTAAATTACCATCTTTATAATTTCACGATAATAGCTATGGTATTTTTTTGCAATATAACAATAAGTATCGTATATGGCGTTGTAGTATGGCGCATTTCTCTACCATTGCCCCTCACAGTCTACTATCTCTTGATTAATTTATTTTATCATTGTATTGCCTAATTGACATGTTTTATAAACCGATATCGATTTGTAATATCACTGATATTTACTAACTGATGCGGAGATACCTACCAAAAGATAAAGCGAGTCCATCTATCATATCGAGCGAGAGAAAGCATCGATCTTATCGCAATAGGACACTGCCGCCGACGGCCTGATAAGGACAACTGATAACACTGATAATGCAGGAAAATACGTGATATGATTATGATGAAGTAAATAAAGATAGTTATCATTAAGATGTGATAATTAGTTTCAAGGGAAAATCCCATCTGCGTTGCGGATTTGTCTGAGATGTGATGTTTATTGTTCTCACTAATTTAACTCGGAATTAAATAACTTGGACTGGTTTTCATTTGGTAGACTATAGATAGTAGGTCGTATCATGCAAGTCGGCGGATGTGAAGTTAGCTACATGGTGCGCAATACCTATCCAATACAGTAACTAAGTTCGTATAGGCCGCCTTAAGCAATATCCAATGAACGCGCGGCTTTAAGAGGCTGCGTCGCTGAAAGATTGCTCGATTCTGAGCGCGAGAGTTGAAAACCACTGCCGCCAGGGGCGCGACGAGCGCGGCGCTCGCACGTTTCGCGAATAAAATACAATCGGTGATCGGAAGCGATGAACGGGAGGATGAAAAATGTACCGAGCAAAAGAACCTTATGGTTATTGCAATAGGACTACTTTTGTATTCGAAAATGTACGTAAGTTCTCGAAAATGTACTTTATTTGTTTATAATGTAGGTAAAATTTGGTTTGCTGTATTTATTTACTAGGTTGGTCAGTAACTTACAAAACATAATTTAAATTAATCTTTTATATTTATGTATAGAAATGATTTTTGTTTAGAAATGGTCTTTGTATAAAACTAAATTTTAAAGGTTTAAACATTTCATAGGAGATGGCGGCGGTTTTTTAAAAATGAATTACAAACTTTTACTAAGGGGTCAACCCTAAAATCACCATTTCTAATTATCAAAGTTCGTAAATTCAGTTTTAATAAGTAACAATCATTTGATTTTATATGAAAGTTTATAAAGAAATTTTGATATTTTCAGATTTAGAATTTCACTGTAGTGAGTTTCAGTCAGGATTGGATATTGCGCAGCTTGTGATTAACTTCACATACGCCGACTTGTGTGATTCGGCCTAAAGGTAATGTGCATTTTTTGTAAGTAAATAGATACTATTACACATAACTATTAGATATTATATCTAAAGAGTAACACTGACATTATCTTTTTGTATTTTTAAAGCCGTTAATGACTATCATGTCATTAAAAAGTTCAATAAAAATAAGTAGATGTAAAATGTTAGTAAGTAGATATACGTACCTATAGGTATACTAAGCGCCACACAAATTGAAAGATGGGAAGTTAGCCGCAGATGACACTTCGCCGTGATTCGCTAATTATTGCGCATGTGTGCACAATGCCTATACAAATGGCCAAGTAGTGAGCTCGGGCGTAGGGAGCGCGCGGGAGGCACAAGGTTGGCGGGCGGGTGTGCGCACCCGCAAACGTCTATATTTTGGCGTTTGCGCAGCTCTCTGCGGCTAACTTTCCATCTTTCATTTGTGTGGCGCTCAGTATACTTGTGGGCATTTTAGGCTAAGAATATTTTTATCATGGCTGACACTCTCGAAATGTATGCCTGTGCATGCTTATTGCATATTTTTATTCCTCAGGGTGTTCTGCAGATTCCAATACCAAACAAGCCTGAATTATTATAATGTGCTGGATGGTACATAATTGCGTCTGTCGCACTTGTGTAAATAATATCTGTAGTAAGTGACAGGCTTTGGCGGCTGGTAGTACGCTAGATCTCAGAGGAGTCCCACGAGCTAATAGAAATGGCTATGCTCTTAAGAGGACCCATCAGGAGTACTTGGACCAAAGTTACCGAGTACCGTCTTAGCTCAACAGAGTCCAAATTAAAGTGGCAGTCGGCATATCTGTACTTGTCACTATGTTATAATTTCTTGACAATTCTTTTTAATGTCACTAGAAACATTAAAATGTGGAATGTGTTGTATTTCAATTTCAATTGAATTGTTAAATTACAAGTGTATGCACAAGCAAAACAGCGAAATGAATATTTAAATGCTCTTCCGCGTCTGATTTTTTTTTCTCTAGAACATTTACTCCACCGTGGCGTGTGTATGTATAATATAAGTTAGCATAAAAATTAATGACGTAACAATTATGCAATAGGTTCACGACCGAAGCTCTACAAAGCACAGACGTGACTTTCTCTGCCGACTCTACCACTAGGCTTGTGCAAAAGGTGTTGTTTCTATGGAAAGGCTATTAAAAAATGTTAGCGTCAGTAGGTAGGTACTAGTTTTAGACACCGGGGAAAAGACATTGGTTATTGTGCTATCATCCTATAGGGAACTTTTTTTGCCATTAACCCCACTCTCTGTTGCTGCATGAAAGACAAATCAACAAAATATACTTTTGAATTTATACCTAATTTTAGTAAAGAAGTTAATAGTTTTAGTCTCAGGTTTTAGCCTCAATAAGACTGTACGATAGCGTTGGATGCATGCCGCTCCCAACCAATCTATAGGGACTATATCCAACAGTGGACACTACGGCTAAAACGAAAGTACGAACGGTAGCCTTTTTATGTATATCTTTTTTATGTATAAATTAAAAATGTGTAAAGACCCTTCATTATATGTTATTTTTAAACTTTCGCGATTTGAGCACATTATACTACTATATTTATAATATATTATTATGAGGCATGGATAAGAAAATATTAATTTTAGATTACCATAATGTTTCACATTGCCTTGTACTAACATTGATTATGTGCTATGCTTCCATTGCCCACTGTAGGAGTTTTTGTAAACTCGAACGTCCAAATAGAATTTTCTATAATTTGTTTGCTTTATTTGTCCCGATCATAGACACCTGTTTATATTGTAGCTATAGGAGATACGAGTGTAAGCAATAAATAAAAATAAACTACGTTTAAGTAGGTATATTATTTAATTCATTTTTTTATTTAATTTTAGTCGACGGTTTACAATCGGCCACACCTGTCGCACTCCCTCGTATGGAAGTTGAGTGCATAGAATTTGAAATATTAAAACATAAAACCGCTTAAAAATAGCTTTTCAAAAATACTAAATAAGAGTGCCCAAATGAGGCCCTGTGGGTTATATCCAAACATTGATTTGCAAGTGCAAATTATGATGAAAGAATACCACAGAACTACTGGCAAGAATGTCCTTAGGTAGTAGGTAAATGTTTTGTCACAGTTATTTGACATCAGTTAGCACCTCCACCTTAGTCTCGTGCGTGCTTTTCACATTACCCATTTATCAATAATATTTTCTCATAACTACGGAGACTAGTAAGTATATAATGTTAGTCAACAAAAGGTAACACGGGTAGTTACAAATTGTTTATCATACTAACCTTGTGACAGTTTATTGCTGTAATTCATTGCTTAAAGCTAGTGGGGCGTATGCCCATTGCAGACATGTCATCTTTGCTTAGCGAGGCATAAAAGGAAGAGCGGAGTGGAGCTGTGTTTTGTGCATCTCTAAGCAAATAAGTATAGCATTTATGTAGGTGGCTTACGGGCTACAATGTTCCATTCAGCTCCGCACATTTCTCCATACCGCTTTGGTAGAGTAACCAATGATATTATTCTTGTATAACCCGTTAAGTGTATAAGTTATCCGTTATTACTTCACCAAGTTTTTCCAACAAAAAACCATTTCGAAAAGGCAAGGCAACATCATTCAAGTCAACATTGTGCACTCCGTACCATGATTATTGATTTACGATGTAGGTCAACGAAATGAATTTATTTACGCTTGGTCAACGTTAAGAAACATTAAAATTTATTTCTAAAGTACCTGAAGTTCTGAGTAGCTGAACAGGTGCGAAAAAAAGAAAAGACACGTCGCCCAGTCCGTCCACCCACACCGCGTGCTAGCAATCTTATTTCTGTGTTTTATCGTCATTGAACGTCCTCTGAGGATCATGATCATCACACCATCAATAGATATTCCATCACCATGTATTGTCCGACTGATTCACGACTCCCGAGTAAGGCTCTGGACCGTAAAGCAATTTCACTTCACAATTAAGTATTTGCTAGTGTTTTCACCTCTGAGTATGATATGCCTGGCGTATACCTAGGCATATATTCCAAAAGTTGGAAGCTACTCGCATTTGTCAGTTATAAGCCTAGTAGGTATATTGTAATCCAATCATACACCATCTTCTATCATCCATCCATTCCATCGTTTTATAACCATCTTTGTTATTTGTAATACTGTGTGTACCTACTTAAATTAGTAATGTGATTCTATTAGTTATGTTATGTATTTGAATAAGATCTCCACGTTTTGCACCCCTCTACTTCGGTAGAGCTTAGCCCTCAGACGTTTTACGACCACCGTACTATAAGTTTAACGTTTTCTAAGCTCGGTTTGTTTCCGCGATGAGCACTCGAAGGCTGCCAGACCGGTCTTGCTGCATCAATGACCCGCGCAACATGCAGTACTTACTGCCTACCTACTTTTACCTTGACAAGAAAACTAGCTTTGACTGTTTCGGATCCAG
The DNA here is from genome assembly GCA_949316475.1 of Hypomecis punctinalis. Classification (NCBI taxonomy): domain Eukaryota; kingdom Metazoa; phylum Arthropoda; class Insecta; order Lepidoptera; family Geometridae; genus Hypomecis; species Hypomecis punctinalis. The sequence goes on from OX438804.1 coordinate 24,801,716, forward strand.
CGAGTTGCTTAAAAATACCAGATATTAATGTTGGTTTCGTAGTTTTCTGTCTCTCTGTAAAGTATATATACCATGTGTTTGGGCAAAAATTATACTAAGCTAAAGTGATTGTGAAAATGTGTTTGGGCAAAAATTATACTAAGCTAAAGTGATTGTGAAACAAGTGCGTCCCTACTGAAAATTTCGTTGAAGTACCCGAGTATAGGTATTTATTGATCTGCAACATGAAGACTATCCATATATATAATTAACATAATAGGCTATCCGAATAATTATCAATAGTCATATTTACCTACTTATACATTTCTCAAAATTACGAATTTAAATATGGCTTCGTGTAGTGATATCCCGGTTAAAGTTTAGGGTCTCCAAAGACCTAAAGGGTCTCCTACACACCTATAAATAATGGTATATTATGGTATCTGGGAAGTAAGCAATGCAAAATTCTCGTACAAGCAAAACGTTTCCCGCAATCCCAACAATCGGCGTAGAATCTGGCCCGCTGAACCAAATCTGGCATTACGAGGTGGGTCAAGGCGAACCGCGCCTGCACGCCGACTCGTAACTACCTACATGAGTAGCCACTTCATTTGAGTCTAGAGGGCGAGTGGCAATCCAGTACCCAGTACTTATATTACCTACTAAAAATTGAGAAGGACTGAGATTCGAGCGTTTCCTCATGGCCATACTAGATTGTCATACCAGTATGACCAAGAGGACATTATGTGTTCTCGTGGTCATACTCATAAGGTTATGATATTTTCACATCCTGTGAAGAAAAAAAAACATTCAGACAGAAATCATTAAGTCAATTTGTCCAAAACGGTATATGCTTACGTCTTCTGTAGTAGAATAGGTCGATATTTGTAGTTTACCAAACAGAATATGGTCAGTCTAGTACTGTAGCAGCTAGCTTTTAATAGTCCACTGCAGGACGTAGTCCTACCCACGAAGGGTGATTGGGCCGTCAGATCCACCACGCTGGCCTAATGCGGGCTGGTGGAATCACATACGCTGTCGAATTTCTTCAAAGCATGTATGCAGGTTGCGTCAGGTTGTTTTCCTTCACAGAAAAGCCAGTGGTGTGACATTCTGTACATAAATTCAAAAAAACTTATTTTTACGGGACCGGGATTTGTACCCACGGCTTCACGATTGTAAGACAAGTGTAACTACCACTAGATCACCACGGCTTCACGCGTCAGTCTAGTGAACTTAAAAATAATGAAAAATGATGATCCGTTCTCAGCCGTGGCACTCGACGACGATAATACGACGATGTACAATTTTAATAATTTTAGTGAATCATGCAAGCTCTCACCGACTTCCGAGATGGTTAAAAACCATGAAACACTAACTTCACTCATTCAAAAGATATAGCCAAATTTCGAGTTTATGTACGTCTCGCAAGACGTAGATTAGGCTTTTTTAGGGTCAAACAAACCAAGAAATCGAAAGAAAAATCCAGCTATTATTCTCCTCACAAAATTAACAAGTACACGTGTCGTTCGTTTGTACATAAATAACTTTTTGTAATCATCGGGTGAGGACCGCGGGTGACATTTCTACTGAGCGCTACCGTGCCGTGGTTCGTTCGATGCTTACGGTACGGTACAAACGGTAGCTCCCGATTTAGTATTAAATAAATAAATCATTTATTTCTAAGACAGACTTACAAAACAACAATCAATTTGTTGTTTTTAAACTTTCGCGATTTGAACACATTATTATTTTATACGCGATTTTAGTGCGCGATTAGTCCCGCAGTATAAAATAATAACAATCAATTTATCAATGTACATTGCATGCATTATGAACAAAAAAAATATTAAGTATTAATTATAATAATAATCACTATAGGTAGGAATGTGTGCATGCATTATTTATTCACAAATTGAAATGGTTATCAGTGGGCCCCAAACTAGGCTAAGCCTGTATTTTAGGCACCCGAAAGAATTATCCCAGTTTTATTTTGACATAATGGACGCCGAAGTGTAGGACGCTGTATCAATCAAAAGATTTTCTACCTTACCGAATAGCTAGCTAATAAAATGCCTATAATTAAAAAGTACACTTAAAAAATGACAAGAACAAAACATCAATTGAATAATTAACTAATATTTTAAGTAATATTTTAACCATTTATCGGTGTTTCACTCGTCAGAGTAAAACCGCTCACTTGGTGTCAACCAAGGGTGAGTATTGGCTAGCTCCGGCATGGATGACCTTACCTATGCACTATTTGCTACAAAAAAGAGCGTAGGTACCTGTTAATAAATAGAGCTAATGGTCTCTAGCATACCAAAAAGCGCTTTTTGTTCAACTAGACTAGATTACAGCTAACCTAGACCCAACTTTGCCCTAAAGTTCTGACGTCAAAAATTCAATACTTAGTTTGAAAACAAACTTAGTAATTACAATTGTTTTCCAGTGAAATGAGAATAATTCCACGCACGGCGCTCGGCTCGAGGTATGTTAATTATTTTAATGGCCGCTTTAATAAGAAAGAGTTATGGTTGTGAGTATGAGAGGTATTTTTATTGGGCAATGTGGTTTTTGTTAAATCTAGACTCGTGTAATAAAAGTCGGTACATTGTAGACATCTATATAGGTAGGTGCGTTCATATTTTTGGTAAAACATCAGACTCGAAGGGGAAGTCGACGATCGAGTCCTCATAAATATGTCATGGACATTACTGAATGTACTTGTACGACTGAAGGACATCTACAGGACGGACAGGACGTGTAGATGCATATATATATATATTACATTCAGTAATGTCCATGACATATTTATGAGGACTCGATCGTCGACTATACATGTATTTTTGTGTGTGTATGTTCATCGATATCAATTGAGAACCGATTTAAAAAATATCATTTTTATTTCGATATACATACTTCCGATGTGGTCTTATTTAAATTTATCGAAGTCGACTGAGCCATTTTTGATAAATCAACAATAATGTATATAGATATCACATCAATTCGTGCAAACTATTCGAATTCTGTAGGTAAACGATGAATGTCGATGGTGCGATTTTTTGCAAAAAATAATTATTCCGAGACAACTGTAAAGATATTTTATAGTATAGCGATGAAACCAGCTAGTCACTCTTGCCAGCCGTTAGCTAACAGCGTGTAGAGAGCCGAACAAGCTGTTACCGCATGTTACGCTGTTCCGGCGCTAACCGCGGCTTCCGGCGCCGCGGGGTCGGCCGGACGTCCGAGCTGTTTAGATACTTAATGATAGGTGTCCATTCCACTACAACAAAAAATATACATCTACAACCTCCGCGGATTTTAATAGTTCCTGTTTGTCAAGCGTTCTGCGCATACGACGTTCATACTACGTGGTAGGATAGACGTTCTGCAGGATGATTCTGATTCCTTATGAAAACAGACGCCTTACCCGCCTAAATTAAATGCTGAGGTACTTTTTACCAAACAAAAAAAAACATTATAATCGGTTTTAATTGGCATAGTTATAAATGAATAAAAAAAACCGGACAAGTGCGAGTCAGGCTCGCACAACGACGGATCACCACAAATCCAGAAAATTTCACAAAATTGTTAAGTGTTTCCGAGATAAAGAGTCTTGACATACACACGTCGTGACATACATACGTTTTAATTTAAATCACAAAAAATAGGGCCTAGATTCACAAAATATGGGTTGAAAATTCAAAGTGAGTAAATCGTATAATGTTAGGTATCATATAGAAGAGCTTCATTAGCACATGCTAAAACAGATTTTTAATTATTTTAACAATGTGTAATTTTAAATGTATGACGAGAATAGATATTTTAACAACTTACTTCCCAATTTTGTGAAATTGTCTGGATTTGTACGGAACCCTCGATGTGCGAGCTTGACTCGCACTTGTCCGGTTTATTTTCCTTTTGAGGTATGGAACCCTAAAAAAGGATTAAATAAAGTATTTTTTATATACATAGGTAGGTATAAAAAACATACCTACACTAGAATTAAGAACCTCTTTCGTTTTGAAGTCGGTTAAATAAGAAAGTCGTTTCTAAATGAAAATAAAATTTGTTAAGTATGAAATGCGAAGGAAACTATCGCTCCAGGTATTTCATTATTATTTTTTATCGTACCCTGCCTTACCTCCCTCGTTTTGTAATTGGATTTATAAACAACAGCATTTCATAAACACTTCTTAAATAAGAATTTCTTTGAAATGTTTATGGAATTCTTTGGTAGGTACATCAGAGAAACAGCAGTTATGATGTGTAAATCTGGAACTGAGATATTGAACCCAGTTCAATGAAATGCTTACAGGATGCTTGTTTAAAGAAATGGAGTCGTATGGAGGTCTTTGTCCAGTGTTGGGACATAGGTGATGGCACGATGACGATGATGATGAATGGCACTTTGTAACTTACTTGAAGTGAACTACGTAATTTAAACACCTTCTAATAGTAAATTTCAAGAATGATGTAAGTTTTTCGTAAATTTATAAATTCAGATCAATTGCAAAAAAGTTTCACAAAGTTTACAATTGCATCAATAGGTAGGTCCGTTTTGGTTGGCCTTGAGAAGGGCCTTTCGATTAGCCATTGTGGTACCTAAAAGAATTAGTCACGTAAAAGAAACTACACAAATATTAGCCATTGAAACGAAATGATAATGAATAGGTAGGTATGATAATGTAAGCTACTACCTAAGCTTAAATTGACTTATGTAGCTATCTACTATTTACGAGTAGGCAGGTTCTTATCAAACATTGTAGAGTGGTTATTAAAATTGCCGCGTTTCCGTAACTATCGCAAGCAATCGATTTGGTTCCATTCATGTTTGCCCCAATTTCCGTCGAGCCTACTCGGGGCCTACCATTATTACCTATGTACCTACCTACTCATTTTTCTTCACAGGAACGTGGTTTCCCTTCCATCCATCCATCAGCCGTAGGACACCCATTGCTAGACATAGGCTTCCCCCAAGGATTTCCAATAAGGCCGGTGGGAAGCGGTCATCCAGCGCGTTCGTGCGATCTTAACTATTGGTCAGTTCAACTGGTCGGTGGACGTCCTATGCAGCGCTTGCTGGTCCGTGGTCTCCATTCGAGAACTTTACGGCCCCATCACATTTATGTTGCACATTTATGGTCTCTCAATATGGACCAAAATTTTCAGAAGATAGTGCTCCCATAAAATTATATTTTTTGTACCAATATTCTGTTATAGAAACATTAAACTCCTCGTCTACATATAAGCGAACTAAATGTGAATAATAGGTACCCGACAGTGGGATAGAAAAGGTTGTGCATAATGATGATGATGAATATATTTTATTAAGTTTAACGATTTCTGGTCTGTCTCTCAAATAGATGAACTGCTTCTGACGGTTTTAAAAGTGATCTATCACAACATTAGCATGAAGATTGTAAAATTTACTTACTATAATATCAACGAAGTTTTTTTAACGTTTTTTATATTACCGAATATAATTTAACATTTTGCTTTGATTGATTTTTTTTATAAAGATATATGACGAAAGAGACAGTTTATAGAGATTTCTTAAGTTTATGTATTCTTCGTTTCAGAAAGGCATATTATAAGAGTGATACTCGTAAATTAATAGTATTGTGGTAGGCCTGCGAGGCGCCCTACAATGTAAACAGCATAGGTACCCACTTACTTGAATAGATAACGACTCTACTAGCACTATCTGTTCCGTGAATACCTAGATAGCATTTCATTTCACATGCAGTCTTCCACGGCCTTGCATTATGTATTTACCTTACGTATGTATTTTCTAAACCTTATGTTGGCTAGGTAAGTAAAGTACCTGCCTATATACTAATTTTTATTTAAAAATTCATGCTAATTAGTAGTAGCATATCTAGAGCTAGTAGAGTCGACTCTGCAACAGTAATTAAAAACTGTTAAGTTCATTCGATAGGTAGAGCCAGCTAATTTACTCTAATGCTAAATTATGAATACGATCAAAGTCGCGAAAGCATCCTAATAAATATTTTAATTCTAATAAAACAGTTATTTAATAACGTTAAAAATTAATAAAAAAAATACGACCTAGACAGCGAGAAATAAAATATCACTTTCGTTAAGGGAAATTTAATAACATATTTTTTTTTTTATTTTTATTTCGAATAGGTTTGCGTTTGACTACACACTGCCTGATGTTAAGCAGATGTGCGGTCTAGGGTGTAGCACGCTTACCTAGAAGATACCTATTTACTCGGGATTTGAAGACACTCACGTTGTACTTTAACGGAAAGACAGACCCAGGCAAAGCATTCCACATTCCGGCTGTTCGTATGAGGAATGAGGATTCGAAACGTTTGGTTCTAACGCGCGGAATGTCCACCATAAAAGGGTGACGCTTTGGTCGCGTCCGTCTAGCCGTACGATAGAAGAAAGGGGCAGGGGGGACCAGATTGTGCAACTCCTGGGCGCACTCTCCGAAGTGTATCCGGTAAAAGACCGACAAACACGCTACCTTGCGACGATGCTCAAGACTTTGCAGCTGCGTCTTAGTCAAGGTGTCGTTGTCAATCAGCCTCCTGGCTCGTCTCTCAATCGATTCCAGAGCCTCCAGTTGATATTTGGCAGAGCCATCCCAAAGGTGAGAGCAGTATTCCATGCAAGACCTGACTTGTGCTTTATAAAGACTAAGCAGTTGCTCAGGTGTGAAATACCGTCTCACCTTAGAGAGAACACCAAGTTTTTTGGAGGCTAATTGGGCTTTGGACTCTATGTAAGAGCCAAAGTTAAGAGAAGATGAGAGTGAAACGCCTAATAGTTCCAAGCTGTCAGTTACCGGAACGGAGACACCACGGAAAGCGGGAGACAATTGAAAGGGTCTCTTTTTGGCCGAAAACAGACAGCCCTGAGTCTTTGTGGCATTAAACTTGACCAGGTTAGCATCACCCCAGTCGGATACCGCCTGCAGACTCAAGTTGAGCCGTTCAACCATAGCCTCTCTGTATAACTCGATCTACATATCTATGTAATTAAGTACATATCTATGTAATTAAATTTATATTACGTAAATCTCTACTCGAACTCTCGTTTTACGACCAATTTCTTTTTTAAATATTAAAGTGCCTGAATTATTTAAATTCTGAAATGTGTCAGTGGTGGTATTCAGTACATCAGTTTGAGCCATGAAATCTTGAAATTACAATTATTTGCCCTTGAACGGTCTATGAAATGATTAACACATGCGTGCTTCACACTTCACTGCAATGTAAACTCAATTATTTATTGATTTAAACTCTCAAAGCAAAAATCTAAAAATATACATCTACTTATTGAAATGTTTTAATGTCAATAGTTCTTTACATAAACGGTTTTGTTATTTATCAAACATAGAGAACAAAGCATTTTAATTTTCCCCAAAATTGTGTAACATGGAGAGAATCAAATCGAAAAATTGTATGCAAAAAAGTGCATTTTAAAGTAAAACTTACTCATTATTTTGTTTTTCATTTTCATGGTTTGTAGAGCCAAAATTAATGGCAATTATATTAATTTCCTAGACAAGTCTTAATTGGCTACCTACATGATACCTAAGTTAGTTAATGTTAGTACTTAGTTGAAAACTTTTTGAAGAGTTTTTGATAACTTATGACGTTATAAGTAATTATAGGTAAACATTGTAACGATGTAACGAGTTTGCGTCGATTTCCAGTGCTATACAAAATATCTACTTGCCTAACTACTATAGTGCAACTAGGTATGACTTTGAGCACTCAGTATGAAATCTACAACTCTACATTCTAAAGTAAACATACTTCTGCTAATAGAAATCCGCAACTTTACCAACTGTCATTTAAATAAAGCAATATAGTCGAAGATAAAGAAATTCATCACCATCAACATTTATAATCCACTGCTAGGCATAGGCCTACTTTTGTTTATTTTATGCACCAGGTCTAGAATAAATAAATAAATATAACTAATATTATAAACTTGAACTTGAAAGTTCGAGTTTATTTCAAGGTATGCCAAAGAGTAACATACAAACCAACAATGGTTTGTATGTTACTCTTTGGCATGGGTAGCATAGCATACCGTAGCAATAACGTTAAGACGGTTCGACTTGATTTTTGAACCGGATAGGTATTTATATTCTAAAGGTGTCACAGGTACCTAAGCACACTACGCGGGTAAATTCAGGCAAAATCTAGTTGATGACGTGAAATGCTATATATGTAAGAAATCCAACCTTTTCCATTGAGCTGTGTTCGAAGCCTGGTGAGCTCCCGCGACCGACTCCTGCTCCTCCTCTGAGCCGCGATCCTCCTCGGAGAGCGCGCCATGGTCCCTGGCAGTGCTCTGTATCCTCCACACTCCAGTGGAGCGACACTGCTGCTCACATGCCGATAACACTATCACTGCACACCACTGTTTGTAAACAATGAACAGGCGGCACTTTCTACTCTACCGTTACGTTTTGACCGGAAAATGTTACACGAGTAGAAGAATGTACAAATGGATATGTTATAGATGTGTACTAGGTGTATTAAAAGCGAGATTCGAGCCGAGAATATAGTCGTAATTGGTAAGTAAATGAGAGTGGAGTGTAAGGCACGGGCGTCGCGTGGAAGGCACAGCGGAGTACTGGCGGTGCTGCGGCCGCGGTGGGCGCGCCGAAGGTTGCCGCACCTGCTGTTACATCACTGATAACGACCACCATTGTCTGCTGTCATTTCACCAGCCGGGGAAAGCACGCGGCTCCGCTGGAAATTGTGTATATATATACTTACATATATTCTATTATTACACATAAATTAAAATATGACAGAGCTCTACTTTTTGTATGATCTACCGGCGGGATTCTATATGCGGGAAACAGGCTCCTACACCAAATAACTTGACTCTTATTAACACTTCCAGCGGCGGGAAGAAACACCACGACTTAAGTGGTTTCCCCCGGGATGATTATAATATGCTTTTGACTTTTGCTATGATCACCCTTCGTGGGTAGGCCTACGTCCTGCAGTGGACTATTAAAAGGCTGATACTGTACAGCTTTTGACGGGTCTGACTTAAGTTGTTTTATTGTCGATATCATAGGTTCAAGTACCCACATTTTTTCTTAAAATTCATGCTAAAGAAAGAATGTTGTGGGGTGTGACGATTGATTTATCAAGTGTAGTTTTAAGATTTTTTGGAGTGCACTTTGAATCGTTACCTATTGAACTTTTTGTGCTGAGACTTCGCTGTATGATGTGGAATTATAGAATCCAGAGGAAGAACATTAGTAAATCTTGCGCTGAATACACATAATACATGTATGTACTGTAAGACTTAAAGAGGTATATTTCATATATTATGTCCTTGAGCCGTTATTCGAAGCCTTTTAAACATATATATTGAGAATGCATCTTCCGTTTCCGGCCGTATTTGCGGTTGTAGTTCCCTCTGTTGGGCTAAAATGGCAACCCAGGCCGCCAAGTTCCCAGGCAGCGTATAGTTCTCCTCATTGGCGTCTTAACTTCCGTGCCGTTAAGTTACGTTAACGCTGTTAGCGTTCGTCGTTATTTCAAAATCATTTCACAAAATTATTTTACTTCTATTGTTCTAAATAACTTAAATAGGTTGTAGTTTCAAAATATTTTTTCTGAAAGTGAATTAATTCAATTCGAAAAGTTATATTTCTACCTACATAATGACTGAAATAAAATATGCGAAAAATTCTTTAAGTTGTTCACGTGCTCGAGGATGAACCTAGTCGACGTCATCGTCCTGTAGCGGTACTAGGAACCGCAGGAATATTATATATCAGACCTCCACGCCGCCGTCGCTGTAGGGACCACCACTTGGGCTGCAGGTGGTGACCACGTGACCGCCAAGTCGCTGAGGATGTAAGCTTCAAAAAGAGTAAGGTAGTAGAACACCTTACTGACCAGGTATGGCAAATTCAAAACTATACCTGTTGTACATACTACCCTCGGGTACAGACACGCACGTAGCTGCTGGTCGGTCCCAAGACTCCAAAATACCTCAGAGTAGAATTATTCCGGCGCCGATCTAGCAGATCGAGTCTTCTATAGAGGTGCCCGCCGAGGCGGCCCTTATAATTACAATTAATTTTGAAAATATCTGACAATTGCAAATAAATGCTGATAACTATTACTATTAAACCAGGAAAAAGTAGGGCTATTTGTTTCAATGAAAGGTATTTTATTCGGAGATTTATTGCAACATTTTATTGTTGAAAACGATTAAGTTCGGTAATAGCAAACAATCTTGATTGCTACGATAAAATGACACATGTTTTTCATTTTAAGCATGAAAATGTTCAAGCAATTCATTTAATTTTCGAGCGACTTGTTCTCGATGGTCTGGTATTACTTGGCGGTCACTGGAACTACCAAGACTATTTCATAAGATACCCCCATATAGAAAAGTTTTGTTTAGTAAAAGCAAGTTCTCAGAATTCTTTTCATAAATATTAATGGGGGTACTTTAGTAAATTCTTTTCATTATCTTCCAGACAATTTGAATACTTGTAAAGGTTAGATAGACACCTAGCTTATACAAACATACAATCATAACCTTCCTGCTCCGATCAGAAGGTAGTTAGTTCCATGGATATCAGGCGGCGCTAACCCTGAATCCAGTATAGAATAACTCAGCCGGTCGCCTACGGCACCGTCGATTATATTCTTTGACAATGCTCACAAACATCTAGATTTTGTGGTGCAATGTAATCATATGTGCCCATGTTGCCATATGCATTCATTTATTATGTTTTCAGCTTAATATGTATTGCTTTTTGTGGTTTATATATCCCTTTACACCCGATTCAATATGAGCGTGACTATCGAATTAAAAAAATCTAGCGCGAAAAGTTTTTGGTTTTTGTGAACGCAACCGGCCTCGCACGAGCGTGACTTTGTTGGCGGCTTGCGTCGAGAAAACAAAATCACTTTGCAACTTGTCAGTGGTCGTCGAGCTCTCGTCAAAGATGGCGGCACATTTCGGACGGGGGACGCGATCACGTAAGTATATTTCTTGTTACATTTTATAATTATTAATGTATGTTTCTCTATTATTTATTAATCGTTAGATAATATTTAAGTAATTGCGCTAATATTTATTGGAATTATAATGTTTTTTATTTGTCTATGGGCAGTCAAAATTTGATTGTTACGACCGTGACGATCCGGGTTCTAATGCACTTTCTGTAACAAAAAAGGTACTTTTTTGTGAGCTGGTAATTAACGTTGTTCGTAATATTTTATGATATTATTTTGGTTTTAGGAGCAGTTTTGAGAGATGAAGACATATTAGACCTTCTACAAGATGGAAATATCTCTGATATTGAAGATTTACAGGATGACGGAGACATGGAATTTGACCCTTCCTTATTCCAAAATTGTTTTGACGAAGACCCTGACGATTTTCCTTCAGAAGGTATCTCCAACGAAGAAGAATTAACAGCATCTACATCAGCTCAATCTCGATCCATTCCATCACACGAAGAACAGTCATCAAATGTAGTAAGTGATCAAAACATGTCTGCTCGTCAATCTGGTCTATGGAGACAAGCATTTTTCAATGACGTTGTCCATGACTATCCGAGTTCACCTTCAGGTCCTGTAAAATGTCCCAGTGAGTATATTAATGATTATTTCAATGAAGAATTCTTTGAGATGGCAGCCTATTGCTCCAACACCTACCATTTCCGCAAATACGGAAAAGATCTAAAGACAAACTCAAAAGAACTCCGAAAACTGTTTGCTATACACTTAATAATGGGTGTCATGCCTTACCCTCGCTTACCCATGTACTGGAGAGCGTCCATGAAACTAGGGATGATTGCAGACAACATAAGTCGTGATCGTTTTCTGCAGCTAAGAAACTCTTTCCATGTTGTTGATTCCGATGCACCACCAACACCAATTCTCAATGCTCCACCCAATCTTCTCTGGAAAGTGCAGCCAATCATTGACCGAGTTCGTGATGCTTGTTTTAAGTTGGAAAGGGTACCTGGATACTACAGTATCGATGAACAAATGATACCTTTTACTGGTCGCTGTGCACTGAGACAAGTTGTCAAGAATAAGCCACGACCAACAGGTTTAAAAAATTTCGTTACAACCACTAGCGAGGGTCTCATGGTTGACTTCGAAATTTACAAAGGAGCCAAAACAATGTTTGAAAATACCAATTTAGGTCTTGGTCCATCAGTAGTTTTATATCTTACCAAAACTATTCCATCCGGTAGTTGTATTTATCACGATCGGTATTTTACAACAATCCCTTTGATCGAGGAGATGAACCGACGAAATCTGCACAGCACAGGTACAATAATGATGAACAGGATACCAGGAAGAGCAGCACTGAAATTCAAGAAGGATAGCAAAATGTACCGTGGAGAAAGTCAACAGTTTGTCAAAGATTCTGTATCACTTGTTAAATGGAAAGACAACAAGGCCGTACTGATGGCGTCAAATTGTACAGGTTCTGGCCATACTGACTACGTGAAACGATGGGACAAGCCAACGAAAGCGTACAAAGACGTTGTCATCCCAAGAGTAGTTACCAACTACAACCAACACATGGGTGGGGTCGACGTGTTGGACCAGATGATGGAGTACTATCGCACCTTCATCAAAACAAAGAAGTGGACACTAAAAGTTATTATTCATTTTCTGGATTTGGCGCTGGTCAATGCGTGGCGGAAGTATAAAATAGATTGTGAAGGTAACAAACTCCCAAGGAAAAACACATTAGCCCTTCTAGATTTCAGAATGGAAGTAGCAGACACCTGGATAAATACTCCAAACCGCAACCGCCGATTGAGTGAGGACACAGATCCAGAAGATGAACCACCTGCAAAGAGGAAGTACTTACCACCAAAACCTTCTGACGGCAAGAGATATGATGGATATGAACATCTACCTACCTTTGATCAATTGCAGGCGCCACGATCATGCAGGATGGAAACGTGTTCAAGCCGAAGCAAGATTCGTTGCGTAAAATGCAACGTATACCTGTGCCTGTCGCGAGGAAAAGACTGCTTTAAGTTATATCATACTAAGAGTACCAATTAGTCATTAAAATGTAACATTTTGATCTGGAAGTAGAAGTATGTTGAATATTTTTTAAGTATCTAGTTAGAATGCTACAAGTTGAAAATGTTAAGTTGTGTTTTGTATTTGATGAATGTTCAAAATTATATTAAAAATAGCTTAAAAAACGTACCAATACATAAAGACTGATGTAAGATTAAATACTTCTCTCATTAAAAATAAATATAATTAAATATAAACTTTATAACTTTCATTCACAAAAAAACTTCCCGAAAAGTCACGATCGTGCTCATATCCGATTATTCCTGATAGTCACGTTCGTGATGGTACTTTTTCCCGAAAAGGGGGGGCGCAGGATTTTTTATTTTATTTTTTTTAACTTAATGGGGTACTAAATCAAAGGTATATATAAACATTATACAAAAAAAACTAAATTATGGTCGCCGGGTGTAAAGGGATATGATAACATTTATTGATACCAATCTAATGATATGCGCCTTTTTTGCCATAGGCATTCATTTATTACGATGTGTATTGTATTTTGTGATCATACATAAGATAACATTTAATTATTGCAGTGTAATTGGTATAACAATGTAATTATATGCGTTTTTTAAGGTTTATTGTATCGCCTTTTTGTTGATGCAATGTACCTAATTACTGCGCGTTCTTGTAGCCATTTGAGTTCGATTGTGATTTAAGTACATTGCATTTGTTTGGGGTTGTTGTTGCAGTGTAATTGCTATACAATATAGCATTCAATTATAAATTTTCAACTTGCTTTTTGCGTGAATTTTAATACTGCAACATAGTCATATGAGCCCTTGTGCCATATGCATTCAATAATACATTGCCAGGGTTGTGTTATAATGCTGTTGTGGTTAATAAAATATTAATACCACAGTAGTTTACCACGGTTCAACAAGTCCAGGTAAACTTATTATAATCTTGAAATCAATTAAGTTCATTGAACCAAACCAATGCCGGGAGCGGCAGATGAGAAGGTAAAGTCCTCCTCACAGTGCCTTCTGTTTATATTTTTGAAATAGCAAAATTTGTGAAATGCAATCCTTCCCTTTTTAATCCCTTTGACAATACTGGTAGAAGAACACATACTCATTTACGACTCAACATGCCTAATGTGAGACTGGAATTATTTAGGAATAACTGCGTTTACATGGCACCTCTCATTTATAACTCTTTACCGAATGGAATTGTTGACTTGCCTTATTATAAATTTTGTAGAGAGTTGAAAAAGTGGTTAGCGAGCAAAAGTTTTTATTCATTAAAAGAGTTTTTGGACAACGCATCTTGCCGCCTACATTTATCATGACAAATATTAAAAATTGATTATTTTTTGTAGTTTTAAAATTGGCTAAAAATATTATTAATTGTAAAATTGAACATAATATGTGTATATTTGCATACCTTGTATTAGGTTGTTATTGGTAGATCATGTTATATTTAAGACCTTTATTGTTACCCATTAACTTGTAAATAAAGAATTGAATTGAAATTAAATTTTATATAACACTTGTTTTTGCGGGTAGATTGAAGCGTTCATAAATACGGGTGAAAGAGCGCCTACCCATTTTAGTGCTAATAATAATGGGAACTGTAAAGACAGGTCTCCTTTTAAGCGCAGCCTGCCGCTAGATCTACGGCACTGCATTTACGGTCACTGTCATGAAACTGTTTCTTGACAAGTAAGTAACCGACGATAAGCAAGTCAACAAAATAATTTTTATTACATACGAGTACATGTCTCTGAAACCAAACCCCGGTTTTTACCACGAAAAGCGATGATTCCATGCGTCCCGTTGTCCATCGGAATAAATTCAATTTTAATTTATTTCAGACACATACTGCCCATATTATTTCGTGCTTGAAATATTAAAATATTGCTTATTGTTTTATGAATCCTATAGTTTTGCAATTTGGATTTGCAATCGCTCTCAGAGTAATTCAATACTCGAATTTGACAGGATTTTTGTGTGTCAGTCTGTCTGAGGAGTCGAATTTTCGTATTCGAACTGCTATGTTTCTCTATTTATTTCATTACTATAATTATAGACTCTGGAACAAATCGCGGCTGTAGAGATGACCCAGAAGATATTCAGAATACTTTTGCAATTAATAAGAGGATGGATCAATGTTTCTTCAAACTGTTTGTTCAACAAAAGCTACAGTTTCACACACCGCAGAGTCAACTGTTTATATTGACCCCTTAGTAAAAATTACCACAATACCTACTTAGTGTAGTGGTATTTATGGGTTCTGTAGACAGAGCTTTGACAACAGCTGATTAAAGAGTTTTAAAGAAAAAGTATTGAACTTTGACCTGCTGGCTATTCCACAGGGTCGACCATTTTTAGTGAGAAATGTTTTTCACTCTCTAATATAATTATTATTATCCTTATATTTGCTTCGGATATTGTCTCTGCCTTTAAAGACAAATTTAAATCGTGCATGCGAAACACGTAAACCATACAAAAGAATGGCTGGTTTGATTTGCGTATCTGATACATTTTCTAGTATACACAGCTGAAAAATGGCGAAATGCTTAATTCTATCAGTCTTGACTAGGCTGATAACAAAAAGTTTAGGTATGTAAGTCTTTTATTTACGAAGCGAAGCTTCAGAATCCAGGTCCACTAGTTTCATGCAACACATGCGAGCCTACGCAATGACTTGTTCATGGGTCGAGCGAGAGTGCAAATATGACGCGAAAAATTTTAAAATATGGGGTGAAAGTTCATGGCTTGTTATCATAATATATGTACAACAATAGTATATTGCGAGCCAAGTAAAAAGAATGAGAGATAATACTCTTAATACCTGTAAATTTGTTTGATAAAATTAACAGTAGATATTCCCTGAATCCAGTATAGCATAACTAAGCCGGTCCACGCCACCGTCTAATTATAGATAAAATTAACAGTAGGTACAATACCTACTTAATCATTTATTGCATTGTAACTTATACAATATTTACATTTAGTTTTTATGTAACATGGTCTGTATAGTTTACATATTTATGACCCTATAAGGGTATGACAATAATTAGAATAATTCGTGAAATTCTTGGCTTCAAAGTTATCTTGGCTTGGCTTAAATATTATCATTTCACATATTCCAGAATCAAATTCAGTTAGGAAGCTTAGCTCCGAACATGTGAAATGAAAGCATATCAAATAATAGTGCTAAGATTAGTCATGTTCGGGATATATACAAATACATGTATTATTCAAATTTTTAATCGACCTACTCATTATTTGCGGGAAGCACCACGACGCTGCGACGGTGTGCTAGTTTCGGGTTATTGTATTCATTATTGAATACAAAGTTCAACACGTTTGAATCTAAGAGTTGGTTATATACCACACCAAGGTTTTCTAACGCAGGATAAAGAGGGGTGCTGTAAGTCATCTTGACTCGCTCGCTCGCTTTGAATAACTGTGAGGAGATTTAAGATTACAAAGCCCACTAGTTAGAAGGATTTAACTGAGTAACTATTTTATTTTGGTTTTTATTAAGTTTTGCTTGTTATTACTTAATTGAAATTCAGAACTTTTGTACTTATAGTTAAAAATATCATTTTCAACATATAGTATCTACCTTCTATTACTGTAGAAGTAGACTGTATCTATTAAAAACAGCTAGACAAGGAGGCCGCAACAAAATGTCAAGTCCGGAACCTTGAACAGTTCAGGGGTTTTGTTGTGGACAGATTTTGGCAAATGTACAATTTTATTTCTAATTCCGGTTTCAAGTTTTGTGGCTTATAGGATCGATAACTATTGCCGTACACCGGTAGTGAAAACTGCATCTTAAACTGGAATCACCAATGATGTAAAATCCTTTATGCCGGAGGCTGATAGTGGTGATACCACCATTGCTGTCGCGTTCAAAGAGTGAATCGACAGACTATTAACGAATGATAAACATAATTTTATTATTATTTTAATTTAAGTTACTTTCTTAAATTCCTAATTGATGTAGTACTTATTAGCGATAACATTGAAACTGTAAGACAGCAATACTATGAGACTCTTAAGTATTTGGTTCTGTACAATAATAACATACATACATACGTTACCGGGGCAATATTCGATACTAAGATGTTATAGTAGCAGTGACTATTATATTAGTTTTCTTCTATATTTTTATGTAGCGCTACATAATTATATCCGCTATATTAACATTACGTTATTACATTTGTGACTGATGTTTTTCATACTGTTTAATTCTATAAATAACTATTAATGTTGACGTTATTCTGTGCATTCACATTGGCGTCTCGTTCACCAGGCGAAAACAAACACGTCTCAATATATATGTTTAAAAGGCTTCGAATAACGGCTCAAGGACATAATAGACGAGTTTTACCTACCAATAAAACTCATATTATGTCCGAAGCCTTATTCGAAGCCTTACAGTAAGTTCTGCCTGGTGTTCATTAATTCCTTATGTTATGGAGACTTCAATGAGGAGAACTATACGCTGCCTGGGAACTTGGCGGCCTGGGTTGCCATTTTAGCCCAACAGAGGGAACTACAACCGCAAATACGGCCGGAAACGGAAGATGCATTCTCAATATATATGTTTAAAAGGCTTCGAATAAGGCTTCGGACATAATATGAGTTTTATTGGTAGGTAAAACTCGTCTATTAGGTTCGATATTTCATGTTTCTAAATATAACGAAATATTCAATAAGAAACCAATTATCTTAGTTATGTAATTGAAACTTTTTTGTATCATACTAATTTTATTTATTACAACTAGAGACAATTAGAGATGTCTAAATCCAGCAGTGGTCTAAATAGAAATAATAAATAATAGTAGTTATAGTAACGTAATAAAAAAATGAAATCAGTCGTTTTAATTAAGACTTGAGTGGTTTTTAAATTGTGAGTTAGTGAAATGTATTTATAGGTAATCAACTTAGGCGACCAAAACAACTTAAGTCAGTTTTTTTTAAGTTAAGTAAAGAACCTCCAAAATCTTATTCTGGATGTTTAAATAGCTGTTAGATATTTAATAATAAATAATAAAAATACACTACCCAGTACATCTTTTTTTTCACCAGTCACTAAAAACGTCGTCCTGTAAAATTTTTCATTTGCCAATTTTGTCACAAGTGCTTATGGCTTCCGTGTCTAGATATATACAGGGTTATTTCTAATCAATTAGTATCCTTTTTAGGGGCTTATTCTGTACATCAAAGCTAACAACTGTTGTTCAACGACTTTTGTCAACTCTCAATAAAAGTTACTTGTGTGATTTGTTTTTTAGTTTTGACAAAAGTTATTGGTGTCGATGTACAGAATAAGCCTCTAGAAGGATGTTAGTTGATTAAAAATAACCCTGTATATAGGTAAATTCTTTATTTTTCTCACAGATAGGTAAAACAAAAAGCTATCTTTTAAACAGGGTATAGGTACAGGGTTATGCAGAACTGGTATACTAAGCTGAAAGCAGGTGATTCAGACCATACCTTAATTATAAACAATTTTTACTATGAAGCTAACCCGGAATATGAAAAAAAAAATTGTTGTTTCGTACATTTTGTCGATACAGAGTTGCAATTTTGTATGGAACATTTTTATTTTTTTCGTTAGGTCCCATAGTAAAAGTTGTTCATATTAATGGTCTTAATCACTTCCTTTCAGCTTAATACAGGGCGAACAGAGAACCCTCTAGGTATCTTCGAGTAGGTAGGTATGTGGGTATCTAGGTAAGTATCTAGATAGGTACTTACAACCGCAGGATTTAACGGTTTTTAAACGAGTTTGTGTTGCAATTTTCCTCAAGATAAATCTTGTACGAGTATGTATGTAGCATCGTGGTCAAACCTCGTTGATAAACCTGGCCATCATTTGATGGATCATTTGTCCTACAACGGTGGCTTTTACTGGGTTTTATGGCATTCTTCTTAACGATAAGTGTTCACCTACTTACATAATTTCTTTAATTTCTCTCATTATCTATATTTATTTATTACACAATGCAGTTATAACACAAGTTCTTACAAACTAGAGTCTTAACTTAGTGACATTGACCCCGTAAGGGCGTCGCAATTTAAGGAGGAACATTAGCCACTTTTGATTTCATAAGCACAATATTTTAATTTAAAATGAATAATAAAAATCAATTTCTTTATTCTAATTTCATTCACTTTTCTTATGTACTTAGGTGCATTCAATAGATAGAATATACTTTTTCGCCCCTGTAGGGAGTAGGTAGGTATATATTTACGTCAGTGTATGAATGAACCTTAGTAAGTCTTAAGATACGAGTAAGTATATAGAATTACCTATAGCTCTATTTATAAAAATCTTCCTTGCTCTGTGCTCGCGCACGCCACCCATGGAAATTGAACTCAATGTCGAATCACGCGCATGACATCATGGAGCAATTAGCTCGGTGTAACTCACTTATCGACTTCATTTGGAATCCTCCACAATAGCTTCTATTGTACTGCTAAATCTGTTGTTCTCCATCATAGGTAGTCCGTACATCTCATGTGCCAGATAATTTTCCATTACGGGTAAACATACTTATAGTTACTTCCTTACAATCATTTTCAAATGACTTTTAATTTTCTTTATTATCTGATAGAGCCTGGCTAACGAAAGTTGATACTGCAATTTTCGCAAACTTTTTAAATGACAACACACGGTGCTACTACCAACTCGGATTTACCTTTAAATTGGGGTGCTTTACCTTGTATTAAAAACATTTTTCAAACCTACGTCATGTACTAAACTGAACAAAATGATTCATTATATTGTATTTCTATTATTGTCTTCATTGTAATGAAGTAGATCGGTACGCATTGAAATCATTTGGAGAGAAGTCAGAAATTAATTAACATAATGAATATACTTAAAACTCCCACACGACAAAATAAAGCTTGAAAAAAATATTTTTTTTTTGCGATTCCCCCAAATATTTGGAAGAATCAAAATCGCAGTATGGTAACAATGCTACATCGTGTGAGCGCGTGAGAGTTTTGGCGGGAACGCGGAAAAATCATGTCGCCTCATTGTATTATTTTGTTAAACTTGTGTTTTTATCAGTGATAATTAGTGAAAAATGGGGGTATTTCGTTGATTATGAGCTGATTTACGTGCATGAGTGTAGGCAAGTGATATAATGTGACGTATCATGTTGTTCCGTGTTGTTACCAAAACTCCATAGACGCCTCTAGTAAAGTCTCCACTGCTTTACTGAGGTATGAATTGGACTATGATTGGATTTGACAGCGACTTTATTGGACTATGACGAGACTACGACTGTGACTATTTTGATAAAATATGTTTGTAAATTGTTTATTATTTAAGACTTCGACTGAAGGACTCTGTATCCATGTTCATGAATAAATTTAAAAAAAAAAGTGTGAGCGCGTGTGAGTTTAGGGCTGCCATAGTGATATTTTTTAAATTTGCCGCGCTTTGTCAGTATCAACTTTCGTTAGCTAGACTCTAGGTAATATGTAGGTACCTACTCAAAGTAATTGGTCCTGTAAGATATTGAAATAAACATACCGGGAAATAGGTAAACCTAGTAGGTAACTATATCATCAATTTGAATAATTTATTCTCGCAGTTTTACCTAAGTAGATATTCTAGTGTCGTACAGCGGATGTCATGGTGATGATCCTTTTGATAGAGCACACAAGCGATAGCTTATCCTTTTTTTAAGAAATCATCGAAGTAGAATACCTTGAAACAATTCTTAGTCTTATAGTTATTGAGTAGGTAACTTAAGAATGAAACATAGTGAATGAATGGTTGAAGATCAGGGGCATCATTTTTGAACTTCGCACAACTTCATTGAGGAAGGAATCATTGAATGACTTTACTTAGGCTTATTTATTTATTTACAAATACTACTAGGTATTATTACAGGCTTAGCCTAATCCAACTTGGTCGTATACGGAACATGGAGTATTCAAAACTTCCATAGACAATATAGAGCATTTTCATACAATCTGTCAAAGTTCCGTATACGTTCCCAGGTGTGCGAAGTTCATAAATAAGGCCCCAGTATCTAAGATGATCACATCTAGCAATGTTATGCCAGCACCAATAGAAAAGTAATAGGCTTACGTAACATGCGTGGGTAATTTGTCTGTTGATTGATGATGCTCCGACGTGATAATGAGCAAATAACGAGTTTTCGAACTGTAAAATACCCATTTACCTATTAGTCTCCGGTCGTGCGCGTGCCACAAACTACGAATATAAACCATTCATATTTTTCTCGCCTTTTCTCTAGTAAAGAGAGCGAGTAAAGGTGAATTTAAATGTTTGGTACGTAGAGCATGTATGTATACAGTAAGGACTAGCTATATGTACGCCGCATCTAATCGATCTTTTAGGTAGATTCTGACATAGGCAGACTGAATTATGTAGGTATACAAATGTATATGTATTTTTTATTCCGTATAGTTTGCGTTTGACTACAAACTGCATGAAGTTAAGCAGATATGCGGTCTAGGGTGTAGTACGCTTACCTAGAAGATACCTACTTACGCGGGATTTGAAGACACCCACGTTGTAGTTTAGCGGGAAGACAGACTTAGGTAAAGCATTCCACATTCTGGCTATTCGTATGAGGAATGATGATTCGAAACGCTATATATATAGATATATCGGTAGATATACATGTATATCTACCTACTTCAGCAATATAGGTACTTACAATCTACATAGATAGATGAAAAGCTCTACCAAAAATGACAAGTTTTGATTAATTAATTATAGAATTGAGTTAACTATAGTTACCAATAATTCCTTCCTATATAAAATTGAAATAAAACACATTATCAAAGAACGAGAACAAATAATATAATTTACTTATACATATCTGTTACATTCACATGTTCGCTTAAGTTACAAAAGAGGCGCGTATGAGACCAGGTGCCGTTTGATAATCAGCCTTACTGCACACACAATAGGTGTTAAAATGTAGCCACGTTGGTCCCAAGGTTAGAAGTAGGCAATGGACCAAAGTCGATGAGGGCTTATGTTAGTTGGGGCGCTGGTGAGAATCGATGATGATGCCCGTGATCTCATATTTTCATTCACACAATATGTGACGAAATATATAAAATATACAATGTCATAGACAATTTGTCAACGGCCACAGACAAACTATTTTAGTCTATGACATTACTAAGACCGATCACAAGCTTCTGGGGATCTTTCATTGAATTTCGAACGTAAACGAACCTTTGAGGAACGTATACGGAATTTTGACAGATTGAATGGAGTTTTCGTAAAGTTCCGTATACGTCCTAGCCGTTCGAAAGTCTATTATAGAAACCCAGGAATGTTTCGTACGGAATGGATACGGGGTTCTCACTGATTAAAGCATCCCATAAACAGCAGCGTCCTAGTGTTTGACCAATCACAGAGACCGAAATGTTTAAATAAAGACCTGTGATTGGTTTATAGCTAGGCCGCAGTTGTCTGGAAGACGCCTTACACGTTACATTGAGTATCAATTCAAGATAGCTAGTATAGATTAAAATATCTCTGTGAATAAATATGACATCAGCCATATTCCATAAGAAAATCCCGTTCCTTGTGTTCGGTCTGAACAATAAATTACTTATTCGAATAATTAAATCTAAAATAAGGCAATAGTTTAGCATAGCTCCAATTATCAAACGAAATCTAAAACACCTCGTCTCATACGCCGCCGGAATATGTTGTAGTTGCTGACAAAAATAATAGCACATCGGGGCAATACATGACATAAATTATTAATCTTATTTATTTAACCAATAGAAGGATCAACAGCACATTTTTTTTAGTGGGCAGAAGTGCCTTTGTTAACTACAATAAGATACAACACTTATTTATATGCGAAACTACTATTGGATCATCCACAGACCCTTGAAGGATATCTTTAGATAATCCAAATGCTCAAGCCCACAGCCAGTTGGCAGCGTCCCTAGCAAGCTGGCATCATTGCCACGCTGAATGGCAATGCTTATACGTTGAGCCAAATAAACACCAGCAATATATAAATTTAATTTTGGTATTGATAACTATTATCTTTAGACCTTCAAGGGTCTGTGGATGATCCAATTGCTTTTTATGTACTAGTAGTAGTTAATTTAGTTTTAGCTCAAGTAAGCAGTATTATATTTTGTCGTAGAAAGGAACTTGCCCTGCCTTATTAACAAAAATAAATGAAATTCTTATATTGATTGGTGTGTTTTTCCAATCATGATCCTTTAGGAAGTATTTTTTGTATACTAACTAGGTATATGTATGTAAAATTGACAATTCAAAGCGCACGTATGTTTCTTTCATGTAGATGTTTACTTTCTTTCTATATAATAAAAACAATGTGTACTTGCATTATTATTTTTGGACTTTTGGTTTTGAAGTATTTTGTCTGCTGCATCAATTTATGGAAGATTTATGTTGAATTAATATTTTTTTATTCGATTCAACATAAAATACACTGCCCGCAAAAAATATGGCAATTTTTGTAAATTTGTCATGTTTCAATTTCCGGTGTGCTGTGATTCTCGGCAGCCAATACATTTGTCAGTTAACACTAAATGAACTATTAGAGGTACAGTTGCGTTAAATATCAGTTATACAAGAATCCAAACTCACTCCGCACTCATTGTAAAGACTCGGAAAAACATTTGTTCGGCTTTATATCACAATAATTTAGTAAGTTTATATATATTTTCATACGATTTGTTGTTAAATTTCGAATTACGTTTTGTTGTAAGAATCGCAATGCGTCTTCAGCAAAAATCAATTCCATGTAAGTGTTACCATAGAAAAGACAGAAAAGACAGACAGAAGAAAAGTAGAAAAAAGGAAATTACTTTTTTATTTCAATCACGAATATCATTTATTAGACCTACAAATTCATCCATAAAAGCATTTTAATAAAATAAGTTACATGGAATTGAAACCATCATTCAATTATTGTGGGGTACAGTTATTTTTTTTCATGCAAAGTAAATAAAATACATGTACCTAGCAGTAGTACTATATATTAATATAATTATGTAATATATTTCTTAAATCGCGCCCAGTCTTTATACATCAGCACTTTGTACTGTTAATTTCGAATGAAAAAAAAAGCACTGCGATTCCCACAACGTATAAGAATTACAATACAAAAGCATCTATGAGATTTTAAAAATAGATATTCTCTTTGGCTATACAAAAGTTCGCTATTCCAGTGCCAATATACGAATCAAAAGTGGTTCTGTGCAAGATCAGTACTTGGCTAAAAGTGCTTCATTTTATATTTTAGAATTTATTCATGTTCATGAGGAATTTATTTGTTTTTCTCACACATTTTTGGGTACGGCCAGCACAAAAATATAGATAAAACTGATTTCAGGTAAAAATATAAGTACTTTAGTATATTCCATTTGTAATAGGAGAATATGAATATAATACTGTAAATAAGTTGAGTACTGATAGAAGTCTATTATATAATGTTTAAAATAAATAAAATATTTTCTATCATTAATACATTCTTGTGCTGTCCATACCAAATATCGCTGGTTATCGCGCATCATACAAATAACATAAATTTAAAAAGACATAATAAATATTAATTTTACTTTGTTATTCTAAACACGAAGCAACATCACAGAATGCAATTGTAGTACGTATGTTACATTATACGAAAAATTTATAGAACATGTACCAATTCTTTTGACCGCCGACTTTTTTTTTTACATTTTTCGACAGTGTTTGCCACGATTCTCACGTCGATCATAAAATTTGGCACAAATTCTATGACAAAAATAGGCCTCTTTTTTCAACACTCATTAATTAATGTACATGATTTATATGTACTATGTATAAAGCGTATTATTTGGAGTCCTCCAACATCTCTTATAATAACGTAGCAGAGTCAACTAAGAACGAAATTTTACGCCATTGTATAAAATTATAACAAAGTACAGTAAAATGAATAAAAATTAAATTAGATAAAAAAAATAATAAGTCATTGTGATTTAAAATATAACAGCTTAAATTATTTGATTTCCAATTTTTTTTTTTATTATAAAGGTCGTAAAGATGTTGCAGGACTTATTTGAAATTAATATCTAAGCAAAAAACGATTATTCGAATAACATTCAGATAAATCTTACTAAATATACATTAAGCGTTGCTAAAGACTGATTTTATAATATATTCAGAATATTATTATTTAAAACTTTAAAAACGTAGTATACTTGGATTTGATTTATAAACTCATTATGATAAAAACAATAAAATTAAAAATGGCGTCTCTTGCCGCTTCAGTCAAAGTTATTTAAAATTTTAAACTTGAATTAAGCGTCCCGCAGATAGCTGCGACCTAGTTGTCAACCAATCACAGCCCGGGTAGCACGGCAAGGGGAGAAAACCATTTAATCCACTTTTAATGTCAAATCACAGCCCGGACACTCCGCGATTCTTCATACAAAATCTGCTGTCTTACGCACACAACAGTACATTTTACTCACAGACACTACACATACGCACGAACGCTACACGGGTATTTGTGTGTAGAACGCCTATGGTTGTCAACGACCCATGTCGACCGTATGAATTGTAATTCTGACTTACCAAGAAGTTTTGTGAGTACTGATACGATGTACTAGCCGCTGCAGGTTTCACATACAATCGTACATACACTTATTTCGATGAAATCACTCATTTACCTACGTAGAACATAACCAAAACACGGCACTGTTACGAAATTCCCTTAATTTTCTCACATACCTATTGTTGAAGTATCCAGTAACATGAACACGCACACACACGATTATGTATATTTGTAAAATCATCCCATAATTTAAACAAAAGATATACCTAGTAATTAACGATTAAGTAAATCACGCGCTAAATGCACCGACCGATGGCCAACTGAGGGAAGTCCCTAATTTCATATTTCATACACCTACGCTAGTGAGGCCCCTCACTGGTTAAATAGCGGTTGCGGGATCGTTGCTGGTTTTTATAACTGTTTCTGGCAATGTTTCCGAATAATTGCAAAAAAATATTTTTAACCCTTGACGCAAAAAAGGAGGTTCTAAAAGTTTATCACAATATTCTTAGTAGCTTAACATGTATCAAAGAAGATATAATAATACTACGTACAGTACATGTCTTGTGCCAGTGTGATGAGAATCCAGAATTTTAGGCATATTTGCAGAGGTCGTTTTTTTCAATAAATATTGATATTTTGGGAAAAATCTTAGTAAAAAGATTTTTTGAGAACGTCTAGAAGATTTTTTTGTAAAAGGTATAATTGGCTTGATGACAAAAAAATATAATTAGTCCGTTAGATAATTATTAAATAATATTTGACACGATTTTTTTCTGATGTCTATTAAGTAGCACTAAATATTTATTCAAAACAATGATTTAAAAATTGTTAATGATATAGCTCGTTGAGGTAAGATTAAGGACAGGGCGGGCTCAGGACGGGCGCGGACGTGGGCCCGTACAACGCACGTTCCAAACATTTTGTCTTATGTAAATCATCTCCGCGAAAAGCAAAAAGAAAAAAGAAAAGTATAACTCCCTACTCCCGAACTTTGACAAGGTTTATCTTTGTCATTTATTGTGAGATTGACAAAATCTAATTCTTTATGTATGAAAAAATATTTAGTATTAGTATTTATGTAGAAAAAATAACTACAAATTATAGGACTGTACATATTAACTCAATGTTATATACATGTTCGTTTATTTACAGAAAATATACAAATACAAATTAGCACTTATCTACTAGGTATGTGTGTTAACGCGAAACAATACATTGCATATCGATACCGATATTCTGTAACAGTTGCGTTACGATGATAACTAGTATTTTCACGCCCATGGCAACTCTATCAGTGATCAGCACGACGAGCGAACGAGAGATTATGCGCGCGAGTAGCGGCGCTACGTACGTTATGTTGGTAGCATTACGAATTCTCTATCAGCATTGAATTAGTTCCCAATTTTGGCCGCGCGCAGAATTATCTTGGCGTACTTTACGACCGATCCGCCATACTTTCATGCGGAAGTGAGCTAGATGCGAAATAAATTTACAAAAATGAATATCATTCTAGTGCTTTTAAAGTATAATGAATTCATAATAATTTGACAGCACTGTAACTAAAAGTAAGCGATTTATTTTATTTGAAACAAATTATCAAGAGAAAGGAACTAAATTTGAATGACATAATTTTTATAACAATATTATCTAGGTACCTATTAAAAGTAAATAAGGTACCTTATTTTATCTTTAGGGAAATAATGAAATGATATCTTGTCGCGAATTGTTGTAGAACAGCCATAAACAGCACACGTCTTCCCCATTGTAAGTCTGTATTTTTTGTAGTCGAAATCACCGGCCTGTGCAACCCGCGCGCAGAGTGAATTTGACGAGTCCTGACGCGGGGTGGAAGTGAGGAAGACTCAAACGGGTGGGGGGTAACGAGTGGCCGTTCTATACGTAGTATTATTATATCTTCTTTGGTCAAATGTCAATGTCAATCCATACTTTATTTCCTCTTCGAGGGGACATAATGGTGGAAAGACTATTGCTCCCTTTGCCATGCTTCTCGTGCAGGTCTTGATTTAAAATTTCAAATTTGATTGGTAGAACGCTAGGCTGCATTTGTCTGCGGGACGTTTAGCACTAATTTGATCAAAGATATGATCAACTTAAAGTACCTATATTAAAATGAATTCATTAGTTAATTATTCGAAACGTAACATATCTCTTATAACATAACAATGAGATATATTCCCGCTCTAGCGACATAACAACAACATATTATTTTGATCTAACATCATTATCCATAAACTTTCAATAAATGTATAATTAGT
This sequence comes from Hypomecis punctinalis, assembly GCA_949316475.1. Classification (NCBI taxonomy): domain Eukaryota; kingdom Metazoa; phylum Arthropoda; class Insecta; order Lepidoptera; family Geometridae; genus Hypomecis; species Hypomecis punctinalis. Next base: position 24,829,621 of record OX438804.1, read on the forward strand.
AAACATTTATGAACTTAGGTATGGTGTACCGCATCTTTGTTTATTTTGTAAAATGATTTCGCTATTATTTCCGAAATATTCTTTTTTAATTTCGATCGTATTTCTCTCAGAGCAAATAAAAAAATCCAGAGGGAACTTCGTTGAACAGTCAAGTGAAGCCGGTTTTTTATACATCTGTGAGTGCGTAGCTGTTGCGCCGCCATAGTTTGACTGACAAGCCAAGGCGTAGTTTCATAGTTACCTGGATGTGTGTGTAATTGTCTGTACACGGCGAGGCGTAGTTTTGGTTGGCTTAACTTGTTTGTTCACAACATTATCTCTTGATTTTTTTATTTGCTCTGAGGTATATCTATGGTAAAATATGGTGGTCACACAAACAAAAAATAATTTAGAAAATGTTTTTCTACAAGGAATATTGAGCCAATGTCATGCAGCACATTTGTTTGCCAAATTTTTTTAGCTTATTTTGAAGCTTGGTACAAAGTTCTTTATAATGGTAAAAAAAATAATTTAAATAGATTACTTCATTTTCAGCACTTCTCTACAGCACAACCTGCCTAGTAAAAACACTTATAATTTTCATTTTATAATATACTTAGAATAATTTATTGACTGTTTATGAATAATACATGGGATATTTTTGATAATAATTATAACAAATTTACTAAAAACACTAATAAACCACTAATTTGTTGTTTAATAATACTCAAGTAGAAAATCAAGTGTTAGTAATATAAATTTAAATACACAAATGAAAATACAAAAAAAAATTAAAACCACGGAGCGAAATTACAATTTTTGGTCTAGATATTAAAACTCGATTACTCCCTGTGACCGAACACTTATAAATATAATATATTTGGTTATTTTTGACTGTTCCCGAATTGTTTTTTTTTAAAAACATTTTTATGATTGAATTAGCTATTTAATAAAAAAAAATGTTAACAACATAAGCAATGCTGTTCACATTTTTTCTGATTTTTAATAAATCATGTCTTTTAAATCAAAATAAAATTACATTTTATGATAAGTAACTTATAATATTACTGACTTTGACTACCTCAGTGGCTCAGTGGTTAGTGATCCTAACTTCTGGGTCAAAGAGGCGTGGATTCGATCCCCACACCACCGTCCATGTCAATTACATGTTTCCACACAGTAGAGGTTGTCTGGAAGAAGTAGCTTTTAGCGATAAGACCGCCTTTTGTACCATTCTTCTTTCGTTATTTCTTCTTCTGTTATGTTTTACTACTTGTGGTGTCAATAAAGTGTTATTGTATTGTATTGCACCCAGGGCAAATAATCATGTGATGAACACAAGTGTTTGTTCTGTGTCTGGGTGTTATTTAGTTACTATCTATATAAGTATGTATTTAAAAATAAGTATAAGTAGTATATCAGTCTCTGGCAGCCATATTACAAGCTTTGCTTAGTTTGGGGTCAGAGGCCGTGTGTAAGATGTCCGAAAATATTTAAAAAAAAATGTAGGTTGTAGATACTTAAATCATAAAAATAGCCAGGTGAATATACGGTAATTCTATTGAGTTGATTTGAAACCAGTAGTGACTGGTATTGCGAACTATATCCTATTACAGGTATCAAACAGTATAATATTCATTTCATCAACAGACTTAAGGGATAACAAACCGTAGCATACGAAATGATAATGTATAATTTTCTCTATTTTTCTATACATATCTTTTATTCCCATATTCTGGAACAGTCGCAAGTAACCAATTGATTTCGCAATTATACGTAAAGATCTACTATACATACTTGTACAAGTTCATTAAACATATTTTGTAGACACGAATTCCCTATAAACAGTTAAGTAGTACGAGTATATGACAGACATGAAAAACTAAAGATAAAAACACCTGAAGTGGACCACTGACCAGTTATAAGTCATGACTTCTAAGGCTGATTCAATAAAGATTAGAATTTCCCGTACGAAATAAGTTGTAGTTCGGGTAGTAATCCTTACTATAAATAATTGTAATTGATCCAACCGTTTATTTTCTTTTTGACAGCACCAATAGAACGTAACTGCAACTAGCCATAGAACGTAAATTTTTAAAAACGTTTGTTATTTTATGTAATTTATAAAAAAACTACTGCACTTATGGACTCAATTTGTCAAAGATGATTATTATACGGGATCAAGGAGCAAACTTACGCAGTTGACATATTTTTAAAACCTCGCATTTAAAAGTGAACTTTTGCGTAACATGACGCAGTTACGTTCTGTTGGTGCTGTCAAAAAGAAAATAAACGTTGGATCTATTATAATAATATTATAAATCCGAAAGTGTGCTTGTTGGTTTGTTCCTCTTTCAAGCAGCAACTGACCAACATATTGACTAGATTTTTGGCATGGACATTAGTTCAAAGATCTAAAAGTGACATAGGTTACTTTTTTCCGGAAAATACAAGGTTCCTATGGGACAGCACAAAAATCAAAATATCGCGCGGGCGAAGCCACGGGCAAAACCTAGTTTACTTAATGAAACGAATTAAACCCTAAAATCAGGTACGTAGTAAGGCATATAATCCAGTGTGAGGATCGTCACAGCCAATACACACTAGACAATTTTTTACTATAAAGAGCAATTCTTGTATGTTACAATGTACTTACATTATAATATTTGTTCATATTTTGGATCCCGGAAACGGCTCGAAAGCTTTGAAATTGAATCTCCGTCTCGGAAAGTGGTGATGGTCTAATAATAATGACACCCGCCTTACAAAAAAATAGAAATTATAGAAATTCGATGGAGTTCGTGAATCCACCAACCCGCACTGGGCCAGCGTGGTGGATATGATCCAATCACCCTTCGTGGGTAGGCCTACGTTCTGCAGTGGGGTGTAAAAAAGGTTGGTACAGTACTCGCTCTCTAGTGTAACTGGTCAGCGATCCGTGTGGTGCGTTGAGTCAACAAACGAAGGAGGATGAGAGCAGCGACAGCTGCATGTCAGCAGAGCCAGCGGGCGGGCGCGGGCGGCGCGCGGCGGGCGGGGGGTGACCACGCGCGCCTCAGCATATCGTGAACAGGTGAGGCGGCCGCGACACGCCGTCACCTACGACATAAATACGTCATTTTATTACACGACTAGCTGACTGGTAATATAAAGTTCACCGGCACTTTATATTACCTTCATCTTTCACACTAATTTAATTTAGATGGCGTTAAGCGCCACCAACGACCCGATACTCTAAGTTAAAATTAAATTGATGTTTTTACTACTTTTCGCGCAATTTTTTTAATTCTTTATTTCTTTAATTCTTCTTCATAAGAACCTTCTCCTGGGAATAAGAAAACACAACAAAAAATTTAGGCAAATCGGTCCAGCCGTAAAAAATAACTGACTTCCCGCAGACAGTTGTGGCTACGGCCTGCGATCATCCACAAATCATAGATCCTGATTTAAAATATTGGCGTTTGTGATTGGTCGAACTCTAGGTCGCAGCCGCAGCCTACTGTTAGGGGACGCGGCTGCTTCCCCTAATTTATTTAGTGGGTGTAGTATAAAAACTATTATTCAATTCACTATAATAAAGAGATACGATCGCGCGCCATTGCGCGTTGTTGTGCGGCGCGTCCGTCGCGCGATAGTGTTGTACCGCTACCACTCGATTCGGAGAAGCGAATGTGGGGCTAACAGTACATAGATCGGAGGTGTATGGGGGACGCTTGACTGTGGCCTATAGGTATACGGTTCTGGCGTAGTGTTCGAACAATCAAGCCGAAGTTGTTAAATCAAGAACTGATTGGTTGACCACTAGGCCGAAGCCTAGAAGAGTCCAAGCCTTTCTCAGTGTCGTTTGTTACCACAAGAGACAGGAGTCTTGAGAGAGAACCAAAGTGGTTCAACGCAAAATGAAATACCCGAACACATAATACCTACGTGACTTCTCCAGACTTTTTCAGTTTCTAAAAATGGTCTTAAATTTTATTTCTGAGACAGGCCATTTCAGATGCCGATGGATTGACGACATCTGACTTATAGTGTGGGCCATACATGAACCTGATTTGTACAAGGAAGAAAACAGCAGCAAAAGGGAGATGAAGCCCATGCCCGGTCGATACAAGGAGATAAGCGATATTTCATCCCCTCAAAACTGGGTGTTGATCTAGGGGTGTTGATATCAATGGTGATGTCCAGAGGACGTCCTACTGATTAAATTATGATGATTACTTACCTCAGGAGCGCGGCCGTGGCTGACTCGTATCGTAAGCGCGAATGACGTCCGCTTGAGAAACGCTTCCGCCCTCCTCTTGAGAGAACGCAAAACCATCTGCGCATACACAGAAAAATGTTACAACGCACCCTACACTTCAAAAAACAAAGAAAATAATAAAAAAAAATGCCTGCGTGTAACTAATCGAGTGCCAAAAAACAAAGTGTCAAATGAATAGAACTTATATAAATGAAAATCGTTTGTTTATACCTTGATAAATCCACTTGCATTGCTGTTTTAAATTGTGTGTGACTAGTGTGCGTGCGTCTATGACGCGTCTGCGTGCCTTCGTGTTGCATAAGGGTTGAGGGAACGAGAGACAATGAACCTCCAAACGTCTTAAAAGGCAGTCGGTTGAGTACTCGATTAGTGTCGCTGTTGTCGTAGTATTAAGGTCTAGTTTGCTTCGTCCCATCAAGCCCGGGGGGTACTCACGCGATAGTTCGAGTTCCAGCGGCGCGCGCGTGTGCCGGCGACTGAAGACGCTCCGGACGTTTTGCAGTAGCCGCGCCGTCTCGGTGAGGCTGCCACACAGAGCTCGCAGTCACTACAGGGCTTTACCGCGACCGATTCGGAAGGACCAGTTGGGAACAACCCCTCTTTGTTTCAAACTCTAACTTTTTATTTGAATAAAACTCTGAACTTTATTTTCTTATGCCGTTTGTTCAATTGAAAGCCGAATGCACACTCTCGCTAGAGAAGAGCGAGCACGTATCCATAGCAATATTTGAATCTAGCTCGTCTCAACTCAATCGCAATCGGGCGAAAGTGTCAAGAATAATATGGTTGTTTAATAAGTCAACCCGCATAATCATTAGTCTTATTTTTTCATATTTTTTTAAATCGTTAAGAAATCAGATTGCATCCCAACTAGACCAGAAAATCTGTCAAGTAGATTTTGTCTCAACCTTTACCGATTAGGACACCTCTCACGTGTAACACAAAAGAGATAGTAATAAGCGTGATAGTGCCATACAAAGAAAAATTACTCTTGCCACATTTAGTGACAATTGTAACTAGTCAAATAAAGAGAAAACGACTTTAATAACTGAAGTTATAAAATTCCAAAATGCAGTTAGTAAAATCGTCCAACTACAAAAATAGAAAACAACTAGCATCGTACTCTCGAGCGCAAAAATAAAAAAATACTTTAAAAATATCTTAAATTCAAACGAAAATAATGCGCTCAAGAGTACATTTGAAGAAGAAATATCTGTTTAACACTGACGATAAAATTCGAACCAGTATACTGATACTATTCATACTGATGAAGGGGACATCTGTAGCCGCGAAATCGCGTCAACAGATCGCCATTGAAACATAATCGCAGATCGTCAGTGTGCTACAGATTTACGTCATGGATGTAAGAAAAAGAGAGGATCGGGCATAAAGTCACTTAGTAAGCTCCGATTTAAAGCTGCCTTTCATTTTGAGAAAAAGACTTGCCTAACATTTGAAGAGTAGTCTAAAGGTGCCATTTGGATACGAAATGCCAAATGCAACTGCCGACTGCCGACAGCACGTGTAGCGGCTGATACTAACTAGTAGTGCAGCTGTGTCCAAAACAAATGAAATCGATCACAGCTGCACTACTAGTTTGTATAAGCCACTGTACGTGCAGTTCGCATCTCGGTTCCAAATACTACAATACAACATATCACAAAAAGTGATCTGAAAAACAACCTTCTAACCCCAGGAAGAAGGTTGAGTTTTCCGATCACGTCGCAATGAACATACTGTGTTTATCATAAGGAGGGCAGAATAGCAATCTTTTTTTGTTATCTTCAAAGGCGGAGACACGATTTTAGGAACAATCTTTAGGTCCTTACGCCCGATTCCCTCGTTTTCCTACATCGATAGTTAGTACAAGAAGCGTGACAAGCGTCATGCGAAGCCATGCGGCCTTACATACCCGGGGCGGGGGCGGTACTTACACTGGGCCAACCGGACCAGCGCGTGGGCCGTGTCCGCCACGCTAGTTAGAACAAACCATGTTAGTAGCGGCCTAAACTCACTACCTGCCTCATTAAAGACAATCACTTTTCGATCCGGTTCAAAAAAAAAATAAAAACCCTCAATAGTCAAAAATAGTTTTTTAAAATTAAGTACCTAACTGGTTAAAATCTTACTAGATGTTTAAACTAATTAACAGTTATTAGGTACCTTGTTGCATTTTACAATTAAATTATTATCACTAAAAGCTTACAGCTTTTTCAAACAGATATTGAAAACGATAAGTTTCCAGTACACTAGAGAACTCATGAACACATTAACTGGATTAGTCCGGATAGGTCTTAGGCAGCCTGAGGACCCCTAACATGGCTTTACTGTTAAATATACTGTTATCGATCGTCTAATCATAATAATAACAAATCTCAACTATTCAACATCTGAACCACATGTACGTAACTACAAGGTTAAAAAAATTTTGGAAAAACAAATTATTATATTTTGGACGCTATTTTATTTACTATTAATAAGATACTTTACGAGAATTAAATAATTTTATTTTAGACTGATTTTTTTTTAACTCACGGCATATTTTGTATGCAGCAGCAGTAACTGCGTCTAGTATCGTGCACCTAGAATTTACTAGTAAGTCGAATTACGCAATTTTCTAGTTTTCTACATCATTTGCACCAACAGTGGAGTACTATACGGAAGGAACAGTGATTGACTAATTTATTATAACCTCCAAAGCTTACCTTACGTGTTTTAAAATTAATTGTTTCAACAAGTTAGTAATGAGGCAAATATTTTTACAATTTTGATATTATAGCCAATAATATAATCCATAACCTGTAAGAACATTTTGTATACTAATTAAATAAAAATATATGTTTATGATATGGATAATATATGCTAGTGTATTGTATACTAAATGCACGAAACGTAACCTATGAACAGTAGGTATGTTAATTATGGCAATAGCTACAATGGTTACAAAATACACAAGTTTGAAAAACATGATTTATTTAAAAACAAAACATTTGTAGAACAACAATAAGGCGTAACTTTTATTTACAACACTATGTACAAATATGTTAAGTAGACATAAAATGAACACAGAAAGAAAAATGTATACATACACTATACAATCTGAAAAGGATCTACGATTCAAATGGCACATGAGTATGTGAAGCATTTCATATATTTTGTTGTACTTATAAAAACAAAAAAAATCATCTGTAACTTTTCATATATTTCAATTGAATATTTCTTGATATTGAATTTACAGTAATATGATATTTCATAATAAATTTAAATTGAAATGAACAATGTCTAATACTATTTAATTTGAAGAGTTTTAATGTCAAACAAATACAGAAAATAGACAAACTGAAATAATTTTATGGTAACTAAGGACTCTAAATGAATATGTACTAAAGATTTTACATGCAAATAACAGGTCAGCGCGCGAAATTCACATATTTTTGAGTTTTTTTGGCATTTACAGACAACCTGCTCATCGTAACTATACATAAACTCATTCGGCGGTCATGAATAGGTAGTGTCATCAAAGTATATACAGCTAGAAACCAAAAAAGTGGCCAGTTTATGCACAAGAGTCCACTAACTAAAAACGAAGGTGAAAATCAGTTGATGCACTTTCGCGCATAAACTGTCCACTAATTTGGTTTATAACCCAACAAGCAAAATAGTCGAATAAGGAAACATTTACTCGACTAAACATCGAATAGTTGTTGAATAGTAGCTACATACGTACAAAATTGTGCAGTAAAAGTGTTTATGTTATGTCTTTTAGTGCAAATCGTATAGAAGTGCCCGTATCTGGCTTATGTCACAACTAAATGCTATACGAGGGCTATAATAGTGTTTGATTTACTATTTAATGTGTAAAAAAAGCTTTTATACGACAATTACCTGACATACTTTTTATTCAGCAAATTAGTCGAATACTAGCTACCTGGTGATTAAATAGCAACGTAGTTTCTTTTATAACACGGTAAAAATACAAGTCGAATTATAGTTTTCCAATTACAGTTATAGAACCTCAAGTGTAACAATTTTATTATAGCACTTTTATTGGACAAAATATTGAGTAAAAGAGTTTTTGGTACTTTTATTGCTCAAAAACCCAAAACATGGCTGCATATGAATGCAACGCAGTCACATTTATTCGACGAATAGTCGAGTTAGTATGATATAACAGCAACTAATTTACTAGTGTTCGCGTAATGGCTCCCTAGTAGCATATTAATAAAATTAAATGGAATTTATAAAATATATCTACAAAATTATTGCAAAAGACGCGTGGCCCACACATATATGTTAATAATACATTACAGTTTATCGACAAAGTTAAATTGCCAGTAATTTTCCTTATTAATTATGTAGATATACATTCAGATATAGAAACTGTATTCTTTTTAATAATTACTAAATGGACATGACACCTCTGTCTTTTATAATATTTTAAGTGACAAACACACAAAGACTGGTGCATTTCCATAAAGGCACAGAATACGCAATCGTTCTAATTTAAAATGGAATAACAGTGCAAATTTGGCGTTTAACGAACAAAAATGTCGAATTGTAGCAAATTAGCAGCGTGTACTTCACTTTATTGCTGATTAGTGGCAACATAAACACTTCAACTCTATCAATAAGGGGTACAGTTGCAGCTATATTGCTTTTACTGCACTAAATTGGGATCGTTTTGCTTTTATTCGATGTTTATTCCACAAATCATTCGTCCTATTTACACAGTTACTGCACTTCTACAGCACTTTTTAGTGCTATAATCTGCGCCTTTTTCGCGTTGTATAAACGTTGACCGACGTTTATAGCACTAATTATGGGACTTTTATAGAACTAAACAGTAAAACCAAAACGTCGCCGCGACTGTAATAGCACAACTTTTTGCTAGTTGGGAAGTGTATGTTGTAAACTGTCCACTATTTTGGTTTATAAATGTATGTTATAAACTGTCCACTAATTTGGTTTATAAGTGTATGTTATAAACTCCACTAATTTGGTTTATAAGTGTATGTTATAAACTCCACTAATTTGGTTTATAAATGTGTGTTATAAACTGTCCACTAATTAGGTTTATAAGTGTATGTTATAAACTGTCCACTAATTTGGTTTATAAGTGTATGTTATAAACTGTCCACTAATTAGGTTTATAAGTGTATGTTATAAACTGTCCACTAATTTGGTTTATAAGTGTATGTTATAAACTCCACTAATTTGGTTTATAAGTGTGTGTTATAAACTGTCCACTAATTAGGTTTATAAGTGTATGTTATAAACTGTCCACTAATTTGGTTTATAAGTGTATGTTATAAACTCCACTAATTTGGTTTATAAGTGTGTGTTATAAACTGTCCACTAATTAGGTTTATAAGTGTATGTTATAAGCTGTCCTCTAATTTGGTTTATAAGTGTATGTTGTAAACTGTCCACTATTTTGGTTTATAAGTGTATGTTATAAACTGTTCACTAATTTGGTTTATAAGTGTATGTTATAAACTCCACTAATTTGGTTTATAAGTGTATGTTATAAACTCCACTAATTTGGTTTATAAGTGTATGTTATAAGCTGTCCTCTAATTTGGTTTATAAGTGTATGTTGTAAACTGTCCACTATTTTGGTTTATAAGTGTATGTTATAAACTGTCCACTAATTAGGTTTATAAGTGTATGTTATAAACTGTCCACTAATTTGGTTTATAAGTGTATGTTATAAACTGTCCACTAATTTGGTTTATAAATCTCATGGCCGCTAAATGAGTTTTCGTAAGCTTATTATGAGTAGTCAGTAAATAAAGGGCAAAAAACAAAAAAAAATCGCGCTATGACCGAGACAATGAGCCTTAAGTGACAATAATGTACTTCGCTGCTACAGACAAGGTCACTGAATGAAACGAAAACTAAAATAATAATGATAAGGCAAAGAAAATAGCATAGGATCTTACGGAAACACGTAACAATGTGTGTACATTATATTCATATTTATTTCAAAGATATTTACAATTATTAATTGGAAGATAATCGTTCGACATTTAATAGGGAATAAGCATGCGCCATTTTTTCTAAATATTTTTAAGTAATAGCTTACATCATAGAATAAGAACAGTAATAGAAACCGTACTAAAATAGCAAGAGATATACATCACTTTGTCCCATTTTAAATATCAAATTTAAAATGTGTTAGGGAAAGATGCACAAACACAGTAATTTCGAAGGGTTTCACAGCATTGAGCTATCTCGGCTGTCAAAATTCAAAACGGTAAAAAGTAGGAGGGTGAAATGATTAGAGATTTGAACCTTCTTACTGGAACTAGAGGGTTCAAATTTCCGAAAAAGACAAAAGACCAAGATTAACCACATTTTTAACCATTTTGACATTCCAACTGGTGATTTTGCCGTATGCGACAGACATTGCGTTTTTCTTGTTCCATTCACTCTCGTATAACCAGATATGAATAAGACCGCTGTACTGTAGTTTTTAATTTGAGTAAAATTTAGCAATACTTCTATTACTTGTAATTTTTCTGAGGCTTACATCGTCAAATAATTGCAATAAAATATCCCGTTCTTAAAAAGATAATATTTTTTAGATATGAAGTCACTATGCAGCATACCTCGGAAGAATGACAAGTAATAGAAATCTTGCTGAATTTTACTCAAATAAAAACTACGTTACAGCTGTCTTCATACTCGTATCTGGTTATACAGCATAAGTGACAGAGACAAAAAAAACGCATTGTTTGTCGGCATACATCAAAATCACAAGTCTTTGTAATATCAAAATGGTTAAAATTTGGTTCCACTTTGCCTTCTGCGATATGATCGGAAATTTGAACCCTCTAGTTCCAGTAAGAAGGTTCAAATCTCTGATCATTTTACCTTCATACTTTTTACCATTTTGAATTTTGACAGCCGAGATAGCTCAATGCTAGTTTGTGAAACCCTTCAAAATTATATAAGTTCGGGTGTATGTGCATCTTTTTCTAGCAACTTTTAAATTTCATATTTAAAGTGGGACAAAATGATGTATATCGATATACTTACTGGAACTAGAGGGTTCAAATTTCCGATCATATCGCAGAAGGCAAAGTGGAACCAAATTTTAACCATTTTGATATTACAAAGACTTGTGATTTTGATGTATGCCGACAAACAATGCGTTTTTTTTGTCTCTGTCACTTATGCTGTATAACCAGATACGAGTATGAAGACAGCTGTAACGTAGTTTTTATTTGAGTAAAATTCAGCAAGATTTCTATTACTTGTCATTCTTCTGCTATTTTAGTACAGTTTCTATTACTAGTCATTCTTCTGAGCAGTATACTCAGTAACTATTTTATAATCTGTGGCACTGTCAGCTATATAGCTATTGGCTGTCATGCGGGTGGTGCTTTTTTATGTCACTAAAACGACGCCGCCTTCTAACCAATAGTATTGCGTTTAGCTAATGCTATAGAATGCCCGGGATTTTTTCGGACATTTTGAAAATTATTTTCCACATCGAAAAGATTTTTTACTTTGGTCTCATTCTAATTGTTATGCATATCCCCTATTCACATATACATGGAAAATCGTGCATACATACAAATTGTCATATACTTACTTAATTTAAAACTACTGATATGGCCCTACGTATACTCTATTTTACTGATGATATTTTTATCACTGATTTAAGAATCTCTTCTGAGTTATTTTATGTTTCTTAAAATATTTTTAGGTAATTATGTAAAGCCATTTTGAATTGAGTATGTCGTAAAGAGTATTTTATATTTAGAAACAAAACAGCCAAGTTTTTGTTGGAGTTGGAATAAAAAGGGTTCCGTACCACATTTAAACATTATATAAATGATATATTGTATATTATTACTTATACTTTCATTTATAAAAAAATGGTCTAACTTTCATGACTACCATTTCTTTGCTCGACAGGCTTTAGAGAAATCAATATAATTAATTGTGTTACAACTAGAGTACGAAACCTTTTAAATTGCCTGCTTTATTATCAAACTATTTGAATTTTAAGTAAATATTTTACACCAATTATTTTGTTCTGTTATTCATCCTATTTTTGGCTCTGTGAATAGGGAAAAATTCAATCTATTTATTTAAACATACGTAAATGAGGATTTGAGATTTCAACCACTATAAATATACTGTTTTATTTTTATTTATTACTTATTTTTTTGGGACTCATGCGGAATACAACAATATTGCGATTAAAATTTGTATATAGGTAACGTATGTATATTGATGGTGTATGTATGACGGGATATACAGGCATAACACCTTATCACGTGAATAACTATACCTAGCGTACTATGAAACTTGGCTTCACACACTAATAAAAAATCTACAACAATTACATATCACATTCAGATTTTTTTAGTTTGACTTTTGAAGTCAACAATTCTAAAGCAAATATTGTAAAAAAATTGGGACTCTGCGAAAACTAATTTACAGAAAAATCTATTACTATAATACAATTGGGGAATGTAAGAGTTCATTTATATATAAAAAATTATATACACTAGCCGCCTTATTTAGCGCAGTTAATTTGAAGTATTTAGTCTGTCTTTTGTGTTTATCTTTCTTTGACAAATTTAATTAAAAAAATATAGGTTGTCTGTTAAGTCGGTTTACAGACGATAATTTAATTTACGTGATAAAGTCGTAGGAAAACATTGTTTTTAAACTTTCGCGATTTGAACACATCATTATTAAATACTACGGGACTGATCGCGCACTAAAATTACGAGATAAATAAATACCTCCTCATCCCGACGTTTCGGCCGAGTTGCATCGACCGTGGTCACGGGTAGACCCTGACTACCCTTCACCCTGTGGGTTGAGTCTACCCGTGACCACGGTCGATTATATTTTTTTTATTAAATTTGTCAATTGTATAATAATAATTATAGTTATATAATAATTATGTAGGAAAACATTTTTGAATCAATAACTGAAACAAGCCGAACGCTTGGGCGGAACGTGCCTCTCTATCGCTTGTCCCGCTCTCTCGCTTGCACGCTCGGCTCAGGCAGAACGTGATATATTATCGTGCGAGCAGGCGGCGCTCATCGATTTATAATACGTTATCACGACAAAAAACGGACTAACTACTCCGACTTAATACTAATAAGGCGATCGGAGTATAAACGACGTTGACGAAACATATATTACTATAGATAGAGCAAACAGCTTGAATAAGTCTATGGAAGATCACACCGTGCTCTGCACTACTATGGTGCTGCACACACTATAGTAAAAATACGTATATATATTATATAGTTACCATCTCACCACTGCTTTTCCACTTATCATATAACTCACGTAAGTCCATCTAGTAATAAATTACAAGTATTAATTCCTTCGGCTTTTCGATATTTTTCAAGCTATGTACAAAAACAACTACGTATAAAAATACATTCATAGTTTTTAGTAAATCGGTGAGTCAAGCATGAGTATGCGCTAGCTAATTCACGTTTAATAAATAATCTTATACAATTTTATAATAATTATAGTATAATTTTTAACAAAACCCTACTAATATATTATTATAACAGGAACGTAATACTGAGGAAGCCAACAATGTTATATTGCTCTTACGTTTAGAAACTATAATTGAGACTTTTTCGAAAAATTTTAATCACTTTTGAATACTAAAACCGCACTTAGAGCTACATTATAAAAATAGACTCAGTGCTTTTCTGTGACCCGAGGTAGCTCCAACGAGATTTTGCTAATCAGTCAAATTTTTACTAATTAAAAATATACAAAAAATAGTATGGGGTTTTGTGAGATTTGAACTAAATATCAGTCAAATTACCAGATTCTCGTTCGTTTTAGCCGTGTTATTATTAACAAGTGTTCTACTAACCGTATCAAACACCACTATAACAACGAGGTATATCTCTCAAAATCTAATTGACAACTAACAGGAGCTAGTTAGAGATACGAATTCTATAATGGAGGCGGTTAGTTCAAGGCCTCAAAGTTTAGACTTAGAACGTGCCTCAACAACGTCAAAGTCAAACCGTATAACAAGTTTTGACGAAGACAAACTTTATAACGTGTCCCAATGACTTCGAAGTCCAATCGCATATTACGATTTGTTTATTCAATAGTTCCACATTTCAATTGAAAACCTTCACGAAGTGTTTTGTTACTTTATAATCCAATCACATGACGTGTTCTATCATTTCAACGTATAACGTTATAACGTGTCGCAATGAAGCTGATTATTATTTTAAATCCTATCCACATAACTTATTTTATTTCGAACAAGTTTAACCCTTATATATGACCAAGTTTACCATATCTTATCAAATACTTTAATCGCAATCATGACGTGCTTTTTTGCTTTACAGTGCAACGTGTAACGAAGCTGTATCATCTGCACCTATATGGCTTCAAAGTCCAATCATATAACGTGTTACAAGGCAAAGTCCAATCGTATAACGTGTGTTAGATTAGATCATGTGTCATGAAATATGATCGAGGCGGGTAGTTTTCCGTTCATCCAAGGGCGGGGTGTCATTGTCATATGACGTGCGAGTGTCGTGACGGGGGCGGAGCGCCGTTGCGCGCGGGCGGCGGGCGCGGCTCGGGCGCGACGGCGCGGCGCCGCCAGCGGAGCCCCACGGGCTCGCCGCGCGCCTTGCTGCGCCACAACACACGTCAACTCTAGCCGAGCCTACCGACGCTACCCGGCACCCGTGCTCCGGTTACGGGCCGCCGCTGATACTCTACCACCCCTGCAGACTCTCGCGAGAGTGCAACCCCCAGAGAACAAATCCTACTTCCCAGATGGAAAATCTGAAAACCACTAAGAGCAGGTTGAGGCCGTTAAACCGATAACATGAATGAAATGATGAAATATGTGGGAGAAATCAATGTCGAATATCAAAAATTCAACAGTAACTATTCCAGTAAAAATTATAGATAGTATGTGAATTGAACTGCTCTTTTATAATGTATTACATAAATGAAAAATTTAGAAGAATAGAGCGAGAACGAATTAGTTGAGCACTTGGCTGAAAACAGAACAGGCCCCAAAAGAAGGTATTTTAGGTTAAGAGATATGTGATGTCAAATGTTCTCGCGAGAGTCTATAGGGGACAAATCTTGGAACCGCGGCCGGCCACCTTGTGTTGATTTCCCGTAGTGCAGATTCTACGTCTATTTTACAAGCTTTATTATCTTCATTTAAAAAATCTAACAATGTACAATTTTACAATAATATCTATTCCAAACATAGTGCTAAAATATACAGTGCTCTAACAATTTTCCATTACATTGTTCCCTACTTTTAAAGCTACAAAATATAAGTTATTTGATCCTTGTTTTAAGTGCACATGCGTTCGCCACCACATCGTGCCGACCGCTGGTCACATTCGGACTATATACTTATTGTATACATTACAGTGTATACATATAACATTGCATTTGAGCGTACATTGCCGGTAACATACAGCACGGGTGCACGTGAAGTGCGGGAAGGGGCGATGCAAAGCAAACTAAACATTGAACCAAAGGGAACTAGGTATAATGTTGCGTGCCCACTACATGACGACATCGATGCGACGTTTATTAATATATCTCTTAAAAGACTTGGAACTTGAGAATAAGACTTTAGAAATATTAAGACTTAAGCCATACTAAGATTTTAGACATACGAAGACTTAACGCATACTGAGACTTTTGACGTAGCAAGACTTTATGCAAACTGAGACTTAACACATACTAAGACTTTAGTCTTTTCTAATGTGAAATATGAACTAAACATATTACACACAAGAAAACTTTTGTAGAGATATATTAACAAACTGGTTCAAAAAATAATCTCACACCAATGTATTCATACTAAGAATGTATATAATACACGACAGAAAATGTAGGAACAAAATATAAGTATGAAGTATAGACATAAATAGCGAAATATTAACAATAATATAATGTATTTGTAAAATATATGATAGTGAAAAATGTTTCTACTGCTAAAAAATAACATGATAATTCGATGGAAAAAATATAAGTAAAATGGATTTACACTATAAACTACTACTTGATATTGATGTATATAGATATATCGTAAATAATACATAATAGTACACGTATAACCATTATAATTTTTTGAATAAAAAAGAAATACTATAAGGTTATAGTATGTTAGAAAACACACATCATTCCAGAAATGCAAAAAACGAACACTCAACACACATTCTGTTATCGGTCAAAAATCATTCAAAAATTCCATTTGAAGTTGTATATTTTTGTAATACCCAAAATCTTTGGACCTATTATTTCAAAGTTGTAATCTGTACTGAAATCACACAATACAGTTAAATCGTTTTTAGGAGAAAATTTATTCAACTTTTAATGACTTTATTTTGCTATTTGTAAGGTTAAGGCTAGACATTTTTTAATTGTCATTTTATATTTAAATAACTTAAGTTGTGCCTGTTGTGCGTGAACTTGGTCGGCAGCTCAGAGAGAGGGAACAGGATCCGCGGTCGGGGGCGTACCTAGCGCAGCACATCTCCCTTGCCATTCAGAGGGGTAACGCCGCGACCATAATGGGCACATTTAATTTTGGGCAGAGTGCACTTTACGGAGGTTTGTTTGACTAGGGAGTTGTTGACTCAGGTCGATAACTCCCTTGAATACATGCAATAGTGTTTTGATTAGTTATATATATTGACTATAATTTGTATGGACATTGACTTGAATTAATAAAAAGTTATGCCTTGTACACAATACATTAGTTTTTTTTAAAGAGAAATGCATTTACAAAGTTTTTTTTTTTTCAAATAATCATCAAAAATTCAGTTTGAATATTTTTTTACATGTATTAGAACTTTAGCCTAGACAAGGAAAATCTGTATATTATTGCAGATGTAAGTTTTGAAGCCTAAAACCATTTTTATTCATGAAATATTTAAACCAGATTTTTGAAAAACATTGAAGTAACAGTTGCGTGATTTCAGTTATTCGCAAAAATAGCACATACGAGCGATAGTTTTTAGACCCAACACCAGACTAATGATCGTAAATGAATAATATTAATCGAATAATTAATACTATCTACCATTAATTTGTTACCCTATATAAAATGAATATAGTAAAAATGACTAATAAAACCAAGGTTTGATCAGAATTATGTAATGCTCGTATATGCTTTATTTTTAATGTAGAAAAATGTATGTGGTTTTGTATGAGTATAGGCGAAAGATAAATGCAACATACCAACCTGTAATACATTTTAAAATGTTATTGGTGTATAATATTCCTTGATTTATAAAATAAACAACCATATCGAAATTATAAATAAATTCGAAAATTTTGTTAGTATAAGTTACTTACTCAATTTATTTATAACTTATTTTCTTTTATATATTCATATCTTGTTGGAATGGAAACAGAAATATTATATCAAGAGAAATATTTCAAAAATTATAAAGCTTAGGCATATAGGCACTCTGAACGACTATATAATCTCATTGAGGCAAAAAAAACAAAAATGTAGTTTCCAATGACAAAAATGGATGAAAATCTTTTTTTGTCTGAAAATTAAAAAATTCTGTTGATCAAGGGCAGTTTTTATTAATTTAATAGATTTGGGTTTAGGCTACATTCTGCTTGATGTTAAGCAGATAATATGTGGTCTAGGGTTTAGCAAGACTACCTACAAGATAATTATTTACTTGAGATTTGAAGACACCTTAGTCGATGAGTTCCTTGGATGCTTTCATTGATTTTTTGGTCTTTTTTTTTGCATCTCTTACAAGTAGGTATGTTGCATGTATCCTGATTGAGCGTGAGTGTGCGAGTGTGTTTGTTTGTGTGTGTGTCTGTACTTACGAGTGACGCGGCTGTGCGAGCAAAGCGGACGGGTCTCGTTGCTTTATCTCGCTCTCTCTCACTGCCTCCGTCATTGTCTTGAACGCGGAGTTATGTACTCTGAAATTCAATAAAGGTCTATTAGAGCATGGTATATAAAGGTTTCATTTTATTCATTTTTTGTATATTTACATTACTTCTGCACAGACTCCGACTTTTTAATTACCTACTTCTAATTTTACAATTACTAACAGAAAACTATACAAGAAAAAACCGGACAAGTGCGAGTCAGGCTCGCACATCGAGGGTTCCGAACAAATCCAGAAAATTTTACAAAATTGGGAAGTAAGTTGTTAAAATTGCTATACCTTACATGATACGATTTTACTCACTTTGAATTTTGAACCCATATTTTGTGAATTTTGAGGCCCTATTTTTGTGATTTAAATAAAAATGTACAGTTTTCAGATTTATTTCTATATGTGTACTCTGAGACAATACTTCTCGTCAAATTTCATAGTTCTATGTCAACGGGAAGTACTCTGTAAGTTTTGATTTTTGTGAGTGTCGAAATATGCGGTTTTGCACGACATAAACGGCTCTAACTTTTTAAACGATAACTGAGAAGTTTTTCTTTTACACAACTGT
This sequence comes from Hypomecis punctinalis, assembly GCA_949316475.1. Classification (NCBI taxonomy): domain Eukaryota; kingdom Metazoa; phylum Arthropoda; class Insecta; order Lepidoptera; family Geometridae; genus Hypomecis; species Hypomecis punctinalis. Next base: position 24,848,345 of record OX438804.1, read on the forward strand.
AAGAGACCATAGATATACGTATACAGTTTAAATTTCAACTCGATATCTTTACGTTTTCCCGAGATAAAGAGTCTTGACATACACACAGACGGACAGACGTTCAGACGGACAGACGGACAACAAAGTGATCCTATAAGGGTTCCGTTTTTTCGTTTGAGGTACGGAACCCTAAAAAATAATATATTTAACGTTTATTTCATAGTGGCTTTTACCAAGTTGGTCTGGAGCGAACTTAAGTTTACTGCTAGTCAGTTCCATGAGACCTAGGGTCTCAGCGTCGCTACGACCCTAGGGTCGCTACGACCTTGGATGAATATAATTCGTACTAATTGAATATAATCGTAACCACGATTTCGAAGTTGATTGAGTGTATACTATCCGAAGCAATAAAAAAGCACCTAAGCAAACATGAAGCACTATCAGATTGTCAGTTTGCTTATAGACCAAGTCAACAACGGCAGCCACTCTTAACATTATTGAAAACATAACAACTGGTCTCGATAAAAAACAATGTGTTGCTGCTGTAATGTTAGACTTATCTAAGGCGTTCGACTCGGTTGATCATGAACTATTAATCCAAAAAACAGAAGTGTACGGTATTAGAGAGGACACCAAAAAACTTATCAAATCGTTGCTAACAAAAAGACAACAGACTGTTGAAATTACAATAAATGATAAAGTCAAAAGATCTACAGCTCAGTATGTTAATATTGGAGTTCCACAGGGCTCATCATTTGGGAACACAATGTTTGTCATGTTTTTAAACGACGTAGGTAATGTAAAAATTAAAGGGAAAATCACACAGTATGCTGACGATATCACAATTGTTGTTTATGGAAAATCTGGAGAAGAGCTTGAACAGAACATAAATGAAACCATTGATGTTCTTAATGAATGGTTTGTAATGAACGGTCTAAAGCTAAACACAGATAAGACTACTGTAATAATATTCAATGCAGTATCTCCACTTGCTAAAACCACACTTATTACAACAAGTTCTGGAGAATGTGTACAGACTGTCAACAAAGCTAAATTGTTAGGTTTTGATCTTGACTCTGCACTCACATGGAAAGAGCACATAAATGCTACGTGTAGTAAAATGTCTAAAGGAATATATGCTCTCAAACAAATTAGACATATAACATCAGAACAGCAGCTTAAGGAAGTCTATTTGGCATATGTGCATTCTGTTATGTCTTATGGCATAATTATATGGGGTAATTCCACTGACTATGAACGGGTGCTAAAAATGCAGAAGCGAGCCATCAGAGTACTTACTAAATCTAAATATAGGGACTCGTGTAGGGAACACTTTAAAAATCTATCAATATTGACGTCAGTGTCCGTATATATTTTTGAAGTACTAAAATATGTCCATTCTAGACTCCATGAGTATGAAAAACCAAGCGCACCTAAGAGACCAAGAAAATGTAAAAATGCAAACAATTTTCTGTTACCCATACAGCATAGATTGAATATGGTTGGACGCCTACCAAAATTAACAGGTCAGAAATTGTACAACAAACTGCCTTTAAATATTCAGACATTAGAAAATGAAAATAAATTTCGCGCTAACGTTAAGCGCCTCCTATTATCAAAAACTATTTATAAAATAACTGAATATATAAACAACGATTACAAAGATTATAAAATAATGGAGACAGAACTGTATTAAGAAATTAACACATATATTCTATGGTATAGCCATAATTTGATTAATCTTAGTTTAATTATGGATTTTTAATGTTAACCATCTTTTTGAAATTTTTTGGGTAGACATGACCTAAAAATATTTATTTTTATTTTTTTAACGAGGCCCTTATACAGCTGATCACCATGACATGTGACCATTTTATTATTTAATTTAATTTATTATTTTAATATTAATGACGTAATTTGTATAAAATTTTAAATTTAGTTGTTATGTTTGACGTATTTATATTGTTTATTAACGAAGCCCCTATACAGCGGATTTATAATTTTAACTTTAGTCATAGCTTTAAAATTAACATTATTGCTTAGGTATGACCCCACAACAAATCATATTATCGACGATTCTATGTGCGGTAGAATACTTGTGGGTAGATCATAATATCTTTCATACCTACATTTTTCAGAGTATTGTCGCTTTCTGACTGAGTCTGGAAATTGTTTTAGAAAAATAGTTTTTAGTAATTTTTTATTTTATTGTTTTACTATGATATTGAATTTGTTTTTTTTTAACCCTTTAACCGCCATGGTCGGATTCATCCGACAACTGTGTTCTACTACATAACCGCCAGAGTCGTGTATTTACGACTGCGCTTTTAACCTACATGTTTAAATCATTACGCTGTATTTTATAAAGATATATATATATAATTAGCTAAATGATGAATCTAGTTATCATTTACAGTTGGTAACATGCTTATTTCTTTAATAGTTTCCTTTAAAATAATCGCCAAAGTTTAGGAAATTACACCATTTTTATTTTAGAATATTGTATTGATGTCCAGCGCCCGCGACGGATAAATCCGACGGTAGGGACGAGACAATGTAAAGAGTCCTTCATAAGAAAATAAACGTAGATTAAAATATTTTTCTTTATAATAACTAATTTACCAGAAAACAAAGTAATTGTTTATACAACATAATATTTATACAATCATTCATGTGAATTTCGGTTATTTAATTAGAAAAATAAGCAAATAAATCATTGAAATGTCAGCGATTGTGTTGATTGTTTCCATCCCTAGCCTAAACCAATGTTGTCAGTACGCATAACGCCACCGTCGGATATAGACGACCGCCTCTGACGTCACAAGCGAGTGCTGACTTCTGGAATTTTCCATCAGTGTTGTACTTAGTTAAGTTTGTGATATCGATGAATATGTGTAAGCGTGCATCATGACGAGTACTGAAGAATTAATACGAATTCTAGAAGTAAGTGATGAAAATGAAGAATTTGAATCGGACGAAGACTTGAACTTTGATGAAGAGGTAATTATCGCATTGCATGCAAATTACGTGAACAGGTTCTTTTTTTATCATATTTTTTCTTTTTATGGCTCACTAGCGGCCTGTCCCGACTTCGCACGGGTAGGCATTTCTGATGTAGATAAATCAGTTGAATCAGTTCTCACTTAGAGCGCTATTTATTAAATTTCAGTACTTATAATGATTATACTAACGATAAATTTAGAATCCACACATTATCACATCACTATTACTGTAGGTATTTATATAATTTGAAAAACTTGCCTGGCGCTAGTGGCACGACAACTGATATAAAGTCTGGCGGTTAAAGGGTCATGTATTTATGTTGTGATCTTTTGTTGGACGAGTCCATTAATAGGAACATTGATGAGCATATTATTTTATTTAATTGTTTTCAATGTACTATTGTGATAATAAATGTTTTCATTTCATTTCATTTCATTTTTCATTTCATTTCATTACTTACATAATACGCTTGCTTTAAAAATATCACCATATTTTATTAGTTTTCAAAAGATTATAAATGCTAGCTGAAATTAGGTAATAATTTTATGTATTATTTTTACGACTATACAAAATTCAAACTATCAGAAGTGGATATAAAATCCAACAAGATATATCTAGGTACTCATCAACTTATGAAATAAAAGTATACACATTATTATCACCAACTTTTACTATAGGATCAACTTCGAATTCGCAAAGAAAACATCATCTGTTCCATACAAAAGGTTAATAGCCTGTATGGAACAGTTGACTTTGAAAATCGTTGAAATGGAATGGAATGATTGCTATCTAACACAATATACGACAAAAATACAAGAAATTATCAAATCCGACAATAATTTACTATCGCGATTTGAACACATTATTATTATGTACTACGGGACTAATCGCGCACTAAAATTACGAGATAAATCATCCCGACATTTCGGCCGATTTGCATCGGCCGTGGTCACGGGTAGACTGATGATGATGAGGTATTTATTTATCTCGTAATTTGAGTGCGCGATTAGTCCCGTAGTACATAATAATAAAATAATTGACTACTATACGATATCTATGGAGGCATTCGATAGTAACCAGCGTACACACACAACCGACGTGCGTCGACCGCAGCCGCGAGAACAGCGGCGTCGGTTTCCCAACTTGAGTCCGAGTGAGCAAGTAATGTTGGCGGCCCGCCAGCGAGCGCGACCGCTCCGTGAACTGCGCGCTGTAGCGGACCTTATTCCATACCGAGTCCAGTCGAGTTCCACGTCCAGCTCTGGAGGAATTGGGCTTATTGGGCACAGTACTTCATCGCCAGTCACGTAACAAGAAATTTTTTAAGAGCGTATCGAGCGCAGACGCTGTCCGCGAACAAAGTGATAAGGCGAGGGGACGAGGGTAGCGTGTCTTCGTATGGTGAAATTAACAATCCTTATATTATAAAACCGGAAGTGTATTTTGTTGGTTTATTGGTATGTTCCTATTTAACGCAGCAATGGCGCAACGTATCGACTTGATTTTTGGCATGGAGATAGTTTGAAAGATGTAAAGTGACATAGGCTATTTTTGATCTCCTATGAGATAGCACAAAAATCAAAATATCACGCGGGCGAAGCCGCGAGCAAAAGCTAGTATTTATATAAAATTATCAAATAAACTTTTTTACAGGTTTTTGATTTACCAATTTTTTTAGTTACTGTATCAGAACTATCAGATCACCTTTGCCAATTGAAGATATTCTCAAAAATTACTAATATTTTTTCAGTCCACAAAATCGGGGGATACAGCTTGAGGTTGCAGCTTCATATCTATCATTTCCATCCTCAATTTAATTACAGCATTGGATAGCTCAAGAATCAAAGAATTCATGACTTCAAGTGAATACTATGAAGCTTTGCGTTAGCGTGGAGGGGGAAGCGTCGCCATTATTATTTCATTTTGATTACGTAAACGTATTCACGTACAACACACGTCTGTGTCCATGACACAAGCACAACTCATACTCACACAGTGACGATGAGGTCGGGCAGCAGCGTGGTGGTGGGGATGAGCACGAGGCCGAGCCAGAACACGAGTGAAGTGAACACCATCACATCCATCCCGCGCATCACCGCGCCGATCATCACCAAGGGGAAGATGTTGCTGCAACAACACGACAAACATTATAATCCTACCTTTTAACTCAGTCCTCGCCTGCGCGGTACAGGGGCGTGGGGTAGACGTCGAAGGGGAACTAAGACTGCGGTTGGAGGGTCTCCGTTCGTGTTTTGTCTATTACGGGCAGACATATCCCACCAGTTCCCTAGAAGTGTATATGTCTTTGACGTCCAGAAGTATCTCACCAGTCTTCTAAAAATGAATATGTTTATGATGTCCAGAAGTATCTCAACAGTCCCCTAGAAGTGTATATGTCTATGACGTCCAGAAGTATCTCACCAGTCTTCTAAAAATGAATATGTTTATGATGTCCAGAAGTATCTCAAAAGTCCCCTAGAAGTGTATATGTCTATGACGTCCAGAAGTATCTCACCAGTCTTCTAAAAATGAATATGTTTATGATGTCCAGAAGTATCTCAAAAGTCCCCTAGAAGTGTATATGTCTATGACGTCCAGAAGTATCTCACCAGTCTTCTAAAAATGAATATGTTTATGATGTCCAGAAGTATCTCAAAAGTCCCCTAGAAGTGTATATGTCTATGACGTCCAGAAGTATCTCACCAGTCTTCTAAAAATGAATATGTTTATGATGTCCAGAAGTATCTCAAAAGTCCCCTAGAAGTGTATATGTCTATGACGTCCAGAAGTATCTCACCAGTCTTCTAAAAATGAATATGTTTATGATGTCCAGAAGTATCTCAAAAGTCCCCTAGAAGTGTATATGTCTATGACGTCCAGAAGTATCTCACCAGTCTTCTAAAAATGAATATGTTTATGATGTCCAGAAGTATCTCAAAAGTCCCCTAGAAGTGTATATGTCTATGACGTCCAGAAGTATCTCACCAGTCTTCTAAAAATGAATATGTTTATGATGTCCAGAAGTATCTCAAAAGTCCCCTAGAAGTGTATATGTCTATGACGTCCAGAAGTATCTCACCAGTCTTCTAAAAATGAATATGTTTATGATGTCCAGAAGTATCTCAAAAGTCCCCTAGAAGTGTATATGTCTATGACGTCCAGAAGTATCTCACCAGTCTTCTAAAAATGAATATGTTTATGATGTCCAGAAGTATCTCAAAAGTCCCCTAGAAGTGTATATGTCTATGACGTCCAGAAGTATCTCACCAGTCTTCTAAAAATGAATATGTTTATGATGTCCAGAAGTATCTCAAAAGTCCCCTAGAAGTGTATATGTCTATGACGTCCAGAAGTATCTCACCAGTCTTCTAAAAATGAATATGTTTATGATGTCCAGAAGTATCTCAAAAGTCCCCTAGAAGTGTTTATGTCTATGACGTCCAGAAGTATCTCACCAGTCTTCTAAAAATGAATATGTTTATGATGTCCAGAAGTATCTCAACAGTCCCCTAGAAGTGTATATGTCTATGACGTCCAGAAGTGTGTATTTTTTATCCATAATATACATTTGCCCACCAACTCCTCTGGTGAAAAGCGAAGTTGTAGCCGAAGATAAAGTATACAGACCTAGAAGATACCTATTCAATTTTGTCTTAAAGATATCCAGATTGTATTTGTCAGGAAATAATGCATTCCAATCTCTGGCGGTCGCATTATGAAGGAAGAAGCGAATCACTTAGTATGAACAGGTGTTATGTCGGCTTGGTAGGGATGGTGTTTAAGCGATTTCCAGCTTGTCCTGTTGTGGAAAGGAGATAGAGGAATTAGGTCGTGGAGTTCGAGCGTATGTTTTCAGGGATGCCGTCATCGCGTGAAACGCACCTGTAGACGAGGATGAATATGAACCAGAGTACTACAGATCCCCAGATGGACACGTGCGTCACCCACGTCCACGAGTACGTCGCCAGCCCGGCCTTGAGGCACACCGTCATCACCACGTACTGAAACACAATAACATCATTCAATATATTTATGTTTACAAAGGTTATGGATCCTAGAGTCTAAGAAGTTGCAATTTTGGCTTCATCATCATCATCATCCACCTTTTTTATATAGGCCTCTGTTACTGTACCATCTGTTTTGGTCCTGTGCCAATCCTGTTCAGGTTCGTGGAAATTTGGCTTAAAAAACATTAGTGGACATATTTGAAAGATTCATTTCAAAACGCTTTATATTTGTGACAGCAATGTTGATAATTTGTACTGACGATATTTACTGACGGTGTAAGTAAAGTAGCTAAGTAGCCAGAACAGACGATCGCTCGAATGACGTTACCTCCACATGACGTTGGAAATCAGATCTTATGTCTATGTACTGACGGTGTATATGAAGTTTCAAAGCAGAAGATTGCTACCGTCACGACCGCTCGGCCTCGCGTGGTTGGACAATGAACCGTATGTCTGTATACTGACGGTGTATATAAAGTTGCCCAGCAGTAGATATCCCCCGTCGCGCCCGTTGGGCCACAGCACGCCATGCTCGGCCAGCGCCACGGGCAGCCAGAACAGGAGAATAGAGTGGATGAGAGCGTTGACCATCCACACGCAGAAAACGCGCACGTTGAAGAGCAGGCCTTGTTGCGACGGGATGTAGAGGATCGGATGCTGGAGACAAAACACGACTTTGGATATTATAAAAGGTATAATTACACTTAAATGATTATTTAAAAATAATCATCATTTTTAAATAGCCAACCACAATCAACTTGAACTGAATACAAAATTCAATTAGAGCGAATCGATATGTATCGATGTAATAATTTTCACATTATTGCTGATTCAAAAACAACTAAGCCGATTTCGATAACATTTAAATGGGATTAACATCTGAAAACAAAAAAACAATATCATCAAAATCGGTTCACAAATGGCGAAAATATTCATAAATATACACAAAAATAGATATGGACGAACTTAAAAATCTCCTACTTTGGAGGTCGATTTAACAAGAAAAGGGTCTTTACACGAGAGCAATTAAAAATTAATTCCGAGCGGCTTTACATAATAGAAGGCTGCCTATCCCTGTTCTCAGACATTTTAAGCCGCCGCGCCGTAAGGCCACATATAGGTACCGATGGTTAAGGACTAAGTTAGTTCACACAAATCGAAGCTTTGTCTCGCCTTTATTTTATCAAACTGCCCCAATCCTACAATAACTGCGATTCAGATACGACCGTCATACGCAATTTACGTGGCAGTCTTTATTCCAATCTAATATCGAGTATACATAGCTTACTGCTTATTTCTTATAATACTACAGGTTTTCGCTTGGCAAGGCCTTTCAATATGTTGACATCGATTATGCGGGTCCCAACCAATATTTTAGCTAAGCATCTGTAAGTGACTATGCTGGTTTTTGTAAATGAATATTGACTAGATCACGTTACAATAAGCGGTATTATGTAACAGGTTTAACACCCCACTTTTAGTACCAATGTAAGACACAAAAAAAATTAAGAACACACGATATAACTTACCCTAATCATAATTTCGGAGCTGCACAACTTATCAAACAATCCAATTGCAAATGGCGGCAGCGCTGTGAATATCACGTTGTAGAAACCTATCGTCCACCGCTCGAATATTATTTGACCAGACCTGGGGATGAAACATTAGTTTTAAAGAACTTAATTTTATAACAATAGAAGGTACGATTGAATTAGTCTGTCCTGTCCTGTAAGATCCGCCAGAGGCCAGTACTAGTGGGGGGAGGAGGGGGGTGAAGTGTTTTAATTTCCATATTGGAAGTAACTTGCCGGGGTTTCCTAGGTTGAGGTAAAAAATGTACTCGTAGAAATATTACTCGTCGACAGCGACAGTTCGTTTTATTTGTTGGCAGAGATTCAAATATTTTATTTAGTTCATAATGTGGTCTTTCACTGTAGGCCTTATGAATAAGCTCAAGATATCCGTAATATCTATAGTAGTCTGTGAGATAGCCCAACGTGCTATAGAGAGGGATATGCTCGGAGTCTCTCTGCGAGATTGAATGAATCGGGAGACTTAGATAGAGCTGGCCACTGACGGATCTTTTTTGAACAGGCTAATTGAGAGACTGGTTTTGACGAAGAAGTTTATTTCGGTCTATATGTATGTACATGGAAGTCTTGACGTTTCTAAACTCTGCTGTACAAAAGTCTTAGTTTGATACAATACACACTCCACACTTTAACAAATCCATTCTAAAAAATAGAGCTATTTAACTGATATATCCTTGTTCCAAGGCTAAAAGGTGACGTCCACAAGTGGTATATTATTCAGAGAAAATCGAACCAAGATGATATATACATCATTTGAAAGCTTGTTTTATTGGCTTCCCAAAAATATTTAATTTAGATTTTTTCACCCCTCCAATTTTTTTAAATGGGAAAAATAAATTGTATGAAAAATAACAATACAGCTTATTACTTTTTCTAGTTTAGCAATGATAAAGTGCTTCTATCTTTATTTTACTTGCATTCGTAGCTGATTCTTCCACATTCGTCGCTTAATTTGCTAAAATTAAAAATTATAACCTACCAGTGTGACCAGTTAGTAGGTACAATGTGACAAAAAAACACTTTAAAAGTGTGTCTAATTGGTAATAATGCTTTTATTTCACAATTTGGAGGTTACTTAATCAGGATTGATAGAGATAAACTACGGATTGAGCTAAATATATTTATTTATTCTAATAAATTCAAAATTAATATAAAAAAAAAAACGGAGGCCCCTTTCATGTTCTTAACTGTTGTAATAGACTCAGAAAAATATGAACTTTCTCGAAATGTAACGAGTGTTTTGGTTAGAATTTTTGATTATTATTATACTAGCCTCCATACATTTTGTGGACATGTCCTTTGATTGTGACGCCACAAAATAAGACAATTTATTGTCGGACATGCGTAATAAATTGATAAGCGCTAATAAACAGTGAGAGATGAGAAATTCATACGTTGAATTTCTTCGACAAACAAAATGTGCTAAGTTAGACGTGACGTCATGAGCTCGGTTGGTGTTCAACTTATCATGGCGGATTGCTGTACTGTGTACTTTTTTTTTAATATCAATGTTTCTTTTATCATAATTTTTTATTTTTTATTTTTTGTTTTCTTTATTTTTAGGTATTTTAAGTATTTATATCATTTTTTATTAGTATGTATGTTTATGATGTATAATCAAATTTATATTTTATTTAATGCGCACCCCGTCCATTATTTATTCGCTTTCTGTCCTCTCCATCCTAAGGTTGCCTGGCAGAGATTGCTATCAGCGATAAGAGCACCCATCGTTACACTATTTATATTTATTTGTTTCTTCTTTGTGTTTATTTCTTGGTGTGTAATAAAGAGTTTATCTATCTATCTATCTATGTTTTTTTATTTTCTATGGATGTCATTTCATCAGATAAATACGTAATTTAAATGATTGTTGACTACCGTCATCATGCCTACTGCGGAGTAGTTTATCAGCATACAAATTAGATAATGAAACTCACCAAGCGGAGTATATCGCGAACCAAAGCTCGATGACGTACAGACAGATGTTCTTGTAGAAGGAGTAGAGGATCAGTTTGCTGATGCGCGAGTAGTTCCAGGCGCCGTGCACGAGTAACAGCCGCAGTAGAAACCGGAACTGTGGGGAAATACCGCAAATTACTCGATTTATACTCTATAAAATTTAACTTGATCTCTGCGACAGTGACATTGACATAGAAGATTGACATTTTTAGAGTTGAGATAGTGGTGGAAAAAAACGATTTTCAAACAATGTTGTACTGAAATCGAATGAGTAGTTGAAGGTGAGAAATTGGATTTTATTTACTTACTATTATTTAAGATCTACTACCGTGGCTCGGATGACACGTTAAATTGTAGGTCCCGGTTGTTTTAACCGTTTGGTCATGTCAGAGGCCTTCAGGCCGCCTAAAAACTCTGACACCAGGGCTAGCCACCAGGCCTATACGAACTTACTTACTTACTTATTTAAGATCAAGTATGTACACATGTAAATAATGTTATGATTTTAATTAAATACTCATAATAATGTAAAGATAGTATTTATCGACGTTTTTCACTATTATCGATGCTAATGTAACATATAATTGGCTTTAATTTAATTACACATGTAAAAATTGTTACGATATTAAAATATACAATAAAATTAATGATAAATTAAGTTTTATTTAAAATATCTTTAGTATAAACTATCGATATCTATATATATCAAAATGAAACCCGTTTTCCGTTGTCACGATATAACATGAAAACGGCTTGACCGATTTGGCTTATTTTTTTTTTGTAGTTTTCTAATACTCTGTACAAGGTTCTTACGGAAAGCGAAACGAAGTTCGCCGGGTCCGCTAGTTTTAAATAAAAGTCTATCTAAAACTCTGTAGTCACGATCATTCGTCGCCCATCACTAATCGGCAGGCCCATAAACATGACATTATACATTGACAAGTACTGTCTGCACTATTAAGAAATTCAGGACTTCATAGGCGTTATTTTTCTGACAGCTGTCGCAGAGATCAAGTTAAATTTTATGGAGTATACGAGTAGTACAGGAGTAATTTTTATGTAGGTGAGTTTTGACTTTTCAGATTATTTTCTTCAACAATTTGGAAAAGTATAAATTTCGTAAGACCAAAAATATTGTGAGATAATATAGATACTACAAAAAAAATTGTGTGTGGAGGCCCTGCGCGTGGAAGAAGTGAAACTTCGTACATATTTCAGCTAACTTTACGACGCTCACACTGTTTATTTCGCTGCATAGCAAGAATACCACGCGCATGTGCTTGGGATCTACCGACTCACTCTCTTTCTCTCTCCTACTTTCTACCTATGTGTATCTTTCTTTCTCTCTCCCTCTTGCGTGGTATCATGAAAGCGTTAAACATTTAACGCAACCTTGTTGAAAGTAGCATTACAAGTTTCATTTCAAAAATGACAAAAACACAATTTTTTGATAATTCACGGCAAGTAATGAACGTACGTCTTCCTTATATAAGAATCTATCCTTCTATCTAAGGTATCTATCTAACCTATAAATAAATAAATAAATGTATTTATTTGAAACCAAAGAATGTACAACACATAGTAATTAAGATTTAGATTATTACAGTAAGTATTAATTAAATTAAGTAGGTAATGATATGCATGCAATTTTATCTTAAAATAAAATAATAATAATTATAAAAAACACGATGTCTACGAGGGGCGCTAACTCCCACAGTAGGATTCCCCGAGTTTGTGGGAGTTAGTCCTCTTCTTAGTACTATGCTAAACAGTGCGTGCCAATTTATCTGTTTGGTGTTTCAGAGTATGTTACAATATGTGTACTTATATTATGTTGGTTTGGTGATGTGATATGAATTGAGTATGAATAATAATTGTATGTACTTATGTATATGTTATTTTTTGTATTATTATATTATTTTTTAATTCTAATTATTTCTTCTGTTTCATTGTAGTCCAAAGAAGTCAAATATTCATATATATATAATACTTATAAAAGTTCAAAATGTTGATAGAAATTAGCCTTTTCAAGCCCTAAGTAAGTGTGGGTACTTACCTGTGCGATGCTATAGTCGGACGCGCAGACGGCCTGCAAGCCCTCCACACCAGAGATGCCGACGCCGACCGACGCTCGCTGTATCATGGCCACGTCGTTCGCTCCGTCTCCGATCGCCAGCGTGACTGCGCCGGTCGCTTGCGCTACCATCTCTACCACCTGTGGGGACAAACGTGGAATTTGTGGCGAATTCATTAACGTGAAAATGTTCAAGAATCTTTACTAACTTAAAAAATCCGCAAGTGTGTTTTGTTGGTTTATTGGTTTCTTTGTTACTGTCACCGTCGCGTCGTTTCAGCCATAGAAGGTCCACTGCTGGACATAGGCCTCCCCTAAAGATCTCCAATAAGACCGATTGGTAGCGGCTTGCACCCAGCAGCGTGATCCTGCGATCTTAATGAGGTCATTGAAACTAGTGTGAGGATTCATTATTAAAATTTATATGAACACCGGATTTTACTCACTGAGTGAGTTGTATCCGGTGTTCATATAAATTTTATTAATGAGGTCCTACCGTGGTCCTACGCTGCGCTTGCCGGTACGTGGTCTCCTCTCGAGAACTTTACAACCCCATCCGTCATCTAAGTGTTATGTGCCCTCCTGCCCACTGACATTTCAACTTCTGCTGGGCAATGTGGGTAACTTTGGTTCTTCTACGGATCTCCTCATTTCTGATTCGATGTCGCTGAGAGACTTCGAGCATAGCCCTCTCCATAGTTCGTTGGACTACTTGGAGCTTGCTAATAAGGCCCATAGTGAGAGACTACGTTTCTGTGCCATAATTAATTACTGGCAACGCCCACTGGTCGAAAACTTTCGACTTTAGACTCGACTCATTGTAACTCTGTCACGCTGCTACAAAGCAACGGATAGACTTAATTTTTAGCATGGACATAGTACAAAGGTTGGAAAGTGGACATGGGCTACTTTTTATCCCGGAAAAATAAAGATTACCTATGCCATGGGATAACACAAAAATCATAATTTCAGGCAGATGAAGCTACGGGTAACAGCTTGATGTCTATAGGGAATAAATAACTCTGAATTTTTTATTTTAGTTGCGAAGAACAGAAGTCAGGAACAGAGTTGCCAACAGATACTTTCCGAATCTCCGCAAATGTATATTTTGTTAAATATTGTTGTTATGTATGCTTGCCCATATAAGTGACAAATCTGACCCAGAATACCCAGATTTGAGGAGGTTAGGTTCAAAGTGAGTCACAGATTGCATATTCTAAACTAATTGCTATTCAATAACTTCATTACTATATTCATTTTTATTGTATTTTGATGCGTTTATTATTATTATTGTATAACTCATAATATTATCTATGTTTTTTAAGTAAAACCAAGTTATTTTTTGCTGTAACCTAGAACACCTCCATCCCATATCATAAATTTTGTGTTTCGCTTTTCTGGTGGCCACAATACGGGCCTCTGAGCCTAGTGTGGGACCGCTGGGAACAGATTGTGTTCACCTATATTATGTATACCTGTACTGTACTGTATCAGCCTTTTTAATAGTCCACTGCAGGACGTAGGCCTACCCACGAAGAGTGATTGGGCCATATCCACCACGCTGGCCCAGTGTGTCTTCTACGGACATATGCAGGTTGCCTCACGATGTTTTCCTTCACCGAAAAGCCAGTGGTGTGAAATTCCGTACATAAATTCCAAATAACTCATTGGTACGGGACCGGGATTTGAACCCACGACCTCACGATTGTAAGGCGGGTGTCACTACCTCTAAGCCACCACGGCTTCTTATGTATACCTATCTACTTAAAATCGAATTAAAAAAGAAAACTAATCACACCTCGACTCTCCGTACTCCTGTGGCTATGATTCAAGAGTGTTTTGAAAAAAACGAAAGCCAGATGTTCAAAAGAGATTCAGTAAACATGTGCTTTTGATTTCTTTAGCAATCCTTACCTCAGCTTTCTGTATAGGCGAGACGCGGCAGCAGACCACGACTTTGCAGGAAACGCAGAGATCCAAAAAATCTTTCTTGAGGTCGCATCCCATCGCGTATTTGAGAGTTTTCCCGTCGATAATGAGCGCCACTTCGTTCTGTTTCCCGAGGTTCTCGCCGAACTCTGCCGCGTGCCGGGATATCGTCTCTCGTGTGCCCTGAGATAGCAAATAAATTAATAAATGGCGTGCCCTCCCTAGAGATCTCCTCCTGGCTGGCTCGGACATGGGGCAGGACTCTGAGAGACCAAGCGGCATCCAGAAAATAGATGAGGCCCAAAAAATGAAGAGAGCACCACCAAGCCAAAGAATAGCCACCCCAGTACAACCAAGCCAAGATGTGGCCAGCGATGGCCATACAAATGGCTAGCGAGGGTGCTGAGAGAAGCCGCCCGTCCTCGCGGACGGAATGGGTACTCGCATCCTCCCAACATTGCCCCTCAGTTCGATAGCTGAGGCGTCCAGCCTCCGAAAAGAGCGCAAGCTCGAGTCGGAACCCTCACTCCCGCCAAACACGGGGGGAGAAGAACCCGGATGATGAAATTAATAAATAACTGCGAAAACAAAAAGTTAATAACGTTAGACGTTTTAAGTGAGCGCGCAAAATTGGGTGAGGGTTTTTTTGCCATTTACAGCTGAGCTGCTTATCACGAGTTCATCAAAACTACTTTTGCGACTATGAATAGGTAATGTTGACGTGCTACATACACCAATAAATCCAGGAAAATTAAGATTTAGCGCGCAGACTTTGACCCTTAATTGCTAAAACGGCGAGACGGTAACTTACGCGGATTTGCAGTAAAGCAGGTTTAAATCCCGTGGTCAAATAATTTCTAAATACAGATTTACGAATACAGGTTATAGAAATATAAAAGTGTGGAACCAAAAACCATTTAAAAGCCTAAGTCTATAAAAATACAAGTTTTTCTCTGACAATACAGTTATGATATCGCGGAAAACAAACTTTTCTCACTATTTTTTCCCCATTTGATTGATTTGTTTCCTTGAGCAAAATTTGGGTAAGATCAAGATGAATGCTATATAAGTGACAACTACGCCTGGCAGGCAATATCAGATGCCTGGTGTTATCCAATATTTATGTAACATCCAAACGGGATGTTCACAGCAGGATATATATTTTCTTTTTTTTTGTTTTTCTAAAAGAGCCGGTTTCAAGTGGCTTTGTAGCCATTTTTTTTTCCACCAGTGACATACTTACGTCGAGGCTGTCCTCGTTGAGTATGAGTATGGGCATCTGAGCGTCGATGAGCCGCGCCGAGTGCGCGATGTTAATGGCGGTTTCTTGCTTGTCCCCCGTCAGTACCCTCACGTAGATGTTGGCCTTTAGCAGAGACGCTATTGTTTCTAACAACGATACTTACATCGAGGCTGTCCTCGTTGAGTATGAGTATGGGCATCTGAGCGTCGATGAGCCGCGCCGAGTGCGCGATGTTAATGGCGGTTTCTTGCTTGTCCCCCGTCAGTACCCTCACGTAGATTTTGGCCTTTAGCAGAGACGCTATTGTTTCTAACAACGATACTTACGTCGAGGCTGTCCTCGTTGAGTATGAGTATGGGCATCTGAGCGTCGATGAGGCGCGCCGAGTGCGCGATGTTAATGGCGGTTTCCTGCTTGTCCCCCGTCAGTACCCTCACGTAGATTTTGGCCTTTAGCAGAGACGCTATTGTTTCTAACAACGATACTTACGTCGAGGCTGTCCTCGTTGAGTATGAGTATGGGCATCTGAGCGTCGATGAGGCGCGCCGAGTGCGCGATGTTAATGGCGGTTTCTTGCTTGTCCCCCGTCAGTACCCTCACGTAGATTTTGGCCTTTAGCAGAGACGCTATTGTTTCTAACAACGATACTTACGTCGAGGCTGTCCTCGTTGAGTATGAGTATGGGCATCTGAGCGTCGATGAGCCGCGCCGAGTGCGCGATGTTAATGGCGGTTTCTTGCTTGTCCCCCGTCAGTACCCTCACGTAGATTTTGGCCTTTAGCAGAGACGCTATTGTTTCTAACAACGATACTTACGTCGAGGCTGTCCTCGTTGAGTATGAGTATGGGCATCTGAGCGTCGATGAGGCGCGCCGAGTGCGCGATGTTAATGGCGGTTTCCTGCTTGTCCCCCGTCAGTACCCACACGTAGATGTTGGCCTTTAGCAGAGACGCTATTGTTTCTGGGACGCCATCCTGTTACAAAAAAAAAACAAATTGACTATGTAGATATGATAACTCAAAAACTCATTTACAGCTGCGCGAAGATTGGGTTATCTGCAGCGTATAGCTAACATTATACAGCCCCAAGTTATTTAATTCGGCTTATACTAAATTTTAATAACTTCTTATAAAATTTAGTTAAAATACAATGTTTATCTGACCTGTAGTTTATCCTCAATAGCTGTAGCGCCCAGTAATCGCAGGTTGTTTTCTATGAGCAGTGCTGCCTCTTCGATCTTCTGTTCGCGGTCCTGTATCGCTATCGACGCCTTGTGGTATGTATTCGACCATTCCTGTAACAAATATATAATTCTAAAATATGTAGATATACAGGGTTATTCCTAATCAATTAGCATCCTTTTAGGGGCTTAATCTGTACATCAAAACTAACAACTTTTGTTCTGCGACATTTGTCAAAACTAAAAAAAAAATTTTGTTCCATAATAACCAGTGTCCTAAGGTTGCGCTAGCGTTGTCCCGCATAAATAGCGTTGGTGCCGTCCGAATAAGGCGGTTTATGTTTATACGTACCTTGTAAACCTCGGTGGATATATTAGCGACGGCGAACACCAGCGTCCTGAGCCCCTCAGTGGCGAAATGTTCGAGATGTGCTAAGGTTGCCTCCGCGTACTTGGCGTTGGTGCCGCCCGAGAGACGCGGGTAGATCACGCTGTCTGCGCCTTTGCAGTAAAGCTTTATTTCACCTAAAAATAATAAAATACCATTCACAATGTTAAAATATAGGAAATAGTACAATGAAATATACGGGTGTTTTACTGTATCCAGTTTTGGGAAGAGTGTTTGAATTAACAATGTATAATTTGAATTTGTGACAATAAATAATTTAGTTTTTTTTTATCTAGTAGATAACTTCCCAACTGCCAAAAAGTTTTATTCGGTCCGTACACAAGAACCAATGTACTAAAATGTTCAAATGTCTCCACGTTATCCCGCTTCAAACACTCGTAAACCCCGCTGCTGCCACCGCTGCCGCTAAACCACGAACTCTTTACCTAACGGCAACGCTGACTCATCTAACAAATCATCAGACATGTTGCTTATCATACCTGAAAGAGTCTGCATGATGACATTCGTTTCCTAGGAATATAAGATGAGCGGTAGCGAGCGGTAAGAACCAATATACTAAAACGTTCGAATGACGCTCCGACGTCTCGCTCCGATGGCTCGCAGATCCAACCGCCGCTGCCGCTATCGCTGCTTTGAAAGCCCGAACGGTAACACAGACTCGTCTGACAAATGAATCCAACTTGTCATACCTGAAGGAGTCTGCACGATGACGGACATCCGTTTCCGTGTGGAGGTGAAGTCGATGACGTTAAGTACCGTGTACACTTCTTTCACGCCGCCCGCCTCTATCTCCACGGAGGCGGGAGTACGCGTAGTGAATACGTAGCCGAATTGCGCCGCGCCGAGTACTAACGCTCTTTCATCTGACAAATAGAAAAGGGATACATAGTGAGAGACCAGATTCCTACTCTGCCGGACTGGCAGATTCATCAGGACGGTAAAACTACCGGAAGGGCTATTGGCTAAAGAATTTCTATGAAACTGTTCATATTATGCAAAAATGTCGGGGTAAAAAAGGCAGGCTCTGCGTTCTCTTCGTCCCTTCTCCTTAGTATTGCGATTTTGGTGACGCGAAGAGAAAAATTATACAAAATTGGGTAAAAAAAGGTAGTCGGCTGACGGACGGTAAAATTTTACGTAATAACGTCATGTTTTTAACATTGTTGACTCAACAATTGAAACCAGCCCTACGCTTAGGCAGATCGTGCCTCTCTATCATTTGTTCCATGCTCTCACTTGCACGCTCGTCTCAGGCGAAACGTGACACTTCTTCGTGCGTGCAGCAGGCGTTCATCAACTTGTAAGACGTTATAATGTCAATGACACGTTTTATTCGCAAAAACAGGCAGTGGCGTATTTGTGGGGAATTGGTATAATTTGATTTGGTGAACTGGACTTCGGTTTTTGTGTATTAGGGACATGAGAGTTGTCAACGCTGATTTTAACCTGGCGTTTTCGAGCGCAGCGCCAGTACTGTACTGCACCAGCCTTTTTTCAATAGTCCATTGCAGAACGTAGGCCTACCCACGAAGGGTGTTTGGGCCATATCCACCACGCTGGCCCAGTGCGGGTTGGTGGATTCACATACACCGTGAAATTCTTTATATAAATTCCAAAGAACTCATTGGTACGGGACCGGGGATTTGAACCCACGACCTCACGATTGTAAGGCGGGTGTCACTACCTCTAGACCGCCACGGCTTTCGGTTCTCTTGTAGAATCCAGTGTAATATCAACACTATAGTCTGAGAGCCGGTTTCCGGCAAATCTGCCGATCCGGCATAGTGGGAACTACAGTTGATTACTTGATCTTGCTATTCTAGTATGACAGTATGGCAGATGGCCAGCATTGTAAGAAATTCCTTTATAACGGGCGCGGTAGGAAGCTTTGACAGAAACTAACAGAATGTCTTTAATCAATTGGCAAATGGGCTTACATAGCGAAGCAGCATGATATTTGTAGCCAACTGTTAAATGAAATAAATAAGTTGTAAAATATGAATGTTACCCGGTGATGCAGCGTGGTACTTGATCTTGCCGTCCTTGTACTCAGGTATGACAGTGTGACAGATGGCCAGCATAGTGAGGAACTCCTTTATAACGGGCGCGGTGGGGTGCTCGCGCACTAGGTTCTGATACAGCAGCGTGTCTTCTAGGCGCTCGTCCAGCCGCGGGCAGTTGTATATTACCTGCGAATGATAATGAACAAATTGATTAATAAACAATAACACTACACTCATCATCCACTTAATATCTTTAGTATCGGAAATGCCAAGGAAGAAAATATCAGACACATTGTGAATCGATTTAGAGGACTTGCTTTCATTTCCCTTGCTTAAAACAGAGATAATTTGATATGCTGCATTACCGCATTAGGGGATTTCATTTATTTAAAAAAAAAATATCATATAAGGTTAGGTTGATAAATCGTTAAATAAAAATAGAAACTAGTAGAGAAGAAGAAAACAAAGGTGACGTCCACAAGTGGTATATTATTCAGAGAAAAATCGAACCAAGATGATATATACCTAGGTACATAATTTGAAAGCTTGATTGATGGGCTTCTCAAGAATATATAGTTTAGAGTTTTTTAACCCTCCATTTCTTTTAAATGTGAAAAATAAATTGTATAAAACAATAATATAGCTATGTATTTTTTCTGGTTTAGCTTCTATCGTTATTTTACTTGCATCCGTAGCTGATTCTTCCAAAACCATCTCTTAATTTGCTAAAATTAAAAATTATAACCTGCCAGTGTAAAAATTATAACCACTTAGTAGGTACAATGTGACAAATAAACACTTATAAACTGTGTCTAATTGGTAAAAATGCTTCTATTTAACAATTTGGATGTTACTTAAACAGGGTTGCTAGAGATAAACTACCTATTGAGCCAAATATATTTATTTATCCTGATAGATTCAAAATTAATTTAAAAATTAAACAAAGCGCTCATTTTTGGTTTTAACTGATGTAATAGACTCTTATATAGAATATGAACTTTCTCGAAAAGTAACGAATGTTGTGGTTAGAATTTTCGATTATTATTATACCAGCCTCCATACATTTTGTGGACATGTCCTTTATCTTGTTTCTGTTATGCCTATACTTACTACTATACTACAATCATTACACTGGACGCTTGGCGAGGCGGTGTATAAACAAATACACAAAGTTCACTGAGGGGCCGAGAAATGGATGACGACACAAAAACAAGCCACCAGTTTGATGGGCATATAGCATCAAATATATGGTATTGGCCATCAATGGATAAATATAGTACTCATACTCATTTATTTATAACAATAGGTTACACGTCATTACTTGTTACATTTAAATAAGTTGATTACCTAGTAATAAATTAAACTAAGATCAAGTAAATCAAAAATATATATAACTTGATTTCATAAAATACAAAATAGGGCTAATTTTATAATACAGATAATAACGCAATAAGGCAATTCATCATAAATCATAATAATTCAAATTAAATAAGAAATATAGCCTAGTATCTAAATATATATTTCACCATGCCCAACTCCGCATTCATTATCTATAGCAGCGTGTACTCAAACAATAGAAAGACAATGCAATGGATCATTACCGACACCCGGGAAGTATACATATACCAAAAGGGAAAAAAATGTCGTTTTACAGTTGAAAAACATACATCCAACGCTATCACATTTCATATATATCGCACGGTAATGAATGAGGCTTGAACCGGACCGAAAAAATAGGCACTAAAGAGAAAAGGGGAAAAATGGATACTTATAGGCCAACAACGGATAAACATGGTGATTAGATAGTTAAAGATAAAGACTCACCTCAGCTATGCTACACTTGTGGAACTCCATAACATTACAGGTCAGCGTGCCGGTCTTATCGCTAAAGATATATTTCACCATGCCCAACTCTTCATTCAGGTTAGAGGTGCGCGCCTGCGCGGGCGTGTCGGTGGCCGCGTGGTACATTTCACTATCCATCGCTATAAACTTTGCCTGTAAAGAAATAGAGATCATTTTTGAATAAAAGGGTAACGATGGTTTCGCACTAAGTGCGAAACGAATCCAATCCGATCCGAAATAACAAAGAGCTTACAATGCAATAAATATTTATAAAACACACAGGTGTAAAATTAATCTCAATAAATCAATTTTAGTGATTTATACATTTTTATTATATTTAATATACATAAATATGTTATTTATATAATTTTTATATATAATTATTTATATTTACATGATAGCAATAGACATGATGACTGCTTGGGCTCAGAGCAAATAAAAAAATCAAGAGGGAATGTTGTGAACAAACAAGTGAAGCCAACCAAAACTACGCCTCGCCGTGTACAGACAATTCACACACACATCAACGTACAAGGAAACTACGCCTTGGCTTGTCAGTCGAACTATGGCGGCGCAACAGCGACGCACTCACACATGTATAAAAAACCGGCTTCACTTGACTGTTCAACGACGTTTCCTTTGGATTTTTTTTATTTGCTCTGAGTGCTTGGGTATAAAAATCGTTATTACAATTACTCCGTGAGTTAGAATATAAAAAAAAAGTTGGACACGTATTTTGTGTTTGGTCAATAAAACAACAAATGGCAAAGATAAACCTTGTCAACGTTTGGGAGTGGGGGCCGTGACGTCACGTCTCTCACGAAAATCAATACCATTTGTTTGACACTCGTGACGTCACGCGGAAATTTAACGGGCTATATCTTCATTAAGTTTTATTTAATTGACAATAGAAAAAATATGTGTAAAATATTTTTTAATAAAATCTATCTGACGAACTAATTATATTTTTTTAATCCTCATGCATATTATATTATGCCTGTTTATATCTACAATTGTAATCTACTGTAATTTATTTTCTCAATTAATTAATGTAATGTAATAATTATTCTTTACAATGTTTTGCTCGATATTAATGCATGTTGTCTTCACCTATAATTATTGTGACATTTAGCTTCTATTTTTTATATTTAATCTTTTGACAATGTATTGATGTACACAATGTTGGTGAACTGAAATAAATAAATACATATCATTTCAAAGGCTTGTAGCGCAAATATACAGGATGATTGGTAAACAATTAGCATGAATAAAAGTTATTAGTTTTGATGTACAGAATAAGCCCCTAAAAGAATGCTAATTGTTTACCAATCACCCTGTATAACAAGGAAAAATGGATAACTATTACACAGAGATTTAATACTCACTTGGAAAAACCTAACTATTTCAGCAGTAACTTGTAAGGATATGGGTATAAGGTTGTTGTACAATATCAAAAATGTTAAAAAGTTGAATCCGAAATTCGCGTTCTGCGCATCTGAAACAAACAGTCAATCACACAGTTAAAAAGGAAACAAGTATAATTTAAAAAAACCTTTTTTTACAGTAAGTTTTTACAGAACAAGTACTCGCCAAAATGAATCAAACGAGCCGAAATTCGATGGGTTTGCGTCGTTTCGTTACAGAGTTTCTAGAACCACCTTCCAGCTCCATCATCAGACCCTGGTTACCATTGAAAGATAAACTATACGCCAAGACGAATCAAATGAGCCCAAACTCGATGAGGTTGTGTCGTTTTATTGCAAAGTTCCTTTGGCCTACTTCCAGCTCTACCATCAGATCAGCACCATGTCATCATAATATTGCATCGTCACGCAATTTACATATGTATGCAAAATTTCAGTTCAATCAGAAGCCGGGAAGTGGATCAAATTTAACTTGTAAGATTTGATTACAAATCGACAGACAGACAACGGGACAGGTGAAACTAAATAAAAACTTGTAAAAATCTTTTAGATCTGTTTCAAAAATGAAAATTCGTACGTATACTAAAGTAAACTTCATATAATATCATATACAGGATTCTTTAAAAATGGTGTAGGTACCAAGCTGATAGTCTTACGGTACCAAAAGTTGAAATCTCAAAATTTAAAAAACCTATGAGGTGTAATTTCCCAAAATGTTGAATTATTCTTGTTTTCAAAAAGTAAAAAGTTTCCGTGCGGAATATACACCGATACTCGTAAATGTTTTCGAAAATATTTTTAGATTTTTTTTTTGGGATATTTCTTTTAAATGACAGATGTCATAGTGATAGGTGTCATATTCTAGAATCCTACGTGAGTTTATATGGCAAATGTGTGAGAGTTATCTAACTTTAAAGTGGTAAATATACATTTTTTTACACGACATATGTCAACCCGACCTTACAACATACTTTTTTGGTATTCAACATTAGGAGAATTCATTTTTTTTGTACCTAAAGGGCTGAAAGGAGGTAATTCAGACCATCATTATGAACAAATTTTACTATGAGGCCAACTCGGAATAATACCCAGATAACAGCTTATTGTTTTTGTATAGTTAAGTTGGCGCCTCACGATTGCCTTAATTATTTACTTTATTTGTTTTGAGAAATGTTTTTCCTATTATTTTCTTAAATAACAATCGCAATTTAAGTGAATTTCATATTTTCGGATCTTAATATGTTTTGACATTGCTTGTAAAATATGGTGGCGTGAAGGCGGCCTTTGAACAAATATTAAATTAGAAAATATAATATTCCATAATAATTAAGCACTGAATACCGTTGTTTTTTTTCCGTGAATTTGTTAACCATATTATGACGCTTTTTTGGGCTACAGTGAAAAATCTTCCTTCCAAGCATGTTTGAGAGAAAGTGAGTTCTCACCGGTGAGTCCGATGTACCAGTCGGAGTGCATGCGCGCGCGCATCCACAGCTCGTTGAAGGTCGCGCTCAGCAGAGATAGAAGCACCAGCACTCCGAACAGCATCAGTATATGCGTGTTCGTTTGCTTGTCGATCGACGAACGCTTCAGGGGCGCTGGAAAAAAACAAATATAACAATGATAAAGCAATGGTATTAATTAAATGCTGCAGCTATTATGAAAGATTAACAATGGGCCCCAACCTCGGCCAGGCCGGTCTCTTGGGAGCTCTTACAAATTAAATTAATCGGATAATTCCACGTTTTATCTGGCATTTTTTCTATTGTTTCATACATTGGAACGTGAAATCCATCTAAGTTTATAGGAACTAGTTTTAACACCAACAAAGAGTGGTAGCAGAAAGTACAGTGACGTCCATAGTTAAGCCGACTGTCTACCCTGTCTACCGGTGATTTAGTTTTAGTTTGGCATATATAGGTATAGTTTTGAAACTTTTTGACGTAATGTCGTGTTATAAATCGATGGACGCACGGAACAAAAGTTAGAGAGGCACGATAGGCCTAGGCGTTCGGTTTGTTTCAGTTGTTGATTCATCGATGTTTTCATATGACGTTATGACGTTAAATTATCGTCCGTAAACCGACTTTACAGACGATCAATTTTTTAAATATTTTTAAGCATTATGCGTCCACCGCAAACTATTAAGGGTCAATTTCACCGATATCATTATAGAACGCGTTCAACTAAACTTGGTTTTGCTTGAATTATACATTAAACGAGTACCTATTGGACAGTCATAAAATAGCAAATTGAAACAAATAAATCGCTCCGCACAATATTGCTATACCCTAATAGGGTCATATGTATAACTTATAGAATATAGATACTAAACATGTTTCTTAAGACCTGCATGTAAATTATACTACATATGATGCAATAAACGATTGATTGATTGAACGAGTTCAAATATTGAATTTGATCTAGATCAAAGTCAAATCCATTTCACCAGCACAATTTTGATCGCGTTCAAGTAAACTAAGTTCACGTAATACTGATTAAAAAGGAGACACGCAGTGATTCCTTGAAAAATATTATAAAACAGGTTGTTAATTAGAAAATACCACGATAATACGTATCAAACAAACTAAAAATGTTTTATAATCCTTACATTTCTGAAGGAAACCGTAATTTATCTTCAATTGAGTCCAAAACGGATAAAACTGTAGGTTTTGTGAGACGAAATCTTGTGACGAAATCGTTATCATCAAGGATGTCGAAGTGTTCTTCCCTTTCGCGAATCCATCTCGGGCGTCTTGAGCGATAAACATAATAATATTCTTCTTCATCACTATCCTCAAAAGCTAAAGCTAGTGCTCGTTCCATTTTTCACCAAATATATCTTTAAAATGTATGGAAAAGTATGTATAATATTTGTAAACAGTAGGCATATACTGTATCGTAAGCCGTAGTTGTCAAATCACGTTTGAACGCGTTCAAAGAACTAAACCCTCGAAAATCGGCGGTTCAACACTTGAACTCGTTTAAGACTAAACTGCGTTCAATTTACGTTGGTGAAATCCAAAATGTAGTTTTGATCTCAGTTAAACTCTTAAACTCGGTTCAGGACAGATTGATCGCGTTCAGTTTGAACGGTGAAATCGGCCCTAAGTCCAACTAAGATTAAATAACGTAAAATCTAGCTCTCTAAACTAAATTAAATTAGTTTAGATGACGTTGGTTGTGGACGGATTGACTTTAGAATCTTCTACACAGTTTAATTAAAATAATAATTCTAAACTAAAACATAAGAATATTTATTTTCAATCTTCCAATACAATATTTTGCAGATCATCTGGTTCCTTAATAAAGAGGCATAATTCCTTAATAAGACTCTCCTTTTGAGTTACTATAGGCCGCGCCACACAAGTTGGCGGATGTGAAGTTATCTACAAGCTGCGCAATAGCTGCGGCTATATGTGAGCTTCAGTCAGGATTGGATATTGGGCAGTTTGTAGCTAACTTCACATCCGCCGATGTAGTGCGGCCTATACTGTTCTGGCCAAAAACAGTAGCTCGGTAATGTGAATCAATAGAGGTCTGTAGAGCTCGCTGCCAGTTCAGCAATCAGCATCGTAAATACCAAAGTAGTCAATACAACAAACATTCATTTATTGCCAAGTAGGCCAATGACCGCTCACCTTTGGTGGAATTCTTCATGAGCTTGGTCTCGTGGCCCGTGTAGATCACGATCCCGTGTATCCAGGCCGTGTTCCGTAACATGGCGCCACGAAGCAACATTTGTTCTAAACCCAGCGGGATGGATCTGGGAACACACCATAATTACTCAATTAAAAACCCAAATGGCACAGCTCAATGCATCAGCCAATACATCGTGAAAAGGCTCAACCAAAGAAATAAGCATCTTGGATGCGCTGTCTCATACGGTTTTAGACGCTAGTTCCTGTCAGTGCCACGCATCTCCGTGATATGGAAAGCTATGACGCAAGTGAAATTTTTCAAACCTAAGGACGTTTTTTGAAAAAATGTAAAAAAATCCTCACTCCAAAGAATAGGAAATGTGCAGGTTACGTTCCAGGTGTTGCAATTACCGTAACTAACTTTTATGCCAGATTGATTGCCGCTTGCACGATCAGAGTCTTTGATTTTGGGGACTTACTTAGTATTAGCTTCCTTCAGCAAGCCATTGAACTCGTAGAGATGCCTGTTGGGCGGTTCACATTGCACGGTGGCTTGGAAGTCTTGTAGCGCGGAAAGCGAGTCGAGTCGGGCAGTCTCTACGGTCCCCTGACGGATTTTCAGATTGGTCTCTCCATCTAGGTTCGATGTCTCGATGAATGAGATGCCTTGAGGTTCGCTGGATAAAATAAATAAAAGATTACACAAGATAATCGTAATAACTTATTCACAAGGTTTAACCGCTGGAGCAAACAGTACCTCTGCCTTTGATGCCAGAGTATCCTATAACATCGTATACCCATGAGGGTAGCAGTTTATTTGGCACTATTTAAACCGGAACCATGATAGTAAACACAACAGATAAATGATGACCCGGGTTAGATTTTCAGCCGGGTAGAAGAAAGCTAGCACATATCAAGGAGGACTGATGATCGATGGGGTTGAAAAGTTCTCGAGACTAAGTACCGGCGCAACGTAGCGTAGAACGTCCGCCTACCAGGTGTATGGAGGACCTCATCAAGGCCGCAGGATCACACTAGATGAAAACCGCTACCAACCGGTCTTATTGGAATTCTTCAGAGAAGGCATATGTCAACAGTGAATATGGCTAAAACGACGAGATAATTATTTCCGAGTTTTTGAGATGGTCTCACCTGGAAGCCAGCAGCACGAGGTCAGCCGGGAAGAACTGGTTGTCGGTGACTTTACACACATCCCCCACTTGAAGTTTCTGCCACTGTATGGCGACCCACCCGCCATCGCGTAGCACCAACACTTTGTTCTTATTCGTCTCCTCATCTGCCCTGTGCCTTTTCTGTAATTAACAAATGTGTAAATGTTAATGTTAAGGGTCCTGAAGTCTTAAGGACAGGAAAAGAGCGTCTTTTATTCCCCCGAAAAAAGTTCTGTTGATTCAGAATAAGTATTGTGTAATGCTCTCGGTATTAAATAAAGTTATATTTAACTCCACATGTTCTATTTTAATTTTGCGAACTAAGCTCAAATTAGTAATTCGCCTGCTTCTAAGTTTCATCTGCTTTCAAGTTTCGCCTGCTTCAGAGGTCATTTCTCTTGCATTTCTAAGTGGACTAGATTGTTCCAATCCAGTTCTTGATTGGAGCAACCATCAGATTCTGTTTGAGCAGTCCCGGTAGTATTCGAACTGCTCCTTTCTGCTGATCGCTCTACTCCAGCAGATCCCCGACGCGTCGCCCACAGGGCGCTGGACCAAGCTCACGCCGCTCATACTCAAGCCCAGCGTCAGCGCCATCAAAGAAAAAGTGTAGGATTTCGTGCGAAATCCTCCACTATTTCCTTGATGGCGCGTACACTGAGAATAAATATGAGAGGTGTGACTGTGGTCCATTACCTGACGGGCGACACGTCGGGGATCTGTTGGAGTAGAGCGATCAGCAGGAAGAAGCAGTTCAAGCACCGGAACTG
Organism: Hypomecis punctinalis; assembly: GCA_949316475.1. Lineage (NCBI taxonomy): Eukaryota > Metazoa > Arthropoda > Insecta > Lepidoptera > Geometridae > Hypomecis > Hypomecis punctinalis. The sequence continues at coordinate 24,876,575 of OX438804.1, forward strand.
CTCACTATGAGACCTGCTGTAATAGAGCGATCGGCAGGAAGCAATACCACTGGAACTGCTCCAACAGACTGCCTCAGTCAGATACTCACGAAATCTTCCACTATTTCCTTGATGGCGCTGACACTGAGTATGAGTATGAGCGGCGTGAGCGTGGTCCATCGTCCTGTGGGCGACACGTCGGGGATCTGCTGGAGTAGAGCGATCAGCAGGAAGAAGCAGTTCGAGTAGCGCCGGAACTGCTCGAACAGAAACAGCGGGATGAAGGATGGGACACTGCAACAAGACAAACGATGTTTATGTTAATGGCTGACATGCAAGGTCGGGACGAAACTTATTTTTTATTCCGTTGTTTTGTGGAGGCGTTAAGTCTTTACTAGCCATATCGAACACTTGTAAATAAAACCTTACAAATATGACCCAGGAGGCTTAATTAGCCGGCGTGGCGGCGTATTATACTACGGTTAAGCCAACTAGGCAGCTTCGTGGAGTTAGGATCAGAGACTAGAAATTGGAGGAAAGTCTCTTCTAGTCTGTAAATCTTCCTGCTTGGAAATGGGGAGTGATATATATCTCTGCTGCACTATGCATTTAATTCTAACTCCTACTTACACTCGCTCTGTCCATAATACCCTGTTATTGAGACAAGAACATGCTAGATAGTAGTTTTTATTCGATCAGTATAAAATAGACCCACGTTGAGTGTACTTCATACGATCGAAATGCTTATGATGTAATGTGCATGCATAATATGTCATCTGTGTCAATAGTTATTTCTAGAAATAATGTAAGCATAAATAATGTAGGCGTGAAATTTGTTAATGCATCTGACATCAGCTCCATAATGAATTGCGGACACAAGTTTCTATATCTAACTATTGTTGCTTTCCTAAGCTGCTACTAAGGACCTACTAAATATATTAGAAACTGGACTGGCTTGTTGAAGACGGCTGCATTGAGAATTGAGATGCAACCAGGAAACCTAGCTATTTAGGCGAACTCTACCACATCAGGATATTTCTTTCGTGTTATTTCCGACATTTTTCCCCAAATACCTACCAGTTATCTTAATGTTCGAGACAGAGACTCATTCAACAAATCAAAGGCCATAAAAATAGATCCAACTGTTCTTGAATTGTAAACAAACCCATTATAGATACACAAATATCAAACAGATTTTCATAGACAAATGTTCGCTCTTTTTTCTGGTGTGCATTAACCGGATGACCTCATCAAGACCGCAGGATCGCGCTGGATGCAAGCCGCTTCCAATCGGTCTTATTGGAGATCCCTAGGGGAAGCTTTTGTCCAGCAGTGAACGTTCTACAGCTGATGGATAAGCAGATAATCGTGTTTTACGAGCCACGTCCTGTAAGTCTCCATTTTCAATTACCGTTCATTATTACTGGGGTTCACGGGCACGGCCAACATTGTATGAATAATATTTTTCCTACTCAATATCGCAAGGAAGTTCGTGTGGGCCGGGTGGCTAGCCCAGATGTCAGATTTTTAGTCAGAGATTTTTAAAACAACTGGGACTTACAATTTAATTTGTCATCTGAGTCACGGCAACGCTCAGTTCAAAATAGCACCTGCGATCATCCATCATTCAATTATAATTATAATTTGACATTATCCTGGTGGTCGTTAGGATTACAATACGATGCAACTTACTTTTCTTCCCTATTTCTATTATTATCATTATTAAGTACCTATTTTCCTATTTAGATGAGTCTGTGAATCCCGCAACTGAGGTTTTATTTAGTATGGCTCCATACATTATGTTAGTTCTTCCATGTACCAGGGACGCTGTACAAAAATGTATGAACTCACACGGAACATACAACCGTTCCCAATGGGAAAAACAGGACCATATTACTAAGACTCCGCTGTCTGTCTGTCCCCAGGCTGTAGGTATCTCATAAACCTTTTTAGCTAGACAGTTGAAAAATTCACAGAAGACGTGTTTTTGTAGCCGCTATAACAACAAATACTAAAAATAAAATATATATGTAAGGGGGGCTCCCATACAACAAACCTATTTTTTTTACCTTTTGTTCGGTCGATATAAATAACAGTAACAGGTAGACGCTCGAAATGTTCTCAGGATATTTAGTTGTGTATTTACTTTATAAATAAATAGTTAAATTAGAATAAATATTCAAGGGGGGCTCCCATACAACAAACATTTTTTGTGACAATAATTATGTATTGATTTATGCGATTATAAATAATTTTATTTTTTTATTTTGATTCCTTAGGATGGTGGACCACCTTTAGTGAGTAGGCATAATATAATTTATGTTTAACAGTGAACTATTCGTCAGCAAATTTCAGTTTTCTAGCTAAAACGGTTTATGAGATACAGCCTGGTGATAGACAGTCAGACAGACGGACAGCGGAGTCTTAGTAATAAGGTCCCGTTTTTACCCTTTGGGTTCGGAACCCTAATAAGGTTGATACAGGGCAGGAGATATTTCTTTTCTTATCGTATTATTTCCAGTACAAAATCTCAAGTTTCAACGCCTAGCCAAATCAAAATTGTCTAGAAGTGGTTGGCATTGTGAGTAATTAGTACCTACTTATGACTCAAAATACATCAATATCCTGAAGGCAGTTTGCGTTATAAATTATCTAGCATACCCTTTAGCATGCGATGAACTCATGCTCATAGTTTTAGAGATCGTGACATATAGTTTCACATTGTAAACAACAATAGGTAGATTTATTTAACAGGCTGCGTAATATCGTCATTTGTTTTTGTCGTTTTGTAGTTTTTAACCGACTTACAAAAAGGAGGAGGTTCTATGTTCGTCTGTATCTATTTTTCGCGTCGATATCTCAGCCCAGCGGTTCTCAAACTTTTTTGGTAACGGAACCATTTTGAAAAGTGAAATATTAAACGGAGCCCTAAAATTAACAAAAATTTTTTTTCTGTACTCCGTTCTTCGGTAAAATGTCTCAAAAAAGGCCCCATTAAGTGCAGCCCAGTAATATTGGCCAAATTATTCAAATATCATTTTGAAACATTTCTGAGTCGCTGAATATTTTTTTGAATTTGGTTTTTAGTGTATTCACGTGGAATCCCTACAGGGGCTTTACGGAACCCTAGGGTTCCGCGGAACACACTTTGAGAATGGCTGTCAATTGTGATTTGATTAAAAAAAAATTAGTTCAAAAGGGGTATACTCCCGAGGTGGTCCTATTTAAATTTTATCGAAATCGTCTAAACCGTTTTAGGAAAATAAAACAATAAAGTAAATCGAGCAAACTATTCGAATTTGGTACACGATTGAAATCGGTTGAGCCATTTTTTGCGATAAAAACTTATAGGCAATGAGGTTAAACAATATGGAGGCATTCTAATTTTAACTACATAATTATTTTTTGCAAAAAATAGCATGACCGACTTCACCCGTGTACAGAATCATTACATAGGCAGTAAAAAACAAAGTCGCTTTCCGCTGTCTGTCCCCATCTTCTGTCATGCTTATATCTTTAAAACTACGCAACGGATTTTGATGCAGTTTGTTTTAATAGATATAGTAATTCAAGAGAAATGTTTAGATGTATAATACACAAGCCGGGGCGCATCGCTAGAACGCAAATATTATGCACGGATCGATGTAACATTTTTCACATTATTGTTGATTTATCAAAAATGGCACAGCCAATTTCGATACAATTTATATGGGACCAATTTCGAAGTATACTCTTTCCAATAAAAAAAGAATTATTGAAATCGGACTACTATGAAAAAAGTTATGCGTGGTTATACATAAAAAATATATATATATATATACACGTCGAATCTTATACCTCCTCCGGTGGTTCGTCGGTCAAAAATAACTACGCGTGTATACCTCAAGTCAAAATGGAACAAAACATGTCTACCGCACCTACACACCTACAGGTTTGAAAATAAGAGAGAAACCTTCGAGAACTATGTAGAGTAGTAAAGTTTTTTTTTTTTATTTCGTATAGGTTTGCGTTTGACTACATACTGCCTGATGTTACCTAGATGATAAGATTTTATCACCCACGTTGTACTTTCGTGGGAAGACAGAATCAGACAAAGCGTTCCACATTCTGGCTATTCGAATGAGGAATGTGGATTCGAAACGCTTGGTTCGTGAGGCGCAGGATGTCCACCATAAAAGGTTGGCGCTTTGGTCGCGTCTGTCTAGCCGTACGACAGAAGGGGCAGATGGAACCAGATTGTGCATCTCCTGAGCGCACTCTCCGAAGTGTATCCGATAGAAAGCTGATAGACACGCCACCTTATGTCGATGCTCGACCGTAGAGATGTAGAGAATGTAGGTAAAGTTGCTCAAGTCCAGGAAATAAATCAGTAAAGTTAAACAATGGGTAAATAGGCAAAGTTGGTCATGTCATGTAAAAAATGGGAGTTCCCATTTATTTTCTGATTTATTTACGATTTAGGTAGTTGAACTATACATTTGTAACAATATGTAGGTAAAGGCACTTGTATTGTATGACAAATAACAATAGCATCATACGGTAACCACTGCATTGTGACAATGTCGAAGATAATGAATCATAACACGCTTCAATGGCTGCAACCTTACGTTAACAATAGATTTGTCCGTAAATGAGAAGACAAATCAGACAGTCTCGTGATTCAACCTTCGAGGCAAGGAAACATCAACCCATGTAAAATATAGAAGTTGAGTAGGTAAAGCCACTTTGAGTCTAATTTTAACTTGTTTTTCCTAGCTTTAGACAAGAAAAAGGGCCGTAAATATATACCTACTACAGGATTATCCAGTGCTGGTGTAGGTACTAAGCAAAAAGGAGGTGATTCATACCATCATTTTGAACAACTTTTCGGAGTTGTTCTATATTTAATATTAAACATTTTTGACCGACGAATAGGAGGAGGTACTCAATTCGACGCGTTTTTTATTTTGATTTTATTTTTATGTATAACCACGCAAAACTTTGTAGGTACATGGTAGTCAGATTTCGATAAAAAATATACTTAGAAGTTGGTGCCATTTCAATTTTATCGAAATCGGCTGAGCCATTTTTGATAAATCAACAATAATGTGAAAATGCTACTTCAATCCGTGTGAAATATTCGCGAATTCAGTACACGGTTGAAGTCGGTCAAGCCATTTTTTGCAAAAAATAATTATATAAATGCACAACGCACGGCTACCGCACTAGATGTCGCGTTTTCTTCCAGCGCCAGCGTGTGGTCATGGCAACACGATTTTCTGCGGTCAGCCTTACAGATACTTTGAAGTAAACAAGCATCTCCACGAATCGCATGTTCCACGTCCATTATCATACGTCATCGAGGCTCCATTGAATAAGTGGGCTACATTCGCGTGCCTCGCTTCACGAGCTGGCATGTCCCGGGTGCTATTTGTCCACGTCGCATACCTTTTAGTGAACGGAGTAATACAAGAGACTAGATAATATAAACGCTCGGAAATAGCTGATCCCGACTAGCGCCGAGTTGATTCCGAGTAGGGAATTAACAGAGGAACTGGAAGCGCTGATTCGAATAAGTACCAAATACTAGCGCTCATAGCATAGTTCGACTAGGTGTTCGTTAGCGATCATCGAAGTTAAGGCGACATAGTATCAGCGTAATTTGTTGTTTTTAAACTTTCGCGATTTGAACACATTATTACTACGGGACTAATCGCGCACTAAAATTACGAAATAAATAAATACCTCCTCAACCCGACGTTTCGGCCGAGTTGCATCGACGGTCGATGCAACTCGTAATTTATTTATTTATCTCGTAATTTTAGTCAGCGTAATTTTTCATATGAGCGGGTGAAGACCAATACGCCCCCGGTTTCGCCCGATTTTTGCCTTCAAAAATCAATGTAAAATTGATATTATCACTTTTTCCTAAATTTTATGGATGAAGAAAGCTTTAGTTCAATTCATGTGCATAAATAACAGCTTCAAAAAAAATTTTGTAAATGTGTAGAAAAGTACCCAAAAATGCAATAAACTTTCTTAGAAATCATGAATTTGTTCTAAAAAGCGGTATCTTTGAATTTAATTTCTATGAAGCGAAAAAACTTCTTTTGAATTTTTTTGCGAGTTATTGAATCCCCTACCGTATAGTTTTGAGAATATTGTGTATTTTATTTTTATTCGACAACTTCAAGGTTTGATGGAGAAAAGTCAGTTTAACTAGGGCTCTATAAAGGTATTTTGAGATTGAAGCAACGTTCAGCACGGTCAGTTTTATGATGGGTGACCGTGGTCATTTACATCTGAGCATTCTGAGCGCTATCTCGAAATACGGTTGTTTTAACATATCCATGTCAGAGGCCTTCAGGCGGCTTAAAAACTCTGACACCAGGGCTAGTCACCCGGCCTATACGAACTTACTTTTAGGTAGACCACATGATAGAAACAGCGAGGATTCACGTTTTTCCAATATTTTTTATATTTTGTCAAAGCGAAGTTTAAAAAATAATTTTAGACCGCATATTATATTGTTGCATTGCATTATAATAGCAGGAACTCTCTTGATGAAAAGCGAAAATGAACATAATAGTACCTATTTCGTCCCACAGCATCAAACCATGTGGGTTGTGGGACTTTGTGAATGAATAACATACAGATAAGGTAATAAACAACAACAAAATCATAGTAGCTACCTACGTCATGCACTTAAGTTTTGTCTGTAGCTATCTTTAGTACGGAAAATTGTTAATTTAATAGACTCGTAGAACAGGGAAGTTCTTGGAGTAGATCAGACTTTGGATGTGTACTACGTTCGCATTCGCTGGCCCCGTTTTATCAACAAAAGAAAGGACAATTCAAATATAGGGAACAGTCTTATTTTGACATCATAGTAACAAGTATAGAAAACCGATCTAAAATTAGCCTACGCCGTTGCAAACACAACTCTAAGATACACTGAGGAATATCTAAGAATTAAAAATATCTCTGAAAAATGTACTAATCCCTGTCAGCGATATACAAAAACCTGCATTATTCACGCTTATGACATCAGATTACGGCGCGGGCACGCGGCCAAGCGTCCGATTCGTCGCGAGTAAACAATGCCGACAATACGAAGTCGCCGCTGCACCGTTATGTCAAGGTGATACGGTTCATAAACCCCTGATACCTACCATAAGATATACAGCGTGTGCCACGAGCATCGAACATGCCTTGGATGTGCGGAAAAGTAAGAACACCTGCTCAGACTTCGATACGAGTACATACACTCCATCATTATCGACGAAACGCCGAGCAGTCGCCACTGCACCGTTAATATGTCAAAGTGACACGGTTCATAAAACCCTGCTGCCATGAGACGGGGTATAATTATACACCATGTGCCATGAACAACATGCCATTGTTAGATATTGTGCGTGCGGAAAAATAAGAACACCTGTACAGACTACGACACGGTATCAAAATTGACACAAGTTTCAACATTTAGCCGACAGACGAACTGAAGACCACAGGAACACGCTAGATACAAATCGCTTCCAACTGGTCATACTGGAAATCCAAACCTAGGAGAGACTTCGTTTAGGAGGGAACGTTGTACGTATGATATGATGATGATAATAGCATCCCAAGATACTTGAGGTACATTTTCAGTTAGAGCCATTTGCAAGGATTGACTTATTGTGGAGGTCAATAAGCATTCTATACTGTAGATACCGTACCGTAAGTATCAGCCATCAATCATCCACTGTTGATCATGGGTTTACCGCCGAAAGGTAACTGTGCAATACACACCACGGTAGGCAGGCACTCAAGCCCTATTGCGAGTTGTTACTCGTAGATTTACATACTACAGGTAAATTCAGAAAATTCAAACTTGTGAAGACTTTTCCAATTAATAAGCTGCGTGCGACATGATACGCTAGATATGCATTTCCTGCACAAAACTATGCGGGACGTCGCGTCAGCGCACGACCTATCACCGAATAAGCTTCGATATGTTTTCATAGCGCAATCTGAAGAGACCATTTGTGATGAGTCGCGAAGTATTCCAAAAGCTATGTAATCCATCGGACATGGGACGGAACGACCTTCCCAGTTTCCGTTTTAGGAGAGCACAATGTCATCGTGACCGGTTTAGGGACACGAGCCTTTTTATGTTAAACACTGAATACTCAACATCACTCTGAGCTACCTTGGTTAGCAGTTTAGAGCGACCGGTATATGACATCATACATGGTATGTCTTTAGCTAATGAAAGAGAAAGTTTGAAAATTTAAGTTTCTAAGCATGATGATAAAAAAACCGGACAAGTGCGAGTCAGACTCGCACATCGAGGGTTCCGTACAAACACGTTGTTAAAATAATTAAAAACCTGTTTTAGCATGTGCTAATGAAGTTCTTTTATATGATACCTTACATGATACGATTTACTCACTTTGAATTTTGAACCCATATTTTGGCCTCAAAAGGCCCTATTTGTCTGTGATTTAAATAAAAATGTACAGTTTTCAGATTTATTCCTATATGTGTACTCTGAGACAATGCTTCTCGCCAAATTTCATAGTTCTATGTCAACGGGAAGTACCCTGTAGGTTTTGATTTTTGTAAGTGTTGAAATATGCGTTTTTTACGACATAAACGGCTCTAACTTTTTTAAACGATAACTGAGTAGTTTTTATTTTACACAACTGCAAGAGACCATAGATATACGAGTACGTATATAGTTTAAATTTCAACTCATGTTTTTACGCGTTCCCGAGATAAAGAGTCTTGACATACACACAGACGGACAACAAAGTGATCCTATAAGGGTTCCGTTTTTTCCGTTTGAGGTACAGAACCCTAAAAACATTATTATAATTAGTCCGTGAGTCTTTATTATCTAAATATATTGGACCCTATTCTTCCTTTTGTCAATCAAACAACAAATGACAAAGATAACCAACCCTTGTCAAACTTTGGGAGTAACGATTGTGACGTCACTTCTCTGACAGAAGTCTATACATATTTGTATGTGACTCGTGACGTTACGCGAAACTTTAAAGCCGGTAACATACTATCGGACGCGGCTTACGGGCGCGACTGACAGCCGCGACCTAGACTATGAAAGTACACAGAGCCGTGCACACTATCGGACATAAGTCGCGGACGTCACCTTCGGACGACCTTGAGCGTTCGGACGTCCGAGAGCGATCTGGCATATACCGGATGTCTTAAGACTGTGCACATTGCTAAGTCGCGGCTGTCAGTCGCGTCCGTCAGCCGCGTCCGATAGTATGTTTCGAGCTTAACTGGCTATATCTTCGACAATTATTGTTTAGTCGACAAAAGAAAAAATACGTGTCTAATATTTTTGATAAATCTATCAGACAGACTATGTAATTATATTTTTAGTCATCATGCGTGGTGCAAGGAACGGTGAGCGCTTATGCAAACTTAATTGCACTTTATTGCGTCGCCCGGGACGTTATTTGTATAATTGTTATCCCGGAACGATCCTTCCGAACTACTATATATTTTATTATGTACTTACTACGACAAATTATGCTAAAGTATATAATACAGTAACCTATTATACTATAATAATATATATGATATACAGGGTTATTTCTAATCAATTAGCATCCTTTTTTAGTTTTGACAATAGTCGCAGAACAAAAGTTGTTAGTTTTGATGTACAGAATAATCCCCTAAAAGGATGCTAATTGACTAGAAATAACCATGTATACATTGGACATTGAAATTTTATATTATTTTGACATTATTTAATTTTTTATTCAATTGTTGCTATTGTTGCCTATTGTTGAAGTAGGTAGCTTTTTTTAAATTTAATTTTACGATTAAGTATGTATTGTGAAATGAGAGATCTATTTTGCGGTAGGTACTACATATTATTATATTTAATTATACATCAATAAATGATTCTAGTTCTATAAATATTGCATTTTATCAAAAAACGACAAGCCAATTGGACAAACTAGACATATTAGTAATTATACCGTTACAAACCGCTTATCGCATGCGATTACTGTTTTTTTACAACCATACAAGGAAACATGACTGGTGCGTGGTTATGACCACAATACTGATAAGAAAAGCATGGGTTTTATCTTGATAACTGAACAAAACTGTGTGCATGGTTTACCAAATATTCCTGTGTTATGTGCATTATAATATAGGCGTTAAATACTTACTTACTACAAGAACACTAACTATAGCAACGCTACTCATTAATATTTTTGGCTATATAAAATAATGTCTGGAGGAGAGAATCGTGCAGTAACTGTTAGGTATAGCAGTTACAATAGCTTGGTCTATCGGCAGGCAAGTGTGACTACGATTCACATCTCCAATTTAGTATATATATAGGCCAAATCAAACTTCTTGGCGGGTGTGAATTGAAATAAATAAATAAATATTTTTGGGACATTTTACACACGGCCTCTGACCCCAAACTAAGCAAAGCTTGTGATATGGCTGCCAGAGACTGATATACTACATATACTTATTTTTAAATACATACTTATATAGATAGTAACTAAATAACACCCAGACACAGAGCAAACACTTATGTTCATCACAGTAATATTTGCCCTGGGTGGGGATCGGACCCACCCCTCGTTGATCCAGGAGTTAGGGTCACTAACCACTGAACCACCGAGGCAGTCGATTAATTAGCTACAATTTGCGCAAAACCCAATCCTCGCGCACATGTTATGTGATGTTCAGATGTGATTAGATTTTACGCAGCCTGTAGCTAAATACACAGCCAAGAAGTTAGATTCGGCCTAAACTTAAGTGACTACTTAGAACACCAGATAGAAACAGAAGATAATGAAACTAGTTAGAGTTTTACGCACGCACAGTACTCAGTCATCACATAAAAATACCAATAGGCATGATTCCTTGGTAAAAAAGATAACATTATTGTTGATCCCAATTCATCTCTCTTTCGATAGCTTATTTTTGTTATGTTTTTTCTTTTCTTTAATTTAAAGAAATAGTGTACATACTAATTTTATGTTTTTAACTGGGTACCGTTTCGGTTATGTGTAGTTTTTAAGTTATTTTAAATATTAGCAGTGTTGTAATGCTTCTTTTCGTATAATTTGTTTTGTTAGTAGTTTTTAGTAAAATTTAATTGTGTAAGTTAGGTTCACTGTTAAGGTTTTTATGTTTGAAAATGTTTTGTGTAGTTAAGTTTATAAGTAAGTTTTGCATAAAATACTGTTTGTGAACTTCAATAAAAAAAAAAAAAAATTAAAAAAAAATATTATAATTAGTCGGTGAATTAGATTATCAAAAAATATTGGACACATATTTTTTCTTTACTCAATCAAACAATAAATGACCAAGATAAACGTTGCCAAAGTTTGGGAGTGGGGGCCGTGACGTCACCTCTTTCACACAAGTCTATACTATCGTATGGCACTTGGGACGTCATGCGAAACTATAACGGGCTATATGTCCATCGATTTATGTTTCATTTTTGACCGACGAACCACCGGAGGAGGTATACAATTCGACGCGTATATTTTTTTTTATGTATAACCACGCATAACTTTTTTCATAGTAGTCCGATTTCAATAATTCTTTTTTTATTGGAAAGAGTAGACTTCGAAATTGGTCCCATTTAAATTTTATCGAAATTGGCTGAGCCATTTTTGATAAATAAACAATAATGTGAAAAATGCTACACCGATCCGTGCGAAATATTCGCGAATTCTGTACACGGGTGAAGTCGGTCATGCTAATTTTTGCAAAAAATAATCTTGTATCTGATATTTTTTGATAGTCTATTTGACGGACTGATTATAATTTTTTATCATCATGCCTATTCTACTTATTGTAAATGATACTGTGACACATAGGCTAGCTCTGAGCATTGTGTGGAGCAAAAGAGATAGCTAAATTGTATTTTACTTTCTTATCGCAAGGAAAAACCCACCTGTTAGGCAACTGACTCGAAGTTACGCTACATTTGCGAGTAAACTTAGGTAAGGCTCAGAATGCTCAGATGCATCTGGATGCCTTAGGGGTGCACTACAAAAGCAAATATACCCTGCGTTTAAAAGTTTTCCAGCGGTGCTACTTTTGTTTTGCTTGGCTGCCTTGTGGAAATAGAAACTTTGCGCGACGTAGACGCTGTATCAGTGAAAGTTGCATGAAAGACGACACGAACTAGAAGCCTAAGATAAAGACGAATGGAGAGAATGTGCATTATATAAGTACAGACACCCCAAGAGTGTAGCGCTCATAGCTTAGTTTGACTAGGTGTTTCTAAGCAATCAATGAAGTCAAGCAACGTTTTTATACAACTATCTGATATCGGCGAAATGTACGAAATTTTGCCGTTATCAGATAACAATTTTTTTCTCCGAATCCTAGGTTGTATTGTACTGTACCGGCTTTTGTAATAGGCCACTACTGAATAGGTATACCCACGAACGATGATTGGGCAATATCCATCACGCTGGCCCAGTGCGATTTGGTGGATTCACATACGCCATGGAATCAGTCAGGAGCCTCTAAGTTGTATATACCCTTTTGTATATGTATTGTAATCCCTCACTGTGGAAGCCGCGGTGGTCTAGTAATAATGAGACCCGTCTTACAATCGTGAGGTCGTGGGTTCAACTCCTGATCCCGTACCAATGAATTCCTTGCTTCGATAAGGAACACACTTACGGAATTTCACACCACTGGCTTTTCGGTGAAGTGAAACATCGTGAGGCACCCTGCATACGTCCGTAGAAGAAATTCGATGGCGTTTATGAATACATCGCACTGGGACAGCGTGCTGGATATGGCCCAATCACCCTTCGCGGGTAGGTCTACGTCCTGCAGTGGACTATGTAAAAGGCTGATACAGTATCTTGGCTGGTACAGCACAGTACTCCCTCACCTGTACTTGGCGGTGGATATCCTGTTGTTGACGAACTTCTGCGGCTGCGGCCGGTTGACGAAGATGATCCGGTTCTGGCTGTCGTCCGGCGCGCCGTCCGTCACGCCCGACGTCGTCGCCTCGTCCTCATCTGTCCAACAAACACCCTCGCTTAGTCAACTCACGCAACAAGATAGCGAAGCTAAACTACGAATATGAGTACAACGCGGTCACATTAACTAGACGCTTGACCATGTGACGTTATTTTGGCGCTCAAATACGGTGTGCAAAAAAAACCAGCTAAGTGCGAGTCGGACTCCCGCACGAAAGGTTCCGAACAATCATCTACATAAGATTAAGTTTCTACCTGTTTATTAAGATCGAGTAAAAATTGCTTAAAAATTCCAGCGATGCGTCGAGTTAATGTGACCGCGTTGTAAGTACTATTTTATTTTTTGACCGACGAACCAACCGGAGTACGTAATCACTCAATTCGACGCGTATATTTTTTTATGTATAACAATAACTATTCATAGTAGTCCGATTTCAATAATTCTTTTATTATTAGAAAGAGTATACTTCGAAATTGGTCCCATTTAAATTTTATAGAAATTGGCTGAGCCATTTTAGATAAGTAAATCAACAATAATGTGAAAAATGCTACATCGCTCCGTGCGAAATATTCGCGAATTCAGTACACGGGTGAAGTCGGTCATGCTATTTTTTGCAAAAAATAACGCGTAAAACAAGTATACACGTCGCATCTAGTACCTCCTCCGGTGGTTCGTCGGTCAAATATATTAGACGCGTATATTTTCTTTTGTCAATTAAACAAAAATTGTCAATAGTCCGTCAAAGTTCCGAGTGACGTCACAAGTGCCATACAAATGTATAGACTTCTGTGAGAGAGGTGACGTCACGACCCCCACTCCCAAACTTTGGGTTTATCTTTGTCATTAATTGTTTGATTGTCAAAAGAAAATATACGTCTCCAATATTTTTTGATAATCTAACTCATGGACAAATTATAATGATTTTTTATTTTAATCCAGTGATCATGCCTATTCTGGTAATACTAACAATTTTGAACATTATTCGTGATAAATGGACAAATTATAATGATTTTTTATTTTAATCCAGTGATCATGCCTATTCTGATAATACTAACAATTTTGAACATTATTCGTGATAAATGGACAAATTATAATGATTTTTTATTTTAATCCAGTGATCATGCCTATTCTGATAATACTAACAATTTTGAACATTATTCGTGATAAATGGACAAATTATAATGATTTTTTATTTTAATCCAGTGATCATGCCTATTCTGATAATACTAACAATTTTGAACATTATTCGTGATAAATGGACAAATTATAATGATTTTTTATTTTAATCCAGTGATCATGCCTATTCTGGTAATACTAACAATTTTGAACATTATTCGTGATAAATGGACAAATTATAATGATTTTTTATTTTAATCCAGTGATCATGCCTATTCTGATAATACTAACAATTTTGAACATTATTCGTGATAAATGGACAAATTATAATGATTTTTTATTTTAATCCAGTGATCATGCCTATTCTGATAATACTAACAATTTTGAACATTATTCGTGATAAATGGACAAATTATAATGATTTTTTATTTTAATCCAGTGATCATGCCTATTCTGATAATACTAACAATTTTGAACAATTTTCGTGATAAATGTGTAGGCAGCATGATGCGTCAAACGGAGAATCTGAAGTCAGAAAATCTTGGTAGAGATAAGAAATAAGCAGGAGCGAGCATTGAAGATCTGTGTTAGTGCAAACGGGTTCGAAAAGTTAGTTTGTATAGGTTCAAAAATTGAGCTCCTGATAAGGTGCGGGGGAGTAGGGGAGACAGGGGTCATTTGATACAATTATCGTTAAATCGACTGTAGTGAAATATCTATTGTGCCTACATATCTGGTATTTGAGTCGTTCTCTGGTTTTTCAATTAGACATAAACTGTATCTCTATCTTAAATAGTTAAGTTGCAATCGCTTATGTAAAAAGATCAGGCAGAATGTCTCAACTAACCCCACCCTGTGGACGGTTGAAACACCTAATAGCTAATAACAGTATCTGGGTATAATTTAAACACCATGAATATTTTAAAAACTGTGAATGGTTAATTATAAAGTTTAACAAATTTGCTTAGCCGCTATATTATTTAATGAGATCGTGACAAACAGACGTCGCATAAGCTACTTAATATTTTAATAATTATCGTTTAATTATTCATTATTTTAATATTTGTTAGTTCTTCATTGTGTACATCGTGTTTGTACAGTACTAATGTTCGATAACTGTTGTTATAGTGCGACAAAGTAAACGGTTCTGAGAACGCATTATGCGTATGGATACACTTGGAAATTTGGGTATTTACTACTAATTAGCGGACTGTGTAGAGACAACCGTATCTTTTGTTTGTTTGATGCCTTGCGTTGTTGCAATAGAAAATGTGAGATTGTCATTAACAAGAATTATTTATTGTGAAGATGGAGGTGTTGTTTTTAGAGAAAAAGTGAGTTACCTACGAGTACATAAGCCTCTGGCATCGTAAATTTGCCAATTATGATGCGTTCTAAGACTAAGTACCAACTTAGGCACGTCCTGTTCAAAGTACCTATTCATAAAAATCTAGTAGCGTAGGTAAGTTTTCCAACGTCTCCAGCAACCTTTTATCTATTCTGGGCTCCTATTATTAAGTCCTTCTGAGCTACCCTTTCATTAGCTTTCGATGCCATTAAATATTAACGAAATTACAGGTTACCATATCGACGAGAAACCGTCGAAAAATAACTGAACAACATGAAAGATCGGTAATGATATATTATGTGGATCTTTCATGGATAAGTAGGCCTTTGATAGTAAATCAAAGCGGTTAGTTTTAGCAATTATTAGTGAGTCACGGTCATACCTTCAAAGGAGAACCCATTGGAAGATTAGCCGTATCATGTGAACATATTTTGAATGCCGAAAGGTGGATAACGGCGGTTTGTACAAAATAAAATACCTAGGTAGAGTTAGTGCTATTTATGAACGTGTACGCCGAATGGGTGGACTCGAGGTAGAAGAAATATATAAACAAGAGCGCCAACGCGCGCTTCGAGGCAGGAGCAGCTAGGTACATGAGCCCCGAAACGTGCAACATTGAGCTGTTGGCGCAATTTTACCTAGTGTTAAAGCCTAGCCTGAAAGGAAAGAACCTGTCACTTTTCGCTTGACCACCAACCGTCAAGCGCAGGAGACGAAGGACGTCCACCCACAACGGATGACTTCATTAGGACGGCAGGATCGCGCTGAATCCATGCCGCTACCAAATGGTCTTATTGGAGATCCATTGGGGAGGCCTAAGCCCAGCAGTGGGCGTTCTATGACTGATGGATGGATGGATGGAAGACAGGCTGGGAGCGGCTCACATCCAGCGCGATCCTGTGCTCTTGATGAGGTCATTCGTTGCGCTTACTGCTACATGATCTTCACTCGAAAACTTTTCGAACCAATAGGATAGATCATCAGTATATATGCCCTGTCCACCGCGATTTCAACTTCACAATTCGCCGCCGGTATAACTCGTAAGTATTTAGACGACGCGGACGTTACACTGTTGCAAAAGGTGACACAGACATGTGACGAGTACCGGCCCTGTGTATTTGCTGTTGGTTTGTTTGTCGCGGCGTGGACAAAATTACCTGCCTCACGTTGATTCTTGATTCTGTCATCGATGACATCATGGCATGGACCGTCAAATTAATATTTCAAACATTCCATAATAAATGCGAAAAACTTGAACTTGTAGACGGCGCCGACAAGAGTCGTAATTTTCTACAATATTTACGAGTTTTTAATTGCTGTTATATTTAATAGTTCAGCAATTCAAAAAAGTAGTTAAATAACCGAGTATGTACTCATTATATTTATGGTAGGTACTAAAGTAGCATACATACATTGAGTCTTACTTATTAGACAACGGCAATGAGAAGAATCTTGTTTTTAAGACATTCACTGAAAAGTCGCGTTCCACTCTTAACTGGTCGGATATTCCGTCTCTACTTACCTATCTATCTAAATTCCAATTAGTGCAAAAGAGCTCACAATATAAAGGCAGCCTTACCGCTATGACTGGCAATGGTAAATAATTGGCAATCTTTAAGCCAGGAAAGATCTAGGAACCTAGGTGGACTGACGATACAATAAAGATCGCAGGAACGCGTTGTAGAACGCTTCCAACCGGCCTTTACGGAAAAACAAGCCTCCCCCTTGGATACCCTATGTCCAGCAGTGGACATACTACAGCTGATGAATGGATGGATGTATGTAAACCAGAGATTTGTCATTTTTCCTTCACCTACCACAGCTACCGAAGGAAGCTTTTCATCGTTAGCGCCTTCTCTACGATCAAAAATACCCTGCTTCAACACTTAACAGCCCTATTTCATCACGTAGAATTGCCCCTTACTGTAGCAACCTTATTTCTACCAGTCACGTATGCCTATTCAATGCTCCAAGAGATTGATTAACTTACAAACGTGACTGTAAATAGAAATACCACTGACAAATAAACAGATAGATAGATTATCAAAACAAATATGGCGAATAGTTTTCGAACTGTCACTGTCAAAGTTCCGTATACGTGCCTAGGGCGTTCGAAGTTCAAATGAGCCATCTCAGGTGGGCAACCCTAGCGCGTGTTACGTACTTACTCGTACTTCGTGGCCTCGTGGGGCTGTAAGTATTAATTTCAAGGAAAGGGCCGAGCCACAATACTGTATAGATAGCTTGCTTGCTTTAGCTGACAGGCGAGGTAATGGGTCTTTTGTCTCCGCTTCACCAGGATATCCAAAAGACATGAACTGAGCCAGCGGGATTGTGTTAATACGTATATTTGGGTCAAGGATCCCGGCCGTCCCTGTTCCATTTCGGCAAATAACGGCTTGATGTCTGTATTCACAATCTCTTTCGACACTTTCGCAACCGAATTCATCTGATTAAAGGAAAATGTGCGCTTTCAACCGTAATACGGGTATTCTTTTTGCCGTCCGGAACAAAGAGTTTGGAACTTTTAGATATTTTTTTTATGTAGAATAGCCAATAATTAAGTGGCCACCAACTCGCCTAGCCTAGGGAAGTTGTAGCTGAAGATGGAGTATGTTGACCTAGAAGATACCTATTCAATCTTCAAGATATCCAAATTGTTATTGTCAGGAAGCAATGACGGAGGCAGGGTATTCCAATCCCTGGCGGTCCGCATTATGAAGGAAAAAGCGAATCGCTTAGTACGAGCAGGTGGTATGTCGTCTTCAAGCAAAAGCGTCATGCAGTCTGATGTACTGTACTAGCCTTTTTAGTAGTCCAATGCAGGACCTACCAACGTAGGCCTACCCACGAAGGGTGATTGGGCCATATCCACCACGCGGGCCTAGTGCGGGTTGGTGGATTCACATACGCCATCGAATTATTTCTACGGACTTATGCAGGTTGCCTCACGATGTTTTCCTTCACCGAAAAGCCAGTGATGTGAAATTCCGTACATAAATTCCAAAGAACTCATTGGTGCGGGACCGGGGATTCGAACCCACGACCTCACGATTGTAAGGCGGGTGTCACTACCTCTTGACCACCACGGCTTAAGTCTGATGAGTGGACCGATATTGTTTTAAAAAAAGTTTTGTTCATAGTAGGGTTTCATAGTAACACTATTTCGTACTTATTGTTTTTTTATGGTAAAGTTATTGTAGAAAACGTCTAACCAGGGCGCAATACGCACATCTCATACTTGTATGTGTACTAAAAATGAGCTAAGTATATTTGTATAAAACGCCAATAACTTTGATCCGACCTATATCGCTATGAACAGGTCATCAGAGCCATGTTCATGGATGATCATAAGGAAACTGAGGAGTGAATGAGGTTTGTTACTTATTGCTTTTTATACCTATCTGTACATTGAATCGAACATACAGCGCCGGCGGATACATCGGATGATTAAAATAATGAGAGGAAAAAAACAACGAGTTGCACTCCGGGAGTGCCGGCAGAAATGAAAACTTGAACGTTAACGTTTTGAATATTTTGGAATGGTTAGGAAATATTTTAGCACGAATTGCTTTAATTATCAGTATAAAAGTACTATAAGTAGAATACAATATCACACATTACACTCGCACAAGCGCCTTGCGCCGCGAGCAGGCATACATTGTCGCCTCGCGGTAGAACAAGAGGGTGATATAACTTCCTCTCCTCCTACTCCGCGCCGGCGGTCTACTCTCCCTCCGTCTTACAAATTATCGATCATTTACGTGTACTGACGCGAGTTTATCATTTTATACCCATCCCAAAAAGTGCACAACGCCGCTAAAGAAGTTTTCACTTCAATAGTTGAGGAAAAGAAACTGCAGAATTTCAATTGCAGTATTTGTTTAAAATATACAAAATAAAAAGCTTCGCGCTTCGCTGAATTTCATGAAGAGAGAGAGTTCATTGGCATTGCATAAGTTTACCTACACTAACACAACTGCACAAAATATTATTCAGAATCGCGGACTGGTGGACGTTCAGCCATAATCTCAAAGTCCTACAATACCGCGCTTAACGGATAAGTATATAGGCTGAGCCATACAAGTAGGCGGATGTGAAGTTAGCTACAAGCAGCGCGAAACTAAATCAACAACTTTATTGTAAGCTTCATGCAGGATTAGAAATTGCGCAGCTTGTAGCTAACCTTAGATTATTCACAAGTAAATAATCAAAGTAGCTAACATCACATACGCCGACTTGTATGATTCGATCTATACCTTGGTAGCGATAAAGTTTTTATTAAATCCATATAAAACTTGTAGATTTCTAATTATTTTCGAGCCGTCTCCCGCTCGTAACTATATTAATTAGAAAAGATATATTAAGGAAGAAATCCCTACTAAATACCTATGTATTTACATTATTATAAATACGAGAGTGTGTTTGTTGGTTTGTTACTCTTTTACACACCAACAGAGCAACTGAAAGACTAGATTTTTGTGCATGGATATTATAGTTTATGGGTTGGAGACACAGGCTACTACTTTATTCCCGGAAAAATAAAAGGTTCCCATGGGATAGCACAATGATCAAAAAGTGACGCGGCGAAGCCGAAGGCATAAGCCAACAGTCATAAAACAAAGAAAGGACCCAATTTGGGTGTCTCTGGACTTGTACGATCTTGACTACAATCGAATTTTCAAATAATAAAAAAGACTACATCATATATGATATGTATACATATATAGCTATAATTACAGCCGCAGCCTTTTCCGCAAATGAAGCCTGCCCGAGCTAGACTCAAAGCAAAAAGAAACTTGGCAAATGACACAGATTGCAGCTAGGCACTTTCTATTTAAAAACGCGTGCTGAGGCAGCGCGTCGCGACGTTTAAAAAACTAGGAATTAAGTTTTTAAAACCCGGTTTAGGGAGAGTTGTTGTCAGTATAAAATTCAAAGAATAATAAATGTATAGACACAGTCATTTAGCTATAATTATTTGTCTGAAAAACTGTTTAAAAAGTAGTCATTAATGAATTAGCACATACTGCTACTGACGAATAAACTA
This sequence comes from Hypomecis punctinalis, assembly GCA_949316475.1. Lineage (NCBI taxonomy): Eukaryota > Metazoa > Arthropoda > Insecta > Lepidoptera > Geometridae > Hypomecis > Hypomecis punctinalis. Next base: position 24,897,043 of record OX438804.1, read on the forward strand.
AACTAAAAATATTGACGATAAACAAGCGACATGGCGAAACGGTAAAAACAACCGGGACCTACAATTTGACGTGTCATCATTATCGTCTTTACCATAAGGGCACACGGGGCCTGTGACCAGGGCCCCTATCCTCAGGGGGCCCCGATAAACAGACAACTTCTCTCACACATGTTTTCTCAAAACAGTTTGCACGTACACATTACTTAAAATAAAACCGGGACAAGTGCAAGTCAGGCTCGCTCACCGAGGGCTACGTACTAATTAAAAAAAATCGCAAAAAATGGTAAATAAGTTTACTTAGTTACCTTAGAGCAAAGCTGATCATTGATTGTTTACGCGATGGCGTTAGTTATCATTTAAAACGCGCAAAAAGGGGATTTTTTTAGTCGTAAAAATAATTTAAAACCTGTTATCGCTTGTACCAGTGAAGCTCTTTCATATGATTCATCCTACATGATACGATTAACTTTCTTTAAAATTTGGACCCTTATCTCATGCATTTAGGCGCTATAGTTTCGTAATCTTACCAAAGAAGATATAATAATTGATCTTACTAAAAATGTGCAGTTTCCAGATTTATTCCTATATTTACGTGTACTCTATGACGATGCTCCACGCCAAATTTTATAGTTTTAGGTCAACGGGAAGTAAGTATAGGTTTTAAATCTCTTGTGAGTGTCGAAATATTATGCGGGCTCATGTCAATCTTCAGGTTTCTTCTTTTTCTTCACTGAAAATCAGCTCTTTATTGAATAATAAATGGAAAAAATTTCACGATCGCTCCGCTCGCGCCATTTAAATGTTGTTTTCTTTTCTTATATCCGATGTCACTTTCACTGAATAAACCTAGAAAAAATTGCGAGCTCACTGCTGTAGTGCTCAAAAGGCGAGGGTTCAACAGAGGGTCATAGTTATGTAAAGTTTACTACTAGACTTAATGACTATATAATTTCATTTCATTTATTCATGCTTCCATAGTTACAGTACAAGATGTTAATAATAAAGTTTAGGTACAAAGTTCAGTATGGACCCTGTCGGGCACTGCATATTCGAACGAGAGTGGTCACTTATGTCGAAAATATACTTACAAAAAAGCCGCGCTCGCTACGCTCGCGGATTATAGCGGTGGGTTGCGCTGCGTTGTGCAAACCTTTTGAAATTATTTTAACTATATTATAGCAAAGTAGAGTAGTCCATATTATTTGCTCCATAATTATTTTTAAGTTACTGAAAACAAAAAACCGCTATTTTTCTCGCTCGCTGCGCTCGCACTTAATGGTAATGCGGTGCGCTGTTTTCCATGTTTTTCTTTTGAAAATTCCGAATATAAGAAATTTTCGCGCTCGCTGCGCTCGCGTATATTCTAGTAATATTATAAACGCGAAAGTTTGTGAGGATGGATGTATGGATGTTTGTTACTCTTTCACACAAAAACTATTGAACGGATCGAGATGAAACTTTGCAATAGCTTATATATCAGAATAACGCATAGGCTATAAATTATAATGATATATTGCGTATGCGGGCGAAGCCGCGGGTAAAAACTAGTCATCAATATAGCTGTCTATTTTACTCGTATCTGTTTTAAAATTGTTGAAAAGTCGAATAAAAATCGCGCTTTTTTTTCTTCTTTGCTTTCTTTCTCGACAGGCTTCCGTTTCTTTTACATATCTAAGTAGGCATTTAAAATCTCCAATTAAAACGATTAATTGAAAAAAAATTACGCTTAACATGCGTAATTCCCGTCAACTAACTACTATAATTAGATGAAACTGGATCAATAGTTGGATCCACCCTTGGATCCGTTTTTTTCTTTTGAGGTACGAAACCCTAAAAATATCTCAATAAGGAATAATCGAAATGATTCTTATGCTACTTTGATGATAATATTGATATCTTCTAGGTACTTTAGTAATAATTCGCTTTCTAAAAGGTAATCTAATTCCCTAATTCTTGTGTGCCGAGGGGCCCCAGGTAAGTTTAAGACGGCCCTGCGTGTCATCCGAGCCAAAGAAGCGCTCAGTTGTTAATGCTACCCGCGATCACCCATGCGAAGACTGACCGTGTCGAATGTTGCTTAACTTTGGCGTTCGCTAAGAAACACCTCGTCAAACTATGCTATGAACTGATACTGAATTATATAGGTAAGTATGCAGAGATATTTTTTGCATAATGATGGTCTAAATCTAATGGTCACTCCCATTTAGCTAAGCACACCTTTTCTGAATCATCATAAGCAAGTTTCTTGTCAATGAAGCAACTTCTGTCTCGCGATCATCTGCTAGTGTTTTCACCTCCCTGTACGACATGCCATCTACCTTTTCTTTAATTTGGCCTAAAATGCTCTCCACGGTCTTCCCCTTCCTCTATTTCCTTCTATTATTTTTTTTTCCATTCTGAATAACACTGCATAAAATAAAAACATGTTTAACTAAATAGAAGGCTGTAAAGTGATAGAACAATGATAGCTTCTAGGTTTGTAGGTCAAGTTGTGCCTCACCTCGGTATCACTAAATCAATGTCAATATCAGTACAGAGCTATTTAGGTTTAGGGAGTTTACACATATATATATACAGATCCAACAAAAAAATTTCTACTTAAACATTGCCTAGGCGACACTACAGTTACAGCCAGAATTCTTATTCTTATTCGATAAGTCCTGCAATGACGTCCCGCATAGGGTGTTTTGTGCATTTCGCCCTCCAGCATCTACCCAAGCCAGCCCAGCTCCTTATAATAATGGAGTGTGGCTCTGGGCCGCTGCTCTAGCTCTAGCTACAGCCAGAATGTGGAATGCTTTAGCCGAGTCTGTCTTTCTGCTAAAGTATAGGCAAAGAAGATATAATAATACTACGTATAGAACGGCCACTTGTTATCCCCCACCCGTTTGAGTCTTCCTTCCTCACTTCCACCCCGCGTCAGGACACAGATTTACTACTCTACGCGTGGGCTGCACAGGCCGGTGATTTCTCCTACAAAAAATACGAAGACTTACAATAAGAAACAGTTATAAAAATCAGCAACCATCCTGCAACCGCTATTTAACCAGTGAGCCCCGTGTAGGTGTATGAAATTAGGTATTTCCCTCAGTTCGTCATCGGTGCATTTCGCGCGTGATTTACTTTATCGTTAATTACTATATCTTTTGTTATATATATATATTGTTGGTTATATATTAAGGGATGATTTTACAAATATACATAATCGAGTGGTTCGTGTTCATATTACTGGATACTTCAGCAATATCTGAGAAAATTAAGTGAATTTCGTAACAGTGCCGTGTTTTGGTTATGTTCTACGTAGGTAAATGAGCTATTTCGTCGAAATAAGTGTATGTACGATTGTATGTGAAAGCGGCTAGTACATCATATTGGTGCTCACAAAACTTCATGGTACTTACCATGAAGTTTTGTAATGTACGAATTGTAATTCTGACTTCAGAATTACAATTCGTACATGGGTTGTTGACAACCATAGGCGTTGTGCACACAAATACCCGTGTAGCGTTTGTGCGTATGTGTAGTGTCTGTGAATAAATATAGTGATGTGTGCGTAAGACAGCAGATTTTGTATGAAGAATTGCAGAGTGTTTGGGCCAAATCATACATGGGAATGTGAAGTTAGCTACAAGCCATCTTATCTTCAAATATCGAGTTAGAGGACTTCAGGCGGCTTGAAAACCCAGCCTATAGGAATTTACTTTTTAAACTTGTCTCCAGTCATCCCAACTTCCTTTGAAGAAGCAGGAGGGCTGGAAGAGAGGAATATGTAGTTAAAGAATGGATAGCTAATGGGTCATAAAGTTCTCGAATGGAGATCACAGACCAGCAAGCGTAGCATAAGACATTCATATTAGATGGACTATCAATATAATTAAGATCGCAGGAACATGCTGGATATAGGCCGCTTCCAAATGGCCTTTTAGGAAATCCATAGCAAAGGCATAGTCAGAGGCACGTCTAGCAGTGGACATATGCCTACTATGGCTGATGGGTGGATGGCTGGAGGGAAAGGTTGATTCCAAAAATTTGCACTCATAATTTTTAGGGTAGGATTGTATGCTTTACTAATAAACACATTAGAAATAAGTGATAGTCACAGAATCTCCATAATCATTAAACAAATTGCTATGATGTAGATAAAAACCTACTACACTACCTACAAAAATTGTTATCAATATTAGGCATGTTATAGACTGATAAGATTTCTGATACACATAATAAACACAACAATTAAAAGATAAACTTTTGTCTTTTATATCTAGTGTCATCTTAATAACAGTAGGTTAGTAAAATGCTTGTGTCAGTAGTAAAAACATTTGAATTTTTGTTTTATTTTGCTCCTACTCATTAACTTTTGCAAGTGAAAGTACACAAACCAATCTTTAAATTATGGATTTATAAGCGAAATGAATTTAAATTTTAGCTCTAGTGACAGCTGTGTGGCCTAGACTTCAGCCAATCATGTCTTGATTTAATTGTTACAACCTCTATGATTGGTTGGTAACTAGGCCGTAGGAGCAAGTCATAGTTGTCTGTGGAACACTTTATTGTTAAACTTATTTAAATATAGCATGCCGCCTGGCCCTTGCAAAATTATCACTTTTGTGCTATTCCATAGAGGCTTATTATTTTTCTGGGATAAAAAGTAGCCCATAGATGTCACTTTCTGATCTTTCAACTATATCCATGCCAAAAATCAAGGCAATCCTTTGCTCTGATGCTGTGTGAAGAGTAACAAACCAATAAAGACACATTCAGAATTATAATACATATTACTATAGTAAGGATTTAAGTATCATTAATTATTAATTAGAGATATTATTGAGATAATAAAATCACTAGATAGTCAAGTAATAAAGACTATTCTTGATGGATTTATTGATTTTTCTAAAAAATTATACAAAGATATACAAGTAATCTGATCATCTGAGACTACTACATACTCATCTGTACTGTACCAGTCTTTTTAATAGACCACTGCAGGACATAGGCCTACTCATCCATACTGATCTAGTCTGTCAACTTTAGTCACAAAGTTGCTTACTAACAGCCGAGTTAATGATCAAAATTAAATGTCCGACTGACTTTTGAAGGGTCTAAAAATAACTTGTGTAGGTAGACAATCTCTCGACTTCATTACAAAGCCATTAATATAAATACTGCAGGAATACTATAACTGCTTAAAATACTAATTAGTTAAAAGTAGAGATTACTGGATTTATTAGATGCTTTATTTTCCACTGTAGACTGATATATGTATATCAAAGTTAATATCAAACCCTTCTGTCGAGGAGTATTGCTGAGTTTTTAATACAGACAAAGCTCTTATTAGAATGAGTGTATAATGGTAAGTCATGGACTATGTTTAGCTCAAGGATTTATTGATTTTTTTCCTTCAACTTGCTCAGCTCCAAATATACTTCAGACTGAAGGTTACAAGCGAAAATATTACTCACGCTGATTCATCTTCAGCACCATGGCTCGGTAGAGCCGAGAGAAGGGTGCCATGACGTTGTGCCGGGGAATCAGCCCCCTGACACGTTCCCTGAGTCGTTCCATTTGTTCCACTATTCCTGCATGGAACCAGTATCAAACAACCAGTCAACTGTTTACACTATATTATAAACACTAAATTTGACACACATTATCACCGAGTAAGGATTCCGACCGAATATTAGAAAATTATCAGTGAAAATAAATATTTTATGTATCACTATCGTAACTGCACATTTCCCGAGTTTACAGGAAACTTTACGAGGCTTTTATGGCTATAAATGGTGAGATAATTAGCGCGTATTCGTTCGCATCGTAAGTAATTAGTAAAAGCGTATAAAATACATGTTGACATCACAAACAACGAATACAAGAATCTACGATCGATTTCATTTTCATTTCGTCCTCCCGCCCGCACCGCACCGCTGTATGAACGTCAACGAGTAGTGATGCGATAGCAGTGGATGTCGATTGTCGACTCTAATTTTATTTTCTTAGGTACCACCTGCTCGCTAATGACTGATTACATGTCGTACAATCTCAACATAAAACAAGTCATTATCATCTTATCACAATCTCGAGGGCTATGGCTGGTCAATAAAGTTGTATAAAACTCCCTAGGGAGTAAAGTGATTTAAAGGACTCGTCCACAAAATGTATGGAGGCTGATATAATAGTAATCAAAAATCAAACCACAATATTATGCGTTACTTCTCGAGAAATCTCCGGACTAGTAACGCTCTACCATTCGCACTCACTACATTCTGTCAGCTTTACGTGAGGCGCGGGGGAGGAGGTGTTCACTGAAATTTCGACCTTAAACATATCAGGGTAAAGTCGAAACGTTAACGGGTGACGGGTTTATGGAGCGGAGCGAGCGAGAACAATGCACCCAGATGCTGATAATCCATTTTCGTCTTAATTGCTTGAACGCTTAAGTTTAAAATTGTGTAATAAAATGTCCAGTGTCTCTTTTACGTGTAGGCACAATTTTTCTTATACCGTGGCAGAGGGGTACGCGTGCTGAATTCTTCTCCAGTAGCTAAATTCTCTAAGCTAAGAACACTTAAGGACATCGTAAAGAGGTATTTCTTTTGAAAAATGGAATAAACCCTCTTTATGTTGGACGGCAACGGGCATTGTAAGGTTTTATTCAATTTTGGAGAATAAAACTTCTTTGGTGCCCGTATCAATTCAGTTTTATAGAATAACAAAAAAAAAACCTCTTTGCAATGCCAGTGTTAAGGCGGAAACATACTATCGGACGCGGCTGACGGACGCGACTGACAGCTGCGACTTAGCAATGTGCAGTCTTATAACTTTCGGTGCGCCAGATCGCTCTTTCAGCTTTTAGCTTGAAACATACTATCGGAAGTGGCTTACGGACGCGACCGACAGCTGCGACCTAGACTATGAAAGTACACTGAGCCGTGCACACTATCGGACATAAGTCGCGGACGTCACCTTTGGACGACCTTGAGCTTTCGGACGTCCGAGAGCGATCTGGCACACCGGATGTTTTAAGACTGTGCACATTGCTAAGTCGCGGCTGTCGGTCGCGTCCGTCAGCCGCATCCGATAGTATGTTTCCGGCTTTAGGCTATGATAATCGAGTTGGGCATGGTCTTATGAGTTTCACGTAGTATATAAATTTTGTTTTTTATTTTTCTCTGAAAATTCGTAGGTACATTCTTATTCGTTTTTTTTTATTGCGGACAATAACAGGTTGCCTAGTGAGTACCTACCTACACTTAGTGAGTTTATGTCATAAGTAGGTATTACCTACTCATATTCCTGGGATTTTATTTTTTCGCAGGAGGTATGAAAAGTAGAAAATGCACTACTAGAACCAAGTCTGTCTTCGTCTTGGCTCCTTGCTTCACTCAGGATTCTAATATGTCGCCCTTGACGTAAGATACGACTTGGTTCTCTTGGTACATAATCTACTATTTTCTTTTACTTCAGTAAACTTCACAATAAGAAAAAACCGGACAAGTGCGAGTCAGGCTCGCACATTGAGGGTTCCGTACAAATCCAGAAAATTACACAAAATTAGTAAGTTGTTAAAATCTCTAGGTATACCATAGACAAAAAAGTTTTTTTTTTTTTCACTTTTCTCGTCATACATTGAAAATTACACTTTGTTAAAATAATTAAAAACCTGTTTTAGCATGTGCTAATGAAGTTCTTTTATATGATATTGAGGCCCTATTTTTTGTGATTTAAATAAAAATGTACAGTTTTCAGATTTATCCCTATATGTGTACTTTAAGACAATGCTTCTCGCCAAAGAAGGATGCGCGAGCCCATACATACCAGGACCTGTTATATACGAACAGACTAATTTTTCCTCACTTATTTTCTAAGAATGATAATATGTTCACCAATGTGATTTAAGACGCTTCTAAAACTGTTCAAATATGTACAATTTGGCTAAAATTAATTATAAAATAAGAAAAGACGAAAACAATTTTCAAGCTATAAGTACCTATTTATAGACATGTATACACACTAAAGATTATTGATTGCCAGGTTTGTTATGTTCAGAGTGCTAAAATGGTGCTCGATTTTAAAAACTTGATGTCATGTATTTTTAGTCAATATTGTCTCAATGATATTTATATTGATTTTTAAAACAGTGCATGTCATCTTGTCTGTAATATCAGATTACTTTTTGGAGTTCATCGATTTATAAGACGTTGTCACGTCAAAAAAATCAATGTCTAGGACATATAAAAAGAAAATGAAAAATGGAATGATAAAGAAAATTCGGTATTCATCCATTTCATTAGCAAAAGTACAAGAACCGCAACTATAAGTTAAGAATATAAGTAAAGCAGCTATTCGAATAAATTCAGCTCGGCTGCAGCCTGCGGATGCAGGTTGCGAATGGAGGTAGCACACACAACTACGTAGATAACCAGAGCCTTTAGTCCAGGTTTTGTGTTGTTTACTTAAACTTTTGAGTTCGCGTGTGGCTCCATACATTTTGGTTAGTTCTTCGTCGTTTCGGCCAGGGGCGCTGTACAAAAATGTGTAGGGCAATATCGAACAGATGTAATTTCAATTTATGTGTAAACCTGGACTAACGCCTTAGTTGTGTAGCCACAGCCGGCCTAGTGCAGCTGCTGCAAGTGAAGTAAAGCAAGTGAAAGATTCGAATAGCACCCTTAAGGATTATTACGAGTAATATTAAAATTGCCACGAATTTCTCGGATAACTTCAACTACTGCTTTTTGTTTTTAGTAGTAAAGTATATAATAAAAAGTACATATAAAAATAATAAGAATATTCTTTCTTTTTGATAATCTTTTAGTATTCAAAAATGTATGTTTCTATAAAAATCTATAATAACACCTCAGTTTGTAAACATTACGGGCTAAAACGAGTTAACGCAGGATTATGTGCCAATAGTTAAAAAAGAAAATAATTATTACATCAACACGTCAACATTTCCAAAATTACTAAGTCTGGATACTGAGAACGAAGTCTGGCAACACTAAATACGTCATCTGATTGACTGAATTTGACTTTCCTTATTTTTTGACAGCAACAGTAATAAAAGATTGATTTTTTTTTTTCAAATAATTCGCCCATTTTTGGACACTAAAGCCTTTAAGACCATACCGCCTCTTCTTATGTATGTAATCCGTAATGTAAAAACAATAAAAACATCATTGTAATTTTTCTGGTGGGTTAATTTTAATTTTAATTAGTGATATGAAAACAGCAAAAAATCCCTATATTTTTAAAGCACATATCATTTTTAGAAAATATGTTTGGTTTTTTACTAACAAAAAAAAAAAAAAAATTTTTGACAGGTTAATTCCGTGCATCCTTCTTTCATAGTTCTATGTCAACGGGTACAGACGGACAGACGGAGAACAAAGTGATCCTATAAGGGTTCCATTTTTTTCCTTTTGAGGTACGAAACCATAAAAAAAGTACAATATCTTAAGCAAACTGCACAAAACATATTAATTTTGAATAGCTTATAAAATATCATAAACCTAAGAAATTACATACATATTTAATTTATCGACTAATACCTCACAACACTATTACTACCGTGAAGTGGCGCCATCTGAACAGGAGGCGAGAAGAGATTTGCTTACATGACGTTGACTTTGGCAGTGACATTAATATTTTCCATAGCCAGTTTTTTTATCAGGGTCAACAAATACTAAACATTATGGACACATGGGACCAAAGATTTACTCAAGAGTATGGAACACAAACACAAAACCCACCGGAAATACAATACCTACATTAGTGTGACTAGATAATAAATACCTAAGATCTTGTGTATTTGAGTCAATATGAAAACCTCAATCATTACCTATCAATTTAATTTTACAAGTTGACTGTTCACTAGTAGGTATACAAGCAACTCCAACTGCAAAATGTAGGAAATGTAGGTGACCCAATTAGGTAGACGCAGTCCCAAAATGTTATTTGCTTGGATCTTCGAGGATGTGGCTAAATCCTTCAAACTTTGGACCTTTATTATAAATCCGATCACTGAAGTAGTGAGGTACAATCTGGCCGAGTGCGTAAAGCATCCCGCGCCACGTGCGTCTTGGATCGATCCCGGCAAGGCTGGCGCGCCTCCTGTATTCATTATCTCATTACCTACCATTACCGAGCATTAGTACCTATCTACGCTTCATTATTTAAAGGGCTGTCTTGGTCTTGGTAAACAGTTAATTTCAAATAAAAGGCTCGCCCAGAAGTTATTTACGTAAAGGTATTTTGGTATTTATCATATTAAGTTATGGGACTACAGCTTCAATACCTACACAAACCGTGGTATTATTTTGACAAGCCAAACAGACACGAGTTTTTAAAAACGAGTTTTTAAAATATTTTTTTTACGTGGATCAGGCGCTTAAGAAGGACTATCACCCGCAAACTGCAGCTTGAAGGATTTAAACGTCCCTGCAATCGGTCGTTGCTTGCAATCCCCTTCGGACAGCTCCTATTGGAAATGTAATAAAAAATCTCTGCCCAGCGGTGAATGTCCTACTTACGGCTATAATTACGAAACTTGCCTTGTGTTGTGATTAATCAAAACAATAGGTTTTAATGGCAATTACTATCTAATCTACGTCTAGACACCTTCTCAGCATTGTTTTTTGTAAACTAGTAAATTATTACTAAGTACGTAGGTACCTACGTATTTTCGAATTTCAACCAGAAGACTTTTAGAATGAGATTTTCAAATAACATTTTCATACGTTGCATCGTTAGCAAAGAAAATAGGTACATAAACTAATTGTCGTTAGTACGCTTTCGGACGCTTCAGTTTTCAAATCTTATTTCAGTTTGAAACGAAAAACTCGCTGATTAATCTGAATCCATTTTAAAATGCTAACGAAATATTCCGTCGGTGGCGCATAGCGAGCAGAAATGCACAATGCACATATAGACGTAATACAACGAAACTCCTATAAGAATGTCGTAAGCAAGTCGTAAGTGAGTTACATAAAACTATCAGAATCATAAAAAAATAGGAAGCGCATCGAACTGTCCCTCTCTCATATCTGTAGTTCAGTACGATGAAAAAAAATTACAAAGGTGGGAAATACGAATTTTAATAGACAGGAATAAAACAGACACTCAGTAGGTAATTATGTTCTCTTTGCATCATTTTCAAACGAAGTCCCGTCTTTGATATATAAGAACGAGTAGGTAGGTTCGTAGGTTCAGTAGGTGAAATTCCATACATATGTTCCAATGAGTTGTACCAGTCACACCAGGGGCCTGATTCTCTATCGACAAAACGTAACGTAACGCGGTAAGTAATTTTTTTAATTCCTTGAATTTCATTTGGAGAACTGTTTGATAAAAATGTAAAATTACGTTAAAATAAATTATAAACCGAGTTTAAGTTATGCTATTTGAAAAATAAGTAATTTTCATAGTAATTTCTTAAAAACAAAGAGCACGTTAGAGCACGTTACGTGCTTGTTTTCATACAGAATCACCCACCAGCAGTGGTGTGAAATTCCATACATATGTTCTAAATAAACTCATTGGTAGGGGATCGGATTTAGAACCTACGACCACACGATTGTAGGGCGAATATTACTACCACTATAAATTCCACCACAAATTACCTAGTTAAAATGATTTCGAAGTTGGTTGTAGTGTAGAGTAGTTAAAACATCAGACATTCAAAATGCTATTTGCTCATTTATGCAAGCTTCCGGTTCGCTTTTCGGTGAAGAAAAACATCGTAAGGCAACCTGCATAAGTCCGTATAGAAGGAATTCAATGGCGTATGTACCTATGTGAATCCACCAACCCGCACTGGGCCAGCGTGGTGGAATTGGCTCAATCACCCTATTTATATACCCAATAGGTAGGCCTACGTCATGCAGTGGACTATTGAAAAGGCTGGTACTGGTACATGAGTTTTTAGGAGCATCTCCGTCTGGGAACCGATCAGCGTCATCCTTAGACATCCGGCACTCATGGAATGTTTACTGCTGGACATAGGTCTCTCATATGTAAGTTGCCGGTGCCCGGTACGTGGTCTTAACTCAAGATATTTCCGACCCCATCGGTATCAGTTCTCCGTGCTATGTGCCCTGCCACCTGCCATTACTACTTGCCAATGCTCTCGCTGATCGGTTACCGATATAATCAGAGTGATTCTTTTTGGTATTGTCATAAGCACTCATTTATAATGTACGGAACCCAAATAGAGCGCGGCGCGACAGTTATACTCGGCCAATTATTTTTTAATTCATTTTCAACCTTCAAAAGCCTGAAATCGAGGATACAAGCTACAATTTTTTGATTGCGCCATACGTTAAAGCCTGTGCTTATTTATTTTTAATAACAGTCTGAAGGTAAAATAATATGATGACAACATTTCATTTCTCTGAGAGTGTGTACTTTTATCGTCATATGTAGACATCACAGAGATGTGATAATTAAGATGTGTATGTAGACTGGGTAATTAAGTAAGTGGAGCGACATACCTACCTACTTAATAATATAATACGTTTTAAGAGTGAGATGTAATTGCTGTAGTTAATAATGGTAGTAACCATTAGGCGCTTAGGCATAACTAGGTACCTACTTTTCAATTCTAGCTAGCTGGTTCCAGCTAATGCAAGAGAGGCTAGTGAAAAAAAGCCCAGACTACCCTGCAATATTATACAGAATGATGTGGACGATGATGATGATGATCTGCGTAGGACGTCTACGGGGTCTGTGAGATACATTTTTAAATTGGCCGAATTTAATTTCACAGTATCTACAAGATTGAATTAGATTTATGTATCTACTCTCAGGTCAAGAGCAGGTCTCTGACTGAATGGTGGCCCCGTGACGGGAAGCGCAGACCCGGTAGACCCATACAACGGTGGCGTGATGACATCTAAAAGTTTTGCGGCAACACCTGGATGAGATTGGCGCAGGACAGGGATAGTTGGCGTAAGGGGGAGGAGGCTTATGCCCTGTAGTGGGCCGAAATGAGCTGATGATGATGATAATTATGTATCAACATACATCGCGTTCACTAAAGTGTTACATGTATAAGAAAATAAGGTATTACCTACTATTTCCCGCGGCTTCGCCCGCGTGATATTTTAATTTTTGTGCTATCCCATGGGAATATTTTATTTTCTTGGATTAAAAGTAGCCTATGTTACTTTCCGTCTTTCATACTATGTCCATGGCAAAAATCAAGTCAATCCGTTGCTCCATTGCTGTGTGACAGAAACAAACCAACAAACACACTTTCGGATTTATAATATTACTTACTAGCTGACCCGACGAACTTCGTTCCGCAGAACAGTCGATTAACGTAACCTAAGTTACTCCTTATTACATCAGCTACCTGCCAATAAAAGTCCCGTCAAAATCAGCCCAGCCATTTCAGAGATTAGCCGGAACAAACAGACAGACAAAAATTGTAAAAAATGTTATTTTGGTGTCTGTACCAATATATCCTACTAATATTATAAACGCGAAAGTTTGTGAGTTTGTGAGGATGGATAGATGTTTGTTACTCTTTCACGCAAAAACTACTGAACGGATTGAGATGCAACTTTGCAATAATATAGCTTATATATCAGAATAGCACATAGGCTATAAATTATAAAGTTTTTGCGTAAATGTTCCATAATATAACGATAAGTGTTAAGTAGGAAAAAATCTGCGAGCTATTCTAGAGTGCGCTTTAAACAACTGACAAATCGTTTTTTTTTATTTTCCACCTCCTTTATTAAGGGTGGTGAGGTAGGGCCTCAGATTTGAAAGATGGAAAGTGACATAGTTTATTTTTTATCCCGAATAAGTAAAGGAATCCCATGGAATAGCACAAAAATCAAAATATTATGCGGGCGAAGCCGCGGGTAAAAATTAGTATTATTATATTCATATGCATGGAGTAAAAAAACGGTTATTTTAATATTACAAAGAAACACTCCATTTTTATTTATTTGTATGTATAGATTAAGGATAAGGATACCAAGTAGGTACTTTTAACTCACCGAGTCTTTTAAACTTTCCCCGCACTGGCAGGAGCTCCATCAAGCAGTTTCCATAGTTCACAGCTCAACCGCAGTGAAATAGTAATCAATAACATGCGCCACGTAGAACAGTAGGCACGTGCCGATGTACATGAACACCAGGATCTGAACCAGCATCGTGATCAGACCACGACTGACGGGGGGTTACTGACGACTGACGACTGACGGGAACTATCACACAAGCCGCTCGTCGCAAAGTTACTGTGAATAGGCATGATGACTAAAAAATAAGTATAATTAGTCCGTCAGAGGTGTTAGTCCAGGTTTACACGTAAATTGAAACTACAGCTGTTTCCGTACGGCTCTATGCATTTTTGTACAGCGCCTCTAGCGGAAACGAAGAAGAACTAGCCAAAATGTAAGAAGCCACAAGGAAGCGAAAATTTAAGTAAACTATGCAAAACCTGGACTAAGGGCTCAGATGTCAGATAGATTTTCAAAAAATGTTAGACACGTATTTTTTCTTTTGTCAATTAAACGAAAAATGATGAAGATACAGCCCGTTAAAGTTCCGCGTGACGTCACTAGTCACATACAAATGTATAGACTTTCCTGAGAGACGTAACGTCACGACCTCACTCCCAAACTTTGACAAGGTTTATCTTTGTCATTTGTTGTTTGATTGACGAAAGAAAAAATACGTGTCCAATATTTTTTGATAATCAAATTCACGGACTAATTATAATTATGTTTTTTTTTATCCAGTCATCAAACCTATTATGACACTAAGTATCTTGTTTTAGCATCGTGATCACCACGACTGATGAGGGGCTACTGACGACTGACGGGGCTGGCACGGAAGCCATACGCCGCAAGGTGAATGTGAACTAAGTATCTGGATTTATAATTAGGTAGGTGCGACGTTGTGGTCAAGTGTAATCCGCTTGGGCTACGTACTATACGTAGAATTAGTATATCTTCTACACTACTGAGTAAGCTAGACTAGAACATTGACATGTTATGTTGTGATGACTGGATGGAGGAACGTTTTAAAAAAGTTCGGATACCTAGAGGCTAGCCATAGGATCAGAGTTTTTAAAACGTCTTGAAGGTTTTAAAACAATCTGGACCTACATTTTTCATTTATCCAAGCTACAGAAACGCTCGATTAGAAATGCCAACTGAGGTCACCCATTTGAAGACTAAATACGGGGAATACCGATTATCGATATAGCGTATGTAATTCTCGAGTGGAGACCATAATGTTACGAGATGGGTTCTTGGATAGTCAGTTAAAACGCCGATTATTCGCTTTGCACTTTATTGCACACAATCACTTCACAAAAATCACAAAAACACACGACACAACTGGTTCGCACAAACACTTTACACTGGCACTGATATTCACACAAGCTAGTCACTACACAATCACTGGTATCGCACTCTAACCCGAGTAGTTATCGCTTCGACGGTAAACGAATAAACACTGATCCCCAAGGGTCGGCCGGCGTATTTATATCCGTTATTTCCTACAGTCTCGAACCTACGAGATATTTCGCAACATTACTCGATCTCAATAAACGCCATTGCGTTAACAAGTAAACAACTTGAAACTTCGAGAATCCCTATTGTTTTTCAAATACGTAAACACCAAACAAATAAACTCGAGTCATAAAGCCATAAAACTGAATACAAAAGGCACCAATAAAAATACAATAAAGCTTCACAGAACGATAGAGCTTCCCAGAACCGGATCCATACCTACAACGGGCGTCTACTGCGTTACACTACCCCCTCCTAAGACATGCTCGTCCCGAGCATCGTTGCACCCGTAATATCGCGCCAATCGATCCACATGAACTATCTTGGGAGCACCTCGATGTCCCTTCTGTATGCGGAACGTCACGTCGTTGATCTTGGTCACCACTCGGTATGGTCCATCCCATTTGGCTTGTAGCTTTGGAGATTTCCCTTTTTTGCGTATAGGGTTGTGTAGCCATACTAGCGAGCCTTCCTCGAACCCAGGGTTGTTAGTCCTTCTGTCGTATCTAGTCTTCATTCTTTCTGATGTTTGCTGGCCATACTCTCTAATGTGCTCATAGATGTCGTTCATCTTGTTCCGAAGGTCACTGGCGTACTCAGTTATGGGTTGTGGAGAATCCGGTGGGACACCAGTTATTAAGTCGGCGGGTAGCCGTAATTCACGTCCAAAATTGGCAAAAGCAGGAGTGACATTGGTGCTCTCATGAACAGCACTTCGGTATGACAACAAAAATGGCTGGATATGCTTGTCCCAATCCCGTTGTTTGCTTTCGACTACTTTTGCCAGGTATCTCTCCAGAGTTTGGTTGAATCGCTCCACCATTCCATCTGATTGCGGGTGGTATGACGTTGTCCTTGTTTTGTGTGCACCCATAAGCCGACACGTCTCTTGAAACAGTTGAGATTCAAAATTTCTTCTTTCGTCTTGTCTGCTATCGTCGATGCCTCTTGGTTTGGAATTGCGAAGACTTCCGGCCACTTGGTGAAGTAATCCATGACGACAAGGAAGTACTTGTTGCCACTTTCGCTCACAGGAAATGGTCCGGCCACATCAAGTGCGATTCGCTCCCATGGTGCTCCAACAGTATACAGCTTTAGTGCTCCTCTGCTGCGGGTATGCGGACCTTTCACTGATGCACAGTTCGTGCATTTCCGTACCCAGTCTTCTACATCATCTCTGCAGTTGATCCAGTAAAACCTTTCTCGAATCTTCAACAGTGTCCGTTTCACACCCAGATGTCCTCCCGAAAACCCTTCGTGGTACAGCTTCAAAACTTCGGGAACTTTTGCTTTGGGTACAACCATTTGGAGATGGCACTGGTTGCCTCGAGCATTTTCCCATTTTCGGCACAGCACTCCCTCTTGAAGCACCAGGCTATCCCATTGCGCCCAATAGCTCTTTGTCGTAGCACTCAGTGAAGCAATAGCACTCCAGTCAGGCTTACGGGCTTCTGATTCCACCCATTCAAGAATCGGCTTGATGTCAACGTCTTCTTTTTGTGCAGCCTGAAGGGTTTCTTTCCATTCGTCGCCGATGTCAGCTTTGAGCATTCTGACAGGTACTGGATCTTTCGACTCTTGTCTTGAGCAATGCTTGCAGTCCTCTGAGCATGGCCTTCTTGACAGTGCATCTGCGTTGCCATGAGGTTTTCCACTGCGATGCTCCGTGGTGAAGTCGAACTCTTGTAGTTGCTCAATCCATCTTGCCACTTGGCCTTCGGGATCCTTAAACTGCAGTAGCCACTTTAGAGCAGCGTGGTCGGTCCTCAGATGGAATTTTCGCCCGAGCAGGTATTTGCTAAAATGACGCAATGTCTTCACCACTGCAAGTAGCTCCTTTCTTGTCACACAGTAGTTCCTTTCTGGCTTGGACAGGGATTTGCTGAAATACGCAATCACCACTTCTTGGTCTCCTTTTCTTTGCGACAATACTCCTCCAATGCCGGTGTTGCTGGCGTCAGTGTCCACGATAAACTCGTTCTCGGTGTCCGGAAAGCCGAGAATAGGCGTATTACAAAGTCGCTCCTTTAGTCCTCGAAAAGCTGCGTCGCAATTTTCATCCCAGAGAAAGGGCCGTTTTTCCTCAGTCAGTCTATGCAACGGCTTAGCAATGTCAGCAAAGTTCTTCACGAATCGCCTGTAATAGGAGCATAATCCCAGGAATGCTCTGACTTCCGTCTTGTCTTTTGGCACAGGCCAATCCTTCACAGCACTGACTTTACCTGGATCCGTCTGTACACCAGCTTCGGAAATCACATGTCCCAAGAAACTCACTTGCCTCTTGAAGAAGGAACATTTCTTCGGACTCAGCTTAAGATTGGCAGCACGTATTTTTGTTAGGACTCGTTCCAGGTTTTGCAGGTGGTCTTCGAAGGTTTTTCCCACAATTATGATGTCGTCTAAGTAGACAAGGCATGCGTCACCAATTAGTCCCGCAAGAACTAACTCCATTAACCTTTCGAACGTAGCGGGGGCGTTGCACAACCCAAACGGCATCACTTTAAATTGCCACAGGCCTTTTCCCGTAGAAAATGCGGTCTTCTCCTTATCTTTAGGGTCTATTTCCACTTGCCAGTACCCGCTCTTCAAGTCCAGCGTAGTGAACCACTTCATGCCCGTCAGTGTATCCAACGTGTCATCAATCCTCGGCAAAGGGTAGCTGTCCTTCTTCGTTACGTCGTTGAGTCGTCGATAATCAACACAAAACCGCATACTGCCGTCCTTCTTTTTCACTAGAACCACTGGCGAACACCACGGACTGGATGAAGGTTCTATCACACCATTTAGCGCCATGTCTTCAATCATTGGCTCAACTTCTTTTTCTCGAGCCACTGGTATCCTTCTTGGCCGCTGTCGTATCGGTGGCACGTTTCCTGTATTTATCGTGTGCTTCACTAAGCCAGTCTTCCCGTTGACGGCATCATCGAGGGCAAATATGTCGGTAAAGCGCTGTAGCATCTTCTTCGCCATCAGAAGTTCTTTTTCAGAGAGATCTTTCCGGGAATCTTCCAATAGTGTTGACACGTTGCAACTCCCAGCACAGTTGTATTCCTCCTTTGGTTGTTCTTGGCATCTGCGCATCCAGTCTACTTCTTCGCATGTACCAATCGGGGTTCCTCCTTTGATGAGTTGTTCCTCGTTACTTGTGTTGAGCACACGCACCACAGCAGTATTAGTAGTCCTCACCAAAGTTCGGGCCACTAACCATGGTTGATCACCTTCCGATTGTTCTATTAGAACACATCGTTGTTGATGTCCCAACTGTGGCGGTAATCTAACTGCCACAATGGTTTCCGATCTAGGTGGAAGGACTGTTCTCTGCAGACAATAAACCTTTCCTGATATGGCGCCTTCCATAAAGATTTCTTCTCTTCCACACTTCAAGATTCCTTGGTTGACGTCAATCTCACAATGATGTTCTCGCATGAAGTCAAGACCCAGAATGCAATCGTCAACTATATCTGCCACAATGACTTTATGTTGGAAGGTTTTCTCACCCAACTTTAACTCCACCAGCTTCTCTCCTTGGACGGATATGTGCTGACCGGTCGCTGTCAGAAGTTGAACTGTTTTGCAGCTTTCGAAGTTCGGAAGAAAGCGCTTAGCCAAACGGGAACTGATGATAGTGCGAGAAGCTCCAGTATCCAATGTTAGCTTGCACGAAGTTCCGTTGATGGCACCATTGATGATCAGGCTGTTCCCATCGTGAGCTTGTGATATCAAAATCTTTGGCTTTTCTGACCCGGTTAACACTCGCCAATTTCTGCTTTCTTCAGCAGGTCGTTTATTCCTCCATAGTGAATGCGTCGCCTCACGATCCGTCCGTTCTTCCAATAGTCGATCGTCCCTGGTTCGGCATGGCTTTGGGCAATTCCGCCATAAATGGCCTCTTTCGTCGCAGTTGTAGCATCTAGGGCCAAACCTTGTACGAAGTGATGCGTCCTTTACCTCCCTTATATGTTGGATACCCTTCGCTGGATTTCGTACAGCCTCGACTTCTAAGGCTTGAGCCAAAGCTTCCTTTAGTGTCTTATGATGCCCGAGTTTCACTGCAGTTCGTACTTCGAAGTCTGCTATCCCGTTAGCAAACGCTTCCACTAGATGTTCGTCGTTGGGTAATGGCGCGGACTGATAAGCCTTCCGGAATAGTTTCTCCACCTCGACGGCCCACTGTTGAAGACTTTCATTACGACGTTGCACCCTGTTCTTCAACTGCGCTCGGTACACACGTTCCAGGTGCTCATCACCATAGCGACTTTCCAGCGTTTCCATTAATTTATCGTAGGTCACTTCCTTACTCACGGCATCCAGAATACTCAGGGCTTCGTCACGAAGGCTCATTATGAGGGCGTTCTTGGCTTGGTCCTTGTTCCATCCATTGGTTTGAACGGCGGCGTCAAACTGAACTTTGTAGGCTGACCATGATGATGTCCCGTCGAAAGGCGTCACTTTGATCTTCTGTGAGGCTTGCGAGAAGGTTGTAGATGCGGCGGTTTCGCCTCCAGACTTGATAACGTTCAAGGTCCTCCTGACATCAGCAATTTGTGTTTCCGCCTCGAAGATGCGAGATTCATGCTCCTTCATCTTTTCATTGTGCTCCTTTATGCTGGCGTCGTGCTGATCGACCGTGACCTTGACCTCTTTTATCTCTTTGCCCAAAGTAATCTGCAAGCTTGAAAGCAGATCTTCTTTTTGTCGGGCCTGTTCTTCTCTGTTGCGGTCCAATTTTTCTTCAAGCTGGCGAGCCTGTTCTTCCAGTAGACGAGCCTGGTCTTCTTTGTTGCGATTCAAAGTTTCTTCTAGCTGCCGCGTCATGGACTGCATCATCGACATCAAAGCAGCCATATCAAATGCCACAGGGACAGCTGGTGCTGCAGCAAGTGCCGCAGCAGGTACTACAGTAGGTTCTGCAGAAAGTGCCGCAGCAGGTGCTTCCGGATTCCTCGAGTCGTCGTTGGTTGCTTCGAACTCGCTGGCTTCCATTAACAGCGAATTGTTTCCGAAGCGTCGTTGGTCGACCTCCTCCTGGTGGCGTTCCTGCTCCTCTTGTCGACGCGCTTCCTCCTGTCGGCGCTGACTCCTTGTGCGTGGCGTCTCGTCGTCGTACGGAGTTACCGGCATTTTAAATTATCCCACTTCTGACACCAAATGTTACGAGATGGGTTCTTGGATAGTCAGTTAAAACGCCGATTATTCGCTTTGCACTTTATTGCACACAATCACTTCACAAAAATCACAAAAACACACGACACAACTGGTTCGCACAAACACTTTACACTGGCACTGATATTCACACAAGCTAGTCACTACACAATCACTGGTATCGCACTCTAACCCGAGTAGTTATCGCTTCGACGGTAAACGAATAAACACTGATCCCCAAGGGTCGGCCGGCGTATTTATATCCGTTATTTCCTACAGTCTCGAACCTACGAGATATTTCGCAACATTACTCGATCTCAATAAACGCCATTGTGTTAACAAGTAAACAACTTGAAAGTTCGAGAATCCCTATTGTTTTTCAAATACGTAAACACCAAACAAATAAACTCGAGTCATAAAGCCATAAAACTGAATACAAAAGGCACCAATAAAAATACAATAAAGCTTCACAGAACGATAGAGCTTCCCAGAACCGGATCCATACCTACAACGGGCGTCTACTGCGTTACAATAATATAGGTGGATTACCTTATCAAGGCTGCAGAATGGCGCTAGATACAAGGCGCGCTTCCGACCGGTCTTATTGGAGATTTATATATACTTAAGGGCCTATGTCCAACAGTGGACGTTTTATGGCTTAAACGAGGATGACGACGAAAATGAAGATCATTTTAAAGGGCTGGTACCTACTTTGCCATAATATGTTTATAATGAAACGCTCAGTGCAAGCTCTACGAGGACTACGAAGCGCTACGACCTACGAAGTATCGTTGCTTTTGTAGCCTCGCTACTATCGCAACTAGTATTTATTTTAAGAGTTTTATTTGAGTAGTGTTATTTACTAGAGGATAATACAGTAAATAACACTCTTAATCTTAATGTACCTATTCACGGCAGTCTACTTACGTTAAAATATTATTGTACAACGTGCATGGTCAAATTACCATCTCTAGATTATTGCTCGATGACTTCAAGTTACGGTGGCCAGACTGCTGACCAGTTGTAATGATCATTAGATCAAATTATCAATTTCAATTTGTTTATTTACAGAAAATGTAATTTACAGCACTTAATGCTAGGTATTACTTACTGTTTTCGAATTAAATTATTACACAAACTAAACAATAGATATAAACATACAATAAAATTAATAAAAACAACAATATATTATTATAAGAATTATTATGCTATCGAAAAAACTAATTATTAAACTGTTTTAGCTAACTCAAATAATAGCTAAATAAGAAAATTATAAATTTGAAATCACAATTTGGCTTCTTCAGTATACAACGTAATGTTTTTAGTAATTGCTGTCCATTCGTCAGCAAAGAAATCGATCAGGGGGTGTGAGGCACTGATATTGTTAAGGTGGTGGTGTGCGCGACAGATGGGTGACTGCTGGCGCGCAACAGTGCGCGCTGGTGCCGGTGAGAATAGAGGAAGACGCGCACCAAGGAATGCATGAGTTCCGTTCCGAAATTTGGCTTATTATCATGGATCACATTGGTCATCTACTAAAATTCTAAAGTCATCGTCTCTTTTAGACAGGGAAAGGCAAAAAAGTAATACTTATTGTGTGACCATTATAGGAGGTTTATACTCCGTAGCCCTCTCCTGTTTTTCCATTAAATCTACCAAAACAAATGCAACAAATATGTGTAAAGTGTACCTAAACAACAAATCAGTATCCGACGTTTATAATCGGTACCTAAGTAGGTACAATAACGTTATAGTAAGATAGATGTCGTAAAAAATCGTGTTTATTGCGTAATCCGTTTTCTTTTCCTTGACAATCGGGTAAAAGTAATCCGAATAAAAATAATCAGGGTAATAAAAATAAATTGTTATCACAGCAAATTTTTATCAACGCAATCCTCGAGCATTAAGCGAAAAAAGCCGCACTATGTCTTATCTCATAATATGTAGGTTATCTTTATGAGAAAATAAACACGCTAACCCGATAATGTTTCCTGAAACGGCGTAATCTGAAGTCGTCCCTAAGGGCTCTATAAATCCCGCATATTTAGACGCCTCGGTAAAAGACCGCAATACAATCCTATTAGAATTATACGTACACGATACGCAGGAGCCGTTATCTCATCAAATTATTTTTGCCAAAAATGGCCCACACGACTTCTACCGTGTACAGAATTCGGATAGTTCGTACAAATCGTTTTACATTATTGTTGAATTTTCAAAAACAGCTTAGCAGATTTCCAACAAAAAAAATTTTTTTTGCAAAAAATAGCATGACCGTCTTCAACCGTGTACAGAATTCGCACGGATAAACGCAATATTTTGCACTGATCGATGTAACATTATTCATATTATTGTGGATTTATCAAAAATGGCTCAGCCGATTTCGATACAATTTGAATAGGATCAAAGTATATTCTTCCCAATAAAAAAATAATTATCGAAATCGGACCACAACGTAAAAAGTTATGCGTGGTACATTAAAAATATATATACGTGTCGAATTGAGTACATACCTCCGCCGTTACGTCGGCCAAAAATATATGCACCCGTCGAATTGAGTACCTACCTCCACCGTTTCGTTGGCCAAAAATATATATACGCGTCGAATTGAGTACCTACCTCCTTCGTTTCGTCGGCCAAAAATGGAGCATTCAACACTCAGTCAAATTGAGAATCTTCTTTTTGAAGTCGTTTAAAAAGGTTCAACAACTACGCCCGCCCTATCAACAGAATGTCACAAATCGTGTAGTCTCATAAGCATTTAATATTTATGTGACGAATAATAAGTACGAGTACAGCATACCTAATTTTTTTAAATATAAATGAGTTTCTTCACGTCGTCTCGTGTCGCATCTCGGCATATCGCCATTTAAATGTATGCTTCGTATATACGTATATTGAGTGTTACGATACAATACTTCGCAAGATTCCGCGTTTAGGGGTGCATGCGGGTTTTGAGGGATGAACTGGTACGGTCATATACTTATAGTGACATGTTATGATGTACCCAATGTATATGGTTATAGAACGGTAGGTATGTATCTTCGTGTAGGCCGACTGGCTTGCACAGGTGTATAAACAGTGTATAAATGCCTCTTAAGCCAGGATGTGCAATTTGATCTCACGGTAGAGTTTACTTGTAAATGTCACCTGCAATTACACACCGAGGATATAGGTACTGTGCGCACAAATCAAATCAATGATTGCTAAGGAAGAACTATTCATAAAATCTAAAGAATTAAGAGGTATAGCTTCTACTATGACTATGAACTCTACCATGAGTGTATGAGTGATTCGTCGCATGCCTTGGCTCACGCTGCTAGTGCGGCAAGCATTAGAGTTTAATATATAAATTATAACTATTCGACAAGGACAACAAAGCTCTCATTGTTTAATGGTCTCTCCATTAGCACTATATTTAGGTACATTCGTATTGATAACTGCACTTTCACAACGTACCTAATTTACACCTAGTTATCGTCCTCGCGCGTAATCTTTTGTAAAAACATCAGCAAAGTATCGCACATTGTACGATTGACACATTAAGAGAGTCACCTACAATACTACATTACTTAAACGGTACTACTACTAAGTACATAAAAAGCAATTGAATCATCCACAGACCCTTGAAGGTCTAAAAATAATCCACTGTCAGTTAAAACTGCCATTCAGCGTGGTAAGTTAAGGCTAACGTGCTGTGCACGCTACCAACTAGTAGTAGTTATACTATATTTAATTGCAGTTACCTAATAGCATAGACTAAAACTTGAGGTACTTTTTAGTCTATGCTAATAGCTAATGTTTACTCCCTATTCTATCCTAATGGCAGAGAGGGTACTCCATGAAGAGCAAATACTATCACTGGTTTGGAAAGCTCTAGGCAACTGAGAAGAACCAGCAAGAAACGCGTTGCACTCTTACTAAATATATGTATATATATATATATATATATATATTTTAAAATTCCTACATCTATACAAAAATGTACCATTTCTATACAAAATCTTACTTCTATGTATATACAATAAAAATACTAAATACCCAAGAAAAATTGATCTCAGTATTTTTATTGTATATATAATTATATATAGAAGTAAGATTTTGTATAGAAGTGGTACATTTTTGTATAGAAGTAGGAATTTTAAAATAATATAAATTTCCTAGATAGACGATCTCGAAAATATAGAGTAAATATAAATATTTCTAATGTTGTAAATACCTAAGAAAAGTTTATTACTATACACACTTAAAATCACAAGCAAAGCTTGGTCCTTTGGTAGGTATCAATGGGGCCGAAGCCAACACTGAGAGGCCCTTTTACATCTTTTTTTATATAATTAATCTAAAATGTCGTGTACATAAAGTAGAATGAAAATAAAAATAACTATTGCTAGATGTGACTTACAGTATATCGGGCTATTGTGATGTGCTGTTCGATGACTTAATACGGGCTATGGAATGAGGTACGGCACCGGCCAAATAATGCCTCATTTCAAATATTCAGGCGGGTGGTGATTTGCCATCCAGTAAATGGGCCCACCATAATAGCTACCGTATATCGGCGCCGGAGGAGCAACATTGGTGTGGACGGCTTAGGGTGTCGAGAGGTGTGCTGCGCTTTCACTAGACGCTACTCGCGGCGTTATGCCCTTTAACACTTCCACCCTGGAGCTTAGGTTCTTAGCTCTTGCGGTTTCCACTCCAAACCGGCCGGTTAAGGCAAGAGAGGAGTCAGGGGTCTCATTTAGCCCTAGGAAATCAGGGTTCGCGGTGTCGCCACTCACCGACGACTCGCCACAAAGTCGCCCCTGCGAAGTTACTAGATGTAGGAAACGCATTTTGTATAAATCCCGTTACCTTTGTAATTAAGTCGTTGGGTACCTAGTGATATAATTAATTAAATTAAACTATTGCATGTCCGCTAGGACAAACTGTTGAGACCTACCATTTGTTACACCTATGTACCGACACAGTTTGAAGCAATAAAAATTACCTTTACTTTACATTACTTTATATTTACTTAACTGAGTCCTCGATTCATTCAAATCCACCGTCGCAAGAGTGTTGCGACTATTTATGTAGGTACCATCGTTAATAAAGCGAAGATAAATAATAGTAAAACTAACTTGTAGAAAATATTTAAAAAATC
The DNA here is from genome assembly GCA_949316475.1 of Hypomecis punctinalis. Lineage (NCBI taxonomy): Eukaryota > Metazoa > Arthropoda > Insecta > Lepidoptera > Geometridae > Hypomecis > Hypomecis punctinalis. Next base: position 24,922,858 of record OX438804.1, read on the forward strand.
ACTTACTGTTGTTCTTCCCGTCTCGGACAGTAGTGGCGGGCACGGCGAGTCGGTCGGCGGCATTTTCCACCTGGTGCAGCGGCAACTCTACCGCGTCCGAGCCCCCCGGCCACGCCATGCCACATCACACACAAACTGCACTTTAATCACTCCCGATAAAGTCCAATCTAAAATAACACACGTCTCCACGGTTGCATGGTCCTTCAAGCTCTATCAAGCAGAGATTGAGTCTTTCTGGTTTTGGTAAAGTCTAATTTGTGATGGTCTCGTCACGGTCGCGTGGTCTTTCGAACTCTATGAGATAATTAGTTCTTTTGATTTTGGTAAAGTCTAATTTTTGACCACGTCACTGTCGCATGGTATTTGGAGCTCTATCAGGCAGGGATTTTTCAGGCAGTCATTTTGGTTAAGACTAGTTTATTGGAGTGGTTGAATGTTGTTGTGATGATATTCACATTTTAAGTATCCGTAAATTCACTTGTTTTATAGTAAACTATCGAGCTTTATTTATCTTTTTTGTACAGTAGTTGGAAAATTCGATAGACAATTTGACCATAGCCGAATCTCTCTTGTTTCACTAGAGTTCACTTTTATGTTGATATGTTTTTGAACACATTTACATTGTGCACCGATGTTAGTCTTCTTTTTATTTTGTGCCGTTTTATTTAGTGTCTGTTTAAATATAGCGAGATCTCTTAAAACTTGCAGTTACTGGAATCAATAGTAGTTGAATCAATATGAATATTAGCGGCTTTTGTTTATCTCATCTCAAATATTTTCGCAAGATAAAACGGAGTCTACTTTCCTTATTCGATAAGCCCATCAATTTAGAAGCTGGGCATACTTTTATTCAACATTTTTTTCAGTGACACAGCGAAGTCCCAGGTGATAGAAAATTTTCTTCAGAAAGTAATATGAAGTTCGAACCGACTAGCAGCCGGCGCAGAGCTGCAGATTATGCTAAACCTGGCTGCAATTTTACAAGAGCTGTAAATCTGGATGAGACTGTTTCATGATGTGCAGAGAATTTCTAGCAGAAGTAATTTAAAGTAGTCTATAATTTATTGTATTTTGCGAACTAATTTACCTAAGTAGAGCAAGCTCTACTTTAAAGTTGGGATGCGGATTTTAAAACTTCATTAAGTTGGAAGTAAGTGGATAATGTGTTTAGGTTAGACGATTCTTAAAGATCGTTGAACGAACTGGACTTTTTTTATACATAATAGACTTCAACTGTGTGTGCAGTAATTGAATAGTTTGCACGAAACACTGTATCATTAACGTAGTAATTTTGACATTATTGTTAAGTTTTCAAAAACGACCTAGCATGATTTCGATAAATTTTAATGGAAACATTTCTAAAATATAATCTATCAAACAAAAAAATAATTTAAAACATATTTGCTAGTAAAGTGGCTGTAATTACACCAATTTCAATATCGTAATGTAATTTCATTACGCACTTGTGCGTTATTGTAATGTAAAACGCACGAGTTTTTTTTTAATAAAGTAACATGCACGGTTTTTTAAGATGCTCCGTCTAAAAATGAACGATACTTATTAAAATCTTAGCAAAGAGTTTTTATGTCAGAAAAGTGGTCAATATTCTGGCAACGTAACAATCACTTTTAAAAATTGTTCAAATTTCAATAACAGCTTTAACAAGTAATTAAAGATTTGCTCGTTTAAGAAAGTAAGAGTTTTATTAATTTCCTCGCAAATATGTTATAAAACGTCGTATGACATACGTGCGCTTTGAAAATTACAGCCTTTGCTTCCTTATAGCAATATCGCCTTAGCTGTAATTTTCAACTTACCGCACTTATATCATAATGTACTATTACATTATCGGTTCATTATTGGCAGAGTAATCGCGTAACACACATCCAAAAAAAGTAGTATAATTCTGAAACTCTATTTTTGAAGTCGGTTAAAAAGGCTTCATACATGTGGAACGCGAAGAGTAGAATTCTTCCGATCCTCTAAATCCGAAGGACTTAGCGCAACAGTGGGAAGGAGCAGGCTATCTAGTAAATAATTAAGTTTTAAGATTTTAACAAATACTTCATTAGACACTCCAACCCTACCCTTAAGGTGCAGATACCTTAATTCATTCACAAAAAATACAAGTAACACGAATCAACGATATTACCACACACCGACACAATCAACACTATTGACGGAGTTTTTCCAACCTCACTAGTCACTACACGTGTCATTAACTAAATTGAAATTAGAGTGTTTTTCAAGTTATTAAAAACCCAAAAAGAAACAGTTAAGGCAATGAATCATTATAATACAATTTTATTAGTGTTTTTGTGCTTTAACGCGTCGGCAGTTTATTGCCGAGTGTAATATGGACTGATAGCAGTTAAATGATATGGACGGTATATTTTGTTATCAATTGAAGAGTTTCCCATAGGTACTCACGGGTGGAGTGGGTGTGATAAGATTATCATAATCATAATCTTTAAAGCGTAACTCTCTTTTCCTAATAATTTATCTGGACATTCTAACGCACTTTAGATAGGTAACCGGAGAGTTATTCTTGAACGCCAATCTAATAATCAGGTGTATAGACGTAAGTGTTCTAAAAATCGTAAGCGTGACTAATCGTAAATCAAATATCTACTTAATATGATTTTAGTGGATATTGGCTTTGAAATTTTACGTGTTAAATATTTTCTCAATGTTATATTGTCAATAAAATGTGAGAGCCACGTGTAATAAACTCTTAATACAAATTAGTGAGCGTGGTCCAAATATATTACCTATACATAATTTATTACTTCTAGTTACTAGGTCTCCTCTTTTGAACTTTCACAAAGACTGCAGGTAGAATAAGATAATATTTCCAGTTGTAGACGTCTTGTCAGTGGTAGGTAGAGATGACATTGTGATGCAACTAGGTAGGTACTTGTTTATACAGTTAATGCTTTCGAAACTAAAAAATGTCATGAATGCGTAAAATATCTAAGCTTCATTCAAAATAGGTACACTAGATTTTGTATGTAGAGCGAAAACCTCAGTTCCGGAAAAGCGGAAACCGCGGCTCCCAACTCTACCGCACCCGCCGCGAGCTGTAACTGACGTCATACAAATCAAATCAAATAACGAGGTGGCCATGATCCAACCACATAAACACGGACAAGAAACGCATAGGAGCGATACAGGTGTGCCAACCCTGTGAGGTCACAACCTAGGGCGACCATACGTCGACCTTTCGGGAAACTTTTGCTCTATAGAAAAAGTTAAAAGACGCAGGGGGTGTGGCGACCGCAAGGCTGTCACTTGTGATGTAACGGACTTCCGGTGCCGGACGAGTAATGTCCGGAGCGGATATTAGAATTAATGACGTTTATGATGATCTGTATTTTAGGCCCGATTGAGTGTAGGTTAGCCAGTTGGTTGATTTATCAAAGAAGTTATACAAAAAGATAATACTAGGCACAAACACGTCAAATTGTTATTCCGTAGAGTTACTTACTTGTTACTTAGAATTTCTCTTATATTGTTTTAGACAGAGGCCTTCTATTAACCCAGCGTAACAAACACTTAAATGTAGCAAATACTCATGTCGTGATTAAGCGGTTTTGTGCGAAATTAGGTCGATGCTAGATCGACGCGACACTTTCTATCTTGCGAGATCTGTTGTCTCTACCCATAAAGTTGAAAAACGATTGAATTAGGTAAATAGTGTTCATGTTGTGAAGATATCGAAATAAACAATAAGAGTTTACTAGATCATTGTTCTATAGCAAAAAAGGCGGAAAAGCTATTATAGTGAAATATAAACAATTTGAACAACATCGAAAGGAGCATTGCTTAAAAATTACAAGTACGTATAAATAAAAAAGATTTATTTTGTAGCAGGTATAAATAACGTATTTCTTATTCGAAGTTTGTAAAATTTGCCAAAGGTTTAAGAAATACCTACACTGAATAAACTAGTAGTCCGCCCCGGACTTGGACCTCGCGTTATGGCTATTTTATATCATAAATACTTACTAGAATTTGAAAAAAAGGTAACAATATTTGTACGAAAGTTAGCGATTTATTTTAATAAATGTTGAAACTCCCGCAGAAAGTGACGCCGTTTTGCCTCTTTTTGCCACGGCCCTCATATCTTCGATCGTTCGATATTTGAACTTAAAAATTCTAAAAATATAAACTACGTTCATGCTAAATTTCAAGGAGATCGGTTGAGCGGTACTTGAGTTATCGTCGAACAATTATACATACAAACATACACCCAAGTGCCGACTGCCGGCTCGTCCCAGTAGACTCTGAGACCTCACTTACGCTCGGTCAATTACGAGTATAACCACTGGTTTGCCGTTGTCACGACTCACGAGCCTTTTCTTGAAGTGACAGCCGTCGCTTTACCTGGCAATTTAGAAATTTCTCTCAAAAGTCACGCGTTTATTTATTTTTTCTAACAGCAGTTCAGTATTATTATCAAAAATGTCATGATTTTGACGACACTGCAAATAACATTTTTGTGCAGAGGCACTTGACCGGACATATTTTTAATTTGAAATTCGTAAAATTCTCCGGGTAGCAATAAAATTGCGAGTTTTGTTTTTGATTTATTGGAGTTCTTTTGATTATGTATTTTTTGCTTAGCACTCACTCAAAAACCAAAGTAATACAACTTAGTATTTTTATCGCATTATGAAAACAGAAAACTTGTACCGTTAGTACCTAATGGAGGAAACATAAGAAATATAAAAAAAATAACTAGAAATTTTCAATACATTACCAATATTGAATCAACCGATCAGAATTAATTTAAGACAAGTTGAAAATATGATTCAGTGAAAAAACACAAGTGCGATGTGTTTGTGTCGCCATTTAGAAGTGCTTAGTTAGTAACAGCCTGCCGAATTCTTTGGTACCTACGTTAAATTCTTTGGGCAAACTCCTGGCGGCGTAAATGTCAGTATTCTTAGCCCAAATGTCCAGACAAGAATAGTTCATGGCCACCTGACGGCTGTAAAGTGAGTGACATAACCCTAGACGCGCCCATGGTTTACGGCGGTGATTAAACTAAGTGAGGCCGCGTTTTACGGGCACCGTAATGACGGGCAAACAGTGGGCACACACGAGAGATTGGGGCACGACGTGGAAGGGGTGCGGTGGAGAATAGGCTTGGAGGAAGATGGGTCAGGAAGGCTAAAGACCTTTACAACTATACTGCTTAAGTTCTTGGTAAATATTTGGTGATAATATGTCGCGTTTTATGAGAAGCATAATGACGAGAAACAAACAGTGATTACAGACAAGATATGAAGGCAAAACGCTGGCAGGGGTGTGCTCTTCGTGGGAATATAATTTAGGAGGAAGATGAATCAACAAGGCCAAGGAAATCTTGGATTTTTCTCCGTTACGTGGGCGAGTATGAGTCGCTATGTGTTATGTGATCATAATTATGACAAACAGTAGGCATATGCAAGATATTAAGAGTATGACACGATGGTAGAAACTAGAAACTGGAAAAATAAGTTTAGAGAAAGATTGATCGAGAAGGCCGAAGAAATATGATTTAAGGGAGCTAAATGGCAAGAAATGTGGCGCCTGACAGGAGATAGATTATGTTAGAGTCATAGTTATAATAAAATAAAGCCAATTTACATCAGAGGGATAGTCTTGGGAGAGATAAGTCAAAAATATTTCCATAGAGGTCTGCATCGAGTTTCGTCTTTTCGTTGTCTTCTTCGTCTCAAAATACAAACTGAGTCGAGTTTGAAGCCTTCAATTAATTGGATTAAGGAGCAATGCACAATGATGATGAATACAAGTAAATTATTTTGTACATAACTATTTTTCACCAAAAATGACACAATCGACTTCAACCGAGTACAAAATTAGAATAGTTCGCACGAATCGATGTGTCCTCCATATAGTATTTTTTTATTATTGTGATTTTTCAAAAACGGCTCAGTCGATTGCGATACAATTTAAATAGGACCATCTCTGAAATATGATCTGTCAAACAAACAAAAACAATTGGTTCACGAATGGTGAAAATATCGACGAACATACACAAAAAAAAACAGGTTAAAACGGACTTTCTTCTTTTTGGAAGTCGGTTAAAAAACATCCAAAAACATCGAAAAGATTTCTAAAGTTAATAAGAGTGGCAATAAAGGAAACAAAGCTAGGCTCCAAGTGGCTAGCCGGCTAACTGGCGTGCTGGCGCGCCGCCAGCGCTGCAGGTGACTCGCGATTTACATTGAATTTTGGAAAATAGTAGGCGCAATATTCCTGGACGTAGTTAAGGGGGTCCGGGTGGGCATTGTCCCCCGCATCTACCCCAAAAAAATTAAAAATATACAAATACAATAAGTTATACTGTTATCTACCTCTAATGTTATCTGATTTGAGTAATTTTTTTTCATGTACCTGATCAAAACTTCAATCGCTAAGATTTAGTTTTTACGGTTCTTTATATGACCTTAAAGTTATAAGCCTCTAAAAAGTCATATTACTACGCATAAACTTGGCTGAAAAGAATACATAAACTAAATACGTGCAATATTTCTTACTATTGACTTCTATAACAAAACATTTTGTTACAATTTAAGGAGGGAATAGAGTTTTCTCCCAGAATGTAAATTTTATCAAAAGTGTAGCGAAAATTCTCTCGATGTACCTCAGAAAATGCAACACCACTGGTGGATTCACGATCTTTTTTTAGGGTTCCGTACCTCAAAAGGAAAAAACGGAACCCTTATAGGATCACTTCGTTGTCCTTCGTCGTTTTAACCTATCCTAGTCCGTCTGTATGTATGTCAATACTCTTTATCTCGGGAACGCGTAAAGATATCGAGTTGAAATTTAAACTGTATACGTATATCTATGGTCTCTTGCAGTTGTGTAAAAGAAACACTACTCAATTATCTTATTTCTTTCGAAAAGCCAGTGGTGTGAAATCCCGCACGTAAATTCCAAAGACGGAGTTTGGTACGGAGACCGAATGTTGAACACACGATTGTAAAGTCGGTAGAGTTTGTGCTAAAAGAGAACCGTTGGCGTTATGGTGAACTAACAATAAGATTTTAATCAGCATCCAAGGTACCGACTATACTTGGTAGACGCGAGTACTGATGAGAACCGAATTGGTATCTACCAAATATCAAACACTTTTAGTTGTACTAGCAATGACAGAGCAGTGTTGTCAGCTTAACAAAATTAGTAAAATGGCCCACGGGCGACCTTGCCTACGACGCTTCTCTTTTTGCACAACCTCTGTCACTTTCATTAGATCACCGCGACTTTTGTTATTGAAGTGGGTCGAGCTATTTTTAGGGAAAAATAATTACGTATTATTTTCTTCGCACTCCTCTCAGCTAATCATCTCATATCACGCAGCACACACGTTTCAAACGCTTAGTTTAATAGAAAAAAACCTACTTTAATTAATTTAGCGTGAGCCTCAAGGTGGCCTATGTTCAGAATATTATTATTCAAGATTCAAGAATATTTATTTGTTAGACACATGGTAGTGTAGACAACATACAAAGTTGCATACAGATCTTACAAAAGTTATAAAACGCATGTTCTTGCCGTCGTGGCGTACAAATATGAAAAACACAACAGCTAAATACAATTCATACAAAAAAAATCAGATGTAGTCTAAAATGTCAAATATCAAAATGTCAACTTTCTTTTTTTTTTTTACAACAGCAGGTCGAGGGTAAAGTCTCATCTCGTCCTGGGACCGAGTACGTGTGCCTACATTAGTCCAGCTACCAAAGAGGTGGAGATTTGCTTTTACAAACGAACAATTAAATTATTATTTAGGTACTTAATAAATAATAGTACCTAAATTAGGTAAATGTTTAAGTAACGGCAAATATTTGAATTGTTAATCACAAAAATGATTTTTTAGAACACCTAGTGTGGAATCACTATAAATAAGATAGATAAGTAGTCATATATTTGCTATTTTACATCGCCTATATGATAGGAATTAACGACCGATGCTACAGGTGAAAAGGCGCCTTTATTCAGCATCGCGAAGTAGGTATCACTTAGTAATTAAAGGGGGAGCCCTGAAAATTACATTTTCGACGTAATGTCGAAAAACGAGATGTTGGAGCTGAGTTGCTTATTTTGTCGCGTAAAATAAAGTCAATTAGTCGTAACACGTCCACTGCTGGACATAGGACTCCCCTATAAATGGATTTCCCATGAGGCCGGTTGGAAATAAAGTTAACCTACTTAGTATTATTTGCGATTTATGGTTGGCTCCTTTAGTAAACGTTGTTCATCTTGACATATGAAAATTGCCTTTATAAGTTTGTGCGTAGGTATAATAGTAACCCTATAACTATGTCACCTATTCGTGAAGTGGTAAACAAACAAACCAACCGCTTACTGTTGTTAAGTATTCTTGGTAAAGTAAACGATTTCATTGAAATATACCTATATTAATGTTGAACATCAACTAGAAATCTACATTATATATACCTACCTATGTAAGTTAATACTTATAACTTAAAAACATTCAGGAAACAGCCAATTTCGATGTTATTTACATTCGTTTCTACGATTTTAGTCAAATTACTCAGCAAAGTCCTATTAAAACTGGTTGTATACCTACCAATTATTTCACGTAGGCCTTACTCAATGTAAAGCCATTTTCATATGATAAAAGCCTTTTACCGATGTTCATTATAACAACTTAACAAGGGAAACAATAATATTGGAGCATTTATTATTCATAACTCACCGGCATTATTTTAAGCGTAACTATATATTGTAACACTAAAGAATGATTAATAAAATGTATGTTTTTTTTAAATCAATCACGGGTTAAAGGATATGTTTTGTTATGGTACGTCAGTGTTCCGTGATAGAGTTTGCGCAACGTACGGTCGCCGCGCCTCGCCGGCCGACACTGGAGCTGTTTCATGCCACGTTCAGGTACCTTCAGCCTTTCAGCCATAGATTAGATAACAGTAACTACGTAAGCTCAGGCTTCGACTTTACTTCACGATCAAAAGTTCCGCAAAGTTCACGCAGCCGCAGCGTCTGAATATCCCAACTTCTGTAAATCCGTTTTGGAACTCTCTCGAGGAATTTGTTGTATTTTGTTTGTCAGTGTTTTGTTTCCAATTACAATCGCCGATTGTTGCGATAGACGCCATTTTTGATTAGATTCTTTGTGACGAATTGGTTTCAAAGCGAGTGAAACGGTTTTGAGAGTTATTGTTATTTAAATCTTCTTTTGTTTCTATATTATTTCGTCGCTACTCTCACCTCTGTTCAAAAACTGGTTTAATCCCGTTTTCACTATTATTTATAGAATTTTTAGAAAAAAATACACAAATTTAAAGTATTAATTAGATGTAGGTACAATAGAATAACTAAATATTGTACTTCTACTAAGTACCATGAATAAATAATTGAAAACATAAGAAACTTGTGTAGAAAGAGTAGAATGTTGTTATTTGCATGATCACTCGTAATGATGGTAATTTTCTACCAATAGCTCAATAAAAAGGGCTAGAGACTACTTAGATCGATCGTTCCGTATTATTATGTCAAGAAAACCCTTTAAAGATCGAACGAATACTTATTTAGCTTATGCTACTTGACTGTCCCTGTTTGATGCCAAAAAACCGTGAGAGAATAAATCCAGCTTGTATTGTTGCGAGTAGGAACACGACTGAGGGGCTAGTCCAGGTTTACACATAAATTGAAACTACAGCTGTTTCCGTATGGCGCTATACATTTTATTCAGCGCCCCTAACGGAAACGAGGAAAAACTATCGAAAATGTATGGAACCACTCACGAACACGAAAGTTTAAGTAACACAACCTTGACTAAGGGCTCTGAGATTAGCACAGCTATGCTCATTTCATCATAATCATCAGAACTGGATATCAAAAAGTCCGGTAGAATATTCAAAAAGACCGGTTGGAAGTGGTTTTGTGTAGTTGCTGGACGTCGTCTACTGCACTTGTCGGTTTGGTTTCTTTTCGACAACTCTACCAATTTTTTTTTTTTAGTTATGTTCAATACATGTTACAATAATATATAAACATATTGTACCAAGAAACCATAGTAGGTTTGTATAGGTACAAGATTCACCTCCGCGCTGATTCATAAACACAATATAAATATATTTAGAAACAAACATTAGTAAATTGTAAACATTTTACGAGACGAGTCAAATTACTTATAATGCTTACAATAACAATTTTTAAGTTACGTAGTCATAATACACCTCATTAAATAATTGAATTGAATTTAACTAAATTTAGAGTAGGTAATTATTTTACCAACTAACCAATACACGAAAAATTAAGTAGGTAAATAACTAAATAAATAAGTGACGATTCAATTTCACTGAGATGCTGTGATATAAATTCAACTTGCCAATCCGTTACTATATTGAAATGTGCGTACCAATTACAAACGGTAAGCGCAAAACAACGTTTGTAATTGGTTCTGCAATTAACGTCCTAAAGTAGGTATGTAATACCAGCTCACAAAGAGCTATTTCTCACTGTCTGCTGGTGCCGACCGTCTCATCAACACGACGACGCTGACAAAAGACGTGGACAGCAGCGGCCTCTACGAAATATCTCAACGCAAGTCTCAACTCTAACTGGAATTAAGAGGGTCGTGAATCGACCACTGTTTTCGTGTTTTCTGTAGAACATCGAGATAGTTTTCGGTACATTTTTTATAAAATTTACGTTCCTGGAGAAAACTCTTTTCACCCCATAAATTGTAACAAAATGTTAGGTATGTTTTTGGTGTGATAAATTAACGGTCATATAAAAAACTGTAAAAACTAAGGCATATAATCTCAGCTATTGAAGTGTTGATTACAATAAAAAAACACTAAAATCGGATAATATGGAGGTAGATAACAGCTTATTGTTTTTGTATGGCCAAGTTGGCACCTCACGATTGCCTTAAGATATGCTATCTGTCATCTGTTGAGTTGGAACCACTGACTATAAAGCTTGGAAGCTTGCGGGCTGCGGCATTTTGCACTTTGAAACCGTCTCAGATAAATATACAACACAAAAAACCTAAACTCTATCACATTCAAAGCTCCATACCTACTGTACAGTAGCGGATTTATACATTTTCCGCACCTACCGTCTACAATCCAAAATACTAGTACACAAACCTGTCTTTCGATTTTTGTCAATAAAATTGTAACTTTAAGTACCTGGTACATAAAAAGTTACTGTAATATGTTAGCTATTAACAAAATTTGCTGCCCCTCTAAATTCTGCTGTTTTAAGCTTCAGCCTACTCAGCTTATAATTAAAATAATAACTACAAAAAACACACGCATCTAAAATCCTATCTTACTTCATTTATGGGTGATTCTTCGAGTAAGTCGTTCTTTGGTGATTTTCGTGGCAATTTTCAAATTCAATTTTTTTTTCAATTTCTTGTCAGAATCTAAAAAGATATGTAAAATGAATATGTTTTATAGAAGAGGCACCTCAAAGAGCCATATACTTACAGAGATAATCGGGGTTAAAAAAATGGAGGCCACGCAAATCATAAAACACCCCACGAAAATGATAATTTTAATTTGACTTTCTCAGATGAGTTACTTACTGTTCCTTCATATTGAAAAAAAGTTATTATGTTATGATAAAGTAAAAAATTGGTAAGTTACTAAGGCAGAAAACGTTTTTAGTAGTATCTGACCAACATTATTTATTATTAGTCAAAGAAATTACAAAAATACACAAATTAAAAAAACATTTTAAAAAATAACAAAAATATAGGTAGTTTCCTAAGGCAGATACCGTTTTAGTAGAATCAGTCCAACATTATTTATTACTAGCTGACCCGGCGAACTTTGTTTCCCGCAATATCTTTATAAATTATAGCCTATATGTTATTCTGACGTATAAGCTAGATAATCAAAGTTTCATCTCTGTATTATTGTACAGAAAGATAATTGGATACAAAGTAAAGAGCATCAACTTGTGGCGCTTTATCTTACAAAAATTTTAGGATAGGCAGAAGATGCTCCCATATTGCAAGTGCATCATGTCGCAGTGATTCGCTTATTGTGCAAAATGGTGACGTTATCATTTTGCCATCTTTTTTGTAGTATAAAACTACAGTGTGCAGAGTCAGCTATTTCTACTACCTCTAAAGTGAACGGCTTGGATTTCTCTTGAATATTTTGCATTGTAATTTTCGCTAAAGTTGCAATGGATTATGCATTCGTCTTGTTTCAGATTGTATTTTATTTGTTTGATGTATTTGTGCTGTGATATTATATTTGAAACGTGATTCATGTAGGGAATCAGCTGCTTTTCAAATTCTTTTATTAGTGCTTTTGATATAAAATTAATTTTCATTGGTAATTAATAGTTAATTGACTTCTCTAGAATATAAAGTTCTTAAAATAGCAATTACATATGATTGAATTACTGCAACGGCTGATTCTAATACTAGTAATAAAATTTGAATTATAATTAAAAATATGATTAAATATGTTGCTATATTTGATCCTGTTCTTCTTAATAGTGTTATTAATAAATGTCCAGCAATTATATTAGCTGTTAAACGAACTGCTAAAGTTCCTGGCCGGATAATATTTCTAATAGTCTCAATTAAAACTATAAAAGGTATTAGAATAGCGGGGGTCCCTTGGGGGATTATATGAGAAAATATGTGTTGGTAATTGTTTACTCATCCATATAATATAAATCTTAATCATAAAGGTAATGAAATTGAAAGGGATAAAGTTAAGTGTCTTGTTCTGGTGAAAATATATGGAAATAGTCCTAAAAAATTATTAAATAATACGAATGAAAATAATGAAATAAAAATAAAAGTTGATCCTTGAAAATAGTTGGTTTTTGCTAACAATGTTATCACCATCGAAAGTGTGTCGAGCAGGGTTGTATATCTAATACTCAGAATATCCAAGAGGTATTCGCAGAAGGTCATTCAGGTATACGCACCGACCTCGTCACACCCAGATCCAGAGAGTCACGCATTATTTCAGGCGTAATGTCACTTTCTGGTTCCAACAGAATACCAGCGCTGGTTGCTCGCAAGCGCAACCAGCATTACGCTGAGTTGGGACCAGTTTTGTGACAATGATTTAAGGCATAATACTGTTGTTTTCGTTTGTGTTTTATGATTTGTTTTGTTGTATATTGTTGTTATTGTACCTCTTATTTTTGTTGCAAACAAATTTCTTTCTTTCTTTCTTTCTGACTGCCTCGGTGGCTCAGTGGTTAGTGACCCTAACTTCTGGATCAAAGAGGCGTGGTTTCGATCCCCACCAGGGCAAATATTTATGTGATGAACATAAATGTTTGCTCTGTGTCTGGATGTTATTTAGTTACTATCTATATAAGTATGTATTTAAAAATAAGTATATGTAGTATATCAGTCTCAGGCAGCCATATCACAAGCTTTGCTTAGTTTGGGGTCAGAGGCCGTGTGTAAGATGTCCCAAAAATATTTATTTATTTATTTATTTCTAGATGACGAAGTGGAGACTATGTATGAAGACGTAAGTCAGGCCATACATACATCTAAGACCCACTTTACTGTTGTTATGGGGGATTTCAATGCAAAGTTGGGCAAAAGAAGCGATGATGAGCTGAGAGTGGGGCAATTTAGCAAGACATCCTGGACATGAGCCTGTACGAGATTAGAATGGCCCTGAATCAGCTTAAGAACAACAAGGCGCGGGTGATGACGGTATCAGAGCTGCTGAGAGCGGGTGGAACACCGGTACTAAAAGTCCTCCAGGAGCTTTTCAACACCGTCGTCCTCGAAGGCATCACGCCAGAAGCATGGAAAAGAAGCGTGGTAGTGTTGTTTTTTTTTTCAAGAAAGGTGACAACACTTTATTGAAGAACTACAGACCCATCTCACTTCTGAGCCATGTTTATAAGCTGTTTTCAAGGGTCATTATGAACCGTCTCGAGCGCAGGCTTGATGACTTTCAGCCTTGCGAACAAGCCGGTTTCCGAAAAGGCTTTAGCACCATGAACCACATTCATACGCTGCGGCAGGTTATACAGAAGACCGAAGAGTATAATCTGCCACTTTGCTTAGCGTTTGTGGACTATGAAAAAGCCATTGATTCGGTCGAGACATGGACTGTGCTCGAGTCTCTCCAACGATGCCGTATTGACTATCGGTACATCGAAGTGTTGAAGTGCTTGTATAATAACGCCGCTGTGTCGGTCCGAGTACAGGAAGAGAGCTCCAAGGCGATCCCTTTAAAAAGAGGCGTAAGACAGGGAGACGTAATTTCTCCAAAACTGTTTACGACTACTTTGGAGAACGCCTTCAAGCTCCTGGAATGGAAAGGATTCGGCATCGATATCAATGGCGAATATCTCACTCATCTTCGGCTTGCCGACGATATAGTAGTCATGGCAAAATCGATGGAAGAGCTCAGCACGATGCTCGAAGGCCTCAATCGGGTTTCACAACAGGTGAGTCTTAAGATGAACATGGACAAGATGAAAGTCATGTGTTATTCCCATGTTTTACACACCCCGATTTCTGTTGGAAACTCGGTTCTTGAAGTCGTTGACTCGTACGTCTACCTAGGACAAGTAGTCCAGTTAAGCAGGTCCGACTTCAACAAAGAGGCCAATCGCCGAATCCAACTCGGATGGGCAGCGTTTGGAAAATTGAGTAGCGTCTTCTCGTCCGACATACCTCAGTGCCTCAAGTCAAAAGTTTTCGATCAGTGTATGTTGCCAGTGATGACTTATGGCACAGAAACGTGGTCTCTCACTTATTAGTAAGCTCCAAGTAACCCAACGAGCTATGGAGAGAGCTATGCTCAGAGTCTCTCTGCGGGATCGAATCAGGAATGAGGAGATTCGTAGAAGAACCAAAGTTACCGACATAGCCCAACGGATCAGCAAGTTGAAATGGCAATGGGCAGGGCACATAGCGCGGAGGACTGATGACCGGTGGAGCCAAAAAGTTCTCGAGTGGAGACCACGTACCGGCAAGCGCAGCGTAGTCCACCCACAAGGTGGACAGATGACCTCATTAAGACCACAGGATCGCGCTGGATGCAAGCCGCTTCCAACCGGTCTTATTTAGATCCATAGGGGAGGCCTATGTTCCAGCAGTGGACGTCCTTTGGCTGATGGATGGATGGATGGATGGGCAAAAATTGATTTGCGTGGGTCAAAACTACCACGTAAACCACGCAGATCACGACCACGAAAATCAAAATAAATCCTAAAGGATTTATTTACACAAAAACCTTTTAAACAAATAAACTGTGTTTTGAATATAAATTACGTTACTTCATATTTGTTCGCTACAATATTTTACTAAATAAATAAATTCACAGACACCGGAGATAATTGTACCACGCAAATCAAAGTTTTGAGAAACCAAACCCACGCAACAAGGTTCTTACCTCTTTTTTTTTAAAACTCGACGCACCATCACTCAAGTACTCTACCCGGCAGTTGGAGCGCGACTAGTTATAACTTGAATTAGAATCACGCAACATCAGGCCGCAAATTAAGAGATATACTAGTGAAATTATAAAAATCCACGCAAATCAGTAACTACCTCGGGACAGTTTTATTTTTTTTGTAGGCAATGTAGTTCTTTTAGAACTATGATTTAATTTTTTATAGCATTTTAAACTTCTTAGGACTTAGTGGTATTTTTTTTGTAACCAGGTAGCGTATAGTTTAAAATATAAAATTCACTAAGTGATCAGATCGGGGTTTGGGACACTCCACGAAAATCAAAGAATGGGGGTATTTCATTTTTTTATCATATTTATTTATAAAGATAATTGAATAATAATCAGTATCCCAGTTCAGAGAGGTTTTAAGCTTTGCTCGAAAAAAAAACTGGCTCGCTGACTTTATGATTTCTATTTTTTTTAAGTAAAGCCGCTTGAAAACCCTGTCCCAAAGAATGACCCTTATAGCGATAGCACAAGATTAAATCGTTTTAAACTTTTCTATTCAAACTTATATAACTAAATAGTTTTTAATTGCCGGGCTCAATAGAGTTCACACGCGAACTAATGAAACTAATCGGAACTTTTCGAAATATAATATTTACTGAGGCGCAGATATCTATAATTGTTAATAAATACGTACAATTTCTTAATTTTGACAAGAAATTGCCTTCACCACGAGCCTTCAAAATATCTTACTTCAGTACTAGTATCTGAACTAGCACTTAGAAGACCTCTGATTGAAACCACCACCATGAGAAGAGTCTTGAAAATATCACAAAATTGCAACATACACTTATTTTGCTGTTGGGTCCGTTTTTAAACTTTCGCGATTTGAACACATTATTGTTATGTCTTCTTCTTCTTGATCGTTGCGCTCTTGATAGAGCGGTCGTGGTCATCAAGTAGTATTATTATTTGTAGGGGCAGATGTAATGCGCCTCACGATTTCTCGCCATCTCTCTCTATTGGACGTCAATCGGGTACACTCATGCACGGGCCCACCCACAGCAGACTTGATCTGATCGGTCCATTTCATGGGCGACCTTCCGTGAGGTCTTGTGCCCTCAACTTTTCCCTGGACGACAAGACGCTCTAAAGACTGACTACCTCGCCTTGAGATTTGTCCAAAGTAAGCGAGTATTCGAGACTGTACTATGGCTGATAGATGCTTGATGCCGAGTTCTTGTAGTATCGAGACGTTGGTACGAAATTCAGTCCACGATACCCCAAGCATTATTCTCCAGCACCACATCTCTAGAGCATCTACCTTTTTCTTTTCAATATCTTGCAGCGTCCATGTCTCAGAGGCGTACAAAAATATGGATAAAATTAGTGTTCGCACGAGCCTGGTCTTCGTGGTTTTGGTGATGTTCCTCCATATTTTCTTCATTTTGTCCATGGCGGTTCTAGTGATTGCCATACGCCTCTTAATCTCATCGATACAATCACTCTGACAGGAGATCAAAGCTCCAAGATATGTGTATGATTGGACTTCTTCACAATGTGCCATCTGAGTGACTTCCGGCAATCTGTCATTCGTTCGGTTCAAAATCATCATCTTGGTTTTGCTGCGATTAATCTTTAACCCGAATGCAAGGCTCACTTGTTCCATCTTAAGAAGCAGCTCTTCCATATGGCGTGCACTAGTTGCAAAAAGTGTGCTATCATCTGCATACCGCAAGTTCGCAATTTTATAACCACCTACAGTGACCCCCATCCGTCCAATCTTCCAGGGTGATGCGCATTATGATTTCGGTGTATATTTTGAACAAGATAGGTGATATTATGCACCCTTGATGGACCCCAGCACTAGGATGAAAATTACCAGACAGGACGTCATCTGTACGTACCGATGCGGTACCTTCTTCATATAAGCGCCTTAGAAGATGTACAAGATGCTTTGGTACGCCCATTTCGAGAAGGGTTTTCCACAAAATTGGCCATTTTACTGAGTCAAACGCTTTTGAGAAATCAACGAAGCAGATGTAGGTTGGTTTGTTGAATTCTTTAGCCTTCTCAATAATTTGGCGGACAATTAGGATCTGTTCTCTTGTTCCTTTTCCTTTGATCTAGCCTGTTCTGGTGCAATTTTACGCTTTCAGTCGCTTACATTCAGAATATGTAGCAAAATCTTGCTAGCATGTGAAATTAGAGCAATAAGGCGATAGTTGCTACATTTCTTCGTGGAACCTTTCTTATGTAGAGGAGTAAATACCGTATGCGTCCACACTCTGATGGCCATTCTCCTGTTCGCCATACCTTATTGCAAATGACATGAAAGATTTGTTCACCACGTTCACCTAAAGCCTTTATGGTCTCAATGGAAATACGATCTCTGCCTGTAGCCTTTTTAAGTTTGAGATGTTTATTAGCGGCTCTCACTTCAGACAGAAGAATACTGGTTCCAGATCACCGTCCTTCGGTTCTGTATCAGGAAAACAGCGTGACTGCGGGTCTTGATATAGTGATTGATAGTAGCTCTTCCATGTTTCTGAGATCCCATCCAATTCCGTGACCAGTTCGGCACTCTCGTTCTCAATCGCCGTTTTGTATGAAAAAAAAATCGTTTGTCCCTGTCGCCCCAATATGTGCTTGCCCTAAAAGTAATCAGGCCTTATTCTCCCCGCGGCGGCGAGGCGACTGAAAAGGGCATATCCGTAATCAAATTGCGGTGATATTTTTGCCCCCGCTCTATATTTTACCCTTTCATTCCATACGCACGTTTCGTATAAAATATTCAGAGTGTGTCCGAGTGCAAACATACAAGTATCTACCAACAGCGTATTTTATTTATTTTGTGCTCGCTTTTAACTCCTATTAGACTACGTCATAGATAGGGCTCTGCGGGTAGGGTGGGCGAATTTTTTGTTCGTGCTTAGACCATTAGGTATTATATCGCATTTGTATATGAAAATATCTACAAAGTGTTCATTTGAAAGTTTAAGGACTTTCAGGGGGACTAATTATGGGATTGGGGCAACCCCGAGATCGCGAAAAAAAAAACAATTATTTTAAACAAAAAGTTCAATCAAATGAAAAGAACAAAAGAGTTTTTTTGTTTTTGACGTTGACCCCAAAGTAAGCGATAAACATAATTAAATACCTACTTACCTTTGAAAGTCTTTGCGACTTGCAAAGCGACAGCCTTTATTTTGAAGAAAATACCCCTATTAAATATTGTGTAGTGTAATACGTTTAACGAAAGGCTGGGTATGGATCTTTAAAACTAAAATAAAAATGAAAAATAACTGGATTATTTTTCACCACCAGGATTGGGAGGACAGATGGGTTTATATTTATTTTAATTTAGAACTATTTCCGAGTTTTATTCTAGTACCAGACGGTTTGCGCCTAATAAGTAGGTGGATAAATATTTATTTTATTTTGCTTTTGGTACTTGCTGCTGTCTTACTAGTACGGTTTATGAGATACGTAAAAGTAGCCTGTTGACAGACAAACAGACAAACAAACCTTTTACCCTTTGGGTATTGAATCCTAAAAACTGACTTTAACGTAACTAACCGTCTCAAAATATTTTAAAGTTAAGTAAATAACTGTGATCGAGTTTAGAATCTCTTTTCTAAAAGTTAGATTTTGTATCCAATTCTTTTTTACCTACATTAGATTAGAAAATATGCAGCAAAAGGAAAAAAAAACCTTTGTTTACATTAAGTCATTACTTCCCTACATGTGACGAGTTCACCAGTTCGCCTGCTTATATATTATTCAAAGATGAGCTCGAAAGAATACATTACACTCAAGCCTTTGAGAGTGTTTCGCAAGTAAGCAATGTGGGGTAGTATATTTCGAGATCCCCGATGACAGAATAGATCTGACTAAGAATCATATCGATCACATCAACTTTCAAAATTTGTTTTTAATTTTTTAGACACCGAAATCTATCTATATTTTGATTCAGGAGCCTCTAATATGATACAGAACTAAAACTCGACGAGACTCACTTTAGTAACGGTTGTGGAGGTAAATACTCGTTATGGTACTTACATCAAAATTTAGGGTATTTTCCTAGTTCTGTACAAGGTGTTATCTTTCTGTAATACAGAATGCTGCTGCTGAACTTAAGCCTATCCACGAAGGGTAGTTGTGCCATATCCACCACGCTGACCCAGTACATTGTCAAAGTTTTAAAAACATCATTTGTTAACCACGATCTATGTAACTTGGTCGAAACGTCGCGATGATGAGGTATTTATTTATCTCGTGATTTTAGTGCGCGATAAGTCCCGTAGTATACATGAGTAATAAGTTACAAATTTTCTGGTAAGGGACCGGGATTTGAACTCTCGCAATTGTAGACGGATGTTACAACCACTAGATCACCACGGCTCATACAGTGTGCTTCGCAAAGTGAAGGAACTTTTAGAGGAGTCATCAATCAGCCATAGGACATCCACCGCTGGACTTAAGCCAGCTATGGATCTCCGATAAGACCAGTTGGTAGCGGATTGCATCCAGCGCGATCCTGCGTCTTAATGATGTCATTCGACCACCTTGTGGGTGGATGTCCTACGCTGCGCTTTCTGGTACGTGGACATCACTCGAGAACTTTACGACCCCATCGGTTATAAGTCCTCCGTGCTAAGTGCCCTGTCCACTGCCATTTAAACTTGCCAATCCGCTGGGCCATGTCGATAACTTTGGTGCTTCTACGGATCTGCTCAATCGTGATTCAATCTCACAGAGAAACTCCGAGCATAGCCCTCTCCATAGCTCGTTGAGCCACTTGGAGCTTATTAATAAGACCCATAGAGAGAAGTAAATCAGAGGTGTATGTTCCCATCATTATAATCAACATTGTGAGCATGAATACCTACTTTTGATTGTCTTTAGACTTTTCAAAATAACACCACATGTCTTCCTTCCGTAACATCAGTTACCAGTGCTGTTCATGAAACTTATGCTACAATAAAATAAATGTTTTAATATTAAACCTACCTAGTAAAATTGGGAGAATTTATTGACCGAAATAAATACAATTTTAAGGAACCATTACCGGAACGGGACAATTCGGTCGCGAGTTTATAGCTTACGAATTTAATTTTACTGGTTTTTGGGAGTTCTGCCGCAGAGGGATACAATTTGATAGCAAATCCTTTATTTCTTGAAAATTTTGTAGAAATACAGAGAGGTCCTGCTTTTTCATTTAAGAACAATACATACAATACTCGCTGACATTAATTAGTAACACAACTAAGATGCAGCACTCTTACTTACCTAGATGATGCCTGTTTTGGGTAAGGCCCTCTAAATCTGAAAACACCTTTTCCTGAGTATTGGAACAAATTATGTACCAGTCTATCAGTAAGCTACACATTAAATGTGAAACTTAGCTCACACTACATTGTATGTGTGTGTCATCATATACTTAGCTAAGTATCCCCCATTACATAGCTTTATTGTAGGTGTACCAAAGTTACTTTTGATGGCTCTATTGTGTCTAATGGACACATCAAGCCTTAACTAAATGCCATCGGCTATGTTATTTTTAAATTTATGTTCATCTCGACCTTTCAAGAATATAACTATCATTTTATTATTATTATGGATTATCAAAAGAAACAATGTACAAGAACTAAAATATGCAACCATGTAAGTTCTTTATTTGAGACAGGGTTGTTTGAGACTTGAGATCGGCGAGCGACCGCGCTAGCAGTAACAGTTGCCCTGTAAAATTTATTAGGAAATAAATATTTCTAGCTAATAGTTTAACAATCTAAATTAAGTATCGTTTACAATATCAAGTGTTAATAGTGCTGTGATAATACATTGCTGTAAATTAAGCAATTACTACCAAAAGCCAAGAAATATGTGCCGTGATTCTTCCAGTTATAAACAATAGAATTGTGTTGCACTCACTATGTGCAAATGGATCAAAAAGAGTCTGATATAAGTACGAACATCAAAAACGTGAGTTTAAATCAGATATAAGTGATTTGGACCTTATATAATCCCTTTAAAAAGTACGTACATTCGATATTTTTATAATTGTGACACCAATTAGAAGGTAGATACAGAAAAACTCACATTAAATTCATTTACACTTATACAATTTGACTAAAGAGATCATATTTTTTGACGCTCACTAATAAGCGTCGTTGGCGCAGAGGTTCGCACCATTGGCTATTGCACGAAAGGAATCGGGTTCGATTCTCAACTTCGGTCTCACTTTTTGTACATTATTTTTTCTGGTTTTTTACTATTCTAGATTATTTCATACAGATTTGCAAGCATAATGAATTCTAAACAAGCTATTTTGAATTTTAAACAAACTACTTTAACAGAAACACAACTAAAGCTTAAAGAAGCGCTCTATAAGCTCGAAAGAACAGATATACTAAACCAGAAATTATTAAGTGAGAGAGACGAACACGAATTAGAAATAAAAAACAACTATGATAAGAACACTATTCTAAAAAAAAGTTGGCCGATATAAACATACAGTTGCAAGATATTCAAGAAGAGAACGATCGATTGAAGCAAACAGTAGATAATCAACATGAACAATGTTATATGACACTGGACAAGGAACATGACCTAAACGACCAACTTAGAAAGCAACTGCAAGATGCACAAAATATTATTAATCAGCAACAGACAATTATTGACCAAAGAGAACAATCTGACACAGAAAAATTGTACAAAACTCTAGTTCTAACAACTGCTTCGTCTAAAAGTCGTCGATATATAAAAAGACTTAAAAATATATATGTAAGACCAGAAAACACATTATAAGCGCACGCAAAAAGACCGAAATAACTACAGCTATGCGAAGGCAAAAAATGCAACTGACAAAAGATTTAAATTATTATACTAGTCTCAATGTAGAATATGAAGAAGAATGGCGAAAAAATATGGAGAAAATAAACGAACTTGAATCGAATCTAAAAAAAATCACTATCAAGTACTCAATTGCTCAAAAGGAAATAGAAGGATACGTAAAGGCACTTGACGCTCTAATTGGACAAAACGCAGATAGCTTGGAGGCAGTCGATATCACTCAAGCGGCCGTTGAGACTGGACCAAACTTAATTATAATGAAACCATCTTTTTCAGGGTACGAGATAAACAATGTTGGAAATCAAAATTTAGCTCACAGGACAGAAGAAGAAACAAACATGACAAGTGACATGACATTGCTATCTACGAAATCGACACAACCTTCTCCGATAGACTCATTGGCCACAAACGAAGATTACTTTCTGGACGTCAAAATACCGCACGAGACAAAAATATTTTGTGACTCAATCGGCACAGGTTCTGGATCTATGATCAACAAATACTTGAAAGGAAACCTAATTAACATATGTTTACCTAATATATCTTTTGAAAATTTGACACAAAAAATAATGAGCGAAGAGTACGAAAAAGATACTGACATAGTGATACTGATGGGAAACAGCTTAGACATCACAAAAGAGAAATTAAGCATTAGTGTAGAAAAACTTTAAAACTAAAAGAAAATAAGGGACTGAAAACTATTATTCTCAGCACTTTTCCTTACTCTCGCTCACTCAATCAGAAACAAAATGATAAAATAAACAGACTTAATAATTTATTGTATAATTTGACTGCTCTAAACGAAATCATAATATTTGATGTGAATAAATTTATCAATAATTTTGTGCTTGTACCGAGCAGACAACATTTATCATATAGACATAAAATTAATATTGCCAAACTTCTGGCGCATTTAATAAATAACAGCAAAGAGCAAACAAAATGTAAGAACCTTATTCAATTGGATCTTCCAAAAAACATGTAAATATGACAATGGGAAACGCTAACAAGAAAGATTTCACCCAGCATAATTTTGATTTTAAACAGATAAATGTCAGTAAATTAAAAAACTCCAAGAATAAAATTATGTTATTATATCAAAACATTAACCGACTTAGCGGTAAGATATTGGAAATAGAATTATTTTTATCTAGTCACTCATATAATGTTTTATGTTTCACTGAAACCGGGTTGAGTTCTAATAAGATGACGATTTCGATTAAGAATTTTGATGTAATAAGTTAATTTAATAGGAATAAAACATTAGGTGGAGGCTCTCTAATTCTAATTAAAAACAATATTAAGGCTAAAGAATGTAAAGAGGTCGTAAAACTCTCTATTGAACGAATTTGTGAGATGTCGTGTGCAGAGCTAGACAAATATACTATATTATGCGCGTATAGACCTCCATCTGCCAATTTTGATGAATTTATTGATACACTGGAAGGAGCATTAAAACTAGTCTCTAAAAAAAAGAAATCAATATTATTATGTGGTGATTTCAATGTCGATCTGCTCAATGAATCTTACAAAAAACAAAAACTAATCTTACTTTGTAAATACTATAACCTACAAGCAGTTTTCGACGAACCTACAAGAATAACTCCCACTATAGCTACATGTATAGATAATATTTTTCTCGATTTTGAACTTGATAACCAGGTTGTCATAGACAAGCTCCGCTCAGACCACAGAGGTCTTGGTGTTACTTTTTCCGGGAACGCAGTCCAAACGGAACTTATAATTTCTACTAGGCCAATAACACAAAAACGTAAAGATAGATTCAAAAATTCTATTGAGCTCAGAATGGGAAATTTGTCCAATGACCTCACTGATCCTGACCGGA
Organism: Hypomecis punctinalis; assembly: GCA_949316475.1. NCBI lineage: Eukaryota > Metazoa > Arthropoda > Insecta > Lepidoptera > Geometridae > Hypomecis > Hypomecis punctinalis. The sequence continues at coordinate 24,946,978 of OX438804.1, forward strand.
TGTTTACTAATTTATTTAATTTAATACATTCGGAGTTTACTGAGATATTCCCAAAAAAAGAAGTTAAATTAACTGGTAATATAAAATTTGCAGAATGGGCTTCCAAAGGTATCATTAAAAGTCGTGATACACTTTACGAACTTTATGAACAAAAAAATAAATTTCCGAACACAGCTATTACAGAACATGTTAAAAAATATTCTAAAATCTACAAAAGTATTTGTAAGTTCGCAAAATCACTTTACATAAAAGATAAAATACTATAAGCTGACAATACAATTAAAACTACGTGGGATATCATTAAAAAAGAATCAGGTAAAAACAAATTAAAAGAAAAGCTATATAACCTAAAAATTGACAATAAGATAGTTAGTGACAATCTTGATATGGCTAACACATTTGAAGAATATTTCAGTAATATACCTATAAAATTAACAGAAAACTTAAACTCTTCGGCCTTCAGAGCTCGCAAAATACTGGAGCAATATGTTTCAAAACCGATTTCTACCTTTTCATTCCACTCGATCACTGCGATTACTGTTATTAAAACCTTTAAATCATTAAAATTAAAGAAAACGGAAGATTTGTGGGGTCTATCTACAAAAGTTCTGGAATGTATTATTGCCACCATTGCTCCCTGTCTAGCTGATAATTTTAATGCATGTATTGACAAAGGAATATTTCTCACTATGATGAAACACAGTAAAATAATTCCTCTTTATAAATCGGGCAGTAAAGAAGATCCATCAAATTATAGACCAGTTTCTATATTACCTTCGATAAGCAAAATTTTTGAAAAAATTATCCTGGATCAGTTGTTAAGTTATTTTTATTCAAAAAATCACGGTTTCACGAAAGGTCGATCAACTATAGATGCTGGATCAAAATTAATGAAATATGTTTTTCAAGCATTCGAGGAAAAGTATGATGTGGTTGGGGTATTTTGTGATCTTAGTAAGGCCTTCGATTGCGTAGACCATGCTACTTTGATGGAAAAAATTAAATTTTATGGACTCGATGATAAAGCGCTGAGTTTGATATCATCATGTCTTTCGAACAGGACACAACGCGTAAATGTATGTAATGTAAATTCATCTGGCACTGCACTTAAAATGGGTGTACCTCAAGGCTCTATAATAGCCCCAAGTCTGTTTGTTTTTAACGTAAACGATCTCCCGTTTATGGTACGTACCCAGACAAATAATGAAATTATACTTTTCGCTGATGTCACCTCGATTTTGTTCAAAATTAAAAGAGGTTCTAATGATACGGGTTTTATAAATGACGTTTTAGCCAAAATTTATGAGTGGTTTTCGGCTAATAATATGGTTTTGAATCCCGCTAAAACAAAATGTGTCAGATTCACCATGCCTAACGTTGTCCAGGTAGATACAGAGGTTAAAATAATGGGAGAAACATTGGAAGTGGTAAACTCAACTGTATTTTCGGGCTTGACTTTGGATGCAAAACTACAATGGGGGCCTCATATCGAAGTATTGGGAAGTAAGCTAAGCTCTGCAATATATGCTATCCGAAAAGTACGCCAACTCACTGATATAGCAACCGCACGGCTAGTATATTACGCTTACTTCCATAGTTTAATGAGCTACGGTGTCCTATTGTGGGGTGCAGGGGCGGATGTTGATGCAATTTTTGTGCTTCAGAAGCGCGCAATATCTATAATCTGAGTCCAAAAACATCACTTGTTAACATATTTAGAGAAATTAATATACTTACGCTACACTCACTATACATTTATGAAAACATAATGTACGCGAGGAAAAACTTAAATAGTCTAAGAGAGCAAGATGATCGGCTAGCGCAAAATCGGCACCATAAACATAAATTAGTGTATCCACGTCTAAGACTTACAAAAAGCACCAAATCTTTTGTGGGGAATGCAATACTGTGCTATAATAAAATTCCGGAAGAAATATTAAGCCTTAATGACAATAGTTTTAAAAAATTTACCAAGGAATATCTAATAAATAAGGCATATTATAAAGAAGGATGCACGGAATTAACCTGTCAATATTTTTCATTTTTTTTTGTTAGTAAAAAACCAAACATATTTTCTAAAAATGAAATGTGCTTCAAAAATATAGGGATTTTTTGCTGTTTTCATATCACTAATTAAAATTAAAATTAACCCACCAGAAAAATTACAATGATTTTTTATTGTTTTTACATTACGGATTACATACATAAGAAGTGGCGGTATGGTCTTAAAGGCTTTAGTGTCCAAAAATGAGCGAATTATTTGAAAAAAAACAATCTTTTATTACTGTTGCTGTCAAAAAAAAAGGAAATGTCAAATTCAGTCAATCAGATGACGTATTTAGTGTTGCCAGACTTCGTTCTCGGTATCCAGACTTAGCAATTTTTGAAATGTTGACGTGTTGATGTAATAATTATTTTCTTTTTTAACTATTGGCACATAATCCTGCGTTAACTCGTTTTAGCCCGTAATGTTTACAAACTGAGGTGTTATTATACATTTTTATAGAAACATACATTTTTGTATACTAAAAGATTATCAAAAAGAAAGAATATTATTATTATTTTTATATGTACTTTTTATCATATACTTTACTACTAAAAACAAAAAGCAGTAGTTGAAGTTATCCGAGAAATTCGTGGCAATTTTTATATTACTCGTAATAATCCTTAAGGGTGCTATTCGAATCTTTCACTTGCTTTACTACACTTGCAGCAGCTGCACTAGGCCGGCTGTGGCTACACAACTGAGGCGTTAGTCCAGGTTTACACATAAATTGAAATTACATCTGTTCGATATTGCCCTATACATTTTTGTACAGCGCCCCTGGCCGAAACGATGAAGAACTAACCAAAATGTATGGAGCCACACGCGAACGCAAAAGTTTAAGTAAACAACACAAAACCTGGGCTAAGGGCTCTGGTTATCTACGTAGTTGTAGGAATTTCTACAAAAAGATTCCGAACACGGCTGCGGCAGCATGTGCTACCGAGCCTCGGCTGCAAGTGTTGTTAGCCTGTTTAAACAAGTCCAACGTACCTGCGATGTACGACGTAGGCAACCAGCATCGGAATCATTCCCGACTGCGGATACAAGCAGCGGCTCATGTGTGTGCTACCTCCATTCGCAACCTGCATCCGCAGGCTGCAGCCGAGCTGAATTTATTCGAATAGCTGCTTTACTTATATTCTTAACTTATAGTTGCGGTTCTTGTACTTTTGCTAATGAAATGGATGAATACCGAATTTTCTTTATCATTCCATTTTTCATTTTCTTTTTATATCAGTCCTAGACATTGATTTTTTTGACGTGACAACGTCTTATAAATCGATGAACTCCAAAAAGTAATCTGATATTACAGACAAGATGACATGCACTGTTTTAAAAATCAATATAAATATCATTGAGACAATATTGACTAAAAATACATGACATCAAGTTTTTAAAATCGAGCACCATTTTAGCACTCTGAACATAACAAACCTGGCAATCCATAATCTTTAGTGTGTATACATGTCTATAAATAGGTACTTATAGCTTGAAAATTGTTTTCGTTTTTTCTTATTTTATATTCAATTTTAGCCAAATTGTACATATTTGAACAGTTTTAGAAGCGTCATAAATCACATTGGTGAACATATCATTCTTAGAAATAAGTGAGGAAAAATTAGTCTGTTCGTATATAACAGGTCCTGGTATGTATGGGCTCGCGCATCCTTCTTTATTGACTAGCTCTGAACGCGATCAATTGAACTATTACCGTAAGCTGACCATCAAATAATTATACATTTTGTACTACATATTATATACTAGATTATAGGTACATATTTTAAGTTTTGACAAGGCCCCTCTACAGCCGCTGATTTTATTTATTATTTCTGTTTGCGTGATTATTTTTATTATTTTATTCTTTTCTGTACATTGACGTGTCCAAGTGTTCTCATATGTGTTCCTACGGAAAGAAATGTTTTTGACTATGTATTGACTATTGACTTGAACTAACTTCTAACTAATTTTTTTGGGAGCTACAAAGGTCCTTTGGGACACAGATACATATAATTTAACGTGTAAATTGCTATTTTACGAATAAATAACTTATGACATACACTTCAATAAAAATACATATAATACTTGAGGTGTATGCTTTAAACATCCTTTTTTTAGGTTAACTATAACAATGTTCATCCTTCCACCTGCACTAGGCCGGCTTGGTGGATATGGCCCAATTATATTTCGTTAAAAAGCCGATAAGCTATAGTACCTACATGTCCCTGTGTTGCACGCCCTTAGCCAAGGAAATCCTGATTCTCGTATTATATTTAACAATGCCAGCCCAGACATAATGTCTTTAGTTCAAGTTGAACATTCTTATAAGGACAAGGCAGACAATAAAAATCAATGCACTTGAGTAATAATTGATGAGTTCCGGTTAAGGCTAGGACTTCAAGGCCGGTTGCAGCGGATCGATACTTGCGTACACTTCAATACGACTTTTTCCGATACTTTCACTAATGATGTCTCTAATTTTCATAGTTAAGTAACTGTAATAAATGTAGGGTTACTGATAATTTTCGTTCGAACTAAAAATTTGCTGTTTCACACATAATCACAGATTTCGAGTTTATGAATAGAAATGTCTCATTCTAGCTGGTATATAATTTCGCATGAAACCTTCTCCCTTAAAATCACTACTAAGCGTAACAGCAATAATACACTATATACGTGATGACTGGGTCAAAAAATCATTATTATAATTTGTCAGTGAGTCAGATTATCAAAAATATTGGACGCGTATTTTTTTTTGTCAATCAAACAACAATAATGACAAATATAAACCTTGTCACAGTTTGGGAGTGAGGGTCGTGACATCATCTCTCTAACAGAAGTCTATACATTTGTATGGCACTTGTGACGTCACGCGGAACTTTAACAGGCTATATCTTCATCAATTTTTGTTTAATCGGCTAAAGAAAAAATACGTCTCTAATATTTTTTGATAGTTTATTTGACGACCTATTTATATTTTTTTAGTTATCATGCCTATTATTGCAATGCGGTCACATCATAGGAACATAATTTAACTGAAATTCTTAGAATCTTCAAAACGTCAAGTGCAACATAAGATGTTCTCGTAATGTGGACAGATGACAGATAAAAATGGCAACAACAGATTGGATTTCAGCCGCTTCCAATTTATCCCTATTAAAAATATATAGAAAGATAATCCTGCAAATATCTCTCAGCAGAAATCATCCTACTAATATTATAGACGTGAAAGTTTATATGTACGAGTATGTTTATTGTATTGTTCCTCTTTCATGCAAACACTACGGAACGGATTGAGATGAAACTTTGCAATAGTAAAGCTTATACATCAGAATAACACATAGGCTATAATTTATAAAGATATTGCGTGAAACGAAGTTCGCCGGGTCAGCTAGTTACAAATAATTTTAAATATTCGTTTGTGTTATTTCGAACATCGGTAAATAATAATATGTAGACAGGGAAGTTTTGTTTTCACCCGTCGAAAATGTCGGGACATTTTATTCCCGGAAGGAAAACGCGTTATCGGCAGCTGTTCGACTTTTCACCCTCGCTTGAAGCGTCAGAATGAACCTTCATTTTACTAGTTATTTTATTTATTACATTTGCTGTAGATTGGCCTTTCAAAAGTTTCATGGCAACTTTTACGTATTTTTGTTAAGTAGGTATTTTATTTTCTTGTCATCAACAAATCAGTCGAAGGATATATAGTCATTGATAAATATCGTCTTTTCTTATAAAACTCCAGTAAGACCGTTTCGAAGCGCAGACAGGCGTCTGCGTTTATAACAGCAGCAGCAGATAACACACTGGATGCGCTTGCATCCAGTTGAACTATTACTAAATGAACAATTATTAATCAAGAATCATCATCTCCCTTGTAATATAAGTTTTGCCATGCTTTCGAAGTGTTCATGCTACAAGCTGCTACGGCTACGCTGCTACGGTACCGTAGCATACAACATAATGCGTAGCTAGTACCGTAGCGATAATATTGTGTAACAGTACAGCACAATATAAATTAAGGGGTTATTTTATACAACTGCCCCAGAAGAGTAATTTCTGTTTAAATTACATTTTTGAAGTTTTTCAATAAACGAATTGAATAAATCTTACTTAGAAGTTTGGCTCTACATGATGTCGGATAACTTTTTGACAGAGCGAGACAGTCTAGCTTTGGCATTATTTTACATGAAAATGATTTTGTGAGATGTTAATATGCATGTGTTGTTTCTTTAATGTACGAGTATAATTATGGATAGGTCATTCAATCTTATATTATATTTTATTTGTCTTTTTACATTGTAAAAAATACTAATTGTATTTGTAGAGGACTCAATTTATGTTTATTACTCTTTGAATAACTTGCAGCATAAAGTTAAAGTGATTTTCATGATATTGCTTTTCTAAGAAAAACCTTTAAATTGAACGCCTAAACTCCGGTAAATGACAAGTGGTAGGCGGGCGGCAGCAACGGCAGGAGGTGGGCGCGGCGGCGGCTTCCGGTGCCGCCCGGCTTTCGCGCGGTTACACTTAATGGTTATCGGTTTACTTTCATGATGACGTTATTAGGAAACGGTTAAAGGAATACGGTTGAGGAAAGGGCGATGCCTTTTACGCGTATATTTTTGTTATGAAAACTTCTTTAGCGGCATTGTGCAAGCCTCTTTTTGGGCTCGCAACCCGTTCACCCACTGGCTCACCCACTGGTGGGTGCAAGGGTAATTTCTGTTCACCCGTGTACCCACTGCGTCAAGGTTGGAATTAATTATAAAAATATCGATTCGTTTTGTCGATAATGTTGAAATGAAAAATAATACGATGAGTCAGTTTTGGGATGGATAAAAAAATGTTAAGCTCGCGTCAGGGCACGCCAACCTGATCGAAAATTCGTAAGACGGATCCCTCCGTCTTACGAATTTTCGTTGCAAGTTTTCAATTCTGCCGACATTTTTTAGCTTTTTAGCGCAACCCGTTTTTTTTTTATGTAGACTTTTTACAGAGTAGTCCGATTTTAATATTTTTTCGTTTGGTAGATCATAAGTTCACAAATGGTCGTGTTTAAAGTTTATCGAAATCGGCGGAGCCTTTTTTGATATACCAACAACATTGTGAACAGTGGCGTAACTAAACCATTTAAGGCCCGTGGCAAATCCTTTAGATGGGGCCATCCCATTAAAAAATGTCATGTTGTAATTTAACTTTATTAAACGACTTAAATAGTTACCCAACACCATTAATATGTAATATTGTTTGAATTTTAGTTGAATATAAATATATAAAAGTTATTTTCTAAAGCAGCAAACAGGGGACACAACAACTTTTGGAATGAATTAGAAGCCATAATGTGAAAACTGAGCCAACAATTATATATTAAAAAGCGCGAGCGCAGCAAGAGCGATGTTTTGTGATTTTATAATAAACGACAGGTTTTCATTTGAGATAAGGAAATGAAAACACCTATATAACTTTTAGCGCGAGTGTAGCGAGCGCAAATTTTTTTGACGATTCTAAATTTCAGATCTCGGGACCCCTCGGGTCGGGGGCCCGTGGAATTTGCCAGCCCTGCCACCCTGTAGTTACGCCACTGATTGTGAAAACTACTACATCGATCCGTGCAAACTATTTGATTTTTATATTTATGCACGGTTATTTCTAATCAATTAGCATCCTTTTAAGGGCTTATTCTGTACATCAAAACTAACAACTTTTGTTCTGCGACTTTTGTCAAAACTAAAAAAAACATCGGCTGTTCCATATATTTGGTTGCGGGTGAACGATATTTTTCTACCGAACACCATTTTTTTTTTGAGTTTTGAGAATAAGCCCCTAAAAGGATGCTAATTGAATAGAAATGACCCTGTATAGATCTTTTGCGTCGCTACACATTAATTTCACGGTTATCGGTTTACTTTCGAGATGATGTTATTAGGAAAAGGTTAGAAGGATACAGTTGAAGAAAGGTCGACACTTTTTATATTTTTTGCGTTACGATTAATAGTAATAGTCAAAGAGTACTGTACTGTATCAGCCATTTTAATAGTCCACTGCAGGACTTAGGCCTACCTACGAAGGGTGATTGGGCCATATCCCCCACGCTGGACCAGTGCGGGTTGGTGAATTCACATACGCCATTGAATTTATTCTACGGACGTATGAAGGTTACCTCACGATGTTTTAATTCGCCGAAAAGCCAGTGGTGTGAAATTCTGTACATAAATTTCTAAGAACTCATTAGTACGGGGACCGGGGGGATCTCACGATTGCAAGGCGGGTGTCACTACCTCTAGGCCACCACGGCGTCAAAGAGTAGATAGTATGTAAATGTGTAAGTTCGTGATTTCGTATAAGCCGTTAGCACTGGAGTCAGAGTCTTATAAACCGGTCAAATGACTCATTTAAAGTAAAAATTAAAACAATTTAAAAACGGATTCGTCTATTATTACTTACAAAACCTGCACACAAATTACAAATGCATGTACCTTTTTTGATTCACAATTGGTTTACTTTAGAGATCTAAAAGTCTAGATTTAGACCGTATCACACTCGACTACCTAAGTAATTTTTAGTTAATAAAAACCTACCAAAAGTATATTACGAGTATTACTAACATTTATAACCTAGGCTTTTATCAGGTCATAAGTCCAAACCTGCTTATGTTATGATAGTTATTACGTACACATGACTACACACCTAGATTTATGCCAGAGACCTACCCGCATGACTAAGCTCTACCGTTCCTACGCGTATGTAAGTTAATTACAATTGTAAACGTAAATTAACACGAAAACCCGTGAAATTAACTACTGCCCCAAGGTTATAAAATCACAGTTAATTAATGAGGTTCTAACACATAGATAATATTAGTAAAACTGGGATTTGTATAATTTATATAATAGTAACACGTATGCAAATTTTAGCAGTAATAAATAGAGATATAAACAGTGTAAATGATGATGTTTTAACTATTGTTATTTTAAGCTCACTCAGAGAGGCGGTATCTGACTGGGGTGCTGTTAATCCGGTCAAGTTAAATGCCACGAAGACTCAAGTGCCCAGGAGTTGCACAATCTGGCCTCACCGGTTGCCCCTTTCTTCTATCGTACGGCTAGACAGACGCGACCAAAGCGCCGCCCTTTTACGGTGGACATTCCGCGCGTTAGGACCAAGCGTTTCGAATCCTCATTCCTCCTACTTACGGACAGCCAGAATGTGGAACGCTTTGCCCGGGTCTGTCTTCCCGCTAAAGTACAACGTAGGCGTCTTCAAATCCCGAGTAATTACGAGGATCTTCTGGGTAAACGTGCTACACTCTAGACGGCATATCTGCTTAACATCAGGCAGTAGGTATGTAGTCAAACACAAACAGAATAAAAAAAACCGGACAAGTGCGAGTCAGGCTGGCACACCGAGGGTTCCGTACAAATCCAGAAAATTTCACAGAATTGGGACGTAAGTTGTTAAAATCTCTATACTATAATCATCGATAAAAAAGTTTTTTTTTTCACTTTTCTCGTCATTCGTCGAAAATTACACATTATCAAAATAATTAAAAACCTTTTTTAGCATGTACTAATAAATCTCTTTTATGTGATACCTTACATGATATGATTTACTCACTTGGAAATTTTCAACCCATATCATGTGAATCTAGGCCCTATTTTTTGTGATTTAAATAAAAATGTTTAGTTTTCAGATTTATTCCTACATGTGTACTCTGAGAGAATGCTTCTCGCCAAATTTCATAGTTCTATGTCAACGGGAAGTACCCTAACTGTAGGTTTTGATTTTTATGTGTGTCGAAATATGCGACATAAACGGCTCTAACTTTTTTTTACGATAACTGAGAAGTTTTTCTTTTACACAACTGCAAGAGACCATACATATACGTATATACCTAGTTTAAATTTGAACTCGATATCTTTACGCGTTCCCTAGATAAAGAATCTTGACATACGGACAGACGGACAACAAAGTGATCCTATAAGGGTTCCGCTTTTTTCCTTTTTCGGTACGGAACCCTAATAATCTCGTTTTCAGTTTAGAAGTTTAAATCTTATATGCTTATACTTATATGCGATAAAAAAATCGGTGCTTAACAACAGTGACCGCAGCGCTAGCATACGCAACACGACATAATTTAGTCGACGTGACAAAACGAAACAAAGTTACGGGGAGGTGGGGAGGTATATATCTTTGACATTTTTATACGCCGATTAAATTATGCCGTAGCGCATAGGTATGCTAGTCGTGCTGGTCAAACTACGTTTTGAGCGCTACTACAGCAGCTGTAAAGCTCCAGTTCTGTCCGATTAGCAGAGCAGTATGCCAGTCTGTCAGCTTACGGATTAAATCAGGTTGGAATTTATCTACGTTTACGTATCGAATGCTAAAATATCGAGTCAGATTGGTTTGCGGAACCGATTGGAATAATTCGAGTTGTAATCGGGCGCGTATCGAATCAAAGGCTGCCTATCAGGCATACATTTGGCGGATTAAATTCTCCCGTCACGCACTTCGTTCGGGAGCGGAGCCGCAGGGTAGCTGGTAGGGTTACCATGTGCACGACAAAAATAATGTATTATTTTCTTTATTAATCAATATTTATTTGGCGTTTTTCCCAAGTTTGAGGATGAAACGGTCTGACTCCAAACTAAGCAAAGCTTATTATTATGCTGCCAGCTGCTTATAGCTGCCAGATACTGCTATATTACATAGGTATACTTATTTTTAAATACTTACTTATATAGATAACTAAATAACACCCAGAAACAGAGCCAACACTTATGTTCATCACATAAATATTTGCCCTGGGTGGGGATCGAACCCACGCCTCTTTGACCCAGAAGTTAGGGTCACTAACCACTGAGCCACTAAGGCAGTCAGTGCTTTAGATTCGTGAGGTCGTAAGTTCAAATCCCAGGTCCGTGAATCTGTCCGTGAATCCAATTCATGGATTTGCATACCTATGACGAATTACGAGATAAATAAATACCTCATCCCGTCGTTTCGGCCGAGTTTCATCGACCGTGGTCACGGGTAGACTTAATATACCTATGGGTATTTATTTATCTCGTAATTTTAGTGCGCGATAAGTCCCGTAGTATATAATAATAATGTGTTCAAATCGCGAAAGTTTAAAAACAAGATTTGCATATGGTTCGCATATAGATGGTGTTGCATATGATTAAACACTCTTCGAGGGTAGGCTTATATTAAACAGTGGACTATTACACGCTAATACGGTGTCTACAATAGCTATCCAATAGAATTAATTTACTGAATTGATTTTTAATATTTCATTTTAAACTTTAATTTTAGTTAACACATTTACAAGATGTCATGAGAAACTGTAGTGTAAAAATCATAAGTACAATTGTTTCTGTTAGTCAAATAGTGTTTATACCTACCTCTGTGTGTTTTTTGTTTAATATTATTGATTTATAATTAGTCTGCGCGCTGCGCTTTGTAGCAACGTATTATGTACCTACATAGATGAGTGTGTAGCCGTTGCGTATTACGAACAGAGGCAAAGCAAGGCCAGCATTTCTTGTAGGCAACTTACATTTTGCGAGGCCCTATATTTTATTTATTTTGGCTTCGAGTTTGGCGGGGCAACGTTACGTTGAGGCTTTACTGGGGGACCCCTCTGAGGGCGCGTGCGGCCGTCGCGGCTGTAGGCGGTGGGTCACCTATGAGTTATAAAACAGGGAGTTGGTAACATTGCCTGAAATCAAAATCAGTACCTACTCATGGAGCCCCCAAAGTCAAAAGTTATATTTTTAAACCAATGATAAATACTTTTCACACGTAAGATGGCGTGTCACCATGTGTGTATAAGTATGACGTGTTATGTCCAAGCGTGATGAAACACAGGGACACCCGAATTGCGTGCCGGTCCTGCGTAAACAATACGAATGTCCGAATTCATGGACACGTCTCGCGTGAAAGCCTTCTGTATGTGGTCACAGATTTAACAAAATTAAATAAATTAAATGTCACGTGTGAGTTTTATTTTTAGAGTCCAAGTAGTTTAGAGGAATTTATTAAAATATGCGCAACCTTATGTATATTACCTGGAGGCAATTAAAATTAAATTTAAACATAGAGCGTGAAGTGAAAGCTCATGGTAAGACCATAACCACCCACAAAGTGGACAGATGATCTGATTAAGACCGTTGGCATGATTGCTCTGGATGCAAACTAATTACCTACAACAGGTCTAATTGGAAATCTTCATGAGAGGCCCATGCTCAGCGGTAGATGTATTATGGCTCAGAAGCATAGTTAAGGATGACTAGAATCGTCAATCGCGTATAGGGGGTGAGAAAAAAGATGTGCTATACATACTTAGATAGCTATATACACGATGTTATGATTTTATCATATTTAGACTCTAGATAATAGTAAAACCTGCATAATACTAATAGAAATGATAGAAAATAGCTAATAGTTGAAAGGCGCGAAACATTGAAACATTCTATAGATATTCATATAGTCTAGGCAGTGCGTAATAGTCAGACAAAAAAATGTATACGCAAATAGAGACAAAAGAAATTACTTTCGTCCTGTTCACTCTTTATACTTGCACATCTCGCCTTCTCTTACTTTTGTAATTATTATTATTAAGCGCCTTGACTAGTTATATTCTTCACTATGCTCAGAAGTGATGATCGATTAACATATCCAAAAGTTTCGTTGCAATCTTAGAAAAAACATTTTACAAAATCTATCGTGATAATTAGTCTTATAAAGTCATATTTATAAAGTAGCATAACTAAATATTTTCAGCGTTTCGCAGATGTATTAGGTATAGATAATGTATTTAGTTGTTGTCGTGAAGCTTATAATAATTTTCTAACACAATTTTACTATATTTTGTAAGTAGGTATGTAGTAGAAGTAGGTACCTATGTAGATTTTAGTTATAGCTTAAGTATCTAAGTAGAACGTACCTATTTTGCTGTAGTTAATAAAGAGCCCTGTAAAAAAAATAACGATTGATTTAGTTTTAGTCAATAGGCCCAATTTTAAAGGCGCCATCGTAAATTTAATAGCAACGTAAAATAGTGTTCTCTTTATCAAAAGTATACAGTGAAAAAGAAACAGGGCTACCTACTCTAAATTGCTATTATAATTACGATGGCGTCTCTAAAATTGGGCTTAATATGTAGTGAAAACTACTTAAAATAGTTCTCATATTATTTATAAGTCAAACGTGTAGACGACACTATGAGTATTTCATTTTTATCCTGCTTGCTAATACTAGTGCCTAACTAAGTACTCGAAAATTTTACTCGTTTCTTTAGCCTTCGAGTAAAAAATATGAGTTGAAGTGAAGCGTTCCCGCAAAATGTCAGCGGATAGGGGAACGGTCTGCCTCGACATTTTTATTATGCCTGAAGGCCGTTCGCGATACTTTTATGATGTAATTCACGGCGTATTTCCGTCATTTTCAGCTTCGTGAAATTATATTAAGTAGATATTGTATCGTCGGCGTCGTTTCAGCCATTAGACGTCCACCTACTGGGCATAGAACTCCCATAGAGATCTAAATAAGATTGGATTGGTAGCGGCTTGCATCCAGTGTGATTCTGAGGTCTGCCTACCTTGTGGGTGGACATCCTACGCTGCATTAAAAAAAATATATATTTTGGGACATCTTACGCACGGCCTCTGACCCCAAACTAAGCAAAGCTTGTGATATGGCTGCCAGAGACTTATATACTACATATAGTTATTTTTAAATACATACTTATATAGATAGTAACATTTGCCGGTATGTGGCTTCCACTAAATATCTTTTCTATTTCATTGTCAGTCCTTAATACTATGTGCTCTACTCGCTGGGTTCTGTCTGTAACTTTGTTCTTTTCACGGATCTCGCCGATTCTGATTTGATCTATTGTGCCTATATTATATTTAGCTAGATAAAAAGCCCGATTACAGAGGCGCCGTGGTGGTCTAGTGGTAGTTACACCCGACCTGCAATCGTGAGGTCGTGGGTTCAAATCCCTATCCCGTACCAATGAGTTTCTTTGGAACTTATGTACGGAATTTCACATCATTGGCTTTTCGGTGAAGGAATACATCGTGAGGCAACCTGCATACGTCCGTAGAAGAAATTCGATGGCGTATGTGAATCCACCAACCCGCACTGAGCCAGCGTGGTGGATATGGCCCAGTCACCCTTCGTGGGTAGGCCTACGTCCTGCAGTGGACTATTAAAAAGGCTGGTACAGTACAGTACAGAGGCGCCATCGCAATTCTAATAGCTAAATAGCATAGTTCTGTTTCTTTTTCACTTTAGGCATTCGACAGAGAGAACGCTTTTTACGTTGCTATTAAATTTACGCTGGCGCCTCTATAATCGGGCTTATTTTATTAGAAACCTCGGTGGCGTAGTGGGAAAAAAACTGCCTGCTACGTCTTGGCTTCAAGCCGGTTCCAAATGGTTCTTTAAAATTCAAGCACGGAGTTACACAGAATTGGCTTTTCAATGAAGGAAAATATCGTGACCTTAGTCCAGGTTGTGCCTGATACTCTATCGACAAAACGTAACGTAAGTAATGTGTTGAGTATTTTTTTATTTCCGCTACTAACGCTTTGACATATATTTTTTAAAAGTAAAATTAGGTTAAAATTAATTATTAACAGAATTTATGCTATGATATTTAAAAATAAATACCTAAGTATATTTCACATGATTTTTTTAAAAATAAAGAGCACGTTAGAGCGCATTTCGTGCACGTTTTCATACCTACAGAATCACCGTTCTGGACTTCTAAAGTTCGACGTTAGGTATATCAACAACCTGTAATAATAATTATGAATGTGACACCATATTGATTGTTAGAGCTCTTGAGCTCTAACGTTTTATTATGTCCTGTAATTTCGCTTAAATGTCGGCCGTAAGTAAGTAATCTGTTTTCATAGCTGACAATTTATTATGCAAGTTGCATAGTGCCATCTACCTTTCGTTAAGACTCTCTCGGGTCTACTAAAAATGTAATGGACATTCTGTAAAACCTAGTATTTTTCTGTAGCACAAGTGAAATGACTGTGTTCGTAGCAAGGATTAAAAAGACTGGTTCAAATCGACTAATTTTGAGACAAAACAACCTATCTACGTATATGAAATTGATCGTAGTGATGTTTTATTAAAATTAATCAATTTGAACCAGTTTTACTTTTTAGTTTTAAACTCTTAGGTATATTACAAGAGTTTATCTCGACAGGAGCTCTACAATACAAAGCTTGCTTACGTCGGTCTACATAACCGCCTGATAACAACATATACCTATATTTACATACTACCTTACAAGTCTCGGTAGCTCGCTTGTCTAACACAATGATATCCGCATGACGTAGTCGAATATAAGGGCCTCTACACACAGTCTGCAGAACACGCGGCGGACTGCTGGGCAATGAACAAGAGCCATTGGCGTAGCTACAAAATTTCTCAAGAACAAGTACATAAAATGTTCTATATGACAAGTGCCTACTATTGTCAACCCCAGAAAAATAGATAGTATTGACTTTAAAGTTCTCTGGTGGGCAGGGCCCGTCCATGCCGCTCCTTAGCTATGCCTATGACATGAGAGAAAAGTAGGTACATAAATCTTCCCTATTTTCTTCTTCCATCATTTGGTGTTCGGTTCGGCTTTGTTATTATGTCTGTCTGGTGGTGTGAAAAAAAAAATATGTCGTGAGTTAGCCGTGCATGTAAGGCTACAAAACTTAGCGTTCTATCCGTACGGACCTGGAAACTTGGCTGCTTATTACTACATCAATGTAAGATTCAGACTAAGTATTGCTGGTTACATTCAGTAACACCTATTCATTGGAATTGCAGCAAGAGACATTGCGACGAATACTGTGTTAGACCTACAAGAAATAAAAACGCACTCGGGAGCCTGATAAGCCTAGAAAAAGAACCGTGCCACTGCCGCGCCGCTTCGCGTCGTGTTCCCAGGACCTAAATTAGTGTATGTTACATTAATTAAACTAAGCTATCAACTCTACCACTATTGTACTACACGCAACTAGATAATTAGGAATATTAGGTCCTAACCAAGCTTTCATTAATCAAGTTATGTTATTTCCTACTTTGATGTATTAATAGGTGAATTTTTGTTTGCGAATTCGCAGGTTTCTTCTCAGCGGATTACGTACTCGTAGCTCTTTTCTGAGCGTACAACTAGAACACGGCAATGTTGGTTGGCGTCCACCAATCAAAATTTCTGGCTATAGGCGTAGCTAAAGGGGTAGACGGCTATTAAGGCTACCTCATCATCATCCACAAATTAGCCATTGTACGTCCTTTGCTGAACAGAGACCTCTCCTATGGATTTTAACTAAATCTGTATGGATAGATATCATAGATAGATAAACGCTTTATTGCACACCAAGAAATAACAATAATAAGAAGAAATAAAGATACAAAAACAGTGTAAGAAATGGCGGCCTAATCGCTGATAGCGATCTCTGCCAGGCCAGGGATGGAAGTGGTTTGCATCCTGCGTTTTCTTGGTTCTTGATAAGATCGTGAAACGAATCACTTTCAATAAGGTACGTAATCAATATGTACCTACCTACCGAGTGGCCTTAAATAACACCATGATAGGTAGGTACTTTTAACTGAAATACCTATAGGTATTATTTTTAGGTTACGGGTGAAACCGTCGGGTGTAGCTCTATGAGTTACCTACCGTCTCAATGCCGTGATAATTTTACAGCCATTTGTCACACAGGATGCTTTTATTAAAATTAATATTTTAAATACGCAGTAGGTACTTTGCTCAGAAAAATTTGCAGGCGTGGCTTGTGCGGAGGTGTATGGTGTTTGTGCGTCCACGGGGTCACATTAGGAATAATAGGCCCAATTATGAAGGCGCCATCGTAATTATAGCTAATTAGACAATTTCTGTTTCTTTTTCACTTTAGGCATGCGATATAGAGAAAACTTTTTACGTTGCTATTAAATTTACGATGGCGCCTTCATAAACATGAAGGCGCCAACCAGGGCCTAGTAGCGCTACTTCCCTAGTAGCATTTTTCGTTGGGGTGTTGTGGCAACTCTTAGCCAACGGTTGGGATTACATTGGGTAGTGTTTTACCACATAGCTTCAACATGGGCCCAACCATGTTACATCAGCGCTGTATTTCTCACAACTTTTCAACGACGGGCCAACTATAATTTCGGTTGGTTTTCCAACCAGAAAATCATATACCAATTTTTAACAATGAGCAATTAAAAATTACGGTTGGTTTTCCAACCAGAATGTCACATACCAATTTTTAATATTGGGCCAAGGATAATCACGTGATTATCACCCACTGTGAAAGAATTTATAGTTGGCCTTACAAAATGGCCCTTTGTTGATACTACCGTCGGTTCAACTATTTTTAGGGGTGACATACAGGACCGTTGGCCAACGAAAGGGTGTTGTTGGCCGAACAAACAGCCAACTTAAAATGCTACTAGGGTTATGTTTTCTGCTATGGATGATTTCGGCTACGAATATCCCAAAATCATTGAAAAAATAACATACAATATGAATATAACTATTGAATTTTTCGTGCTGATAGGGTTAGATATATGTGTATCTGTCTGCGACATCATAATATCTCCTAAAGCCATCTAAGGATGGCTGGATGACCGAGGACCATTGCTACCTGAAGATACCATAGGAGATCTGCTTACTGTTAAAAGGTGGGGGATTAACCCCTAACCCCTTCCTAACTAGGTACATCTGCAGTCGTGGTTGAGTAAGCAGATTTTGATTTTGACATTTGCAGCAAGTGCTGCAACCTACCTAAATGCTGAATGCGAGTGTTGTAGCGTGGTTGAGTTAAAAATAGTTAAGTAAATAGTTTCCGTATACCAGTCTATCAGTTTTAATTTGGTGGAGGCTGTCAGAACGTCGCCTGATTAATGGTAGCGCGATGATTGGTGGCGTCCACCTCGGGCCGATATTACTTCGGGCGCACCCCGCAGCCGTTTCCAAGGCATTTGAAATATTGAACGTTGACAACACACAGTAATGAATCATGAATTCAAGACTGGCTTCGGGACTTTTATACAGCGCTTATATTTACCCCGTAAACTTACAAAGTTATTTAGGTATAAGTACTCAGGCGTTTTATTATTTTGCTGATATGTCTCTCTCATTATGAATACCTACCTACCTAGGAAACCACCGACCACGTAAGACTCGTCACTCTGCGATTTCTGTTAAGATCCTAAATCTCCTGTTGCCCTGTTCTCTGGGAAGATTTATATCCTTACTAATATTATAAACCCAAGTGTGTTTGTTGATGGTTTGTTAGTAGGTACTCTTTCTTTCACGCTGCAGCAGAGCAAAGGATCGACTTGATTTTTGGCATAGATTCCCTAGTTCACTGGTCGGATAGTTACTTATTATCGAAGTTTAAGTATTCTGGGGGAAGCTGCGGGTAACGCTAGTTTTGGAATAAATATCAATAAATTAACTTACAGAATGTGTCCCACGGCTGCGTATGGAGCCGGAAGGTTTGGTACTGCCGACGACTCCACTCCCGCACCGAGGCCAGCGCTCCGCACTCTCTCTCCGGGACATCCTCTGTAATAGTGTTCAACAGTGATTGTATTGCTACAGTTCTCGAGTTGAGATCACGCTACGCTTGCTCATAGCAAGCGTAGCAAGACGTCCTGCGTCCATCCACGAGGTGACCAAATAGAATCGCGTCTGATGTACATACTTACATACTTTCTTACTTATTATTATTGGTGATCTAAAGCAGTGGACGTTCTATTGCTGAAAACCGATAGCGATTAGTGCCAAAATCCTGTGTAATTTATTACCGTACATAAGTAGGAAGGTACTTAGTAATATTTTGTAGAGTTAAGAGGCAAGAAATCATATGATCTAGTTATATTCCATTGTTTGATCTGCTATATTATGTTTTCTCGCCCAACAACGTTCCCAGATAACATTTTTTGGTAACCGTTACGAAACTTGTCTTTTTAGTGTCGACTAGTTCCGTAACGGCTACCAAAAATGGTGTCTGGGTTTGGAACCGAGCACTAAGTATGTTATATTCTGATTAAAAGATTCGTTATGGCATCGCAAAAACGAACTCTATCAAAAATAGTACCTGTAGTAGATACGCGGAAATCTTTTGAAGGTCTTTGAAGTTAGGCATGAGTTGCAGCCACAGAATATGCGCTCTGTGCAGCCACCAGCGGCGGCCTTACCCATTGCGAGTCTCCGGGCGGCAGGTCTTTGCGAGGCCCTTTGTCATTCGTGAAAAGTATGTGTTGCGAAAGTAGGTCTGGTTGTTTGGTCATGTTTGACGAGAAATGCTAAAGTTATACAAAGAAATAAAATTTGAGTCAAATCAAAGATTATGAAATGTTTGAGTTATAAAATATTTTTCAATGAAAAATTTACAAAATTAAATTTTAGAATCCTTCGCTTGCTCGGTCATCATAATTGAGGTTTAACACGCGGTTAAAATCAACTGCACTCTTGTATAACAAATAACTATTATTAGAGTTACCCAACACTATTAATAGTATTTGTTGTTTTTTGTGTTAACAGATAAGGACCAGAAATCAAGTAATTAAGTTTAAGCGCGAGCGCCAAGATTTATGGATGTTTTATTCAGTAATGGGAAAATTTGAGCCTGTGATGAGATGCGAGTAATGGAAACATTTTTAGCTGTACGAAGCGCGAGCGCTGCGAGCGTGAAATTTTATTGTTTTTTTTTTCATTATAATAGTAAAATTTGGAAATTTTTGTTAAAAATGTTAGATTAGACCGGGATCGGAGACCCTTAACTTTTTGGCAGCCATATTAGCCATATTATGGTTATGCCAATGATCCGAGGTGTTCGAAGTTTAAAAATGATGCCCCAGAAACTTATGTTCCGACTCCCGAGATGAGCCGAGTGCTATGCGATTAAATAATCAGCCAAGAGCGAGTCGGACTCGCGCACGAAGGGTTCTGTATCGTATGGAAGTCACCCTTAATATATATATTATTTTTATTTATTAAGCAGGGTGACCCACTCTCTCCCAAACTATTCACCAGCACACTCGAAGAAGTTTTCAAGACCTTGGCTAGCGTATGGTCTACAAGGGGGATTGATGTTGGTGGCAAGAAACTCAACAATTTGAGATTTGCAGACGACATTGTCCTCTTTGCATCAACTGCACTTGAACTACAAACAATGCTCCAAGAACTGAGCACAGCAAGCCTCAAGGTTGGACTGATGATGAATCGGTCAAAGACTAAAGTCATGACAAACAGCACAAAACGTAAGGTCGAGGTTGACGGGCAGATAATACAATATGTCAATGAGTACATTTATCTTGGACAGATAGTCTCCTTCGAAAACCGACAAGACAAAGAAATTGAGCGCAGAGTCGAAAATGCTTGGAAAAGTTACTGGTCGATCAAAGAATGGATGAAGGGTGACTTGCCGATATCACTGAAGCGCAGACTCATCGATATGTGTATCTTGCCCGTCCTGACCTACGGTGCTCAAACTTGGTCATTGACTGATACTCAGAGGTTCAAGCTTGGGGTTTGCCAAAGGGCAATGGAGCGCAGTATGATAGGCATCAAACGGACGGACAGAGTTCGAAACACAACACTGCGTTCCATTACAGGTGTAGTTAACGTAGGCCAAAAAGCTGCTAAACTAAAATGGGATTGGGCGGGTCATGTGGTTCGTATGCACCCCGAGAGATGGGCTAGGATCGTCACACAATGGGTACCGGAAGGCAGACGAAGGCAGGGAAGGCCTAGAAAACGTTGGTGTGACGATCTTGACACTTTCCGGGAAGGTTGGCGGGATTTGGCCACAGAACGCGATGAATGGAAGGAAATGGGGGAGACCTTTGCCCAGAAGTGGGACAGCATAGGTTGAGAAAAAAAAAAAATTTACTTATTTTTGAAAAGAATACACAATTTAATATTATGTAAATATTTCAAGCATCTTCCAGCAAGCGAGTTGCTTCAAACATGTTGCCGTTATTAATACCGAGCAAAAAAATCACGTTACTTGTACGGGAGCCCCCCTTAGATATATATTTTTAATTTAATTATTTATTTTTAAAGAACGTATTTAGCTAAATATTCTGTGAATATTTCAAGTATCTACCTGTCGCCGTTATTAATATTGAGCAAAAACGGCAAAAAAAATTGATTTGTTGTATGGAAGCCCCCCTTATTTACATATAGAATAGAATAATATAGAAATACATCATCTGTGAAAATTTCAACGTTCTAGTTCTCTTTCACGGTTCATGAGACACAGCCTGGTGACAGACAGACAGACGGACCGAACTTCAAGTTTTTCGAGGCGCGATATTCAAGTACTACAAAATTAAATTTTCTTTTATGTTTTGAATTACTTAATGAATTAGTTTACTAACTTTAATTTAATTTGCTATGTTTTAACCTGAATAAATAATTAAGTATCAATATTAGAAAGTTTTAAATAAAATAAACAACGTTAAAAAATCTACCTATACTTATATTTTTTTTAATTTTGCTTGGTTGTTGCGCGAGACCCCTGCAGGAGGGAGGCCCCGGGCGATTGCCCTGTTCGCCACCCCCTAAGGCCGCTACTGGCAGCCACAAGCCTAACTTCCAAGACCTCAAAAAGATTTGCGTGTAGGTACTGATAAGTCTAAAGGATCTAGGCCTTTATAATAAATAAATGAAATAAATATTAGGAGACATCTTACACACGGTCTCTGACACCAAACTAAGCAAAGCTTGTGATATGGCTGCCAGAGACTGATATACTACATAGAGGTACCTACATATTTTTAAATACATTATCTAAGTAGATAATTCCTAAATAACACCCAGACACAAAGCAAACACATACGTTCATCACATAAATATTTGCCCTGGGTGGGAATCGAACCCGCGCCTCTTTGACACTAACCACTGGGCAACCGAGGCAGTCAATTATAATTATATACTGAGCGCCACACAAATTGAAAGATGGGAAGTTAGCCGCAGAGAGCTGCGCAAACGCCAAAATATAGACGTTAGCGGGTGCCAGAGAGACGAGACGCCGGCGCACACCCGTCTGCCAACCTCGTGCCTCCCGCGCGCTCCCTACGCCCTAGCTCATTGCTTCCCCAATTGTATAGGCATTGTGCACACATGCGCAATAATTAGCGAATCACGGCGAAGTGTCATCTGCGGCTAACTTCCCATCTTTCAATTTGTGTGGCGCTCAGTATACCAATTAGACGTCAGATTCATCAGCTGATTTTAGGAACCAATGTATGCCTGCTCAAATTGTGTAAATGAGGAAGTACTTAGGTATTCGCATAATTATTTCGATGGCCATATTATAATTTGAATATTTTTTGCTAATGAGCAATCTATAAGCAAGTCGATGCCTAAAAAATTATTTAAAAAGGAGTTTTAAAAACCAGTTTCATAAATAAATTATTGGCATTAATATTGATCAACATAATATCAGAATTTAGAACGTCCAATGCTAAAAATACGTCTCACCCTTATACTACTTACAATTTTACTCCAGACAACGAGCTTACCTATTCTAGGATATCATATCATTGTACCTACTCATCAATATGAGCTACTTGTAGTATGGGACCAACTCCGAAATTGGGAAATAATTATCTGTTTCGTATATTTTGGCGAGAGTCGGTAAAATTATTGTATGGGACAGCTGATTTTTTTACAATTTTAAAGTGGTATTAGGTACTTACTATAATAAAAGTTGTTGATAATGATCATACTTATTTGCACCTACATAATTATATCATTAGACCATCAGCTCTGACTACACTTTGCAAAGCAATACCTGAATAAAAGCCTTCCCTGTAGAGTAGGTATATAAAACATTCAATACCTTCAATAGGTACCCTACCTACCTAAAACCGTTGATAATATAATTATGTAGTCAGTCCACCTTGTCGATGAACATCTAATTATATTGGTAGGTGTAATTACTGTACTGTATCAGCCTTATAATAGTCCACTGCAGGACGTAGGCCTACCCATGAGGGGTGATTGGGACACATCCACCACGCTGGCCCAGTGCGCGTTGATGGATTCACATACGCCATTGAAATTCTTCTCCGTACATATGCAGGTTGACAGTGGTGTAAAATTCCGTACATAAATCCCAAAGAACTCATTGCTACGGGACCGGGATTTGAACCCACGACCTCACGATTGTAAGGCGGGTGTCATTACCTCTAGACCACCACAGCTTATGTATAATTACAAATGGATAATATTCTCAGTTAAGCCATGCAAATGTAATAGGTACCAATAGTAAATATTGATTCTATTAACTTAAACCAAACAAATTACTAGGTTTAATTTACGGTAGGTAATGTGACATATTTAGTAGTAGTACAGTAGCTAGTCTCTCCATAAGTGATTCACTCGCACGGCAGCAATCAGAACTGTAATCGAATGTCAACAACACTTGTCTGATAAGACTTACACGCTGAACCCAATCATACCTACAAAGTAACAGTGAGTCTTAACATAAAACAATATTAAAATATCCTTACCTTGGTCTTTTAGCGGCTCATACCCGCCCCGCAATAAACGCCACCACGGCACCATAATACAGCATTTATCACTCAACTTCACATAAACTCATAAGCACTATAAAACTTATACACATAAAGAAGGCACATAAAAGCTGACATTTAGTCGGCCGTCCGCAGGGAAATGACGATATTTATATTATTGTGGAAGTCGGCGATGCGTTCACGCGGCTTCATTGTCAAGTGATTTTGTGGAATAATAATTGCTATGTTTTTGATTTGAGTGAATAGAATAGGTGCAATCGACTAGCGATTTGTAGTGTTATCTGTCTGGTATCGGATTTGATTGGATTTTACTGATATGTTTGTTTTGATGTGATAGCTTCCCACGTTTTTTTTATTAGTCCATTATTGAATTCCCTGGTTACTTGCTTGCCCTGTACAAAGTCGAATGGGACGGAAGTCCGTCATTATGAACGTTTACTAGGTATGGGACCAACCAGGAATTCGAGAAAAAGAAATCAGGTGTTACATACAAAAATGCAACTCGGTATCGACAAAATGTAGCCAGCCGAAACAGCTCGAATTCCGGGTTGGCCCAAAGTTGTTAATAAAGATGGTCTGAATCACTTCCTTTCGGCTTAGTAGGTAGGTACATCAGTTCTGCATAGCCTTGTATGCCCTCGATGGTACGGATTCATATCCACCACGCTGGCCAAGCTGTTGGTTGGTGGATTCAAATACTAAAAATTAATTTATCATTTTATCTAGTCAAACAACTATGAGTTACAACGAGTGTGATACGAGTATTTAAATATTTTTTTGCAAAAAATAGCATGAGCGACTTCACCCGTGTACAGAATCATTACATATAGGTACTTAGTATAAAACAAAGTCGCTTTCCGCGGTCTGTCGCATGTATGCTTATATCTTTAAAACTACGCAACGGATTTTGATGCAGTTTGTTTTAATAGATAGAGTAATTCAAGAGAAATGTTTATATGTGTACACCTGTGCGAAGCCGGGGCGCATCGCTAGAACGCAAATATTATGCACGGATCGATGTAGCATTTTTCACATTATTGTTGATTTATCAAAAATGGCTCAGCCGATTTCGATAAAATTTAAATGGGACCAATTTCGAAGTATATACTCTTTCCAATAAAAAAAGAATTATTGAAATCGGACTACTATGAAAAAAGTTATGCGTGGTTATACATGAAAAAAAAATATAAGCGTCGAATTGTATACCACCTCCGGTGGTTAATCGGTCAAAAACACTGTAACGAGGGGATCATTCCGCTAAAAGAGAGTGTATTAGGAGTTAGAAAGATCGCCTAACCTTCCTACAAGGCCCTACATAAGACGTAGTAGTAGAGGGATTTGAGTAGGTACATTATAGATAATAAGATGGTAATGGATTATTTATTCTGTGCAAAGAAAAAACCCAATGAGTATTAAAAACACTTTATTCAACTTTCCTATGTACTAATCCATCACATGCGTAGAGCGCGTATCCTTAGCACTCATTATGACGAAACAGCTATTGTAAGCGTATATTTATAAACGATGTGAAAAACCTATTCATAAATAAATTAGGTAAGCAATAACTCCAGGTTGTTGCGGCGTCATTTTAGTTTCCATAAATAATACTTACTACATTTCTGTCTTAATCTTTTAGACACAATCTATATGAAGAGAAAAATAAATATCGTGCTACGGTCAAACACCTACGCTGTTTACAATGAAAGAGAATTTGGGACACTTTCAAGAGATTGGCTTGTGATTAAAATAATATTCTCTTTAAAAATCTTAGGATTTGTAAGAAAATATAGTGAAAGTTATACCAAGGGTAAATGTACGACAATAGTTTTCCTGTATATGTATACAGGGTTATTTCTAATCAGCATCCTTTTAAGGGCTCATTCTGTACATCAAAACTAACTGTACTGTACTGTACCAGCCTTTTTAATAGTCCACTGCAGGACGTAGGCCTACCCACGAAGGGTGATTGGGCCATATCCACCACGCTGGCCCAGTGCGGGTTGGTGGATTCACATACGCCATCGAATTCCTTCTACGGACGTATGCAGGTTGCCTCACGATGTTTTTCCTTCACCGAAAAACCAGTGGTGTGAAATTCCGTACATAAATTCCGAAGAACTCATTGGTACAAGACCGGGGATTTGAACCCACGACCACACGATTGTAAGGCGGGTGTCACTACCTCTTGACCACCACGGCTGTTGTTAGTTTTAATGTACAGAATAAGCCCCTAAAAAGATGCTAACTGATTAGAAATAACCCTGTATAATAGTCTGGGCAGAAAAAAATCAACGCAACTTTTGCTTAGAATAGGGTGTCGCAAAACACAGGTATTGGAGTAGACAAGTCTAGCACTGGTAACAAAAACAAAAAAGGTTCTTAAATTACTTAAGTGCAAAACCATTTAATTAATGAATAGAAACATTCGTTCAAAATATAATCTGTGACTGTTAGTTCCTATACCTACTTAATATAAATATGTACTATTTCATTAACTAATACTATTGTTGTTTATTAAGGGCGCTGTGTCTTCGGCGTCGGACCTCTCGCTCTCACTCGACACTGGAAAGAGACAAATATATTTATTCTTTAAGTTAGGAACAGCCCAAACATTCAACCCTTAGTTCAAGAAAACCAAACAACACAAAATGAGGACATACAATACAATGAACATTTTTAGTTCCCATAAAAATATGAAATTACGAAAATCAACTTCAACACGAAATTGAAATGCACCGGTTGTGGCTACTGCCCCGGTTTGGCCATTTGATGTCAAAATTATCGCATAAATATTGTTTGTGTGATGATCAAAAAACGAAAATTTCTTTAGAAATATATCATTCAAATTGTTTACAAAAATGCCACTAAAATAGCCACAACTAGTGCATCTACTCTACATAGTAATAAAATGGACCAAGCGGGGAAGCACGAGCTGAATTTGAGCAGGGTCGTTTTGCAGATAGACGATTTTATTTCGCAATACCTTATTTTATACCGACAAAAGTAAGGTAGGTCAGGCATATAAGGCCCACCTTTATTAAAATTGAAATATTTTTAACCATTGATGAGGTAATAAACAAAAGACTCTCCATATTAATTGTAAATGTATTTAAGTTCCGTCATGAAATAAAAAAACATAAAATTATAACGTTATTTTTGAAATACAAAACACTTCATGTTTTTTAAAACCATCACTTCGGGCCTTATTGAACACTATGAGTATAAAAAGGCCCTAAATAGAAATTAACATTCTAAGAAAATTAACAAGTTTAAACGATATTAAACTATAATAGTAAACATTAAACAACATTTGGTCCTTTTAAAACATGAGTATTTTCTTAATTATTAGAAATAAAAGACTTTGGGCCTTATTAAACTATAGGTATTAAAAATGTCCTACGTTCCTTTAGAATATGTTGCTAAACACAAATTTGAACATTAGGTAAGTATAATCTTACTAAATTAAAGTTATTAAAAAAACAACAACAAAATCGCTAACACTTTGATTTCTAGCAAAACTTCTGTGGGCCTTATTACACTAAAGACTTTTCAAATACTGAAGATTCAACGAATATAAAGGTAAATTTTACAACTTTAAATTAAGAACAGTTAATAAAAAAGCAATAAATAATATTAAGGTACTCTTTAGATTTCAAATCAGTCGTAATGCTCGTACTTAAATTAAATTGAGGTGCATCTAAAGGTAATAAGGCCAGGGCCTTATTACCTGCGCAAGGGCCGGGCCTTTTTAGCCATAGAGCAAGCTTTACAATCAGTGTCATATATTTATTAAAAAAATAGCAATTAGAATGTGTACTTATGTCTCTCCGTGGGGCAATACAAGAATAGTTCACATTGAAATGGGAAAAACTCGGATTAAAACAAAAAACTCGATGAAAACTGAACCTCTTTACGCTCGAAAAATATTACGTACGGCAGCCGCGACCTCTCTCTGTGGCTGTGTGGACGGTACTGACAAAATGGAGGGCCGCGCGGAAGAGCGCGTTGTTGCCAGCTCGCTGTATGTGCGACTTCTATGTATGCGTGAGTTTTAAGCGAATAGATTTTTATGCAACTGTTATTTCTACAAACTGGGCCTTGTTTGCAACCGGGCCTTATATGCCTGACCTACCTTAATATGAATCGTGAAATAACTTACAATACAATACAAAAACACTTTATTGACACCACAAGTAATAAAACATAACAGAAAAAGAAATAACGACAGAAGAATGGTACAAAAGGCGGTCTTATCGCTAAAAGCGATTTCTTCCAGACAACCTCTTATTAAATACTGGGCAGAAATGGTATTAAAAACGTGATATTGGCGCTATAAAAACCATTGTAGATAGTGCAATACCGCGTAAGTAGTAGATATTGGTAAAAAGATGCATCTATATTAGATCCTTTTTCAGGTTACACAGAAACAAAAGTAATGTGTGAATGACTCCCTATCTGTTCCACTCTGACATTATTTTAATAATATTTTCTTCATCACTATTTTAATTTGATTTGATACCAAACATGTACTTATAATTAATGGCTATGATTGTAATGTAATAATGTAATTACAGCTCGCCTCTCACTTTTGCACACCCTCTCGCAGGGCAGAAACATGTTGAGATAACTTGCCTAAATAAGACACATATTTAGCAAATAAATGAAAAAAAAACTGTGGTATATTGAAAATTTGCTCTTTTCTCGTTCGCTATTAGGTAGTTTCCATAATGTTGCTATTTAAACGAGCACCACTTGGAGTTCAGTATGTTAAATAAAAACGCCACTTACGCAGTACCGCACTATCCCTGCCGATATGCAAAACATGAAACTCTAGCTTATATGATAGGAATCTACTGACAGAACTAAAAATGACATGTATAGCATGCAATAAAAAAATAAAAATAAATTACTTTATGTCTATAATTTTAAAATCCACGCACCTAGGTCACAGGGAAAAAACCGGTGTAATTTTGTTAAAAAAAGCAAAACAAAAGGAATAAGCAAGTTAGTTTATTAATAAAAGTAGTCCCCTGTCAATAAGGTTACTTTAAAAGCAATAGTAGCAAATAATACGAGTACGTAGTATGCTATACTTATCTTGTGGTATAGCAATTACATAAAATCCTAGTTTCTTCAAATGACTCGAAAATCATTTAACCGACTGTACTAGATATAAAAATCATCATTAAAATGTAGCTAAAATAAAGTAGCTAGAGTTTAAAAAGTGTATGTATAACTTTTAGCGTACAGCACTTTTATATAGTGGCAACACTCAACACAATATAGCTGTCATCCACAGCGCGATCTAAATCAAGGATGTTTTATTTGGTCTAAATACAGTGTAACCAAAATCAGTGATTAAAATAAAAAACACACAAGGGTGTACGTACAATAAAACAATCTATTCAAAATGTACATTAGCTTATATTTGACATACAAAATACACGTCACATGGATGTCATACAGCCAGTTAGCGGTACTGTTACAGATAACAAATTACCATTTATATTTACATTAGCTCTACTTATATGGTAACACCGTTTGAGCTGATATGAGAGTCAACACTAGCGATTCTCTCACTTATTTCAATTGAAAATAAAGTGCTATATCGAGTAGCAAGCGTATTAGCACTTAAACTATTTTTACATAGAACATAGATATAGAGAGGAAGTAGGGAAAAGATTGTTAGTCGCAGCCAACACCGAAAGTGGACCTTATCTTAAAGATATTAGGTTGAGAATAGTATTAGTAAAGACAAGATGCAATATAATATTCTAGTTAACTAGTCGCTTTTAGTATAAATAGTCGTTTTTACTGTTAAACAACAAAATAAACATACTATTTTTTTAGGAAAACGTCAAAGTATCGCCTTTTTTAGCGTAAAGGAGCAACTAGGTACATAATTCGAGTTAAACGGTTAAATGTAAATGTGCTTATTACTCGGAGCACCAGGCCTATACACATATTTAATTTTATACATTTCAGTTATTATAGCAAACAGGCGTTATCGGCTAAGTGTGGTGGCGTTGGAAATATCATTTCATCCTGCTCACGCTTATTATTGGCGCCAATCGAAGGAGCGGGTGAAAACGGACATATCAAATACACTGCCCGAGGGCCAGGTTTCATAGCAAATAAGAAAAATTAACACCAATCAAAGACTCTTTTTAGATTGTTTACTAAATTCGCTTGCATATTTTATTTTTGCATTAGTATGACATTAACTCGGCTTATGTTTTTCAACGTCATTATTGGAATAAAAACATTCAATTTAAAAAACATGTTTTGGCACGTTACATAGGTGATCGAGGCTATTAGGGCTATTAAATAACGACTATCTATACTAGATTTAAAGAAACTGACATTAAATTGATATCAAAACGATATCGAAACTTGTTCTAAACCTCCACCAATCTCAATCGATAACAGTTTTACATCTCATATTAGCCTATCAAGATATTACAAAAATAATAAATTAAATAGTAAGAGAACTTCTAAATAGACTGAAAAATTAATATTTTTCTACATTTACTCCTTAATGAAAAAACTTCCAGTTACTGTGTACACTTTAAAGATGAAACAGCCAGCTAATACAGATTACGTAACTAATAAAGAACTCAATTTTTTAATGGCTTTTCAATCGGCCAGGGCTGTCTCATTTTCACATTTGCAAATTTGAGTATATATGCATTAAATGTTTAAAAAACTCTATTAAGCATTAATTTATCATAACAAGTATTATGTATTAAAGAAAACTTGGTTTTAAAATATTTTGATGTAACTGAAGAGATCTACAAAAATAGTTACCTATTTTAGTTTTTTGGATCTATTATGTCACATTAAGAGATTTAAAAACTAAAAATACCACGAAACATCTGTAATTCTCTGATGAAAAAGTGCTTTATATAGTTATTGGAAATTCAAGTGTGATTTTTTATCTTTATTTTTATGGGATTGTGCAAGCGAGATAACAATTTATCCAATTTTTCAAGAACGCGTCAATTTTTGAAATGTTTATCACAAAAAGAAAGTTACAATACCATTAAAAAATAAGTTTAATTTGGCATGTATTGTACGTGGACTTGCGTCGACTTATATGAAATCTAGCAATAGAAATTTAAAATCAGATATTGTTTGATTCTAAGACCCAACGGAGACTGAAGCGGCTGCATTGCGAAAGTCAAACTTTCAGTACTTAGTCTCATTTTAATTAGAATATAACAAACGTGTTACGTGTAATTTTTAAGCACTCAGCAAGTCTTCTATAATTATGAACGCATTTGGGGGCTTTTATCAAAATCTGGAGCGTACTAGGTTTTTGGTAGTATCAACTAATTTCCAAAATATAATCAATCTGTGTATCATAAGATCAACATATTTATTTGTGTTGATCTGTGGGATCGCAATTTTCAAACGAATGATTAGATTTCGATACGATTTTGTTGTTAATAAGGTGGTAGGATTGACATTGGTCCTTGACCTTATGAAAATGTAATCTTTTTAAATTTTCATTTGCTAAAAGCCTCTTCAGTAGGCGATGGGACCAACTATAAACCAAACCAAAATACCAACGCCTAGCAAGAACAACAAAAAAAACAATCGGTACATATTTTATTTTTTTTAGTCATTTTCCCCGTCACCTAACTTACTGATTTGTGGAGTCTATGTAAATCCGAAAATTTTCTTCAAAGAGTTCATCTATAACAAGAATAATTTCTGTCAATTGACAAAAAAAATATTTTATTTAAAAAATATCTTAAAATTTTTCATTTTGTTTTTGGTTTTTTGCCTTTTACCATCGAGCATTTTTATCTTACAATCCATATTGATGCCTTTTACAGATAAACTACTCATATTAAGTTTACGAACACTTATTTAGCGGTCATGTCATAACATACATTTAAAAATCAAGTAATGGTCAGTTTATGCACGACAGTAATTTTCGCCTTAGTCTTTAGTTAGTGGACTCTAGTGCATAAACTGGCCACTATTTTGGTTTCTACCTCATTGACACTTCTTAATCATGACCGCTAAATAAGTTTTGGTAAACTTACAATAAGCAGTTAATCTGTAAATGCCAAAAACCCAAAATAATGAATTTTCCGCGTTGACCTAGATATATTGTGAATTCACCCGTATCCATAACAGTTTAAGCGCATACAATTTTTTAATTTGACAATTCATTATAATTTACACCTAAGTAAATATTGATTTTACCAAAAAACTGTTTGTAATGTAAGTCAGAAATTAAAAAAAAATAATTATTCAAGGGCAAAAGAGAAAAAGACCCTTTAACTTTGCTTAAATTAAATCAATACTTATAAATCTTCTCAAAGTAACGTAACGAGACCCGATAAAACATTTCAAGCATCAACTTAAAAAACCGTTTGATAGTAGTTAGATTTAACAGCATTCATTTTTACAATAAAATCCATAACCACAAAATAATGAGACAACAGAAGTCAAGCTTCATACATACAATGCGCGCTCGAATACTTTTATACGTCGCTTACGGGTACAAAATCTCGAAACACTCGTCTTCGAATGCTACACTCGACACAAAATTTACGCGATCCGTAAATAACGATAGCAACATGTACGATAATTTGAAAATAGAACTTGATTAAAATATTTATTCCACTAAAATAAAATACATATTATACGTGGTGTTATAGTTCAGATTGCTTTTTGGTATGTGGAAAAGTAATTATAGGCAATAGTATTTTATTAACAAAATGAATCAGAACTTAGGGATCATCTCTCTAGAATACGTTACGCAAGAGTGTGCCACAAATGGTGTGATGTTTACTAGGGGTTTCGAAATCGACTCCAGGGGCCTGATTCTGTATCGACAAAACGTAAAATAGCGCGATAAGTGTTGTTAATTTCCGTGAATTTCATTTAGAGAAATGTTTGATAAATGTTACGTTAAAATCAATTATTAACGGAGTTTAAGTTATGTCATTTGAAAAATAATTATTTTTCTTAAAAACAAAGAGTATGTTAGAGCGCGTTACACGCTCGTTTTCATACAGAATCACCCACCAGCATATTTGTGTGCATTACTCGAGCGCGCATTGCACGGAGTCTGATTCTATACTCTCAATATTTTACGCCACAACCGTATTTTATAAAGTAACTTAGTAAGTTAAATTAGTATACTCATATAGCGAGCACGGCGGACGGGGAGTTATAGCTGGGCACGGCTCTACCCAGGCCTCGGACTACCCTATAACCTGCAAATTACACCACTTCTACTTTATTTAGTAGCTGATTTCCACCACCAAATATTTACTAAGGAACCTAAGGTACAGTCGCTATTCAAACTCGTCTGTGTATAAACGAAAAACTGACAAGATGTATTGACATGCAATCTATAAGTGTTTTTTAAGTGTTTAACACAAAAGCTCTATTTTTGGATTTTTAGAATCGCATACTATGCCACGCATTAACTTAGATATTCTCGCGCCTTCTCTGAGAATAAGACAAATGACAGAGTGAAAGCAGGAACGCTTATTATTCAATAAGCGTTCCTGCTTTCACTCTTGATTTCACTCTTGTCCATGTTAGTGCGAATGGGACAGTCATTAATTGTAAAAATCATTGCGAATGAGTCAGCGCTTTATACTGTAACATATTTATTTTTTATAATACACATAACTGCAAAATTAAAATCTATCGATACAGTAAACGATTGCAATCAATAGTTTATACACCATCACAAGTT
Source organism: Hypomecis punctinalis (assembly GCA_949316475.1). Classification (NCBI taxonomy): domain Eukaryota; kingdom Metazoa; phylum Arthropoda; class Insecta; order Lepidoptera; family Geometridae; genus Hypomecis; species Hypomecis punctinalis. The sequence goes on from OX438804.1 coordinate 24,980,337, forward strand.
TGAATGTAACTGTCTGTAGATAATTTAGCTTTTGCTGTGATTACGTGCGAGTTAGAATTCAACACTAATCAAAAATAACATCCTGTAGGGAAGGTTCACATATAATTTCCTAATTTACACACAATATCTTTCATTCGTCACAAATTTCAATAACCTACTCATAAATAGACAGATTTTAAAACGAGGCTACTTATTCAATTACATAGAATTTTCTAGCAAACGTTTTCACAAACGAATATCATTTTGAATGTCCGCCATTTTGTTTATTTTGTGTAATGGCGTCTTTAATAGAACATCCTTATCCGATAATATTTACAGTCTAAATTAACGACGACACTAAATAACAAGTAACGAACAATTCCAACACGAAAACATACCTTAAGTCAATGTATCTATGACTAGTATCGAATGACAATTTATATCAAAAGAAACCTGTAAAAAATATTCGGTTTAGAACAGATTGTCTTTGTCAGTGTCGCGATGGAATATTTCAATAAGAACTCCTATTTTGTACATATTGCTAAAATGTAAAAAGATTTTAGTGTTGGCATCACAATTGGCCAAAACAGTTGACAAACGTTGTTTTGTCATCACCAAGTGCCAATAACTAGAGCAGATTGAACCTTATATCAAGCTCTATAGAGCATAATTTAAATAATGACCAACACTTCACTGGTCCTAAATACACAGACTTTTTCCAGACGTATCACAAATGACCTTCATTACGTCAACATATTATAAACAAAGTAACACACACAGACCTAGCTTGATCGATGAATATTTTATAAAGTTGGCAGAACCGTTATGAAAAATTATAATTGATTCACATTTTATATTAATTTGACCCCGTGCTATATTGGACTGTCGTAACCACCGGCAGACTTAAGAAAAGAAAAAAAAAAAGAGACGGCGAAAACATATAAAACAAACGGCGTTTGTACCGTTTCTGTCTTGCGACGGTTTGCCGCCAGTTGACGTAGTTTTGCCGCCCCCAGCGTTGTTTTGCTGCCTTACAGGATGGGCGGGTACGATATTCGGTTTACTTAGTGGCAGAGAAAATGAACTTGATGTTTTTTTGCGTCTCTACGAAATTGTGTCGTATATTCACCCTACGTTAGGTATATTTTAACGCAACGTTTTTGCCGGCTCTTTAAATCTACATCTTACATTCAGGGACAATAGATATACTTTGCTAAATCGTACGAATTTTTTTCCCGTCTTTACGAATCTACGTTTTGTATGTTAGGGAGGCGTTAGATATAATTTACTAAATCACGTAAAATTTTGCTCCGTATCTTTGAATCTGCATTATATACCGAGGGACGTTAGACACATCTGGTTAAATCGCATCACATTTTTGCCGTCTCTTCGAATCTGCGTTTTAAATCGAGGGACGTTAGACACAATATTTTTCTGGTACGTATGACACCTTCGCTGTATTTTCGAAACTAAGTTTTGTATTAAGTGCGTCAGATATAATTTACTAGTAATGACATTTTCGCCGTCTCTTCGAATCTGCGTTATATACCGAGGGACGTTAGACATATTGCGTTTTTATCGCGTTACCGCTAAGCCTGCGAGTTGGTCCGTTTAGCCTTCTGAGCGGTGCGGCGCGCGTTCGTACCGTTTCTGTCTTGCGGCGGTTTGCCGCCCGCCAGCGCGGGTTTGCCGCCCCCGGGCGTGATTTTGCCGCCCTGCAGCACGGGCGGATACGGGATCCGGAACAGCTTTATCTTGAGATGCTCGCAGATCTCGAAGCAGATTTGGCCGCAGTAGCGCGTGAGGTCCACGCATACCCATATCTGGAATCAGTAATACTCTAATAAAACTTTCTGTAATAAATAGCCCAGTGGGTTAGCAAGTTGCAATGGCAGTTATAGGCCGAATCAAACTTCTTGGCGGCTGTGATTTTAGCTTCAAGCTGCGGATAACCGAATTGTTGATAACACAACGCAACCCTCGCGGAGCTGTTAAGTGAGCTTCAGTCAGGATTGGGTTATGCGCAGCTTGCAGCTAATCCAAAGAAGCTATAATAATACTACGTATAGAACAGCCACTCGTTACCCCCCACACGTTTGAGTCTTCCTCACTTCCACCCCGCGTCAGGACCCATATTAACTACTCTGCGCGCGGGTTGCACAGGCCAGTGATTTCTACTACAAAAAATACAGACTTACAATGGGGAAGACATGTGCTGTTTATGGCTGTACTACAACAATACGCGACAAGATATCATTTCATTATTTCCCTAAAGATAAAATAAGGTACCTTATTTACTTTTAGTAGGTAGATAATATTGTTATAAAAATTATGTCATTCAAATTTAGACACTTCCTCTTGATATTTTGTTTCAAATAAAATAAATCGTTTACACAAAACTTCTTGGTAAGTCAGAATTACAATTTATACGGTCGACATGGGACGTTGACAACCATAGGCGTTCTACACACAAATACCCGTGTAGCGTTCATGCGTATGTGTAGTGTCTGTGAGTAAAATGTACTGTTGTGTGCGTAAGACAGCAGATTTTGTATGAAGAATCGCGGAGTGTCCGGGCTGTGGCTAATCACAGCCACCCAAAACTGATACGGCCTATAGCAAAGTACAAGCATGAAGAACTAATGTCGGATAGAGGCTGTAAAATTCTAGCATCTCCATTCGATCATTCTTAGAGCGCGTAGTTCCCATCACAAACTGTAGGATGTTCACCGACAGGTTCGACAGACGATCTACTAAGGACAGCCAGAAAACGCGTTGGATGCAAGCCGCTTCCACCTGTCTTACTGAGGGGGAACTATATTCAACAAATAACAGTGGAAAATCTACAGCTAACACGTTGATAACGACGATGAAATAAGAACCTTTCAGACCAGAGCCCTTAGTCCAGATTTTGTGTAGTTTACTTAAACTTTCGCGAACGCGAAGATGAAGAACTAACCAAAATGTATGTAGCCTCATACATTTTGTTTAGTTCTTCCTCGTTTCCGCCAGGGGCGCTGTACGAAAATGTATATAGCCATACGGAAACAACTAGACATAACTATATTTGCAACGAAAACAACACCTAATACAAGACAAACATCAAAAATACAGTACGTGAATAAATATAAACAGTAATTATATGCTAAATTTTTGCCACAAACCGGTCCCATCTCAACATAATGCCGACCGTGACAGCCGGCGCTGATCTTCCGATGGAACCAACTGTAGTTTCAATTTACGTGTAAACCTGTACTAACCCCTCAGAGCTATTTTTCATTTTAATTTAGACAGCCAGATGTTACTATCATTTTTATTTATCACTTTTATAAACTTACGGGAGAAAAGAACAAATCAATCTTTCAATTAGTTCACTTGATACTCGATACTGATAAAGTTTAAATGTTCGTTAAGAAAAGCAAGTCAAAACAAAATCTTTCTATAGTCTATTTCAACTAGAGAGCGAAAAACGTACGTTCACGCCACGGTACCACGAGAGCACCGAAAACAAACGATGCGTATCGTTATCCATACATTTATGTATCGTTTCCCTGTCGCTTACGCATTTACCGTGTTTCGTGGTACCGGGCGAGGCGAGCGACAGGGTCAATCAGATATTGCAAACCTGTTTTGACATGTTTCGGTAAGATTCTCATCCTCATTAGACGAAGTGAATAAAATTGTGGATTCATTTATCATAAACATAACAAGCGTAACATCAGACAGCACCTCGTCAGACGAAAGTAATTCTGATACAGATTTAATAAAATGTCATTTTTTAATTCGTTTGATTTTATTTTCTTAATCGTTTCCTTTAAATATGTAATAACTAGATGACAACCCGGCTTCGCTCGGGTGAAATGTGACTCATAATACACACACTGATAATAATTTTGCTGTTACTCGATCACCATTTTAACGAAGAGCCCTTCGCTGCATCCATTTTCCACAATTATGAGAATGTTTACCAAATGCAAAGAGATTCAGCTGTTAACTAAATGATGTAGGTATCATTAAGCAAAACAATGATGAAATATCAATGACATTCATTTTAAGAAATAGGTACTCACGATTTTTTATGTTTTTGTAATACAATATCCCAAAGTAAAATGTTTTGCTCAAAATTAAAATTACTCAAAAATAATTGATTAAGTAGGTCCCTACTACTGAAAATGTACATTCTTATATTACGTAAAGAAAGTCAACTTCAACTGTAAAGATTTTAACCAGTATTATTTTTTATATGGTTATATATCTAGATAGATCAGCCGTAGGACATCCACTGCTGGACATAGGTCTCTCCCATGGAATTTCCAATAAGGCTGGTTGGAAGCTGCCTGCATCCATCGTGTTCCTGTGATTTTTGTTATATCGTTAATCCACCTAGTCGGTGGACATCCTACGCTGCGCTTGCTGGTCCGTGGTCCATTCGAGAACTTTACGGCTCCATCGGCCATCCGTTCTTCGAACAATGTGCCCTGCCCACTGCCACTTTAATTTGCTAATCCGTTGGGCTATGCCGGTAACTTTGGTTCATCTAGGGATCTCCTCATTTATGATTCGATCCCGCAGAGAGACACCGAGCATAGCCCTCTCCATAGCACGTTGGTACCTATGGTTATACCATCGACTTGGCATTTTTTCTTACATTCCATATTGATGGGTTCCCTTCTATAATCTAATGGTTATTGATAAAATATTATCAAAAATTATTATAACTTAGTACTTGTCACTGGCAAATGCACAACAATGCGACGCCAAAACATAAAAGAAGAAGAAGAATGACTGCTCAAGATATGTCATGTGCCTGACAATATGGAGACTGCGATTTGTTTGTCAGAACCGTTATAATTTATTAAAATACTCGATAATCCGAATTTTCCGGATATATGTTGTCGACTCGAAATCATTATTTTTTTATGTTTTATCATTTAGGAAAGGTTTCAATCGAGTCTACCGTACCCCTTGACGAAATTATTAATATAGATAATAATACATAGTTTATTTGGCACACACTTAAATCTTAAACTAATTACACCTGTCAATGTCAGATGATTAATTTACTAATGTGTAGGTAGATAGTTACATGTAAAACTTGTTCTACAGTTTTGAGTTAAATAGTGATAATAGTAATATAATGATAATTGTTAGGTAAAAACTGAAAACCTGAATTTTGATAGTGACAAAATAGTTGTAAAGTATTAAAATAATTTATTGATGCAAAAAAGGTTAGCCGTCCCTGCGCAACACTAAAAGGTCAATGTCCGTTTTTCGCTCTCTAGTTGAAATAGACTTTAGCCCTAATTACTTAAGATCCCACTATAGATCGACCTTCATACCATCATATTCTGGACTGAATTATTTAGACAACTCATTTGCAATGTATTTATTGACATTAATCGATTAAATATAAAATACATTTCATCCACTGACCAGTTCGGTGAAGGTCGTATTATGGTGGCATCCTGTGCTATAATATAATTATCCGTAGTAAAAAATAAAATACGGTACGCCCGCGTTATGGACACGGCCGTGCGTCGTACTTGAACACGTTTACGTACCTACGCAAAATGATTGCGGCCAATGGCGGCGCTTCGCGTAATTAGTTCTTCAATTGTGTAATTAAAATAATAATGGAGTCTTAGAGAACGAAGATTTTAGTCGTATTCACGTCAAAATGTACTCACCGTACAGAGCCAAAGCACGTAGTACTCCGGTATGGCGTTGTTGAAGTACTGGTTGAGGAACAACATGGCCGGCCCGAGCAGCGACCAGTCGTAGTAATCCATCTCGGATTTGGTCATGTGAGCCACCTGCAGGGAAATATAATTTAAGTCTGTTTCATATGTGCAGCAGAGGTTAATTTGGCTTATACCTCACATAATACGGCCTAGTCTTAGGTATATACCAATTTCGATATCTCACAAATATTAAAAAAAATATATTTTAATAAATATAATTTTATACAGAGACTCTACTGAGGCATATCTCAATGAGTTGTTTTTATGATAAACAATTGGTAAACCCCTGGGATGAAAATCCGAACTGCGATTCAGTTATGTAGGATCAAACGGTGCGGTCACGAACATTTTTTGAATTGTTTGACACAAAAATAACTCATTGTCATCTTATTAACACGAAGAGTTACGAGTACTTCGGAGTAGTCAGTCTCGTCTTTATTTTTTCATTGATAATTTTAATTCACTTGTAAAAGACAACAAAACACGGACTTACCACTTCAAATTAACTCGGTGTTAAAACTGCTCCCGATAGTTGAAAAAACGCATCTCACGTTTTTTTTTAAAATTAAGTTACATGTACTGGCAGATGCGCCTTTATTTCCTGAGGCTGGCAATATATAGGGTGTCCCAAAACTAAAATCGGAAGGACTCCGCCGTCTTAGTTTTTGATACATAGTAATTTTTATAAATGTGGCCAAAATGCTTCCTTGTGGCATTTGCACGGCGGGTGTTGTCGTGATTTGAGTTAAAAATGTTAGATGTGTCTTTTCAACTATCACGGGCAGAATAAGGCCGTTGAAGTATAGTATTAGTAGAACAATGAAGAAAGTTACTTACCACTAGTCTATTAGTGACCTTAGCGGCAACCATTCCAAAGGCGAGGATGTACAACGCGGGGTGATTCTCGTACACGCTGGACTCGCTCTTCTGGAAGATGATGAAGGCGGGAACCACCACGAACGAGAACGGGATCACCGGAGACAGGATGCTCGTGCCCTGGGGGGAGGGGGGGGATGTATCGCGCTCTTTGTGGGAGTGGGAAGTGAAGCCTTGCTGTTCACAACTGTCGGAAACTGACTGAATTCGTGTAGACGCGAAGATGTGAGAACTGACTAAACTCGTCGTTTGACCGCGAAGATGTTAGAACTGACTGAACTAATTGGTAACAGGTTGCGTTTGACTACATTCTGCCCGTTTATTTTAAGCGGATATGTGGCAAGTGTAGCACGCTATCTAGAAGATACCTATTTGCTCGTTATTTGAAGACATCAAAGTTGTACTTAGAGGAAATATAGGCTCAGGTGAGAGAGAAAATGTAAGATGAAATTGTGCCTTACGAGTGCTGAGATAGCACTATACTGTTGACAAATTTGTAAACAGATTACTAAAACTTTTATTTGTTCGCACACTTTGCAAATTATTCGGTTTGCGTTTTCTTTATAAACTAGCGAGTTCATAACAGATTCAACAGCTGGTCGATCGGTACAAATGATAAACATAACTTTTTTTTATTTCAAATAAATTTAGGTTTTGATTATTTAGTTTATTGACTATTTTCCACTGAATTCAGGTTTCCGACTTAATGTGAATAGACATTTTGTTAGGCTCGGTAGCAAGATAAAGGGAAAAGACGTTAGGCATTATGTTTAAAAGATTCATAATTCAAAATTTTAATTAAGGCGTTTATGGGACGTTACACAGCAACATTTGTTTTAAAACATAAGCTTCCAAACTGAAGAACAATTAGTAACAAACCTACTTATCATGCAAACAAGAGACCAGCACCAACATGCTACAAACACGCATGCCTTAAGCTATAGAGATGGGAATGAGAGTGCGGTGGAAGTATCGACATGCACTACTGGTATCAATCATGGACACAGCACAACACTACAGAACGGGACACATGAGTCGCGCGGTCTAGCGGCTTCGTGCGAGCGTAGCTTCAGTTACTGGCATCCTCATACGTCATTAGTACTTTGTGCAAGTTAATTGTGTGTTAACGGCACAAATATTCAAAGTCTTACTGCGACGGTGGAGCCGTTTTTCCCCACTCCGCCTTTCATAATCACGTTAACGTATCCGAATATTAGGTAGGATGTGAACACCACGACCGCGTAGTTGGATAAAATGTTCAAAGTGATGTTTACTGTCGGCAGCTGTAGTGTTAGACCGTGAATGGAGGGCGGGGCATGCGCGGTTAGCCCGCCGCGCGCCGCCGGCGGGGAACAAACAAATACATGCCATTAATATCCATGAATCAACTTAATGGGAGAGCTGGAAACAAAATGACCTGTGTGCTGTCTTCACTCATTCGTTATGACCACTCGCGATGTGAACAGTGTGTTACAGAACCTTCGAACACCGATTATAGTTCTAACTTCACCAGTGATGAATCCGTTTTATTTACGTGATGATGTAGATTTCATGCAATAGTTATTGTACTTTCAGGTACATTATTTATTTGACGAATCAATCATGTCAGTATCTATTTTAGAATGGTTACGTTAGTTTTTGTCATTGGGTATAATTTTTACCAGGTTTACCATAACCGTAAAATTTCCTCAGTAAACAATTTTGATATACAATAAAATAAAATCCAAAAACCCAAAATAACAAATTATATGAGTTGGCATATTGATAGTGACGTCTTCTACTTCAAGCTATTTTTTAAAGCCCCGATTGTTTGGTTAAGTTTCAGCTATTTTTCTTACAGCAATCCCAAGACGTCAATGCATTCATTCATTAAAACTTTATCATGATTGATTCGTTAGGAAACACCGGCATCCCGTGACAATGTACAAGTATAGCTGTACACATCGTTGTAGTTCTTCTTACAGCGATAGTGGATCCGTTTTTGCCGCATCCCCTAACACGGAAGGTGGATGCGAAGTTCAGGAGAAAGATACATTGCAGGCCATTACACATGGTGCTGCCCACCAGGCTCACGCACGTTCCCAGCGCTGGGATCTGTGTGACCACTGCGCGGTTATTACTTGCAAACGTTAGTACTCGTCAATGTTTATATAGACGAGTGAATAAAATACAATTTATGAAAAAAGCCAATAATGTACGACCACACACTTAGAGACACGTCTGTAGCTGGCCGTCCTATCAAATATCTAAATACAATGAGTGAAGACCCACGTAACAACATAATACAAATAATAATGTCGTAAGACGCACCAGCCACATTGATAACTTAACATAACTCTAATAATAAAATCGACCAATACCTACGAGGTGACCGATAATTTTCAAATTAAATGCTATCTATAGACCATGCTCCATGTTAAGTAAATAAAATGAAATAAAAAACAGTGAGCATAATCCAACTTAACTGGGTATTCGTGATCTATAAATACATGCTATTAAAAAAACCCACATGATAATAAGCGATGGACCAACAGTATCTTAGTTAACGATCAAAATAAGCGAAGAAACGTATCGCACTTACAAACAACTATCGCTTTAAGAATTTTGTAGAAGTCTTCAAACTAATGGAACACTATTTGTACAAATCATAGTGTAAAATAAATAAAACAGAAATATCCTTGCACTACTCCAATCGGGTCAGGCCGCGTTATATGGTTTGAAGATTTCCCAAAACTACATTTGAAAGAAAATACGCTCGGTTAGAATTCAAAAGCTTAACGTGAGTAAGTGCTTAATGACTAAACAGATGCCAACAAAACTATTTATGTTAACTCAACCGATGATTTTATACAACGTTCGAAGTAATGCCCAAATCGAAGTCTGATTTCAAACTGTGGTGTGGGACAGACTATAGCGTTCATGAGGGACGAACATTACAGCATAAGCTGATGTATAAATAATTTGTTTTAAAACAAATATAAAAAAAGGTATATTACTCAGTCTAAGAACACAGCTTTATAGTTTCTTGGAAACGGAATAAATATCGTCGGTGTAGATCTTAGGATAGTATCTTTTCAGATACTGTTGAGGATAAGAAACAGTTTAATTATCATTATTTTTTAATAGCTTCGACAGTGGATTTTATCAATTCGAGTCTTTAGCTAAACGTTACAAGGTATCAACGACACAATCTCCAATTTAGTCACAAAAGTCAAATTGTTAGTTTACATGGACGATATAGTAGTAGAAGCCAGAGACGTCCCACAACACCAAATGAAACGGACTATACGACCACCGTAGCCGAGAGAACCCTCCCCTGTGACTCCTACGCTCCAGCTACAGTGGTCGAGATGAAGCTTAGTCTCACAGCGACAGTGGATCCGTTCTTGCCAACGCCGCCAGAGACGATAGCGGCCGCCAGAGTGCCTACGGTGAGGAAAGCGCCTGCGATCGCGGCCAACGCCAACGAATATCGAAACTCGATCCCTCCACCGACCTGAGTGAGCCGGCTTTTTTAGATATGCCGATTCTTTAACCCGCGGACATGTTCAAGAATCTCACTGTACTTTTCATATGACTAATGTATTGGGGATAAACTTTGAAATCGCGGAAAGACGTCAGCTTTTCCATATGACATTTATTTACTTTGGACAAAATGTATGGGATAGACGGTTTTTTTTCGCGATATCAGAGTTCGTTCCCTAGAAAGTTGGTCGTAATGACGAAGACAATGGCATTCTAGTGTTTGTCCATCGTTTAAAGAAGTATCACATCCGCCGTATTAATAAACGCAGAGTTACTTTAGAGCAGTTAGGCCGTGTTTTGTCTTTATCTTTCTTTGACAATTTAAATTCACTTATAAAAGATAAAACATGGACTAACTACTCCGAAGTAATTATATGTTTATTAATTAAATGGCATAATATGTTTTTGGTCATTTATTATTTCGGATTTCTGTTTCGGAGAAGACACATTTGAACTGAGGTTCCAGATGGGATTTGAACCCGTTAATTTTCATCTAAATCGATTTATTATCGTTGTGGAATCGTAATTTGATATTTTTGTTGACAATATTTATGGACAGAACATGTTATCTAATCAGTGCAACTGTTATTAAACATGTTTATATCAACTAAGTAAGTACTACACTGGAAAATGTTCTTTTCATCTTATGGACGCTAACATTATTTTTTGTTATAGTTTCTTTATTCAGTTATGTTCTTTACTTGTACAAAGTTGTCATAAACAAGTCTAAAATAAAGTTAAAGTTAATCAAGTAGACGCGCAGTTACACAATCAGTTAATGTAATAAATATATAGATAATTATAGGGAATTCATGTGGGTGTTTTTAAACAGACTGAAGTATTTGATATCCTCTTATAGTGCAACACATTTTGCGATACACACACATTTAATGTCTCCACTTGAAATATAGCTTCGATGTGAATGATGACAAATAATTGATTAGATATTAACTGATAACGTGTCTGTGGTAGCATCGTGCATTAAACACATACTTATAATGATCCAGAATGGATTTTCGATAAGCATTTTCAAACAAAATACAAATGGCTTGCTCTTAGGTATTATCAATAAGTACCAAAACAGTAAGACACATTAACTAAATGACTATCTGTAGTGTCTCGTAACTTTGTAAATAACTTATAAATAGCTCTATTGTATACAAGTGGGCGCATTGTTTTCGTCTAAATAAAAACTATTTCAGCAAGGAAAAATGTCGATAATATCTATTCTGATGATGTATGCAAACACTTTTTTATTTAAGGACAGACAGCCACATAATATAATTATATGTGGTAAGTATGCACATGCCTTGACACATACTTTAAGTGTTTTCAGGCAACGGACAGAAGCCGGCAAATATCTGCAAACATATACTGATTATTACTATTAGACAATTGAATGGGTAAGAACAAAACGCCCAGTTGTATAAACACTTAAAGTAATATCATTGATATGTCTATAATATCAAGTCATTCAAGAAACTATAAGACGCACAGTAGCCCCAATTTTAAAGGCGCCATCGTAATTGTAACAGCAATTTAGAGTATTTTCACTATGTATATGCATTTGATAGAGAGAACACTATTTTTAGTTGCTATTAAATGTACGATGGCGCCTTTGAAATTGGGCCTAGTGTGCTGTTTTATCTCCCTATTAATGAATTTTGTCATTAATAAATACCTAAATTGAAGAGATTAATTGAAATAACCTGGGATCGGAAGTAAACTTCACTTATCAATTTCTTTGAATGTCATGACGTGATCGTATTGGTTCAACCTACAAGTCAAAGCTTTATAAAACATCCTTTCAAATATAAAATTTCACAGTTTCTGCAATCTCTATTAGAGAATTACGATTTGAAAGGGCGCATTATAAAAACTTCATTCATCAATTGTTTCACATCTAACCTAATTTGACAGGATTAAAATGATTTCTTTTATCATTCTAGCATGATAAAGGAAGAAAACATTTTAAGTCTGTTTTAAGTTCATCAGAATGATCTTATTTCTAAAAAATCTTGAATTTGATCGCAAACGAACATTATCTCACAGCCTCAGACCAACCAACCGAAGGTAGAAAAAAACAGTCACTAGTGACTGCAAAGTCAAAGTATTAAATTTATTTGCTAGATAGTGGATATACAAAAGATCTTAGAACTGTATAAAAATATTTCTCTTAGCTAACAACCATAAAAGGTGTGCAAAATTTCGTAATTGAAAATTAAAACACATTGAATTAAAATGTACCGTGCAAGTAATACTTAATATGTATGAAGAGCGTCAGTGGTGGTGTTTGCGATTGTGGCGACACGTTCGTTTGCTATAACACTAACGTTACGTTTACATTTGGCCCAATCGCGCTGTCTCGGTTACATTCGTGGAACCAAAACGAGACGAAACGAGTTCGTAGGCCAAGTGTATATCTACAGGCTGTTGCTTTGCAAAGTGCAGGGTCTTTCAGAGGTGTAATTTGTATAGTCATCATCACGAACAACTTTTATTGAAACGCTCCAACCACGAAATCACGAAAAAATAATCGGCTCCTCCATACACCGCGATCGTACCGAGTATCGGTCAACTTTTTGTATTGAATACTTCGATCAAATATCTACAGAGCCACCGTCTCTAAGTGAAAGTAGTGAAAAAATGGCCAAGCGCCGTCATACATACCGATTTAGATATTTACATTCTACAATTCAAAATGACCCGTTTTTTCGAATCTCGACGTTATGTCACCTAATTAGTTCTTGCAATCGCCTTATGACTAACTACAAAGTCTGCCCACTACGTGGCTTGGGCAGAGTTTTGCCTCGAACACCTTTTTTGCACGATTGTGACTCTATAGAGATTTGCTCGAAGATTGCATAGCTCATTTTTCGTTCGCGATTTCAGGGTGGGTCCCGTCGAAGTTGGTCATAATAACGAGCACAACTACACCTTAGATTATTGCTCAAGAATTCGCAATGCACTTTGCAAATCAAAACCTTTTACAGGGTTATCTACTTGCCCTGTACTACGCCAAAAGGGGACACAATTAAGTACAAAATTCCAACTCGGAATCGACAAAATAGATGAAACAACTGATTTCTTTTTCTTTAATTTGGAGTTGGCTGTTTAGTAAAAGTTGATCATAATGACGGCCTGTATCACCCCCTTTCGGCTTAGTACACCGGCCCCCCTACCGCCTAAGCAATAGCAATCGTTTATGACTTCATTTTAGTCATTTGGCACCGCCTATGTGACGTTAGCCATCAAAGTTGTTCATTCAACGATTGCTTTCGCAATCCGCGCAAAGCGATTGATGGCTAACGTCACATAGGCGGTGCCAAATGACTAAAATGAAGTCATAAACGATTGCTATTACGATTGCTATTGCTTAGGCGGTCGGGGGGCAGTTCTGGATAACTCTGTATACGCCGGCTAAAACTATAAGGCTGAATCATACAAGTCGGCGGTTGTCAAGCTGCGCGATATCCAATCCTGACTAAAGCTCACATAAAGCTGCGCGTTGATTGAAATGAAATGAAATCATTTATTATCACAATAGTACATTGAAAACAATAAAATAAAATAATATGCTCATCAATGTTCCTATTAATGGACTCGTCCAACAAAAGATCACAACATAAATACATGATTAAAAAAACAAATTCAATATCATAGTAAATCAATAAAAATAAAAAAAAATGACTAAAAACTATGTTTCTAAACCAATTTCCAGTCTCAGTCAGAAAGCGACAATACTCTGAAAATGTAGGTATGAAAGATATTATGATCTACCCACAAGTATTCTACCGCACATAGAATCGTCGATAATATGATTTGTTGTGGGGTCATACCTAAGCAATAATGTTAATTTTAAAGCTATGACTAAAGTTAAAATTATAAATCCGCTGTATAGGGGCTTCGTTAATAAACAATATAAATACGTCAAACATAACAACTAAATTTATTTTATTTTATACAAATTACGTCATTAATATTAAAATAATAAATTAAATTAAATAATAAAATGGATTGGATATTGCGTAGCTTGTAGCTAACTTCACTTCCGCCAACTTGTGTGATCCGGCCTGTATTCTAATGCTATGTAACTCCCCGGTCGGATATCATTACCTGAGTGGTCCAGAAGTCAGCGCCGAGCGTGGCCGATATCATGTGGATGATGATGATGGAGTACTGCGCCTCGGTGACGTCGACGCGGCCCATTTTGAGCGTGCCCGTGACATAGGCCTGCCAGTGCGCGCAGTAAAATAGCGTCATTGCGCAGAAACACTGGAAACGAGAGAGTTGATACGTTAGTCTATACCAATATTATAAGGAGGAAAGATTTTAACGTTTGTTTGCATTGAATAGGCTTCGAAACTACTGAACCGATTTGAAAAATTATTTCACTGATGGGAAGCTACACTATCCCCAGTGAGCATATATGTTTTCAAAAAAATTAGGGATCCTTATAACCCGGGTGAAGCTGGGCGGGCGGCTAATTATTTATACAATTTACCTACCAATAGTTCTCCGAACAGAAGATCTCGCGACTCGCTCTTGATCGATTTGGTTCACAGTCGCAAATCTAGTTAGGATTTGGATACTAAACCATTTTGCCAAATATTTTTCGAAAACTGCAGATAAATAGAGCGGCAGTCAATTTTAGTAAAAAAATTACGTAAACTTGCATTTTGAGGTGAATGCGCATATGTTACATATAAGTGCCTCGCGCACCGGGTAAAGAAGCATCTCTCTAAATATCTATGATCCGAGTACAATGCCATCTTATCTTTTCGTACAGTAGTGTCATTTTATCTCGAGGGGCCGATATCTTTCAATGGTACCGAAAGCTTTAAATTTAAAATAAATGTTTCTGACCCAGATTCCTAAAATTAACCATCTAACAACGCCATTTACTCGTATTTATCTAGATCTCTTTTCATCATCATACGCTAGAGGAGGATGGGAATAGTGATTGTAACCTAGTTCGTAAGTAGAGAAGGAACTCGAACATACGGCCCGAATACGAAGCCGCTTAGTAACTAGATGGCCGTGAAATGCCAAATTTATCGCAAATCTATTCAAATCTCGAAACGAGAGGAAATAATAAGTAGTAGCAGTAACGCGTAGAAAAAATCGTGTGAAGTATGTCGAATGTTCATATTGTTTTACCTATGTACTAGGTATAATAAATTCATATAAGCTGGGTAGCTGAGTTTTATGACACTGGAGGCTTTTGACATGACTAACGGTTTAAACAATGGTGTCCACAACTTAACGTGTAATCCGAGAGACGGTAGCGTTCAGTTGAGAATTCCACCAGGAGTTAGAGGTTCCGTGATCATTAAAAAAATTTTATAGTCTCGGCGTCTCCCTGCGTTAATAGATATTATCCATTTCCTGAAATAGGTATTGTTCAGTCCGTTACTACCTATGCTGAAAACTATATACCAAAATGACTTACTTATTCGAAGACTGACCGTCGGTAATGTTTAGGGATTTTTAGGGTTCCGTACCTCAAAAGGAAAAAACGGAACCTTTATAGGATCACTTTGTTGTCCGTCTGTCCGTCTGTGTGTATGTCAAGACTCTTTATCTCGGGAACGCGTTAAGATATCGAGTTAAATACTGTATACGTATATCTATGATATCTTACAGTTGTGTAAAGGAAAAACTTCTCAGTTATCATATAAAGAACTTAGAGCCGTTTATGTCGTAAAAACCGCATATTTCGACAATCACAAAAATCAAAACCTACAGAGTACTTCCTGTTGACATAGAACTATGAAATTTGGCAAAAAGCATTGTCTCAGAGTACACATATAGGAATAAATCTGAAAACTGAACATTTTTATTTAAATCACAAAAAAATAGGGCTTCATAATTCACAAAATATGGGTTTAAAATTCAAAGTGCGTAAATCGTATCATGTAAGGTATCATATAAAAGACCTTAATTAGCACATGCTAAAACGTGTTTTTAATTATTTTAACAATTTGCGATGAATGTCGAGAAAAGTTAAAAAAAAACTTTTGTCGATGATGATGATGAGTATAGAGATTTTAACAACGTACTTCCCAATTTTGTGAAATTTTCTGGATTTGTACGGAACCCTCGGTGTGCGAGCCTGACTTGCACTTGTCCGGTTTCTTTTAAGAAACAGACATTTATTTCTGTACTAGTATAACTTATGGGTACATTAATTGTCCACCTGTGAGGCTCAACTGGTTTCGCCAGTAAAAAAAGTCATGAGTCATGATTGGTGAGCAATTTTACAGGGATTAAAAAAGGCAAAATGTTTGGCCACGTTGTACGACACAAGTTCATTAAAATCATCTTATATAAGTATATTTGTATAAGTACTCCAGCCTTAAAAGTAAGTAAGTTCGTATAAGCCGGGTGGCTAGCCCTGGTGTCAGAGTTTTTAAGTCACCTGAAGGCCTTTGACATGGCTAAACGGGTAAAACCACCAGGGCCTACAATTTAACGCGTCATCCGAGCCACAGTAGCGCTCAGTTATAAATGCCACCAGCTGTCACTCATCCGAAGACTGACTGTGCTAAACGTTACTTAACTTCGATGATTGCTAACGAACACCTAGTCAAACGACGCTATGAGCGCTGCACCGTACAATAAAAGTAAATATTCATTCTAATGTCATTTCAAAAGCAGCCCGCCTACCGCCTATGCAATAGCAATCGTAATAGCAATCGTTTATGACTTCATTTCAGTCATTTGGCACCGCCTACGAGTATGTGACGTTAGCCACCAAAGTTGTACATTCAACGACTGCTTTCGCAATCCGCACAAAGCAATTGATGGCAAACGTCACATAGGCGGTGCCAAATGATTAAAATGAAGTCATAAACGATTGCTATTACGATTGCTATTGCTTAGGCGGTAGGGGGGCAGGATAGAGTTCTAAAATCCAACGCATGAAAATAGTTACTAGTTACCGTCTAGCTATAAGCTAGAAGCTAAGATATCCTGAAGTTATTTTTAAACGGGAAGGGTATTGAGTCACAACTTTCCCATTGCCGAGGTACATGTGACATCATACCGGTCAATCGCTCTACTCTAATTATCATTATCGTGGCTCTACCCTTTACAAAGGATTCTGAATCTAAACAATTCTCTCTAAATCTGAAGAGTTTATTATATGACTGACTTGTATATGCTGCCACTGCATGTAGAACAGAGAAAAACACTAAATATTATTTCAAATAAATCAATGACCTAATTATACGGAGTTCGTTTACTATAGTAACTGTTATCTAGTCTGTGGTGTGTTAACATATCGGACCTCTTTCCGATTACGCTTAGAATACTAGGGCAAGAATTTCCTAGTGGAACGGCGTCTCCCGATTTAGGTAAAAACCGAATAGATTTGTTTGGCGCGGCTCCATTACACAGTTACACAAAACAATGAGAGTACAGAAGTGAAGCACATGTATATGTTTTTAATATTTTAGCTGTCGTCATATCATTGTCATAATAGCAGCAACACCACGTTCATTGCTGGACACATGCCTACAGAATAGGTTTAGCAAAAAGATTGATTGGTAGCCTTGTTAAAATGTGTGTAATGTTATTATTATGCAAAAATTACAGAAAACCAATCCCAACTCATTCATCATCATTTCTTTATAACATTTCCGAAAGAAAAGTTACAAACTTTATAGTCTACAGCGGGCAATACTCGTGCTCAATCTTTTCGTGCATTTTTTGAGATCTCGTGTCTGTGAGTGTATTACTGGAGTGCAGTTTGTACGAAGCTTATCTTCTGAACTCTAGATGTTTTGAAACAGTAGTATGTGGCCACGATATTGCTGGCACCACCGCCAAGTTGTACATACTATGTGTAGTTTGAACATGTGTGACTAGTAAGTACAGCATGGCGATGAATGTAGCGAGTCCGTTACTCAATTACGTAATATATGCTATGGTTTTTACATTATGGCAATAAATAAATGTTTGGACTTTTAATTTTACTTTAATATTAATAAGAAAGAAGAGCGAGATAAGTAGGTATAACAATACTAAATAATAACACCACACTACATGTCTGATCGTTATAAAAGTTGCTGTTTCATACATTGTACTTTTTGTATGAAAAAGCTGGTTCTTTTTTTTTGAGAACCTGGATTTGGACCCGTAGTTAAGTTTTTCATAATGATGTATCTGATGTGTGAGGTTCAATGCACGCCAAAAATTAACATACCTAACACCAAAAACTGTCTTAAATAATCGGCCAAAAACGAGTCGGACTCGCGCACCGTATGGGAACCGATATTTATTTTATAAAATAACTATTTAAGGGGGGCCATATTTTAATTCAACTAATTATTTTTTAAACTCTATACAACTCATTATTCTGTAAAACAACTCATTATTCTGTAAATATGTACCTATTTCAAGCAATTTTTGTTTATTCTATGTATTATTCTGTTTTTAGTATTGTTTGTTATAGTGGCAACAGAAATACATAATCTGTGAAAATTTAAACTTTCTTACTATCACAGTTCATGAGATACAGCCTGGTGACAGACAGACGGACAGCGGAGTCTTAGTAATAGGGTCCCGTTTTTACCCTTTGGCTACGAACCCTTAAAACTATTCGATGGCAAATACAAAAAGATATTACTAAGACGGGTTCCAATTACATATGTAGTTATGTACCAATACGAAACAATACACAATACAGGAAGGATATTTCTGCCACAATTCCTGCAATGGTCCGATATTACATAAACGTTTCCGATTCAAGTGTTACAATCAAAACAGCGTAAGGAAGCATCGCATGTATTACACGGTAATCAATAACTCATTGCCTTGAACCGATCAATTTACAAAGCGATGCGTTGAGTTATTGGGACGAAGTACTGGAACGATTTTGCCATCTTCTCTACATAGCATGATACAAATTCTGTGCGCTTAGATCTTTTAAACTACACAACGGATTTAGATGTAGTTTTCATAAAAAGGTAGAGTGCTAAAAAGAGTGGTTTATAGGTATAGAAAACTAGAATACATTATATTCAAAAGAAACAAAGACAGAAAAGGCACAAAAGGTAGTCTTAATAGCGATTTCTTCCAGACAACCTCTAAATATTAATCACAAAGAAAACGGCGCAGATCTTTGACAATGAGCGCGTACTTAATTTATGTCAAACCTGTTAAAATTTGTATGGATTGGCACCATACAGGTTGTGGCGTAAAGAGTGGATAATCCTTTAACTACGGTTGAGGGACATCACAACTGTTCGGAAAATAAAAATATGTACTCAGTAAAAGTGTCACGGTTTTCGAGTTATTGGACATTTTAGAAAATTTGAAAAATATCGGTTTCGGCCCACTCTTTCAGTTGCCAAATTTGCAATTCAAAAGATTTTCTCAGTCCGGTTTCGTAATAGCATTCCTAGATAGACATGGACCATATTTTTGAGCCGTTTTGCTCAGCTAATTCGGTATCTAGACAGATACATAATCAAAGATGATATTGTCGGAAAAAAGGTCGATGATTTCAAAATGGTACATATTTCTAACGAAGTATTCGAGTAACTTCGATGCAAAAAAGGAGTACCTACCTACCTATGTTTAGTTTTCTGTGTCTGGGTGTTATATAGTTACTATCTATATAAGTATGTATTTAAAAATAAGTATATGTAGTATATCAGTCTCTGGCAGCCATATCACAAGCTTTGCTTAGTTTGGGGTCAGAGGCCGTGTAAAAAAAATAAAACATTAAAAAAACATTGTGTTTTTCGTGGGGTGTTCGATTTACGAAAAATTAGGGCTCAAAGCGCCCCACGCTTTTTTTACAATAGTATTAATATTTTCCGTTCATTATTATTTTCTGCCTATATTGAAAATATGTTATGAAAGCTTTTTTTATTTTTAGTTTTTTTTTAACTATATTTATTTTTTTACTTTTTAGTAATCGAATAAATGCATTGTCATCGGTCTTTTATAGGTGTGCAAAGTTTAAAGAAAATCTGATCATTCAAAGTAGGGCAAAATCGAGCTCAAAGGGGTTGGTTACAAGCAAGTAAGCAAACATACAGGTGAAACTAATAAAAGCGTATAAAAAGGAGTAGGTTCGGTATTCTTTTACTACATTGGACAAGCAATTCCTTTTCATTGCATTTTTCATATGTCACAATGAGATGATCACCATTTAGAAAACGTTATGACGTCAAACATAAACCCGTTAAAACTAATACTAGTAATTATTAGAGCATAAAAATATAACCGGGATCAGGCGAGCGAGGTCGGAGATAACGCTCCGAACTAACTGTAGTTTTCGCACTGATAACGTATATTCGTTTCCGTGACAAGGAACTGACGATAAACGCGATAAAGTTTCGTATCTGAACAGTGATACGAAAATCAATTATCATTTTCTATAAATATAGGGAATATATTTCATCATACACGGGCTATCTGGGGACTCTCTAGATATACTCTACGGTGGAGAGTATATCTTATTAAACGGAGTGTTCCTAACAACGTACATAGGTATTCTAGGTCCTATATAGAGGATATCAATGTACGGCCGAGGAAGAGTGCGGAAGCGTGCCCGTGGCCCCGACACATGGCGCAGTGGTGGAAACAAAGTAAATAGGTATCTTCTAGGTAAGCGTGCTACACCCTAGACCGCACATCTGCTTAACATCAGGCAGTGTGTAGTTAAACGCAAATCTATTCGAAATAAATTTAAAAAAAAAAAAAAAAAAAACAACCCAGGTTTTTAGTGGGTATGCCACCGACAAGAGGTGGTGACTCCCACATAACCACCGGCCTCCCCAGGCTTGGTGGTATCCATAAAGGATTTTCCTGGGTAAAACAAAAAAAAACGTATTGCACTCTGGGAGTGCCGGCAGAAGTGAAAACTTGAATATAAAATATAAAGTACTATATTTTATGGGATAATATACAATATCAAGCGCCCTGCGCCGTACTAATTTTCTAACACGTTACGTGTCCTGACAACGCGAGTTTAAAATTTTTTTACCCATCGCAAAATGTGCGCAACGCCGCTAAAGAAGTTTACACTTCAAAAATGATATCAGTGTATAAGGTCCCGGCACGTAAGTTTAACCAAAAAATATCAGTCTCTCCCTTTCGTTAGCAGATAAAACAAAAGAGAGCTAGCTATGGTTTAAAGGTCAAGTTGTTTGCCGGCTACTATACGCATTATTATTTATTCACTACGCCAAGTTCTTGAGACCAACTCTGAAATAGTAGAAAACAAAACCATATAGGTAATGATATCCTAACATTCATTTGGTATATAATATAAACCTATATTATACCTTTCGGCCGTGTATGTAAAGTAAGAAGAAACATTTCTTCTTTCTTTCTTTCCTGGTGTCAGTTTTCAAGCCGCCTATAAACCTCTGAGTCCTCTGACATGGCTAAAAACTTGAACCAAAACGTGCCATTAGAGCCACGGTAGCGCTAAGTGTACATGTTACCGTTGCCCAAATCATAACATATTTCATTTATCACTTTTCATAAAATTTACCTACCTAATTGTCAGGTAAGTACAAATGTGTAAAACAAACAGGTAGTTAGTACCTGAAAAACAATTTTGATTAATGTGACCTTCATACGGCAGCTATTGTTAAAGTAAAGTTGGTTAAATATTGAAACGTGTAAGTACAACGTTTCAATATTTAACCAACTTTACTTAAATTAAATTAACGTGTTTTTTTATTGTTTTCGGTTGTGAAACAGACTAGCTATCAAACTCGTGAATGTTAATTACATGGTTTTATTTCAACAGCTGTTTATTTTCACAATACAAAAGGTAAATAGCTACGCACGACATGACCTCATACACTTTTATTAGCATAACAGCTTTTCAGAAAACTTTTCAAAAAATTGTGGTTCCCTTATTCAAAATTCACAGACAATTTTGTATTGTAGTATTTATTATGCTGGAACGAAATAAATTTACAGGTAATTTCAATAACAAAACAAATAATTAAATTCATATTTCATTTCATAATTATGTATACCTATTCAATTGGCCATAGTGGAAATAATTAAGTGCGTAGAAAGACTGGCGAGTAAAAACTAAAACAAAAGCCGCAGCACTCCATAATATTGTATTTTTCTTACCTATAAAAGGCAAAATAAGTACCTATACGAGTATATAAGTATATTCACGAATAAAACAATATTCAGAATATGAATATAATAATAACATAAAGAAGTCTCGAGATGGTAAGGTCAGATGCAGAAGGCAGTCATTCTGGACACGGCACATACAAGTATACAAAAAATAATTTAATAATTTATTATCATAAAACATTTACATTGAACTTAAACGTACAACAAGTGCACTATACAAAATAAATTTCAAAATGTTATGCTTGTAGTCCCTGCACTAAGCAAAGCCTGTATCGCGGGGACTACATTTATGTGACGATTACCATGTAATATTTGGTGCGATTTTAGTTCATAAATACAGATAGCCGAAAAACCGTAATTAAGAGTTATATAAATACACAAATAGTTATTAGTACAGTTACAATGTGCGTAGTGTGTATGCATGTGTGTGTGTGTGTGTGTGTGTGTGTGTGTGTGTGTGTGTGTGTGTGTGTGTGCATGTGTGTGTGTGTGTGTGTATGTGTGCAATGTAATCATTTGAGTACGTCCAGGAGTCTTTCTGTATCAGCGTATGTTAACTGTTGTAGGTATTTAGACACGGTTTTTTTGCACTCACTAAATGTTAAATGGCGTATAGCACAAATATTGCTGATTTTGTTGTATATGAATGGAAATCTAAAACTTGGCAAACGTTGCGCGAAAGCCGTCTTAGTTCGTGGTTCAGTGGCGCGGGGCGGTCTCCTCTTGACTTCAGTGGGATCTGTGCTGGTAGTAGCCTGATTGTACCTAGCATGCATTTTGCGGTGCACTATCAGAGTCACCTTATGGATATATAGTTGGCGAACGCGCAGCACTCCCGCCACAGTATATAAGTCATCCGTGGGGTAGCGATACGGAAGTTTAAGCATTACTTTGAGTACTGCGCGCTGAGCTCTTTCCACTTCCAACAATGTAGTAACTCCGGCACCACCCCACACGATTATACAGTACGAAAGTATCGATTCGCAAAGCGCCGTGTAGACAAGGTGCAAGACTTTATTACTAGCAGAGTTGCGTAACGATTTCATAATATGGATCAGCTTCCGAACTCTATTTCCTAAATTTGATATATGGGACTTAAAAGAAAGCTGTTCATCTACTGTCACACCTAGATATTTTATTGCTGTTGCCCTGGAAATGGATCCACAGTTGCAATCACGCTCATTGCAAAAGGAATGGATCGCTATATTTAATCCAGGTGCTGGTTCTGACGGTTTTGACTTGTGGAAGCATAAATACTTGGTTTTATCAAAGTTTAAAGTCAATAGATTTTGATCAAGCCATCGTTTTATCCGTGTCATACCTAATTCTGCTTTATTAAACGCAGATTTCCACGTTTCTCCGTGAAATAGGGCGACAGTGTCGTCAGCGTAACAAATAAGCTCAGTATCGGCAGAACAAGTCGCATGAATATCATTAATATATAATATGAACAACGTAGGTCCGAGTACACTGCCCTGAGGCACTCCGAATTCAATAGGGAGTGTGTCGCTTGTTTCCGTCCCTATCTTTACACATTGTCTTCTTTGACCAAGGTAACTTCTGAACCATTTCTGTGGCAATCCCCTAATTCCGCAAAGTTTTAGTTTCTTTAATAGAATTGTCAGTGAAACAGTGTCGAAGGCCTTGGCCAAGTCCAAGAACACGCCTATAGTTTTATTCCTTTTATCTAAACTGTTCGCTACTGATTTGATCAAAAGTTCAACAGCGCCTTCCGTCGATTTTCCTTTTCTGAAGCCAAATTGTTTGCCTGAGATAAAATTAATCTTCTCCAGATAAATGACAAGGCGATGGTTCACAATCTTCTCGAGAAGTTTAGAGAAGATAGCTAGAAGGGAGATTGGCCTATAGTTTTGAGGAGTGCTTTTAGTACCACTTTTATGGATTGGTGTGACGCTTGACTTTTTCCATTGCTGGGGGAATACGCCCGTTAACATGCTACTGTTGAAAATATGCGTCAGTGGTACTATTATTTCCTGTTTTATAGCTTTTACTAAAGCCGGTTTGACCCCGTCCAGCCCTGGAGCACTGTCATTTTTCAGCTTCTCAATAAGTTTTCCTACCTCAATTTCATCAGTTGGTTGAAGAAAAAATGAGTCCAAAGGCTGTACAGCGTTATAATTAGTTTCTTTTGCTAATTCAGCTTCAGTTTTATTAAGAGCTCTTAGTGAGTGACCAGCTAACTCAGAACCTACGTTTGCAAAATATTTGTTGCAGTGATTAAGTGATTCTGAACTACTCGGCTTGCATTTTAAAAGCTCTGCGGCCGGTGACTGTTTGTTTGGGCAATCAATAATTGTTTTTATGGACTTCCATAGCTTCTTAGGATCGTGTTTGTTGGCTTCTAGATCTTTGTTCTCGTACTCATGCTTAAGTTTGTGTAGTAGGTTGTTGAAGAAATTTCTGTATCTGTGATATATTACTTTTTTTGTAGCATCGTTGGGATTTTTCTTGAGGTCCAAGTGCAGCTTGTCCCGATGTCTCATACATCGTATGAGACCGGGAGTTATCCACGGCTTTAAAGGGATTTTGGATCTACTTAGTCGCTTTGATGAAGTATGTTTATGTACTGCTGTTGAAATTATGTTTTGAAATACCTCTACTGCTATATTGACATCGGTTTCATTCATTACACCACTCCAATCCGTACATTGCAGCTCATGGGATACAGCTTTAAAATCTGTTTTTATTACTATTCTATTTTTCTGACCTTTGACCTTTAGCTCTTTTGATGACATTCCTATCATAGCGATGTCATGATCAGTGATGCTCGTTTTTCCAATAACACCTTGAATATCCCGTGATTTACATTTGATAAAGACATGATCTAAACATGAATTGTCCCTTGTAGTGCCTGTGATTGCTGGTTGTAGGCCATGTTCTGACATCATACATAAGTATTCATTACTGCTTTCGTTAACCGGGCCCAATATATTAATGTTTATGTCTCCAGCGACGATATTAGTATTGTCAGGAGGTTCCTCTTTCTGTAGCCCCAACCACCGGTTAGTGTGGCCCGCTGCCGGCGGCACCCTAGGTTTAGGTTTATGCATACTATTTTATGTTTTTATATAAATTTTGTTAAAAAATAACTTTAATTTAAAATAATAAATGGAAATGTTTACATAAAGAATAAGGAACTCGAGTATTTGTATTAGGATGACGATTTGTACGCTACAATGGGCAAATGCGCTCTCAACAACTATCTATATAAGACCTCTATACGACTTTGTATGTTGTACACCGTTACCATGTTTTCACAAATAAATGATCTTAAACTTGAATCTAGATTCAGAATCAATTCTCACAATCTAAAATAAGAAAAAAAGAGTAGGTCTGTATAGTAATTCAGATATGGAAAATTCAAGCGTAATTGAAAAGCCACACGCAGGCATCATAAAAAAAATGTGTTTAGATCTTGGATTTTTCAAAGCGCCATGCGCCATTGCTACAGTGCAATGAAAAACTTAAACTACTTAAAGACTAGATGAAAAAGTGACTATCCATCAACCCGCATTGGGCCAGCATGGCTGCTATGGCCCACCTTTTATCAGTAGGCTTATATTTAGCGGAGGACTATGATAAAGCTGGTACAGTACCTACCATAGTCATGTAAAATTACCCCTAACGTGAAAAATAAAGCAAGGACAAGGACAATCCCAGACAAAAATAAAAAGAATTTCATTAAATATCCACTAAAATCCACTTCCTAGTTATATTGTAATTATAATTGATAGAAACGATGTTTTAACTCCGCGTGTCACCCAACGCTGGCTGTGGGCCAAGCCTTGGTCAACACAAATGAAGTTCAATAACACTTTTCTTTGCAACAGTTTGGCAAGGAACATCAAGGACATAACACGAAATTAGTTAATCAACAATGTTGCTTTACAAAGTGCAGATATTTTCAGAGACGTATAACGTATTAGTAATCAATTAGCATCTTTTTAGGGCATATTCTGTGCATTAAAACAATCAACTTTTGTTCTACGACTTCTCCCAAATTTCAACCCCATTTTTATACGTGGAATTGGCATGATTATTATGTACAAATAATTGTTTTTACATACCTAACTGATATTTACACTTATTTGTTTATTTACACAGTATCTCCTCTGCGGTCCAAGTCTCGCGGGCAGCGGCACGCTTTTTACATAGAGTTAATTATGTTTAGACCGGTCAAATTAACTTTGTATGGAAGAAAATTAATACAAATTTTTAGAATCCGTGAAACAGAAGATGTTTTTTTTGATGCACAGAATATGCCCTTAAAAGCATGCTAATTGATTAACAGTTTGTATACTCATAATTTTGAACAACTTTTACTTTGGGATAAACTACAAAATCGCAGTTGTGTATGCGCATTTTGTTCAGTCACTTTTTGTGTGGAACAGCTGATTTTTCTCCGTGATTTCGAATTTGGTTTCATAGTAAAAGTTAATACCTTTGAAAGTCCAGTAATTTGCAAAACAACACCTTGTATATACGAGTACGTGGCGCATTCGGAGTAAAAGTATTGTGCGGCACTATTGTAAAATACTAAGAATGCACGAATTTCATTATTTTTGAAGGGTATGTTTCGGTTAATCCTAAGAACCAAAAATAATACGTTGAAAATCACCATCTCTGCGGATTACACGTCGATGGGCGTGGTGAAGTAATATAGCAGATATGTGCACGCTTTCCTGTCCGTACGTCCGAGTTCATTACCCGGACCAGATAACCTACGAGTATAACCGCAGATAATTTACTTTGTATTTGTTTATTTTTAACCTGATAACGTCTTGTAAATCGATGAGCGCCGGCTGCACGCACGAAAATTGCATTATTCACTGTCACGTTCCGCCTGAACAGAGCGTGCAAGCGAGAACGCGGAACAAGCAATAGAGAGGCACGATCGCACTAAGCGTTCGGCTTGTGACGCATATAAAATTATATCATCACGTAAACATATCGTCCGTAAACAGACTTTTTACAGAAAGACAGGCAACTATTTTTTCTAATTACTTACGCTAATTTCGGCCAAACAAATGGGCGACTGAACGGACTAGAGCGACGATGAGAATACCTCATAGTGCGGCATTATTGTGAAATATCCAACGTAAAAACGCGATCCTGTGAAACACGATGCACTCATGATAATTGCCGGACTCCCATTTACATTTTATACTCGATCTAAAGTTTGAAAAGACCTTCTCTACGGATTACTAACTACAAAGGAAGTGTGTATTATGTACAGCGGTGGATTTCCTTTGGCTGGAACGAACCAAATATTTTCACAACTGTCCGTCGAATGTTCGGATAGAGTCGATGATGGATTGGATAAATAAATATCGTGATCATTGCGGAACTGATGATTTTGTAATATATTTAAAGAGACGTGTGATTCATTTCTCGACGTCATATTTATAATTATCGATCTAATCGATCATGACAGAATAAACTTATCGATAGGTAATTTCATATACGTTTAGTCATGGCGACGTATTTAATATACATACTCAATCTGAGTAAAAAAGAAAGCACAAAGAAAAAGTTATTTATGTGTAAGTGAGTGATGAAAATAGATTATAATATAGCCGCACAGACATTTGATTGTGTAGATGTGTATGTCAATAAACGGAATATAATGCCAGAAAGAAACAATGTGTATTGATTATGATGCTTAGAATCGCGGGTCCAATCTGGAAATGATTGGCACAGGACAGAGATAAGAAAAAAAATGACAGATAAGTAGCGTACAAGAAGAGCGGCTGAAAATGATGACGATGCTTCTGTGAAATTGTTATAACTGGAAGAGTTTAAGCAAATTCAATAATCAATCATTTTATAGTGATTAGTTTTAGTAATGTCGCGTCAATTGTCCATACATATCTAATGTAGGTGTAGCACTAATAGATAAAATAGGGTATCCAAAAAAATCTTCATCATTTAATATTCTTTATTTTCAGACATAGGACGTCTACTGCTGAACATACACTTCTCCTATAGCGCGTTCCTGCGATCTTAATGAGATCGTCTCACCACCTTGCTTTGTAAGCAGACCGTCCTACGTACTCGTAGCGCCTACCTGTTCTCCGTTCGAGACCTATACAACCACATTGATCATCAGTGCTCCGTGCTATGTGCCTACTACCAATTTCTTAATCCGCTCAGCTATGGCGGTAACATTGGTCGTAGGACTCGTAGGTATACAAAGAGTTGCAAAATATTCGATTAAACAGCAAAATCGAAAAGATATATGAATACCAAGGTTTATGACAGAAAGTACGAGTACGTATCGTAAATCGTACGGAATGCAAACGAGCAGTTTCGTGCGGCTAATTTATAGAATTTATAGGTGTACGGCGGGCGTCGGCCTTGCCGGCCACTTCCTAATGTCTCATGTTAATGACACTCGAGAGTCGAGATTACGTCGGAGCTTCTCCACGGATTTTGTAATATGGTACGACAATAGGGACATTATTTCTTTGCTACACAATCCTCATCCTCACTGATATATAAAGTTCGAAAGTGTGTTGGTTCGTTAATTCGTTAAGTAGTTTGTTATGTTCACATAGTAACAGGTGTTGTCATTTTTAAAACGCTTTTATTAGTTTCACCTGTATGTTTACTTGCTTGCTTGTAACAAACCCCTTTGAGCTCAATTTTCACCTACGTTGAGCGATCAGATTTTCTTTAAACTTTGCACACCTATCAAAGACCGGTGACAATGAATTTATGAAAAAAAAAATAACGTTTACTGAACGTGTTTTTTTTTAAACAATATTTTTGCATGGATAGTCAACGGTCGGAAAGTAACATAGTCAAAAGTCCGGTGACAATGAATTTATGAAAAAAAAAAAATAACGATTCCTGAGCCTTGAGTTTTTTAGTTTTTTTTAAACAATATTTTTGCATGGATAGTCAACGGTCGGAAAGTAAAATAGTCTAATTTTTATTCCGGGTAAATAAATAGGTTCAAAAGCCGCGGACAAAAGCTGGCTACAGTTAAATGTCTCGCGACGAGTAAACAGTTGACCTGTCTTTAGATATCTATGATTTAAATTGTAACATTCATTCCATGAGGGTCCTCGAAAACTTGACTGCATCAAATTTGGTCAATTTATTTAGAAGCTGCGAATGCTGCGATGCTACATATTAAACTTATAATAACCCCTTTTTTACATCGATGTTAAAAAAAAATCCCCAACGATGCTACTGTTTGGACAAACCAAATGCAACAATTCCAAACCGTGATGTGGCAATAGTATAGCATTATAATCAAATTACTTAGGTATATCTCGTCACTTAGTTGTGAAAAAAAATCTCAGTAATTTTAAGTCATCCTGCATCTCAGTAAGTAATTTTAAGAAATTATAAGATGCTTATGAAAATTAACAATCGTAACTAAACAGGGCAGCGCAAGGTGCGTAACGAAAACGGAATCCATTAGCCACAAATGAATATTAATATTAGCAATGGACTCTATTGTTGTTTGTTATTGAATGGGTCTCTCTGGGGCAAGTATTGTTACCCAGCTAGTCAAGCATGCGACCACGAATAGCTACGAAAAGACCTCATTTCGACGTGTGAAAAAGTGACAGATATATACTATGCCATAACGCTGTCTCGTTCTGACACTACGAATTAAATAATTCGTGGCGCGCATACTAGCCCGGCTGGATAAGACTGAGACAGACGAGCGTTAACTCAGTATCATCATCATCTTAGCGATCACATATACAGGGTTATTTGCTAAGCCGAAAGGGGATAATCGTGAACAACTTGTAAGCGCCACACAAGTTGGCGGATGAGAAGTTAGCCGCAGATGAAACTTCGCCGTGATTCGCTAATTATTGCGCATGTGTGCACAAGTGGCGCAAGTGTTGAGCACGGGCGTTGGGAGCGCGCGGGAGGCATGACGTTGGCAGGCGTATAATTTCCCATCCGCCGATTTGTGGGGCGCTTAGTATACTGTGGTGTTAACGCTATGGGCCACGGCTATGGGGCCAACCCGAATTCGAGAAAGAAGAACCAGCCATTCCATAAATTTAATTTAATTTAATTAATTTTTAATTTTTTCTCGAATTCTGGGTTGGCCTCATAGTAAAAGTTGTTCAAAATGATGGTCTGTAATTCTGTATCAGCTCCTTACGGCTTAGTTTTGGATAACCCAGTACGTCTAGAATGTCTAGCCTAGATGAATACAAGTAGATTGACGTGATCAGAAATTTAATACTTGTGATCTGAGCGTCATAACGCCAAAGAATATACAATCCCACTGTTGGGATATCTAATCTCGCCCCAACTGCCCAGGACATTTTTAATCTTCCTTTTAACCTTTTAGATTGAGTCTATATAATATGTATATCCACTCCATACAGTAGCCTAAATTCTAGAAGCATTATTACATCTCTACGAACTGTGTCTGTGATTAAAATACTCAATGAGTAACTACTTACGTTATTGCGTGAGTATGGAAAGTAACGAGCGACCTTGTTATGTACCACATTTCTATGGCAAAACATTCCAAAATGTTTCCATAATAAGCGTAGAAAGAAAACGGTAAAGAAATTGTGTAATATTCTGAATGCTGTAGCTGTTTATAATCCGATAAAACAGAGATCATCTCTACCTGTACCAGCCTTAATAATAGTCCACTGCAGGACGTATGCCTACCCGTGAAGGGTGATTGGGCCATATCCACCTCTCTGGCCCAGTGCGGGTTGGTGGATTTACATACGCCATCGAATTTCTTCTACGGACGTATGCAGGTTGCCTCACGATGTTTTCCTTCACCGAAAAGCCAGTGGTGTGAAATTCCGTACATAAATTCCAAAGAACTCATTGGTACGAGACCGGGATTTGAATCCACGACCTCACGATTGTCGACGTCACGACGTCACTACCTCTAGACCACCACGGCTTCATAAAACAGAGATCATGTTTGAACATTATTCTAATTATGAACTCTTGTGGGGTTCACCACATAATTTGTTTTGAAATATCTTGTTGCAGTATCTTCTGTACAATGCAAATGGTTTCCAGCAGTACAGTAATTGTAGGAGCATCATAGGGTGGATCTTATTGCTAATGTACTTAGCAACTTGATATGGATGCTTTTAGTCAAAATTAGCTCAAATAGGTAAATTGTAGATAAATGGCATTTATTTATTTTTATTTATTTGTTTATAGGCGAGCAGTGTATACTGATGTGCCTATATCAAGCAGTGTCAAATAAAATTAATAATTTAGTTTATTTTGTATTTTTTTTAGATATTTTGTTTTTAATTTATATTTACGTAGCTATGTGGTTTAGAGACCAAAATCTGGAAACCTCGACTGCATCCTCGGTAGCCAGATTAAGGTCAGTTAGGGTACAGCGTTTTGGACAGAGCAGGCAATCTAAAAGATGTGCCGTTGTTTGGACGGCAGCGCCGCATTCATACGGTTCCTGTTTTGAGGAGCCCCACTGTACCAGGCTCTCGTTACAGCGATCCAATTCCAGCACTAAAAAGAGTGCTCAAAAGAAATAATGCAAAAATGTATCGAGCTTAGGTCTTTACCTTGTACAGTATTCAATTATTTGCCTTAAAATATGTTTTGGAAAATGATTTTCCCATTATTTTCTTTCATAACAATCTCCGTTTAAAGGTATTTCATATTTTCGGATCTTATCTTTTGACATTGCTTAAAAAATATGGCGGCGTGATGACGGCTTTAAGCAAAAATCAAATTAGAAAATTTAAAATTCCATTCAAATTAAGCATTAAATTACTCTGCACATTAATTTACCATATTTTAATGGATTTTTCGAGCTACTGCACACGGTCCGGTCCCGCTTTGCTAGATCTTCTTTAGACTAACCTGAAAGAACATCCACGTAGGGTACTCTCCCAATTTGACAGCTATGCAGGCTCCCAGAGCGATGAAGACGGTGGATATGCTGTCACATCCGTGGTCGAACAGCTCTCCGAGCGGGGACTGGCTGCCCGTCCGCCGAGCCTGCTTGCCATCTATGGCGTCGAGACTCTGGTAGATGAATACTCCTAGGGCACAAAGGGCGCACGCCCATCGCGGAGGATCCTGTCTTGCGTCTGGACTGTACCTGTAATATGTATAAGTTTGTATAGAATTGTTACATCGATAGGTAAGGATGTTAGAGAGTTTGTATTTTTAGCAGTACCTGCCCCCCGACCGCCTAAGCAATAGCAAACGTAATAGCAATTGTTTATGACTTCATTTTAGTCATTTGGCACCGCCTATGTGACGTTAGCCATCAATTGCTTTGCGCGGATTGCGAAAGCAGTCGTTGAATGAACAACTTTGATGGCTAACATCACATAGGCGGTGCCAAATGACTAAAATGAAGTCATAAACGATTGCTATTACGATTGCTATTGCTTTAGGCCCCTACCGCCTTAAGCAATAGCAATCGTAGGCGGGGGGGCTGTAGCAGCCTTAATAGTCCACTGCAAGACAAAGCCTAAGAAGGGTAATTGAGCCAAATCCACCACATTGGCCTAGTGCAGGTTGGTGGATTTACATACCCCATTGAATTTCTTCTAAGGACATATGCAGGTTGCTTTACTATGTTTTCCTTGCCAAAAAGCCAGTGATGTTAAACTCTGTACATAATTTTCTAAGAACTCATTGATATGAGACCGAGATTGACAGTACAGGATAGTACAGGTACAGATCTCCAATAAGCCTGGTTGGAAACAGCATGCATCCAGCACGATTCCACCTTAATGTAGTTATCTGTCCACTTTATGAGTGTATATCTTACATGGCGTTTGCCAGATTATAGTCTCCACTCAAGAACTTATCGACCCCATAGGTCTTCACTGTCAGTCTTCCATGCTATGTGCTTTGCTTATTGCCGTTTTAACTTGGTAATATTTGGGTGATGAATTTAAATTCTTCACTAGATCGGGGGCCTTATTGTGTAAGCTTTCTGACATTCGCTTTTTCTACTACTCGAACCAGTTACTCACGCCATGAGAGCGAGCGGGAGGAAAAGCGAAGCCAAACATCAGAGCGCTTACACAATAAGGCCCCTGGTTAGAATCCGTTACCAATGGGGCAGATATTTGAATTATTAATTAAAATATCTTTTCTGGTTCTAAATGTTTGTTGTCTTTTTGTTCGGGTGGCATGCTTGACATGGACTTCTATTAGGAAACTGAACATGACGCATCATTATTTTAAAATTAATATTTAATGTAGATTTGGTAATGCTTTACAATTTTGTACTTCAATAAATATTAGTACTGTTGAAGCCACTTGAAGCTTGATTCTTAACCATTTGCCATGTTAGAGTAAGGCCTCTGACATGGCAAGGCAGCTTAAACTCTAGCATTAGAGCTAGCCATCCAGATTTTACAAACATATTTACATGTTTTTTTTTTTTAAATTTGGCTAAAATGCCTTTATTACCTACAATAAGATACAATACTACTTTAAATGCTAAAACTACCTACACTACTACTACATAGAAAGCAATTGGATCATTGATATTGACAAGCCCACTGCCATTTGGCAGCATGCCCAGCATGCTGGCAGCATTGCCAAGCTAATTGGCAGTGTGTTGTGATGTAGTGTAGTAGTATAGTACTTTAGCTGTTGGTGTATAAATCAAAGTGAATAACCCTAGCCTATACAAACCATTTACATGGCAAAGGCTATCAGGTTACTGTACTCAGTTACTTATTGGTTCAACTTCAACAAAGAATCCATTCATTGAGATTCTTGAGCTAATTAATTTTACATATTAAGTAGATCCAGATGAACTACAACTGAATACTGTAATCTCTATAATATAATGCAGAATTTGAGAACAAAAAAGCTGTTCTATTAGGTATAATGGCTGGACCAGTTTCTCAAATTTTGTTATTTTGTAAAACATGGGCTATGAAAATTTCAAAACTTATATTTTAAGTTACATCATTTGTGTACATTTTTAACCGCCTTTGCATAAAAGTTTTACGCACACTTTATTCAATGTTTAACAGTACAAATGGTACAGCTAAACAGTGATTAAAGCGTTTTTAAATCTTTTGTGGTAAGACAGTTAAGTTTCTCTATCTATTTTTGCAAAAAATAATGAAAAAGGTTACTCTGTTTCAATTATTCTCACAAGCTTTTATGTTGATTTTAGGTGTAGAGAATTATATTCACAAAAATTAAAATAACAGACAGTATTAGTATTATAATAATCTTATCAAGCAAGACGAGTGGCGCGATTTCTTTGACCAATAACACGAGACTTTCAGTGTTTAGGAAAACAAACTAAAACAGGTGCAATTAATAACCTGCAGGTGTTAGAGAGGGACTGTAAGTAGGCGAACGAAAGTTTAGCTCGGTTATTTGCAAAAAATGAAAGTCGTTACGGTTAGCGAGCAATTGACATAATTTTTTTGCAATGCTAACCTTTGATTTGGGTACTCACCATACTAATATTAACGTAGTTACTATATTAACAATTAAACCTAGGATTGTGATGAGATTCGGCGCGAGCCATAAAGGTGTCTTCGAGACCAGCCAGCACCACCACGGCTGAAGCCATGCATCCAAGAGACTGGCACTGGTACACGAATACTTGTGTTCACTGAGTCTTTTCAATTGTGCAGCGTTGAGTATTCTCTCTTTGTAGAACTGCATTTTGATTCACTGTCACGTCATTACACAGCACTTGAAATAAATAATAAGTCACCTTCCGCTAATTTAGCAATAGAAAAATCGCAAAAACAATCGCAATCGCATCACACCACTTTTCATATCATAGACAATTGAATACTTTTTTAATCTTCCAACTCACTTGAATGACGTTGACATTTACGTTACATTGACGTCTCAAACGTTTCATTAACCATAGATAATTTGCGTTTATATTTAAATTAAATTAAATGTAATTAACAGCATATAAGCTTTACCCAATACTCTCGGGTAATTTTAATAGTTTTTGTAACCATTTGTTTGTTCCTTGTTTTTCAATAACTTATTTATCGTTTTAAACGTAGACTTTGTTTAGTGCAAGACGATGGGTGGCTTAGGGTCGCTATCTCGCTAAACACATATTTGGTTCGGTGGGATTAGTCAAATTGGCAAAGCAGATTCGAAACAGCTACTACACTTGTTCTATTTAAATCGCGCTGACTCGCGGCTTCATTTCAAATTTTAAAATAAAATTTTAATTCATCTAGCTAGGTACACATATTCGGCTTTGCCGCCCAGCAGTACCGATCGTGCCGAACCGAACATGTGCGTACCCTTAGTGCTATGCTATATAAAAATAGGTGGGTAGGGCCGGTTTCCGAAAAGGCTTTAGCACCATGGACCACATTCATACGCTGCGGCAGGTTATGCAGAAGACCGAAGAGTATAATCTGCCACTTTGTTTAGCGTTTGTGGACTATGAAAAAGCCTTTGATTCGGTCGAGACATGGGCTGTGCTTGAGTCTCTCCAGCGATGCCGTATTGACTATCGGTACATCGAAGTGTTGAAGTGCTTGTATAATAACGCCACTATGTTAGTCCGAGTACAGGAAGAGAGCTCCAAGGCGATCCCTTTAAAAAGAGGCGTAAGACAGGGAGACGTAATTTCTCCGAAACTGTTTACGACTACTTTGGAGAACGCCTTCAAGCTCCTGGAATGGAAAGGATTCGGCATCAATATCAATGGCGAATACCTCACTCACCTTCGGTTTGCCGACGATATAGTAGTCATGGCAAAATCGATGGAAGAGCTCAGAACGATGCTCGAAGGCCTCAATCGGGTTTCTCAACAGGTGGGTCTTAAGATGAACATGGACAAGACGAAAGTCATGTCTAATTCCCATGTTTTACCCACCCCGATTTCTGTTGGAAACTCGGTTCTTGAAGTAGTTGACTCGTACGTCTACCTAGGACAAGTAGTCCAGTTAGGTAGGTCCGACTTCAACAAAGAGGCCAATCGCCGAATCCAACTCGGTTGGGCAGCGTTCGGAAAATTGCGTAGTGTCTTCTCGTCCGACATACCTCAGTGCCTCAAGTCGAAAGTTTTCGACCAGTATGTGTTGTCAGTGATGACTTATGGCACAGAAACGTGGTCTCTTACTATGGGCCTTATTAGTAAGCTCCAAGTAGCCCAACGAGCTATGGAGAGGGCTATGCTCGGAGTCTCTCTGCGTGATCGAATCAGAAATGAGGAGATCCGTAGAAGAACCAAAGTTACCGACATAGCCCAACGGATTAGCAAGTTGAAATGGCAATGGGCAGGGCACATAGCGCGGAGGACTGATGACCGGTGGAGTTGAAAAGTTCTGGAGTGGAGACCACGTACCGGCAAGCGCAGCGTAGGACGTCCACCCACAAGGTGGACAGATGACCTCATTAAGGCCGCAGGATCGCGCTGGATACAAGCCGCTATCAACCGGTCTTATTGGAGATCCATAGGGGAGGCCTATGTCCAGCAGTGGACGTCTTTTGGCTGATGGATGGATGGTTAGGTATTTAGGTGTAGAAATTCACCTTTTCTTTTATCGCTCATGGGTAAATGCAGCGATACAGAATGTACCATCTCCAACATTTGATGGTCTTGCTCTGTGATTTTCAAACTATTACGTGACAACATATCAGCAAAGTGAATATTCTTACCGGGGACATAGTTAAGCCTTAATTGGTAATTAAGAAGTTTTAATCTTAAGCGCCTTAATCTAGGGGAACCGATCTTACTTATGGGTTTACACATAATTGACAACAGAGGTTTATGGTCCGTTTGTACATATATATCATTGACTCCATATATATATTTGTGAAATTTTTTTGTGCCAAAATGAATGGCCAAAAGCTCTTTTTCTGTTTGACTATAATTTAATTCACAATCATTCATTGTTCTTGATACACAAGCAATCAATTTAAGAGACTGGTTGTCATCTTTTTGAAATAAACAACAACCAATGCCATTTTGGGAAGCATC
This sequence comes from Hypomecis punctinalis, assembly GCA_949316475.1. Classification (NCBI taxonomy): domain Eukaryota; kingdom Metazoa; phylum Arthropoda; class Insecta; order Lepidoptera; family Geometridae; genus Hypomecis; species Hypomecis punctinalis. The sequence continues at coordinate 25,017,543 of OX438804.1, forward strand.
ACACTGTAACACAATTTCTTTATGCGGATCGAATGGTGATAAAGCAGGGGCTTGAGAAATTTTAACCTTCAGATCTTTAAATACTTTATCATGCAATGGCAGCCATTGGAACTCAATGTCTTTACGGAGTAGCTTACATAGTGGGGCCATAAGTTCAGCCATTTCTGGGATATATCGTCGCACATAATTGAATGATCCAATAATTTGCTGCAATTGCTCTCTGTTTTCAGGAATATTTAACTTTAATAAAGACTCTACCCGTTCTTTATCCACATGCATTCCTTTTTCATTAAATATTTGACCGACATACTTACTTCACTTCTGTTTGTTTATATTGTAATTTATCTTTGTTAAACTTAGCTTTGATTTCTCTAGCTCGTTGAATGATTGCAGAAACTGTGGTATCGTGTTCTTGTTCTGTAGCTCCCATGGCAAGGATGTCATCAAACCAGGTAATTACATTAGGAATATCTCCGAAGTACTTCTGGATATTATCCATGTCCGTTGAAAACATCTTCATTCATTTTGACAAATTGAGCTTTTCCCTGATCCTTGAAGCTAGCCTGCTGGACACGTCGTAGTAGCTCTAGGGAGATGCAGCCAGGGAGTCCCAATAATGTTGTTTCGCAGTTTACAATCATGAACTCCTCAAAACATACTTTTGATTTGTACTTGCAGTGAAGATTTACAACTCCGACTGGCTGTATCGTAGATCCTTGAAAGGCTATCAATTGTTGAGAGCATGGCCTAAGTTCTAGGTTACATTTTAGTTTCTTGAATATTTTAAGTGGCATAACACTTACATCTGCCCCTGTGTCCAATCTGCATTTTATTTTTTTATCTTCAATTTCTATGTATTCAGTCCAGTTTTCCCGATCAGCACTCACATTAAAGCAAAAAATGGAAGAATCATTGGACTCAGCATCAGACTCTTTTTCTACACTCTGTATTTTGTTGTTTGATTTTACTCTACAGCTTATGGCAAAGTGGTTTTCCTTCCCACACTTACCACAGGTTTTCCCATATGCAGGACATTGTCTTGGTCCATGGGTGCGTTGGCATCTTCTACACTTGAATTCTTTGTGACTGACTTCCACCTTTTCTTTCTTGAATCTGGCAGAATCGACTTCCAATGAAGGGTTCATTTCTTTTACTTGTAATTTGCTTAATTCGCTCGTTCTGCAAAATTTTGCCGCTTTCTCTAGTGTCAGCCCATCAATCCGTAGTAGATTTTCCTGTGCAGCTTTGTCTACTATACCTTGAACGATTTTGTCTCGCAATATGGAGTCTTCGAACGACTCATCTGGCTTCATTTTATAGTTGCATGTCATAATGAGTTGTTTACAATCAGTGAAAAAGTTTTCAAATGATTCGCCCGGCTTTTGTTTTCGTTCATTAAACTTATACCTTTCAAACACCTCGTTAACACGTGGCGACACATAATCTTCGATGGCTTTTATAACCTTGTCGTAAACTTGTGAATCTTCTTGCGTAAGTGGTAACGTGAGCGTAACTCTGGCAGACTCATCGCCCATCATATTTCTCAACAGGGATAACTTAACTTTGTCGGCGGATTCTTCTTGTCGCGTCCCCACGAGAAAGTCTTCAAAGGCACGTAGCCAAAAACGCCATTCCGACGCGGCATTTGGCGATCGTAGGTCAAAATTCGGTGGTAGCTTGATATATTTATCCATAATGCGATTTTCCGGAAACTTTAAGGCTTATTCCTTTAATTTTTTCAGCAACTGCGCCATGTTTTATGCTTAAATAAAACTTTAATAATTTCGACATACATTTATTAAAACTTCAATCGGACGACATATTGTTTTTTTTTTTTTTTTTTTCTTAATGTAGCGTTCACTATATCTAATTATTTTACTACAATTACATTTAATCTCAAATCAATATAATCTTCTGTTACCTATGTCGTTATGGCCTAAGAGCCGCTGAAGGACCTTCACCGACGTGGTAACCAGATGAGGCATATTTTTTTTACAAGATAATATTTATTAACACACCTATGAAAGCTTGCCTATCGAAAAGTATTTTTACTGTATTTAAAATATTTGTCATGAACGATTTTTGAAGGCAAGCTTGAATTATTAATTTTGTAAATAAATTATCTTTCTTATGATACCGATTTTGACAGGTTATAAGATTGGTTTCACACTTATATGTACATATATTAGCATAATTATTTGTACACAGTTGTTTGCCAGATAGTATGAACTAAATTAGGCAAACAAACATGCCACGATATATTTTCTACATTAAAAACTATTAGCTGGAATCATAAAATATCGGCTATCAAAAGAGAGCAGGTAAAAAAAAATTAACATCGAATTTAATATAGTCATGAACACTTTTCGATAGGCAAGCTATATTATAAGCCTGTCATAGGCGGATTGGACGTGTTTTAACTATTCAACTATGTCAGAAGCCTTCAAGCGGCCTAAAAACTCTGACACCAGGTCCAGCAACCCGGCCTATACGAACTTACTTCTTTATAGGCCTATTTGTATGTAAATAATATTATAATTAAAGTATGTCTCATCTGCTTATAAGGTGGGTAAAGGTCATTCTTTTATCATTCTGTCATCTCTCCCCCGAATAGTAGAAGATTCCTCGGCAGTTGAGTAAACTTATCCATAATATCCAAAAGACAGACCAAATAAAAAAATTAAAACAGAATATTGTAAACAAACAAGTGAGGCCGACCAAAACTACGCCTCGCCATGTACAGACTATTATATAGTATACATACACATCAACGTACAAGGAAACTACGCCTTGGCTTGTCAGTCGAACTATGGCGGCGCAACAGCGCTCACGCATGTATAAAAAACCGGCTTCACTTGAATGTTCATCGACGTTCTCTCTTGATTTTTTTATTTGCTCTGAGATCCAAAATAAAACGTTTAGCAAAAATGGTAATAACACAAAGCTTTATTTGTCAACAATAATTACATTTTATTACAAAAAATACATTTTTAGGTATAATACTTTTAGAATTCATATTTTTCGTAGTAAGTATGTATATAAAACTCAATGATATAGTCAATATGTGTGAGTACAGTATCATGTTAGGTAAATACGTACTTATAAATACAATAATTTCAGCTTATTTATCTACATAGCGTCCATTCCTTACTTTAGACAACATTAAATATTTTTTGGAATAATTATTTTCCAGTCAACTACTTACAGAACAAAGAAATTTTCAAGTTAGAGTTATAAATTATAGTAACTAGATCAGTTTTATCATTTGTACTCTGCTATGGGAAGAATACTAACTTATTTTTAGGTATCATTATTTATTATGAAGGTGCGATTGTGTATGAAGATCCTACTGCTACCTAGGTTTAGCTTGGCTTTTTCTAGCTTCGATTCGTTTTTGTAAAGTCGTTAGGAGTGCACCGAGCACATTGTGACCGGGCAGGCGTTTGCCAAAAAGCAGCCGCTTCACTGAATCATCAAATGTCAGCAGTGCCACCATGTTCTGAAGAAGAAAACCTTGACAGTACTCCAACAGCTGCGTAGCACCATAAACCTGGAAAAAATAGTTTTTTTTTAACTAACTACGGATGGTGATTAGATTTTGGGTATCAGTTAAGATGAACGATAGCAAGTAATTAGTTTGATCAAATTCTGCCTAATTCATCAGAAATTCTGTCAATAATGTAGCATGCTTTTTGATAGGATAACGGTTTAAATACCTTAGCGTGTATGTAAACAGAGACAAGGTTGTGGAGATCAACGGAGTGAGCAGCCCGCGCCTCGCAGTGCCTCTGAAGGGGTAACAGCTGGAAGAAAGAGGCTGCAGCCAGCACTTCCAGTACATCGCACTCAGGAATCTCAAGGCCAGAGCACCCACCCGAGTAGAGGTATTTCATTACAAGCTGCAAACAAAAAAATTTTAATTTTAAAACTGATGATAAAAAAAATGCTTGGTTAATGATCACCCTCATTTTGATAAAGTTAATTTAAGCGTCTAGTAGATATGCACCAGTTGTGATGCACTAAGATTCCATCTTAGTGTCATTTGAGGTCACTTTGAAGTTATATCACTCTATCAATATTTATGGTAATATTTTTGACAACAAATGGCCAAAACCAATACAATGGCCACAACCGGGGCACCCACCATACTTCCAAAATATTACTGTAATTATATTGATGTTACATACCTCGAATATATGGTATCTTATATCATTAATCTGTACAAGCGGTGGTGTGGCGTTGGCGGGTGGCAGAGCATCACTGGTCGGCCGTGACGGAGCCAACATCGCGCGGAGACGCGCTGACTCTGATACTAGGACTATTTTGTGCCCGTAGAAAAGTCGACCTTCCACCCTGAAACATTTAGATTTCCAATGTTACGCTTTGTTGTCAATAATAAAATTAAACGTAAAAATGTTCTTTTGCTAATTTTATGTGTGTATTTTTTTGTCTTTCCTAATAACTTAAAATTAAAGCTATCATCATCGTAATCCCAACCATACAATGTTAAAAAAATATATAAATATAGTTCAGAGCCTGCTTTTGCGATCTTAGAAGCTCATTTTAAATGCTTGATAAAACGAATAAAGCCAATTACTTCGTAAAATTACAAATACGTTTCTTTAAATAAATCACCTAAGTAGGTGCTTAAAAAAAGTGTACCTGAAAGTAACGTCAGCGAGCGAAGGGTTGTTGACGTAAGAGGGGTCAACTCGTGCGGGAGTAGGTGCGGTGGTCGCGCCGGCCGCAGGTGGAGGAGGCGCCACCGGCGGCACCGGCTCCCGCCCGTAGCACGCGCACAGGATATCCGCCAGTAGTAGCACCGTGCCCTCCTTCTGAACATAACACCGTCTTCCTTAATGTTGCATTAGTTATAATAATACTAATTTTGGCACAATTTTAAAGGCTTTTTGGCAACTCTAAATATAATTTTAAAGTTTTCTTCTTTTTGTCCGATAGTCTGTATACTCTGACACTAGGGCTAGCCACCCGGCCTACACGAACTTACTTACTAAGTCTATATAATCATATCATATCATAATAGGCAATCAGCTAAAGCTTTTTAGCTTGTTCAAATCTGTCTAGTTAAGCCTTCAAAATTGAGCATTTAGTCTAGGGAATTGTCTAGAGTCGTTGGTCACAACCCTTAGATACACTTTTTTTTCTATCCACTGTGTGCTACAACATTTCAGTATTCATTGAATGTAAAAAATGTTATACGAATAGGTAAACACTTACTATACCTTGCTATATCGAAGAATGTTGAACAGCAGAGGAAGACATTCGTAAATAAACTGTTTACTGTAGTGGCTATCATCTGACGGACAAACCTGAAATTAAACACTTGTATTAAATTATGTACTCATTGATAAAATATCGGAAGAACTTCTCATCATTGCTGCACTTACTTGCAAAAAATCTTGCAACAGCTGGTCGATAACGTGATCTAGCGAAGCATCTGCAGCAGCTGCTAGAGACAACGTCCACGCATGTAGTGACCACGGCACTCCTAACGCTCGCAGTTCTAAAGTTATATCTAAAACCAAAAAACATCATAATAATAAATAATAATATTCTGAATATTCAATTGCGTAATAATATTCTGAATCTGAAAACTGGTAGCCATACATTTTTTGGCTTTACACACCACTCTACATAAATAATACTTTAAAAATATACAGTAAAATTTAAAAATATGAACACGATATAAAAAAACTTCAAAGCAACTACAATACAACCTAATCAATAAAAAATATTCTAATCAAGATAAGACCAAAACTAAAAAAAAAGTGATAGCATTTTTTTTTCAATAAAATGTACCCAAATGGTCAGTTTCAGCGGCGCAATACATAGCGTCTTGCAGCGCTCGTTGCTGTTGCTTCGTGAAGGTAGGTGGTCGGCTGCCGCCGCCGGCTGCGGCACTCCCTGGCCCAGAAGCGGCGCCCTCTGCGAGCACCTCTTCTAGAGACAAGACAGCGCCGGCGCCCGACCCTCGCGCACCACCACCGCGGACTGCAGCGCGGAGACACGCTCGGCGGCCGTGCGAGCAACAAACTGCTACTGCACTGTTAGTAAAATAATAACTTTGTTTATGTACGAGTAATATTGTATTGTACTAACGATGTTGCACATTATATTATAATCATCAGATATGTATAATAAAAAAATGATGCCCTCATTTATTTTCAAATATTGTATGTCGCACATGTCGTACTGTATCATGACTCATATAGTTAATATATACTTTTCAGGATAATAACAACAGCGACAACTTCTTATAAAAAAAAAATAGAACTAGTGCTTTACTAACCTGTAGCAACCATACTGTGCTGCCGCTGAATAGCAAAGTGCGTCGTTGAGTTGCGTAGAAAGGAATGGATCAGCTCCATGCGACAGCAACAGCTGCACCAGTTCTAGATTTCCAACACCACATGCTACCTGAAAAGACAAGAGCAATTATTTTTATTCGTAATTATTTTATTACTATTGACACAACGCCGTAATAATTCAGTTTTATTGGGGAAATAAAAGCATTGAGCGCTGACAACTCTTTTTGATTCTTGTCGTCTCACGTCAATGACGTCATTCGGTTCTTTCGTTCCATGGATTTATCATATAAACTACAAAGTCCTTGTTTCGTTCTTTTTCGTGGAGGGAGAATGGCTGGAGAAGTTACTAGCGTATAGGGTGTGAGAAAAAAGATGCATACATACTTAGATAACTATATATATATTCACGTTGTTATGATTTTATCATATTTAGACTCTAGATAATGGCAAAAACCTGCGTAATACTAATAGAAGTGATAAAAAATAGATAATAGTTCATAAATATGTTGATTTACTTGAGCATCTCATTAAAAATTCAACAGTAGTTTTTGGCGCGAAATCTGACTAAGTATTACGTCTAGGCCGTGCGTAATAGTCAGTAAAAAAAAAACGTATACGCAAATAGAGACAAAATATATTAGTTTGTCCTGTTCACACTTTAATACTTTTGACTTGCACATCTCGCCCTCTCTTACTTATGTAATTATTATTATTTAGCGCCCTATCTAGTTAATCCTTTGACTATTTTAGTCCTTAGAATAATAAAAAACGGTTTATTCCCAGTATTACTACCAATCCAGTAGTAGGAACGGTAAATGAGTTACCGTTGTTACTACTGCAGTTGAAAGATGTTAGAACAGTAAAAATAAATTACCCGTTTTACTACCGTAAAATTAAAATAACAAAGAGAAACAAAATATGACCTGTCATATTAAGTGAAATAAAGTAAAAAAAGTTATGATGCATGATCCCTAAGATGATCCCAACAATATGGCGTCGAAAACGCATAGAAACTGCTATGTAATCTTGACACAAATGACACTTGAACTAGTGATTAAATGTCAAAATTGGTTTCACAATAATGGTGGACAAAGTTCAAACGTCTCTTAAGCTGAGCTTTATTTTGAACCCTAAGCTCATAGCAATAATGTCATCTCAATTCAAACACCGCCCCTATGGTTTTTCTTGTCTTTGGCGGGAAAAGAACACGGCGAAAGCCCAAATGAAAATCACCGCTCTCCTGACTCTGGTGGTGTATACCTGTAGCGGAGTGAGCGTGCACACGTGGTCGCCGCGCGCGGGCGCTCCATCCGGGCGCGCGCCGGCCGCCAGCAACCGCCGCGCGCACTCCGCTGCGCCCGCGCCGCCGCCCGCCGCGCCGCCGCTGCCCGCGCACGCGTATACCAGCGCGGTCCAACCTGCACACACATCACAAGCGAGATTACCATTGGTGAAGCTGTAAGGGAGGCCTACCCAAGAAACTTCTTTTCCCCCCCTAGGAAACTTGACAGGCTACTTCTACCTACTTCTTTCATTAACATTTAGTTATTATTGTAATTAGTGTACCTACCTAATTCGTGTATGTGGTACTAATTTAATAAATAAATAAAAGGGTGGGCAAAAGAGTCCAGTTGTCCCCTTAGAGAAAATTTCTAGCTACGCCAAGGAAGATTAGGTACATCAGTACATGCTTAGAGAAGAGAGAGTCAGAAGACTTAGTACCAACATCCATAAAAAGATGATGCCACTCATAATGATATAGATTTCCAATAAGACTGGTTGGGAACGGATATCATCCTAAAGCACTTATACCTATTGCAAATATTTGAACCTATGCTCTTCTGCATCGTTAACGTTACGGGTTCGACCAATCAATCTGTAGAGTGAGTAGATAGGTAACTAGATACTGACCAGCAGTGGGTGGCGTGTAGGCAGGCGCAGAGTGCGTAGCAGAACGCGGAGAGAGCGGCATGGCGCAGTGCGCTGCGCTCGCGCCGCCAGTCTCTATGTTCGGGTCCGCACCAGCTTCGAGCAGCATCTGAAATGGTATACATACTACAGTAACTTCAATACCATCGACACCGTAAGGCTGACTGCATCGGTTGCATCCAGACCAGGAGGAAGGAGAAATCTGAGCCAATGGGGTACCACTCAGCTGTAGGTACTTGATGCGTTAGACTGAGAAAATTACTATGAAGACAAAATATCGCAACGATTTGTTTACTTTCAGCCGAGAAGCCTTTATTAGGCCTCCAGTAAGGCGGCCGCATCTAGCCCAGCAGGGTGCAGTCTGGATGAATCTTAGCAAAAAAACCTGCAGATTCGCTCGGTGGGCCCACTAAGACAACTAGCATAAAGACCTACCGCAACGATTTGTTCATCACCAGCCGCTGCAGCCTTCATCAACGCCGTGAGTCCGGCTGCATCTGCCGCGTCTAAGCCAGCGGGCGGTAGAAGAGATCTGATAGATCCCAGCAGTTCAGGCCGGCCGCTTAGCAACGCTCGGTGAGCGAGGCTGAGAGCCACGCGGTGCGGCTCGTCGGGGTTCCGCGGGGCGTGCGACCATACTGGCTCCACTGCTTCTTCCAACCTGTAATAAATGGGGGAGAATTTTGATTGGCTTCTTGATTTTTAGGTTTGTTTTATTAACTGTGTAGAGAAAAATCGGTATTGAAACAAAGTTGGTGTAAGACTTATCGCAGAAGAACACTAAGAAACTAGTTGTGGTGTCAATAAAGTGTTTTTGTATTGTTGTATTGTAAGAAAACATCGCTGTGACATTCGATTTCTGTCGTCACGTCGGTGCATTTAAGCATAATATAATTATGTCCTTCAAGAACAGAGCTGGCGTTGAGTGTTTTTTGTTGTGAGTACCTACGAGTATCGAGCAGTGTATAAGTACCTACATATTTATATGTGCTGCATGTATTTAATGTTTCAATCACTGTGCTGATGTGTGCTACGTCAGCGGGCAGTTTATCTGTGGCAGCAGCAACACGACCGGCAGTGGAAGAGTGTGGTGACAAGTTAGTAGTCCGTATTATTGAAACGACAGATAAAGTATTCAACTCACGTGTGCGGTCGCGGCGGGCAGTCTGCGTGAGGCAGCAGCAGACGCGCGGCCTGCAGGACATCGTCGGCATCGGGCGCGGCGGGCGGCGGGCGCAGAGCTGCGTGCGCGCGCGCCACCCGCACCCACTCGCCCAGCGGCGGCAGCGCGCCCGCGCCGCGCTCGCCCCACAGCCCCGTCGCGCCGCACCCGCCGCCCCCGCTCCCGCCGCCCGCGCCCGTGCTGCTGTGCTCCAGCTGCAACATCATCACAACTTTTCCAAACTATCCACTGAAATAGTCGTCCAGTCTATAATTAATATCGCAGGCTCTACGAGTCGAGTACTTTCACATTGCTGAGCAAATCGGTAGTGTCGGCATCAAATAGGCCTTAAAATATTATGGGGACAGGCACTTCGGAGATTAACTTTTACTCTCATAAATACCTACTGACAAATGCTTGAAGATAAATGGGAAATCCTCAACGTAAAAAAATATCTAGACTATTCCAAACCCAACTTTGATTGCGTTACCACTTCCAATCTCGAGAAAAACTGAAGGCACATCGAGAACCCTTAGTGTACAGAAGATATAAATTATCCAGTGCCCTGAATCCTTTCGCTCTGAGAAATTCTGATATCAACAAGTCCATTACTTTGTCCACCAATCTATGACAGATAACGGCGGTGGCAGTCTCACATGTGTTCATATCCTCAAGCGCCCTGAAGGCTTTTATTACATAATCTTGTTACTAGATATCAAAAGCAGGATAATTGAAATCGCCAGCTGACTTGAGTTAATTTGGCGGATAAAATAAGGGTTAGGTCGCTCAGGCCGTAGATTTTGCCATTTTTTTAGTCAATTATCTTAGGCTTAGTCAATGTCTCGAGCAGTGTGCACTTACCTGCTCGCAGCGCATGAAGTAGTAGAGCGCGCGCTCGGCGGCGGGCGCGAGTGGCGCGAGGCGCGGGTGCACCGCGCGCAGCACGGCGCGCAGCTCGCCCGGTGACCCCGCGCACGTCGTCAGCAGCACGGACGCGTGCGACGCGCCCGACCCGCCCGACGTGCCGCTACCGCCTGTACGATACGGAAGGGAGAGGACGTGAGCAATGTATCCACAATCTCTTGTAGCACACATGACGAAGTTTGATTTAGGTGTTTCACAGCGAACAACGTTTAGCGCGGTAGGCTTCGAATAGGTTATAAAGGACGGACTAACCACATAGAACAGCAGATTCTCTCTCTTCTTTGAGACTAACTGTAGTCTGTTCCATAACTGCTGAGATTAGAACAGTTAAAATCTATTGAAGAATTTGACACAAGTCGTAAAATAATACATTATTACTACCTATTTTCAACACGCATCATAAGTATTATCTTTTAAAACTACCAGAATTGAGGGATATTTTTACCTATTAGGTATTTATATTCCTCAAAGATCGTCGCGACCCTAGTTCTTAGTGATTATGGTACGGACTATACCTACATACTCCAAAGTTACTCTGCGTTTAATAAGGCGCTTATTAAATAGTCTTTACTTTAAAATCAGATCCTAGGTTAAGGCACAATACATATACCTGTTTTAATAATGTATATATATACCTGTTTTGTACAATTCTTTGCTGGAGGTGGGCGTTGCTATCTGCGACACAGTCTTCCTGACTACTGCGGGTAGCATCGTTTCTTTGTTATATGTTACCTAATGTTTTTTGTACGAAATAAAGAATTTTGAAAAGAATTTTGAATTTGAGTTTTGAATAATAATTTGCTTGATTTGGTATGATTACTAGATCTTCTGAAATCTTAATTGAAATTCGAAAATTCTTACCAGACGATTCCAAGTGCCTGACAAAGATAATACTAAAGTGTGCCTCTATTGTGTCTACGGAATGAAATAATTATTGATTGCTGTCCTGAGAAGAAATATAAGTAGGTACTCACCAGATCCATTGGTGGTGATCCCGGAGTCATGGCTGAGCCCCAGCTGGCGGTTCTCGGGGCGCGCCAAGCCGGACGACGAGCCTGAGCCCAAGGAGCTCATCGACTCCCACCGGGACAGGGACAATGCTCCTGGAAAATACGGTAATAACTAGCGCCCGGCTATCAGGCCCGAGAGACCCGATAGCACACAAACAGATGGTTGTTCTTCTTCTTCTTCTTTTCATAATCATAATCATAATCAATTTATTGATAACAATAGTTACAAGTCAAAACATACATTGATTTTCCAATTAGATACATAAAGCCATAAGACGTCTACTCCTGGACATAGGCCTCTCCTAACCTATCTAGATGGTTGTAGCTTCCCTGCAATCCCTGTACAAAGTGAATTCAAAACGCATCGATGAGTTTGATGGAAAAGACTTTAACTGAATTGGTAATCCCCGATTATCTAGCAAATAAATCGTAAGTAGACTACAGTGGCGTAACTATATCATCTGAGGCCCGTGGCGAATTCTTTAGATGGGCCCCCTCCCAATAAAAATTGTCGCGTTGTAATTAAATTTTAATAAACCACTTAATCCACACGTACCGTTGTAATTTAATTTTCATAAATAATTACCCAACAATATTAATAATATTATGTGTATTTTAGTTCAAATACCTAGTAAATCTTATTTTCTAAAGCAGGGGACACAAAGACTTTTGAATATTACTTTTGGAATTAATTACAAAATCTAGCCATATGAAATCTGAGCCAACGGGAAATCTTTCACGCGAGCGCAACGAGTACATTTTTTTGTGATTTTATTATAAACTACAGGTTTTAATTTGATATAAACATCAGATAAAGAGAAGAACTGACAAAAAAGAAAACAATTAACATTGAACGCGAGCGAAGCGAGCGCGAAATTTTTTGGATGTTTTATATAGTAAACGAAAAATTTGAGATGAGATGCGACATAATGATAAAACAAATATTTCAATTTGTACATAGTGCGAGCGCAACGAGCGCGAAAATTTTACATGGTTTTTTTTCTTTAAAGTAGTAAAATTTAGAAATTTTGTCCAAAATGTTGGGTTATGGCCTCTTGAGCCGGGGCCCCTCGGGTCGGGGGCCCGTGGCATTTTGCCAGCCCTGCCACCCTATAGTTACGCCACTGTAGACTACATAATTATGCAGTAAAATTTAAGGGAGTATTACATCATTGTTTGCAAATGATAAATAAAATCCCACACACGCGCTAAGTTTCTAGAAGCTATGCTGATCCCATTATTACACCGCGATTAGCGAAGGCCTAACCTCACAACGGCCATTTAACTCGAGACCTTTTAGGTGTTGATACTTGATGCAACGCGGCCCGCGTTCAAATGGCTGTACGGTTGCAACAGGCCCCAATGATCAGCGCAGTTGGCGACGGCGTGGTTCACCACTACGGGCGTGATCGGACCGGCGCCTGCGCTGCTGCCCGCTATCAGGGCTATTTCCTTGAAGCAACCAGTGATCAAGCAGTAGCAGTGATCTAGCTGGTGAACTTTTATTTATACCTGATGCAACACGACCCGCGTTCAAATGGCTGTACGGTTGCAGCAGACCCCAGAGGTCAGCGCAGTTGGCGACGGCGTGGTCCACCGCCGCGGGTGTAATTGGTCCAGCGCCTGCGCTGCTGCCCGCTATTAGGGCTATTTCTTCGAGGAGGGTCTCCATTCCCGCGCACAGGTATATTGCTGCATATCTGGAAGTAAGGAAGGAAACCTTAGGATCAGTGAGAGAGAACAGAGAGCGTATTTGAATCAATATACAGAGAATCATTTTGCAACATGCCATTACAGAGGGTCAAGATTATTTTATAAGAACACTAGTCTGTGACTGGAGGACACCATAAAAAATAGGATCTTTCATTCGAAAAGTTAATTCACTTGAGTTTCGTTTCGACAAAGTGTACCACTTGATTTTTTCGCAGTGTCAGGATTCATCAAGACTAAAAGATGTTCGTAATAATGAGGACATCAATGTGAATCAAATCAATCAATTCAAACGAAGGTAATATGTTTGACCATTCAATCGGCATACTTGAGCAGAAAGACATCGACTTGCATGTCTAGATCCAGCATTAAAAGCGGCCCAGTATAGGCCAAGTTTGCGTAAACTAAAGAGACATGGAGAGTGACTTGAGACTTTTGAGGACGCATGGAGAGAATGAAAAAATAAAGGTGGGTAGGTAGAGTAGGTACATACTCGTGAACGAAGGGCGCGAGTCGCAGGTCCAGCATCCAGCGCTGGAAGCGGCCCGGTGCCAGGCAAGTACGCGCACGCGCCGCGGACCCGAGCCGCCGCGCCGCGCCCGCGCCTCCCGACGTCGCGTACATTGTCGCCGCTCGCTGGCAACCCTGAATAACAAACATTCCATCAATACGTTTAAAGCAAAAAAATAAATGCAAAATCAATGCACATCTCCAGTCGTAACCGACTTCAAAACCCTTCGAGCATATGCTTGAAGTCAAAACCACTAGATTATTAATCTGAAATTGAAATGAAAATTATGCAATTTCATACGATGGTTCATTTGTTTACCATTTTCTTATACAAAGCTTCGTGCTTTCAATCAAATTTCGAAGAAATATTCTCTGGTGTAACTCAGGGGTTACTCTTTAGACCGCTCTTATTTTTTAATTTCATGAAAATAATCTCTATTTCTCATTGCTTGATAGCAGTTACTGGCCGTAAAAGAGCCATCAGCGTCTATTCGAAAGCCAAGAAAACTTTTACCTTGATACAAGCATCGGCAAGCGGCGTGCTCAGTACGATCCTGAAAGCGCCGGCCACTTCGTGCTTCGAACAGAAACCGAAATTCTGTGACAACCGCTGAGCCTCTCTCGATATTCGCACTAGTGCTCTGGAATATAAAATTAATGCAACTGTTATAATAATATATTCATATAAAATTAGATTTTGATTTAGTTTCAATTTGGGATCTCACCGCGGCAACGGAACGAAACAGATGGTCATTTGTCAACACCTCAACGGTTTAAATAAGAAGACGCGTGACAAAGCTCTTCAAAACTGTGCAAGTAATAGAAATGCACGGAAAATCCGCAAAACATGCATATCGCAGTAATCGCAAAACGACTACTCTACACCCAAAATAGTACCTTTTTCAGGGTTATCTTGCTTTGCTCAGCCGAAAGGGGGTGATTTAGATCATCATTATCAACAACTTTTAATGTGGGGTCAACCCGGAATTTGAGAAAAAGAACTACCTGTTACATTGTTACAGGTAGCTGTTCCATACTAATCTAAATCGACAAAATGTTTGAAACAGCTGAATTTTTTTTCTCTAATTTCGGGTTGGTCCCATTGAAAAAGTTGTTTATAATGACGACCTGAACCATTCTCTTTAGGATAACTACAGGATAAGAACATAACCCTGTATAGCAGTTCCTAAAATCATTTTGTTTGATTTATATTATAGGTGAGCACGAGCTCACCGTTGCAATAAGTAAGCGAGCCTGGGTGGCGCGTCGGGCGCGAGGCGCGGCGCGAGCTCGCGGCAGCGGCCCGCGGCCAGCGCGCGCGACACTTCGCCGCCCGTCCACGGCACGCAGCGCAGCTCTACCAGTCTGCAATGGAAAATATCACTAGGTATAGTATAGTACGAATCAAACTTTATGGCGTTTGTGAACACGAAATGAGTCCTTGCGTAGGTACCTACGTAGTTACGAATTTGTCATGTCAGTTCGCAAAAAGAGAAGATCTGCGCAGCTTGTAGCCAACTTCACAGACGACACCTACTAAACAAGGGCAACAGCATGCTAAACTGATTGTCGTTGAGGCCATAAAGCTCTTGAACGATGACCGGAAAAGGAGTAAAGTCAGCACTTCAGCACAGAGCGGAACTTTCAATGATGAGGAGGATCTAGCGAGCCGATCCTCCTATCGTCGCCTTGCTGACTAAAACCACAAGTACACAATGGTTGAAAGCCGATTCATAGGCTTTTTGGAGATGCATGTCCCGAGGTTAAGTAAGTCGTATACCTAGGCCGGGTGGTGTGGTGTGGCCCTGCCTGGGCCGCCTGAAGGCCTCTGACATAGCCAAACGGTTACAACAACCGGGATCTACAATTTAACTTTTACAATAATAATACAACAATTTATTTTGTCATCCGAGCCACGGTAGCGCTCAGTTATAATTGCCACCCGCAGTCACCCATCCGAAGACTGACCGTGTTGAACGTTATTTAACTTCGGTGATCGCTGAGAAAGTACCTAGTCAAACTACGCTATGAGCGCTAATATGATGACGATGACGAAAAATGAAGATGTTGATGTTGACCTAACCTGTTATGAGAGTCGACCCACACGAATTCATCGGCGCTGGTGACGTTAGTGCAGACAGTGTCCAGCGACGGTTGCCGCACCAGCGGCGCCCGCCTCCTCCGCGCTTCAGCCGCGCTACCGCTCTCTGAAACAAAAATTAAAATATTTGGTACTTAATACTTACAAAAATACGTGGAATCACGTTGTTTTGCGATATCAAAAATATTTTATAAAGATCCATTCTCATTATCATGGGTACCTATTTTTATGTATTGTGCCACCTATCTGAAAAGTAAGTCCCCGCTTTGTAGGTCTACAAACCCTCAATGTTACTTTTTTGGTCCTTCGAGCTGGATTCTTAACATACACGTACTGCATCAAGAACTTCGTGTGATAATTACAAAAAGGAATCAATCGATAATGTGCAACAGCACCATAAAGTATAACCTACCTGGTGCTCCATTATTGCTTCCCCCGCCTGCACTGGAAGCGCCACTGGTGGCTGTGCTGCTGCTGTCTCGGGAGCGCAGCGTCAGTTGCTTGATGGCGGACCTGATGTCTTCCAGCCCGCCCCCGCCCGGCCACGGCGACTGCAACTAAGGCACATGTGGGTACTTCCTACTTTTATCATACATCAACATTCTGTAAATAAAAACATCAGCAGGGTAATTCTGTACGAAAATGTTCGCATAACGTGCGGTTTTTAATAATTTCGCGTGGAAAAAGTTTTGAGGCCACAAAACATTTCGCCAAACAAAATTCTCGGAAATAAAAAAATAACACTTTATGTTACGTATTGTCGATAGAGAATCAGACCCCTGCCCTGCGGGCGTATACGGACCATAAAATAATACTATCGACGTGTCAGAATGTGACAGAGTTATGATGAAGCATATATATATCTGTCACCTTTGCACACTCTTGGTGTGGTCTTGTATGCTAAGCTAGCTGGATAACTAAGGGAAAACTTGTGAACCATCGTTTATTATCACATAAGCAAAGAAGATATAATAATACATAAGTGAGACGATATGTTTCTTGTGATATAACAATAAAGATCTTTGAACCTAACCATAATCTATTTGTCAACAGACTATACCAAGTATGCACATGAAGATGATTACGGAATAAAGGTTTTGATTTTGGACAATTTATTTATTTATATATACAATATAATTATACTCGCAATATGCTCGGACTTTAGACACACTCTCTGAGATCAAATAAGAGGTGAGGTCCTGTAAACGAACCGAACCAAACTGAAACTGTCTACTGGCTGACAGGACAAAGCACACAAAACTGATGACCGATGGATTCGTACTTTCCAACCTAATATCGAGACCTTTACAACTGTTTCGACCAACCGTTCCATCTACCGGCAAGCGCATCGAAAGGAACCTACAACATAGCAATGAGCTTTTGGTTGAACATGGTGAGGGTGAAAGGATGAGCCAGTCAATGCCTTTTTGTTGCAAATGATAAATCAATACAAATTCATCTCGCTGTACCTTATTATGCGGTCGATGCTTGTTCCTGGCGTGTGGCTGCTGCCTGCTCCGCCGCGGCTCGTCCCGCGCCGCCTCCCCGCCACCCCCGCTGTCTGACATCGACGCGTGCCCCGAGGATCTGTTCTCGTCAGAACTGCTGTTGCATTCGCGGACGCCATTCTGTAATGAAAAATAAAGTTGAAATTAGAATCTATCGTAACGTCGAAGACAAAACTTAAATTGATACCCAAAACTGAAAGAAGAAGAGAAAGAAAAGGGATTGTGTTGGTCTGTACCTCAGAATAATGTAAGACGCTCTAGGGAAGAGACTCTATATAGGTACGTTCATTCATGGTCTATACGGAGTGTGTAACAGAAAAATGTATCTACCTATCAGATCTCAGAGCTACGCACCGACGTATTGGGCTAAGGAGTTAGTTACGTAAGCTCACTAATATTTCGGAGTGTAATCACTTTTTTGACCGACGGAACGGAGGAGGTTCCTACTCAATTCGACGCGAATACATATTTTTTTTATGTTAGTATAACCACGCTTAATTTTTTACGTAGTAGTCCGATTTCAATATTTATTTTTATCGATATTGGTCTTGTTAAAATTTTATCGAAATCGGCTGAGCCATTTTTGATAAATGAAATGAAAAAATATGCTACATCGATCCGTGCGCAATATTCGCTAATTCTGTACACGGTCTTGCCATTTTTTGCAAAAAATAATTAGACCAAGAAAAGACATGTCCACAAAATGTATGGAGGCTGGTATAATAATAATCAAAAATTCTAACCACAACAATCGTTACATTTCGAGAAAGTTCATATTTTTCTGGGTCTATTACAACAGTTAAAAACAAAAAAGACCCCTCCAATTGTTTTAAAATTAACTTTGAATTTATTAGAAAAATTAAATATATTTCGCTCAATAGGTAGTTTATCTGTAGCAGCACTGATTAAGTAACCTCCAAATTGTTAAATAAAATCAATTTTACCAATTAGACACACTTTTTACACACTTTTTAAGTGATTTTTTTGTCACATTGTACCCACTAGCTGGTCACACTGGTAGGTTATAATTTTTAATTTTAGCAAATTAAAAGATAAATGTGGAAGAATCTGCTACGAATGCAAGTAAAATAACTATAGAAGCACTTTATTATTGCTAAACTAGAAAAAATACTAAGCTGTATTGTTATTTTTCATACAATTTATTTTTCGCATATAAAAAAAATTGGAGGGGTGAAAAAATCTAAACTAAATATTTTTGGGATGCCCATATAACAAGCTTTCAAATGAAGTATATATAATCTTGGTTCGATTTTTCTTTGAATAAAATACCACTTGTGGACGTCACCTTTTCAGTCACAAAAACACCAGAACGCTTAGTACACAGCTAAGTAATAAATGTGGCAAATAAAGAAGAATGAAATGTGATTTCCTTACGTCACAACCTATAAAAGAAGTAGATTACCAGCCATCCGGCAGATAAGGATGCGACCTCATCAGCTTACGAAATTACCGTCACCACATTACGTACGAATCCAACATGGCCGCCATTGTCGCCGACAATTTCGCTTTCAACTTCCCACAGATTACGCTTTTCCCTATCACAAGATCGTGGGATTCAGTTTAAAACAATGCTTATTTAGTTTTTCTGGTAGCACTTTCGCTGCGTAACGCTTCAACAATTATAGCGGATTGTAACTAATTAGAGAAGACAAAATGCTGTGCATGTTATGCAGCAGCATTCAAGTTTATGGCGGACTTCCTCACATCCCCGTTCCTTTTATTGCACAGTTGATCCTCTGCGCTGATTCGGTTGTCTTTTTATGACGCACGTTGTTATGGTCTATTGTTGCAAAGTTAAACGCGTTTTGTCCATCAAAAGACAGTCGCAATCAGATGATTAGCAACACCGAGAGCCTGAGAATCACAAACCGCAACGAATTAACTGCTTTTTAATTCTCTCCAATCATGGTCCAGACCGGCCAATTACACGATGATGGTAGCAACAAAAACAGAGCTCCAAATCACCGAATTGTTACACTCAAAGGCCAGAATATAATCGATTTCGTGGAAACATGTAAGTAAGCAATTCTATTTCCAAAATCCCGTAACAGAGTCGTTAGATTCGCATGCGCGCACGCAAGCTCTAGCGATGACCCGATGACATCGATTTGTAATTCGTGCTATTGTTTCAATTGCTCTGTCCGGTTATGGAATCGTTAAATTGTCTATTGTACTTTTCTGATCAATATTTAAGATACAGCTTATTGACGTATTACATTTGACATTGAAGATGTTCGCTGGTTATGTAGACGATATGGTGACTAGCGGATCTAACAATGTTAACTTTTAAATTGCCAAAGATATCAAATAAAAAATATACAAAGCATAGAATGCCTTTTAGTAAAGGTGTCTAATTGTCGAAACTAAAATTCATATTATACAATCATTTATAACACATCGTAAAACATTTAAAGCTCTCAATCATCGAAATAAACACGAGTAGAGACATAATTCCACGACATTAAAAGTTTCCAATAGGCAATAAAAGAATTTAAGTACTTACTCATAATGGCTACAATCCGTTCGAATATTTGAGATAGCTGTGTGGTATAAATCATGATCGGCATTACGGCTTATGCGAGAGGCTCTGGGCTTACGAGACGCTAATCGGCTTTAAACTTGCAATAAACATTGTGGCGACAGTTCCGACACTAATGCGTTCTTGCAAGAGCCATTACTGATAACTGTAATAACAAAATGACGCGAGCTTAATTTACTCATGAAATATGCAAATTTTCTTGAGTGAGTACGTTTATTGTATATCGTCCTCTAAAATTTTTAAAGTTCTGATTTAATTTAACAACCCTTTATCTCTGAGCGAAATTCGCTATGTTTGCTAATACATATGGTTTAAAAATTTGAATGTATCTACGTGGTGTTACAAAAATTGTTTCTCAATGTATCCAGTTTCAGTAAAATAATACAGAACAATCGTACCTACTACGTTTGTGTCACAAAGTATATCACAATGGATTGTTTCTGCTTCCCTTGATTGAATTTCCAATCGAGTCAAAACACAAATTACTTCACTGGAAATGAAATATTTGTAAACTCGCCCCAGTTTTGCAAACGGACAAATAAATTAGTATGTTAAAAGTTTACTGTTCTCTGTTAGAAGTGCCTAGGTATGCTTTTCTGGGCAAACGTCCAGTGTGGCTGTCAAAGCCATAGACGAAATTAGAATCGTTTAAGAACTTGCTTGACATTTCTGCTTTATCATCAGCACCAATATCCACATCGCTATCCCAGACACCATCCCAGCCACTGAAGCAGTTATGCCGCAGCCCAGAGTCACATTTCGGTAATTTTAAAGAGCTAGGCAGGCTTAGGTAGATGTTGGAGGAGTAAATGTCCAAAACACCCTATGCGGGACGTCAGTGCAGGATCTATCGTCCCCACACCGAATAAGAACCCTGTCAAAATCAATTGCGCAGATTAGGAGTATTAAGCAATGGATGTATGTCAAATTAGACACACACGCTAGCGACTTCATTTAAATGCAGAAAAATGTATCAAGAGATGATTCATCCATATCCGCACTCATACACGTGTTCAACACTTGAACGAAGCAATCGCCTTTGTTTAGCAAACCACAGCAGACAGGATGTATACAGTAATCGCATACAAATAGCTACATGGTGTTGGTAAACAAACTGTAAAGTTTTTGCGATGCGACCACAATTCGTCCGTGCGTGCGACGACTCTATCAGACGATTGGACAAACTAGATAAAACCGCGAGTCGAGTTTGTGGTTAACTCTAAACTATGTTTCAAAATAAGCAACAAAACAAGAACAGGTTTAAACTATGAACTGGATCAAAGCCAGCCAAACTTGCCTTTTAGAGAGAGACTTTTTGAAGGAAGAGCACATGTTAAATTTCATTTGTTAAAAATGAGAATTTTGTTTGGCAATGTGAACTTTCCAAATTAATGTACAAAAATAATGTCCTATTTTCTGAAACTGGGTGTCATCAAGGTGACCCTCTTGGGCCTGCTCTTTTTTCATTTTAATTTTCTATTATTCATCCTATCATCAAAAATTTAGAATCAAAATTTAACGTCTGGTCTGACGACGGGTCCTTTGGAGGCGACGTAAACACTGTTTAAAAATCTTGCAAAATTTTACCAGAGTTTATTTAATACTATAGGGCTCAACCTAAATTTCTCCAAAGATGAGATCACAAACCTTTTCGAGAAAATTACTCCAAATATCAAAGTTTTAGAAAACCGATCGCTACGTCTCTTAGGTTTCCCGATTCTATACGAGTCAATTCAAGATTTTGTTGATGAAAAAATTCGAAAATTTAATTCAGTGTCTGACCGTCTTCAAAAAATTAACATTGATGTGGCCTATTTTATTATTTATTATTCGTTACTGCCTTTTTGTTCCAAAATTTATGTATTCTCTTAGATGTTGTCAGCTTTGGAACCATCCTTTATCTTTACAACAGCTTGACAACATACAAAAGGATACACTCACCACCATTCTTAACACCCCTTTGGATGATCGCGCTTGGCGCCAAGCCTTACTGCCTGTAAGGTTTGGTGGTCTCGGTATACGCAAAATTTCCAGTGTAGTTTTGCCAGCTTTCTTGTCCTCAGTTTTCAGCACTCATTAAAAAGTAAAGAACTTATTATCAACTTCTTTTCCAAATTTAGAAACCTGCAATCTGAGTGATGCTGTTGAAAGCTGGAAAATAGCCTGCTCAAGCCAATCTTTGCCCAAGGCTCCCATTTCTCAGAGACAGTGGGACGGGCGGCTCTGTGAGTTGGAACTACATAACCTAACTCTAACCTCGAGCTGCACCGCAGAGCGTGCTCGCTTGCTTGCTGTTTCATGATGGGAGTCAGGGCTTTGGTTACATGCCCTACCTTCCAAAAACGTAGGTAATCTTTTGGATGATAACTTTTTCCGGATAGGCGTATCTCTTCGGTTAGGTGCCCCATGTCTTGTCCCGCACCGCTGCTAATGTGGCGATATGGTCGACCACCACGCATTATCTTCTCTTATCTTGCACAAAAAGTGCAGGACGCTTTTCGCACGCCAGCTTAAACGATATTATCCGTCGGGCCTTTGTCAGTGCCGGCGTCCCGTCTGTTCTAAAGCCTAATGGACTCTCGCGGGACGACGGTAAGAGACGCGATGGAATGACATTGGTGCCGTGGAAGATGGGACGACCTTTAGTGTGGGACGCGACATGTGTTGACACACTGGCGTCGTCTCATCTTCCTGGCACAACAGAGAAGGCTGGCCTTTCTGCAGCTAAAGCTGAAAACCTCAAACGGCACAAATATGAGTCGTTGGACAGAATGTACCATTTTGTGCTGTTTGGGGTTAAGACTTTAGGTCCGTGGGGGCCGGACGCTCTCATATTGTATAAGGCCCTGGCAAGGCGTCTGGTAGAGGTGACACGTGACCAGAATGCTGGCATCTACTTTGGCCAAAAAATTTGTATTGCTATTCAGCGAGGCAACACCGTCAGCATTGTAGCCACGTTACCCTCTGCCGCAGGTCTTTTAGATTAGTTTTATTTTTATTTTAGTCTAAGTCTAAGTTTTTTTTGTATGAGTTTTTAATTTAAGTAGGTTTAATTTTAATAGCTATAGTAATTTGAAATGTTTCTTAAGTTTTGACAAATAAATTACCATTTGGAAAATAATTTTAATCGCAGGTTAATTATAGAGTCTCTTTACGGATGGATGTGGTCTTTTGAGCTAATGTTCACTTTTGTATTTCAAGATTAGCTAGGTATTTGTTTTTTTCAAAAACTACTAATATTAGGTCAGGTTTTTAACGTTGAATGCATAATTATACGTTCTTTTTTAATTACTAACCACTATACGAACATTTTCTTAGAAATTTAGATTTTTGTTTTACACACATGTTTGTATTTACCGGTTATTGTGTTAGTTTTTACATTTACGTGATATTTTTACCGAGTGTTTTTCTAATCAGACATTCCAACAGACCTGGAAGATAGGTATCATTGTTATCCTCATTATTATCAACAACAATGGGCGTAACTCTGAAATCACGAAAAAAAATCGGCGTCAGTGTGATGGCATCGAGTATAATTTTACCTGCGGCGGCGGGTCGGCGGGCCGGTGGTGGTGGTCGTGCTTGGGACGCCGCTCGAGTGCGTAGCTGCTCTGCGCGGGGGCACTCCGCACCGGCGCCGAAGCAGCCGTCAGCGGTGACACCGCGCTCACTGGCTTCAACTGCGCCGCGCCGCATTCCGGAGATGCTGGCTCTTCTTGGAGTGCTGCCGATACAAAAAAAATACATCATTATTAATTTGTTTATTCTTGGCGAACGGCTTCATTCTAAATCTAGTCTATAGTCCTTGTCTTGTGTAGTTATCGACTGAGAACCGAAATCAAAATATCTTATTGACTACGTTTCGTGCTTCTCTATTTTGACTAGGTGTCCCCGATGGAGTAAGGAGCAGAGCAGTACATAATGAAGTACCTACCTACGTGTGTTTTAAAAGTAGAATCTAAATTAAAATCACAGTAGAATTGATTTTGAAGCTCTTGATTATTCAAATGTCGAGGAGCTAACGTAGTGAAGATGATAAAGATAAGGTTGGTGAGTCAGAGTAACTAGCTACTAAGTGGGTATGTCAGTACATAGTTATAGTAAATGACAAAGAGATGAAAACCTTAAAAATACCTACGACATGAAACGAACGCAGAACTCAAGCACAAAATAATACCTACTCTGGCTGGCATTATAATCAAAAACAAAACTCAATAACTGCAATTCTCCGCAAATGCACAGCCAATTGAACTTGAATAATTACCCGATCAAGTGCACAGAAGCTGCGGTCAATTACGCTTCAAGTGGGGGTTCAGCTAAATGCAGGAAGAAAAGCGAGTTCAAGTACACCTCCCTGATTGATGCCGGACGTGTTTGGTTTGCATAAAGATATTGGCATTTATGATGGTTGTACTCGTAATTCTCACTCAAAGACTCAACTTATGTGTTTGAAGTAATCAGTTTTCATTTTAAATTGGAATGAACACAAGACCCGTTATCTTGTATGACGCACGTTGTTCGGTACTTCAAGCTTTGGAAAGCTCCAATGAAATTCACCGATAAAATTCTCAACAATAATACTTGAGATCAAGAGACGAGAGATTTGAGATTAATAATTATTATTCATAAAAAATGGCAATACCGACTTCCATCGTGTACAAAAATCGAATAGTTCGGTCAAATTGATGTAAACAACTATTTTTACATTACGTTGATTTATCAAAAACGACTCGGGACCACCTCGGAAGTATACTCTTCGGATTCGGTTCACAATTGGTGAAAATATCGATGAAAATACACAAAAAAATACATACAGACGAACATAGAACCATCTCCTTTTTGGAAGTCGGTAAAAAGGTATTCAAGGAACTAGAATGAAGTTTCTCTCCCAAGAAAACATTTTTCGTTTCTATAATAATAGATCGACGTTTGTGATAGAAATGTGTGACGGGAAAACAGATAATGAAATTATGGGAAACCTTATTTGTTTCCTTTTCATCACATAACCCGACCAGACAATTGATAAACTGATACCTGATGGTATTTTTAGTTTATTCTATTTTCCAAAGAAGACATTTTATGAAGTAACGCCAACTAAGTTAGTGCAGCTAAAAGCGCTGAAAGTTTCCTATCATAAAGATATAAACCCCAGCCTTACTATCCTCTACATAACTTTGATTAGCGGAGGAACTGGATATTGCATAACTAAGCATGTTTGTTACGTTAGCAGCGAACATTAGGAATTAGTCATGGGTGTACGAAAAATAAAGGATCGGGTGTTACGTCAGTGGATGAATAACTTCATCTTGTTTTTTGGCGAAACGCGACCATATTATCTTGAGCAGGAATACACATTAAGCCTATCTAGAACAGAAAGGCACATTATAGCTTTTCGCATTTTTAAGAAAAGACTAGGTATGTAAGCTAGGTTAGGTAGATAACAGGGAATGTAATACAAATTTAGGTTTTGTGACAAAAAAAAACTAAATATAGGCAGGTATTACTAAAATCAAAATCAGCTATTGTGAAAGAACTACTAAGACTAAGTTCTAAGAAAGAACAGATGTTTTATATTTCCATTCGTTCCAAGCGTATTCGACGCCATGAGTTAACACTCGGTTTCAGTTATTTGTCATATTAGTGATATTGTATTTTTATAGTTCATTGTTTGTTGTGTTCGGAGCCGTCAGCCGACGCTGCGACACCATTTTAGGAAAACACCCGGCTTCAAGTTGCGTTACCTTAAAACCTATCCTCTATCTTTCTCGCATCCATGTTCCACAGATTTACTACGCTGTATCAAGTGCCCTTGTGTTTACGGCCCAGCGTTCACGTTAACTGCAGGCTTTAGAGCCAGCTACCATTGCCATTATTTTAACTAGCATCATTAACACTTGTCTTGAGAACTCGGAGAAACTATAACGTAGCTCATTCGTCGATAAGCACTTACTTACTTAAAATATTACAAGTAACAGCTAGACGCATTCTAAGTAATAACAAAAAGTGTCTGTACTGTACTGTACCAGCCTTTTTAATAGTCCACTGCAGGACATAGGCCTACCTACGAAGGATGATTGGGCCATATCCACCACGCTGGCCCAGTGCGGGTTGGTGGATTCACATACGCCATCGAATTTCTTCTACGGACGCATGCAGGTTGCCTCACGAGGTTTTCCTTCACCGAAAAGCCCGTGGTGTGAAATTCCGTACATACATTCCAAGGAATTCATTGGTACGGGACCGGGATTTGAACCCACGACCTCACGATTGTAAGGCGGGTGTCATTACCACTAGACCACCATGGCTTATATTATATAATTAAAAAGTGTCTGATCACGATTAATGTGAGTGGTTATTATAGGTAGATGCGGCGAAATTCTAGTAGAAGCTTTGACATGAACACTTTTCGTTTCAAGTTACATAGTTTAATATCGTGGTAAGTACCAAGATATGGAAACATTTCTATCGTTCTATAGACTACTAAGGCTTAGGGTGCCCGGGTGGTTTAAATGTTGAAGCTCCGTTTAAGTGACCTGCGCCTGCGCACCTTGAATTTTGGCTACATTAGTACGCTGAATGGCATGCTTACGTTATTGGGTCCACGAAACAATATGACGCTTAGATTAAGATAAATAAAAAGAAATAGTGCGTGGAGTGAAACTTCGACGCTACAGTACTTTCATATCCCCTCCATGGTAGCGTTAAACGTTTAACGCAACCTTGTTGGAGACTTCCAACAAGGTTAGGCAAGGCATTAGAAGTTTCACTTCAAAATTCACAAAAAGTTTATTACGGATTTCAAATAGTTGTAACTAAATAGGTAAAGGTTGAAACCTACCTATACAATTTTATAAAAAAATACATATATTCAAATTATACAGTAAAAGGCGTTAATAATTTGTTTTTGCAATAAGTATATGTATCTAAGTACACGTAGCCGCTTCAAAAGTACCGAATAAGAGAACCTACGTAAATTAAATTTTTATAGGACCAAGTCGGTTTTCTCTACAGATCGAAAGCAAGACTGAATCGTTTTAAAAGTTGCGAGGAAACCGCGTAATACCTACACACGTAATAAGGTAATACGTTCGAATACAAAACCTTTTCTTTGAATTCGACACTGTGGACAATACCCCAACCATTCTCTTTGACCCCAACTACGAGGACTATGCTCGGATTAAGTTGGATTAGGAGTTAGAGTGTCTCTGCGAGATCGAACCAAAAATAAGAACGTCATAGGTACCAAGGATACTGACTTAGTCCCGCAGATCAGTAATATTGAAATGTGATGATACAGATGCGGTATACATAAGCCGAATCAAACTTAATGGCCGCTGACATGAACTTGATACTGCGAGTAAATAGTAAAGGTGACGTCCACAAGTGGTATATTATTCAGAAAAAAATCGAACCAAAATGGTATGTATACACATCATTTGAAAGCTTGTTTTATGGGCTTCCCAAAAATATTTAATTTAGATTTTTTCACCCCTACAATTTTTTTTAAATGCGAAGAATAAATTGTACGAAAAATAACAATACAGCTTATTATTTTTTCTAGTTTAGAAATAATAAAGTGCTCCTATCGTTATTATACTTGCATTCGTAGCTGATTCTTCCACATTCATATCTTAATTTGTTAAAATTAAAAATTATAACCTACCAGTGTGACCAGTTAGTAGGTACAATGTGACAAAAAAACACTTAAAAAATGTGTCTAATGGGTAAAAATGCTTTTATTTAACTATTTGAAGGTTACTTAATAAGGGTTGATAGAAATAAACTACCTATTGAGCCAAATATATTTATTTATCCTAATAAATTCAAAATTAATTTTAAAAGATCGGAGGGCTCTTTTTTGAATTTAACAGTTGTAATAGACTCAGAAAAATATGAACTTTCTCAAAATGTAACGAGTGTTGTGGTTAGAATTTTTGATTATTATTATACCAGCCTCCATACGAGTACATTTTGTGGACATGTCCTTTGTACAAGCCGGATGGCTGGACCTGTCAGAGTTTTTAGCCGCCTGAAGACCTCTGACATGGCTAAGTGGTTACAACAATCGGAACCTACACTTTGACGCGTCATCCGATCCACGGTAGCGCTCAGTTGGAAAGGCCACCCGCGTTCACCCATCCGAAGGCTGATCTTGCCGAACGTTGCTTAACTTAGTGATCGCTGATAAACACCTAGTCAAACTACGCTATGAGCGCTACAACTACACGACTAGCCTCCTGCTCGCAGACATAGTTAAAATTGATTAAGCCTATAATAGTAAAGTTCTCGATTGAAGATCATACCCGATACCCTGGAAAACTTTGGGATTAACAGGGTCTTGTTTGAAACTTAATGAGTAGGTACTAGGTACTTACGTTTACTGTTGGGTGAGAGCTGGTGGTGCGGCAGCGGCGTGGTGGCGCGATGCGCGTGCGGCGGAGGCGAGAGGCGGCGCGCGTGCGCGGCGGCCGGCGCGCTCGGCACCCGCACGCGTAGCGCCCGCGCGCCCGCCACGCCGCCCGCGCCGCACCACGCCGCGCCTGCAGCAGCGCCGCCGTCCTCGGCCGGCCGCGACCCGCTCGACGGCCTGTAAACAGACGCACATTATTACTAAGAAATAACCCTACGTCATTACTAATAGCTTAGCTTGAAGCAACCTGGGAGATAGAAAGGAAAGGACCCTGGGGCCGCAGCCCGATAAGGTGATCCGACTAAGTGGGCAAAGAACTGGCATAACCATAACATATCTGACGGCGTACATCAAGCGTAAGACCGTCAGAAATGGAAACACATATTATTATGTCATGAAGTACTACAGAGGCGGGACATCACGCGCATTAGCTTCAGCGAGCTCACGACCTGAGGAGGAGGAGGCATATAGC
The DNA here is from genome assembly GCA_949316475.1 of Hypomecis punctinalis. Lineage (NCBI taxonomy): Eukaryota > Metazoa > Arthropoda > Insecta > Lepidoptera > Geometridae > Hypomecis > Hypomecis punctinalis. Next base: position 25,046,168 of record OX438804.1, read on the forward strand.
TCGGTAGCAGGACAAGCGGAGTCGGAGCGTTTTATCGCCCAGCTCCGGCGAGATGAGTAGGAGATATCGTGGAAATCACGGTTTCTGGGATCTAGGCAGGTGACACTGAAAGGCCTATGCATAGCACACGAATAAATAAAGCACGATGGGCCTTCGGATAAGTTACTGAGTTTGCTGCTGTCAGATCGATCGGATAACACATTTTTTATTCATCTCAAAGGACATAGAGCGCCTCCAAATTTCTGATACCAAGTACAATACATGATTTTAACTTTATATTGTATAGGATTGAGTAGGTCGAAATTAAATTTTTGTTTGTATACTAATAATTGTAACTTATCTGTTTTTGTTTTCTCGTCTTTAAGTTTAAACCTTGTAGCTATTACATAACCATGTAAGGACTACTTCAAGAAGAATGAATGTGCTCGTGAGTTATTATTTTGTGTAAGTAGTCTTTTATGTTTTTTTAAATGTTCATTCAGTTTTGTAGTCTGTCAATAAAAAAAAATGTCTACAAAATTACTTTATAGGTACAGAGTTTTATCTGTTTAACTGGTAGGTACTGCTGCTGTCTGTCGTTTCATTGTATCTAAGGAGAGCAAACATAAGTAGCTACCCTGCGATTACAATCATAAGATTTCTCTGAAAACACGCGTTATTGTATTTGACTCGCTAATGGCTTTTACTTTACTACACAGTACAGTTGTACACTGAAGAGTAAAATACTTCAACGCGTTTTCATTAATAATCAATTAATCAAGTCAATAAATTACTTTGAACTGAATTATACGCTAGAGTTTACAGTAAGTACGAGTAAGTATTATACCTAGTTGTTTTTCACAATCCATCCTCATTAATACGTGGTTCCCGTAAGTTCAGCTATTAGTTCTAAGTTTTAGGCTCCATTGATGCCTAATAAAGGACCAGGCTAAGCCTGTGATTTCAGTTGAATAAAAATAATAATAAAATCGCAGGGGCGACTTTGTGGCGAGTCGTCGGTGAGTGGCGACACCGCGAACCCTGATTCCCTGGGGCTAAATGAGACCCCTGACTCCTCTCTTGCCTTAACCGGCCGGCTTGGAGTGGAAACCGCAAGAGCTAAGAACCTAAGCTCCAGGGTGGAAGTGTTAAAGGGCATAACGCCGCGAGTAGCGTCTAGTGAAAGCGCAGCACACCTCTCGACACCCTAAGCCGTCCACACCAATGTTGCCCCTCCGGCGCCAATATACGGTAGCTATTATGGGGGGCCCATTTAGTGGATAGCAAGTCACCACCCGTCTGAATATTTGAAATGAGGCATTATTTGGCGGGTGCCGTACCTCATTCCATAGCCCGTATTAAGTCATCTATTAGCACATCACAATAGCCCGATATACTGTAAGTCACATCTAGCAATAGTTTTTTCATTCTACTTTATGTACTCAACATTTTATATTAATTTAATAAAAAAAGATGTAAAAGGGCCTCTCAGTGTTGGTTTCGGCCCCATTGATGCCTACCAAAGGACCAAGCTTTGCTTGTGATTTTAAGTGAATAAAAGATAATAATAATAAATAAAGCACACTGACAACGCACACTCACACACATATGATTTTGTAGTGTAAGTACTTTTATTTACTTGAGATAGGTATCTACTCGTACATTTATATTTTTTATGCGCATGGTGATCATCTACCTAGGGATTATGGGAAAATAAAACATCATTAAAGTAGAAAGCATAAAAATTCGTATGTTTCAGCAAGCATCGTCATAGTTTAGTTTACCTAATTAAATATAAATAATATGTACTTGACTATGTAAGTTACACAAGTTTCTATGTCAGTAGGACTGTCAAACAAAGGCCGGAACAAGACCACGGCTACCGTTTTCGCAAACCAAATAGTTTATAGTTAATCTAACAAGGTTGTGGCACACCGGCCCACAAAACAAAATACTTAATCTAACAATGTTGTGGTACACCAGGCCACAAAACAAAAAGCCACACCGATCGAGGAGACACCGTTGGCCGCATCGGCCACACTCCATTTGATAGCGACCTGTAACCTGTGCTTAGCGGTATACCTTGCTTGAAATCGCTGCTGTAGCCGGCCAAAATGTTTTATTTGATTTATTTTACAGCAATTTTATCATCAACATCTAAGCACTAAATTCACTGCGTTTAAGCTTCACGTAGACGTAGATAGAGATTTTCTTTAGCTGCCTACTTTGTGCAACCAATAGAATGTTTCAAGTTTTCAGGGGTCGATAAAGAAATTACTAGGGTAGGCACAGACCTCCCGGTGCCCCCCCTGTAGCTATGCTTATGATGAGCTTAACGAAATCGAAATAATTGGCTGATTAAAGCAGAAGTATGGCATCCAGAAAAACCGGGAGATTAATTACACGCAAGCGGAGCAAGACGAATTATTCATCTATGTTTTTATATTTTTATTTTTTTTTATTTTGAATCAATGTTTACCTAAATATTTGTATTTAAGCCGTTTCCAGACAGTTCTTGCAAAATTTTCCAATCTTATTAGTAGGTATTGAATAGTGAATGTACCTGTAATAAGCCGTTGTGGTCTAGTGGTAGTGACACCCGACGGACAATCGTGAGATCGTGGGTTCAAATCCCAGCCCCGTACCTATGATTTATTTGGAATGTATGTACGGAATTTAACACCACTGGCTTTTCGGCGAAGAAAAGCAACACCTCCATGTGCATATCCGCAGAAGAAATTCGATGGCGTATGCGAATCCATCAACCCGAACTGGGCTAGCGTGGTAGATATTGCCCACATACAATTGGATATTGCTCACCTTACATGGGTAAGCCTACGTCCTGCAGTGGACTATTAAAAAGGCTGATACAGTACAGTACAATGTACCTAACTGAGTGCTGAGTGTGAGTTTTGTCGTAAACATGACGCGCTCTTCGGCGAGCGCGTAAGCATGTAATTTGTATGAAGGAATGTACAGCGCCACTAGCGGCGCGTTTTTTAAACACTTTGTGCGAGTGCAAGTTCATACAAATTACATGCTTACGCGCTCGCCGAAGAGCGCGTCATGTTTAAGATAAAACTCACACTCAGCATATTGGTATTTAACGCTTGATCTATATTTGTAAACCGCAAGCTCTGCAATATGTCTACAGCTTTTACTTGTTTCACAACAAAGATGATATGAAATTGTTTACCTATCTGACTGTAGAGCATCAGGTGTAAATCTAAGTAATGCAACTACTGTGCTTTCAATATTTCATTACTCAACATATTGGTAATGCGGTTGCGTTTACTCAACACCACCAGTTTACGGTGGAGTACGATACGATGACATCTGGAATCGATCAGGGGCTTGTAGAACTGTTGTATGTGTTACTTGCCTGGTTCCATCGTTCCTAATGCGGCTTTCATTGTACATTACTTCCTCAAACCATATACATAACAAAATCAAGACTGAACGTCGTGAACAGACAAGTCAAGTGAGGCCTGTCTTTTATACATGATGTGTGCGTCGGTGTTGCGCCGCCATTGTTTGACTGACGAGTCAAGGCATAGTTTCGTTGTACGTGTTTGTATGTGTAATTGTGTCTGTACACGGCGAGGTGTAGTTTTGCCGGCCACATTTGTTTCTTTCTCAACAATCTGTCGTGATTTTTATTTGGCCTGAGATTACTTCATTCAACATTTTTAGGTCATACTATATCTCAAAATGTGGCTATAATAGAGTTATACCTAAATAGCTACACAGGTATAATTATAGTTATATAGGATAATTATTTATCAGATACAATCCTTTTTTATTTATTTTGAAATAATTGTATTATTATTTAGTATATATATTATTTTTATTTTTATACCTAGTTTTGATCTGTGTTGATTCTAGTTAATTTATCTCTTAGTCTATTTATTCATGCCTACTTCCCAATGTCTTCTACCTGTAGGTTGACTGGCAGATAATGCTATTTAGCGTTAAGTCCTCCTTTTGTACAAATGGTGTGTAATAAAGTGTTAAATAAATCCTATGTGCTTACGAAAATTCGTAGGTATTTTTAGTATCATAATACAGTACCTACTACTACTGTAGAGTCTGTAGTCATGTCAGAGTATTTTAAGCGGCTTAAATACACTGACACCAGGGCTAGCCACCCGGCCTATACGAACTTACTTACTTTTACTCTAGGTACAGGTATTTGCTCAAAATAACTTGGTAGTTCTCTGATATTAGATTTGTATTCATTCCAAATCAGTGTGAAATAGTAGCCTATTCTGTGTTCTAAATACTAACCACGTGCAAAAGATACGGCTACGTTACAAATAAATTAATTATCACATCACATCAAAACTAATCAGACATCAGTCTAGGAAGCCATTCAAACTAACGGGTCAAAACGCGGGGATACGCGATATTGTTAGATTTATCGTAGTTAATCGGACTCTTAGGAAATCGGTGTCTTATAAAGACTAGCTTCTATCAGAAACAGACGATATAAAAACGTTAGAAAGGGCTCGACTAAACAGGAAAGCGTGACCGCGTCGAAACGGGCAAGACTGATTCCATTGACTTGATGAACCACTCTAGACTGTTTTTATCGATGCGACCTTACGATGGGCTAGATCTCGAGACGAGACGAGACTATAAAAACCGCTATATGGACGAGAACTGCGTGCATGTCACTTATAAACGAAGAACATAATAAAAAATTGGAACGACCTGATTATTTTGTGAAAGAAGTATATACAAGCCGTAGCGATCTAGTGGTAATGACACCCACCTTACAATGGTGATGTTGTGGGTTCGAATCCCGTACGAAGGAATTTCAAGGAATTTATGTACGGAATTTATACATCACTGGCTTTTTGGTGAAGGAAAATATTGTGAGGCAACCTGCATAAGTCCATGAAAAATCGATGGCGTGTGTAAATCTACCAACCCGCGATGGGCCAGCGTGGCCACCCTTCACTCACTCTTCATGGGTAGCTTTACGTCCTACAGTAGACTATTAAAAAGGCTGGTACAGTACAGTATACAGGGTTACTCCTAATCAATTAGCATCCTTTTATGTACATCAAAACTTAACAACTTTTGTTATGCAAATTATGTCAAAACTCAAAAAAAAATGAAGTGACCAGAAGGAAGAAATCGTTAATGATTTTTATATGTACGTCCAGTTTTTAACTTATATACGTAAGAATTTGAACTTTTACGACTTAACGAGAACCAATACAAAGTAAGTGCCTTGCAATCGGGAAATTAAAGCATCTTGGCGCCGTTCACCTAAGAATATCTTAAAGGGGATATAAAGTTTTGACGCAACATTCCATAACAAGTGCCCGACATGATACTCGGCGTCGGTGAAAGCATGAGAGCATTGCACTAATGTGGATAATAAAAATAAGATTTATTTACCTAAAGATTAGATACAAGATGCTGTAACGGACAACGTTGCGATGTGCGGAAGTAAACATAAAACAAAGTGTGAGAATAACTGTAACAGTCGATGCCTTGGTGCTGATGACAGATGATCCGTTGTGTTTTGATAGCTTTTTAAATGACTTCCAAATAGGAGGAGGTTCTATGTTCGTCTGTATGTTTTTCTTTTTTTTTCATCGATAGTTTCGCCAATTGGGAAACAAATCAAAAAAGTATTTTTTTAGTTCGAAACGGTATATCCAAGATGGTTCCAATAAAACTTTATCGAAATCGGCTGAGCAGTTTTTGAAAATTCAACAATAATGTAAAAATTGTACACATACATTCGAGCGAACTATTTGAATTTTGTACACAATGGAAGTCGGTTCTGCAATTTTTTTCGAAAAATAATTATCTTCTAATATCTACTATGACTCAGAAAACGATAAATAGACGGAGAGGGACATAAATAGTAGGTAGAAAGTGGGATGCCAATAAATATGGGCAACTTTCCTTTTATACTAACGACCAAAGATAAATAGCCCTGCTAGAGTCTATAAAACAAATACGTTTCCTATAAAGTAGGAAGAATGTAGGCTTCTTCATATGATTATAGGTTCATAAATATGAATACAAATTAAAATACAAATCCACTCTAGACTTTAAGTAGTACACCGTTAGTAAAAGTCCATTAAAAGGTAATTTAAGAAAATATGTAACTTAGATATGTTCAAACACAAGTTTATTTTAAAAGTGAAAAAGTAGATCGACATAATATTAATTCAAAACAAAAAAATTGAAATTACTGTTTAACTTCATCAGTGAAATTTTAAAAGTATCAATATCAGGGAAATCTTCGACGACACACTAACCGAGTGCCAAAGTATCTCTTTCAATGAAATAAAGATCATAATCTGCAGGTGTGCAAAAAGTCGCGAGTTTCAACTATTAGTTACCTCACAATAGGTAGGTAGCATCACTAAAAGTGGATGGATTGGTTAATGATTGTCACGCATCCGTGACCACTATACCTAACTACACCAAACATTCTATTTTTCAAGCAAAATCTACGGGATCCAAATAAAAACGTGTCGCGATCAACGGATCGGAAATGTTATCTACATGTGGCCTTCACGGATTTGTTTATGGGTACGTTCAATTCAATGGTGAAATGGTACTGCTCACATCTATGTTACACACATAGAGGTAGGTATAATAAATCAAACTCTGATCTAATCAAGCACGAAGCGCTTAGCATCTTTCCTAATTAGGTATATAAAGTGTTAGTGTTATTAAACTTTGAGAGAGATTAATTAACAATATCTTACCACGAAAAAAGCGTAGTGAATTTGATCAGATCATCTTTCGTAATAAAGAAAGTGAAAATAATTATTATCGAGCAAACTCGCAGAAACTTAACGTGAGTTTTGAAAAACTGCTCGATTAGCAAAATTCTCAGGGAAGTATAGGTGGCAAGAAGTTGGCAATCGCAGTAGCGATAAAGTAAACGATAGACAGAACAAAGGAGCATCAAAACGTATTGAATAAAGTTAAAAGGGTTCCCAGGTGTGAAATCCGGCGTTACATAAACCATCACAGACACAGAGCATAAGGTCGAGAATGGAGCTGAGATCACAACTGAGATGGTATCGAGAACAAAGACGCAGAAGCTCGCACGAGGGCGACGACCATCGATTGTTATCACAGGAATTGCTATGCAATTAATGCGAATGCCTTCCCGGATCTTGGGTTCAGAGAATTAGCAACAATCTGTCTAATTAAATCATCGATAAAAATGCCTTTGCGATTCTGGGGACAAGTCAATTCACAGAATTTCCAACATAATATTAAAGCTCCGAAACATGAAACGGTAAATTTTTATTGTGTATACATAAGTCTTATATTGCAGATATATCTCTAAAATTAACATAACGTTGCAATGTTACCATTCAACACAATCAACAATTAAAGCTGTAAGCTCGCACTGTAACTGTTATGAATTATTGCTATTATAAAACAATAGAATGGAATGGTAATGGGATCCAGGTCATGTTGTCTGGAGTACATAACATTATCTAGGTAACAGCTTAGTGTCACTCACCGTTTCCGCCAATCTTGGATAAAGCTCCAATCACAGTGTTCGTCTTCATCAAGTACCGTAGCTTCATGGTGGTCCACTCCACTGGTTCCATGCACCAAATCAACTAATTCACGAGCTCTTTCAAAATTCTCTTCGAATTCCACAATCAAGAATCCATCAGAACTCAACGTCCCAATAACATCTTTCTTGTAGGTGGCGTCGTTTATAGTCACTACTTCTGATCGGTCCGGGTTGTCTTCACTCTTGATTTCTGAGTATATGGCTTCTGACAGCTGTGCTCCAGAAAACCCTCCTCCTTTATCCACGTCTTGTGATAGACCTAAGTTTCCAGTTTCGTCCGAGAGTCTGTTTACATAGATTGGTTGCTCTTCTTTCTGAAGCGCTTCATTGGTCAGTCTGATTTCCTCTTTCTTTTGCTCATTATGCTTCCGTATTATTGAATCTCCAAAGTAAATAACAACTTTGTTATTGTTTTGCGTAATTTTATTTGCTAAACCTCGTTCAGAAAGAGGAAGATTAGCTTTCTTATTATTTTCCTGAGAAAGTCTTTGAGTTAGTTCCTCGTAACACGGAAGTCTGTTGTTGTAAATTTTCTTGTCGCTCGCGGGCGCTTTATTTTCCTCCTTCTTTTTTTCGACACTTTGGTAAACTGGAGGTCGGCAGCAGCTCTCTGCAGGCTCATCGAACTGTGAGCTCCAGGGACGCGGTTCACTGTAAATATGATCCGAGGGTGGTGACTGAGACAAGGGAATGTATTTTTCGTGAATATTCTTGGAACTTGGCGCTTCATTTTTTCGGAAGTTCAGAACACTGCGTCGAACCTTAGCCTCGTGGTCTCCTGGCTTTTTGTTCTTATTCCCTAGAAGTTTATTGAAGAGAGCCTTGTTGTCGCTTTGCTTCATCCTGTCTGTGGAGGGCGCGCGGCGCATGCCGAAGGGGCCGGCGTCTTCGTCGGTGGAGTGCGGGTACAGCTGCTCACAGCTCGTCGACTTGTGCGGCGCGACCCTCGTCTTAGCGGAAGTGAGCGGCTCCCTGCTCTGCCAGTGGCGGACGGAGAGGCGCGCCGCGCCGCGGATAAACTTCATCGGCTCCCAAGCCTCCGCTTTCTTGAGTATGAAGTTATCGCACATGTTGGTGTGTTTTCCGGGGGGCTTCCTCGCATCGGCGGCGCGGCAGGACTGCAGCTCGCGGCAGAGGAAGCACGAGCAGCGCGCTGGGCACAGCATGTCTGGTCGAAGGCGCCGGCCGCACTGAACCGCCGCCGTCGTTACCCTCCATCACCATTGTTGCCGTCGCCGACGCCCCGCTACGGCCGGCCGCAGCCACGCGCGTTATCCACGGATTATGATACCGTTCGCACGAACCTCTCGCATTCGGGAAGGTCACGAGATCTAAGCGCCCGTGCAGCTCCAATGCGTATGCACATTATCGGATTAACTGTAACACGTGCTCGTAAAACTTCAAACTCGTCTTTCAATGAGAGGTGAACGAAACGATAAGTTGAAACTAAATATAGAGCAGTACACTCGGTGCAGCGGGCTATTAGTGAATCACTCGTCGGTGTAATAACACGGGGCTCCTGCGGCGCCCGCGCACTTACGCATGTCCTACAATTTACTGCGAATTGCATGCAGGCTTCGGATTGAATATTTTAGTTTGAATGCAGCGGACGTATGAATACTAATAACAGCTCTAGAAGTATGTGATTTGGTATTCATACATTTAATTTAATTTTATGGTTGTCTCTAAAATAAATTGCTTCAATACTCAACATTTTATTGCTTCAGGCTCGCTTTGGGGAAATATTCAGCTGATGGCTTATTCTTGACATCAAGCAACAATCTTACAGATCACATCCATTGTTACTTATTATTTATTTATTTTTTTCTCTCGTCTCAAAACCTAACTTAAGTTTATCTAGACAATCTATAGTTCTCTAAAGTGTACTACAATAACTACACAACTAAGCAACGTTCCGCACGGTCAGTATTTGGATGGGTGACCGCGGGTGGCATTTTCCAACTGAGCGCTACCGTGGCTCGGATGACACGTTAAATTGTAGGTCCCGGTTGTTTTAACCGTTTAGCCATGTCAGAGGCCTTCAGGCGGCCTAAAAACTCTGACACCAGGGCTAGCCACCCGGCCTATACGAACTTACTTACTTACTTACTACACAACTATTTAGGTACATGATTAGGTATAGGTACAATAAACATTTTGTTTGGCTACATGCATTGAATGCAACAATTGGCAATTATGTACATTATTATTATGTACCTACTACGGGACTAATCGCGCACTCAAATTACGAGACAAATAAATACCTCATCATCCCGTCGTTTCGACCAAGTTGCATCGGTCGTGGTCACGGGTAGAGTAATTAGTCCCGTACTATATAATAATAACGTGTTCAAATCGCGAAAGTTTAAAAACAAAATTAGCAATTACACAAAAATAAAATATCATCTATTTATATCTGTCATAAGTCTTAGAGCAAGAGCCCACGACGGCCAGACCTTCATTATTTTATAAAGGCTGTGAGTTTATCTGTGTGTCTCCAACACAGGTAAGAACGACCCATGAATATAGAGTTTCGACTATTTCGTCTTACGATAATTTTGTTTGATATAATCCTTTAACGATTAAATAAAAATTAAATAAGTACACAAAGATGGTTTTAATGGTATAAACTTTGCATAAGCTACTTGGCGTCTTTATCGTGGCTAATTACATTACCTATGCGTTTCCTCTCTGGGATCTATAACCAGACAGGCATTTATTTACTTGCCCATGTATGTATGCAATTAAATCAGCTATAACCGGTCAATGAACTAATAAACTTACGGGGTATAGATTACCCCGGACTCAGATAAAGTTTATTGAACAGAAAGGATGCGAGAATTTCCTATGATCGTAATATTATGACTACATGGACATTCGATTACTCTTTTGCAAGGAATTGGTCACACTGTTGTTTTATTTTTTATAAAAGTTACATATTTTATTAATTCTAAATTAAATCATTTCCTTCCAAAAATGAGCTAGTTTTTACAGTAAAACAATGAAATCCTACTAATATCATAAACGCGAAAATTTGTGAGTATGTATGGATGTTTGTTATTCTTTCACGCACAAACGGCTGAACGCGATTTGGATGAAATTCGGTATGAATGTAGCGTATTATCTCGGGTTAACGCGGGTAATACCGCGGGGCGCAGCTAGTAAATAATAAAATTAAGTTTACAACATTGTTGTTGTCCAGTAACGTCTGAAGTCAGATACAATTCTAATGTTCCAATTTATTGGTAGAGCTGTGAAATGTGCAAGTCTAAATTAGAAGATCCCTATTGCGTGCAGCTGTGTCGAAACTCGAATCACCTCGATGATGGCAACAGCCGGACGAAGATGTACCGTAGGGCGTATAGTTGCAACGATAATGGTTATTTATCAAAAGCTTTTATTTAACTTGCAATGTAAATTAGAAGATTCCTATTGCGTGCAGCTGTGTCGCAACTCTAAGCACCTCGATGATGGCAACAGCCGGACGAAGATGTACCGTAGGGCGTATAGTTGCAACGATAATGGTTATTTATCAAAAGCTTTTATTTAACTTGCAATGTAAATTAGAAGATTCCTATTGCGTGCAGCTGTGTCGTAACTCTAAGCACCTCGATGATGGCAACAGCCGGACGAAGATGTACCGTAGGGCGTATAGTTGCAAGGATAATGGTTATTTATCAAAAGCTTTTATTTAACTTGCAATGTAAATTAGAAGATTCCTATTGCGTGCAGCTGTGTCGCAACTCTAAGCACCTCGATGATGGCAACAGCCGGATGAAGATGTACCGTAGGGCGTATAGTTGCAACGATAATGGTTATTTATCAAAAGCTTTTATTTAACTTGCAATGTAAATTAGAAGATTCCTATTGCGTGCAGCTGTGTCGCAACTCTAAGCACCTCGATGATGGCAACAGCCGGACGAAGATGTACCGTAGGGCGTATAGTTGCAAGGATAATGGTTATTTATCACAAGCTTTTATTTAACTTGCAATGTAAATTAGAAGATTCCTATTGCGTGCAGCTGTGTCGCAACTCTAAGCACCTCGATGATGGCAACAGCCGGACGAAGATGTACCGTAGGGCGTATAGTTGCAAGGATAATGGTTATTTATCACAAGCTTTTATTTAACTTGCAATGTAAATTAGAAGATTCCTATTGCGTGCAGCTGTGTCGCAACTCTAAGCACCTCGATGATGGCAACAGCCGGACGAAGATGTACCGTAGGGCGTATAGTTGCAAGGATAATGGTTATTTATCACAAGCTTTTATTTAACTTGCAATGGATGTATTATGTATGTAAGTTCTGGTCGAATCTTGCAAGTCAAATTTCCAAGTTAACCAACTTCTTCGTTTCCGATTGAGCTGAAATTTTGCACGCAAATGTCTAAGTATATCGTGTAATTTAACAATGCAATAATATGGAAACAGGGAGCTGATCTCATGATGAGCCGGAAGGTGGCCATAGGAACTCCTGTACTAAACAAGATAGACCCATCATGTTTGGGCTCGTTTTACTTGTCTTGGCTAGCTTCGCTGCTACATGATATTATTTTCTCAAAACCTTGTTTTTAAAAAGTTGTATTTTTATAATTATTTATCGACAAACATATTTATTTTATAATTTAAAATAATGACAATATACTTTAATTAATCGAACTTAACAATCGTGCTGCCGTTTGCTGTAAAAATCTAAACATTTTCTTTATATATTTTATATAATTTGAGTAGGTTTTACAACTACGCTAATATAATGGGTTATTTCTTATCAATTAGCATCCTTTCAGGGTCTTATTCTGTACATCAAAACTAACAACTTTCGTTCGGCGACTTTTGTCAAAACTCAAAATAAAAACAGCTGTTCCAGACATTTTGTCGAGGGTGAACGATATTTTTTTATGGAACAACAACTTTTTTTTTGAGAATTAACAAAAGTCGTAGAACAAAAGTTGTTAGTTTTGACGTACAGAATAAGCCCTTGAAAGGATGCTAATTGATTAGAAATAACCCTGTATACCTACGACACGTAAGAGAAACGAAAACATACCAAATTAAAAATATAGAACTTAGCAAAGAGACTGTTTTATTTTAACCTTTGGATAAGTATGTCCAGAACTCTACCTACGTACTTAATATTAAAATATTTTATCTTACTTTCCACAAAATTATTAAATGCAAAATAAGATAGTGAAATGCCTAAAACATTGGACAATAAACTTAATGCAAAGCAATGGTCGAAAAGTGGACCAAAAGTGACTGAGAAAGTAAGAATGCGAGAGATTAAGTTACTAAGCACATACTTATCATTATAAGTAAGTTGCACCCATGTTCATTTTTCGAAGATTGTTTATTTTACGTAGTTGTACAGTGTTTTTATATTTGTTTTTACTATGTACCTAGTTAAAATTAAAACAAAAATAGACTTCAAGTGAATGAATTCCTGTTGAGTGAATGAATTTTTTTTTTTGTATGTACTAAGTTTTCCTAAGTTTGTCTCTACTCTACTCTCTATTCCTGAAATCGCGCAAGGTATTATCATCTACTTTGAGGAACACTGGTATCAAAATAAATCATTGCAGCTCTTATAGCGTAGTTTCACTAGTGTTTGTCAGTGATCACCGAAGCTAATCAACGTGAGGAACGGTCATTCTTCGGATGGGTGACCGCGTATGGCATTTATAACTGAGCACTTTCGTAGCTCGGCTTGTGAGTCCCGTTTGTAGAACTGTTTAAGCCATTAGGCTTAAAATTTTAACAAATACGGCTAACCACCTGGCCTAAGAATATGAACTTATTTCTGGAAATCAATCCAGTAGGTATATACCGAATCAAACTTTGTGGCGTGGGTGATTGACATGGCTAAACGGTTCTCAAAACCGGGACTCACAATCTAACGTGTCAGCCGAGCCACGGATGTGCTCAGCTGTAAATGCCATCTAAATAAACGTACATACAGCACATAAGAGGGACGCCTCACACCTAATCGGTCAGCCGAGCGGTGCGGGCGTCACCTGTGTGTTATAGTACTTACTGAAGTAACCTGTTGTTTTATTGGGTGTCTTCTCGAGAACATCACACCATCCACAGTCACCCACCCGAAGACTGACGGTCCCGCACGCCTATACCGCTCATGAGACCTTACCGAAATTTCGTAATAATGAGAAATTGTGAAACACAAGTAACAGTGACTTTCGTTGCATAAAACGTGTTATTGTTCGATACCGTCTTCACAATTAGGTTCCCAGCTGTGTTCCCAGCCGTGGGCCAGCGAAAGTAATGGCTGACTCCACATGAACAATCTATTGTTTTCATAATTTCACATGGGTAATTGAGGGTTTGGTACACTCATTCATCTTGGGAATTAATTGTCTGACGAGTTTTTGTTTAACAAATAGCTCTTATCTTCTTATCTAACAAAATTGGCTATAGTTATTGAACTCTTAAATTTTACACCAAATTTTTCTTTCTTATTCTTACTAATATTTACCCAATTATTTAAACAATCATACATATTAATTAATTAATATCGTAACGATTGGTGACCATTTTACTGGAAAGCGACTGTCGGTCCAGCTAGTCAAGCAAGCGACCACGAATAGCCACGAAAAGAACTTATTTTGACGTGTGAAAAAGTGACAGATATATACATTACCATAACGCTGTCTTGTTCTGACACCACGAACGAAATAATTCGTGGCGCGCATACTAGCCCGGCTGGTGACTGAGGGTACCTAAGTCTATTTATCCTACACAAAGTTATTAGGCTCAATCAAAGGCATAAAAGTAATAGGGGTCTAGTGTCTTATTGCCTGGGGATAACGTGTGCATTATCGCCATTATGTTCTATATTGGAATTTGTCGCAAGTTCTTCGAAGATTGATTTTCTGATTTATCAGAATATCAAAAATATTTCGATAACTCTGAATTATATCAATCATCTTGACACTTACTATCAAACGAAATTGTTCAGTTAGGTATAATACTCGTAGGTATAACCAAACGAAATAAATTTCACTCAAAATTAAAAAGCTCCAACGAAGAAACAAAAAAATACAACACAAATCCATAACAAGGTAATATTAAAATTCCATGAATGAAAATGCTCATTTGCTTTTAAGAACGAAAGTTGCCATGCGCCGTAGAAGTGATAAAAACTGCCGTGGGCGGGCGCACTCCGTTATAGGTACGAAATACGCATTGTTGTAAGTGCAGTGAATGGGAACCGCGGTATCCCAGAATTATGCTGTATACTAGGAATTTTGTTTTCTTTAATCCTAAGCTAGGAATACTAGACTTGGTTATGGAGAAGACACATACTTTCACTAATTCGGCACATTCGCAGAGAGCGTTTTAGCTTAATTGGACAAAGCATCTGGGCCGGAGTCCCAGAGGATGCAGGTTCAAATCCTGCGAACGCGTCAATTTTTGAAATGTTTATCACAATAAAGAAAGACACATAAAACCCAAATTAGGTTCCTTGGTGATGCGCGACATGATCTATCCCATACAAACGCATTGCAGAAATTACCTACTACATGTCTCTACTTTTTATCCGCAAGTTATTATTACTTAACATTTATAATATCTATCTATTACGAATTAGGGAAGTGAAATTAAGTAAGTCTTTATTGTCCTTTGGGTACTTCCACCAAACCTCACCGGAAAACGTGCTTAAGGTGACGCATTGATAAACTATAGTTTCAAAATCGAGTACCGCGCCCCTTCACTCGGACAAAATTTTACGCGGTCTCACTTGACAGGATCACGCCAGAGCGGCGGGCGGCAACGCTGGGCTAGCGTACGTGGCGCTGCTAACGGCGCGGCGGCGGCACGCGTCAACTCAATTTGCCTAGAGCATAGATAATCATGGAGTCGCCTTGTCCTTAATCAACAATTTAAAAAAAAGGCAAAAATTATTTTGATCTTTTTAATGTTTTTTTTTTTCATACAATACAGGGTTATTTCAACTGCTGTTTTTAAACTTTCGCGATTTGAACACATTATTATTATATACTACGGGACTTATCGCGCTCTGAAATTACGAGATAAATAAATAACTCATCATCCCGACGTTTCGTCCGAGTTGCATCAACCGTGGTCAAGGGTAGACACTCCGTAGAATAGTGAGTCTACCCGTGACCCGCAACAAAATGTATGGAACAGCTTTTTTTTTTTAATTTTGAGAAATGTTGCAGAACAAAAGTTGTTAGTTTTGAGAAATGTTGCAGAACAAAAGTTGTTAGTTTTGATGTACATATACAGAATAAACCTCTAAAAGGATGCTAATTGATTAGAAATAACCCTGTATACAAATTAATGTTGATTATGTACAGGTATCATAATCAATGAACTTATTTTTATCGTGCTTCACACACTTAGAAAAGGGTTTGGATGCCAGAAATAAAATATTTAGTTAATCGGTTTAAAATATAAATCATTTATTTACCGATATTTGGTAGGATAGGTGCGAGTGCGGTCTAGCACAGCTCTATAAGAACAGTGGTGAGGAATTCATAATAAGCATTAAAGTTGTAGAACAAAGGGGTATTTTACTATAATGTAAACGTCGTGAAGGAAAGAGAAACACTCACATACATTACATGTTAGAGTGAGATAGATTAGTTTTTGTATCATATTCCAACACGCCCCCTCAAAAATTAATCTATTTAAAAATCAATTCCTATTTTGATAACGAAATTTTATACAATTAAAATAACACAACACACCTTCCTACCTTGTCTGGGGATACATTCAAATTGGTTCAACATTTGTTGCGCAGGATTGGGGAAAACCCAGAAAAACCCAATCAAACCAATTATTCATCTTAAATATACTGTTTCAGTAACTCTACAATTTAAATATCAAAATGTTATTTATTTATGCATACAGTGAGTTACATAGGCTTCAGTAATTGAAACTACCTTTTCAATAAGGTATAGTATTGTACTCTGATTCATATTGTTCAAAGAATTCAAACAAATAGTGTGCTTTGATGATTGTTCTAATACACTACCACTATAAATATCATAACAACATTACTTCTCGTGACATAAATATTTGGCTCAGTTCTCAAATGTCCTTTTTAAATTAAATCTGTGGTCCCTTTCAACTCTTTCAAGTATCGTACGAGTAGGTCCCTTTTTAAAATGTATCAAATGATTGTTATTGTTATCAAATCTGCTGGATGTTTACAACATTATGTCGGTTGATTCTACAACGGGCTTTTGTATTATCGTTAGAACTTCTATACTATCTATTCTACTATCGTTATCGCTAGATCGTAACGATCTACCAGATAAGAGCTAATTGTCTCTCATCTATTTCCTGGTTCTATAGAGTTCACTCTATTGACCACTGGCTTTATAAACCTTTCGTTTACCACATCTCACACCTTGTATTAATTCGGTTCATACTAATTTAGTGAACTTACTTACAATATCTCTTGACTTCAATAAATTAATAAAAATAAATTCATTAAACTTAATAAATTAGTAATTTAAACAAAAAAAAATAGTCTTCAATAGAATAGAAGTCAAGATTAAAGTACATTATTTTATGATTACATTTTTTTTTTTTGTGTATACCTGGTTACATATACCAATAAAGTCATTGTATCATTGCACCACTAATAAAATTAGCATCAACAATAACAACAACGAAATCGATACCAATAAACCATAGAATAACACCAATAAAGTCTATGTACCATTGCACCACTAATAAAATTAGCATCAACAGTAACGACAATATTGTTAACAATAAATCAAAGTAATCGGCCAAGATAACTTTCACTGATTTTTCATCAAACTTGGTTCCATCGTTAAAATTTTAATTTTGAACCGAATAATACTGCCGCCAGATGCGACTAAATTTATAATTTATTGGTGTGTTAGCGACGCACAAAATGCGTTATTCAGTGCTTTGTAGGGCTCAACATCTTAGGTTTCAGAAGCAGTTGTCACTGACTTCACCTAGATTATTTTCCGAGACCTTACTTCTGAACGTTTCATACAATACGTTCTTTATTCTCCGTACGTAATACGTACTATTTATCATACCATTTATTTGTCAATATGATGCACTGTTTAGTGGTAGCCAAATACCCGCTATAATATTGCAAACAGAACTCATTATCATTATCAATTATTCATTTGACAAACTCAACACCATTATTTACACCATTGACAATTTTTAACTTTAAATTATATTGAGCTTAGCAAAATAATTTCGGAAATATCGGAAGGACTATAGATCACATAACTGTATGCACGTCAAATAAAGGGTGTTTTATATTAAACCTCTTTGATCGGTTACATTATTAATTCACCATTAATACGTATATACTTTGCAAAGTTTATCATTCTGTCGAATTTATCGTATTCGCTCTCAATCAGTGAACATTACTTTGCTTTTTAACATATAATTTGCTTTCAAAAAAAGTCGGTAAAAGACAATACTATAACCGTGATAATTTAAAAAAAGTGTTTAAATTTACCGTTTCCTCTGAATCCCCAGATGTCGGCAACACGTTGTGTAACTCTGCGTATGTTGGTGATATTTCTGGGTGGCTACAAAATAAAATGATGTAATTATATAATTATTAAAAAGTTAAAGCTAACACAATTATTTAGGTGATAGAACATCACCTAATAAATATCATTATTTTAGATAGGTTTCTAAAATATCAAGAGACGACTCCATAGCTTTTTGTTCTGATATTTGTTTCCTACAGTATGGTTAGTTTGTACAGACAAATCTTAGTAGGTACACACTTGAAAATAAAGAATAGACGGAGTATTATTACTAGATACTTTAAATTGATTGCTGACATGATAGATAGGTACTTGGCATGGACTCACTCTCTATCTACTGGCCCTGTTGAGGATGTGGATTGACAATCGTCAGGTTGCAGTTTCCGTTTTTTTGACCTAAAAAAATTGTAAATATAGGTAAATGCAGAAAAATTGAAGTACCTAGGTAGTAAGAATGTGATAATCCATAATCTGTAGACGAATGTGTATTTGCCAAATATAGACTTTATTATTAGGGCATTAGAGTGCAACTATTTATTGCAAGTTTATTATATATGTAATTCGACTTACCCAAACATTCCGTCATTTTTTTTAGGTTTTCTTTTTCGTTTTTGTAAAAACAATTCTTTCCGCTTATTTTTCCTCCCCATTTTCTATGCACACTTGTTCACTACTATTTACACACTACCAAATAAAAATACTAAGTACCTAACTTACTACCTACTATAATAATGTTCTAAAGCTACAATATAATATAGTACACTAAAGTCTAACTTATAATTTTGAAAATAATTCTGAAGTAAATTACTCGGTTGTCGTCGCACAGAGTACCTAGAAGACAATAACCAAAAACAAACAGCACGCATCTCGCGCCGTCCGTACTTTGCGGCGTTGCCAGCCCGACGCTGAGCGAATCATGCGCTCGTCGGAGTCGCAACGTCGCACCGGTACGGCGGCGGCGGCCCAGATAGTGCCGGATCAAATATTCTGAGCAAACACTGTAGAGTAAAAGCTAAACTAGAGTAGGCGCGAAGAGATTTGATTGAGTTTTTAATTAATTACTCATAATATACAATTTAAAAAAAAAAAATTCTCGGTTTATAATAAAGAAAAGGGATCTGGCTATTTTATTCGTAAAAAATAATGGGGTGTTGTCGCTGATAATTCTGAGCATTCGAATTACTAAAATTTTTTTGGTGAGCAATTTGTTTTATTTTTTTTTTAATAAAGCCGGTTACTTTTCAAAATTTTGTCCGGTTCATTCAATTTATTAAGATTTTCCCTTATCTATGACATTTTTTAAATTTGAATCGATATCATTCATCCTCTCACATCGCGCATTCAAAAGTACTCGTTTTTGCCGTTTTCGTGTTTCTCGGCCCGGTGCCTCGTCTTAACCGTGTCTATCTACGTCTTGTAATAATTAGGCACACTGGTGGTTATACAAGATTATTTTTAGCAAAAATTAGCATGGTCGACTTCACCCGTATACAGAATTCGCGAATATTTCGCAGGGATCGATGTAGTATTTTTCACATTATTGTTGATTTATTAAAAATGGCTCACCTGATTTCGATTAAATCTAAATGGAACCAATTTTGAAGTATATTCTTTCCAATAAAAAAAGAATTATTGAAATCGGACCACTATGAAAAAAGTTATGCGTGGATATATTAAAAGTATACACGTCGAATTGTATACCTCCTCCGGTGGTTCGTCGGTCAAAAAGTACTTAGTCAAAGGCTGCCAGAACACGTAATGACTAGGTATTTGGTGAAAGGCATTTACTTCTAGCAGCACTAGAATTTACTTTACTGCTGATTAACGGGGTAGCAGGCATTCATTAGCCATCTAATATAATAATAATATTAGATTATTAATATTATTATGTAGTTATGCTAGCCGCTATGACCAACTTTTACTATGGAGCCAATACTGAAATTGCTGTTTGTCTGATTTCTTTGCGATTTTGGGTTTAGTCATACAGTGAAAGTAATGGCGAGCGCTATTTTTATTCTTAAAAGCAGTGGACTATTAAAAAGGCTGGTAGAGTACAATACAGTGTCTGTACTCTATTCTGCTCAATAGATAGGCAGGCATACCCACGAAGGGTGATTGAGCCAAATCTACCACGTTGATCCAGTGTGGGTTGGTCTATCCTAGGGCTAATTGGGCTTAGTTGACTACCCAATTGGTCTCTATGATGTTCAAATAAATCCCCATTTAGCATCGTAGGGTGGGCGCTATACCATAATCAATTCGCAGTCATCCGATGTAGTAGGTACCTATTAAGCTTTTCCTTCACCAGCTCGTGTTTATGGTCATATAAGCTATGTTGAGGCAATTTATTGACCACTTTAATGAATTTTCTCAGGTGGCTGTTAAGAAATTGCTTAATTGTAAGCATGAAAGATCACGGCCAGTTCGTTGATTGTTTCAAGGCTTCAACATCACAATCACCGAAAAATCTGAAAACTATTGATATGTGCATTGTTAGAGGATACAGAGGATAGCGTATCAAATGGATCAATCAGAATGAATGGGTTGGTAAGTTAAGTACAATATATTCCAAATGACCACGCCACGGGAAATGTATGAAATTGTCGATTTTCTTATAAATTCCTATTATGGAAAACTCGAACTAAGTTCATGCCTCATTCACCTAGATGTATTTGTAGAACGACGAGGACTTGTATGAAATAATTATGCCAGTTTCTTTATCCTGTACGGACTCCTTTAGATTTACATATTTTTTGGAAAAGTATTTCTCTATATTTTTAAATAGTTACAGTGGTCGTAATGATACGTTCTTGTTAGAATTAAATATTCTAATTAAATATTGTCTAACCTTGGGTTCGATTCCCACTCAGGAAGAGCAATTTCATGATGAACAGTTTTTTTTATAGGGTGCCTTTATTAACTACCACTAAATACAAGACTTACATAATCTAGAATTACATAAACCACTACTACATAACAAGCAATTGGATCACCCATATATACCCTTGAAGGTCTAAAAATAAGTAATCCAAGTGCTCAAGCCCACTGCCAGTTGGCAGCGTGCCCAGCATGCTGGCAGCATTGCCACGCTGAATGGAAAGATAGATGATTGCTCGGTATCTGGATGTTACTATCTAAGAATATATTTAAAAATATAAATGTAGTACAATCCAGTCTCTGGCAACCATATAACAAGCCTTGCTTAGTTTGGGGTCAGAAACGGTGTGTAAGATTTACCTAACATATTTATGGCCACCGCAGTACAAGAGTAACCCCCTGTGAGAAACGCGTCGGACGACAATCACAGCCTTACTAATAAGGCCTACTGGTCAGCATTTAATTTTGATAAAAGAAATTTAATTTAATTTCATTCATTTATCATACATAACACGTATATATAGATACCGTAACTCACTCAACCTATTTTCATACACAATATAAAGATTCACAAACTTAAGGATGTGGGTACTTAGAAATGTTATAGTGTAGGTATGCATGATAAATATTGGCAATAAACATAATTAATAGTAATGCGAAATAGTAAGCTTTTCGAAGCAGCCCCCACTAGGAAAAACCGTGTCGAGGACTACTGCAGCCCGCTTATCCCACCACATAGCCGAGAAAACGTATGCGAATACAATTAGGTATTTATTCTTCATACACTACATTTTAAAATATTTATTAATTAAATCTTCAAAAAGTGTCGACGAATTTAAGGCAGGTCAACAAGCACATCAAACGTAATGAAAGAACAAATAGAAGCCAGCATCTGGGTTGAATGGGCGAGCGGCGAGTGGCGGCATGCAAATCAGGCCATTATCTGATATTGTAGCATCGGCGCATTCCTTGCATTCCCTCGACCAAGATGCGTCATAATTATGTATCGGAATGATGCGGGTGCCTTTTACTTGCTTTTAATATTATTTTTAAAGTCATTACAGATGTACCTACCTACCTACTCTTTATACTGTCATATTATACTTATGTTAGCATACGACGTAGTAAAGAAGATTAGGCAGAAGTATACAGCACAACTTTGCTACGGTTAAACAATTTACATACTTTGGTATAGCATTTTGTCATCGATAAAAATGATAAAGAACTCAAGTAGGTATTTGGCTAGATAATTTTATAGTCCCAGTCTAAAAAAGTGGAGAAATGAAGAACATTGATGATTTTTTTTTCTACCCATGGAAATAGGGAATTTATGTAGTGAAATTACGGACTACAATACCTACAATACCTACTCTGCCGATCTCCATACTCTGCCCGTTTAAGTAGAGTTAAGGGCGTCTTTTGTCGGGTCCATTTATATTCTTACCAAGTGGAATATAGTTTATATATATAGGTACGTTATCTGCCTACATTTTTGGAAATGTTTTGTTTATCTTAGTCTAAAATAAGCAGTGGTGTTAATCATGTCACCACAACTGTGGGTCAGTGAGGATACAGCTACATATGTATATCTACCTACACCAGCTAGGCCTACCCATATAAAGTAATAATGCGCAGTATTTCTTACCTTACCTAATGCCTCAAGTTGCGTACTACAGCTCGATCAAGTACTCGTTCCATGTCCATTGAATCTAACGGCTTGCATCTCGGAATGCACTGCCGTTGGCCCATATTCCCGGACGTAATGACGCGTTTTATGGCCCCTTTAATAGTATTTACGAGCTCTTCTCATTTGCAAAGCCTGCCAATGTAATCTTCAAGTTTAGTGCGTTGTGATTGAGTGTGGTGTCTTTCTATGGAGAGGCTGAAGGACAGATTCTATCAAAGTAGAATGGAGTGGAAGTGAGCAGAACTGGGTAGAGCTGTAAACATGTCTCATTTACTTAGCGAAGAATAAAACATATCGACGGTTGAAAGGCAATAATTACCAAGCGACATATTGGCAACTTTACACCAGAGCATTTTAAAATTTTATTTTTTGGAAAAAAAATCATATAAAATTTTCTATTACTCATTTCTACTCGGTTCTAATAGATTATAAATGAAATTTAAAAGCTTTATGAACTGTCATTTAAAAAATATGATTTTTCTTAATAATTTAAGAGATAGTGTCGGTTAGTAAAAATTTGATCAAAATCACAAACAGGTAAAAATTACTAACCAAAAACAAAATTTTATCATAAAACATGTAAAATTAACTAAGCTCCAATATTTTATGATTATATTTGAAGCAAAATGATGCATCCAGAAGAAACAGATGTTTAACACATAGGTAAAATGATCGAAATAAAAAGATAAACCACTTTACTGCCAGGCAATTTCAACCATAGTCCTATTTAAATAAGGTAAGTGTAGGACAAAAAGTCCTATTCAAGCAAGCAATTGGTTCCCCAAGATTAGGAAGAAGGCGTTTAAGTGACCCAGCCGCACCCATTATTCTAGGAACTAACTGGGCGAAATGCTCCCTAAAGTTCCACTTTTCATCGAGGTGTAGGCCTAGATACTTCATCGTAGGCTTCACCTTAATCGATGCTCTCCCTAGTGATTCCGGCGCTCGTCGAGGGCCATGGAATACCAGGGCCCCCGAATTGTTCAGCGCTACTTGGAGTCCCAGATTCACTATCCTTCTAGCCACCACCTGCAACGTTGCCATCGCAAGACTGGCAGCCTCTTCGTAGGTTCTCTACACAAACCCACGGCAGTGTATTAAATGCGTTGGCGATGTCTAGAGACACGCCACCAACACTTGACCATGAGCTACAGCCTCGTCCGAGAGGGCTTTGACACGTTTAACAGCGTCGATTGTAGACCGGCCCGCCCGGAAACCAAATTGCTCATCGGACAAGTGTGGACCAATCCTATCAAGATACTGGATGAGGCACGCAGCTATCACGCATTCGAACAGCTTGTCCACCTCATCCAGCAGTACTATAGGGCGGTACGCGGAGGGAGAGTCCGCAGGGCGCCCGTCTTTCCTCAGAAGGACTAACCTATCCATCTTCCGTAAATTTAGGAACTGACCTGTCTCCAGACAGGCTGAACTACTTGCGGCATCGCTGGACAGACTCAAGCACAGCCCATGTCTTGACCGAATCAATGGCTATCTCAATGTCCACATATGCTAAACACACTGAAACACACCAAATTAACAAGCTTCTATCTCGCTTCAATCTACTCGCTTTTTTTCGATTTTTATGTACTTTAAACAATAGATTTAAATCAATGTAAAATATAAATTTAATAATCTAATATAAAGTCATATCTGAAAATCTATAAATATAAAGTCATAAAATCTTAGTACACAAACAAGCTACGAGATTAAGCACTTTGCACCATGCGCGCACGCATGCGTGTTGTCTAAGCGACAGTTCGGTGAAGACGTAATCGTTATTTTGTTACCAACAGCCACTTAGAATCTGATTTACAGTGCGGATAAGTGACAAAACAAAAAAGGTGCTGTATGGATAAGGCCACTTTTAGAGAAATCTCATATCAGAAATAGTTATCTAAGTAACATAAACTTTAAAAAAATCGGCGGGTAGAAAATTACTTAACGCCAAAATATATCCTGTTTTAGGCAGGTAGATATTCACTACTTTACATTTTTGAATAAATTATATTTAGGTAAAAAGTACTAAATGACAAAGAATGTTTATTGAAGGTGTGTTAAAAAGTCTTAAATTACGAGAGAGAAAAACAACAATCAGGTAAAAATTCTTAAGTAATGCTAATTCCTGGGTACTCGCAAGGCAGAAAATACTTTATGTTTAGATGCATTATTTAGAGTCGAGGCAAAAATTACTTAGTGTAAATTATAAAAATCTAATCCTTACTATGTTAAAAATATTCATAAATCATTAAAATTTTAGTCGCTTGGACGCCGAAAACTGTGAAAATGTGTCTTTTTTTAAGTTACCAAACGACAACAAACTTCGTCCTAGCGCCGTGAGAGTAAGACCAATCGACGCAGTTTTTTTTTCTGATTTCAGTGATATATATAACTCAATATCGCCCAAACTGTCGCTTGGTAATTTTTGCCTTTCAAGCGTCGATATATAGATGCGTCATGCGCTAGCGATTATGCCTTTTTCTTATTAGATTAAATATAAATTCCCCAGCGGATCGGCAAGTTGAAATGGTAGTGGATAGAACACATAGCGTGGAGGACTTTGTAGAAGTTCTCCGGATAGAAAAGTTCTCGCGTGGAGACCATGTACTGTACTGTACTGTACCAGCCTTTTAATAGTCCACTGCAGGACGTAGGCCTACCCACGAAGGATGATTGGGCCATATCCACCACGCTGGCCCAGTGCGGGTTGGTGGATTCACATACACCATCGAATTTCTTCTACGGACATATGCAGGTTGCCTCACGATGTTTTCCTTCACCGAAAAGCCAGTGGTGTGAAATTCCGCACATAAATTCCAAAGAACTCATTGACCGGGGGACCGGGGATTCGAACCCACGACCTCACGATTGTAAGGCGGGGGTCACTACCTCTAGACCACCACGGCTTGACCATGTAGTGTAGGTATTTACCGGCAAGCGCAGCGTAGGTAATTTTTTTAAGACACAGAGTTGTGCTGGATGTATACCTATTCCTACCGGTCTTACCTATTAGAGATCTATAGGGACGTTGAACGGCGGCGTTGGTAGTTGGATAGATCTTATAAACACCGTAGAGTTTTCAAAGGGTTCGGTCAGTGACGCAGAACTTATACTTAGTCATCATGGATGTTCTACTCTGAAATGATGCCTGTGACTGTCTAGAGGTACTAAGTACAGGGTATAATAAGGAACGCCTTTTAAGCTAGGTGATATCTAATAGCACTGTAGCGCAGTACAAATTACTCAAAATGACAGCACTTACGTACTGCGAACCTGGATTAGCTAGGTGGCAAATGGCAATGACTGCAATAGGGAAGGCTCTATTTTGCTGACGATTTGCAGACTCCAACTTCAATGCTTTAGGTAAGTACCTACATATTAAGCATAAGACGGTATTTAAGAGTAAAGCTGCTTTTACCACAAAGGAAATGCAAAATAGCTGAACAAAATAGGTAAGTAGGTACCTATTATTATGTATTTCATTTCGATGTCTTCCAAGTCAAGACCCGAGTTCACCAACAGATGTTTACTTTATCAACCCTTAGTTAAATCTTAAAATTAAAATAGCGCAGCTTGTTTAACCAATTGTTATATTTTAACCGAACGTTTGCGTAACCATCGGTTATGTTGCATTTGATGAACTCTAGCCTAAATGGTTATCAGCCAAATTAATCTACGTGCATTGTGCCAATGCTTAATTGAATTCATTATTCTTATTTATTTCACTCGAAATCAGCAGAATTGTTCGTTGAATTTAACGGCGTGTGCATATCAGAAAGAATCGATACATTTGGTGTGAACGCAGCCTTTGTTTTCAGACCCTTCAGAAACTGGCTATTCTGGATATGTCGGGAGACCGCTAGTTAGTGGAGGGAAGTAGGACGGACCTATTTTAATAACTACACTTAACTTACCGCGTATAGGATACACGTTTTTGAAAAGGTCTAAATCTCGAGCTATACATAAATGCTAAGGCAGACAGATATACTCGAATTAGGCCAGGAAAGTTATTTGGCCCTGATGCCAGGCATCGGCCATATTCTGTTGCCTAGGATAACAATGTATCACGTGCCTGTAATTTGAATCTACTAAAAGGGGGCGTCTGGCCCCTGGGCCAGAGCTCTGGCTAATGGACAGTTTGCCTAGGGACCATAACACGGCTGTACCCTGAAAGCAGCCGGGTATCTTGTGAATATTTCCCTTGGTAGAAAAGGCCAGAAGAGAAAAGTAGACCTTACCTCCTCGGCTTAGGGCGCAGGATCTCGTGCACGGGCGGCTGGCGGCGCGGCGTCCAGGCGGCGCAGGCGCAGCGCTCGCGCTCCTCGCCCGCGCCCGCGCCTGCGCCGCTCAGCGGGGCCGCCTCCGCGCGCGGCGTACACGCATCCTCACTGCAACAACACACCACATACTGTTACACCATTTACGATAAAGTCCTAAACCTTAACCTAACCTTAGATTAGTGTAGCTCTATATGAAGGCTCTCCAGGTCAGTCCATCTATCTTAATCCTTACAAATATACCTATGCGAAACTGCTTTCGTTGGTTTGTTTCGATCAGGAATTGGTTTGGTTGTTACTTTTAGACACTACGCGGGTAAAAACTCGATAGAGAGAGAGCGTTCAAAGTTAAAGCTTTGTGATATCAGGATGAACAAATAAAGCATTCAATGGTATAATAATTCTATCACTGAGTCATTATGCTCAGTGATAGAATTATTATACCATTGAATTTTGGTTTTTCTACGCAGATCAATGGGGTACTGAAGTAGGTATGTTTTGTTCTGCACTTAGACACCAATCTATGGTGATTATGATGGCTGTAATCGAGATACCTACTCATACTACATTCAGAACGTCTAACCTAATCCCAAAAACCATTGCAACATCAATTAAGAGTTAATCGAAGTCAGCCTAATCCATCCGATCCAAGGCACCTTCCCGTTCGATGACTCGGTATTCAGGGCAGCATGTGTGGCCGAACAATGGGCCCCTTGAGCCTGATGTGGGCTGCGGCCGCCGGGACCGAGCCGGACGCCGGGGCATAAGAGACTCTTTGTGCCACTTGGCCACAAGATAATATGTTGCAGTTATGAACCTAGCACAGGAAATAGTATTAATCTGTGGATTTGGAGTCAAATTCGATAGCGGTAGTGATTCGTGGAAGATAGAGCTATGTACCTACGAGTACCTAAGAAAAGGTTACATTTTTATAACTCGTCAAAGTTGTGTTTCAGTTGTCATGTGTATGAGCGGAGCAAGCTGCTTTCAAAATATGAAAAGAGGCATAGGAGAGGAAAGGATATCGACAGGCCGATATGATGATGAAGGTATAAAGAAGTACCCTTTTATGGTGGACATTCCGCGCGTTAGAACGATGCGTATCGAATCTACATTCCTCATATGAACAGCTGAAATGTGGAACGGGTCCTGGGTCTGTCTTCCCGCTAAAGTACAATGTGGGTGTCTTCAAATCCCAAGTAAATAGATATCTTCTAGGTAAACGTGTTACACCCTAGACCGCATATCTGCTAAACATCAGACAGTATGTACCTAGTCAAACTGAAGCCTGTACGAAATAAAAGAAAGGAGGTCTATTTAGTTAATATATTTAATGTATGTGAAATATGTTCTGATAGGTATGAATATAAAATCACAGAAATCAAATATCATCTCAATCAAGCAGAAACTTAAGCGTTCCTATTACCATTGGTGAAATTGATGGCCATTGAAGCCTAACAGAAGGGGTTCCATTCCCATTGTCTCTGTTTCACTGACGAGGCGCGGCTTCCTCTTTCGCCCTCCGGAATGCTACTAACCATAACGAGCTAAGTAAGTTCGTGTAGGCTAAGTATACTGAGCGCCACACAAATTGACGGATGGGAAGTTATGCGCAGAGGGCTGCGCAAAAGGCGAAATATAGGCATTTGCGGGAGCCAGAGAAACGAGACGCCGGGGCACACCCGCCCACCAACCTCATGACGCCCGCGCGCTCCCTGCGCACTACGATACGCGGCGTTGGAATTGTGCACACATGCGCAATAATTAGCCAATCACGGCGAAGTGTCATCTGCGGCTAACTTCTCATCTGCCAATTTGTGTGGCGCTCAGTATAAGTTCTTATAGGCCGGGTGGCTAGCCCTGGAGTCAGAGTTTTTTTAAGCTGCCTGAAGACTTCTGACATGGCTAAACGGTAACAACCGGGACCTACAATTTAACGTGTCATCCGAGCCACGGTAGCGCTCAGTTGTAAATGCCACCCTCGGTCGCACATCTGGCAGTCTTCAGTGCTGAACGATGCTTAACACTCACTATCCCAGTACAAAGTTCACATAAAAAAATACAAAATGTTTTATTTACCAAAAAATTACAGATATACCAAAATACCTACCAGTGGACCCTGCACTAGGATGACCTGTATCGCAGGGCCCGACTCAGGGACGCTTACATTTCTAATACTTTCAGTTTTACGTACGGTGCGGCTAATAAAATTATAACAAAACATTTTGATGTAAAGATATTTAAATTTAGGAATTTTGAAAAATAACTAACACTTGCGTTTATGTGTTGTTGTCCGTGAAATGAAGTGTGGCGAGTTATAAATTGTTTTCATAAGTACATCTACAATTTCGCTCTAGCTAGACAAAACTGGTCACATTATACAGCGGCTCTTTTAAAAAGTTTGGTAGCCTTGTTAATTAACCAATTAACCATACCTCCATGAGAACCTTTCTTTCTTGTCCATACGTCCATCCAAATAAAAATCAATTTTACCTCTCCAACTAGAGTCATGGACATATGACTTAAACAGATGTGACTCCTTTTGGAGTCGTTACACAGTGGACGGGTTAACTTGAATGATCGATAACGAACACCTGGTTAAAGAACGCTATGAGTGTTGCTAAAGATAAAGATAAGATAAAGATAACGTTTATTTGCTCAAAAAGTTACAGGTTTTGGAGTTATTAAATCTTGATGATGCTTAAAGTAGTGTTGATAGGTAGTGCTGCTAGCTATAAAATGTATATCTATATCGACACCGAGAACAGGGTAAAGTGGAGAGAGTTTGGAAAGCAGGTCCTATACCAGGTAAAGCTTTTCCGAAGGCGATGGAACGAGCTTTACTGCGATAAGATTCGAAGATACACGATCGAGGTGAATCAGATACTGGCTTGGAATTCTATCCTCACGGTGGCTAAGATAAACTAGTTATATTTAACATAAATGTACTTAAAATATAACATTCCAATCCAAAGGAAATTAACGTGTATAACCGATGGTCTATCTCTAAGGGAAATTAAAATTCATGATAATTTTTTACCGACTTCCAAAAAGGAGGAGCTATTCAGTATTCAAATACTTATTCCAACAAAAGTAACTTAAAATATTAACGTACACAATTGGTATATGAAAAATACACTTCAGGACCCTGTTCTTTAGGGCGTCTCAAATATACAAAAGTTGACAACATTGAAAATATACTATTGATTGTGGTAATCCTCAATAATAACAGCCTGAAAAAGACACATTTCACTTTATTTAAACTAAAATATGTCTAATTTTCGCGAATCATACGAAATAAAAAATCTAGATATTTTATCTGTGACGTGAACGCTCTAAGAAGGGCGGCAACTCTGGTGACGTCACATGATAGTAAACAAGAATTTCTCGATTGACTGTTGTTTGTGTAATTTGTGTTTTGTGATTTCGGAGTAATATTATTGGATCTGAAAGTTACTTTTAAAGTATTTTATGTGAATTTTTAGATGTGAACTAGCGTATTTACTAGTATTAATTAACGTTATTTACTAGTGTGTGACGTCAAAGACCAGCGGCATTACAGAATGTCGTTTTTGACGAGATCTTAAATATTTGTTCTTTAACACTGATTTTCATTGTTAATACAGTAGATCTCTCGGAAATATTAATGTAGTGTGCTTATAATGTACTACCGAATAATACAAAACGATTTCCAAAAACTAGTCAAATAGCCTATTGTGAACCTATTAAAAATTATTTCTTTATTTCAAAAAGTATACTCCAGAAATAGTGTAATAGAAGTAGAATAGAATTATCGAAATCGGCTAAGCTGTTTTTGAAAAATTTACAACAATGTAATACGATTGATGTCTGTTCCTCTTTCACGCAAAAACTACTGAACGGATTGAAATAAAACTATGCAATAGTAATGCTTATACACCAGAATAACACATAGGCTATAATTTATAAAGATATTGAGTGAAACGAAGTTCACCGGGCCAGCTAGTTATTAATAGAATACGTAACTACATGATGCGGAATTTGACGCGTAGAGACGGAACCCCCAGGGTTTTAACCGCCTTGCCTCCCCCGGGGAGAAGCGGTATTCTTAAATGATTTTCTAGGTACAAAAAATAGTTTTTAATTCATAATCTTTGATATAAATACCCTATTTGATATTTCACATACTCCAATCGGACCTTTAATTCCATAATTAAATGCAAAATCTCCAAATAGGATACCCCAAAAAGGTAGCCCCGGTTATGATTGATACTATCATGACCAATCAACAAGAAGCTTTGGACTCGATCCCAAAATTCCTAGCACCCAGGATGCTGCAGGTCAAGTTATGGTGGATAATAAAGTGTAAAAACTTTCTTTTTGTGATAAACATTTCAAAAATTGACGCGCTCGCAGGATTTGAACCTGCATCCTCTGGGACACCGGCCCAGATGCTTTGTCCAATTAAGCTAAATCGCGCCCTGCGAACCCGCCAAATTAGTGAGTGTTTATCATTTTTACCAACTACTGCATTGTTGGAAGCGCCATTTGTGAGAACTGCTTTAAACCAGTCGGTCACTTAATGTGAAATTATTAGAACTTCTTACCA
Organism: Hypomecis punctinalis; assembly: GCA_949316475.1. Taxonomy (NCBI): domain Eukaryota; kingdom Metazoa; phylum Arthropoda; class Insecta; order Lepidoptera; family Geometridae; genus Hypomecis; species Hypomecis punctinalis. Next base: position 25,077,680 of record OX438804.1, read on the forward strand.
TTAACGAGAAATGACGCATTGCTTAATCAATGAAATTATTTTTATCGTGCTTCACACACTAGGTGTATAGAAACTTTCTTTTTGTGATAAACATTCAAATGTAATGTTTATCACAAAAAGAAAGTTTCTATACACCTAGTGTGTGAAGCACGATAAAAATAATTTCATTGATAATAAAGTGTGCCTCCAGGGTAATTAGTGGGCTCGGCCAGCCACCATCCATCATACGTCCAGACATTCCAGCTACCAATTTGGGAGTGATTATTTGAATTACTGAATGATTCCTGCTACCTGCTGCTGTATTATAAAATCATTTGGGTAATGATGAAGGGTGTAGACAGAAGTTTTGTGAATTCAGTTTTATGAACAAGTATTATGAACACGTTTATTGCTGATATTACAACTGTACTGTACTGTACTAGCCTTTTTTTTTAATAGTCCACTGCAGGACGTAGGCCTACCCACGAAGGGTGTTTGGGCCATATCCACCACGCTGGCCCAGTGCGGGTTGGTGGATTCACATACGCCATCGAATTTCTTCTACGGACGTATGCAGGTTGCCTCACGATGTTTTCCTTCACTGAAAAGCCAGTTGTGTGAAATTCCGTACATAAATTCCAAAGAACTCATTGGTACGGGACCGGGGATTTGAACCCACGACCTCACGATTGTAAGGCGGGTTTCACTACCTCTAGACCACCACGGCTTCGATATTACAACAGAGGAAAAAAATAGTGCGTGAAGTCCTTCCGCGCGGAAGATGTGAAACTTCGACGCAACAGTGCTTTCACCCTATATTCCCTTGGTTGCCTGGAAGAAATCGCTTAAAGCGATAAGGCCGCCAGTTAGAAACCCATAAATAGTACAGTTTTGTCCCTGTAATTTGTTTTTTATGTAATGTGGTTGTCTAATAAAGTGTTATTGTTTATTGTTTGTTTATTCCAAAATTATACTAAACCTGTGACTAGTATTAAAGCTCTAGTAATTAAGGTTAAATAAGTTTTTTAGATACAAATACAATATTCTAGTTATGTCTCCGATATCGTTGAATTTCTTTTTTCTTTCTGTTTACACTGTCTGGTTCAACTACTTAGTATAAAATTATCCCACACCAAACAAAGTACCTACCTATAAATGTATAGAATTAGAATAAGTTTCTATGTACATGTGTTTTGCATAAATAAATAACTATATCTAAAACTGCAAGGCTATAACATACCCCCTCCATTGTAGCGTTAAACGTTTAACGCAACCTTGTTAGAAGTAGCATTAGAAGTTTCACTTCGAAAACAGAACAAGGTCTTTATGATAAGTTAAAAGTAAGATCTTAGATTTATGATTGATCTCGTGACCAATAATAGGTAGTTCAAAAATAATGATAGTAATGTATTGTATGGCAGCGTTTTGTGTTCGCTTAAGCTTTGTTGAAGTTGGTTAAACATTATTTGGACCAAAATAGTATTGGTAAACAGCTGGGCATTTGATCATTTTAGTTAAATTCCTCATACCTACACATTCCGACTTGATTAGCACCAACCGCGGTGATCCGATTTTGTAAGCCTTTCATCCAACTTGGCATACAGTTGACTGGGTGTATCTGGCCATCGCGATTGGCTCTAACCAAGTAGGAATGTGTATGAGGAATTTAACTTAAAAATGATCAACTGATTTTTTAATTAATGTTTGACGCAATATCATTATAATTTATAGCCTATGTGTTATTCTGATATATAAGCTATATTATTGCAAAGTTTCATTTTAATCCGTTCAGTAGTTTTTGCGTGAAAGAGTAACAAACATCCATACATCCATCCATCCATCCATGCTCACAAACTTTCGCGTTTATAATATTAGTAGGATAGCAGGATGTGTTGATGTACATAGTGTAGGCGGACTAATTAATAAAATAAAATAAACTGGAATGACCGCATGTGTCCAGCGACGTCAAAAATCACATCACGCGGTTTGTTGCCAGTGTTACTAGCAATCTTACTACCAGTAGTAAGAACGGTAAATGTACTTTATTGTAAAATCGTAGTGCTCGTAGTTTGACTAAGTGTTCGTTAGCAATCATTGAAGTTAAGCAAGGTTCAGCACGGTCAGTCTTCGGATGTGTGACCGCGGGTGGCATTTACAACTGAGCGCTATGGTGGCTTAGATGACACGTTAAATAGTAGGCTCCGGTTGTTTTCACTGTTTAGCCATGACAGAGGCTTTCAGGCGGCTTAAAAACTGATACCAAGGCTAGCCCGGCCCATACGAACTTACTTTTATTATAAAATCAGTCCAAATAAATAGATTCATAATAATTATCTATTGGATAAGCATAAACCAATTAGTTCCAAATATTTGGTGAGCCAGTGTTTATTTTGGGCGCAAGTAGGATGACCGATAGCAGAGTTTACCGTTGACCGCAGACAATGCACGTACGACAAATTGCCGTAAGATAATGATGGAACGTGGGCGGCACCGCACTCTTAAGGATGACACTGCACTTAAACCAGAATAAATAACTACTATAGGACGATGGGTCGAAAAGTTCTCAAGTGGAGACTACGTACCGGCAAGCGCAGCGTAGTACGTCCACCCACAAGGTGGACGGGTGACCTCATTAAGACCGCAGGATCGCGCTGGATGCAAGCCGCAACCAACCGGTCTTATTGGAAATCTTTAGGGGAGGCCTATGTCCAGTAATGGACATCCTATGGCTGAGACGAACGATAGGCCGATTCATACAAATCGGCGGCGGAGCTGGGCAATATCCAATCCTGACTTACCTAAGCTAATATAAAGCAGCGCGTTGATCTCACGGCACATCTTTTTAACTGAATCTTCACAAGCCTATATCTCGACTCGCTCTTGGCCGATTTGATTCATACTCGCGAATCTTGTTAAGATTTAAATATTGAATAATCTTGCAAAATATTATCGAAATCGGTTTATAAATAGAGCACCAGCCTATTTCTCCCATTTTTGAGGGATATACCCCCAAAAATCGCCGATGAAAAAAGCCATTAGGTAATATACCATCTGTGTAACAAGTTTCGTCGATATGCGTTGATGCGACCTGTAGACTAAAATGAACGTCAGAACAGACGAAAGCGAAAACGTCGACTTAAAGACCTTTGCTTCGGCCAACAATGTCATCTTGGTCTTGAACTGCTCGTACATTATCCATCCATCAGTTCACTGAACATAAAGCCTCCCCTATGGCTCACCAATAAGATCGGTGGAAGCGGCTTCCTGCATTCTTAATCATCGGTTTAGTTTCATTAAGAATGCGGGAAGCCGCTACCACCGGTCTTATTGGTGAACTTTGCAACCATCGGTGCAAGTAAATTCGTATGTAAAAGGTAGAGTAAAGGGCTCTACACACATACGAATGTACTTGCACCAATGGTTGCAAAGTTCTCCAGTGGCAGTTCGTCCAGCGTAGGACGTCCATCCATAAGGTGGACCGATGACTGCTGAATCTTGCTAGCCGCAATTTTAAAGCAAAGCCGCAAAGCTTTTATTTGCGTAATTTAGTATTTTCAAGCCACCTGAAAGCATCATACCTATTATGGTTTAACGGTTTTCATGGCGGCTCGTGAGTCGTGGCTCTTTTTCGTAGCGAGAGTAACGTGTGCGAGCAGGAGAAAAAGTCCACGGCAGCTTAATTTATTATCAAGAATTCTAGATTCTATATGAATGGAATGTTCTAGTTTTCTAACTTGTTTGCCAACCCTAGCTCGGTCGAGATTCTGCCCCGGGCGACCCTGATTGATGTAGGAGCCGGCTACCGGGCCCCGCTACGTACTCACATCCAGATACCATTGTGTTCTTACGATAAAGACCATGTTTGTGTAAGCCGAGTGTGTACAGTAGGTTAGTACTAAGACTATCTTTTTTTTAATTCCTTATAGGTTTGCGTTTGACTACATACTGCCTGATGCTGAGCAGATATGCGGTCTAGGGTGTAGCACGCTTACCTAGAAGATACCTATTTACTCGGGATATGAAGACACCCACGTTGTACTTTAGCGGGAAGACAAACCCAGGCAAAGCGTTCCACATTCAGGCTGTACGTATGAGGAATGAGGATTCGAAACGCTTTGTTCTAACGCCTACTAAGAAATGTTAATGTAAATCGATAAATCTCGCAGAAAACTGTAGTTTACGTTAAATCTATCATATAGAACAAGTCTTTCTACCTTCTGTGACGTTAATGCTTATTATTAACGTCACAGAAGGTAGAAAGATTTGTTCTTTGATTAGCGTAGTTTGACTAGCGATCAACAAAGTTAAGCAACGTTTGGAACGGTCTGTTTTCGTATGGGTGACCGCGGGTGTCATTTAGCATTAAACTTATACATGTAAACTTATACTAGAAGGGGGTAACATGGCTAAATGGTTAAAAAACCTTGTGCTTAGCTGTAAACTCTCGCGGTCACCCATCCAAAATCTGACCGTGTAGACTACTGTAGGCCGTGGCTCTACATCGGTTATATAGAAGGATAGGTTATTTACAACGGCGAATTGTACCACTTTTTTCCAGAATAGTAACATAAATATACCTAGTTTTAAGAAACTAAAAAACACGCTTCGGAGTCATAATATATATCTATAAATATTTTTCTTTATCATTGTGGTCTATTATAGGAGTGAAAAGTTTGAAGAAAAACTGATCGCTCAAATTAAGTCAAAATCGAGCTCAAATGGGTTGGTTACAAGCAAGCAATCAAACATACAGGTGAAACTAATAAAAACGTGCTAAAAATAACCCGTCTTTGCCATTCACTGGTAAATAATCAAACGACTCAAATTAATGAAGGTTTTGAAAAAAAATACATCAATTTGTTGTTGTTTGAAGCGAACATAAGAAATGTTTATAAGTTTAAAACTTCAAGTAAAAACGAATAATAAGTTTAAGTTTTGATAAGAAGCAAACAAAAGTCAATTTTCTCAAGCATCACTTGTCTTCCGCTCGGCTAAATATATAAGTATGTATAATTTAAGATCCAATAACATAATCCATCGCTTTAATACCTGTTCAATCAATTTAAGCCCGCATTATCCTGCCATCAAATTATTTTCATTCCATTCTATACATTAAGTATAAAATATCTCATAAGAACTTCATCCATATTCAATAGAATACGCGACTCATATCTGCACAATATTGAATAACGGCTTCACAATACAGCGTATCACTCTCATGTCATCGCGTGTCGATTCTTAGAATTGGTTCTATTGAGTTCTACTTGGTTCTATTCCGTTACAGAATATGAACAGATGAAAAACTTAACAGAAAGGATCGCCTTTGAATACTGACAAAAATTAGGGATGATATGTCACTGCTTTTTTATAGAGCATAATTACTCATTCCTCATTCGAACAGTCAGAATATAGAACGTTTTGCCTGAGTCTGTCTTTCCGCTAAAGTACAACATAGGTGCCAATCTCGAGTAAGTAAGTATAATCGTGCTACGCCCTAGACCGCGCATTATCAGTCAAATGCAAAACAATTTGAAAAAAAAAAACAAAATCAATATATTTCTAAAATTACTCGTTGGAAGGAACTTGACTCTTCGTTGTCTTGATTTGATTAGACCAGCTTATAGATCTGCATTCCTTAGGTCTTTTTCTTTTGAGTTAAGTATTTAAGTCTATGAACAGGACGACATCTGTTCATAGACATAACTAATCCAAGATAACTTGGCAGTTATGCATCTGTTCATTTCAGGAGTCTGTGATACTATTGCGTACTTTGAACTGGATTGATTCTCCATTTGACCCGAAAACAATACCTTTGAAATTGTATGAAGTTAAAGTATCAATTTCTTTATTTTTTTCAAATTAGGCGTCATTATGTTTCTTTAACTTGCTTATTACTAACATGGCTACTTCAAGATAATTTGCAATTACGAGTATGATCCGATCTACAATTACAACAAGAAAAATGACTGCGCAGTCGTGTCATGTGTTTTTCTGCCACACCTTACCCACTTGTTGGCGCTACATCATATCGATCCTGTTCCCTCAACCTGTAGGAGTCTCATAATTAGAGGTATTTCTCTACGTATTCTGATCTCCTGGTACTTTTGACTCAACTCCACCTGTTAGAGCTGACATGTATTGATCAAATGCACCGTGACTTGTATGCATTCCATGCTAATGCTTTAGTTAAGTCACAGACGTAAAATGAAAACTTCCGTACGGTTCTGTTCTCCTGGTGTTTTTGACTTAACCCACCTGTTGATATCACCTGCTCTAACAATTTAGCTCTATGGTGAACTATCTACTATCGGATACTTGGTAAGCCCGTAACCTGTTGGAGCTTCGCTAATAATCACATCTGCTTATGTTGTCTTGGTGTTTTTGACTCAATGCCACCTGTGACTTCACTATTGAAACGTTTCCTGCTGCCCGTATTGATCACCTCTTACTATACTTACTTGTATCTTTAGCGCAATCAACCAAATCAAGTTCTATTCATTCTTGTCTTTCATGAACGTGAGATATGAATTTATTGAAAAAAACGACCTGTGGTTCGAGTATAGGTTTTTATAAATTCATCGTTTAGTCATTCCGAAAACTTTCTTAAAGATGTCAAGTCCTAATACATATCTAAGCAAAACAACCTGTTGTTGAGAGGTATACAGCTAACTACTGAAAAGATATCTCTATTGGTTATAATGTCCTGGTACATTTTGTGGTGGATAACTTGTTATATCATCACGTGACTTGTTAACTTTCTATAAAACACCTTAATAATTCAGTAATGGGCGTCTTAAGACCAATGTGACGTTGATGATTTTGATTTATGACTCACTAAATGCAACAATATAGTGACAAAATTTAAAAAAATATTTTGAAACAGTCGAGCAATCCACTTCCATCATCAACTCCCTAATTTACGTTTCTACGAATCCCAGCTAATGAATAAGAAATCTTTGATGACTATTTTAATTGAGGAAACACATTCGATCCTATTCCACGACAACAGGGAGCTTTCAACATCAGTATAATACACATACTTATAGAAAGAACAACCATTCCTCATTTAGCTCGTCGACTGCCACAACATTTATAATCGGATCGCATTTGAAGCGCGGCAAAAAATGACAAAATACATAGCAAAATACCTATTTATTAAAGTTTGTGCAAACAGAGAAGCGTCATCTCACCTATGACGTGCTTCGCTTATCGCTTGTGGGCCAGTTTACTAATTTCGTTACGTTGACAACACTGCTCTGTCATTGCTAGTACAACTAAAAGTGTTTGATACTTGGTATTCTTAGTAGACACCAATCAGTAGACTAGCATCGCGTCTACCAAGTAGTCGGTACTTTGGCTGCTGATTAAATATTATTGCTAGATCACCGTAACGCCACGACGGTTCACTTTTGGCACCAAACTCTATTCTATTAATTTTGTGATGCATCTCACAGGCCGTTGCAAAGAGCGTCGTCGCTTCGCGTCGTAGCATAGTTTGCACCAATTGCACCTGAGAGCAACCTTATTAGTAAGCTCCAAGTAGCCCAACGAGCCATGGAGAGGGCTATGCTCGGAGTTTCTCTGCGAGATCGAATCAAAAGTGAGGAGATCCGTAGAAGAACCAAGGTTACCGACATAGCCCAGCGGATTGGCAAGTTGAAGTGGCAATGGGCAGGGCACATAGCGCGAAGAACTGATGACCGATGGTGTCGAAAAGTTCTCGAGTGGAGACCACGTACTGGCAAGCGCAGCGTAGGACGTCCAACCACAAGGTGGACGGATGACCTTATTAGGACCGCAGGATCGCGCTGGATGCAAACCGCTATCAACCGGTCTTATTGGAAATCATTGGGGGAGGCCTATGTCCAGCAGTGGACGTCCTATGGCTGAAATGATGATGATGATGATGCACCTGAGAGAAAAAATCGACGTCCAACGCAATAGAGTTTGTCCGAAAAGAGAAACGTCGTGGCGTTGCGGATTTTAATCAGCAGCTAAGGTACCGACTACTCGGTAGACGCAAATCTACTGGTGAAAACCGCATTGGTGTCTTTCAAGTATCACTTTTAGTCTGTGCTTTTCAATAGTCGTACTAGCAATGACAGATCAGTGTTGTCAACGTAACAAAATTATTAAAATGGCTCACGGGCGACCCCACCGACGCTTCTCTTTTTGCGAAAACTCTACCACGCAGCGCCGCTCAAATGCGGTCCCAACTTTAAAACCCTCAGGAATGTCGGTTGTTAATTTATAAGAACCAGCCACATTATGATTACACGATTAATCTTCAGTGGCATCGTACTTGGTGGAGATATTATCTCTTTATTGCTTTTATCTTTTCGCGAGATCCCTCGATTTTAAAATCGAAAAACCGGTTAAAATAAACGGTATAGTGACATGCACTTACACCAATCTATTGTCCAAATTGAATAAATAATTTATTGTAGACATTGAAATGCTTTTAAAATTCATTAAGTCGAAATTTCGCTCGACACCTCTTTGGGGTAGTTTTAATGGAAGCAAATGTTTAATTTTGGTTTAATAGAATAGTGACCACATGTTGATAAAAATATTCTTTTAAAGATTTGTCAAAAATATATTTGTCTTATCAAAAATAGTTAAAAAGTTGTTGGCAAATATAGCCCGTAGTAAATTTAGCCACAACCCCAACGATTTTAATACCTAGGTACACACATTCATTATTTTAAAGCGAAAGTAAAAAACGTCGTACCTATAAGTTTGTAAGTATTCCTGAAATTATTACTGATAGTCTGAAAAGTCTTATACTGCAGTTGCATATTCGCGGTCAACCACAAAATTACAAATTCCTCAGATGAATCCCGAAAGACAACTTCCCGAATAAATAATTTGACCACTGATATTATCGCATATCTATATTCGCAGTGTCTGATACGGACATCAAGCCCATATCTCTGGAGAAATATTTTACACGCTTTTTAAAAAAAAAGAAATATGTGACGTACACTTTTTTTTTTTTCTTTTTTGTGGCACTGAAACTCTGCGAGTACCACAGAGATACCAGACGGTTCGAGTCCATCGATAAATTCTGAAAGAGATGCATCGACTTAATATGGTATTGTGCGAATTAGAAAGAGATAGGTATGACAAAATATCTCGACTCAACTGGATTATTTCGGATTTTTAGACAAGGAACGTCAAAACCCAATACAACCTATCTAGCAGTTTTGACAGCAACTTGGAAGATTTTCCGTGCATTTTAGTAGTTGAGAATTGTCTTAAGTGACAACAGCTTTATCAATCTGTTATTTAAAGATATCTGTGGATGTATACTTTTCTTTCCTTTTTTTTGGCACTGAAAGTCCGCGAGCGCGCAAGCCGTGTGGCGTCCTCAGCTTATACCTGACACAATGGCATCCGAAAGGAGACAAAAAACCGGCCATGTTGAATTTATGCATCCTCCTGCGTGGTCGGAATCGTGGAGTTATGGTGCATCCCGGCATGTAGTGATTCCGCATTCTACTGTTTTTTTTCTTTCGTTCTTTGAATGGATCTTTTTGTGAGTGTTATAAGTCGATTCCAAAATTATGTGACAGTCAGGTGAATTTAGACTTTGCTAGAACAATAATAATTAGAATAGAGTTTGTGCAAAATGAGATCCGTCGTGGCGTTACGTGTACCGTCTATACTTGGTAGACACGCGAGTCTACTGATGAAAACCAAATTGGTGTCTACCAAGCAAGTATCAAACACTTTTAGTTGTACTAGCAATTTCGATCAGCTAGTCAAGCATGCGACCACGAAAAGCCACGAAAAGAACTCATTTCGACGTGTGAAAAAGTGACAGATATATACTTTGACATAACGCTGTCTCGTTCTCACACTACGAAAGAAATAGTTCGTGGCGCGCATACTAGCCCGGAGGAATACGATCAAATACTAGCAACAACAGAGCAGTGTTGTCAACGTAGCAAAATTAAAAATTACTAAATCTACAGTAGAATTTATGCACAAACTCTACTGTAGATTTAGAGTTATAAAAATTACAATTTTCTTTTCGAAATGTTTTTGATAAAAATATAAAATAAATGTTAGACACTAATCAAGCTTAAGTTTGATAATATAATAATTAATGTGTAGTTAAATTGTGAGAAGATTTAAATCCAATAAGTTCACGAACCAACTTTCATAAAGTGGAGCTTCAAAATACAGGGTTATTTCTAATCAATTAGCATCCTTCTAATAGGGGCTTATTCTGTACGTCAAAACTAACAACATTTGTTCTGCGACTTTTGTCACAACTTAAAAAAAAATCAGCTGTTCCATATATTTTGTCGCAGGTGAACGATAATTTTCTATGGAACAACATGTTTCTTTTTTTGAGATTTGACAAAAGTCGTTGAACAAAAGTTGTTAGTTTTGATGTTCAGAATAAGCCCCTAAAAGGATGCTAATTGATTAGAAATAACCCTGTATATTTCAGACACTATAAAGAATAATATGACAGCCATACTTCCATACATAAATCTAAAATCTGGCACATCGACTTAGTAAAAAAATCTCAACCAAACGAAGAGTTAGTGGCATTCCAAAATGAAGCGTATGCTTAAAGTTATGTTGTATCTGGCTCCATAATAACATAACTAATGTTTATAATAACTAGCATAGGCAGTAAGTTTGTATTAACTTTCACTTTCCCCATAGAATGCAGTTCCCATGGTTTTTGCTGGCACAGAGATGTTCTCACAAGAAAATGTCTCGAAGATCAATTATTTCTTTTAAATGGTATGAAATACCCACGCTGTTTAGTTTCTTTGATCGCGTAATTTGTTTTATTAAGTTGGCAATAACTTTCCCGATTATCGTGATGGACAGATTATTAAGTTCGTATAGTCTGGGTAGTTTGCCCTGGTGTCAAAATTTCCAAACCCGTCTGAAGGCATCTGAGAAGGCTACACGGTTATTGACTAGGGAGAGACGGGTATAACATTGTTTTTTGACATTTTTCTTTCATTAATTTCTAATATTACAGATATGTGTGTACGTACGTATGTAGTCGGTTGCTGTAGCGTAAGTTGCTCCTAAGCACGACTTGACATAGAAACGACGAGTCTGATGCATCTGGCCAAATGGGGCTGCTGGAGAAATTCCAATCCACACAGACATCGTATTCGTGAAATCAACTACCCTCGTATTCAAGCTTAGTACCTATTTGGTAAACATTTGAACCTGCAACTAGTTACAAAGCTATGTATTAACTTCAAGATGTCGTAGAAGTAAGTAGAGTCATAGCAACTTAATTTATGGTAGAGCATTGAATTGACCTAAGTACACTATAACACGGAGATAGAAAAAAAAAGATGATAAAATCTCAAAAGTTGAATAGTGAATTAGATTTTTATGATACCTACTCTTATCATCACATCGCACTAACAAAGTCTACGCAAAAGTAAATTTTAACAGTCTTACCACTAAATTTTTTTACGCAGGCTTTAGACAATGTTTAACAACTTTAATGTGTTTAAAGCGTGTTCAAATCATTTGTGGTAAGGTGGTAATTGTCTTCCGAGGTGAAGTCTGCACATTCCCTCGTTGTCCGTGTTGTACAGATACGCAGAATGCATTAAATCATGTTTTTGTTATATGAGAGCTGTAGCAGTCAGCATAGAAGGGTACTTCTTCGAAGACAAAATTTTGGACGTCTATGGGTTTTTTTCTGAAACCAACAAACAAAACAGTGTGTAATTTTTTTTCTATACAGTTTACCTTTAACTCTACCTGGGACAAGTGATATTTTTCAAATCATTGCAGTCCAAGTATAAATTAAAAATATTTGAAGTTTGTTCTCCTGATTCATTTACCGCGTCCGCTTGCCATTTTTCGAAAGAAAATGGTCGATATCACATTTTCCCTTTGGTAAATCATTATAAGTTATAATTATATCAAAAGGAAATGAATTGCACTTTTACAAAAAAAATGTGTATTAGTTATAACTACCTTAGTATGTTTATAAATAGGCTAATAAGAAGTGTCCGGCATATAATACTGATTAATGTGGCGTATGCTGCGCTTGACCGTGCTTGGTCGGGTGATGATGATGAGAGCCTGACTTCTCGCGTAGGGGGAAGCCAGTCGTGCAACAGACGAGCCAGAAGGTGGATATACGGCTGGTTCGCTTGGATCCCGGAGTAACAAAGATAAATGTCTGATTCATCTGTGCTTAGTTCAGGTGGCATTATGATTACAATGCCTGTTTTATAAAATTTATTTTATGGTTTTACAACTTCAATCTGTATTTCGTGTAATGCTTTTGGGTTATAGATTCAAGTAGAAAAATGACAATACTGAATTCAGTATGTATGATGAGTTATGCATGTATTACGGCAAAATCCTGATTCATCTGGCCTGATTCATATGGTCAAAACGCCATATAAATCATAAAGTTCATACTGGAAAAGCTTTGAATATAGCTTATATAGCCCAACAAGACCTCGATGACGACAGTTTTTGGATAGAAACTTCGCCAATCGATGAAAAAAATTATTACTACAAAATTCACCAGAGATGTCTTATGGACCCTTCTTCAGAAAAACGTGGATGATTGTTCAGATTCAAACGATGAGGGCATTTTTGTGTTTAAAAAGCTTCAGTAAAAAAACTTACAAAAGAGTCTCACACTGCTGGTGAAGGTATGATTACTCAATCTTCCATTAAAAAATCAAGATCTCGTCAACAAGAAAAAGGTTTTAAAGATGACATTGAAAGTAGCTCGGGCCCTTTCAAAAAGCTAAAGATTTATTTCTTGTAGTACTTAAATGTGACATCATTATTTATAGTTAACGATACTAAGAAAAATTATGTTTCTGTGATAGTTACCAAGGAAGATTACTGTCAAAAATTCCATTTATTTGAAGTTGATGTCATGTTTCTTACTTTAATCTTATTTTTTTTCATTATATAATAAACAGGATTCGTGAATTGTACATGGAAAAAAATAAACAGAGAGAATAATATAATGTACCAATGACTATACTTACTATTAGTTCAGTTCAGTTCATTTATTCTTACATAGGTACAATAATGCACACTTATGAATGTCAAAAGTAAACAATAAATTTTATATAAATCAACATAAAACAATAAAACTAACAGAATGAATACATTTTCATTTACAAATACTGTCACATGTCAGGTTACGCAATGAATTTTTGTCACACATAAAATCTTTTACACTATAGTATGCTTTTTGTATAAGAAAATCTTTGATAATATTTTCAAACATTGTTTCATTTTTCTTAATTATTAACTTTCATGTACCTATTTATCAGTAACAAATATTAGTAATAGTTCATTTATGTAATTTAAAATGTTTTCGTAAACCCAGGTAATATAAGAATTATAATTAAGTATTACAATTTTTAGATTTCTAAAATGTAATACAAGAAATATTGTTCATTCGTCAACTTTTTTTCGTGCTATAGTGTTAAAATGTTATGTACGTATGTAAAATATGATTAGATTTCCCTATTACACAGCCAAATTACATAGTTTTTCATTTTCAGTTCTGTTCTGATTCATCTGTAATCAATTCTGATTCATCTGGGCACAAAATATTTGAACGTAGATATCTTAAAAACTACTTAATAAAAACAAGTCCCTCATTGAAATATATGTTCTTTAGTTACCTTTTTTACATATGAACATGTGCGACAGAGCTGAAAGTGAAATAAAATTTTGGCCAGATGAATCAGTCAAAGAATGAAATTTCGAAGAAGTACCCAGAAGAATATCTCCTTGTGTTGCTTAAAGCATTGGTGTTTTCAAAAAGTGGCACGTCAGAATAATGGTGAAATTAGTTCCTGATTTAAGTAGGTATACGTTTTTATTGGTGATGGGTTGCAAGGATTGCAGGATCGCACTAGATGCAAGCCGCTTTATAGCAGCTTATTGGAGATCTATAGGCATATATCCAGTAGAAACGTAACTTTAAATACTTACTTGTGACTTGTAGCATTCTAAGATCGCAAAGTTGATTCAATCATTTCAAAACCCATACGAAAATAATTAGCAAATCCAATCTTTAAAAGCTGACAGTGATTAATGCGTTACATAAAAGCTGTATAATGAGCCAAATTACAGCTTCAATGCGTGATATGACATGAGATTGCATCACTAACCGTACTAATGATATTAAGTGCAGCTAAAAGCAAAGCTGCTTTTCTGCTTTTGCTCATTTCCATACGCCATAAGTATCGAAGTAGATGTTACGAGCGTTTAGCATACGATTTAATGTAACGGTACAGTGGCATTATGGACCTTATGACCTTCGAAATAGGCGGCAGTAAATTGCGAAATTGAATATGTTTAGCTAAATATTAATGTTTTACATTTAGGGGCGCGCGATTTTAGCTGTGGTAAATTTTGTTAGGACTTTTACGTTACGCGTTTATAATAATAAAAATATAGTTAAAAAAAAAAAAAAAAATCACGCTTAGGTTTCATTAATTTCCAATTTTTTTTAAATGCTTTGTCATCGGTCTTTGATAGGTGTGCGAAGTTTAAAGAAATTCAGATAGCTTAAAGTAGGTCAAAATCGAGCTCAAAGGGTTGATTACAAGCAAGCAAACATACAGGTGAAACTAATAAAAGCGTGTTAAAAAATGAATATTTTGACCTACAAAAAAGGCAATAAGTAACCCTTAGATTAATGATTGGTCTTGTCGAGCGCAGCTAATGCAATCGTCAATCTAAGAATAAACCATATTTTTCGCTCTTGAAAATACCTTATCGACCAATATTTGTGTACCGACTTATATATACTTATACTACGCAATTCAGTGCTTATAGAGCCAGAATCCAGAGTGAATGTAAATAATAAATACGTCGGACTTCACCTATATATGTACATATTTGGTCAGTTTACCAGTCATCGCAGTTTCACGGGGTACATTACTATATGTTCATTTTGACGGCGGTGTATATTTCGGCGAGCGACAATAAACTCTTTTATTGAACAGACGATAATTTCACAAATTCTGGGTTGATCTCAAACCACTCTAAAGAATAATGGTCACCACACTAATGAATAATCGTAGAATATTTAGTTTAATATTTAGCAATAATACCTCGAATAACTATGTTAAGTGGTAGCCCTAGCAGCCATTACCCGGCTCGTGCCACATTCGTGCTGCTAACGACACCTGGCGCCGCCATCACAGCTAGGCTCTAGCTGCCGAATTAACCATAGTAAAACAAAATCCTTATAGAGCCTTAGAGCCATTCCATTCAGTTATTTTAGTTTAAGACAAAACGAACTAAATCAACCTTTCAGGCCAGATGGAAGTGAAAGCAAACTTGTAGGAACTGACCATCCTATATAATTTTATTTTGTAATCAAATGATTGAATTTTTAACTAAATGTTTAATGATTAATAATATGACTGTAAAATTAATTTCTATATAAAGTGTAATTGGCGTTATTAGCCGTACATATCATATAACAAATAAACAATACGTATACGAATGGAGTTAACTTATCTAATAAAGAAAATGTACCTATTTCTGCAAATAGCTTCTTTAGCTAAGAAACACTAATCACAAATTCATAATTAGAGCTGAGAGTGCATTTCGAAAATTCATTAAACTGATTTTTATTTATTTTATACGCTGTTTCGGGAAATAAAAAGACTAGTACCTATCGTATAAATATAACACTACATAGTAGATAGGTATAAAACAGTATCGCTTCCCGCTGTCTGTCCCTACGTATGCTTATATATATTTAATACTACGCAACGGATTTAGATGCGGTTTTTTTAATAGATAGAGTGATTCAAGAGAAAGGTTTATATGCATAATAAACCTGTGCGAAGCCGGGGCGGATCGCTAATATCATATAATTTAACAAATATATTCAACACTAACCAACATGAATACCATATTCATCCATCAACATAAAGTAGGTAGAACAAAGAACAAGTGCTTCATACATCTAAAAAATAATGAAAATAAAACTCCAAACTTGATATCACGAAAAGAGTCAAGAAATCAAAATTACTAACAGCAGAACAAAAAGTTTAACGACATGGCTGCGCGTACGCAGCTTCTACACTTTATGTAGAATTAACTCGAATCGAAGGCTCTGGACAAGTTTTTTGGACCCGTCCAGCTCGTCGCTAATCAGAAAACCATTAACATACAAAAGTTGGTTGAAACAAAGGCTATTTGTACTCTTCATACACGCTTGAGATTTTTTTATTATCGGGCTAAATGAAAGAGTGGTTCAAAATGCTCAAGATATCAATATTCAATACCATGCTGCATGCGGGTCGCCGGTCTGCTTGTGGCATTCACGCAATGCACCGAAACTACTAACTTAGGCTAAAATTTAAGCTAACCCATCTCTATTGTAGGTACTAACTCTTTTTGTACAGTAAAATCGAATAATTGAATATTTTAGTAAACAAAAGGCACAGACCCTGGAGTCTGTGGTTTGTAATTTCCCAATAAAAAAAAAAAATATATATATTCAATACCTAAGTGAACGAAATTGGCGATCTTTTTCAAGATGGAGTACTAGCGTGCGGACTTGTCTTACATAGCTCTAGCCTGTGTTATATTCTAAAATGTTGATCACCATGTATGTAAACACAGCTGACAATAAACGTTCCTGATTTATTCCAAAAAATCTATGACGTATGTTTAGTAGGAATTTCCAGAGGAACTAAACTAGGACAAAGCCATATTTTAGAGTTCGTTGTAGGTATTTCAATGTATTAAACTATTTAAACACACTATGTCAATTTCTACAAATAACGTATTCTCAATAAATAAAATACCAGGCCTATTTTTATTCTGACCTATAGACTACACAACAAATTAGTGATTTTTTACACGCATAAAGAACTAGTTTTAGAAACTTGAACAATATAACGGTGTGCACTACAGATTTGTTGACTAGGTTTGTAGTATACAAGTAATATTGAGCTCGATCTATCACCATTAAGGACCCAAGATGGAAGACGTCCCATATTATGGCTGACAGGAGACAGGCAGCGATGGCCAGTACCGTAGGTACAACTATCCTTTTCCAGCAAGCAATAATAGCGCTGGTAAAAATGCCGTGCGACCTAAAACTTGGACCCATCTAGAAGGTTTGCGTTTTATGTCTGATCTCTAGATAGGTATATCTTCTTTAACTATACTAGATACTGGAAAAATCTTTTCTGTTATTAACTGAACAGCTATAGACTGAAAAGTTTTTAGCGATACTTCCACTTAATTTCTTTTCAGTTAATAACTGGACAGTTTTATAAGTCAGTATCTAGTAGCAATTGACGGTAAAAACGTAGTGGAAAAGTCAGAGAGGAGTCATCTTTATATTAAAGGAAATATTCTTTAGATAGACGAAATATTCAGTTCTTTCCTACCGTCTACATTTTGAGACCACCCCTGGGTGAACCGTGGAAAGTTTTTCATAAACCGCAAACATTTTTTTAATCGCGGTTAAGTCCTTGCTTGACCCCCAACTCGCCTGATGGTAAGCGACGTTGTGGTCGAAGACGAAGCACGCAGACCTAGACTAGGTAGTTAAAAAATCTGGAACTAACGAGTCTCCTGGCGTAGTTGGTAGTACTTATGCCTTTAGTGTAGAGACCCGGGTTGGGTTCTCGACTAGGCAGATATTTAAAAGTAAAATATCTTTTCAGGGTACAAATTAAATTCCTTTGTGTGAGATTCATGGCTCTAGCGACTAAGGAATCCTAAGTGAAGATTATTATTGCGGACCTATTGACAAAACTGATGGTATGTGAACTGTAAAGGTCCCAAACAGAGTTATCAGTCAAATTACATATATAATGATATAACCCAATTGAATTCAACGTCCCCCCTATTTCAAAGTGGACAAAACACCGCGAGCGCCCAAAGCACCAAAGTGACGGGTCAGTGACCGTCACACCACAGATATTGTAGATCATATATCAAATATGGACGAGCACAGAACGCCGTACGATACAAGAACATGTAGCGTGATGCTCTATAATTTAATTACTCGACGTGCCGTTATGAAAAGCTCCGTCTATTGATGCAGCTTCAGCGCAATGACCTTTCGATTAAATTCAATCATGGGATTAGTCGTAAAAACGAGTGCATTGGAAATTAAATAACACGAATGCAGCGATAGACAAGCTAAAGGACAAGGAAAAAGTAACGCGATCTGAGGAATAAAACACCAAAGTGATTGTTTGAGAGAATGAAAATACATATTACTTACTATGATATGCTGGGGAAGTTGATGGAATGTAAGTCTATGGAATTTCATTGGCATCGATTGTATTGGTAATACGCAGGCTTAGTACTAACAATCAGCATTGTTTTGATCACATCCTGGTTGCATTGCAGGATTTGCAGGTAGTACGTACCAAAAAGACTGTTCATTTGAGGAAATTACTATAAACACTGACTAAAATAATAAGGTATAATTTCAGTGTAAATATGTACGACGCGGTCATATTAATTCGACGCATCGCTGGATTTTTTAAGTAATTTTTACTCGATCTTAATAAACAGATAGAAACTTAATTTTTATCGATGATGGTTCGGGACCTTTCGTGCGGGAGTCCGACTCGCACTTGGTCGGTTTTTTTGCACACCGTACTTGAGCGCCAAAATAAAGTCACATGGTCAAGCGTCTATCTATACTCTATAAAATTTAACTTGATCTCTGCGACAGTGACATTGACATAGAAGATTGACATTTTTAGAGTTGAGATAGTGGTGGAAAGCATCGATTTTCAAACAATGTTGTAATAAAATCGAATAAGTAGTTGAAGATGAGAAGTCGTATTTTATTTACTTACTATTATTTAAGATCAAGTATGTACACATGTAAATAATGTTATGATATTAATTAAATACTCATAATAATGTAACGATGGTATTAATCGACGTTTTTCACTATTATCGATGCTAATGTAACATATAATTGGGTTTAATTTAATTACACATGTAAAAAATGTTATGATATTAAAATCCTACTAATATTATAAACGCGAAAATTTGTGAGGATGGATGGATGGATGGATAGATGGATGGATGGATGGATGGATGGATGGATGGATGGATGGATGGATGGATGGATGGATGGATGGATGGATGGATGTATGGATGTTTGTTACTCTTTCACGCAAAAACTACTGAACGGATTGAGATGAAACTTTGCAATAATATAGCTTATACATCAGAATAACACATAGGCTACAATTTATAAAGATATTTTGTGAATTGTCCAAAATATAACGATAAATGTTGAGTAAGTAGGAAAATTCTGCCTTCTGCGAGCTACTCTAGCGTGCGCTGCAAGAATGTCAAAATAAACAACTGTCGATCGAATATCTGTTATAATATTAGTAGGATATCGTCAGTATAAACTATCGATATTTTAATTAAAACTCTATCTAAAACTCTGTGGTCAGGATCATTCGTCGCCCATCACTAATCGACATGCCCATAAAGTATGACATTGACAGGTACTGTCTGTACTATTAAGAAATTCAGGACTTCATAGGCGTGATTTTTCTGACAGCTATCGCAGAGATCAAGTTAAATTTTATAGAGTATGGTTAATGTGACCGCGTTGTATATAT
Source organism: Hypomecis punctinalis (assembly GCA_949316475.1). Classification (NCBI taxonomy): domain Eukaryota; kingdom Metazoa; phylum Arthropoda; class Insecta; order Lepidoptera; family Geometridae; genus Hypomecis; species Hypomecis punctinalis. Next base: position 25,097,284 of record OX438804.1, read on the forward strand.
GAATCTTAACAGTACAGATAAACTACACAGGAATATACTCATTTTAAATACCTACTAGAATAATATCATTGCATTACCAGCATTTCCAATTGAACATAAAATAATTAATTTAGCTGATATATAGAAGGTAATTAAAGTCATTCCACGAGGAAACCTGTCTTAAACTATGCGGATAGGTCTGATAGTGTCCGACATAGCTATGCAACAATCACTGATCTAGGCATTCTAGGTGTCGTAAATAAGACCCAGGACATTACTGTCTGTAGACTAGGTCAATGATTGGTACCACACTGAGGAATGATAAGTAAAATACGTAGGTACTAAGTAGGTACAATACCTAGAGGTTTTGAAATTGTAATGAATTTATTGCACATTGGGTAACTGGACTATTCTGTAGTTAGTTACATGGGCATAAAATTAAATACTGAAGGCATATTACTTTGCTATAGGTACCTAGACATAATCCTGTTCCCGAAGTAAAATAAAATGTTACTAAATAACCCGTTCAAATAACCAGAGGTAGACCGAAGGCAAGATGGAGGGATGTAGTGCTGAGGCACATGAGAGAGTGTAGTGTTTCCGAAGACGATGTTGAAGATCGAGCGAAGTGGAGTAGGAAAGTGAGGAAGGCTGACACCATCACCATGTGGGATATATAGCCAGAAAGAGAGATAGAGGTACCTAGACATGATTTTATTCCCGAAATAAGATAAAATGTAACTAAAGAATATCAAGTAAAAGACAATCAAAGTTAGGTACCTGAAGACGATTTCTAAGACAGTTCAAAGTGTTAGAGGATGGAAAAAAATCACTAACTACAAGACTATTTAAGATGGAATGACAAAAACCTTTGAAATAAATAAAAACGAATAAACTTGGTTAATAAGTCAATAAAAGTGGAAAAGATGTAGAGCACAGTGCTAAGTAAATTGGGAAAGTTTAATGAATCCTGAAAATTTCAAAACGTTTAACTGTTAAATTATATTGAGGTAAGTATAGTAAAGTTAATCTAGACTAAAAATATGATAATGGAATGTTCCACAGTTGGCTAAAACAAAGGTTGAAAAACTATGGGAATATGAAATTGAACGTTTTAAAAGACTTTTAGTAAGAAGCAGCAAACAAATTTTATAGTTTTAGCGATTCTAAAAAGAATATTGAACGTTATAATGAAATAAAGACCTTTAGACCTTTAGTAAGAAGTAGCAAACAAATAGCTTTATTGATTATAAAAAAATAACAAGTCCACAGAACAAGTCACCCATATCGAAGGCCAGAATATGGTAGCAGAGCAACGATTCTCGATATCCTTCTATTTACGGTACAAATATAATGACGGGAGTTAATAACTACCATTGGGAGTAGGTAATAATACCTAATTACTGGTTGGAACTCATTTAAAACCGGTGTAGTGCCGATGACATCAACTTATAGACCCCAGTCTCAGTTAAGTTGATATTAAGTGTATTCGTTTAAGTTAGTATATGAAAATAAGTAATTATGTAAGTGTTAGTAAACCATAATTAGAGCTAACTACAGAGCGGCTCAGTCAATTACTATTCTTGGCTTAAAACTATCAGTTTCCTCAGATTTTTCACATCTTATTTCTATAGATAAATTATATTTTTTCTACTGTAATTTTTGTTATCTTTTGAAGTTTGATAGTGTATCCTAATCCACGTAGATATGTAAATAAAGTATCCTGAGACCACGTTTCAAACATTTTCTTTTAAGAAAATTATCTACTTGTACACTTTAATTTAAAAAAACCGGATTGTAATTCATAAGAATCCTGAAAATAATGTAAAAAAAATATGCACGTGAATGTTTTTTTATGTTTTTTAATACTATTTTAAAGTTTTGTATACATTACGGATTAACCTTTAATAAAATGCATTTTGTTAAAGTTAAGAAAATTACTCATAATTTTTAGCTAAAGATCAACCTAAGAGTAACGTCGAGGTTACGAGCCTGGAATTAGTAAGATAAGAAGCTAACGTTAACAAGTTAAAAACGCGCCATATCTCTAGCTAAGTTAACGCACAACAATTAAGACATTTAACAATAACAACGAAAAACCGAGCTGTTTGAGCAATTACTCAAACAACCGGAGGCGGCGCAAATTCAAAACAATACGGCAATCTGATGAGAATTTAAAATAAAAACAGCACTTTCGCTGGAACAATGGTTAGCGTGCGAAGGGTTATATAGTTATATACCTAGCCATCCATTCCAGTGATCACGGCGATGGCACTATTATAGCACTGCACTGTTTGTGGCACTGTCGCACTCAACTTTTACTTTTAGCTTGGTTGGTAGGAGTTGCGCGGGCGCACGCGACGGCAGCGGCGCGAGTACGGAGCGCGCCGCGGACCGCGCGCGACCCGCGCCCGCCTCTCCTATAAATTCTTTACAAGACTCGTGCCCAGAGCTGGGCCCTGTACAATCAGGACCAAAATGCTATCGGCCCTTTGGATATGCAACTTTTTGGAATTGATCATTTGGTCATGGAGCTGGAGTGTGACGAGCGCGTTTATGTCTTTTTCAAGAGGCATATTTGTTAATATCTGCGAAAAGCAGAATGCTTTCTTGAGGTAGTTTTAGATGATTTTTGGGTGAAAGCAGCGGGTTTTTATAACGTGTTTTTTTCTTTGTTATTAAATGGTATACGTTCTTACACTTAATAATTCCTAATAATATCTATCTTCTGTATTATTCTTAAAACTTACATGAAAAATAATTGCTCTTTACGAAGACCAAAATAAAATGTACTTATCGATGTGGCAGTTAAAGGAAACAAAAAACGACGTTAACTTTTAAAGATCACGGTAACTGCTACCAATCGAGATGAAAGATTATCCAGGGTTCAAAAGTGAATTCCTTCGCGATAGCATCGGCTCGAGCACGTGGGATTTTAATACTGGAATTAAGAGCAGGAGTGTACCTGAGCCAGCCTCCGGTCGTCGTTCGGGCAACCAGTCCGACCGCATGCTGCCGCCCCGCGCGCTCCTCGGCCCCAAACTTCCACCCCCACACCCGAAAACACACCATAACCGCACTACACACGCTCCACAATCGATAAGCCTCCAAAACGTACTTACTACCTTTCAAGTTTCAGAGATACCCCATCAGCTATTTCGTACAAGACATGCCTCGCAGGGTTCTCTACATATTTGTCCAAATTTGGCGTATACTGGACCGTAACAGGTCGCGTTAAGGCCTAACTCGGAGCGCATACGGCTACACCTGCCACTGCAACTGCACACGATTTAGGTGCTGAGTTTCGACAAATGACTACTGTTTTGTAACCATTTTCATGGAGCTACAATACTACACGAATGTTAGTTGGTGTGGATAGACAGTTAACTCGGTAAAGTAATAGGCACTGGAGCGGTTGCTTTCAGACATTTTCTATGGTGTTGAAAGGCTGCTCCCTTGCTTTGAAGTTATTGGTCACAATTTGTGAGAGATGTCATGGCTGCTTACGTCCGGAGAAGAAATTTTATGGAGCATTTGAATACACCAACCCGCATCTAGTTACGCATTGTCCTTCAAGGATTAGCCTATGTTGAGAGGCACAGTACAGAGCGTACTCTTATAGCTAGGAATAATTTTGATTCATCGTCATCATCATTTCAGTTTTGATTGAAAATAACTTGTAAAAATAATAAATCGTTTTGCCGCATCACACTTTATTTTATAGAATAGAAGTGTAGGTAGATAGCGGTTAGTTACTATAAAAAAGGTTAGTTTGTTTACTTTGAAGTTAACAATAAGTATGTACATACAAAAGATTTTATTTTTTATTTCTATTATCTTTTAGTATTATCAAAGTGCGCTTATGCACGACTAATTAGTTTTAACGATAAGTTAAAAATATCACACTAAAAAAATATCAGGGGACTGTAGTGAAATATCTAGCCACCATAAATCCAGCAAAAAATCACCATAAATTTTACGAGCGGAAGTTACAAACTTGTTAAATAGGCTATATAATACTCTATATCCAATAGAGATAGGTAATCTAAATAAAACTACTTTTAAGCTTGTAACTTATTTTATGTGATCTACTTTTATAATAATGTTGTGGCTTAGAATTATTTATTTAATCTTATAATCAATTCCTAATTTAATCTGTAAAGAAAAAATATTAGAAGACTGTAGTTACTTACTTACGTGGGATCGTGAGTTAAAATCTCAGTTCCGTAGCGAAACCCGCGAAACCCATCGGGGGTTCTCTGGAATTTATGTAAGTAGGTATAGTAGTAGTAGTAGGAATATCATTTCGAAGAAGGAAAACATCGTGAAGCAACCTGCAAACGTCCGAAAAATTAATTGTACGGCTCTATATATGACCTAGATAAAACGCTGTGGAACGAAATTCAATGAATTAGGAGAAAATTTCAGCAATTTTATGACGAATGACTGAATTTTTAAGAATTATTTTGGTACAAATAAAAATTATACAGCCCTTAATTTCTGAAAAAAAGGTCTTTCTTTCACATTAGATTAAAATTATAATTTAGCGTTTACACTCAGTCACTGCACTACACACATACTTGATAGAAAATTTCAGCAATTTTCACAGGTCTTGTATGACGAATGACTGAATTTTTAAGAATTATTTTGGTACAAATAAAAATTATACAGCCCTTAATTTCTTAAAAAAAAGTCTTTCTTTCACATTAGATTAAAATTATAATTTAGCGTTTACACTCAGTCACTGCACTACACACATACTTGATACCATTTTTCTAGGGAACGGGCACATTTTGGGCAAATCATGCGTTAGTCTCACAGTAAAAGTAGTCTGAAATTAAGAAAAACACAGCTGTTTCGTACATTTTATCGAAAATTAATTCACTTTTTGTATGAAACTGATTCTTTTTCGTGATTTTGGTGTTGGTGTTGATCCCATAGTAAATGTTAGTAATAAAGTTGATTACAATGATAGCTTAGAATATATCCGTAGCGTAGAAGGCACAAATAGACCCCATAAATTAGCTTAACGAGGTCTTCCGAACAATACGATAATTTTCAATGCAGATTATCCTCTCTTTCTTTTCTTCGCATTTCGAAAAGTAATACAACAGAGAGAGAACACCAATGCCGATTATAACGCCTCCTGAAATTTAAATAGATAGAATAAGCTTTTTTTGTACTTAATATAAACGGGAAGTACTCGTAATAAGACCAGCAGGGTCACGCTGGACGCAAGCCGCTACCAAGCGGTCTTATTAGAGTTATTAGAGATCTATAGGGGAGGCCTATGTTCAGCAGTGGACATAGGCTGATAGATAGATGAAACGGGAAGTGAGTTTCATAAATAACGTGAAAATAATGTGCGAGATGTAGTTTCCATAGGTAGACTAAATATTTACGGCTTCCGAACTGTCCTATCTCCATGTCTAACTAGTTGCATTAAAAGTACCTACCTAAACTATCTATATGGATAATTAAATTTATCAGAAGACACTGGAAAGTATTCTCACTCATATTCATCATCGGGAGCCGTATTTACTAACTTTTGAAAAAATATATAGGTATCACACGGGCGTAGCCACGGGTAAAAGCTAGTACCTACTAGAATATATTTGCCTTCTAGAGATATACCCTTAGAGCCGAATTTAAAGGTGTGGAGGCTCCGGGGCAACAAAAGAGCGGAGGCCCCTTCACAGTAGGTATCACGCAATCCTTGGATGTGGTCCAAGCCCAGCAGGCTTTTCGTAATCTATTGTGGAGGCCTATCTATTGTGAAGGCCCTGGGCAGTTGCTCCGTTTGCCCCTCCCCTAAATCCAGCCCTGTTTACCCTATATCATCGACCTCAGCAAATATAACGAAGATGCAAAAAAAACTTGTATAGTAAAATTCCAACACGTTGCCATCCTTAAAAACCGTGATTACCGAAATAATTCACATGTGACGGTTACATCGAACAGGAATGCCGTCGGGCGACACGTCATGCCGTCTGCATCCCGCCGGAGAAATGGGAATTAATTGTCATTTCACGGGACTTCATCATTGAAATCACTTCAGCAGAGGTCATGTTTTGGGTTCAATCACAGGTTAACTACACCGAGATTGACAACGCTCGTTTGCGATTTTCACGTACGGCAGTTTTCCCATTGTTTTATAGACGTAGGTATAAATTGCGCAAACTTTATACACGAACTTGCACAATTTATTGTTTTTTTTTTATAAATAATAATTAAAATCTACCTACTGCTTACTTTTAAGGCTCACACCATAAAAAATAGATTATAGCAAAAAGTAAAGTAATAATAGAGTATTGATTTTCAAGTTTTCTGGGGTGGGCAATGAGGTTAGGTAGGTATCTACCTACTAGGGTGAGCCCTGCATACCCTTAGGTAAAATTGACATATGACGGCAACATCGAGCAGGAATGCCGTTCAGCGACACGTCATGCCGTCTGCATCCCGCTTGGAAATGGGACGCATCACTTCACGGGGCTTAATCATTGAAATCACTTCGACAGAGGTCATGTTTTAGGTTCAATAAACACCGAACGATATATTAATATGGACAATATGCTTGCTTGATACCAATGATTTGACTGCACAGATGACTGCGGTGCCGGATATACCAATACGTGCCCTGTGTAATAGGGCCTATTCTGTGCCAATAGGCTGAGTCGAGGGTAGAGTAGGGGGCGGAAATTTTCGGAACATTTTACTATTGTCAGTAAGATGTGGATGTTAGCCGTGGCTTGTGGGTAGGCAGCCACGGTGAAGACCGATTCCGAGGGACGATTGACGAGGATTCCGAAGTAGGTCCACTTCTTCAGGTTTTCCCTCTAAGCGCGTGTAGCTGACCAGTTGGTACCTTATGGGGGCACTGCAACTGAGGTGGGCTAGGGAGTCAAAGTCGTAGGTATGGGAGGCACTGCAGTTGAGAATTGGAGGCCGCGGCAGAAGAGGACTGCTGTACAGTTCATTTGCAAACAATAAGTAGTTAATTTATGTTTTATACCTACCAATGACTGGAAGGTAGTCGCTAGCACCGCTGTCGCCGTCTACGCCTCCCTCTGGAGAGCTCATTGCTGTTAACTTGAGACTTTCAGCCAATAGGTTCTAAAGATTCTTCATTTTTGCATATTTTTATAAATAACGTCGGCGAATTTACATGTTGGTAAGTAGCCCACTTCTTTGGTTTTGCAATTTTTTCAAACAATATTTTATTTATTTATTTTAGAGCATTATAGAGACTAATAGAGAGCTTTTGTAGTTGGTTAAAGATTGGTTAAAGAAAACCATTAGAACCACTTTTTGCATTAGAAAACCTCATTGATAACTGTTGATAACCAATTTGATAACAGATACAGATAATAATTGGCATGGCATTGACATATAAAAATACCTAATCCTTTTGAGAATCATATGTAATAGCTTTGTGCTAATCCTCCTTTTTCCAACCTGTATATAGTAAGTCAAAAAGAAACATAAATATAAAATAATCGGCGAAGTGTGAGTCGGACTCGCGCACGGAGGGTTCTGTACTATGTGGGAGCCCCTCTTATTTTATTTTAATTATTTATTTTTGATGTGAATAATATATACAACTAAATATTATGTGAATATTTCAAGCGCCTACCTGTTCTTCTTGATCGTTGCGCTCTTGACAGAGCGGTCGTGGTCATCATGCAGTAGGCCTATTATTATTTGTAGGGGCAGATTAAAATAAAAATAAATTAATATTTGGGGACATTTCACACACGGCCTCTTGACCCCAAACAAAGCAAAGCTTGTTATATGGCTGCCAGAGACTGATATAGGTACTACCATTGAAGTATAATACTAAACATCATTGGGTACTACTTATACATATTTTTAAATACATACTTATATATTATAGATAGTAACTAAATAACACCCAGACACAGAGCAAACACTTACGTTTATCACATAAATACTTGCCCTGGGTGGGGATCGAACCCACGCCTTGAGCCAGTAGCTAGGGTCACTAACCACTGAGACACCGAGGCAGTCGATGCGCCTTACGATGTCTCGCCATCTCTCTCTATAGGACGTCAATCGGGTACACTCATGCACGGGTGGTTGGGTACCCACAGCAGACTTGATCTGATCGGTCCATCTCATGGGCGACCTTCCGCGTGGTCTTGTGCCCTCAACTTTTCCCTGGACGACAAGACGCTCCAAAGACTGACTACCTCGCCTTGAGATGTGTCCGAAGTAAGCGAGTATGCGAGACTGTACTATGGCTGATAGACGCTGCTTGATGCCGAGAGACGTTGGTACGAAATTCAGTCCACGATACCCCAAGCATTCTTCTCCAGCACCACATCTCTAGAGCATCTACCTTTTTCTTTTCAATATCTCGCAGCATCCATGTCTTACCTTACCATGCCTCTCTGTTACCGTTATTAATATCGAGCGAAAAATGGCTGAAAATTCGTTAAATATTTATTTTATTGTGTTTAGTACCTATTTGTTGTTATAGCGGTAACAGAAATACATCTTCTATAAACATTTCAGCTCTCTAGCTATCACGGTTCATAGACAGACGGATAGCGGAGTCTTAGTAATACGGTCCCGTTTTAACCTTTTGGGTACGGAACTCTTCTATACACGCACTTTAAAATTAACCGATCTATGGCCGAACGGGCTACCGTTGGCATCTTACGGCCTGACCCAGCTTAAGAATAATAATTAGAAGACTTCTAAACAAAAATAAAAAAATATTTTCAAATTACATTTTTAACAATCTGCACAAATGATCAGTTACAAAGAACGAAATCACGGGTTTTAAACTGCTCGAGCCTTTAGGAAGCTTGTCTCTTCTTCACTGCATCCTTAGTGTCGTTAGGGGGGACCCTGACTATCGGCGGGCATGGCCATCTGGTCTTTTGGCCCCCACTGAAGAAATACAGCAGAGCGAGAACTGTTATGCCGAGAACAACGCCTCCTGCAATTGTAATAGCAGCGCCTTAACTGGGTTTATGACCAACTAATATTAGGTATATAGTTAAATCCGAAAACAGGCCCGATTTCAGAGGCGCCATCGTAAATTTAATAGCAACTTAAATATAGTGTTCTCTGTATCAAATGCTTATACTTAGCGCAAAAAAACAGGGCTACTCTAAATTGCTATTATAATTACGATGGCTCCTCTAACATTGGGTCTAATGTGTTTGTTGGTTAGTTTGTCACTCTCTTCCACGCATCAACGGAGCGACTTAATTTTTTTGGTTACTTACATAATAGGCCCGATTACAGAGGCGTTAGCGTAAATTTAATAACAACGTACAAAGCGTTCTCTCTATCGAATGTCTAAAGTAAAAAAAGAAACAGAACTATGCTATTTAGCTATTATTATTACGATGGCGCCTCTGTAATCGACTTAGGTAATATCGTAGTACAAAGGTAGGAGAAAGTTATAGGCTACTACTAGTATCACGCAGGTGTAGCTGCATGTTAAAGCTAGTAAGTATATTATACTAAGTAAGTAGGTATATTTAAGCTTGTCTTGCGCTAAGCTAAGGTTGATTGCAAACGAGCATATCGCAACAGCCACAAACGCAGCTAGAATACTACTTGGGACCACCGGCTCCTACCGTGTGGTATTCCAGCGGTAGAAAATGCTGGTGCATGGGTGTGGATGGATACCTACAAGAGAGACTAAAGTGAAGAGAGAGACCGCGGGGAAATAGTCGAATGGAGAACCCTTTCTTTGTGATGGTTTAAAATGTGCAACGTATTCTTAAATGTTGGTAATTTACCTATAACGGGAAGGTAGTTAGGATTCTCACCGCCTCCTCCCTGCGAACTCATTGCCGATAGTTCGGGAATTTCATTTATGAAGGTCTAAAAAATTATTGCATGATTTTACCATTTTTTTACATTTTGACAATGAAAACAAAGTCAATTTCTTTACAAGTCAAGGATTGACAGTAACATACAATTTGCATATAATATGAATCCTTCAGAGCAATAAGCTAAAAAATCTTCGTACCACAGAGTACTTTTTACATTCTCTTTGCCACAGAGCTACTTCGTAGACACTGCCAAAGATTTTTGCTTCTTTTCTTCGCATTTTCTTTCAACACTGTGTATGATGATTGTTTATTCTAGCATCATAATTATACTTATAGCTGCAGATTTTTTCCTTTGGTTATTTTATTCTGATAAATCTTTTTACACTTCTTGTCCTCTCGCTGGATACCTATTATCTGCATCAAAGATAATGTAAATATAATGTGGATAAGAAAGATAATGTGGATCTGCATCAGGTCATGTTTTTTTTTAATTTATAAGTATAAGTAATACCAACTTAAATCCGGTTTAAAATACAAATCTGTCATGTTTTGTTTGTTTTTGTTATTTTAATTTTACTGTAGTACCATGAGTATTTTTTTTACTGTTCTAACAACTTTCAACTGTAGTAGTAAGAAGAGTAATTCGTTTACCGTTCTTACTACTGGTAGTAAGAATGGTAGTAACACTGGGAACGAAACATATTTTCGGCACTCTTCTCACTCCACGCCATAAGTTACTCTATGCTCCACGCTTTCGTGACTGAAGTTTTCCTGACAGACGTCAGAAAATTGATAAAAATCTAAATGTTTATAAAAATGTAATAAATTAAAATGCTATGGATTCCATTGATGCTAGAAGAACTTTAAATTTTGTAAATAGTGAAAGTGTCGAATTAAAGGATGCCCCCACGTCCTCGGTCCTCTAGTAGCGGACAACCACCCGGCGGCGCTGCCGGTCAAACGCCCGGCGGCGCTGCCGGCCAACCGTCCAGTGGCGGGGCTGACCAACCACCCGACAGCAATGGCGGTCAACCGCCCGGCGGCGGTGGTCGCCGGCCCAGCAGCAGCGGAGGGCGACGCCCGCGACGTAAAGTTTTGGCAATTAAGAATTCTCGTATTTTACTCAACTCGAGCTTCGACCTGGACACTATAGGCAACTACCCGTAGATCAATGTTCGGGAGGGTGCGAGTCCCCCCTTTTCGCAGAAGTGCTTTTCTCTCTGCACCCTCGGTCGTCTGTCTGGCATTCCTGCCTTTGAGGAGCATCTCAGATTTGGAATACTCACGACCTGCGCTCGCGCAATGCATGCAGAATCGCCTCCTCTTCGATTACGGTGACATGACACACTTCGGGTCTAATGGCGTACTCGGTCAGCCGAACGCAGTCCCGGGTGGTCGGCACTGTCTTTAACATCCCCTTGGTGAGGCGGTCGGCAAGCGCGATGGTCGACGACTTGCATCGTAATTACACGAATATTCAAGAAGGGATCCAGTCTTTACCTTTTAGCCAGCCGTTATGGGCATGGCCCTAAAGAACTCAGCCAAGTCCCGTCAAGTTCGAATCGAACTACATATTCTAAAACACGTGTCTGTATTATAGTAGGTAAAAGCTACCGATCGATATATGAGTCAACATTGCTTCGATGTCCATCCATTCATCCATCACTCATAGGACGTCCACTGTTAGACATAGGCCTGCTCTATGGAATAATAATAAGAACCATCCAATAAGAATGGTTAAAAGTGGCATGCATCAAACCCGATCCTGTGGTCTTCATGTCATGTCTTCATCTGTCCACCTCGTGGGTGCACGTCCTAAATACGCTGCGTTTGCTTGTCTGTGTACTCTACAGCAGTGCCATAGTATCCAGCACCAAGCTAGTCCATTGGTAATCAACTTATGAGTTATTACAAAATAGATGTATCTTATCTCGCCTGACTGATCCCTTTTGTCCGCAGCGAAACGAGGTCTACTAGAATGGCTGAAGATCCTTGTCGCCCTGACGCTATTCGCCGGCGCCACCGCCTGCCTCGTGCAAAACATCCAATGTACGTGCAAAAGGAGAATCAAATGCACTGACACCCCGCGATCACAACGCAAGTGGCCCTGCTGTACTCTGGGCGCTTTTCTCGGTACGTTTAGTAGGTTTTTTGGTGAGGTTCTTTGATGTACCGAGGTAAAAAGTAAGTGAATAGCAGAAAAAAAAACATTTTTTAAGTGTTTCGTATTCTCAGCAAACCCTTTCATTGCCCATGGCAGTACACAATATACCTAATATGACACTTTGTTCCGTCCATGTTAGATTTTGAAGTAAGACACTAATCATGCAAAGCTGGGGACCGAATAAAAGACAGACTAACGACATTACAAAGCTATGTTTACCGTTATAATAAATGACGCTAAATTAATAGCAATATCCCAGTATATCCCAGGAAGCACTGGGATTCCCCCGTGTCGGGAGTACCGTGGAACACGCACAAAGACAAGGGTAACTAACAATGACTTCATCTAAAACCGATTCAAATTCATCACCGACTTACAACTGAGCGCTACCGTGCCTCGGATAACACGTTAAAGGTTAGGTTCCGGTTGTTTTAACCCTTTAGCCATGTCAGGCGTTCAGCCGGCTTTAAGACTGACACCAGGGCTAGCCACCCGTCCTACACGAATTTGCTTATCACCTAAGTGTCGGTCCGGGCAGGGAACGAACCCGGAATTCTCCGTTGGGTTGGTTTAGCGATAACGAAGGAAAGTCCTCTGTAGCCGCCCTCTTTTCACAAGGCACCGGGATCCCCGTAGGAACGCACTAGTGCCGTTTTAGCATGGATTGACATTCCAAGGACGATTGAGACCTGTTTACCACGAAGTTGGACACCACACCGTTATCTTCACCGAGCTCATTGGGATGATCTCAACACCTAATGCGACTACCCTGGATCCCCAGTACCCCGGTTTCAAGGTTCAACCCAAAACCCTACTATTGAAACTACTCTACCTCCAACTGTGTAATCAAAAAAGTACTCGTACCTCCTTATTGTAGTTGTGTAAATAAAATAAATCTTTATTTCTAGACTTCGTGAGAAGCATCAGACAACCATGTGAGGGGATTGATCGAGATAGAATAAAAAATCCCTGCATTCCCTGCGAACCCACATCCGCGCCCGAGCCCGTGCCCGAGCCCGAGCCCGCGCCCGTGCCCGAGCCCGACCCGTGTTGATCGGCGGACGACCAATCACAGACATTCGGAGGATGACGTGTACGTGACGATGCGCGATATGATTGGCTGGCCTAACTAAAGTTGTGAGACAACATAATATAAATTAAACCTTTAAAATAGGATAGTCACGAAATCGATCTCGTTGTTCTCGTAGGTATTGAAACGTAGCTTTTTTTAATGTTGTGTATTCAAGCTTGTTGTACTTTTTTTTTTAAAATGATTTGAACCTATGTCTTAGTAACTCAGTTACGTTAATAAAATGTTATTAGTCCATGGCAACCTGTGTTTCGATTCTTTTTAGGTATGTAAGTTTCGTTATAATTGGGCTATTACCATTCAAAAGGAATTTCATTTGACCAACCCTGCACTGGGCCAGCGTGGTGGATATATGGCCCAATCACCTTTTGTGGGTAGACAGTTTGTCCTACAGTGGACTAAAAAGGCTGGTACGGGAAGACTTGCTCATTTCTAAAATTAAGACACTTGTGTTTGAGGCAGTCGATAGCTGCGGCTTATGAAGCAACAAAATACAGGTTTTGGAAATAGCCATTGCAAGAGCTGAATGCAAACTTAAATTAAAACTAGGGGTCGGAATAAATCCATTTTTAGGGTTCCGCGCCCAAAGGGTAAGGATTCCGCTGTCGTCTGTCTGTCAAGCACAACGTGGATTGGACCTAAAGTCCCGGGAATCAGATCATATGACATATATTATATATATCTTTAAATAACTTTTAATGTAGTTACATTTTTTCGGATTTTATAAGGATGGCTAATTGATTTAGTTGCACGAAAAATTATACTTGCGTCTTTTTGGTGAAATTACATTATTCCCAATGTTCCTGGTGTTTCTGCCATCTTAGTTACATAATAGTAACTGTATGAAAGTGACAAAGCAACTGAAAAATAAATCTCTCTCTCGACCGTTTTTCCTTTTTATATTGAAAAGACTAGTCGAGCTACGTAGTATACAAATTCCTTGTGCAACACAGTGAACTATTTTGGTGGAACCATACCTTAAAAACCCGATTACACCTACCGAGTACAGCGGCGAGACAGTAAAACGTCACTGGGCCGAGAGAGTGATGTCACAGTATAACATACAGTAAAATATCTTCATACAAACGTGCCGCTCTCGGATTGAATGGGTGCGTGCGCGCCGTGTCGGCACGCGATTTCACGCACACGCTAGCATAATATAAGTGGAAATAACCTGGCGGCAGTACGGGCTGTGCAGCGCGACTGTGAGCACGTGCGTACGTTACATGACCGCTCGCGTTCGTCAACTCTCGCCAGCCACTTACCAGAATATTAATTAGAATAGAATACTTTATTGACCTTATAACTACGTGTGTTACATTAGGTACGTCAAATTTACAATCAAAAAAAAAATCATAATTATACAAATTTTAGCAGTCTGGCAAAAATAATATAAACTATAATGAAAATATAATCCAAAACTGATAACATAAACTATTGATGTCAATGTTAAAAAATATAAAATGTACTAAAAACTATATAAAAGTTTAACGTATGACAATAAAATAAAAGTCAGTGTCAAATAATAATAAAAACGATCAGTAAATTTAAATGAAAACAAATTGCACAGAATAATATAAAAATAAAAATGTCCAGTACATAATAATCAAGTTAAAAAGTCAAATTTCATCAATTATCTATTAATATTACACGTAATTTCATTTTCTTTTTATTGTGCGTTCTACTTAATATCAGAGTCCTTTTCACACAAGAATGAAGATTCGCTTAGATGCATGCTCATAAATTCATTGATGGAATAAAAAGGATTGATTTCGAAAAATTGCTTTAGTTTCCTTTTAAAATCATTTGCATGTAGTTTAGTTATAGCTTTTGGTAGCTTTTTAAACATAGCAATTTTGTTATAGATGCCTTGTTTTCTAGCTTTGGTAAGCCTTACTTGTGGCATATACCAGTCATCATTGCTTCTGAGATTATAATTGTGCTTTTGTCTCTCTTTTTTTGTAACTACCAGTTTGCCAATTTCATCATACATTTCTATCAGACAGTTGTAAATGTATAGAGATATCACAGTCATAATTTTATTCTTTTTAAACTCTGGTCTAGCAGAAGAACGTTTCTTCACTCCGAATATTATTCTGATGGCCTTTTTTTGCGCCTTTAGTACTTTTTGGACGTCTGCGCCGTTACCCCACACAGTAATGGCGTATCTAATTCTGGATTGAATATAAGCGTAGTACAAAGCTATTATAGATTTTTTATCTAACAGAGATCTTAATTTCAACAAGGCATAGTTCGCACTTGAAATTTTTTTACATAACTTTTCTATATGGGCCGAATGGCTAATAGTATGATCAATAGTGTAACCTAGAAAAATATTTTCTTGTATACCTGGATTTTTATTTAAGCCCTTACGCGACTGATACTGCATGATCACACTCTTATCAGTATTCAAGGCAATTCCATTGGCAGAAAACCATTCTGTGAGGTCACGCATTGCTTTAGATATTTTGGTATTCAATATATTCTCGTCTTTATCTTTTATTCCTACGTGAGTATCGTCTGCAAATAAACTTACGTGAGTCCAATCGGGCATAGCATTTACAAGATCATTGATGTAAATAAGAAATAATAAGGGTCCCAGAATAGATCCCTGCGGCACTCCTACGCTTAAATATTCCTTTGTTGAATTTGCTTCATTGACTGATACTATTTGGTTTCTCCTTTGTAGATAAGTTAGAATCAAATTGTACTCAGAGTCTTCAAATCCGTAATACTGTAACTTGAATAGTAATATGTCATGTCTTAAGCAGTCAAAAGCCTTTGACAAGTCGCAAAAAATGCTTGCACATTTATTTGAACTATCCAAAGACTCGAGAATGAAGTAAATCACTTTTCTAATTGCCATTTCTGTCGAGTGGCCTTTACGAAAGCCAAACTGTGACGCAGTAAAAAGGTTATTTTCTTCAAAGTACTT
The DNA here is from genome assembly GCA_949316475.1 of Hypomecis punctinalis. NCBI lineage: Eukaryota > Metazoa > Arthropoda > Insecta > Lepidoptera > Geometridae > Hypomecis > Hypomecis punctinalis. Next base: position 25,113,267 of record OX438804.1, read on the forward strand.
TAATATTTGGTTTTTAATCACGGTCTCTAAAATTTTTGATATTGTTGGCAATATACAAACAGGTCTGTAATTTCCTAATTCCATGCTATCTCCTTTTTTGTATAACGGAATAACTCTACCGGGTTTGAGACAATCCGGAAATATTCCTTTCTCTAGGCAATCGTTAATTACTATGAGCAACAATTCCATAATGCATTCGTTGTCCAAAATTAAACTTTTCAATGTCTTAGAATTCATATCGTAAATGTCTGGAGTTGTTTTTGATTTCATGTTTTTAACAATCGTCCATAAGTCTTTGAGATCTATCGCGTCAAATTTAATTTTTGTCATAGGTTTTTTTGTTATATTTAAATATTTTGCACATTTGTCAGTATTGGTTTGCATATTGCATGTCAAATTATGACCAATATTCTTAAAAAAGTTATTGAAGGCTGATGCTATAAGTCTACAATCTGTGATTTCATCCCCTTCTTCAGTTCTGATGGATTTAATGCCTTGTCTATTACTCGACCTCTTATTATATCTTACTTGCTCGTTTATAATCTTCCAAGTCTCTTTTATCTTGTTTTTAAAAGTTTTAATTCTATGGCTGTATTGCAGTTTCTTAGACGTGACAAAAACTTTCCGTAAGATTTTTCTGTATTTTTTTACTTGTGTTTCTCTCTCCTTATTTGGTTGGACTTCTTGTAACATCTCTGCTTTTGCTAATTTATTTTTTGATATATCTATACCTTTTGTAGTCAATTTTTTCGTTTTATTTCGAGGTATCTGTTTCTTTTTCGGAAACGCAATGTCATAACAAAATTTAATAGCATCTAGTAAAATATTCATCCTTGTGTTTGGGTCGTCACATGACATGATTTGAGTTTTCAATGTTATATATTCTTTTCTTAGTAAATAATGAAAGTAGTTACAATTATTGGCTGACATATGTCTGGTGAAAATATAAGATTTAAAGTTATCGTTAGGACTGATGTCATCGGAAATTGTCAGCTTAATTACTTTATGGTCAGATATTTTTTCTGCCAATACATATCCTTTGCAATCATCAAAATTAACAATAAAGTTGTCGATACATGTAGCGCTCTTCCCTTGTACTCTAGTTGGTGTATTTAATACAAAATTACAGTTGAAATTGTTTAAAATTGCTAACATTTTTTTAATATTTTTATCCATTTTCAAAACATTAAGGTTATAGTCGCCAGCTAAAACGATTCTTTTCCCTTCACAACAAAGTTTATTTAGCAATTTTCGAAGTAAATCAAAGAAAAGATCAATGTCCTTATCGGGCCTATAAACTGCAATTACAATAAGTTTAGATGATCTCAACTCTATTGCACAAATTTCAAAATTCATTTCAAAAGAAATTCTGTTAATATCATTTCGTACTTTGAATTCTAGACCATTCCTAACAAAAATTGCAGTACCCCCATGAATGAAAAATTTTCTATTAAAATATGTAGCAAGTTCAAAATTAGGTATGACCATGGTTTGTACCCTATCATCTTGTCCCCATGTTTCTGATAAGCATAAAACATCACATTTACATTCGTTAAGGAGATCTTCGATAGCTAAGAATTTATTATTTATACATTGTACATTGGCGTGCAATATTATCTGTTCCGGTGTCGTCCGAATTCTGTTTGAAAATTTCTGTAACTCTTCGGTACATCCTGGGTCTGATTCGTATCACACTTGATAAACTGAAGCTTAGAAGAACCCTGAAATTTGTTTGCTTGAGCTGACAGTAGTATTGTTTGAGTAACAAGCTCTTTAATCTTACTGTAGTTGTAAATTTTTCCTCGATTGTCTTTTATATTAAGGTCCAAGAATTTAACATTCTCCGTCATATTTGCTAGGTGCGCTATCTCTTCATTGATACGGTAAATATTCTTGTCATTTATTCCATCATACATTATACTACAGATTACCAAATTGAATGATCTATTTTGTTTACATATTATTTCTTTTAGTCGTTTCAAATACTCTTGCTTTTTGGTTTTATAATTTAATGTTTCTTCATATTTACTTATTAATATTACTACCATATCATTACTGCATAAATTTTTAGTTTCTTCTGTGAACCTATCTAAAATTTTTTCATTACTCGCTTCTGGTTGACAGTTGTTAAATATTTTTACATCTTCTTGTACCTTATAGGCTAGTTTTGATGCTATTCCTTGTCCTATTCTATCTGAAAATATCAAAACTTTTCTCATATTTCCTCCTTTACTGTCAATTTTTGAATTTTTGGGTCTTGTTATTATTTTCTGGTTTTGCTCTTGTTCATATTTTGGATTTTCATTTTCAGAAATGAGTTTCTGCTTTGTTTCGAACTCTGTAATTCTATGTTGAAGTTGTTCATTTTCTTGCTTCAATTTTAGTGATTCTTTTTGCATTTTATTTATTTTTTTTGAAAACATTTTCAGTTTTTTTCGTAAAAATGGTTTTGGTCTGTGCGTGTTTTTAGTAACCACATGTTTGTTGACCTTCAACAACTTTGTAGTTTTCTTTTGACTGTCGAAATTCTTATTTTTACTCTTTTCTTCTTCTAACCAACATTCCAGCTGTGATATTTTTTCATTTAATTCATTTATTGTGTCTTGTTGTATGTCATACATAAATGGCTGATACTCTTTTGTTGTCAACATAGTCTTTACTTTTACTGGACTCAAACTATCTTCCACCCCTAAGGATATGCGTGGTCGTTTCCTTTTTCTATTAAGTTTTGGTGAGTTCAGAACGTCTCCACAATTAATTTTCTTGTACATTTCATTAATTTGTAATACCCTATTTAATTCTTGTTTTATTTGGCCATTTTCCAAAATTAGTTCTTCAATTTCTTTGTCTGCAGATGCTACACGGCTTTCTAAATCGCAAATTTTTTGCTTAAACGTAATGTTGAGTTCACTTTGATCTAAAATTCCATCTGGTAAACTAATTCGCGTAGACTCTAAATCTCTTAAGGAGGAGTCAGTCAAATTTCCTAATGAGCTAGCCCTCTGTCTGTGCCGCCAACGAACAGTTACGTTATCGGTATCCATTGTCTCCATATTCATATATCAAAAAAGTGAGATATGATGATCCGATGTCTTGGAAAGTTAAAAATTCTTGAGAAAATTACTAAATCCTGTCTAATTGAAGTGCGGAAAAGCATAAAAGTTGACAAAAAGACATAGCGTTGCACTTGGAATCGAACTGGGATGTCTGGTGCTCATGCTGAATGGCGCCCCGACTAGGCCACGGCGACTCATACGTGCATTGACGAAATTTGCCTTCTGGTGTGTAATAGGTGCGTTTTGACATGCATGTGAATGAACCGTGTTGTTGTGAGTCCAAAGGTCAACTTATTTTCAAATCGACTTGCAGAAAATAAACGGTTCGATTGGTACGTTTTTTGTGAATATCACTAAAAGTACGAAACAGTTTTAAACGAGATTTAACACATTATCACTTATTGTTTAGTTCCAAATTATTACACAGTTACTGTAGCCTCTTGTTTTGTTTTTAGTCATTTTTACCGGTTCACACACATTCACTAGATTGTTGGTTTATTATTAAATATTTCACCGCAATAACACTGATACTATTGAATCACCTAAATAAGCGAGTGGAAACAATTTTTAAAGCTTTTTTTACTTTTAATTATTACGAGTATCACGACTTCAAAAAGGGAAAAAAATATTGTAGTGTTTTCGGGTGCCTCAATAACGATTTCGCAAACCCGGACTTGTCATTCTTCATAGTTCCTACTGAACCAGAAATGTAAGTACCTACTTATACTTAAATCTTATTAGAAAATGTGGTATTGTATTGTTTATTTCACAGTTTATTTGCTTTATTAAGAGCGTAGCCGAGTCGCATTTTTCCATATAAATGTATTCCCAAATTTACCTACTTCCTGAATACCTACTATGTTTAGAGCTAAAGTTTATTTTAAGAAGTCTAGTTTTACTATAAAACAGAGGATTGAGTACGAAACATCGTTTAGGTAAACGTATTTGTCGCGTATAGTGTAATAAGGGCAATTTCACAATAATTAATATTGCATATTATTATTGAATTTTTTTTTTCTATTGTCTTATGTGTGAATAAAGGCTTTTTTTTATTTTACTAAATTTATAAATTGGTAAAATATTCAATCATAATATGCTTTTTATTGCATAAATTTAGATCAAGTGCTGCTTGTTATAAAATATTAACTAAAAGTAAAAGTGACAACCCTGGGGATCAACGCAAGAGTAGGCTAATAACTCGGCGGGCGGCCTTAGATAACCTACTGTTATGTATCTACTGTGGTGATGTGGCCGAGTGACTGTTTACACATAATTTTTTGAGTTGCGGCGAGACAGTCAGTCAGTTCAGTTTAAACTTTATTATGGACAGGAACAAATGGTTAAAAAGATTTAAAAATTACTTACACCTCAGCTCTCCTGGTAGAAAAATTAACTACAATGTCGGCAGAAGAGAAATTTTAGACGAGACCGTGAATTTGAAAAAAAAGACCTCAGATAGGTGCTAAAAACAAGCTCCATCTCGTTTCTTTTTATTTATGTAGTCCGTTGAAGACAAATTCCACAAACATAACTGAAATGCAATTAAACAGTTACATAAACTTCACTATGGTGTCCTAATTCCATTTCCTAGACATTTTGAAGTTTTTAACAAAACGCGTTTTTTAAAATTCGCGCGGAAAGGTGACGAGTACGCGTCGAGTGGCGAGTGCGCGTGTTCATATGCACCGAGTGAGCGAGCGAGTCAGTGCGAAGAAGCGGGGGGAGGGTACTCGGCCAAAAAAAGGAAGAACGGGGTCCGGATGACTGTCTCGCCCAGTTGCTCGGCCGAGCACTGTGTTACATGTAGCGATGTAGCGAGCGCTCGGCCGAGAGCACTGACTCGCCACTGTACTCGGTACGTGCAGTCGGGCTTTAAGGGATTCTCCCTTCGAGCAAATATCTGTACTGTACTGTACCAGCCTTTTTAATAGTCCACTACAGGACGTAGGTCTACCTACGAGGGGTGATGTTCGTTGGGCCATATCCACCATGCTGGCCCAATGCGGGTTGGTGGATTCACATACGCCATTGAATTTCTTCTACGGACGTATGTACGTTGCCTTACGATGTTTTCCTTCACCGAAAAGCCAGTGGTGTGAAATTCCGTACATAAATGCCGAGGAATTCATTGGTACGGGACCGGGATTTGAACCCGCAACCTCACGATCGTCATTATGGCTTTATCAAAGCAAATATCTATAGAGTCACAATCGTGCAAAAAGTGTCCGAGCCAAAACCCTGCCCAAGCTACGTAGTGGGCAGGCTTTTTAGTTGTCGTAAGGAGATTGCAAGCCGACTACAATACCATGCGATGCCAAAGTGCTCGGTTACAAGGCCTAATTAGGTGACATAACGTAGAGATTCGAGAAAACGGGTCGTTGTGAATTATTAAATGTAAATATCTAAGTCGGTATGTATGATGATGCTCGGATATTTTTTTACTACTTTCACTCGAAGGATTCTCCCTACTCCCTAGTTTACATTTAGAATGGAAGAAAACAAATAAAATATTCGTGTTCATACATGATATTGTATTTGGAACAATCCTCCTTCTTACCGCGTTAGAATATAAATAATAGCTTGGTGAACGTCACTGATACAAAATATAATATATTAATTAAATGTAATTAATAATAACTTATTTATAGGTACATCCGTCGCCGCTCACTCTAAACAATTTTGTATTTAAAATTTATTATTTTTACATAAAACGTGGTCGCCGGACCTTGCCGCGATTTGTAAACAAAATGTCATAAGCTCCGTGTGCTGTGATATAGGTCGAATCATTCAAGTCGGCGGGTGTGAAGTTAGCTATCAACTGCGCGGAACCCAATCAACGCGCAGCTTTATGTGAGCTTCAGTCAGGATTGGATATTGCGCAATTTGTAGCTAACTTCACATCCGCCGACTTGTATGATTCGGCTTTTACAGGTCGAATTAAGCGTCTCCCACACAGCTGCGGATGCGGCTTAGTCATAAACCAATCACACAAACAGATTTAAAAATTTCGGGCTTTATGATTGGTCGAACACCAAGCCGCAGCTGTCGAGGGGACGCTTTAAACTTAACAGCGTCTATGAAAACGAGGTAAGTCTTAACACAATAGCTACAAGTTGACGGAAATGAAGTTAGTCACAAGCTGTGCAAAATCCAATCCCGACTGAAGCTCACACAAAGCCGCGAGTTGATTGGATATAGCGTAGCTTCTAGCTAACTTCATTTCCGCCAACTTGTAGCTAATTTCAGACGCCATTAAATTTGATTCTCGACTGATGCTTTACATGCAGTCAAAGGTATATTATAATCATATTTAAGAACAACTTTTAGTATGGGGCCAACCCCAAAATCTCGAAAAGAAATCAGATGTATGGAACATTTCATTGAGAGGATGGAATTGAAAAATTGGTTATTTATTTTACGATTTCAAGGTTGGCCCCATAGTAAAAGTTGTTCCTAATTAATAGTACATATACCTCTAAAAGTATCTATATTTCGCACAGCAACATTGGTTTTCATAATTCATTGTATTTAAAAATTACAAAGCTTTGTGCACACGATGCGGCAGCTTGTCTATCTATTCAAATACTTGCGCCAGTGGCCAAATGATCAATTATTTGTGATTAATTTTCAAGGCGCTACAACATTGCCGTCGATTTTTAGTGCGTACGATTGAAAGCACAGATGGATAATGCTTGGCACTTCTAAACCACAAAAATGCATGGAAAGTCTTCCAAGCTACTATCAAAACTGTCAAATAAGTATTGTCATTTGACGTTCCTTGTCTAAAAATCCGACAACAACCACCGAATCGAAATATATTTCATGTCTCTTTCTAACTTGTGCAATATTAAATCAATACATCTTTTTCGGATTTTCTCGATCGACCACATTACCCTCATCTCTCTCTGGTACCTCTGTGATTGGTGCCTTGAAAATTGCCCACAAACGTCACTCAGTTTAAGTAAAGCATTTACCCATTGAATAGTCTCGTATAGGACGAATTATACAAGTCTACGGATGTGAAGTTAGCCACGAGCTGCGCGATATCTAATCCTGACTGAAGCACACTTCAAGGTGCGTGTTGATTGGATATTGCACAGCTTGTAGCTAACTTCACACCCGCCGACATGTATGATTCGGCCTATAGTACCTTTACTTGCGCAAGCTACTACACATCGTATGCAACATGCTTTATCAGAAGACGTAAACATATAACCCTTAACAATACGGTAAAATATCACGACATAATTATATAAATAAAAATATGAATATTTTATTATTTCCAATACAAGACGTGACTATAAATCCGACGATCACGAATCGCAACGAATTTATCAAAACTGACACAGTCAAGGCCTACCTTATAATACCGACTATGTGAAAAAAAACCACGGATTATATAATTAATAGATTATTATATTTCGCAAAAAATGGCAAAACCGAATTCCATCGTGTACAAAATTCGAATAGTTCGTACGAATTGATGTGTACACTTACATTTGATTTTCAAAAATGCCTCAGCCGTTTTCGATAAAATTTAAATGGGACATTGGGAGTATCCTTTCGAACTAAAAAACATTTTTTTGATTCGGTTCACAATTTTCGAAAACATTGATGAACATACACAAAAAAATACATAAAGACAAACATAGAACCTCCTCCTTTTTGGAAGTTGGTTAAAAATAGCTTACACGTTTCTTTGCGCATACAACTTTAAGATGTTGTATTTGCAATACTGCATCATTTTCATAACAAACCAAAATACTTAAGAATTATAGGTCGAATAAACTTCTTGCCGCCATGACGTTAGTTACAAGCTACGGATAACCCAATCCTGACTTTGTGCAGCTTGTACCTAATCTTAAGGTAGCATTCGGATCAAGACGACCGCGACGCGAGACCGCGACTCGAGACCGCGACCGGCGACCGCGACCCACTGCTTTATATGAATGAATAGGAAGTGCTGACGGATGCAAGCAACCGAGTCGCGCGACGTGTGGGCGTGGCCTGCCGGCGCCTTGCGTCGCGCGACTCGGTCGCTCACAAGGCAGTGCCGTGGCGCGACAGATGCAAAATGGCCGTGTTTTCTTCGCACGAAGACGAAATTTTAATAGAATTAGTTAGTAAAAACGCACCTTTATTCGATACGAGGCTTCAAGCTTATAAAGATAATACTGTGAGGGACAAAATTTGGGAAGCATACTGAGTTTCGTATGGGTCGCACGACTCGTGTCGCGTAGATTCGTAAGTAGCTGTCGCCCTGCGACCTGCGACCGGTTGCCGGTCGCGGTCTCGGGTCGTGGTCTCTCGTCGCGGTCGTCTTGATCCGAATGCTACCTTTACAGTAGCTATGGTGTTTGATTCGGCGTATAACAAGATATATTTTAATATGTAATAGCGTTCGTTCATTTCTGGAATTGATTTTAAATTAGAATTGAATACAGTATGTGACATGTGCGCTTGTGGACTTTTACTTGCGCAAGTCGATGCGCTTAGTGTGAACTAGCCTTTATTTAGCCATCTTATAATCTTCTTTCTTAAAACCATGCAAGGCTATACATTCATCATTATGAACATCTTTTTCTATGGGACCAACCCCGAAATTGCGACATAAAAATCAGCTGTTTCACACATTTTGTCGAGAATTAATAAACTTTATGATATAGAATAGATAATTTAATTTCGCGATTTTGTGTCCATAATAAAAGTTGTTCAGAATTATGATCCTCTACAAGACTCTGCTATTTACAAACCAACAGCTTATAAGTGGTGCTGCCACTTTTAAGCATTAGTGAGATAAAAGTGTTACCTTTGTAAACTTTCGCGTAGACTAACGTGTAACGACGTGGTCTGCCCTTGACCACGGTCGATGCAACTCGGCCGAAACGTCGGGATGAGGAGGTATTTATTTATCTCGTAATTTTAGTGCGCAATTAGTCCCGTAGTATATAATAATAAAGTGTTACGTTTTCACCGTGAAAATGCTCTATACTGGACCAGCATTTCCGGGCGCAAACCAATACAGGGTTATCCAGAAATGGTGTACTTAGGCGAAAGGAGGTGATCCAGATCATTATTATGAAAACCATTATTATGGGCCAAGCCTGGAATTCAAGAAAAAAAATCAATGTTGAGCTGCAATTTTGTATGGAACAGCTGACTTTTTTTCTCGATATTCAGGTTGACTCCATATCAGTTGCTCATAATTATGGTCTTAATTACCCCCTTTCGGCTTAGTGCAGGGAAAGCAGATTATCCTGTATAGTCATCAAAAATTAAAATAAAAAAATAAGATGTAGGTAGTAGTCAAAAAGTTAAAATTGTGAAAGACTAAGATAGCCTAACAAAGTAGTTGAAAATAATAGTCACATAAGGTAGGCCCCTCACCGTGCCGCGCCCGAGCGTCCGTAGCTAAGTACTAAGTCTAATGGCGTTATCGATGGCTGTCTGTCTGTCCTCGGAGCCACGCCGATTATGTCTCGTCCTTAAAAGCCTGGAACAGACAATTTATTCTAATTAAAACTATGTACGGTACTGTACTGTATCAGCCTTTTTAATAGTCCACTGCAGGACGTAGGCCTACCCACGAAGGGTGTTTGGGCCGTATCCACCACGCTGGCCCAGTGCGGGTTGCTGAATTCACATAATCCATCGAATTTCTTCTACTGACATATGCAGGTTGCCTCACGATGTTTCCCTTCACCGAAAAGCCAGCGGTGTTAAATTCCGTACATACCTTCCAAAGAACTCATTGGTACGGGACCGGGATTCAAACCCACGACCTCACGATTGTAAGGCGGGTGTCACTACCACTAGACCACCACGGCTTAAAACTATGTAAGATACCGGTAACTAAAACAGATAATAATTGAAATTATAACTACTTATAGGCCGAATTATACAAGTCAACGCGGGCCGCGGCGGATGCGTAGGTGGCTGCAAACTGCCTGAAACACAATCAACACGGAGCTTAAGGGAGGGTTGGATATTATGCAGCTAACTTTACATGCGTAGACTTGTATAATTCCGCCAATAACGCTAGCTTTCGCCCGCTTGATGGTTTGATTTTTGTTTTATCCCATAGGAACTTTTTATTTTTTCAGGATAAAAAGTGGCCTGTTTCATTTTCCATTTTTTCAACGATCTTTGGCAAAAATCAAGTGTACCCGTTGCTAATGTTGCTATGTTGCGGTGTGAAGGAGTAACATAACAAAATACACACTTTCAGATTTATAATATTAGTAAGGATACTACGGGACTAATCGCGCACTGAGAACATAAAACGCAACAACATTTTAATTCACAACGAATTTCTTTTTTGTAATAAATATAATAATTTTACATCATGATAGGTATAATATGATTTCAAACTAGAAAGAAACTCAAGTAGGTATACAGTAAGTAGATGAGTAATCAAAGACAGGCCCGAGTCAGACTACTGTGAGATATCATTACCGTGCCCATGGCTTTGAACGCGCGGTAATTTGGTTTTTGTTTTATGCCATCGTAACCTATTATTTTCCCGGGATAACAAAATAAGTTATCTATAACACTCTCCAACTTTTAAACTATATCCTTTTAAAATATCAAGTTGATCCTTTCCTCTGTTGCTGTGTGATGTGAAGAATTAATAAATAAACCCACAGACACACTTTTAGATTTATAATATTACTTGCATTTGCCCGCGGTTAGACGTAAACTATCCGTTATATTTTTATGGGGTAAAAAGTAGTATATGCCATTTTTTAAATTATTTACTTGCAAAAATGTTGATGCCTTCTTCTGTTACTATGTGAAAGGGTAACAAACAAACCAACGAATTCACATTTTCGGACTTACATTGAAATTAAAATAATGAAAGATACCATGAGTAAAACAGATAATGATTAAAATTAAAACCTTGTTCAGATATAAATAACAAAGATAATAAATTTAACATGTTATTTGGAAGTATTTGGAGTTACAATGGAATGGATTCTTTATCGGTAGTATTAGTAATTTTAGTGTATTAATTAAGAGTGTAATTTGAATATTAACATAGTTAACTAATGTTTAACATGGCCATTATATGAGTAAAAGATCTTGCAGTGTCATTGATAATGTTTAGTAGAATTTAGAATGGGTAACTAAAATTAATTTTTTCATAAGTTTTAGTTAGTTTATTAATAAACAAGGTTGACTAATTATTACTAAAAATCGTTATTTTTTAAATCATTTGATTAAAATATTAATAAATTCAGTATATTAATGACTAGTAGTTCTCGGAACAGTACACCTTGCAACTATAAAATAGCAGTTTCGATTGAATCTTCATAATATCTCGACTAGGGCATCGGAACCGGTTTTTCCCGGTTCCAAAAAAAACCGGGAATTCCCGGTTCTGAGGGTCACACAAAAAACCGGTTCTCAAATAAAAAACCCGGTTCTTTCGGTTCTTGTCACAAACAATAAAGGTTGTACTTGCAAGTGTGGACTGTGGGTGTGACACATTATCGTCATTCATGGTGTCACAACGCAAGTCGTAACTTGCATTTATTAAAGCAAAAACCCTGACATAAAAACATCAATTTTTGATTTTTGAACTTTTCAAAAAAAAAGTTAAGAAAGTATAAATAGTAGGCAGGTAAAAATTATCGATAATCCAGACGGCTGTCAAGATGCCTTTTGATAAGCTTGTTCTTTTTTTTTGCAAAATAACAAAATCATGTTAAATTAGGTTTTAAACCTGACAACACTTAGCTTGCTGACTTGAAACATTTTATTGAAGAATGCAGAACTTTTTCAATAGTAAGACTTATAATGATAACTGACATTTTGAAACGAATCGTCAAATCCGTAGGTACAGACACGCAAATTCGTCAACGGACGACATAGGTCATAATCAAATATACCCCGCCGCACTGAAGATTTACTGGGACATCCAAAATGTTTTATGCCTGTGTACAAATATGTTTTAAATACAGTAAAGAAGTGATAACAAATCTTTGTGAAAGTGATAACTTAAGGCTGTAGGGACTTGCATCCCAAGCCGTAAAAACAATTGAAAAAAAAACGAAACAATTGTTGACTATTAGCAAACTATTAGTCTAAAAAAATCCGAAAGTATCGGGTACCCGGTTCTGAATAAAATTGGAACCGAAAGAACAGGTTCTCAAAATAACACCCGGTTCTCGATGCCCTAATCTCGACTTGCTCTTGATTGATTTATTTCATACTCGGAAATCTTTTTAGAATTTCGATATTACACAATGTTTCCAAATATAATGAAAATAGGCCTACAGCAAATTCCTCCCCACTTTGAAGGAAATATCAAAATCGCCGATAACAAAAAAAATAAAAAAATACTTTGTGCCCTGTGTTGCCCTGTACAGTATTATTAAATCTTTTTTGACTGTACTAAGCCGAAAGGAGGTGGTGATTAAGACTATCATTATGAACAACTTTTATTAAAGAGCCAACCTGAAAGTCGAGAAAAAAAAGCAGCTGTTCAATACAAAATTGCAACTCGGAATCGACAAAACATGAAACAACAGTTCTTTTAAGAAAATTATACCAAACTCGAAGACATACCATGTGAGGGTGTTATTTCCGGGCCTGCAGCGCATTGGAGAGCCAGTCCATGGCCTGGTCAAGCCCCTCCCCGCGCACGGCGCTGGTCTTGAAGATCTGGAAGGTGCGGTCCCGGAGTGCATCCAGCCCGAGGGCCTGGTGCACCTCCGCCACGGTGAGGCAGCCCGCCATGTCCTGCTTGTTGGCCAGCACTACTAAGATGGCATTCGCTAGTTCTTCTTCCTGTAAAATACAATATTTTAAGTATTGCGGAAGTCCTGTACTCAGTGTTACCATCTGTTTAATAAAAAATTATAATCCAGGAAGACTGTCTTCATTGAAAAAATAATTGGATTGCATATGATTACTTCACAATGAATCTATGTACTACAACTTTCTAAACAACAGTGATAATTTTTCCTTAAAAATATCAATGGCAACATCCAAGTAATACATAATTTTGTATTAGACAGGTGTTAGATTATAAGATATGACTATTGCAGTAACAGATAAATGAGACTTATGTATAAATAAGAACAAAATGTTTACTTACTCTTAACATGTGCACTAGTTCATCTTTGGATATTCCTATTCGATCTCTATCGGCAGAGTCTACTACATAAATTATTGCATCTGTGTTCCCATAGTAACATCGCCAGTAGGGCCTGGAATAAGATTAACAAAAATTTCAAATATTACAAATACTATTACTTTATTTATATTTTGAACTTTTAACATTTTAACTTCAAATTCGCCAACTTGTATGATTAGGCCTACATGACAGATATATACTTTGCCATAATGCTGTCTCGTTCTGACATGTTGAATGAAATATTTTGTGGTGCGCATCCTAGCCCCCCTGGTCTGAGCTTGATAATGATTTTTACATGCATGGCTGCATTGGTCAAGCATCCTATTTGTTATGCCACTCAATCATAAAAAAAATCTTGTTGTAATGAAGCTCAAACAAAAATGTCATACTATTCAAAGTATTATTAACTATATGCAAATATACACTAAATATAGATTAAGTGGACAAGCCCTAGGTCAACTAGCCTTTTTATGAATGATTGTGGCATTGTGAGTGAGCAGGATATAACATAACACAAGTAAACTTGTGTGAACAAGACAATATGATGTCAAACACATTAAATGTTTCCATCATATCATTAAACAGCTGATTATTTTGATTATCTTAAGATCACTTTTAAAGTATCATAAAAAGCCATTATCCTGAGACATTGCTTTACAATTTTGTGCCGCACCTCAATTTGATTAGTTATTATTCAAAAGAAAAATAAACACTTCATGAAAACAGCCATCTACACTTTTTCTTTAACAAAAATACTTTCTTTTATAAACAGATAATTCAGCTTCAGATAATTTAGTAACATTGATGTTAATGTTTCTTAAGTTAAAACAAAACTTTTACTTACATTACAGATGTAATTGCATTGTGCTAAACATAATTTTTAATACTTTACATTTTGTAAGGAACTGTTATCAGCAGCTCTTAATTTATGCATATGTTAGCGTTAATTACCGTGATCAAAAGAATGACAACCATGAACAACACACACATAACCTGTATAAGTGATGCCACATATTTACATACCTAATACTCGTCTGTCCGCCCAAGTCCCACACTTGGAACTTTAGGTTTTTGTAAGTGACCTGTTCTACGTTGAACCCGATGGTCGGAATAGTTGTAACCACCTCACCGACTTGCAATTTGTACAAAATAGTCGTCTTCCCGGCGCCATCCAAACCGAGGATCAAAATCCTCATTTCCCTCGCCCCTAGCAACCCGCGGAAGTAGCTGAATAGACCACCTTGAACACGACAATAAACGAGACATAATAAATCACTTATTATACCAATTTGCTAACTTTTATGATAGAAAAACCACTTACCCATTTTCTGATAAGATTTGAGGTACGTTACAACATTAGATTGTTAAGCCTAAGGAATGTAATGTGTTCTTTAAACACGGTCGGCACTTGTTTTAGCTTCTGGGTTATTTATTTATTAATAATTAACTAAAATATTAAACTTTTTAACCATAAATAATGAACATTTTATCGAAAATCGCAGCGACCATTCGTCTCGTTTGACGTGTAAGCAAGCACTCAAAATAGTTACCAGTGTAAAAAAATAAAATGCTACCATTTCTTGTCAAACGTGTTTCTGTTCTATTACGAGTTGAGAACGCGCTATGTAATTTTTTTGAAAATAACTTAATATTCATAAATTGAAAGGCTATGTAATGGACCTTGTCTACCCTAAAACCTTCTTTACCCACCCTAGAAACGTTTTGTCCATCCCATAGTGGACCTTGTCCACCCTAAAAACTTCTTTACCCACCCTAGAAACGTCCGTCCGTCCGTCCTTCCGTCCGTCATTAGAATATATTTTATATTATTTAGGGGTTAGTCCAAGGTTTACTCGTAAATTGAAACTACAGCTGTATCCGTATGGCTCTATACATTTTTTTACAGTGCCCCTGGCGGAAACGAGGAACAACTAACCAAAATGTATGGAGCCAAACGCGAACGCGAAAGTTTAAGTGAACGACGCAAAACCCGTATCAAGGGCTCTGCGGTGTGCAGAAGTACGAGTCAGTTGCTCTTTGTGGTGGAAATCTCTTGCTACACCAATGACCAAACAGAAACACCCTAATTTTGTTGATGATCCGTGGAATACGAGGCAGACCATTCCGTTTAGAATAAATTATAAGGTATACATACGCGCAATAAACCCTTTAACCTCTAAGTTCTAATGTGAATTTAGTCCCATTCCATTTCATTTATAATTAGTAAGTATATGCTAAGAAAAAAATGTGTTCTGACCTCAATGTAACTAATATTGAGAAAAATAATACAATCTTTCAAGATTCGGCCTACAACTATAGTGTATTTTTACGTTTTAGTAAAAAATTACAACTATCCCTTCTTCGGTTTCCAGCTCGCTATATTAATAAATAACAGACAACTGTAAGCACAGTTTATTATTTAATTATTTTCTATTTTCATGTTGGAAAGATTTCTACCATTTACTCTTTTTTATTTAGCTATGGTAGCACTGATGAAATCGTTATTTTTTTAATTTGTTTTTGGCTTAGGCATACTCTTTTAGATTTCGACAGCAATTTTATTTTATTGTTATAATTATTACACAGTTCTTAATAGAACTGTGTAAAATCTTGTCTTTGCTTGTACACAGTTCTTAATAGAACTGTGTACAAGCAAAGACAAGATTTTACATTTATTCTGAGTTGTGTATATTTAGTAGCATTTAATTTATGTAACTTTAACTTTGAAGTATGAATACTAACATATTTTCGGTTCCTGCTGTAATTTTAAACGCAATCACTTGCACGTTGTAATAAAAACTGTCAGGCGTGATAATATTTTCAAGCAAAGGTCAACAAGAGGTCAAAGTGAAAGTAATCCAACAAAAATATTTCCATGTGAAATATAGCTAAGACCACAGTTCGCACTTTTAAAAAGTTATCTTATGTAGAGTCAAGCTTCTAACTCTACACGTCTTAACTCTACAAGTCTTTACTTCACAAACTCTACCCTTATATCAATAACTGTTGAAGCAATATTAACGAAATTTTGTATTCTAAGCTAGCTAAACGACTTTAATAAATAGGGTAAATTTCATATAATTATTTAGCTTAAATCGTTTTCGAGTTATGAAAGGGTCAAAAGCGGCTCGAGATGGTTCGTGTAATATTGCACACGTCGCGTCGCCATTCTCCAGTTACTTTTTCTTTGTCTTGGCTGGACACGCTACCGCGTGTCTAGATAGTACAAGAGGTACTTAACATTCAAATGCACCCATGGTAACAATACAATCACAAGTAAGGGGTGTGGAATTTTCTTCTACTAAAGGCTGGAGAGCTTTGCTTATTATTGGATTTTAAATAAAATTAAACAGAATAATCTAGATACCTCCAGCTGGTGTTATCAATATCAGGACCTCCTTTAGCTCTGTGACCGTTATCATTTTTTATCATCATCATCATCGAAAGTTTAATACCTACCTACCTACTAGAAATTCTGAGCCAACAACGGCAACAGTTAATTTTTTCGGATGTGTTCCCATAGTAGATAGGTAGAACTTGGTCCGAATTTTTTATTTTTTATTTAAATTAATGGCCCACAGACTCCAGGGTCTGTGCCTTTTGTTAAGTAAGTTACAATTGAAAGAATGTGACTGTACAATAGAGAGGGGTTAGTTTAAATCTTAGTCTAAGTTAGTGGTTTCATTGCACTGCGTGAATGCCACGAGCAAACCGGCGACCCGCATGCAGCACCCGATCACGAGTATGACGCATGTATCAGCCATCACTCTCCTCGACCATATTTAAGGGAAGAGAACGACCCGACACACGACGCCGCCGCAAGAAGGAGCCTTCGATGGCGAGCATGAATGCTCAAGGCATGCACGCAATGCTAGTTTCTATTGAATGTACACTTATTCTGATTTATTTTGTGAAAGCGATCACCAGCAGAGTCCAAGGCTACGTTTCCGTGTGTTACTCGGTGGTATCTACTCTGCTTGTGATCGCTCCCATGTCCTTCTATTACAACTCTTTTGCCTCCTCCCGGCCCAGAGCCTCCATCACCGCCGCGTTCCGGTCTCTGATGGCCATCTGCAGGTTATAGTCCTTGATAGCCCTCAAAGACGCAGACGATGCACGCCGCACGAATCGACTGATGGCATCACCTTCGATGTCGTCAGCGTAGTAGATGAAAGTTCCAGTGTGCCGAGACAATGCAACGACAGCGTGTGAGACGCTCTCGTGTAGCTTTATTCTACGCTTAGTTTTAATGGCGATTACCGACTCGTACGTCAGTCCCTGAGCTTCGTGGATGGTAAGGGTGCGCGATCCTGAGCCACCTCCATAACCCTGGCTTATTAGGGTCTCCTTTTCTTCCTGCGTATGCACTAAGAAAAGGGTGTTGGGGAGGGTTTTGGATATTTGAGCCCCCTTGAACCTTTTCTGCTCAAGAGACCTAATACGGGGAACTGAGGAATATATACCTGAGTATATTTCCCTCAACGCATACGCGACATCCATTGGGTTTCTATGTGTGCAGAGCAACTCTTGGGTGATGTTTGCAACCAGGGTAAGGCGATGGTACCTCATCTCGAAGAGATTTTCTCTGTCGATATAAGGCAACTGATTGACGTCCCCAATGAGGACAAGTTCGCCAGCACCAGACAGTCGTGCAGTCATTATTATAGCTCCGAAATGGTTCATTAGAGCTTCATCCACCAGAAGGCGGCTGAAGCTCTCTTTTCCAAAACCATTTACGAGGGATGAAGCCATGGTTCGCACTCTTGATTTTACTAGATCTCCTATTCGGTGCGATAGCTTCTCTCTCAGGTCTTTTGCTGCTTCTGTTGTTGTTGTGATGATAGCGTCTCTGTCCACATCAAAGTGTCTAATCACCCATGTTGTCTTGCCACATCCTGGTACCCCGTTGACCCATTGTATCTTTGGTACAGCCCAGTTTTGCCAGATTGTCTCGACGTCCGAGCTCCGTTCGATGGTTTTAGCCATCTCGAGGATTCTATCGTCTAGCATTATCTTCGTGCACTTGGCGGTGACTACAATTGGGTCGTTTGATGGTATCGCGTATTTCGGTCTTCCTATTCGCTCCGTCTCTCCCTCATCCAACTCCACAAAACCACTTTCTGCGCTGTAAGCTGCCATATGCTGTCCTTTCATGTTCCCTCTGATGACTTGAGAAGTGACGTTATTGTATATGGCTGCTTCTGCCTCCTCGAGTCTTGATTTTAGTAGACTCTCACTTACTGGACCACCCAGCCTAAAGAACTCCAGAATGTTGTCGCAGTTCTTAAGATTGACATTTTTTGTCGCTCTCAATAAGGCTAGGTATTCGATCCAGGCTCAGGATTCTCGCGTGGTCTCGTGGCGCCGAGGCCAAGATATAACGGGGCGAATCGACCTGTCCCATGTCGGCTCTAGTGCGATACGAAATTATTTATATTTATTTTTTATTTATTTATTTTACAAAAACTTTACATATAATTTTACATATACATACATATATTTTACTTTTACATATAATTTTACAGTATTACAGTACAAGCTTAAAAATATTTTTAAATGTTACGAAAAATGTTCTATTTAGGTATATTAAATCTGATATATTCTTTTAATCTGATTAAAACTTAGCATACTTGGCAACACCAAGAATTTGCTGTCTGAATTGCAGTTAAGTAATACCATACCAACAGGACCGACAATAATGACCTTGAAGTACTCGTAAGTCTCGCATGTTATGTATTAATTGTCTTGATTCTTTGCAACTAATTTTAACGGCTAACTCGATCATTGTCATTGGCAATTTCAGCAATAAGCACAATTCAGACATTAGAATAATTTTGTTTGTTTGTTTTAATTAAAGTTTTTTTTTTTTTTTTAAGATTGGTAATAGTAAATACTTTTGTATTGAACCCTAGATTTCGCACTAGGCGGACCTGTGTCGCGAAATCTAGTGTCTTTCGTTTTATATTATATATATATATATATATATTATCCATGTATATATATCATTTATGTGTGTATAAAGCTATAACCACTTATTATAGTTATAGTAATACACTTGATTTTTAGAAAACAGTTTACAAAAACGATGTCCTTTCTAAAATCATTGCTAATTGATTGATTGTGTATGAAAGTCCGCGTGTGAGAGAGGATCATTCTAATTTTATTAGTTTCTATATAAATTCAAGCTGCCAAATGATTACTAGGTTACATAATATAACATTGTATAAAAAGAATAACGAGTATTTGCATGAGATAAACAAAAGTTGCGAGGACAAAACTATTGGAAAAACAAGATTGTGTCAAAATGGGGGTATAATTAAGTTTTCAGTATCTCTGTAGCCAAGGGTCTTTAAAAAATTATATAGTTTCTTTTTGCAAACATACCGAGAATTATTTAGGATACTCAATTTCTTGTCTAGGATTTGATACAAAAAAGCACCTCTAAACGCAAACGATTGTGAAGCATACTGGGTTTTGACAGTTGGTAGTTTTCAGGTATGACGACGTGATTGCTTTTTTGGATCAAAGATAGTTAAGTATATTAAGGCAGTTTTGTGAAATCTTAATATTGTAGCCGTGATGTACAAGCCTCTTACATTAATGTGATTTACGTCTTGATATAAAATGTCACTAGGATGCCTATAGGGTTTGCGGTATGCAACTTTGAGGACTGCTCGTTGAGCTCTTTCAAGCTTTAGGAGCAATGTTTTAGCTGCCGAGCCCCAGCATACGATCCCGTAGCTCACTACTGACTGGCAAAGTGCTAGATAAGCAATTCTAGTCGTTTTACTGTCTGCAACTGCCCCTAACTTTTTAAAGATATGCAGTAGTTTTCTTATACGACTGCATAGTCTATTTATTTGTTGGGACCAATTGAAATTGTGGTCAACGACTAGTCCTAAATATTTTATATTATCAACTTCTTCAATTTGAGCGCAAGAACATGGTAATACATTGCTTGGATTGCCACATTGGTGCAGTTGTAAGTTGATCTTGGATTTAGGTGCAGATCTTTCAGTGATCCGGAATGCCATACTCTTTGTTTTGTTTGCATTTAGGGTGAGGAGGTTCATTTTTAACCAGGTGGCCACTGTTGAAAGACTTTTTTGTGCGATTTCATTGGCTTCCCTCCAATTCTCACCGTAAAATATCAAAACAGTGTCGTCAGCGAAAGCCAAGACACGGGTCTGTATAGGTACTTATATCCCAGAATAAGTCCATCGTAGTCTAGTTACATCCCGTATGTATACTTTATCCGCCTATCCACCTGCAGGAACGAACTATTATCAAACCTATGCCTAAAGTACCTGAGTACGCGTGACGTAGCTATAACTTCACGTCACAGAATACATGCAAGCCGGCGCAAGCGCCGCGTCACGAGATTCGTGTCGACCCCGCCTCCACAATGTTCGCGGCGACACGCGCGTGACAGCCGCTTCCGCGCCCTGAATGACTGATGACTTTCCCTATGGCGGCTATGGCTCAATGTTCAAGGTAAGAGGATTTGGGCACGTGGCTAGGGAAATTACTTTTTCCGTAGATAACTTTTTTAAACTGACTGACCGTGACTGTACTGCCTTCTTAAGTTCCTCTAGATAGGCATATATCTAGTAGATGTCGCTATATACGGATTTTCCAAACTATTACCTACCTTGCAAGGAAGTTAATTTACTAACCTTGCTTAATTTTTTGTCCTGAGAAAATCCTTTACAGGTACCACCCCGCATCTAGGGCAGGCATCGGTGGTTATGTGGGCCCATTTCGTCGTTGGAATATTTCACCCTTAGACCAATTAAAAAAATCAAGACAGAAAGTCGTGAATGTACAAGTGAGGCCGATTTATACATGTGTGAGTGCGTAGATGTTGCGCCGCCATACCAGTTCGACTGACGAGCCAAGGCATAGTTTCTTTGTAGGTACATGTAGTGTTACCTACACTTGTACTATATAATTATTGTGTGTGTTGTGTCTGTACATGGCGATGCATAGTTTTGCCGGCCTCACTTGTTTGTTCACAGCATTTTGTCTTTCTAGGGTTCCGTACCTCAAAAGGAAAAAACGGAGCTCTTATAGGATCACTTTGTTGTCCGTCTGTCCTCTCCGTCTGTCCGTATGTCAAGACTCTTTATCTCGGAACGCGTAAAGATATCGAGTTGAAATTTAAACTATATACGTATATCTATGGTATCTATTGCAGTTGTGTAAAAGACAAACTTCTCAGTTATAGTATAAAAAGTTTTGTCGTGAGCCGTTTATGTCGTAAAAAAACGCATATTTCGACACTCACAAAAATCAAAACCTACAGGGTACCTACTTCCCGTTGACATAGAACTAAAAATTTGGCGAGAAGCATTGTCGCAGAGTACACATATAGGAATAATTCTAAAACTGTAAATTTTTATATAAAGCACAAAAAAAATGG